>OX276400.1:18664805-21064805 GCA_946251805.1 Cybosia mesomella
AAAATGTAATAAAAATTGTTGTTTGTTGTCTCATTCATACACAAAAAAAAAAAAAAAAAAAAACATAAAATTTGGATTTGTCATTCCTATAAAAAAAAAATGCAAAAATGTTAGTACTGAAATTGGGTTTCCTCCAATTTCTTCAAGAAAAAACGGCAATTTCATATGTAACGACCTAATATTTATTTATGCATGAATAAACAACATCACAATAAAAAGGCTTAAGATAGTGAGCGATAACAATACATCTGTTTGACGGTGGTAGTGTTAAGTTACGTTACATTAGATTAGGTTAGATTAGATTAAGTTAAATTAGATTAGGTTAGATTAAGTTAAATTAGATTAGGTTAGATTAAGTTACATTAGATTAGTGACTGAGACCTCACGACCCGAGGGCTGCCCTCGTGTCATGAAGCCTCTCAATCACTAATCTTCTATAGATACTGGAAGTATTTGCATTTCTATCAAATTCGCTGAAATTATTGTTATGATCTTTGGTTTAAATAATGCCTGTCCTCTACTAGGCTTTTCAGTTTATAAAAGCGCAAGTAAAGGGATCTGATGTTGCTAGCTAGAAAATAAATACTCTTACTATCGACGCTACACAAAGTAAGAAACTTTTCTAGAATGTAAGTATCTTTTTTTTTTCGTGCGGAAATCTCTTCGGATACCCCCCCGCCGGCCAGCAGGGGCGGTTATGTCGGGCTTGAATCGACTAAAACCACACGCCGTCTTGGGTCTACAGACTTGGTACTACAGGGTGTAAGGTTGCCCATAGAACATATCCCTCGCACCCCGACTGACCCTGGGCCATCTCCGGTTTCGAGATTTCCCCCTCGGGTTTGGGAACCACGGTGTCCCCGTCTTGCCCCGGCTTGGGGTAGGGGCGCTAGTCACCCCACCGTCTCGACCTGCTTATGCTGGGGTGCCAGGCGGCCTCACCTGCCACCCCCAGGCCTGCGCTCATGGAGGACAGAGGTCGTTAAGCCGGCACCTGAGACGCCTGCGACGCGCGGCGAGCATATTGCGGGCTCAGCGGGCCGGGAGAGTTCTAAATCTCTCCCGGGCGCGCTCCGCCATCTCCGTCGCGAGCATTACATGCTCGCGGGAGGAGGTGGCGGCGGGCCACGTGCTCGCGCTCCGCACTATTACCGCAATCATGCTGCCGCGAGCGAAAGGACCCCGATGGTTGCCACTAGGTCACACCTCGGCGCCTCCCACGCCAGGCAGTCCGCCAGCGTGTGCAGCTCCGGAATGTAAGTATCTGTTATTTTTATTTAAATTATTAGCGATGTTTGAATCTGAACTATAGAACGCCATCACAATACTTAAGCGAACATCAAAACGTTTATATAACTCATATCTTGCACCTAAAATGTACTAGAGCACAGTATATTTCACACTTAAGAAATAACAAAACACAACGCAAGTATTAATTTACGCTTGAATAATAGTATGTCAAGATTGTCAAGTAATCCGCTTAAAGTAGATAATGTATTCTCGTAAAATAAAGTCGAGTTAAGTCTCAAAGTAATTTGTATTATTTCGCTTCATGTTTTGCTTAATTATTCGCTACATCTAGACAGGCAGGTGCGACGAATCTGTATTTATTTGCATTAAAAATAAATTTGCCGAGAGACTGGCGTAATTCAGGATTATGATCCGACAGCTGTGTCAGACAAATTCGAATTTGTGGATTAAGACTTAATTTTGCTATCATCATGATTAATAGGCTTACGCTGTAACATATGTGAGTGCAATGGTAAAAATCTAAGATGCTAACTCTTTTCATATAAGTACATACAGCACTTGAGGAATAGCTTAAATTGACGGTAAATATTTGCCGGGCGGAATATGAGTAAACTTAAATAGAGTTACTACACTTATAGCGCAACGAAAAAGGATACTCCCCTTCGCTAAAATTTGCGTCCCCATATACATATACATTTTGGGAAACTATACGTTGTAGAAAGAGAATAATCATCACTAATTTACGATGAATCATTTTACATGCGTACCAGTACGTTCATCTCTGCGAAACAAAGACATTTAGATAGCTCATACGACTGCAAGGATAGTCCTACGGATTAAGTGATCACCTTATCAACTGCCAGTGTGTCTGGTGTTGTGAGTTGGATTCCCACATGGGACATCTGTGTGAACACAAATACTCATTCTGAGTATAGGTGTACTTTGTGTTCGTTTTAAAGGTATGTTTATAATTCGCAACCGTAATTGGCTTTCACGCAGAGTCCATGTCCGAATAAAATTCTTGAATTCATTGAAATTGAAAACACATAAGTTCTACAATAGCCTCAACTTCTATTTTCCATAATTAATTTTTATTTAATAATAATACCGTATGACAGAGTTTTTTTTCTCGTGCGGCAATCCCCTCGGATACCCACCTGCAAGCCAGCGGAGGAGGTTATGTCCGACTCGAACTGACTAAAACCGCACGCCTTCTCGAGTCTTTAGACGCCCGGGTGTCACCTTACACCCCGGCTCGGATGAGGCATTTGTACCCCAACTGACCCCGGGCATCTCCAGTTTCGAGATGGCCCCCCTCGGGTTTGGTAACCACGGTATCTCCGTCTTGCCCTGGAACCCTTTCCGCGCAATGCGCTGCCGGCGCCGCCCCGGCCTGTTTCTGCTAGGGTGACAAGCAGCTCCAGCTATCACCCCCTAGGTATGCGCTCATGGAAGTCGGAGGTCGCAGAGCGACCCCCCCACGCCTGAGTCATAGGTACATTTGTTATAAAAAATATCAATTAGTATTATTATACATATGGATTTCTATTGAATTAATTTATATGATTAATAGCGATATACAAGAAAATGTATACATTTTGCCAGGATTGATTTAATGGTGAATTTAAGTTAAGCTAAAGATTTTTTTCACCACTTACGATTGTATATGCAACGGAAAATGAGAAAACTTCTAATAAACTAATTCATCTTTTTCAATTGTAGCGAGGGCGAGTGAAACCAGCCGAGAACTCCGTACATGAAAAGATTAGTTTACCACGAGTGCCATCATGCCATTCATGTTAGTTTGTTGTTATATTATACAGTATAATATAATAACAAACTAACATGAATGGCATGATGGCACTCGTGTAAACTAATCGTCACGATCTTCAAAAACAGTACTTCCTAAATGCTATCTATTTTGATGATAAATTTCGTATTACTTAACAGCTGTCACTTTTCAAAAATGTAATAAAAATTGTTGTTTGTTGTCTCATTCATACACAAAAAAAAAAAAAAAAAAAAACATAAAATTTGGATTTGTCATTCCTATAAAAAAAAAATGCAAAAATGTTAGTACTGAAAATTGGGTTTCCTCCAATTTCTTCAAGAAAAACGGCAATTTCATATGTAACGACCTAATATTTATTTATGCATGAATAAACAACATCACAATAAAAAGGCTTAAGATAGTTGAGCGATAACAATACATCTGTTTGACGGTGGTAGTGTTAAGTTACGTTACATTAGATTAGGTTAGATTAGATTAAGTTAAATTAGATTAGGTTAGATTAAGTTAAATTAGATTAGGTTAGATTAAGTTACATTAGATTAGTGACTGAGACCTCACGACCCGAGGGCTGCCCTCGTGTCATGAAGCCTCTCAATCACTAATCTTCTATAGATACTGGAAGTATTTGCATTTCTATCAAATTCGCTGAAATTATTGTTATGATCTTTGGTTTAAATAATGCCTGTCCTCTACTAGGCTTTTCAGTTTATAAAAGCGCAAGTAAAGGGATCTGATGTTGCTAGCTAGAAAATAAATACTCTTACTATCGACGCTACACAAAGTAAGAAACTTTTCTAGAATGTAAGTATCTTTTTTTTTCGTGCGGAAATCTCTTCGGATACCCCCCCGCCGGCCAGCAGGGGCGGTTATGTCGGGCTTGAATCGACTAAAACCACACGCCGCCTTGGGTCTACAGACTTGGTACTACAGGGTGTAAGGTTGCCCATAGAACATATCCCTCGCACCCCGACTGACCCTGGGCCATCTCCGGTTTCGAGATTTCCCCCTCGGGTTTGGGAACCACGGTGTCCCCGTCTTGCCCCGGCTTGGGGTAGGGGCGCTAGTCACCCCACCGTCTCGACCTGCTTATGCTGGGGTGCCAGGCGGCCTCACCTGCCACCCCCAGGCCTGCGCTCATGGAGGACAGAGGTCGTTAAGCCGGCACCTGAGACGCCTGCGACGCGCGGCGAGCATATTGCGGGCTCAGCGGGCCGGGAGAGTTCTAAATCTCTCCCGGGCGCGCTCCGCCATCTCCGTCGCGAGCATTACATGCTCGCGGGAGGAGGTGGCGGTGGCCCACGTGCTCGCGCTCCGCACTATTACCGCAATCATGCTGCCGCGAGCGAGAGGATCCCGATGGTTGCCACTAGGTCACACCTCGGCGCCTCCCACGTCAGGCAGTCCGCCAGCGTGTGCAGCTCCGGAATGTAAGTATCTGTTATTTTTATTTAAATTATTAGCGATGTTTGAATCTGAACTATAGAACGCCATCACAATACTTAAGCGAACATCAAAACGTTTATATAACTCATATCTTGCACCTAAAATGTACTAGAGCACAGTATATTTCACACTTAAGAAATAACAAAACACAACGCAAGTATTAATTTACGCTTGAATAATAGTATGTCAAGATTGTCAAGTAATCCGCTTAAAGTAGATAATGTATTCTCGTAAAATAAAGTCGAGTTAAGTCTCAAAGTAATTTGTATTATTTCGCTTCATGTTTTGCTTAATTATTCGCTACATCTAGACAGGCAGGTGCGACGAATCTGTATTTATTTGCATTAAAAATAAATTTGCCGAGAGACTGGCGTAATTCAGGATTATGATCCGACAGCTGTGTCAGACAAATTCGAATTTGTGGATTAAGACTTAATTTTGCTATCATCATGATTAATAGGCTTACGCTGTAACATATGTGAGTGCAATGGTAAAAATCTAAGATGCTAACTCTTTCATATAAGTACATACAGCACTTGAGGAATAGCTTAAATTGACGGTAAATATTTGCCGGGCGGAATATGAGTAAACTTAAATAGAGTTACTACACTTATAGCGCAACGAAAAAGGATACTCCCCTTCGCTAAAATTTGCGTCCCCATATACATATACATTTTGGGAAACTATACGTTGTAGAAAGAGAATAATCATCACTAATTTACGATGAATCATTTTACATGCGTACCAGTACGTTCATCTCTGCGAAACAAAGACATTTAGATAGCTCATACGACTGCAAGGATAGTCCTACGGATTAAGTGATCACCTTATCAACTGCCAGTGTGTCTGGTGTTGTGAGTTGGATTCCCACATGGGACATCTGTGTGAACACAAATACTCATTCTGAGTATAGGTGTACTTTGTGTTCGTTTTAAAGGTATGTTTATAATTCGCAACCGTAATTGGCTTTCACGCAGAGTCCATGTCCGAATAAAATTCTTGAATTCATTGAAATTGAAAACACATAAGTTCTACAATAGCCTCAACTTCTATTTTCCATAATTAATTTTTATTTAATAATAATACCGTATGACAGAGTTTTTTTCTCGTGCGGCAATCCCCTCGGATACCCACCTGCAAGCCAGCGGAGGAGGTTATGTCCGACTCGAACTGACTAAAACCGCACGCCTTCTCGAGTCTTTAGACGCCCGGGTGTCACCTTACACCCCGGCTCGGATGAGGCATTTGTACCCCAACTGACCCCGGGCCATCTCCAGTTTCGAGATGGCCCCCTCGGGTTTGGTAACCACGGTATCTCCGTCTTGCCCTGGAACCCTTTCCGCGCAATGCGCTGCCGCGCCACCCCGGCCTGTTTCTGCTAGGGTGACAAGCAGCTCCAGCTATCACCCCTTGGTATGCGCTCATGGAAGTCGGAGGTCGCAGAGCGACCCCCCACGCCTGAGTCACCTTCGCCCCTCGTGGGCTCTCTGGATCAGGAGGGAGTTTCTCTCGGACCCCCTCCGCCGCCTCCTTCTCGAGTATTACTTTACACCTCCCACAGTCATGTGTCTTTTGTTGATGGAAAATAGATTTTACTCAGCCGTATAGAATATTTACCGAGACCATATCACTAAAGTTACCAAATAGTATTTTTAGTTTCAAAACAATTTTCTGTTTCGTACAACTTGTAAATGTGCTTCATATTCACCTTTCATCAAACTTAATAAATAGAATCACTCAACATGAACATGAAACAATAGTATCTAGACAAATGTATGCAATACACGAATATCACAAACATTTTCGCTTCCCATGTAATTTCACTGTAACTTATCTAACTTCGCTGTAATGTGAAACAATCTAATTTACCATTCTTCATACCTGACACTATGTGCACGTAATCACATCGTGAACGTAGAACAGTCTTTATAATACTCACTGCTTCACGCAGTTACATTTAACAGTAATATATTTTTATTAACATAATAGCCACACAATTTAAACCAAGCTTATAACATATGTGTTGGTTGAATAATAGACAAAATATCCACGTAGAGACTGCCCGAGACATCGCTCCCCCAGAACAAAAGACTGCCACCACCAAACAAAAACGTGATTTAAGGGAGAGCAAAATGAGGGTACCCTTACAAAGATCTAAATTATTATGATACGAAAATAATGCAGTAGTATTTTTGACATCAGAGACAAAACAACATTAGATATTTGTGACAGTGTATTTATTGCTTCTTTTATGAGCATAATGTGCCTAGTGTATACTTACATTGATACTGACCCAAATTATTGTAACAGTTTATTTAATATTTAGTCAATTAAAAATCACTTTAATAGACTTACAGATTTACTACCTAGGTACTGCTAGAAACTTTTTATTCATACAAGTATTAAGTTTAAAAAACCAGCCAAGTGCGAGTCGGACTCCAGTTTTTGTAGTTTGGTGCACACTAAAGGTTCCGTGTAAAACTGGTTTAAGGGGCGAAATTAACGTTGCTTTAGAGCTTCTAGTCTTGACAGAAAGACATGCAGATATTTTGTTCGTGATGTCGGGAACTACATATTTATGGTTTTAAGATTTTTCCCTTTACTTGTGCTATAAGACTTTATTTCCTATAAAATATTATAATTCTAGCTAAACGGTAAGTAAGCCTATGGGATTTACACTTTTAACTTCAAAAAATAATCACATTTTATGTAGTAATTAGAAATCTATTTAGACGAATACACTATAAATCTTTATCTAATTATACTTGTTAGTCACTTTAAGCATTTCATATACATAATGATTGCCTTTTCCACGATACAATTTCAATGAATATCTTCTGAAATATCGTAATATTAAAACATTCGCGCAACAAAGATTAAAGGATCGCGTGGCGCTGCATATCGCGTCGTATGATTTCTTGCTGCGTACTCGTATAATCTTTTTATTGCGTTGACGTAGAAGCATGATTTTTTCACAGTGCTGTAGACGTTATTAGATATTAATTTCAACTTGATACCTCCAAACGTTCCTGAGAAAAAGTTCTTGACAGACAGATATACAGATATTTTTTTTATTATATGGGTCACTACATATTTACTGTTTTCGGATTTTCCCAAAAAGTACTTGTGCTATAAGACCTTGCTTCTTGCCAAATAACATGATTCTAGCTCAATGGGATAGGTTTTGAGGCCTAGGGCAATTTGGTGAAATTTGATGAAATTTACTACATAAAATGTATCTTGCTTTTTTAAGGGTTCCGTTGCCAAATGGCAAAAAACGGAAACGGATTCGTCATGTCTGTCTGTCTGTCCGTCCGTATGTCACAGCCACTTTTTCCGAAACTATAAGAACTATGCTGTTGAAACTTGGTAAATAGATGTACTCTGTGAACCGGATTAGGATTTTCACACAAAAATAGAAAAAAAAACCATTAATTTTGGGGGCATACTTAGAACTGAAACTCAAAAAAATTTTTTTCATCAAATCCATTCGTGTAGGTATCTATGAATAGTTCGTCAAAAATGATATTGAGGTTTCTAATATATTTTTTTTCTAAACTGAATAGTTTGCGCGAGAGACACTTCCAAAGTGGTAAAATATGTCCGCCTGTAACTTCTAAAATAAGAGAATGCTAAAACTACAAAAAATATATGATGTACATTACCATGTAAACTTCCATTGAAAATTGGTTTGAACGAGATCTAGTAACTAGTTTTTTAATACGTCATAAATCGTAAACCGCAATTTACCTTTCATTCAATAAACTGAAATATAAAATTTAAAAAAGCATTATTATGTTACTTACTGCTACTGAACCCTTCATGGGCGATTCCGACTCGCACTTGGCCGCTTTTTTTATTAAAACGTATGTAATTAAGTTATATAAAAATAAACAAAAACACTTTATAGATTGTTATAGCCTTAAAATACCGTAAAGGTAAACGTAAATCGATACAACTGGAAGTATTCGCTGAAAAACCTTCGCAAGCTGCTCACGTACATTCAACCTTCCACATCATTTACCTGCGAACCTACACCTGCTGACAGATAAACAAACGATTCGATAACTGATTTTATTTTGTTTGAGGAAATATTACGATTTATATGCCAATAAAATACATTCGTCGTCCTGTATTGTTCACTGTATGGTATTGATCAAATTTTTGAACATTAATCAGAATTAACTACAGGCAATAATACTTACATAATATTGCGTTTGTGCATTGAATGATGAAACATTTAGAAAAATTACAGCTGACATCGTCTTCAAATACAATTTTTATACTAACGATTCAATTTAGATTAAAGATAGTGATTTGTTTTATATTCTTGAATGGTTTACCCATTACATCCATATTTCGTTAATATATTTTTAATCCCATACATTATGGTATCTAGCATAAATACTAGCGTGGCGAGGATTTTGCCAGTTACCGCGCAAGTTTTTAATTCAGGATTAATTCAAACGTGAGGCACTATAAAAAGTAATTATCTTAAAAGGGTTCGAGATGAATTAATTGCAATGTGTGCTTTCGAACAAAGGTAGGTACAATGCCAAGATGAAATAGAGGTGTGTGAGAACGTAGCAAGACGCGCACTTTCAAGTTACGCCCGATAGTAAGTGTTTACCCATTACTCTTGTGTACCCATTACGTTTTATTTTTATCTCTTTATTATCCGATTTAACTGCTGTTATCAACATTTATGTCACCAACAGGCATCCAGGACAGTAAATACTCACGTAACCCTCACAAATTTAACCTGTAGTTAAAAGACAATACCTATAACGTTTTTATTTGCCATTTATTAAGCTACGTACATAATATATGTACCTGTATAAATATGTCCTAGCTGGGTTATCAAATATACACAATAAATCGGAAAGGGTCAAATCAAATCCTGTTCTTACATTTCTGTTTTAACATTTACATTAACCGATTCGTAAGGCAATAGGCAAAACATTAAAGCTTATGTCAAATGAATGGTAGCAAAGGGTCATTATTTTTTAATCGTAATTGTTTAATACATAATTTATACTGACTATTTTTAAATTGTACTGACAAGTAAAATGCTAAATTTCATGTAACAATCATGGCATCAAGTTCTAAATACTGAAGAAGTACCATTAATTAAGTCTACACTGATATGCAGAAGCATTCACTACGTGTAGAAAAATAGATGGTACCAGGGAGGATGGTATGATGCGAGGGATGGCATGAATATCTCGTTTAAGTAATATAGGGTATTATGTCGTTCATAAGAGGTATAATAATAAATACGTTAGTTACGTTTACAAAAAAAGCAAACAAGTTCATTTTTAATAAAAAATAAAACCAACGTCAAAAATGACATCAATCCAGACGCTATGGATTGTGTACCTCGCACAAGACCCCACACACACTGATGATGTGGTGGGTCTGCGAGAGAGGATCTACAACCTATCCTACATGCCTTCAACGAAGAAGTCTTACACGCATTCTTATGTTTTGAGTTAAATCTGTAATTCATCTATATTTTCTGTATCTTCTGTTTTTGAACTCGGTTTTATTTATGATTTTAATTAGAATTTAGTCACTCCGCTACTGAATGTCGAAGTTTAAAATGTCGACGTATGTTAGTTCTAAAGTACAGGATCTCGATGTACGCCAGTTCGAAAGTTCACTGCAGCGAAGTATGCAAGGCCGACGTATCGTTAGTTCGAAAGCATACCAACGTAATTATTGTTAACATCCCGACTCAGAGTACCCCGACTCGGATAGGTTAGGTTAGAAGGTTCCGCTCCGCTTTGCTCCCGCCTTAGCCTTCGTGGTTATTTTTTTTTTAACCACCTAGAAAATTAATTGTTGTGTGTCTCGTGATATTGTTTTATCAAATTTTCATACGTCGGCCTTGCATACTTCGCTGCAGTGAACTTTCGAACTGGCGTACATCGAGATCCTGTACTTTAGAACTAACATACGTCGACATTTTAAACTTCGACATTCAGTAGCGGAGTCGAATTTAGTGCATGTGTTGCGTTTTCTCCAATATTATACTACTTACTTGGTTGTATAGAAGATAAGTTAATTTTAATTCCTTTGGGTGTAATATAATAAACATCTTTATTAAAAATAAAGACGTTACGGTTTTTGCTTCACGTAAATTATTATACTTTATTTAAATTATTAATCTCGATGAAAATATTAGCGGACGATGTAGACACTTGTCATAGTATACATTCTTAATCTGACGTTGACTGTGTTAGAAATACTGCAGGTGCGGTGGAGGGTGGTTGCAGCCGAGAAATAATGCATGCATGAGAATTCGGTATTACAAACACTATAGTGTAATATTTGTATTTCTTTCATCTTATTCTTGGTGTACAATAAAGAGATACTACTACTACTATATTTCACAGAATATAAGTTTCCAATACAATCTTATTAGCTGTTTGATTATTCAGGATTAAATTTATAATTAATTGTAACACGATAATATGGTGGACCAGCCACGGTTGCAAACGGAAGAGAGAGAGACAGACGCAGTGACATTGACAGAACATGTAGACAACGATAGTTAGTTCGTTCAGAAACACTTGATGATACTATAATTTCAACACTTCCCCTTAGGATTATCAAGTGACAAATGCAACGCTACATGCTCTAGATACCTACTATACATTAGGCTTTACTCTACATCAGTTGAAGCTTAAAAACTTTAAATTAACAATTATATCACAAATAAGTAACAATATTAGCAATAATAAAAATAAACTTATATTAGTACTAATAACATCATTAAACCGCTTCCGGTACCAAGCTTTTCTTCCCTTGTGCGGTGGCTGCATATAGTATCGTCCGGAAGATGGTCGCCGGTACCACGACTCAGTTGTTAACGGGGCATGGTGGGTTCTCCGCATACTTGGCTCGCTTCAAGTGTAAGGAGGACCCATCATGCGCCTGCGAACCGGGCGTCGAGGAGACGGTCGCACACCTCGTTGTGGACTGTCCCATTCTCTCTAGGGACAGATTCAACCTAGCAAACAAAATAAAAATTAGCATTAGCATGAATAACTTACCAGCTTTGATGACCAGAGTACAGACAACACTTCCTGGAATATTGGGACACGATAGTTAAAATAGTAAATAAGAGATATAGCACTAGAGTAAATAATCTCTAGCGGATATTTAGAGAAATATCTGGAAGTAGATTATAACAAGTATAATATAAGGAAATGTATAGCACAAGTATAACAATAGATAATTAAAATTAGATAAAACTTAAGATATTACAAAAATGCAAACAGCAACCATTAATGTAGAAGTTAATAAATAAGTTAAACATATAATCCCCCCCCCCCCCCTATCATTCAAGTATGAAAGGCATGGAATTAAAGTACGAGAGGAATACAAGCGAGAATTGGTATGGTAGTAGAGACCTGGAATGAATGCGTGATATAAGAAATGATTTACTTTATATACATAGTTAATACAAATTTGTAGAGGGTTCTTTAGAGATGGACTGAAGGTAAATTTACCAATGTATAAAATAGGCTCCAGCTTAAGCTGTGAGGTGCTAGAAAAAAATAAAATAAAAAAATAACACCATTACTTAGGATATTTAGCTAAAGCTCCAACAAATTTAATTTATTTACAATCTGTTTGTGTTTAACTGCACCGAGAGGTTTTGTTAAAATATCAGCTACCATCTCTCCAGTAGGTAAGTACTTTACAGTTAAGAAACCTTTTAGTACTAGAACATATAGATGATAACGTAAATCTATATGTTTAGTGCGCTTATAACAATATTCTTTACATTCCAAAATTTTATGCGCACTTTGATTATCATTAAATAATACAATTTCAATTTTAACATTTAAAACTTCAGTTAAGAAATTATTAATGAAGCAAAGATCCTTACAAACATCGCCTATAGAGAGATATTCAGCCTAGGTGCTGGACAACGCTACACAATGCTGTTTGCGTGCTTCCCAGTTAATTACATTTTGACCAAGCTTAACAACGAAACCCGTATAGGACTTACGATCGACTATTTCATTAGCCCACCTGGCGTCCGAGTATGCGGTTATATCTAAATTACCAGATCCATAAAAACATAGACTATAATTTAGTGTTCCGGCTAAATACCTCAGGACGCGCTTAGCTGCCTGCTAATCCGTCTTATCAAAAGCGTGGCCAAACTGGCTCAGCTGACTACACGCGAATGCGATATCAGGTCGAGTACACACAGAGAGATACATGAGACAACCTAAAAGTTCTCTATACCTATAAGTCTCATCATCCAAACAAATAGACTCGACCATTTGCAATTTACAGTTTGTAATCATTGGTGTGGACACTGTTTTACATTTCTCCATACCAAACCTAGATAAGAATCTATTTACATAATCTGATTGATCCAGTTTTATAAATTAAGTTAAGTAAATTAGTCTCAAGCAAAGATAAAAGTTCATTTTTACAAGAACTATAAAATATATAAAAATCGTCAACATAAAGTGCTATGATAGTAATATCTTTACCGTTTTTCTTAACATAAACACAAGGTTCACACTTAAACTGCTGATAGCCGTTATTAGTTAACAAATTATGAACCTTAATATTCCAGATTCTACTTGCCTGCTTGAGGCTATAAATACCTTTCAATAATAGACAAACTTCATCACCATTATTACTATTATCATAGAAGTCTTGAGGCTGCTCCATATAAATTCGTTCCTGGCGCTCTTCATTTAAAAGTGCAGTAGTGACATCTACTTGATCCATATTTAGATCTAACTGAGCTGCCAATGAAAATAATATCCTCATTGTTGAATGTCTAACGACTGGTGAAAAAGTATTATTGTAATAAACCCCTTCGATTTGTGTGAAACCTCTGGCAACCAGACGAGCTTTAAAACGGTCAAACTTACCAGATGCATCATGCTTACGTTTATACACCCACTTGCATTTTACCACATTTCCATCTTTAGGGCAATCAACTAATTTCCACACATTATTTGCCATCAGTGAATCATATTCACTCTGCAAGGCGACTTTCCACTGATCACTATCAGGGCCAGTAACAGCTTCCTCATACGATAGAGGATCCACGAGTAACAAAGTTCCATGTTGAGCTAGGAGAGAAAAATCCAAATCATAATCTTTATACCTGGACGGCAGCTGAGTACGAGTACTACGTACAGGACGTGGTGTAGTGCATACCGGTGTAGGGTGCGCTACTTTACCTTCAGCTAGCACCTCATTTCATGACATCACACGCTCAGCCGCGACCGGCGACAAAGCTTGTTCTACATCGGACTCACTGCTAGTACAGCATCGATCTTCATCTGCTCCGACTCCATCTGAAATTACAGAGGAACTGTTAAACTCTTGATTCAGCTCAACTACAGTTTCATTAGAACTAGGCCTACTACATCTCAGGGCAGAATCCGGTTCACTAGAGTGACTAGAATCATCAATAAAATTATTTACAGTCTCCTGACTAGGACTCACATACTGACTAGAATTTGCTTAATTATCATTATTATATATTAAATTATCAATATTATATGTTATAAAATTATCATTATCAGTCAAGTTCATAAAATTCTTCCGTATTGCAGTCTTATCATAAAATTTATTTTCAATAAATACAACGTTCCGGGCAATAATCACATTTCTCGGATTCAATGGGTCTGCTAATCTAAAACCTTTACAAGTATCACTATAACCGACAAAAATATACATTTTACTTTTAGCATCAAACTTATGCCTCAGGGATCAAAGCATATGCAACACATCCAAATACATGCAAGTGACTAAGGTCTGGCCTTGAGCCGGTCAACTTCTCCTCAGGTGTTAGACCAGACAAAGCAGAAGTAGGTGACCTATTTTTTAAGTAGATTGCGGTCATAACCGCTTCACCCCAATATCGCTTGTCTAAGCCTGCCCCTAAAAGCATGCATCTAGCTTTTTCTAGAACAGTCCTATTGAGACGTTCAGAAATACCATTCTGTTGCGGGCAATAAGCAACAGTAGTTTGATGTATAATCCCTTCTTTCTTAAGGAAATTAGCGAAATTACTATACACAGTATTCACCCCCATTATCGGAACGTAGTGACTTAATCAGCAACCCCAACTGTTTTTCCACTAGATTCTTAAAATGAACAAAAGTATTACATACCTCATTCTTCCTCTTGACAAGATATCCATAGGATTTTCTTGAGAAGTCATCAGTGTATGTCACCAGGTATTTTGCTCTACCCCAGCTCTCTACAGGCAGAGGGCCGCAAACATCGGAGTGTATTAGTTGCAGCGGTTGAGTAGAACGATACTCAGTCTCGGCTGGAAAGGGCTTTGCAGCCATCTTTCCTTCCAGACATGACCCACATTTTTTGAAAAGAATCTTCTGCCTGAAAACATATACCGCATGCTACACCCTTAAGAGCTAACATCCCTGCTTTTATGAAATTAAATGGCCTAGCCTCCTGTGCCAAATAACTAATGGCACCTCAGCAACGTTAGCACTCTGTTCATCTTGCGGCTGCAAGATAGACGAAGAATGCGCCACAGCACATGAAGACATCTTACTATTGACTCTCATCCTATAAATGCCATTTATACTAGGGACTTTAATCACTGGTTTGCCAGATATTTCACTTTTATTATAGATAAGACAACCCTCTTTATCAAATGTTACAATAAAACCCTTAGAAACAAGTTTGCTTACCGATATGAGATTAGCTGAAAGCTCAGGAACAAACAGAATATCATCAAGCTTAATTGTACAATTATCTAAGTCCAGGATAACAGAACCAGTGCCTGTGCACTTAAGAACGGAACTATCTGCTATTTTAACATGATTATTACACTTCTCAAACTTTGTGAATAGGCTCTTGTCTCTTGTCATATTCTGCGTACATCCACTGTCAATGAACCATTCATGACTTGAAGATGAGGCTAAGAATGCTGCGGCCAAGACAGTGCTTTCTTCTTTTTTCTTGTTCTTGTCATTCTTCAATTTATAACATTTATTCTTGTAATGTCCAGGCTTGTTGCAGTAATGACATATAATCTTCTTATCGTTTGAAGTCTTCTTTGAAATATATGCAGTAGCTGTAGTGTCCCGACCATTCTTTTAAAATTCTTTCTGAAGAAGCCGAGATCTAACAATCTCGCTTGATAGTTTAGATGTCATACACACGGTTTCTAAGTTTGAAACAAGCGCATCATATTCCTGAGGCAAACCTGATAGCCGAATTTCGGCCACTTCTTCATCATCGATGTTCCTGTTTATGTCGGCCAGTTGTTACACCAAAAAAATGGTGCTTGTATTGCTTGCTTGCAATGTATTCCGCCATTGAATTGAACGTGGAAAACTCTATTCGATGCAATTTTCGCAACAAGAGCACTCTTTGATATAGACCATTGTCTTCAAACACATCACTGAGCGCTTTCCAGGCTTCTGTAGACGTTTTGGCGTCCCGAACATATTGATAGCAGTGTGGCTTCACGGCGAGACATATTCTGGCCAATGCGCGCTGATCTTTAACAGGATCTGAGTCTTCTCCAAGCACACATTTCCACAGGCTTTCTAGGGTTAATAACATTTTTATACTGAACTTCCAAGTGTTGTAATATTGATTTCCTTCCAATTTCTCAACCTGCAAACCACCGCTTATATTTCCATTAGAAGTTTCTCGTACCGTGGGCAACGCCTCTCCAGTGGGTGGTGAAGACGACATTGTCACGATGATGTCTCGTTTTCTGGGCAAATTTCCTGTTAGAAATACTGCAGGTGCGGTGGAGGGTGGTTGCAGGCGAGAAATAATGCACTGGAGAATTAGGTATTACAAACACTATATTACACAGAATATAAGTTTCCAATACAATCTTATTAACTATTTGATTATTCAGGATTAAATTTATACTTAATTGTAACACGATAATATGGTAAACCAGCCACGGTTGTAAGCAGAAGAGAGAGAGAGAGACAGAAGCAGTGACATTGATAGAACATGTAGACAACGATAGTTGGTTCGTTCAGAAACACTTGATGATACTATAATTTCAACAGACTGACGATCGGCGGATGCACATGGATGTACACATAATATGACAAGCACATTATTCAAAATCACAGGTCTAGAAATATATGCCTACAGATATAATAGTGAAAACCAACTTAAGCAACGTCGTGAACGCAAAGCTTACGACTTCGAAGCATCCAAAACAGTAGATAACTACGTACTTCACAACTGCGTTGTTTATTTAGGTAAAGGTCACAAGTGCTACTAAAAAACTCTTTGGAAATTGGTTCATCTCTTTCACTTTTATTTTTCGCTTACCTTTGTATACAGTTTCGTCGACCCATCGCTTTGAATTAATTTGACGCCAGAGCGGTCGTTTGTATTTCTTTTGTTTTCAAGGTGGGGAAGCTTTTCGTCCCGGTTAAAGATATATTTGGCCCGTTAGCACATTGCGACAACTTTGAAGCTTGCTATTTATTTACTTGACTCAATAGATGCCGCCGCGGCTCGTATTTCAGATTTAATCAAGTCTGACAGGATGATTAACATCACCTTTCGCATTCGCTGAGCTATCAATGAAATTGCCAAGCCACCGATTTTAGTCCATTAGTTAACTGTATCTAACGAGAGCCTGTTCATTGTCTTTGTTATTAGCTTTATCCGATAAAATAATAACCCAAAAGCCTTGAGCTATAAACTTACAACTATGAAAAATATATTTTTGATAAAATCTTAAAGGATGAACTAACTACATTCCCAATTTCATAATTATTGACGAATTAATTTTAAATGGCGGATTTTGCTGTTACATTATGTTTTTAAAAACCGACCAAGTGCGAGTCCGACTCGCCCATGAAGGGTTCCGTAGCAGCAAGTAAATTTTTTATATTTGAGTTGTTTAAATGAAAGGTAAATTGCAGTTTACGATTTAAGACGTATTAAAAAAAACTACTCACTAGATCTGGTTCAAACCAATTATCGGTGGAAGTTTATATGGTAACGTACATCATATATTTTTTTTAGTTTTATCACTCTCTTATTTTAGAAGTTACAGGGGGGGGGGGGACAAACATTTTACCACTTTGGAAGTGTCTCACGCGCAAACTATTAAGTTTAGAAAAAAATGATATTAGAAACCTCAATATCATTTTTGAAGACCTATCCATTGATACACGTATAGGTTAGACGAAAAAAAATTTTTTGAGTTTCAGTTCTAAGTATGGGGAACCCCCTAAATTTATTGTTTTTTTTTCTATTTTTGTGAAAATCTTAATGCGGTTCACAGAATACTTCTACTTACCAAGTTTCAACAGCATAGTTCTTATAGTTTCGGAGAAAAGTGGCTGTGACATACGGACGGACAGACAGACAGACATGACGAATCTATAAGGGTTCCGTTTTTTGCCATTTGGCAACGGAACCCTAAAAAGTGTCACCATGGGATTATAATAATAATAATAAACTTTAGTTCAGACCTTGATCCATAAAAATGTTAGTAATACACACTACTTATAAGCTATGTTAGTAACAAAAGTAACACTGAATTGAATTCATATGTCGGTTGCGCCTACCTGACGCACTGGGCAGCTGCATATGTACATGAACCCAATGCGACATGATGGCGCAACACGGCTTCTTGCTATTCTCGCTAATGACCATCAGAATGCCATTGACGCTTCCACGTACCCTATTTATCATAGACGCCATCCTCTATCGCATTAGTTATTTGCCATTTGGTTCAACTAGTCACCTAATTGGATGCCTAAGTGGAAGCGAGCGAAACGAGTTTCGTGGATTCTGCGCGCTCCTACACGGATAGATTATTTTTCGTGTTAGGTTACTTTAGATACTGCACGAAAAGTTTTTCTTCAGGCATCTCATTGGATACCGGTGCCGATATTAAAGCCTAGGCATCTTATTAGATGACTAATGTTACCAAATGGTTGAGATATCAAATTTAGATCAATTTCTTAAAAATTCAAACATGGTGTTTCTTTAATTTAAGATAGTAGTTCATCTATGTTACAATTACTTTCAAATTGATGGACATACCTAATATTTGATATATTTACTAATGAACTTATGCTCAACATAATAATTATTATAACCAAGCAGGTGGTTTAATTGCGTGGTTCGTTCATCTCGATCGTGGCTGACTTATGGGCTAAAGTTGTTCAGGGAATGCTGGTTGCCTCTGACACCTGGCAGTAATTAGGTTCAAATTTATTACTTTTCCTTACACCTTCATCGTCACACAATATAAATCATTTTCGTTAGTTCTCTGACAGTGGAACGGCAACGTGTATTTTATGAATGTTATATTTTGCTCACTTGAAATACGTTTTCAAATAGATAACTCTTTGTACACGAATACTGTAATTTATTTTTGAATAAACAATTGATGTTGACGCTTTATGCATATCGCTTTACCAAAAAGCCACACACTCGCTAACATTTTGCGACTAAAATTTAACAGAAAAGTAACTCCATTACGGTAATGGAAAACAGTGGGCTCTCACGTTGCTAGATTTTTTTGCTTTAGACCGATGCCGCACTGCAGTTACAGGAATACATGTATCAAAGCTCTCTTTCATTTGGATACGCGCAACTCCCAGCTGCTGCATCCCAGAAAATATCGACTTTTAATAACATTACACTGTACCACAAATTATGAATTGAAACCTACTCCATCCTGGTACCGGCTTTTACAGTAATCATACTTAAAATAACATTACATTTATGATATATTGTACATATTTCTTTGGTTTCTGTTAAGTGATAAAGTGTGTGTTTAGTGATACAGTAAAATTTATATTTAGTTAGACGCATAGAAAGGTTTGGGTGTTTGCATTATTTTAGATAGACCAACATGTTGCATTTTTTCGAGTTACATTTAGCTATAAAAATCTTTTTTTTACAACGTGTTTACAAATGGGGTTATCCTTCCGAGGGCTTACCCGGGGTGCCCGGCAACGGACACTTGGGGAGGACACCGTGCGGTTTTAGTCGAGACACGACATAACCACCCCCGCTGGCCGGCGGGGGGGTATCCGAAGGGATTTCCGCACGTTAAAAAAAAAAAAAAAAAAAAACGTGTTTACAAACATATGAAGTGTTCCGCAAAGAGCGTCTGAAAATTTAGTTGTACCCAGAAACCAGTGGGTCGTAACCTACATACCCCACATACTGTACCCTAAGTAGGCATGTATACAGTGCGATAGTACTTCACTCTTTAATATTAAAATATAAATTGTTATTTCAAATCTCCACCTGTCTAGTTTCAATTTATATCTAAAATATTTTTTCATTGTACAAAATAAAATTGAAGTTTTATTTTAAACTAGCTGTTACCTGCGACGCCGCCGCGTGGAATTCTGCCCTCGTCCCTGCAGCATTCTGATCGTTTTTTTTATTGTCTTTTATTCAAACCTTGTCCTGACAATAACGAACACAAAAAGAATCATCCAATTTGGTGCAGTCTTTCGGAAGTTATGCGCGTACATACATTTACGCCAGCCATTTAAAAGTAGCTATCACTAAGAACATGACTGGAACATTGGAGTTCGGATGCTCTAGAGTCTGTGCGTTAAAAGAATAGTCGTGGCATACAATGGAACTAACATTATGGTTGAAGTAATAACAGACGAAGGTGGTACCACTCCATATCATTTGGGTATTATCATAGCGGACGATGATGATAAATTATTAAACAAATTGTTAAAATGTTACGTTCAGTTCAGACAGTGTTGTCAATATCACAAAGCGCAGTTCCCCCTTCAATCCTATGACACATGACATATGACATTCTCTTTCTGCACAGACTCTACCGCAGATGCTTCAGATGATCCTACCCCTGGTTCGTAGTTTAAATGACATTTTTGAGTGCAGGAGATTCGTAATCATTTCCTAAATATAGCGATCCTATGTACATATAAATAAACACAGATAAACTACTATTACAGCAGGTCTAGACAAGTGGCAAACGCTCCACTCCTTATCAATTATATTTCTATAAACGCTAACGCCTTAGCAATATCAATAAGAATTTGTTAGCAAGTGTACAAGAACATTTTGAGATTATGGAAGTGCGCTAAAATGTAGAAAACTTTTGTGAGCTAGACATGTTTCCCTTAATTTTTTCTTTTAACTTATTGTTTTTATCGTACATTCGCCTATTTGTAGCGTTATCTTCTTTTATTTAGAATATTAGTAACCGAAATTACTAGTATGCCCCTCTAACCCTTCCAGCTAAATTGCTTGTGTTAAGAGTGGGTTCGCTTCCAGTAGTATTCGTAAAAGTGCTACTTGGCTAACACTTTATGGAGAATAATATACTTCGCGGACAACAGTCACCATTTAGTAGCATTATCTACAAGGTGTTAACGATCGTCAAGTGTCGTACGCTAGCAGTCGTATTCGTTTGTCAAAAGTGCCACTTGGCTATCATTTCTAGGAGAATAATATACTTCTCTAACGTTTCGTTTTAACCTAATTCCAAAAAGGAAAGAAAATAAAAAGATCTGAGTTAGTTGGAATCTTTGTTTTTTTTATGTATATTCTCCGATTACTCGAAGATCCCATTTAAATTTCTTGATGATCTGGTCATAAGTTTCGGAGACAGACTACGTTTTCTTCAATTAATGCCAGCAAATCAACCGTGATTGTTGCTATCAAATATCTAGGCATTAATTTATGCTATTACATAACATAACATCACGCCTATGTTCCTTAAATGGTTTCGCAGTTCAGTATACATGTTCGGTATATATGTCAATCGGTTATAAACCGATTTTTATAAAATTCTTTCAACATCGGGTTTGGTTTAGCTTTTGGGTGCAGGTGATGCCATATGAATTAGGTTACGTTCACTAAAAAAAGTAAGTAAAATTTTAATAATAAAAATAAACCCGACTTCAAAATCCACAAAAATAGGCACTGGAAAAAGGAAAAATACGGAGTTACAGATTTAATTCAATAAAATCCGTGTTTGATTTGCCGTGTTTATATTCGGTTCGGCACTTCCCACTAGAGACCACTAGAGAGTAGCAAAATTGCTATTAAAGATGAAAATATATTCCATTTTAATGAAAACATTTTTACTAATATCCAGAGATATTAGTAAAAATGTGCGTCAATTATTAAGTATTCTTCCTTCCTTCTCTACAAAAGAAAAAATTAAACGAGTTTCCTATTTTCAGACTACAAATGCATCATAAACCCTCCGAAACTACCCCTACCATGTATCGCACGGGTCATCGTGATGAGATTACTTCCATTGGCATACTGTAGAAAAGAATGCATGTCACCATATAATCTGTTGTCATTATGCAAAGCTATACGGTTCGAGCGTAGTTGGGGCGTATGTAAGTGCATTCGAACCGAACGAATTTGGAACCAGCACCCTTTTGAAGTCCAATGCCTTAATATTACCACAATTTACCTAAATATTACGTACAATCATCGTAGTTGAAAGCTGGAGAAGAATTTCGGTATACTTAATATTGATGATAATAAGATTAAGGCCTTGGAATTGAATATCGTCAGGACAAGCCCCTTTGCAAACAAGTTTTCGGCAACTAGAAATCACTTTAGTACCTACTAGCTGTTGCCATGATCACCTTGCTACAACCCATGGGAACTTATTACTGAAATAAAAAGTAGCCTATCTGTTCGTCACACTATTAACGCTTTCAAAAATATAAACCAAAGAACCCACTAATAAAATCGGGTTGTTCCGTATTGATCCCACGACGATTGATCCCATTCTTTATTGACCCCAAATGTGTATTCCTTATTGATCCCACTTTGAAATTTTATTTTATATTCTTAATTGATCCCAAAATCCATTCTTAATTGAAAAAGTATGGATAGCATGATCATGCATTCAACTAATTTAATCTTACTTACTACTAATATTAGAAGAATAAAAGTTTGTGAAGATGTTCGTATGTTTGTTACTTAATCACGCTCCAACGAGTGGACGGATTTGGTTAAAACTCGGTACAGGGTTAGATAATAGAAATTTGGTAGGCTACTATAAATAGATTTGTAGCAAATAAAAAAATGAATATCCTGCAGCTGTTGCATATTTTAAAAAAAGACGCGAATTATCAAAAAGCTAAAATAACACAGGTAAATCTAGGAGCATCTACGTCCAAAAATTCCGAAGAAGAAAATGAAGAGCGCATTAATAGTGCTATCCAAAGTTTAGTGGACGGGCGAATAACAGTCGGCCACTGCCTGGAAAAGTTGGCCCCTTTTGTTTATTTTAAGTACCTGTTATAATTTAAAATGGTAGGTTAGATAATATGTAGGTATAATATTTAATTAAAAACGTAAATCTGTGATTTGTCTGTGATTCTTTACATCATTTTAAATATTTAATTATTGCAAGAATATTGTTAGCAAGTAATTGCAACTACTGTTGGATTTTACACTATGGCCAATGTTGTATCTCATATTACTATGTTGATTTGAAAAAATATATATGACATATATATGTTTTCAAATCAACATAGTAATATAAGATACAACATATTGTGTTGATTTGTTATTTTGTTATTTAATTTCATTGATGTTAATTCTGAAGTCTATTTTGTTAGAAATCTCTCTTTCACTTACCAATATTTTGTATAAAACACTTACAAAGCGAGTGAACTTATAATCTATATTGGTTCTGTAACACTGCTTAGAAATTGTGTTTGTTTTACATCTTTTTTATTGGGCATTGTTTACTTATAAAGTTTATTTTGGTAGCTAAGTATGTAAGGAACATAGTATAATATTTAATTAAAAACGTCAATCTGTGATTTGTCTGTGATTTCGTACACCATTTTGAATGTTTTATTATTGTTTGAATATTGTTAGTAACGTATTGCAATTACTGTTTGATTTTATACTATGGTCAATGTTGTATAAAACTGTAAAGATAATTATATATCTTATATTTATATGTTGATTTGTAAAAAATATATATGTGTTGATTAGATATTTTATTATTTAATTTCAATAATGTTGATTTTGAAGTCTATTTTATTGGAAATCTCTATTATACTCACTAATATTTTTTATACAACACAAAGCGAGTGATACGAGTATAACTATTAATCTAGATTAGTCCTATAATTTTTCACAATAGTTCGTATTGTTATATTACAACATTTTTATTTGGCATTATCTATCTAGAAAGTTTACTTTAATTGCTATGTCGATTTGCATAAATATTTAATTGATTTTTTTATATTTTTTGTACAAGTTATCTTTTTTGATAACATTTATAACCGGAGTGTTAAAGCTGTTTAAATCTACCGTATGCATAATTTCGTACAATACTTTAAATCGATAATTATAATTTATATTACTTGTACTTCGAAATTTATATAAATACTGCTTCTTAGGTTTTATTGAATTTTTGTAATATTTTGATTTTTTTGTTTTTTTTATTATTACACAATTTTAATCACATGTCCCTTTTTAATATTATTCTCATTAATCCCTTTATTACATTAATCGTAACGCCTTATGCTTGATGAAGAAATTCAGATCTGCGAGCCACTGTAACAAGATTTTAATAACCGCCTTTTCAGTCATTCAAATTACTTACCTTATTTGTTAACCGTACCCACAAAAAGTGTTTTTATAAGAAAAAGATTGTTTGGGATCAGTTGAGAATAGTAGACTACACAAAAATGGGATCAATTAAGAATAAAATATAAATAAAGTGCCGTGGGATCAATAAGGAAGTAAAAGTGGGCTCAATTAAGAATTTTCGAATTCGGGACAACTTTCGTGGGATCAATACGGAACAACCCATAAAATCACTACTACTCTAAATTTTGAACAAGCCCTAAATTATTCACAAGAAATATAAAGAAAAATCACAAGAAAAGTATTGGTATTTATTTCAAATTTAAAATTTATTCTCCCAAAATTTTAGGGTAAAATTTAGAGCTGGTATTACACATTCTTTCCGCCTACCGTCATTATAAACATTGTTTTGAAGGTTCTTATATCGGAGTTCACTATAATCGGTGACTGTTATGTATAAATAAATATAAAAAAACCTTTGAGAATGCCGTGAGGTGAAACCGGTCAGGTGAAATTAATAAATAGAATAGTGGAAAAGTACAATATGTTACATTTATTTCAATATGTGTAGCAAGTTCCACCAAGTGCCATAAATCAACAGTATTAATAGTCTTACCTAGACCTGTCCATTCTTTTGTGCTTTTAGACACTGACCCCGAGGAAGTAGAAGAGCTATTATCTCCTATTGAGCATATACACCAGGATGTGATAACATCTCCACCAGATTCTTGCACTATGTTGGCAGGGACGTCGTAGCTATCATTACAAATCTGATTTACCTCTGCTTTGCAAACGGTATTTTCCCAGTCCCATTGAAACAATCCATCGTTACTTTAGTATACAAGGGGGGAACAGAAACAATGTCAACAACCGTCTCTGTTCCGACCCTTGTGACTAAATTGGAAAAATATTCAATAAGAAGAATTCCTCTAAATTTCTTCAATGACTACCTCACAAACAGAAAGCAAAGAGTCAGGATAGGACCACATATCAGTGAAGAAGTAGAAGTATCGTACAGCCCGCCTCAAGGAAGCGTTTTAGGCCCTACATTATTCCTAATGTTTATTAAGGATCCAATGACACTGCTGTGGTATTCCATAACAACAACTGATCCTAAACTAAGTGCAATACTGAGAAAACTTGGCCCAAATAAGCAACTACCTTAATAATATCTTATTGACCTAAAAGACGCCTAAAACTAACTACATAAATGTTTCATGATATTTTAATATAAGATTAAGATAACCAAAAGTAGATCTCGATCTTCGACTTCATTCATGTGGCGAAACTATACATAATAACAGTACGTGCCCAAAAATAAATAAAGTCGCAGAGACGAAATACTTGGGCGTTATTATTAAACAAAGTTTATCATGGTCCTCACATATTGAACACAGTACTGCAAGAAGTAGAAAATTGGGCTGGAAATTTAAAACACTGAGACTACTGATACCAAGTAATTTAAATTATCCATCAGGATATTCTAGAAATATCCTAAAGTAAATCTATTTCGCACTTGCACAGTCACTCCTTGCGTATTGTATTACAGTATGGGTTGGCGGTGTAAAATCTAAATTTATCGAAGTCGAACGAGGACAACGAGCGCTAATTAAGATGAGGTATTTTAAGCCGTCCATGAGCGCAGGCCTGGGGGTGGCAGGTGAGGCCGCCTATCACCCCAGCAGAAGCAGGCCGGGACGGTGGGGCGACTAGCGCCCCTCCCCCAAACCGGGGCAAGACGGGGACACCGTGGTTCCCCGAGGGGGCCATCTCGAAACCGGAGATGGCCCAGGGTCAGTCGGGGTGCGAGGGATATGCTCTATGGGCAACCTTACACCCCGGCGTCTGCAGACCCGAGACGGCGTGCGGTTTTAGTTGGTTCAAGCCCGACATAACCACCCCCGCTAGCAAGCGGGGGGGTATCCGAGGGGATTCCCGCACGAAAAAAAAAAAAAGAAGGTATTTTAAGCCGATTAGATACCGTACTGAAAGCATATATCAAATTAGTGACTTACTCTCTGTAAGAAAACTTTACACTGCCCATACTGTTTAAAAAAACACATTTTTGTTGACAGGCAATATACTATTCATGCTGCTAAGTTATACAACAAAGTAAACACAACAACAGACACTTAAATTACGACAGACAGACTTACGTAGGAAAAAAACTTCTCACCGAATGGTTGAAACCATTGAGTTATGTAGTCACCGAGGCGCTCATAGAATAAAGCTTTAAGCTAAAATTATCTAGAAACAACTCAAACAGCATACACACTCTCACACCCTTTCATACACGAACAAATACCCTCTCACACACACACACACACACACACACACACACACACACACTCTCACACACACACACACACACACACTCACACACGCGCACGCATATACTGAGACACAACAAATAGATTGTCTTTATAATGATTAATTATATTATTATCCTTGTTCTGAAAGAGCGAAGTCTCCTGCTAAAAGAAGGCTCCAATCATAAACCAATGTTATTATCATTTTGGAGCTGAATAAAAAGATTCTAATAAAAAAAATGTTATATCAGACTATAATCCATCCCTGTACCAAATTTCAGCTAGATCCGTTCAACCGTTAGAGCGTGATTGAATAACAAACAACAACAAACATCTTTGCAAACTTTCGCATATATAGTATTAGGTATGATTTACAGATAGCAGAAATAAACGACTGCTCCAAAGTTATTATGAAAATTTATAAAAATACGCTAAAAGTGTAAGTATAGGTACAGCCTATAGCTGTCTGAAAATTGTATAACACGTTTATTAAGCTCTGACTCGTCGAGCTATGATTCAATTAAAATTTAAAGTGTAAAACCACATCACTTTATTTCAGAGTATACTTCACGATGTTTATACAGACAATATTGAGTAGCATAATAAATAATAATAATAAATATTCTACGACATTCTACACAGCGCTTTCTAGACCCAAAGTAAGCATAGTTTAACTAGCTTGTGTTATGGGTTCCAGAATGCGGATAAACATACCTACTTATATACATTTTTTTTTTTTGTAAATACATACATATTATACATAGAAACACCCAGACCAATGCAAATAGACATATTCATGCATACAAATATTTGCACTGAGCGGGAATCGAACCCGCGCCCCCTGACGTAGCAGTCGAATGCACTACCGCTACGCCACAGGCATTTTAGTGTATTTTGATCTTTCAGAGTAATAACAATATTTATATTATTCGCGGGTTCAAGTCCCGTCCTAGATGTTCTCTTTTTCCGATCTAAATCTTTAGAAAAAAGTAAGCATACAAAATGCTTAAAAATTTAATTGAAATATTTATATTGTTTATAATTATTATAGGTATAAAGTAATAAAGTGCAATATTTCGTACATTTTTGCTCAATTAAAATCTTTTTAAACACGAAATTATTTTCTGTATAATATATCTACTTGAATAAATTGTTTATTCAAGCATTTTTTTACTTACCTTCTTGGTTCAATCAAATTGGTGAAATGAGTAAATCAAATATATTTGTTTGAGTCAAAAAAAAGATTTTAATTGAGCAAAAATGTACGAAATATTGCATTGAATATAAAACATGCACTGTCGCCTGTCTAATAATAAATCATTTAATTGACGCAAGTTAGTCGCTCAAAGAAATGACATCACACAAAGAGATACAAAAGTTACAAAAGTTAGGTGTACTCGAAAAATTTACTTCAAAAAAGAGGAGGTTTTATGTTCGTCTGTAGCTGTTTTTCCTTCTATCAGATAAAAATAGATCTAAGAATTATCATTCAATTTTGTTTAATAAATGAAATTGAGTCTTCCCAAAATCTCGAAATGTCTATTCTAAGTATTCTTAGCTCTTCTAAGAAGGCCGAGAAAATGCGAATGACGAACTTTATTCTATACGCACCAGATAAAAAGAGTGGAAGAAATAAAGAAAATGGTTTTGAATAATCGTCAAATCACCATTAGAGAAGTTGCTGATTGACTTGGATCATGACGTGCAATTTTTTTGCATATTTAGGTCATGAGACGTGTGTGAACGGAGTTTGTTTCGAAATTGCTTAGTTTTCACTAGAAGAACCGTCGCATGAAAATCGCGTGTGTGTGGTTTTTTGTACGAAAAATAACACTGCAATCATGCCACAGCTACCAAATTCACCAGATTTTGCTTCCTGCGACTTCATTCTGTTCCAAAAACTGAAGAAACCCATGAAGGCGCTAAAAACTGCATCACTGGAAACACTCATGGCTACCAAAAGGTACTTCTCAGAATTGTTTTGAAGATGTCTTATATCTGAAATATAATATAAATTTGCAGCGGATAATATAAATATGGATGAATAAAATAAAAAGTTTTTGATATAAATAAAAGTTGCCTTACTTTTTGAACACACTGTGTGTTACACTAACTATGTTGCCACATTCAAATATTTTGGTGATCGGGAATCCAATCTGCGACCTTTGACTTAGCTCTCCAATGTTCGACGATAGGATAATATACACCTGATATCGTTTCCGATATCCTGCCTCTCCTGCTTTAAAGCTGCAAATGTAGTATTTGTGGAGAATATAAAATTAAAAATATCATTTAATGAACAAACAATGATGTACTTAAATTTCTCGTAAATTGCCAAATTTTTAAAACACACATTCATTTTGCTCTTATAATTAAAACAGGTTAGCTTTTAATTATTTCCCGGTTTTAATTACCTACCTAAAAAAAATTATAATGTTCGTGACACGAGCAGCTAATTTGATAAATTTTAACTATGCTAGTGAAATTTAATAATTTATAATTTTAGATATGGTGTTATAGCGAGGGATATGCTCTATGGGCAACCTTACACCCCGGCGTCTGCAGACCCGAGACGGCGTGTGGTTTTAGTCGGTTCAAGCCCGACATAACCGCCCCCGCTGGCCGGCGGGGGGGTATCCGAGGGGATTTCCGCACGAAAAAAAAAAATATATGGTGTTATAAAACGTAATATACTTATTTGACTCACACATCAAGGGAAGTAACTTGTTAACAGCTTAGATAACAATGTAACTTTGGTGTACATGACAATTTGAAAGGGCTTACTTAATCTCGCAGTGTTGAATTTACTATCTCACGGGGATTCACAAGTATTATACTAATGCAAATAGACCTTTATATTATCCAAAGGTATTTTATAATAGTCAATAATACACATTCGCATCTTCCTTGGAAATAAAATATTTGCGTTGATTAGCAGTACCCTTTTTTTTTTTTTCGTGCGGAAATCCCTTCGGATACCCCCCCGCCGGCCAGCGGGGGCGGTTATGTCGGGCTTGAACCGACTAAAACCGCACGCCGTCTCGGGTCTACAGACGCCGGGGTGTAAGGTTGCCCATAGAGCATATCCCTCGCACCCCGACTGACCCTGGGCCATCTCCAGTTTCCAGATGGCCCGCTCAGGTGGGATTAACAGTACCCATGCAATTTTGTGAAAGTAACATTTTAACAATAATTGACTTTTTTCATTTGCATTTTAATAATTCCTGGTGTATCGCACCGCACATGTTTACAAAAAAGTGTGAAATATATAGTTTATTGTTAACGCCGAATAAATTCAATATTCGTGGTCAAGAATATAAATAAAAGATGTCGTGTATACTTACCTACACATTGTAAACATATACCTACATAAAAGCATTGGTATGGGGGGAGGGGTAATGTTTGGGTTTTCAATGAAACAGTAAATTAACGTCTTATTACGTGTACTATACTTTTAGTGATGTAAATAATATTGTACATGGTAACGGTAAACTTAACTTAAACTAGATGCATGCAATATTTAACAAAGCCTTCACTTTGCTATCGTTAATCTAATAAGCGTTCGCAAACAGCATTAATCAAAACTTTAAAACCCCTGACGTAGCTTAGAACATTCCCTCAACTTAGTCACCTTTTATACAAAAAAAGGTACAAACTTGGTTCATTCGGGAGCTACGATGCCACAGACAGAAACAAAAACGTCAAACTATATATGTAATAACATTACTCAGACATTATACATTATAAATTTTGTATCAGAAGATAACACAGAACATTCACTGTAACCATAGCCTTGTGTTTACTATCCCTGGCCTTCTCTATCAGCCACATAATCCAGCTACCGAACAGGAGGACTCTTAGATATTGATCAAAGCTTGCCGACAATAAGCCGTCTACCACCACTACCATATATACAATAACACTGACAACCACACTATGGCAAAGACGTACTTTATATTATAAAGGAAAGGTATATTTTAGTGTACTGTTTGCTTCATTAGATTTGTAGTTAAACTGTGTGTAAATTGTAAATTAAATCTCTTGCACTTTTCCACAATATATATTTATTAAACCTGACCGGTTTCGCCTCACAGCATTCTCTAAAGTTTTTATAACAGTTACGTCGTATTAATATGTATAGTAAGTTCCACCAAGTGCTATCAATCAATAAATAGTGATTATTTGATTTTATCAAGGTAACAAATACGCAACCTTCTTACTGAGGTAAAGGCAGACTACCTGTTCATAAATTGATTGCACAGTATTAAAAAACAATAGTAGTAATTTCATGTGCAGCGCGTCACGGCTGCTTTGGTGAGCTCCTGCACCGTATATACTCGTAATGGAATCCAGGGAGCCTCTCGCTGCAAGCCTAATGCTTGCAACGCTTGCTGGTTTATTGTCATTCAGTGAGAGTGCGTGGAATCATGAAGTGCGCAAAAGAGGCAGCGGAAATGCGCACCAGGAGACGGTGATACTTAAACGATTGTCGGTCTTCCTGAACACCGTATCATTAAATGGGTGAATTTTTACTGGTTCTGCGTTCCAGCACATAACTGCCATTTAAGAATCTTTCTTTTCCAGCAGTTTTTGATATACTACTATTTAACTTGCTAATAACAAGAGGTAATGTCTATTCTTGTTGTTTTATTACTTATGTTTTCTTTGTTCCGAATCATACAAGGAGGTTACAAAAATATATCTTTATAATTGACGAGTTAAATACAAATCAAAAATCGTAAAATAGAGGGCTGATTTTTGTGTGCCTTTTAACACAAATACCATGATCGCAAATACGTAGTTCGAATACGAGAAGTTGACTGTTATAAAAATCTGGAGTAAAATCGTGTGCGTGTTTTGTGTTCACATGGTACAGAAAAATATCCATTGAAAAAGTATGGGCCCTAACAGCACTGTTTCTGGGGACCTACCAAGATTTTGGGGGCCCAAGCCAAACTCAGCTGCAAGCTGCTGATTAACGGACTAGGCTCTGGCGCAGGCTTTCCTCTCAGGGTTGGCAAGTCAGACGGCAGTCGCTCCCATAAAAGCCGTTTGAGCCAAACCAGTAGGAGTAGAAGGAGTAAACCGACTCTGCACTCCGAATGGCCTCGGATGCAACCGGCAGCACTAAATAACATAAATATTATACAAAGATACATTTTCAAAACCACAATTTTAATACCAGCTGGAAGAGTACCAAATCTAATTTGAAACTGGAATGGTTACAACCATCGGCTTACAATCGTAGGTACCAATGCTTCTGGTGCAATAAGTGAACCTCCATACTTAAATAAAATTTATTTGATAAAGCAAAATGGCTAACTAAATAAACGGACTTCTTAAATATTTTAATAGGTATACAACATTATAACACAATAAGAAAAATCAAACGAATATAATGACCATGCTTTAGGACGTCATAATATCTATATCACTGGCAACAATGGTGCTTTTATATTTCCAATCAGTGCGTGACTGCGTCCTGGTAGGTACACAAAATCGGGAGCTAATAGGCCGGTTGTCTCCGTACTACATAGATTTACGGGTTGAATTTTACACGGCAATTTGCATAGTTATAAATAACTGTGTGTCGGTCGTACGCCCCGCTTATTTAGACGTTATGAACTGATTACGTACGTGATAACGCTACGCCATATATAAATGTTCCGACTTTAATGTCTATGATGTTATACAAAATTATTTATTAACCTCACTCTGTTATTTTAATAGAACTTATTTTGTAGTTTATATATTAGTAATTGTAATGGTACTAAGCGTCTAAGGGATCATTACTTTAATCAATGAAGCGTTAGATTATAACATAATATAACTTCACGCCTGTATCACACACTAGGCAGAGGTGTATTACACACCCACGATTCGCCAGTTATGTTAAGGTCCCATGTAATAGTGGGCGAGTCTATTGCCATCTACCAGGCACATTATTAAGCGAGCGATAATTAACATTCATTCATGCATACATAACTACGAAAAGTCAGAGGTGTGTGGGCACTGTCACTGTCACTGGGCATCGAACTCGAGACCTCGTCTCAGCAGTCCGTTACGTACGCCACTGGGCTATCACCGCTTGTAACCATTAGATCTGAACTCAAAAGTTTTGATGTTAATGTCTATTTTTCATCAGTTATACTTCAGAAAAATTGCTACATTGCTTAGCGTAAATGCGTTATACGAAAACAAGGCAATTCCGATAAAAAAATATTTTGAACTAATGAGAGTAACACTCCTTGCAGGAACAAGCAATTATGCACTATTGATTGATAGTGTCCCAGAACACAAGTAATTTTAACTACTACACACTACATAATATATACTGATAGACCAGTCGATTTTACAGTCTTGTCGTAGTCTCGCTTCACAATACAATAGAGCACCGGAGACGAACGGTCTCATTCTGTCTCGATCTCAGTCTCGATCTTCTGTCCCCACCACAGCCCGACAATTTTCTGATCGATTATATGTTTATAAATACCACCGCAAAACTGTCTTCATCCTCCTCCGAGCCTTTGCCCAACTCAGTTAGAGTCGGCTTTTTAGTCTAACTACAAAGCAGCTGAACATCGATATTTTCCATGAAGTGACTGCCATCTGACTTCCATAACCATAACATACATAACTTCACGCCTGTATCCCCGAAGGACTAGGCAGAGGTGTATTACACACCCACGATTCGCCAGTTATGTTAAGGTCCCAATATAATAGGGGCGAGCCTATTGCCATCTACCGGGCACATTATTAGGCGAGCGATAATTACCATTTATTAATGCACACATAACTACGAAAAGTCAGAGGTGTGTGCCCGGGGCGACTGGGGATCGAACTCGAGACCTCGTCTCAGCAGTCCGTTACGTACGTCACTGGGCTTCCATAACCCACTGGCGATAACGAAATTCTGTAGTTGTATTCGTATGACAACACAGACCGACAACGGCTTAACGTAAGCCATAGGCCGCGATAACGGTCTCCCATCAGGTGGTCCGTGTGCTTGTCTGCCACCTAAGTAGTATAGATAAAAAATAAAAAAGGGCATGGAGGAGTCTCAATACTTACAATGTGTTAAGAATGATCACCCATCCTAAGTCTGCTTTGCCTAGTATTGCTTAACTTTGCAATGTGTTAACTTACTTGGTTACCACTTAGCCCGTCCGTTAAGAAAACTACTATGTTAAATTCAACAAAAGCGTGAAAGCACAGACCGAAGACCAATTAAATTAAACTTTCCCACCTTTTACAATTTTACTTTTAAATTAAAAAAGACATATATTTTTTTATTTAAAAAGTAAAATTATGCCATCGACAATTTGGTATTAAACATTACATCTATAATGTAAAATATCCCTAGACAGTTTTGAGGTGCGTATATGTATTGGGTAAATAAACAGGGCTATAATTAAAACATATTATTTACTCTTCGAAACACGATCTATATTCATGTAAACCATTATTAATAAAATAAGATAGTTTACGAAAATGTTATTAATAAAACTTTCATTTATAAAATTACCGTTTTCGTAAATAAATGACATTGTATTTTCATTGCGCCAACATTTTTATTTATGCTGGCCTGCCAGTTGTTTACTTTTTCCTCGACCTATAAACTGGTGAATATCGAGTGAATGTGCAATTTTCCATGATTGGGAATTTAAATTTGCCATGGCAAGTTGATGAGTTGGTATCACAGTGATTGTGCTCTGAAAGGACACAACTGTCAACAAGGTTGCCTGGTAGAAATTGCGTTAAGCGATAAAGCCCCTAATTGTACTGCTCTTTTCTTTTTAATTTTTGTACTATGATTGTTGTAATTAGCATACAATAAAGTATAATAATAAATAAATAAAAGCAAAGATTATCTCCTCCTATGAGACATACGTACATAGGCTTTTTATTGAGTTTTGGAGGCCAGATGGTAGTCACATAACCGACTAGTTTTTACAAGGCTCGGGGGATGAAGATGTAAACTTTTTATTCTTATACATAGTGTGGTTGAAATACTGGTACATAGCATATGTACAATAGTATCAATAGGGTCGTGTTTCAGGTCTATCGGCCACAAACTCGTCGGATTGTGGTTTGTATCCCTTTCAGCTCACTACCGGTGTAAATCCACTTCTACTAATTCTTTATTATTGGATATTACATTACAGACTAGAACATGTTCATATCTGATACATTAATTTGAAAACTTTATGCGTCTAGAACTAGTCATTTACAAAAATAAATAAAATTGATGTGTCTTTTTTCAATATTTGAATGCGCAGGTTAATGGAACGAAGAATAACGATATACGAATGATAAACAAATTTATTTATAAATTACAATGTTTGTGATGTACACCGAATCGTCTTTCGTTACGCACTGACTCCTACTTCATCGCGTCCGTCTTCCCGGTGTCTTTTGCTCACGGTATTTTGGCAGGCGTTTTCGTTTGCATATTGGCTCGAACATCCTCCCCCCCCCCCCTCGGAATCCTTTGACTTCCGAGTGGCCTTGGAGTCTTCTAAAGAACAGAGATTATGTACCGCTCTACGGATGACACCTTTGGAAGTGTAGACATCTGCAACTCTGGCAGTTCCATCTGATCCTGGATAATCCTCCAGAATCCATTGGATTCGTGCCATTCGCCACTTAAGCGGTGGTAGATTTGCTTCCTTTATGACAACCAGATCACCTTCCTGGAATTCTCTTTGCCGGACTCTCCACTTAGACTTCTGCTGCAACTCGCATAGATACTCATGTTGCCACCGATCCCAAAAATGTTGTCGCATCTTTTCCAGAAGTTGGTATCGGTTGAGTCGATATGGGTTCACGTTCATCAACTCTTCTGAAGGCAGCGCTGTTAGTGGCTTACCGATCAGGAAGTGGACAGGAGTCAAGGGATCGAGGTCAGTTGGATCTGATGAAAGGGGAGTTAAGGGCCTGGAATTAAGGATTGCTTCAACTTGCGAAAGTAAAGTCGATAATTCCTCGAAAGTGAAATGCCTATTACCTAATATACGAGTTATGTGGTGTTTCGCTGCTTTGATGCCGGCTTCCCATAGGCCCCAAAGTGGGGGGAAAAGGGCGGAGAAAAGTTAAATTTTATCCCTTCCTCAGCAGCAAAACCCCTAATGCTTTCACAGTTTTGTAAGAAGTTGGTTAGTACGTTGTTTGCACCGACAAAATTAGTACCATTATCACAACATAATTCTAATGGTTTACCTCGGCGGGCTATGAAGCGCCGCAGATACAAAATAAAACAATCTGTTGTCAGATCGCTGGCTACCTCAAGATGCACGGCTTTCGTACTAAAACAGATAAATAAACACATATAGCACTTCGTAATCCGACAATCGCGACCCTTGCGATCAGTAATATGAAATGGGCCGCCGAAGTCGACACCACTAATATGAAATGGCTGATTTGGAGTGACTCTGTTCGCAGGTAAGTTGCACATAATGGGATTTTGACACTTAGCCTTCATGATTTTACATACTTTGCAATTATTGACTGTAGATCTCGCCAATATTCTGCCTCTTAGAGGCCAAAAACTATTTCTTAAGTCGCTCATTAAAAGTTGAGGATAACAATGCAACAGTTTTAAATGAAAATGTGTAAAAAGTAGTTTGGTTAAAATATGATTAGTGTCCAACAAAGCTGGATGTTTCCTATCATGAGGTTGCTTAGAATTTTGTATTCTGCCCCCAACACAGAGAATGCCGTCCTTGTCAATGAAGGGACTTAATGACAAAATGCGAGATTTAGATGGTAGAATTTGATTATTTTTTAGAATTTTTATCTCTTTAGCAAAACATTCCAGTTGATGTTGTTTTATTAAAAAAATTTAAGATTTATTTAATTCGTCAACACTTAGAACACCTAACATTTTGGAATCTCTATTTAGTACGTTATGGATAAATCGCAGAGCATATGCAGCAGTCCTCTGCAAGCGCGTGAATCGCGAAAATCTGTCAAATTCAATAATACTTATCGAAAAATTACAATTAGTAGCGTGTAATATAGTAGAATTACAGATATTTTTAGAACATTTTATTTCAGGCAATTGTTCAATATTATGTTTTCCTACATTCTGGGGCCATGAACAAATATCTTCGGTCAGAAAAGAAGGACTCCACCATATCGTAGCCGACTGAATTTATTTAGGACAGATCCCTCTCGATGCCAGATCTGCTGGATTTTTATCTCCTGAAACATGTCTTCAAATACCATTAGCTGTCAGCTCATGAATCTCCCCGATTCGGTTGGCGACAAATGGTTTTAAATCACGAGACTGATGAGATAGCCAACCCAAAACTATTGTCGAGTCAGTCCGATAGCAGCGCTCCGCAAAGCTCTAATCGGGGTATAGTAGTAGCCTGGACAGGAGCGACCTTAGTTTTGGCACATAGGAGTCTAATGAAGATCTGTGCTGCAGCATTTACCGATCGGAGGTAGACGGCAGACGCATACGCTAGCTGAGAGGCATCGGAGAATGCGTGAAGCTCAATTTTAATTGCTTGTGGTATTAGAGCGCACCTCGGTATTTGAAAATTGGATATTGAATTTAAGTTTGACGCAAAGTCAGTTCATTGTTTGAGTGTAGATTTGTCCACTGGGTCATCCCAGTCCATTCTCGAAAGCCACAGCCTCTGCAGGATCATTTTAGGGATAATGGTGCTGGGGCTAAGCAAACCCAGTGGATCAAACAGCTTTGCGGAGTTGGACAAGATAGTCCGTTTTGTGGCAATTTGATCTAGTTCCAAATTCGCTGAAAATTGCAATACGTCCCTCGATGGATCCCAATTTAGACCCAAAATAGTTGAATGGGATATATGGTCCAAGGTTTTGAGTTGAGAGGTGCTCGACTCATTTTTGAAAAGTGATGGTAAGTTAGTACGCCACTTACGCAATAGGAGGCAAGCGGCATTAAGGACGGAAGTGACTGAATCTACTAAACATCGCATGCCGTCAGTCCGCTCTTGAAAGATAGTCGTCCCCATAAAAGTCTTCCTTGATGATCTGAGCTAGGTTACTATCATGTCATTCCTTTGACAATTGAAGTAAGCATCTAGTGGTAAGGTAAGGGGCCGAAGCCGTACCGTAAGTAATTGTATTTAATTGAAATACCTTAATTTGATGTGTAGGTTCATCGCGCCATAGAATCAATTGTAAATGTCGTTGCTTTGGATCAACCAGGATTTGACGATACATCTTTTCGACGTCCGCTGACACGAGCTATCGATGCTGCCTGTATCGTAAAAGAATGGAAAATAAATCGTCCTGTACAACAGGTCCGATATATTGCATGTCATTGAAAAGGCTAAAGGACACAGTTCCCCGGCGTCTGTAGACCCGAGACGGCGTGCGGTTTTAGTCGGTTCAAGCCCGACATAACCGCCCCCGCTGGCACGCGGGGGGGTATCCGAAGGGATTTCCGCACGATAAAAAAGAAAAAAAAAAGGTATTCGGCATCACTTATTTATGTTAATTTTTTCGCTTAAATTGTGCTTAATCTTTAGCAAATCATTTGTATTTATACACAAAATGAACTGCGAAACTCCAACTAATGCGTATTGTTTGTACAAATAACGATTTTAATGCGAATTTAGGTAAATGAAATATAATGACAATGAATTCAACTGGTGGACGGTGGGTCATAAATAAAATCACTATCAACTTACTTGCGAAAATTGAAGTAGAAAGGATAATTATCTAGAAAGGATGGATGCACTTCCCTCGGCAATAGTGGCTGCAGCTGGTTACTGGCGAATTCCTGGAGGATAGGTCCATCCTTGATCTTTCTTGATGTCTTGTGGGTAGGTATCTCGTGATAACAGTTCGGCGAGTCCGTTCCGAGTCGAAGTTGATCACGTCGGGGTCACCAAAATGAATGCGCAGGTTAATGGAACGAAGAATAACGATATACGAATGATAAACTAATTTATTTATAAATTAAAATGTTTGTGATGTACACCGAATCGTCTTTCGTTACGCACTGACTCCTACTTCATCGCGTCCGTCTTCCCAGTATCTTTTGTTCACGGTATTTTGGCTTTTATGGGTGCGACTGCCGACGAGTGGGTTCTCCGCTTCTATTGCACCTAACCAGTGATAAAAGCCATAGTAGCCCAGTGTTGGGTGCAATAGGATGACATAACCTAGTCGCCCCCATAAAAGCCATAGTAGCCCAGTGTTAGGTGCAATAGGAGGGCAGAACCCAGTCGCCCCCATAAAAGTCATAGTAGCCCAGTGTTAGATGCAATAGGAGAGCAGAACCCAATCGCCCCCATAAAAGCCATAGTAGCCCATTGTTAGCTACAATAGCAGGGCAGAACCCAGTCGCCCCCATAAAAGCCATAGTAGCCCAGTGTTAGGTACAATAGGAGGGCAGAACCCAGTCGCCCCCATAAAATCCATAGTAGCCCAGTGTTAGGTGCAATATGAGGGCAGAACCCAGTCACCCCCATGAAAGCCATAGTAGCCCAGTGTTAGGTGCAATAGGAGGGCAAAACCCAGTCGCCCCCATAAAAGCCATAGTAGCCCAGTGTTAGGTGCAACCCACTTGTCGGCAGTCGCACCCATAAAAGCTATAGTAGCCCAGTGTTAAAGAAAATAATATTCAAAACGACAGCTCATGAGGTGCCGCAATGAAATGACACTTCAAAGCGACGCGTCGGAATGGCCGTCGATTAGAATTTTTTTAGGCGGCAGCTATTTAGCTGTCAAAAACAGCGTTCCATTCATTCTTACGCCGCGCCGGCATCGATTATCAATGGGGCGGTACAAAATGGCCGTCAAGGTCGACGGCCATTTTGTACCGCAACATTTCGACGGCTGTGATATCGACGACACTTGGGCGGTAGGCCCACTGTTTCTGCTAGGGCAATGGACATCCTACCCCTCGCACTCAGGCTCATGGAGACGGCGATCATATAATGCTCGCGGGCACCCAGTATATTCTTTGCGGGACACTTTCTTCTTGTAAAACAAGACAGCTGAATAGCCTCAAACGATAGCTTGAGACTTGAGCTTGAGCTGACTTGATTTGCGAAGAGAAGGTGGCCCGCAGCGGATGTACTCTCAAGAGCTCTCGGCTTCCACACTAGCGTGTGGAGTGCGGTGTACTCGCGACAGTTCCTGCAATGAGGACATGTGGGTTTTTGTTCAAGGCCTATAAGATGCAGATACTTACCAAACCAGCTTTGTATGCATACGTCAGCCGGTAGGAGAGGTTGCCATATCTCCTCTCCGGCCAATGGACCTTCATGATGAACACGCTACCATTGTGGTGGTAACACCACTACCACAACTGTGGCGTGCCCTGCTCCCGGTCACCTAAAACAACTTTCCCTCCTCCATGAGCCCTTGATAGAGCCAGGACCGTTCTGCCTCTATCTCCCGAGGAACAGGCCCCAGAACCCGGTCCACTCCATGAGTAAGTAGGCATGTACCTTATAAACTGAAAATAATAACATATAATATTTTTGTGAATTTGATCATCTTTTTTCATCTTCTACAATCATGTCCATGAAACGTACACCTCCGCAGTCAACAAAAAAATCGATGCAATATGATTCTGAACCAGATCTACCATCAGCTTCTCATGGTTTGGATGATAACAGCACTCAACGCAAGCGTAAATTCGACCAAGTGGACGATATAAATTTATTTATGTCAGAGATGAAGAAGCTTTTCTATGATTTTTAGAAAAAGCAAAATAATAAATACACGGTATTACAAACTACAGTAAACGAGATAAAGGACCTAAACTCATATATTAAAAAGTCTGTTGAATTTGTTTCTGCGAAATATGACGAGTTGATGACGGAGTTTGAAAAATTAAGAGCTGAGCGTAACAATAACCTAGCATATGTGCAACTGCTAGAGGAGAAGGTGGAAAGTCTAGAGCGATTACAAAGAGCTTCTTGTCTGGAACTGCGAAATATACCGACCAAAACCACAGAGACTAAAGATCATTTAACTCAAATAGCCATTGACATGGGGAAAGCTCTTAACCTGTCGTTTGTCTCCTCTGATATACGGGATATTTACCGATAAGGCTAAACCTGGAGCAAATAAACCGATTCTCATAAATTTTACCACAACAATATTGAAGGACAAATTGATACAGGGTATCAAAAAATTTAATAGAGTAAACAAGGAAAATAAATTCTCAACCGCAAATATTCAACTAGAGGGCCCAAGAATCCCAGTGTTCATATCAGAAAGCTTAACTTCTACAGCCAAACGCCTGTATTATCTTGCTAGAGACTTTTCAAAAACCAATGGCTTTAAATTTTGTTGAACAGCCCATGGAAAGGTATATATCAGGGGCTGCCAGCTTCTGTATAAATACAGAGTCTGATTTAAAAAGCCTAAAGGAAGGAGACTGACTATTTGTTCATTGTTTGCTTAACTTCAGCAATGTTGAAATATAGTACTATGTTTAGCTTTTACGTTGCATGCTCTAAAGTTGGTTTATTCTGTAGTTATCGATTTTATTTAAAAGTCAAATTTATTAAAACTGAATATATAACTCACATTTACACACACACACACACTCACACACTATACATTGTATTTAACACATATGGCTAATTTTCGATATTCGTCTCCTCGAACTGCGAAATGTGCTCACTTGATTTGCCATGAACTTAGTTTCGGCACTTCTATTTTAAATATACCTTACGAGCTTGACGAATAGGAACTTGATACTATTTACAACATAGGTATGAATCAACACCATAATCCTTTTATTGCCACCTCTTTCTTATGGTTTTCGTTTATAAATGGCTAATGTTTATGAATTTGCTGAATCTTTAGAACACATTGATGTATCTAGGTCATATTTATGCTCACCGAATCAATGTTTTCGGCAACTGGCTACGCCTAGCACTGCCCTAAGTGTATTGCAAGTCAATATAAGAAGCATAAACTGCAATTTCGATGGTTTAAATCTTCTTATGCATTCTCTGGACGTGAAGTGTGATGTTGTTGTTCTCACGGAGTGCTGGTTAAGTAAGGTTTCTGAAATCCCAACATTAAGTGGGTATGCATCTGTAAAGTCGGCTTACAACATTCAAAATGATGGAGTTATCATTTACGTAAGTACCCAATTAAGATATAGTATAGCTGAACCGTTACTTCAGGATGCAAGTGGGCTGGTGCTGAAGCTCCTCCCGGATATTACTATTGTTGCAGTCTATAGGTCCCTTTCAGTTTCAAGTATAGATAAATTCCTGGATTCACTTAATATAGTTCTGTCATCCCTTTCTTCGTCTCACACCTTGGCTGTCGTGGGTGATTTGAATATTGATATCCTTCCGAGTGGCATCGACTCAAATTGCGAGGCGTATTTGACTCTAACTTCATATCATGGCCTACTTCCCGCCCACCTCTTTCCGACTCGTATGAAGAAATGTTATGACTATGTATTGTTAAGGACAACTAAAATAGCCACAACCTTTGTTCTGGATTCTCACATTACTGACCACGCTCCAGTTCTTTTCTGTATCGAAACGGCTGCTCCTGTTCAAAAACCTAAAAATTTGATTCGTCGCATAAATTTACCGCATGTTATCAGCTCACTAGAAAAGTATGACTTTACGCTGGTCCTATCAAACACCGATCCTAATCTATGTGCGGCTCTTGTTGGTGCCATTTCTAACATAATAAATGAGCAAAGTACGATCGTGAAAATTCCTCACAGAAAAAAGATCATAAAGCCATGGATTACTGCTGGCCTTTTGAGATGCATCCGAAATAGAGACAAGCTACATAAGAAATCAAAAAATGATCCTAATAGCATTATAGCACGAGTTACATATACTAGGTACCGGAATTACTGTAATAATCTGCTCAAAAAGATTAAACACGAGTTTGAGCGGGGTGAGCTCCGCAGGGCCAGTGGCAATTTCAAAGCTACCTGGGACATCATAAAGTCAATAAGTCACTTGAACAGGATATCTTCGGGTGCCGAGGGGGATCTTCTTAATTTATGCGACAGCCCAACAGCTTCTGTAAATTATATAAACAGTTACTTTGCAGATGTAGGAGCGCGCCTTGCCCAAGATATACAATGTCATAAGCAGATGAGTTGTAGAGAATTTAATTTAAAGTCCTTAATTAATCCCCACGGTAACACGGAAACAGACATTGCAGAGATTAATACAATAATTATTGGTTTGAAACGTGACTGTGCAGTTGGCTTTGATGGGATACCTGTGTCTGTCATTAAGGGAGCACGGCATGTCCTTGCCCCAGTGATCGCTTATGTTTGCAATCTCTGCCTCTCAAAAGGTATGTTCCCCAAAGTTTTTAAGAAAGCTCTCGTTCATCCAGTCTTTAAGGGTGGAGACAGGGACCGTGTCGAGAACTATAGACCGATATCAGTACTAACAACTCTCTCAAAAATCCTAGAAAAAGTTTTAAATATAAGATTACTCAGCTTCTTGGAGCATAATAAGACTCTCGCTCCCAACCAATACGGCTTTAGGAAAAATAAATCTACAGAGGATGCCGTTCCCGATTTGACAAATTCTATTGTAAAAAACCTGGACACTGGTATTAAAACAATTGGGATTTTCCTTGATCTCGCTTAATCTTTCGACACGGTCGCTGTTCCAATCCTTTTACACAGAATGAAAGCCTGCGGAGTTAGAGATATTGCTTTGGATATTTATTGAGACTACCTGTCCTATCGTAGTCAGTCTGTTAGGGTTGATAGTTACACCAGTGATCCCACGTCCTGGGTCCCACGTTATTCCTCATATATGTGAATAGCCTTTGCCAACTTTCCATACCAAACTGCAAAATATTTACTTATGCAGATGATACGGCTCTCATAATAAGTGGAAACACTTGGGATGTGACATGCCGGTCTGCCGGGCGTGCTCTTGGGACTGTGATGGACTGGCTCACCTCTAGTCTACTTACTCTTAACGTCTCAAAAACACGCTATATAACCTTCTCGGCTAGTTCAATTTCCGAGCCTAAACTAACTAACATTCAAGTTCATAACTGTGCACGACTGTCACCTGCTCCTAGCTCTTGTCTTTGTCCAGTTATCGACAGGGCTTCAGAAATAAAATATTTGGGTGTAGTGATTGACTGTAGGTTGAGTTGGCAGAAGCATGTGGAGTTGACCGTATCACGTGTTCGAAAGTTAATGTTCCCTTTTAAACAGATAAGGTATGTGGCTGACGTGCCCTTACTGAAAACAATTTATTTCTCGCTGGTGCAATCAATTTTGGCCTATTGCATTACAGTGTGGGGTGGTTGGGGACCTTTAAGACTGAAATGCTAAAACTCGAGAGAGCTCAAAGAGCAGTTTTGAAGGTTGCCCTAAACAAACCTTTTCGCTATCCTTCACACCAATTGTACGTGGAAACGTCTATTCTAACTGTTAGGCAGATATACGCCCTTCAAATCATTTTACACAAACACAGTACTTTAAGCTACAATCCCCAATTATTAAAACAAAACCGTCGTAAAGACCTTGTATGTCCTACAGAGCTGACAAGAACTGCACTGGCACCTCAGCAGTCACCTCTACAACAAAATGAGCAAAATTTGCCATATTTTCCTAAGACAAAAATGAAAATCTTTGGTAAAAACCAACCTATTGCGTCTAACATACGAAGAGACGGAGGATTTACTTGTCAGTATCTCGTAGCTCAAACCGTGCCCAGAATCATATTTACTTGAATCAACATTCAAACATTATCATTCACATACGCACACGCTCGCACACAAGCGCGCATACACGCACACGCACACACTCTCATGCATTCACATACAAGTCCACACATACTCACATACAAGCTCACATGTTGCATGTTGTTCTTATTTTTATATTTTTTATTTATTTTTTAATGATAAATTGGTCACCTATAAATGTGGCCATATTTCATTGATTTTTCGTATTGTTCTATCATTGTATCTGTAATTCAATCATTGTACACAGCTGCGACATATTATTTTATTTTTCTCTAAGTAATAAATTTCCAATTAATGAGCTAAAATGGGAGGGCGTCGTTGTCTGTCACACAGTTTAAACTAGCACAGACAATGTCGTTTACTCTATCTTATGTTGTTATTTTATCAATTAGATTTTGTTCCTATAATCCTGTAACAAATTGTACATCATAACTGTATAGGTTAGAAAATATGTTGTGTATATGAATCATTGTTAATAATAATAATAAATAATAATAAATAAAAATAATAATAATACATATCGTGGGTGGCTAAACGGGACTTTACTGACCCAAGCACTTCCCAAGGGATATCGGATGCCCCGCCACAGACAGAGCTCCGAAGCGGGCAGTCTCCTCCAAGCTCTGATTTTGAACACTCGCCATTTTGGTTTAATTTGAATATTCAGTTCTGAACAATTTCTGTTCAATTCAATTTCGCTGTATCCAAAATTAAAAAGTGTTACGAAAACCCCCGTGTAACAGCTCGCTTGGAATTCTGTTCCCATTTCCGCTTCCCTTGAGAACCTATTCCAGGAATAAAAGTAGCATATGTGTTATTCCAGAGTATAATCTATCCCTATGCTGTTAGAGCGTAATTGAGTATCAAACATCCATACATCCAAACTTACAAACATCTACACAAACTTTTACATGTATGTACATACATAGATATCGTATGATATCAGTAGGATAGTAGGAAGTAGAATTATTTGCGTGATAATAATAGTTATGATTCACATATGCATATACTTATATATATATTCTACAATTGGCTAGCATACCTACCAACATTATCCGACGAATCTAATCGATAGTGGAAACTAAAGGTAAGTTCCTGTCGGTGGTGAAGTTCGACAGCGTTTCGAAGCGGAGTGGTCGCGCCATCTCATCAATAAATCACAGTGGGACCCTTAAACTGCATTTTATCTATCAGTTGTCACAAACGACTTGCTTGACAAATTGATGATAACGGATTCCTTCAGCATCGTTAGCAGCTGTTGAAAGTAACTACGTATATTACATTATGTTCACAAATTTCAACAATGTGGCGCTTAGCTCTTCGCTTGACATTTTGGTTCTATATGGTAATGTCACACGTCAATATTGTTTTGTTGAATCATTGTTGACTGACTGGTTGGTTCCAGTCCCAAGGTATGAGTTTTGGTTTTGTTGGTTAATGTGTTATTGAGTATTTTCTCTCAGGATATTTCAGTACAGCAGCTGTGTTATTGGTGTTATCAGTGTATAATCTAAGACCAAAAATATAATAATAATAATAACAGTCAACAGGCAACACTAGTCAAACAGTGGCCTATTTTTGTGCCTAACATAAAATTACATTTACTTTAAAATCTGTTATACAAATAAACCACCAATAGTGCAATATACGTTCAGAATACAAAAATAGATTTAAATTGATTATAAAAACTACAAATATGCAACCAGAAATATATACACCCTTAAATACAGCACCCATTGACATGACAGTTTGCCTGTCAAACAATAAATAATGAAAATGCACAAAAATAGCAATGAATGATGATAACAAGAGCCAAGGCAAGAGCAGCAGCACGCCCAACAACCCCGGACTCGTCGCCCAGCTCCGTCCAACAGCCACCAGCAAGTTCTCTGGGTGTAACAGCGACGTCGAGCACAAGTTCTAGCGACGAGTTTTTCTCCCCGCCGACGTCGCCAACACCTGTACGTCGGCAGGCGAGAGGCCGGCCACCGACTGGCTTGGAGCCCCGACGCCCACCGGCTTCGAATAGGGCCCCCGCTACCGGTGGTGATGTGCACCGCATGCGATGGACTACTTCTATGAACGAAAACGTCATGCGGGCATATTTTGTGGCTACAGAGGGAGGAGTCAACCTCACTGCGTACCGTGTTCGTATGCTGCCTTTGTTTCAGGTGCTTGAACCAACTGTAAACGTATCCGCACAACGGCTATCGGATCAAGTGCGGGTCATCCAACGTTGTCATTTGTTGGATGAATCTGTACTTGAGAGGCTACGCTCTAACATACGAAGTAGCCCGGGTACCACCCCTTGTTCGCAAATTGTGAGACAACCAGCCACGGAGACCATCTCACAATTCATCTGTAGCGAAGAAGTGATTGATACCAGGGCTATAGATGTAAGTACCGAGTACAACAAACAATTAAGGAGCGCTTTGGAATGTACTATGCGGGAATATCGATCCATACCTTCTGGTAATAGACCTCGCCTACCACGTTTGCCAACGCATAAAAAGAATGTAGCGCTAGTGTGTGCCCTGGATTCGTTATTATCAGATTATTTTGATAATAGCGATGATCTCGGTGATACACATTCAATTTTATATTACGCGGCCGTCGCAGCATGTCGAGTAGCTAATGTTCAATTTCCAAAATGCGACATAGCTACTCGACCGAAATCTGCTGTGCCGGCTTGGCAATTTAGAATTGAGCGACGTATTGCCGAGACTAGGGCACTCATTTGTTTCAGGTCGGGCAACACACGCCCAAGAGTGATGCGCTTTGTGAGTCGAGCGTTCTCGGGGACTGACATTAGGCCCCGAGAATTTTTGGCACGGGTCACAGAGCGCATCGACTTCCTGAAACAAAAAGTTTATGCGTGGGCAAACCGGATTCGACGGTATAAAAAAAGAGTGGAACGATATTCTCAGAATCGCACGTTCCAAAGGGACCAAAGGTGGGTCTACAGAAATTGGGAGCGCCCTGATTCGACTGTGACTGACGTGCATCGACCAGGTGATGATATTACTAATACATTCTGGCGTAATATCTGGTCCATGCCCGTCAGTCATACAGAGGGTGATTGGATGCGGGATGTTGAGCGATCGTGTGAGCCTATTAAGATCATGGATCCGATTATTATACTGCAAGAGGATGTAACCGATGCAGTCCGTCTGTTGCCTAACTGGAAGTCAGCGGGACCAGACGGACTGCATAATTTTTGGTTAAAATGGCTGAAAAGCTCACACGGTCGTTTAGCATCTCAATTCCAATTATGTTTTGAATCAGGATTGATTCCCAATTTCATGACCGCTGGTGTAACCCACCTTCTTTACAAGTCCGGTAGTGCTTCGGACCCTAAAAATTATAGACCGATTACATGTCTACCTACGGTCTATAAGCTTCTTACATCCATCCTGAGAGTAAAAATATCCTCACACTTAACCGACAATTCTATCATGTCTGTCTCTCAGAATGGATGTAGAAGTGGGGCTCGTGGCACTAAAGAGCTCCTTATAATTGATATGGCCATTAGCCAACAGGCACGCCGTAGTCGTAAGGACCTGGCGACATGTTGGATAGACTATAAAAAGGCCTATGACTCCGTGCCGCATACATGGCTCTTGAGGGTGCTTGAGTTGTATAAAATTGATACAACTCTATGTACCTTCCTGAAGGCATGTTTGGGGCAATGGAGTACCGAATGGCGGGCTGATAAAGATAGAGCGGGGTATATTCCAGGGTGATAGTCTTAGTCCATTATGGTTTTGCCTGGCACTGAACCCTCTCAGTTATATGCTGGAGAGTTCAGGGTTAGGCTGTCGATTGCGGAGAGATGGTCAGGTTATATCCCACCTCCTTTACATGGATGATCTTAAATTATTTGCCCCCAACAATTCCCAACTGATAGCGTTATTAAAGATAACTGAAACCTTTAGTAACTCTATCAGGATGGAATTTGGTGTGGACAAATGTGCGGTCATGCATGTAAAAAGAGGTGAGATTGTGGAATCTGACGGGGTTGAGCTCTCAGATTCCACAAAACTCAGGTCTCTCTCTGCAAACGACACCTATAAATACCTGGGTATGTCGCAGGCATTAGGCATTACAGAAGCTAGCATGAAGCAATCGTTACAGGAACGTTTCTTTGGCCGCTTGAAAAAAGTTCTTAAAAGTCTTTTGTCAGGCGGTAATAAGGTGCGCGCCTATAACGGTTAGGTCATGCCGGTTTTAATGTACTCCTTCGGCATACTCAGGTGGACTCAGACTGAATTAGACACCCTGGATCGGAAAGTCCGTACGCTTCTTACTGCATACCGAATGCATCATCCGCGTTCATCTGTGATGAGGTTGTACATACCGCGGAAATGCGGGGGACGTGGCTTTTTAAATGCCAAATCCCTCCATAACCGTGAGGTGTGCAACCTCAGGGAATACTTCCTACACAATGAAGCTGATATGCATCGTGATGTAGTAGGGGTGGACAACGGACTTACCCCGCTAGCTTTGGCTAAAGAGAACTGGCGCAAACCTGTGGTATTAAGTATTAATGACCGTAGGAAGAGCAAGGAGTTGCATGGACGTTTCTATGGGGCTCTCCATGGGCCTGATATAGACTTACCAGCATCTGTGTCTTGGCTACGCTTCGGTGATCTATTTGGAGAAACCGAAGGTTTTGTTTTTGCAATTATGGACGAAGTTGTGATGACGAATAACTATCGGAAGTATATACTAAGGGATGGTACGGTTGACATATGTCGGGCGTGCCACCGTCCCGGAGAATCCCTTAGACATATAATTTCTGGTTGTTCTCGTCTTGCCAACGGCGAGTATTTGCATAGACATAACCAAGTAGCCAGTATTGTTCATCAACAGCTTGCTCTAAAGTACAACCTTGTGGAATCAGAGGTACCGTACTATAGGTATGTGCCCGACGCAGTTCTCGAAAATGGGCACATCACGTTGTACTGGGATCGATCTATCATCACTGATAGGACTATTGTAGCTAATAAACCTGATATAGTGTTGATAGATCGGTCAGAGCGCCGCGCAATAATTATCGATATCACCATTCCACATGACGAGAATCTTGTGAAAGCCGAAAAAGAGAAACAAATTAAATATTTGGATTTGGCTCACGAGGTTGTCGACATATGGAGTGTGGATTCGGCGATTATTGTTCCGATAGTTGTATCGGTTCACGGACTGATTGCCAAGAGCCTCGAACAACATCTCCAGAGGCTCGCGTTAGGCAGTTAGGTCAAGGGCTTGATGCAGAAGGCAGTGCTCCTCGACACGGCACGTATTGTGAGGAGATTCCTCTGTCTGGAGCCCTAACCACCGGTAGCTTGGGCCCTGTACCCGATGCCGGTGGGCTACTATTTTTTATATTTTTAAATATATTTGTTTTTTTTTTATATATATGGAATGTATTTAAAAATATAATTTATATGTGTTTAAAATGTAATTAAGGAAATAATCATTTATTTCAAGCACAATGGCTCATACATAAATACCTTACAGACTAACATACATATAATTATAAAATTCCTATAACTAATTCACACGAAATGACGGCGTCGTGTTGCGCTTCGTGGTGTCTTGTAGCTGCCCTCGAAATCGGCGGTACATGACACCCTTCGGCCAAAACTCTTCCTTTGAGGAAGTTCGCGAGGTGACGTGTCGGAACCCGTACCACGAACGACTTGAAATTGGTCTCTCTAGCCTCTCGACCCTCAAAGTCCAGTTGTTCTTCGTCCTGATGTACTGCACCACATCTTCACTGTCGTGGAGTGGTGTAATCGGGACACGTACAGCTGCGTCGAAGGTGTTGCAGGACGCAGCAACATATTGGGTCCTGCTAACGCAGTACCGCATAGATTACGACAAGGAGGCTTCTTTGTCTGCTTCTTCTCTACCTTTATGTAGCCATCCTTGTCACACGAGCCCTTGTTTGGACCCAGCTGTTTCACATCGTTGTGGTCTGATGCACAGCTTCGCTTTGACCCTATCTCATTACCTGCTTGACGTTTTGTTTGCGTCATAGCAGGCTTGTGTGAGGCAACAATAGCAGCTTAGGCACGAGGTGTCGACGTACGTACGTGAGTCGTTGTTCGGACGGGTGTCGAAACGGCATCGGCAATTGAACACTTTGCAGGGCACGCATTTTCGGCGACGGGTGACGTAGTGCAACTCCCCGACTCGAAACTGCAGATGGATGCATTTTGTGCCTCGCGACGTTTGTTTACGTTAGAGGCATCGGGCGACCTACTTGTCGAAACAGCATTGCGTAACAACTCTACCTCGGCACGTAGTTCGCCTATGGTGTTGTTTGACGCCTCCATCTTGGACTGCACCTCGACCAGGCTCGCTTTCAGAGTTGTGATGTCCTTAAGCAGCCTGGTGACATCAACGTGATCGAACGTGACGGGGGGTAGCTTATGTAGCTCCTTCGCCACGAAAACAGGCACGTCGTCTGGGTCGGTGTTCTTCAGGATGGTGATGATGTCCTGGACACTCTTTTCGCCTCCATCCCTCCGTCGGGACGGCATCTGGTCTAATTTCCCGAGGGCCTGGAACAGTAAACGCTTGCCACTGTATATCTCCTCCTCCTTGAAGTTGGATGTGCAGATCTGCAGGATGCTGACGTCGTCCATGTAGTCGATGGCATAGCTGATATAGCCGGTTGAATTTACATTTGACTAAAATCCCCCTAGTTTTAAGCCCTGTGAGAATATATATACTCGTAAGTACATGGATATTCATAATGATAGATGCTATCATTCGATGCAACCACAAGGTCAAAGTCAAAAATCATATAAGAATTATGTAACTTAATTAGCCTAATCCAGTCCGAAGCTGGCCATGGGCCTCTCCTAATGTGCGCAATAGCACCCAGTCCTCAGCCTTCCGCATCCAGTCTGTCCCAGCTCCCTTGTTCGGTATAGATATGGTATTTTAACGGCATTTTGAGATGTATGTATTTACAAAAAAAAAGTATATAAGTATGTTTATCCGTATTCTGGAACCCATACCACACCGCTGAGTGGAATGTCGTAGAATATTTATTTCTTTATTTATTTATTTATTATTATTATTTATTTACAAAACGTTAAAAAATAACACAAGCCTAATGTACTATGGCCACAGTATATTACGCTTGAGATGTAAATCCCCGAAAGGCTAGGCAGTGACACAGATTGTATTAACACTTACATTGTAAACAATGGGGTACACTGCAAAGAATGGGGTGGTCTTGTATTCCCTTTGCCTGGGATACTAACAAAAATATAGGGTTTTTGTGACCCCACCAAGAACAACGGAGCCAAAAAGAGGAGGAGGAAGCAAACCTTAGGCTCCGCGCAAGTAAGTCATAAAAACACAAAATTCTCAAGGTATACCTACCTAATATAGTAAGCTGACGATGCATGAAGTATTGTTTCTAAGTCCCTATAAAGTTTGCTTGCCTCATCGGCCAGCTGCGTTGTTTTCACCAGCTAGAAGTAAACATGAAGAGTGCCACAAATCTTTTCATCATCAGCATCCTAGTGCTGTTACCAGTTGCATCTGAGGTTTTCACCTCGGAGCCCGGAGTCTGCTTGGTCCTTCTCTGTTTGGTGTGGCTTATTCGGCTTTTATGGGAGTCTTGATGGGGCCCCAAATACTCAATCCTTTAATCTTTTACGTAGCATCGCAAATCTTTTATCTTACCTTAATCGAGTGACAGGAGGGACGCAGCAAAAACATTATACATGAATGCAGAAGTATCATTGTCAAATGCATGAGGATACCCGCATACACTAGTATTGCCCGTGGTCGCGTACGGTGATCATACAGGAAGTCTATCTAGATATTTGGAGAGTCACCAATCTGCCAGATTTATATAATAAAATGTATATATACGAGTAGAAGGCTGATGGCTGACGCCTTTTTGTTCCAATAACGTCTTACAAATAGTGAACACTTTAAGGGCCTCTGCATATTGAACCCATGTCCCCATGTGAGCCTTCCAATAGATCTGGTATATACCTGACAACAACTGGGGTACCCGAAAGACATATCTAATAATATTGAAATCATTCAGATTAATTACCTTCTTTTACATTTTAATAATTGAAATCGAATATAAAAAAAAATTATAAGCCCCCGACGTAGTTAAGAACTCTTCTCCCGACTAATTTACTTTTCCATCAAAAACAAAACAAAATCAAAATCGGTTCATCCGTTCGGGAGTTACGATGCTACAGACAGATACACACACTCACGTGAAACTTATAACACCCCGTCGTTTTTGCGTCGGGGGTTGAAAAATAAACATTGTCTTTTGAAACAATAGCATTATTTACGCACTATGTGTCTTGTATAATAGATTTTTAGGTTCGGATAGTTACATCTATAACAAGTTTTAAATATTAAGCTTAATAATTTATACAGTTCTTCTTTTGAAATAGAGCAGGGCCGTTCTACTTACAGATCAATACGTACTTTTACAATTATACACAACGCTGGGAAAACCGTGGAAGCATTTTCACACACTGACGTTACGACTTATTTCGCTAGCGCTCATAATAATTAAATCTCAGTCCAATTTAATCCACCAAACAACCAATTTATTGATCACGGTAATGGTTAACACGTACAATAATAATAGTTATCCAATAAACCTTAGACACTTAGATGTGGAGTTGTGGTGCCTCGTCCCAGTCCCAGGCTCAAGCGAAAGTGTAATTCTATTTAGCTGTTTTAGCGCCTAAAAAACCAACGAAAGTAACCATCCAACGCGCGTTTTATACATATAATACGAAAGTTTTTGGTTTTTTAGACAGTTTATAAAACAATTAGATGCGTTACACAGCATGACTAATATTGAATTAAATAATGAGAGTTATCACAATATTACACACAGTTTTATGAATTGTTCTCTTATGCAGTTAATGTTTATAGAGAATAACAAACCAACCTTTAATTATTTATTATAGAAAACATAACACTAGGTGCATGTTATAATGTGATAAATCTATCTATCTATCTTATACCTTCATACAAGCAATTCATGCATATATGTATATTAATCTATACTATTTTACTGTTCGGAAACGGCTCCAAGGATGTTCATACAATTTAGTATACAGGGGGTTCGGGGGCCTCATAGCGATGGTGGGGAGCGCGACCACATGCGGTGCCGCCGCCTCCTTCTGCGAGCAAGTAATGCTCGAGAAGGAGGTGAGCTCCACAGATCCCGCGAGTCGCGGAGGTGACTCAGGTGTTGGAGGTCCCTGAACAACCTCCGTCCTTCATGGGTGCAGGCCTGAGGGTGACAGGTGGAGCCGCCTGTCACCTTAGCGGAGCAGGCCCAGGCGGCAGCGTACAGCGCCGCCCTGCTCCCACTTTCCAGGGGCAAACTAGGGACACCGTGGTTACCAAACCCGAGGGGGCCTTACGCCCCGAAGACTCTGAAGATTCGAGACGGCGTGCGATTTCAGTTGGTTCGAATCCGGTATAACCAGCCCCGCTGGTCGGGGGGAATTTCCGCACCAAAAAAAGAATTGAGGTCGGGGGTGATAAATCGAAGTAGCTAGGTTTCGATTTTTAAAAAACGTCGATATAAAAAAGCCATAGGTCACCCAGATATTTTTTATTTAAAATGAAAATTATAACAATATTACACACTTTTTTCTTAGTTACCTATTATGACATGAGTGTTTATAACGAATCACAAACTTTCACAAACTAGAACCTTTAATGACTTATTATTATCTAAAGGCATAAATACCTGGTACATATTTTAATGTTATAAATCTGTAATTAAATAATACAATACTAGCTGATCCGGTAAACTTCGTTCAGCCTTAGAATCAAGTTATGTTGGTTACCTTATCAGCTGAATTTATTTCGTGAATGTCTGCTTGCATCCCAGCATTAAGGACCCAAGATGGCATGAGGTTTGGTCGATTTGATTTCGACATAACCACTACCGCTGGCCGACGGAAAAACAAAAACAATTACAAATAGGCACAGAATAGGCGGAGACAAATGTAAAAAAAAACTAAAATTATGAAAATCAGTCCCACCCGTTCTTGAGTTTATCCCAGTTATCACTAACACGACCCGAATACATCAATTTTTATAAGATCTGTGTAAACTTGGCATAATTCAGCGTTGCTCTATGAATTTGTATGAAACAGCACGCCGCACAGCGGAACGAAACCGTGATTTGAGGTTTCTTACCTCGTAAATTTCTTTTTTCACCTTTTTCTTTATGGCGATGGATAGAGTCCACCTTATTCACAATCGTTCTAGGTAATTTTTCTAATCCTTATGGTTTGGGTAGAATGAAATATTTTCTGTTTTCTTTGTATGGAGCGGTTCATAAAGACTTAAATTTCACATAAGTATTTATCGATTCTGCTTTAAAAAAAATTAACCTTGTCTTTTTTACTATTTTAAAGCACTTCAAACATGTAGCTAAATGTGCATCACGGCCAGATAAAGGGATCAGAAAAAAATTAAAAAATACAATTTTGCTATAGTAAGTTTTTTACTGAGTCGTAAACATATTTACAATATTGATTGTCACTGTGATAACCCAAAAGTTTTAAGATTCATTACGTTGGCTCCTATCAATATTTTCTTGGTCATCTATCAATGTTTTTGAAGCACGATCTGATTTATGACGTTTTACAAAATAAGCTTCTATTTCTAGAAGATATTTTTTTATCTTAAAGTTTCTGGTAAGTTTATATGCAAAATTATTAATATAACCCATAACCTGTTTCATAATACTTACAACCAACCAAAGAAAATGTGGGAAGGTAATCAATAACTTAGCATTAAACAAAATTAAAGAGAGTTTGGCTCCTCCAAAACTAATGTCAAATATGGGACTCATCTCCGAAGGTAACCAAATATAGATAGATAGATAGATATAAACTTTATTGTACACCAATTAGAATATACATATATGGAAACTTAAACAATACATGTACAAATGGCGGCCTTATCGCTAAAAGCAATATCTTACAGGCAACCTTTGGATGGACATGAATTTTAAATGAGCTAAATCGTATATTGGGAAGTTATTGGTGGAATAGGAAAAGATAGAGGAGTAACGTAGTCATATAATGTAACAGACTAGATTACAAACACATATGATTGCAATGTACAAGGTACATATAACTAAAAATAAGCATACAATGATACATAAACAGACATATATAATCGAACATAATTGTAGGTAATATAAATTATTCATATATACATACAAAATTTATATATACACGTAAATTATTTTTATAATTTTATAATTTAAAATTTTTATACAAATATATGACCTATTTATGAGTTTACACCATGCACCTCACACGAAATATCAAAAATTATAGACGACCTTGACTGTAACACTAGCACTGGTTTAGACGGCATAAGTACCAAAGCAATTAAATGCCTTAAAAGTTTAATTACTGAAAGGGTCACCAAATGTATTAATTTATGTTTGATACGCGGTACTTTTCCCGACAGTCTCAAGACTGCTAGGGTGACTCCTATTTTATCCTATTTCAATTCCGGGAGTAGAACTGACCCAGTAACTACAGACCGGTGTGTCTTACCCATTATGTTAAAGATATTTGAACGAGTTTTTTATAGCCGACTAAACAAATACCTTTTTTTTTTTTTTTCGTGCGGAAATCCCTTCGGATACCCCCCCGCTGGCTAGCGGGGGCGGTTATGTCAGGCTTGAACTGACTAAAACCGCACGCCTTCTCGGGTCTACAGACGCCGAGGTGTAAGGTTGCCCATAGAGCATATCCCTCACACCCCGACTGACCCTGGGCCATCTTCGGTTTCGAGATGGCCCCCTCGGGTTTGGGAACCACGGTGTCCCCGTCTTGCCCCGGTTTGGGGGAGAGGCGCTAGTCGCCCCACCGTCCCGGCCTGATTCTGCTGGGGTGACAGGCGGCCTCACCCGCCACCCCCAGGCCTGCGCTCATGGAGGACGGAGGTCGTTAATCGACCTCAGGCGCCAGAGTCGCCTGCGACGCGCGGCGAGCAAGTTGCGGGCTCGGCGGGCCGGGAGAGTTCTAAATCACTCCCGGGCGCGCTCCGCCATCTCCTTCGCGAGCATTCCATGCTCGCAGAAGGAGGTGGCGGCGGCCCACGCGCTCGCGCTCCGCACCATTGCCGCAATCATGCTGCCGAGCGAGAGGACTCCCACTCCGATGGCTGCCACGAGGTCACGCCTCGGCGCCTCCCACGCCGGTCAGTCCGCCAGCGTGTGCAGCCTTGAGTCCTCGCTCGCGTCGCAGTGATGACACTCAGGCGTTGGCTCCTTCCTGATCCGATGCAGGTGGTCCCCGAAGCACCCCTTCCCGGAGATCACCTGCGTCAGTCGGTACGAGAGGCCTACGTGTCGCCTCTCTAGCCAATCCTCCATGTTGGGGCTACTAAACAAATACCTATTTGAAAATATTTTTTTCATCGAACAACAATATGGCTTTCGCCCCAAATCAAGCACCCTTACAGCTGCTGTAGACTTAATTACAAAAATAAAAACTCAAATTGATGAAAAAAACATCGCAGTAGGTATATTTATTGATCTAAAAAAAGCATTTGACACAGTGAGTCATTCCAAAATAATAAAAAAATTAAATAACATAGGTGTCACAGGCACGGCCCTTGACATGTTCAAGTCATATTTAAAAAACAGAACACAAGTAGTTAAAATAGATAACTTCACTAGATCCATCAAAACAGTACCTTTCGGCTGTCCTCAAGGTTCAATATTAAGTCCATTGCTGTTTCTGATCTATATCAAGAATATTAACAAAATATGACTAAAAGGACACCTAACATAATACGCGGATGACTCATGCCTCTTCTACTTCGATAATTCCATAAAAAACATTATAACGGTAGCTCAAAAAGACCTTGACATACTTAATGAATGGCTGAAATATAATTTGCTAACAATAAACACAACAAAGACGTCATATATGATACTTTCCGCTAAAAATAAACCAATAGGGGAGTTCTCACCGCTTACTATAAAAATAGTAGATTGTTCAACAAGGGACTAAAACAAGCCATAACGACACGAGATGTTCATAAAGGCTAATAGTTCGAGTGTCATTATGGTTGTTTAGTCCCACGTTAAACACTCTACTTTTCACTTTGAATGCGAGGGAAAAAAACGACGTTCTATACAAAATTATAATATTTATATTAACAAAGTTTCGTAAAATTACGTATTAATCCTTAATCTAACCTAAGAAAAGTTAAAAGTGCAATTTGTACATTTATTTACATTTAAATGTATGGTTTTCCCCGGTATATTAAGGCGTTAATTCTTCTCCACTGGATGACGATGATGAAATATTTGGTCCGTAATTTATTAAGTTGCACAATTAATTGGTGTAGGTAATTGGTGATTACAACGCAAGATTAATACGAATAATCTATTCAAAATTCAAATTGCAAAGAAATTTGTCCCGCGGTTTTTTTTGTTAAGTGACGTACGCTTTAAATGCTTGCATATTTAGCCAACAAATTCAAACTTGAAAATTAATTTAAAACTAATTGGAAATGCATAATAAAATGAATTAATCCTTAATACTTACATAATAATTAATTTAATTAATATCATTAATCGTGTTTCACGAAATTAAATGGGTTTTTAGATTTGTTCAAATGTCATTTTGAGGTTATTTCTATACACAATCAGTAAAAAGGTGATAATCCTCCCATTCACAAACACCGTGATTGGCTGTTTAGGAGTTTTCAAAGTAAATTTAAAAAAAATACTTTAGTCCCTAGAGATTAATAAGGAACTTTAGTCCCGATATGCAGAGACTAAAGTAACATTTTAAGAGCATGAGAAGTGAAAATGATATTATTTAACGTTCCGCCACGAGAAATACCTAACACACTTACCTGGAAATTGCATATCGATCACGTTAAAACAAAATTATTATCATTATTAGGAGCCTTACGCAAAGTCAACAACTGTTTTCCAAAAAAAAGTAGCTACCATAATATACAATTCATTAGTAAAGTCGCATTTAGAATATTTAATCGAAATATGGGGATCAGCCGCTAAAACCAACTTAAGTCCATTACAAAGAATTTAGAATAAAATAATCAAAAAATTTTATACACATATAACACCTGTTTACTAATAAAAAATATCACTACAAATTCTATACAATCGAATATACAGTTAGATAAAAAAGAAATAACCTATAATCTAAGAAACAAAAACAAACTACAACTTATGACTCCTCAGACCAATTATGGCAAAAATCACTATTGTTTGAAGGTGCACAGCTATACAATAAATAACCTAATGATATTAAAACCTGCTAAAATATAAATGTATTCAAAAGTAAACTTAAAGAATATATACATACAGTGTGAGATGGCTCGAATCTAAATTTGTAAGCGAAAAAGAAATATTTGTTAAAGATATCCCAACTCGCCACAGACAAATGTTTTTACCATTTTATGATAATATTTTACTATGTATCTCATTTTAAGTGAACTGATTTTGTTCTTATGAGAAATAAAGTTCTTTAAACCTAGTAATTCAGAATATAGTGTAATAAGAAGCAAGGATAAACTTCGGTATCTTAAAAATACAAGTTCGCCGAAGAAACATGCAGGTAAGATCATTATACCGCATGATATAAAAACAGAAAAACACGTTAGAAGTGAAATAGTCAGTATTTTGTTCTCGGATATTATTCTTAAGCTAATTAAATGTATATACAGTGATAAACCTAGTAAAAATATTATACCAATTATAGAGGATACCATAAAAGTAAAGATTTTCTTTTCATTATTTTTACAAGGCAACACCCGATTTGCATCCCGATAATAGAAATGCTATCTTTAGAATGTTTATACTGGAGATTGATGGCACTTGGTGGAACTTGCTACACATATTGAATAAATCACTTGTACTTTTCCACAATTATTTATTTATTTGAACCTTACCGTAAGGTTCAAATAAATAAATAATTGTGGAAAAGTACAAGTGATTTATTCAATATAAGAAATGCTATCCATTATAAGCATACCTACATAGCCAGAAACCTCGTCATCTGTTATTTGCTTAATTAACTCTACAGCATACATTCCACAAACCAATTTGCCGGAAAAATGGTACAACGACAGTACTGCTATATATAAAAGTAACGGCTTGTAAAATGCTTCCGTTAGTATAGTTTCGATGACGCTTCTGAATCCATAATGGTATGAACTTTGTTCACGTTGAGCACATGTTCTAAAGTATTCCTTTTGTGTATTTATAAGATTAACGAGTTCCTTCTTCGAGTCTTTGTCAAATCCTTTCAGCCAATGATGTGCCGAAGCACTCTCAACGTACCGTCCTTTCATTGCCAACCATGAAGGTGATTCAGGCCAAACAAACGCTGTGAAAGAATATAATGCACAAACAAACGCGATAACTCCGATGTTCTTCCAATGGAAAAATGTGCCGGTAATATTTGCAACCAATATTCCCAAAAAAAAATTGGTTGCAGGATAGCTAGCATCACTCCTCGATACCGGTTTGAAGTGTACTCGGTAACGATAACTATTAGTAACGTTATGTTGCTTGCCAGGAGCATACCTTGAATTATTTCACTTACTAATAGCTGTATCGTATTAGTACTATAATAAAAAATAATAATGCCAAGTGTTGCGTTTGTGCAAACGATTATAAATGGTATTTTTCTACCGACTAACCGTGAAAGTATCGGTAAAAAGATGACCCAGGGTATCGCGCTGTAACCGTGCACGGAAGCTGCAAAGGAAATAACTTTATTTTACTTAGGTTTGTATGCTATTAAATCTAGTGTTCTTTTTTCTATTAAGGTTGTGCTAAATAAAGGTAGTTGTGATTTTAAATGTGCTAGTTGTGTATTTTCTTTAAATAGAAACCCTGATTGAAATTAAAAAATAAAACTATATTTTACTTTTTTTTTAAATTGAGTAATTAATCATAATGTAATTGTAACAGAAATTTGATAGAAAGAAAAAGGCGGTTTAACCAAACTTAAACAACAATTTATTTATACAAGTTTTATATTCAATATAATATACCTAACTTCTCCCCTGGCTCGAACACATACGGAGATCGGGCATGCTGAGAATCAAGTTATCCAGAATTTCTTGGGGTAACCTGCCAATTCTTGAATAGCGGCTTCCCTGAGCTCTGACACTGTCTGGGGATTAGGCTGACGGTGACATAGAGCCGCATTGACTCGTTGAACTCGATGGGCGGGTGCATTATCATCAACCAGTACAAATTTGTGCCCGTGGTTTACTCTGAATGGTCTGATAATTCCATCAATAGCAACTGCTTTATACATGTCTGCTGTCATGAAGCCTCGATACGGCATCAAAAGCATTCTAGCTCCAATCATAATAAAAGGACATCGATTGCCCGCCTTGCTGAACTGTTCCAGTGGCAGTTCTTTGCCTTTCACGGTTTCCTGGTCTTCTCCAGAGACGGAGATATTGATTATCAGGATGTGTACTCGTCCGCGATTCTTCAACGAAGAGACAGTTTTGCCAAATGTTTCTTTTTCATCTTCTTGATTTTTCCGAAGCCTAGCCCACTGCAATCTCCAACGTTGTTGACGTTGCCGGGAATTCAGAGCACCTCTGTGCTCGAAATCCAACCTGGTGCAAGCAATTCCGAATAGTCTTAGTGCTAACTTCAAGCCCAGAGGCGACCCGAACTTCTTCTTTTTATTTTAGTAGCGTTGAGTCACGGGCTACCAGCAATCTAATATAGCGCTTTTGGGCAGCAGTTAAATCAATTGGGTAACCACTGCGGGGTCGGTCAGCTAAATTACCCATCTCGTGGTATCTCTGCAAGATGGTCACAACACAGGATTGGGATATAGCGACAACGCGTGCTATTTCTCCCGTGGTGTATCCTTCTTTCCTCAAAGTTACTATTCTTGCTCGTCAAACTTCTGATAATCCTATCGGCATTTTTTCAATCACAACTTTCCACGAAAAAGTCTTTTAAATCCCTTAAAATTGAATAAATCAGATTTCTGAATGGGCATAAGCTAGGACTGAAGGCCTTTTTATATGGAAAAACAATTAAACTGTTTTATTGTTTTACATTCTAATTATATATTTTTAAATAAATAATCTATAAAGAAGAAGAAATCATAATATAATCTACCGTTACAAAAAAGATATCGATTGTACAAAGTGATCGCCAACTTTTTTTGTTGTGTGTATAAACCGATACTATAGGTAAGTTGAAACGAAATTTCACGTTCATATTTGGACGCCTGATTCCTTATAAAAAAACCGCGGATAAACAATATTGTTAACTGTTAAGAGAGCATCAACAGAGGGAAAACCGGTCCAGTTTTTTAGGTTTATCAGGCAGGCCGTCTTTAGCCAAGGCCAACGTAATCATCATCACAGCGTTAGTCCCGGTTGCCGACAAACCCGTACTTCTGGGCTCCGCTCTCCTACTCTTTCTCATGATATTTATTTTTTATTTGTTATTATTATCAACAATGATTTCAGTCAGTACATATTTTCTTACCTATACAGTTATGATGTACAATTTGTTACAGGATTATAGGAACAAAATCTAATTGATAAAATAACAATATAAGATAGAGTAAACGACATTGTCTGTGCTAGTTTAAACTGTGTGACAGACAACGACGACGCCCTCCCATTTTAGCTCAAGCCAAGTATTTCCACTTATTATGATAGCCGTATCATTTGCATATGTAAATATTTTGCAGTTTGGTATGGAAAGTTGGCAAAGGCTATTCACATATATGAGGAACAACGTGGAACCCAGGATGCTACCCTGCGGGAAACCAAAACTGACGCCCATATCATCACTGACGTAACTTAACACACTGACTACGATCGGACAGGTAGTCCCGATAAATATCCAAAGCAATATCTCTAACTCCGCAGGCTTTCATTCTCTGTAAAAGGATTGGAGCAGCGACCGTGTCGAAAGCTTTAGCGAGATCAAGGAAAATCCCAATTGTTTTAATACCAGTGTCCAGATTTTTTACTATAGAATTTGTCAAATCGAGAACGGCATCCTTTGTAGATTTATTTTTCCTAAAGCCGTATTGGTTGGGAGCGAGAGAGTCTTATTATGCTCTAAGAAGCTGAGTAATCTTATATTTAAAACTTTTTCTAGGATTATTGAGAGAGTTGTTAGAACGATATCGGTGTATAGTTCTCGACACGGTCACTGACTCCACCCTTAAAGACTGGATGAACGAGAGCTTTCTTAAAAAATCTGGGGAACATGCCTTTTGAGAGGCAGAGATTGCAAACATAAGCGATCACTGGAGCAAGGACATGCCGTGCTCCCTTAATGACAGACACAGGTATCCCATCAAAGCCAACTGCACAGTCACGTTTCAAACCAATAATTATAGTATTAATCTCTGCAATGTCTGTTTCTATTAGACCTAAGGAGTTACCATGGGGATTAGTCAAGGAGTTTAAATTAAATTCTCTACAACTCATCTGCTTATGACATTGTATATCTTGGGCAGGCGCGCTCCTAAATTTGCAAAGTAACTGTTTATATAATTTACAGAACCCGTTGGGCTGTCGCATAAATTAAGAAGATCCCCCTCGGCACCCGAAGATTTCCTGTTCAAGTGACTTATTAACCTTATGATGTCCCAGGTAGCTTTGAGATTGCCACTAGCCCTCCGGAGCTCACCCCTTTCAAACTCGTGTTTAATCTTTTTGAGCAGATTATTACAATAATTCCGGTACCTAGTATATGTAACTCTTGCTATAATTCGGCATCTATAATTCGGCATCTTCTCGGACAGCAGAGCGGCGCTTCTCAGTGTAGTCAATCCACACTCTCATCACCCCCTATCCGTAGAGACCAGAGGCGCTCTTAGTCGCTATAAACAGCTGGCCAGGGCTTCTCCCTCTATTGAATAAAGGCCCACGTTGACCTCGAGGGTAATGAGAGGGTGGATTGCCTCGCTAAGAAGGCCGCCCAAAAATTAAAGAAAAACCGGATTATGACCAGTGTCCTGTCTCATTCGTCAAGAGAGCCATTCGACTGGTCTCTCTTGACGAAAGGCACAGGCGTTATCAGGAAGGTCAAATGGCCACCAGCACAAAAATGTTTTTCCCCTGCGCAATAGAAGCGTACAGGATCATCAGGAGGGTCACCATCGAGAGCCATACAACCCAATTCCTTACGGGGCACATTGGGTTCGCCGATTACTTGACTCGCTTCAAGTGTAAGGCGGACCCATCGTGTGCCTGTGACCCTGGGGTCTCGGAGTCGGTGGCCCACTTCCTGATGGTCTGTCCAATCCACGCCAAGGACAGGCTGGACTTGGAAATCGCCACAGGCGTTAAGCTGGATAAACACGGCATCACACAACTCATAGCACAACACACAGAGTTAACTATCAACGACGCAAACAAAATCGTTAAAATTGCCAATGATAGCAGAGTCTAGTAACTTATGTTAGCACTTTATGCTGGGCATAATGCTGCCTAGCTTAAGAATTATAAGCTTAATAACAGATAGGTCTAAGCGAAATTGTTTATATATGATAAATGCAGTATAAACAAAATAAAAGGAAATGTAATAGCCGTAAGAGAAAACATATGTATTAGAAAGTAAAGGAAGGTTTAAGAAGATTATGTAAAGTTTTGCCAATAAACAATAAAGAAAAGAAAACTAGCATAGTGCAGTTTAGGTACACAAATTAAAAAAAAAAAGGTACACAAATTCCCAGATACCCCTGCAGAGAATGATAGGATGAGTGAAAGTGCGAGAAGAATACATGCGAGAACTGGTATGCCTAAGAGACTCGGAATAAAAGAGGAAAGCGTAGGATTAAATTAGGAAGCGTTTCATTAAAAATGTAAAAATAGGCCACGCTCCATAGAGGTCCGTAACTTAATTTCGAGAGATATATTATGTTATTGGAATATCGACTGAAAGATTGTGCGAATAGAGTTTATTGCGAAACAACTTTTTGGTGCCAAACGCTGTTTTGACTGAACGATTCTTCGAATATTTATCAATTGATTGAATGATGTTTCGCACTTCTTACCTCGCTCGGCTTATATATATATATATATATATTTAAAGTATCTTTATTTATAAAATAATACAAGGATAGTAAACAATTGATCTTATTCTAATTGTTTCTAAGACTAAATTACAAATGTTACCTAGGCTAAGAATGCCTTTATGAACTTTTGACATCTAACATTTAGCATAATTATTATGATAAAGTTCACACACGACTAAAATATATAATAGTACTTACGATTTATTATTTCACTCAGTAAGCCAACTTAGCGAGGTGGACAAATTATACTTACAATGATAGTAACTGCGAAATAACCATAACTGGCTTAATTGAATTATTTGGAAGAATTATACACTTAATAAGTATCCTACAAAACAATAAAACTTGTATAATTCAAATTGCCGGTAGGTATACAATACGAATATAATATCGGTCGTCATAAAATGTATGAAGACCGGTCCGCAGGTAAGTGAGCATTCGCTAGGTATATGGTTCATTAAGGAAATAGTGATATGGTAAGCGGTATCGATTGTAAGTTTTGGATTATGGCAGTGAAGTAGTGCGACTTCTTCCAATGCCCGAGACAAGAATATTACTATGCATAGGGTTTTTATGCATATAAAATTTGGGTGATATCTTTAGAATAAATTTTTTAATAAAAGGATGTTTAATACTGGAATGCAGGTTTTTAAGATTAGTCCTAAAAGGAGTATTATATGCTATTTTTTTAGGTTTATTTTGAATCATTTGCAGCTTATTGTAATTAGTGTCCGTAATACTACACCACGCCGGAGCACCATAGGTGAGGCAGGGTCTTACAAGTATAGAATAAATTGATAGTTTAGTGCAATAACTGAGTTTAGACTTGCTGTTTAGAACAGGTTTCAAAGAATTTAACGCTTTGATTCCTTTTTCACACAGGACACTAGTATTTCTGTTCCAGTTCAATTTAGTATCAAGATGAACACCCAAATTTTTGACCGATGTGTTCCATGGAACATTAAAATCATCTTGTTTTACGAGTTTGGTAGGCAGTGACCGCTTTCTGGAAAAAAATATACCTTCGGTTTTACTGGAATTTAGTTTTAATTTCCATTTTTTTAAATACTGGCTCAGGAGTTCTAAAGCTAACTGTAGACGAGCAATAACTATATCTGGGTCTTTATCTGTTGCAAATGCAGCAGTATCATCGGCGTAGATTGCCAGACGTGTATGGGGTTGTTTAGGCATATCATTTAAGTAAAGGCTAAAGAGATATGGGCCTAAAATGGAACCTTGTGGTACCCCAGCTACAATAGATTTCCAGCTACAATAGATTTGGGCTTAGAAGATATACCATCGATAAATACTGAGAAAGACCTTTCTTATAAGTAGTTTTGAATCAATTTTACAAGATACAGGGGCACTTTATTGATCAGGAGCTTGTAAAGGAGGCCTTGGTGCCACACAGCATCAAAAGCTTTTTCGACATCCAGCAGTACTAGACCAGTCGATTTACCTAGGTTTAAGTTATGTGAAATATGTTCAGCCAATCTGGTTAGTTGTTGAGTTGTAGAATGTGCATTCCGAAATCCAAACTGTTCCGGCATTAGAATCTGTTCAGTGACTTTAGCTAAACGGTGCAAAATTAAAGCTTCAAATAACTTACCGAGGCTAGGCAATAGACTTATCGGTCGGTAGTTGGAAGGAATAGTTCCATCCTTGCCTGGTTTTTTAATGGCAATCACTTTAGCGTGTTTCCATTTCGAAGTAAAATAACTTGACTGCAGGCAACCATTGAGAATTTTAGTCAGATAGACTATTGCTTTTTGAGACAAGTTTTTCAAAAGTTTGTTTTGAATTTCATCGACACCAGGAGCTTTGCGATGTTTTAATTGAGCCAATTTTTTTCGTACTTCATTAGGCCTAATAAGAGAAGGAATGTTTTCCGATTCATAGGATTGCAAAAAGGTCATTGACATAGAGACTGAAAGTTCAGTATCCGAATCACTGATCCAACTCTAAGTAAGATGCATGTTTTCGGAGAAAGAATCCGCAAGAGTTTCACACTGATCTAGAACACATTTTGTAAATTGTGTGTCCTGGTTTTTTAAGGGACGAATGGTATTAGGTGTGTAATTAATTGATTTTACAATACACCACAGGTCTGACGAGGGATTATCAATTTTGGCTAGTTTGTTGTTCCACCTATTATCGTTAAAAGCCTTTATACTATCTTTTATTTCTAATTGCTTTCTGTTAACTTGAGCGTAAAGTTGTCGACGCAGGCCATAGTCAGATCCAGTCAGTCCTTGACGGCCATTCGTTTCAGATTGTTTTTAATTTTAATTAGGTTCTTTATACGTCTAGGTAATTTACAAGGTTTTAGTGATGTTATTTTGGGAATATTAATGTCACACGAAGTCAGTATTGCATCATTTAATATTTCTATAGCGGAGTCTATTCCATGGACTGTGTTAAATGTACCAGCTGAAAGGTTAATATTTTTGTCGAGGGTGAACCGGTAGCCTCTCCAATCAGCATTGGAGTAGTTAAATATTGTTTTGTTGTGACTATCAAATTTGCCTCCTACGGTGAAATATACAGGCCAGTGATTTGAAGATAAAAATTGCATTGCTTGCGGTACGGAGACGTAACAGACATTTTTTACCAAAACAACATCGGGTGTTGAAGGGGCATGTGAGCTACGGTAATGAACCAGAGTAAAATCACGCGGAGCAATGACTTCGTATTCCCCGTCTAACATATGATCAAAAAGTGTATCACCGTGTTGATTGGACTTCGGACAGTACCAATATGGATGCTTTGTATTTAGATCGCCCATAATTAAATTCTTAGGACTCAAATTTAGAATTGCATCTAAATCATGACGTAATAGGGGTAGATTAGGCTTGAAATGACTTATGTCATTTCTAATCAAGATAGCAACTCCCTGTCCAGTACCATTGGATTTCTTATCTCGTCAATAACAAGTGAAACCAGGTGTGACGAGTTTGAGGTGTGGAGATATTCTTGTCTCAGATACAGCAATTATGTCTATTGAATGCTCACTTACGAATTGCAATAGCTCAGACATTTTCGTGCGAATACCAAACATAATTAAAGTGGGTTAGGTTAGGTTAGAACTGTGACCCCAACAGAGCGCGAGAAGAGCGAGCGTAGCGAGCGTGCCGCGGCCGCGGCCGGCGAAGCGCCGGAACCACTAGTATCCGGAAAGTTTATGGCAAGAAGTGCTATCTATGAAGAGATCTTTGTGTACAGTTCTTCCTATGTACCGAGATATCTACAAACAATGTTTTGAATTTAACATTCGAAACATCAGTCCATCGATTAATAAATATTCAAAGAATCGTTCAGTCGAAGCAGCGTTTGGCGACAAAAAGTTGTTTCGCAATAAACTCTATTCGCACAATCTTTCAGTCGATATTCCAATAATCTAACATATGTCTCTCGAAATTAAGTTACGGACCCGCTCCATAGCGCGGGTAGGTACAAAAAAATAATTAAAAAAAAACTCTTGCTCTAATGCTACTAGGATCATTTTTTGATTTCTTATGTAGCTTGTCTCTATTTCGGATGCATCTCAAAAGGCTAGGAGTAATCCATGGCTTTATGATCTTTTCTCTGTGAGGAATGTTCACGATCGTACTTTGCTCATTTATTATGTTAGAAATGGCACCAACAAGAGCCTCCGCACAGAGATTGGGATCGGTGTTTGATAGGACCAGCGTAAAGTTATACTTTTCTAGTGAGCTGATAACATTCAGTAAATTCATGCGACGTATCCAGTTTTTAGGTTTTTTAACAGGTGCAGCCGTCTCGATACAGAAAAGAACTGGAGCGTGGTCAGTAATGTAAGAATCTAGAACAAAGGTTGTAGCTATTTTATTTGTCCTTAACAATACATGGTCATAACATTTCTTGATACGAGTCGGAAAGAGGTGGGGATGTAGGCCATGATGATATATATATATTTTTTTTTTAAAGTAGTGTAATATGTAATATGTAATGTAATATGTATATGAAGTTAGAGTCAAATACGTTACGCAATTTGAGTCGATGCCACTCGGTAGGATATCAATATTCAGATCACCCACGACAGCCAAGGTGTGAGACGAAGAAAGGGATGACAGAATTACATTAGGTGATTCCGGGAATTTATCTACCCTTGAAACTGAAGGGGACCTATAGACTGCAACAATAGTAATATCCGGAAGGAGCTTCAGCACCAGCCCACTTGCATCCTGAAGTAACGGTTCAGCTATACTATATATCAATTGTGTCGGGATGTGAGGGATATGCTCTATGGGCAACCTTACACCCCGGCGTCTGAAGACCCGAGACGGCGTGCGGTTTTAGTCAGTTCAAGCCCGATATAACCGCCCCCGCTGGCCGGCGGGGGGGTATCCGAAGGGATTTCCGCACGAAAAAAAAAGGGTACTTACGTGAATGATAACTCCATCATTTTGATTGTTGTAAGCCGACTTTACAGATGTATACCCACTTAATGTAAGGATTTCAGAAACCTTACTTAACCAGCACTCCGTGAGAACAACAACATCACACTTCACGTCCAGAGAATGCATAAGAAGATTTAAACCATCGAAATTGCAGTTTATGCTTCTTATATTAACTTGCAATACACTTAGGGCAGTGCTAGGCGTAGTCAGTTGCCGAAGACATAAATATGACCTGGATACATCAATGTGGTCTAAAGATTCAGTAAATTCATTAACATTAGCCATTTATAAATGAAAACCATAAGTAAGAGGTGTCAATAAAAGGATTATGGTGTTGATTCATATCTATGTTTTAAATAGTACCAATTCTATCGAGCTCGTAAGGCATATTTAAAATAGTAGTGCTGAAACTAAGTTCATGGCAAATCAAGTGAGCACATTTCGCAGTTCGAGGAGACGAATATCGAAAATTAGTCATTATGTGTTAAATACAATGTATTGTGTGCGTGTGTGTGTGTGTAAATGTGAGTTATATATTCAGTTTTAATAAATTTGACTTTTAAATAAAATCGATAACTACAGAATAAACCAACTTTAGAGCATGCAACGTAAAAGCTAAACATAGTACTATATTTCAAAATTGGTGAAGTTAAGCAAACAATGAACAAATAGTCAGTCTCCTTCTTTAGGCTTTCTAAATCAGACTCTATAGTTATACAGAAGCTGGCAGCCCCTTCTTTCTTCCGGATATATACCTTTCCATGGGCTGCCCAACAAATATTAAAACTATTGGTTTTTGAAAAGTCTCTAGCATGTTAATACAGGCGTTTGGCTGTAGAAGATAAGCTTTCTGATATAAACACTGGGATTCTTGGGCCCTCTAGTTGAATATTTGCGGTTGAAAATTTATTTTCCCTGTTTACTCTATTAAAGAGCGCAGGAACTTGGTGGATGCAGACCGCTACAGACCGGTCGAAATGGAAGTCGATGGGGGAGGCCTATGTTCAGCAGTGGACTTCCTACGGCTGATATGATGATGATGATGATGATGACTCTATTAAACTTATTGCTTATCTTAACTTTTGCAGGAGTGACTCCCCCCTGATCTTCGTACTCCAAGAGGAAGCCAAGACTGACGTAATAATAACAAATTATATACCAACCCATGTCTACCCAAGTCTAATGCGTTAAATTACCACACTACACGACCACAATTTGGTTCCACTTTATTGTTCTTTAGAAATATCAGTAATTTCTATGATTAAACTTCTCGTATTTATTATGTTATATTTGATAAATTTTATATTGTTAAAATAGAAGTGAGAGCTTACATTTTACTTCGTGGCATAAAGAAGAAGAGGTAAGTTCATATTTCTACCAACCACATTCAAAACCGAATGCAATCTACAGCGTAATATTACATAAACTATGTTTTGATGTACAAAAGCAATTCTTCAACGTAATAAAGTCTATTTACTTAAACATTATAGCATTTTACTGCGTTTAGTTTTTTACCTTTATACCATATTCGGTGCCGTAACGACGGTATCGTAAACGTTAGATGTGAAATGATTATATGCCAGAGATAATAACAATATCATAGTGCAATTGAAATAATACTATTTATAACGGATTCTATCGTGATTGCTTTGGTGTTACATATTTTATTACTATCTGGAGCCCGCGGCTCACAGGAACCTATTCCCGGGATAAACAGTAGCTTTGTTCTATTCCAGACCATAATCTATATCTGTGTCAAATTTTATATTACATTACACTAATCCCGACGATATTTTGGTTGCTTTTCAGCAGCCAGTGTCACGGGAGACGGCTGAAAAGCAACCGAAACGTGGGGATCAATGTGAAAAATAATTGTGATAGAACCCGTTGAAATAGTTTTATTTCAATGTATACCTAACATTCACGTAAATTGCCGACAATATCATCATAGTGTAATGTTTAAAACGCGTGACGAATATGATTTACGTTTATATAACTCATGGTCAATTACTCGTTACCGTACACAATTAAAATCACTTTAACCCAGGACAGACGTGTCACGCACTCATCTATGAAGTAATAGTACAGATAAGTACGTAATAGAAATATAATATATAACTCGTCAACAACCATAATATAACGACAGTATCGAACTAAATTCCTAGATGTTGCTGAGAACATTAGAACAAGACACCTTGTAAGGTGATCTTATGGTTATCATAATATAAGATTCTATACCTACATGCAACATTATGACCTCTAAATTCATAGTGATATAATGTCACTCAGGGTAGTAATTAATTACTTCTCGAGGATTTGCTTTCTCACCTACCACTGCAAGTGTTAAAACCCGGCTATTCTAAGGTGTAGTGGTAGATGTGGTTTCAAGTTTCATACTCCACAATCATACTCTTATTTATAATGCCAGTGCAACACAAACCTGTCTCATTAGAGGCTTCCACGATGCATTGTTGTGCTCTGCAGCTCCATCAATTCTGACTTCGTTGTAATTATGCTATGTAATTATCACTTCACGAAAACAACTATTAAAATTTTAGAAAAACATAATAAGTTTTGGTATTTCAGCACGATTGTTAATATATGCAGTTCGTAATGGAACCCTCAAGCTGTATTTTCTTAAGGTAGACAGAAAATAAAACTGCACTTCATACGATCCTTACACACATTTCTTTCCCCCCTTATATATTCAATATAGTCCGGTACAGTAGTTACAAGAGTAACAAACATCCATTCACTCCCATCCATTCATCCATCCTCTCCTAGTAGGATACTTACTATAATTTACCTAAAAACTTAAAATCAAAATGAAAGTCAATACAATCTATATGATTATGTATTTGAGATGTCAGTGCGGCAAATGATTAAAAAATGAATTAATAAAGTTATGCACAATAAACTTCCATTTAAAATCGTTCAGTATAAAGTTTCCCTACTACGACAACATATGAAGTAATAGCACTAACCAAATTATCGGTATGGTTATCAAATTATGTTAGGTTTTTCAACGGATACTGTGAATCGATTTGATAGAGCAAATAATTTTATGGAAGAAGCGCACAAAATTGAAGCTACGCAATAATCTCTTCCGTCTTTATTCGTGCTTGCACTTTAGAACCTAGTGGCTGCTCTCCTTCTCCTCCTTTTTAGACCCCGATGCAAAAACGACGGGGTGTTATAAGTTTGATGTGTCTGTGTATCTGTGGAACAGTAGCTCCCAAACGGTTGAACTGATTTTGATGCGATTTTTTTTGTTCGAAAGCCATATTTTAGCATTATAAGTTTGTAATAAATGCATATGAGTTTATGTCCGATACAAATCGTCGCTGCCCCCGCTAACCGTGATATTTCGCTTTTGATAGTTTTCCAGGACGAGCGTTTTTCGGCGCCACAATCACGACACTGTGGATTCATTGTTTGTGATTACATTAATGATTTAATACCATTTTATTCTTTGAGTTAGTAGTAGCTTTAAAACTGTTACGCTAATAATAATTTATGTATACTCCTTTGAAGCAGATAGGTCACTCTGTGAGAATTTTGTTTTACTTTTTGTTTTAGTTAGGACGTCAGTATTCGGTTTAAAAATATTAATAAAATTGCTGATGCCTGCAGCTCTTCCCGCACGGAGGTCGGTTATCGTTTTTTGGTCATATCTCCGGTTCTACTTAACCAATTGTAATCAAATATACGGCAGATTTTAAGTCTGACCAAGGCCTTTCTAATAGAAAAAACTGCATCAAAAACTTGTCAGTTGTTTTTTGCGTCCATCATGAACAATCAGATAAACGTACAAAAATTCCAAAAAAATATTTTTATGCTCAGAATCACTCATTTAATATAACCCATTTTATTTTTAAATATCTCCAATGTACAGCCACGACTAATTTACAAATTTATAATATTTATAGATAATAAAAGAGACAGGTAACAAAAACACATGCCACTCTTTTGTTTTTCAAATCAAACAAAAATATAAGATGCAGCCATTATGAAAGAGAAATAATAAATTATGAAGAAACTTATTATTTACGAAGATATAAGGAACATAAAGGAAATGGAACAAGGAACATACAGATATTTCAATGAGGATATGAGGAAGGTATTGCTTATTATTATCACACATCTACAAAAGAGAAAAAGTCTCTGAATGATCAATTTGGGGTTTTTTTTTTTTACGTGCGGAAATCCCTTTGGATACCCCCCGCTGGCCAGCGGGGGTGGTTATGTCGTGTCTCGACTAAAACCGCACGATGTCCTCCCCAAGTGTCCGTTGCCGGGCACCCCGGGTAAGCCCTCGAAAGGATAACCCCAGGGTTGCCGGCGGACTTTGGCCGCCACCGCGTCCTCGCCTTGTGGGGTCGGGTTTTATCCCGCTTCGGTGAGTTGGCAGGCGTGTGTAGGGCACACACGACACGCCTCCGCCACGGCCTGCTTCTGTAAGGACGGCGAGTCGGCCAACTGCCGTCCTCAGGCCCCGATCATGGAGGTCGGTAGTCCCGGGCGTAGATGAGTCTGCGGCGTCCTCGCCGCAGACTGCGAAACTCGGGGGGCAGGGTTCTCTCCCGCTCCCTCTCCGCCGTCTCTTTCGCGCACATTACCTGCTCGCAGAAAGAGGCGGCGGCGTGCCACTTGCTCCCGTCAGAGACCACGGCCCTCACCATGGTCTCCAACGAGAGAACGTCCACGCCCAGGGCCGCAACGAGATCCTGGCGTTGACTCGCCCACGCAGGGCACTCCACCAACCTGTGGAGCGCCGTGTCTTCGCCAGGATCCTCGCAGTGCTGGCACTGCGGCGTTGTCTCCCGGTGGATGCGCCATAGATACTTACCGAAACACCCATGTCCGGTAAATATCTGGCACATCCGGTAGGAGAGGTCCCCATGGTCCCTCTCCAACCACTCTTTCATGATCGGTCTCACCGCCGCAATGGTGGATTCCCCCCACCTTGGATGCTCAAGTCGCACCCTCCATGTCTCCATGAGTTCCTGTTGGAGCAGGGACCGCTGAGCCCTGATTTCTCGGGGCTCCGGCCTATGGCCCCGCTTCAGCGCCTCCTTGCGCCACTGGTACAGCAGCGCAAGGGCTCTCGCTTCCAGGTCCCATGGAGGGGTCCCGGCTAGGAGACATGCCGCCTCGATGGAGATCGTGCGATACCCCCTGATGACTCTGACGGCCATCGCCTTTAACGGGCTGTTTAGAGCAGCCACGTTGCGGGCCGCCAGAGTCTCCGCCCATACAGGAAAATATCAAAATCTAAATCTAAAATATTAAAATAAAAAATTATTATCATAAGTCGTCAGTCTTTTGGTTAACACCTATAAATTACAATCATAGATTCAGCCACATAAATATTGTAGCGTCCGGGGGTTGGACGCCACAATACCTCGTGTTGATAATAAGATAAACACAGAGGAAGAAATTTAAATGGGCATTTATTATATCAACAAAGCTTCCTATATCGAGTTTAGGGAGGTTTTTACGCGTATATATTTATCTTTTTGCGAACTAGGGAATCGCGAACTCCGCTCAAGGACTGAGCCTAATTTTAATACACTAATATCTTCTCTTCGGCCGGCGGACCCGGCCGGCGCATCTAGTCGCCCGCTGTCAGCCGCACAGCCGAATGCAGCTCCACGCAGCAATTGTTTTTTCTTCCCTACGCTCTATTTTTCAAATAAGTAATTATTTTTAAACTCTGACACAAGATGGCCAGGTGCGATGCGGATATCGTGGTGTGAAATGAGGTTCAAACACCACAATATTATACTAACCGATCGAGTTTGATACTTCCTCAAGGGGTTCAGAAAGAGCTCATTGAGCTGAGCGAAGCAAAGCTCTTATACGTGGCAAAGCCGTTTGGTCGAGACTATACTCCTCCGGAACCACAATACCGATCTTGACCAAATTTTCCATGGTGATAGTGTAGACACCGCTGAGTGTTTAGAGGGGTCAACTGTTCAAATACAATGTACCATTGAGGAATAATCATCGAAAAACAGTTTCACGAGCGCGCAGCCTTAGCTATGCGCGCGACCGTAGTAAGATGCCTTATTTTTCAAGTAAGAGTCCTGCTCGCTCTGCTCAATTTATTTCAGTCGTACCCTGCACTGAATTCCTAGTATATCTCTGAGAGGGTAGTTAGATGTGCGTTTAAACCCGCACCTATATTTAACCAAATGTGTTATATGTCGTATGTAGTAGGGAGTCTATTGCCGTCAGTTGGGCACATTTTTCGTGATCAAATTTATTGTCGAATGAAGAACAGTCTTATCTCTTAATCACCTTGTACAACAACACCCATGGGAAGAGATGGGTTGGCGGTACCGGTACTTTAGTCGCTAAGACATTGGAATGCAACTAGGAGGGCGCGTATTCGAGACCCAACCATTTCACTACCTACGTGAAGCTACTCCGTACACAAGTTATTTTCGATTGTTTGGAAGAATTCACGAGGATGCCAATAATTTCAGTTGCAAATTTTCTAGTACTCTTTAAATGCATCCTTTATAATGGTGAAGAAAACTTTGGAACATAGGATGTTATCTAAATTAAGAAATTTTAGATGTATCTACCTGACCTGCAATGAAGCCAGTACAGCAACGGAAAATTATTCAGCAACAGAACCCATAGATAGTATTCCTATTAACAATGCTATTTATCAACATTAAAATTACAGACATCTTTATGTGTAACACTTGTGTCGCTTTTTGTAAGACCATTGTAATTACAGGTGCATATGACATGTAAACGAATACTCAAGATATATTTGCTTATCAACGAATCCTGAATTTCAATACGGTGCCATAACGCATGTGATAAATAATGCTTATAATTAAAATATTAAGAAAAAAGAACTACCTCGACAGACTTCGTTCTATCAAAAGCCAACTGTCGCAATTTATTAGCAAAATAATTGAAAAGAGTTGGGTTTGCCTTGTATTATGGTTGACTCTACACAACTCCAACTCTTGGTTTGTTTGATGTATATTGGTATAAAAGGTATTGGTAAAACAAGAGTAAGTTTAAGGAAAGTATTTATATTCACTGACTAGTAGTTTACACTAAAATGGTTTATGTTATAATTGACTTATATTAATTAAGATAATGATTCTTATGGTTTGGAATTAATGGTTAATGGTTTTGGTTGCGAGTACGCGGTAGCTCCGTGAGGGCTTTGGACACGAACTGGCTACACATTAGCCAAATCGACAAATATGCATAATTGCAAGCGATGCAATTATACGCATTTGTCGAGTGTTTGATTTACTCGAACATATTCCCGACAGCAAGATGAGTACGGGATGATAAGTGATGGTGCATGAAGTGATATGATGATTACAATGTAAACTAAGAATTTCTCTAAATGGTAAAGTTTTAAAATATTGAATAACATGTAAGATTATTAACAAAAAGTTAACATTTAAACTATAATGTCTTCCACAGTAAATGTGTCATTTAGGTGGCCTTGTCCGTACTTTCATTTCGCTTATTTACACTGGGCCACCGCTTAGCGCAACGGTGCAACTGATGACCGATGTCACTTTGGTTGTTTATCTCACTCACGTTTATCACTTCACTATTAGTCTATTGTCTAAATTCGGACGCGGGGAGGCTCCTGGGGGCTCCCGACACTGCTGCAAACTTGTTGTATGGTGTACTCGTCTTCGAGGTGGTTCAATCATCTTCATTATCTGCTGACAATCTCTTTCACCATCTCGTGCATTAGCAGGTTCTCGGCGCGGACGATAACGCCTGGTTCGCCAGATCCATGCAACGATCGCACCGACAGCGTATGATATCATCGTGTAACTGATAACGTAGTGATGAATATTATGGGGCGATAAATCCTCAACTTCGGCGTTGCTGCTCCTTAATTCTTCTATTGACCTTTCGAGACTGGTCATGGAGACATTAATGTTTCCACTCTCTATAGGTTTCTCATCAGGGATTTTAATGTTTACCAAATGGTTAATTTGGTCGAACTCTAGCACGTAGAGGGGTGAGTCTGGCATGAGTTGAATTGATTTGACTGGTGGCGAACGGAGTATAGTGCGAAGTCCTTTCGCTCTAGTCGCTTTAACGACGCATTCCTGACTGACGGCTAGAACTCCAGCTCGACTCAAGTGACTCACGGTTACTTGATCGTCGCATATTATTTATATTGTGTAGGTGTCACAACAAAAGTAAAAGTGCTGAGAGATCAAATGTAGATTTATCCATTCGTTTGTACAATTTATCTTTTCTGTTCGGCATTGGTTTGTGCCGAGATCCTTTTCGTAGAAACTTTCGTCATTTTTCAGGTCTAAAACTGGTTTGAGCAACCGACACATATATATACACATTATGTTATTTCTTCAGTGGTCATGGTAAAATAAGAATCCGTTTTTAAGTTGACAGCTGCGTATTCGGAAACAGGTATTATTTTGACCTTATTAGACTTGGTTTGGAGCGGTATTGGTATGAGTTTGTACAGTTGGAAGCTACCTCTCGATATTAGTGGGAAGGTAATCTCTATTATAACGTAACTCGACGTAGCTCTAGCTTTAACCTTCAATAATTTGTAGATATCCTGGAGATCAGTGTCTAGATTTTGAATAGGTAGTATGAGTTCGCTAGGCATTTTACCATATATAATTTGAAGCTCTCGTTCGAGTTGTGCTGGCTGCAGCAGGTGTATACTTAACTGACCATGGTAAATGTCAGTAATTGTATCGAGCAATGTGTCTTGAAGTCGTCTTAAGCTTTGTAACAAGTTATTGCCGGCCATTGCAGATAAGGTGAAATCGATGACGTCAGACATGTTCTGAACATTATCTTTGAGAGTGCTGGTGTTGTCTTGCAAGTCTAATAATCTTTTGTTGATTAGTTTGTGTTGCTGGTTGACAGTATTCTCCATTCTCTTCATTACATTGAACTCGGCTTCAATAATGGAAGTTTGGGTTTTCCATAAATTCGCCAGGTGTTTTTCGTTGCGATGTATAGCATCAATGTCCTTGACATACTGGTCAGCAGAACGTGAATCCAATACACCGAACAGGTCATTCGCCAGATATCCGACACCATTTATTAAACCGCGCCTCCGCCGCGCTGTCTGCGACGGTACGCTCCACAGTCTAGCGGGAACATTAAAGTGCTGCGTTAGCAAGAGTTTATTGTAGTACTCGAATTCCTGGTGATCGTGCCGGTCTTGTTGTACTATCATATTACAATGAGTCGGTATACTGATAATTGAGCATTGTTTTGATAAATAATTCGTGATTTTGTTATAGGTTTTTACACCTTTCTAATACGGTTCCATGTCATAGTACATAACTAAAGTCCATTTGTCTCTAATTAATTGCACCTTTGTTACGGGATCGAAATATAAGGACATGTTGTTTGGTAGTTGTTTGATGGTGTGTAAGCTGTTGGTTGGCAGGATCAGCATTAGAACGCATAACAACACGGTGAATGCTGTTCCCATCCCTGTTCTGGTTATATTTGTTTTTTCTGTAGACTTGACGATACTGGTTTCAGACGTAATGGGTGGTGGTTTCTGAATTGTTTCACTATTTTGGTTCAAGGGTAATAGTGACAATTTTACGATAGGACGTTTTATTTCGCCGTTTATGGTTTTTAAAGTAACTGTTCTGGTCAACCCATCTGTTCCCGGGTGAGTATCAATGACACGACCCATAGCCCATTTTCCTGGTGGTACATTTTCGTCATGAACCACCACTAAGTCTCCGAGAAAAATGTGTTTTGTGCGCTCCACCATCCATTTGTTTCTGGAGGAAAGTTGCACTAGGTATTCAGTTTTCCACCTGTTCCATATATAGCTGAACAATTTGGTTGTTAAATGCCACCTAGTTCTAGCATCTTGTGCGGTTTCTATAGTGGTTATTCCCGGCCTTCCTGCCAAAAAATGGGCAGGTGTTAGAAAGTCGAGGTCGTTAGCTTGCTCTGATAAGGCACAAAGGGGTCGCGAATTGAGGCATGCTTCTACCCAAGCTAATAATGTGATGTACTCTTCAAATGTTAATTTTTGTACACCTACGTCTCTTTTTAGATGGTATTTGAGACTTCGCACTGCGCGTTCCCACAGACCTCCCGCGTTGGTGCGTTGAAATGCCATTCTATACCTAATTCTGCTGTCTCAGTTAGGAAACCTTCACTGAACACCTGTTGAAGGCTGTTGTACTCTTTTCTGTTTGCCCCAACAAAATTTACCATATATACCACTGTAAATGTGTCGGGGGCACCCTGGCTGCCAATCGGGTTAGGGCTGCTAAAAAGGCCGAACTGCTCAAATCTAATACGAGCTCTAGGTGGACGGCTTTTGTAACCATACATATGAAAACAGCTATGTAGCCCTTTGTAGTTTTAATACCTTGTTTGCCTTTACTTCTACGAAACCCGTGTAGTCCACGCCGCAATGATAAAATGCGTGTCCGGGATTTACTCTAGGTTCAGGTAAATCTCCCATAAGCTGGTGCTGCTTAATAGGGTCGTGCCTTCTGCACACGACACATCGTCTAATAAACATTTTGGTAGCCATATATCCACCGATGATCCAGTACTGTTGTCTTAGATTTGCTAATGTACGACGGGATCCTCCATGGAAGGTTAATCTATGGGCTTGGTCTATAATTATGTGGTTATCAAATGGTTGTGGGGTAAGATGATAGGATGTTTCATATCAAGACTTATGTGAGCGTTTGTCAACCTTCCGCCCACACGTAGTATTCCGTGTTTGTCAATGATCGGGTTCAAAGTTAAAATTTTGCTCTTTGTTTGTACTCTACCATGTTTATTAAAATATTCTAACTCGTCCGCAAATTCTGTTTGCTGAATGGTTTTGATTATCAGCAGTTTCGCGACACGGAGCTCGTGTATTTCTAGGTAGGGTCGATGAACTTGCTTCTTATAGGTAGGCAATCGTAATATCCATGCGTAAATTCTGATGATTTTCGATATACTACTGAACTTATTAGCGATCTTTTAGTAATTATGGTTGACAAATTGGCGTCCAGCTTTGATGTAAATATAAAATAATCATTTTTTGGGTTCCAGCCTAGACCAAGGGTTTTGGTGGAATCACTCTGCTTGAATTCATAAGTCGACTGATTGCATTGCCCCTTTTCTAAGTCGGTTAGAAGCTCGGCTCTGTTGGCAGTCCATTTTCGAAGGTTAAAACCACCCAACCGCAATAGTTTTATGAGGTCGGATTTCAACTGACTAGCCGCTTTCATGGTGTCCGCCGCAATAGTCATCCATATAAAAGTTTCCTTCCAGCTCCTTTGCCGCTTCAGGAAAAGTGTTTCATTCATCAGGTGCCAATTGTTTTAAACACATCATTGCCAAAAATCCTGCTGGTTGGGTACCATAAGTAACCCGGGAGAGGTTCAGAACTCTCCCGGCCCGCCGAGCCCGCAACATGCTCGCCGCGCGTCGCAGGCGACTCAGGCGCCGGAGGTCGCTCAACGACCTCCGTCCTCCATGAGCACAGGCCTGGGGGTGGCAGGTGAGGCCGCCTGTCACCCCAGCAGAAGCAGGCCGGGACGGTGGGGCGACTAGCGCCCCTCCCCCAAACCGGGGCAAGACGGGGACACCGTGGTTCCCAAACCCGAGGGGGCCATCTCGAAACCGGAGATGGCCCAGGGTCAGTCGGGGTGCGAGGGATATGCTCTATGGGCAACCTTACAGCCCGGCGTCTTAAGACCCGAGACGGCGCGCGGTTTTAGTCGGTTCAAGCCCGACATAACCGCCCCCGCTGGCCGGCGGGGAGGTATCCGAAGGGACTTCCGCACGAAAAAAAAAAAAAAAGGGTACCATAAGTAAGCGTGACGAGCAGATATGGTTGAATCCGTTGATTTGGACCTCGCCATAATATTTTTTGGTAGACTTGATCCTCCTCGTTCGCCCGTATCATTCTGTACATTTTTTCAATGTCAGCAGTGTATACGTATTGAAACTGTCTCCATTTTAGGATAAGCTCTTGAAGATCTTTCTGTAATGTAATATGATAGTACAACAAGCCCGGCACGATCACCAGGAATTCGAGTACTACAATGAACTCTTGCTTGACGGCCTCTGTGGCGTAGCGGTAGTGCATTCGACTGCTACGACAGGGGGCGCGGGTTCGATTCCCGCTCAGTGCAAATATTTGTATGCATGAATATGTATATTTGCATTGGTCTGGGTGTTTCTATGTAAAATATGTATGTATTTACAAAAAAAAAGTGTATAAGTATGTTTATCCGCATTCTGGAAACCAAAACACAAGCTAGTTAAACTATGCTTACTTTGGGTCTAGAAAGTGCTGTGTAGAATGTCGTAGAATATTTATTTATTTATTTATTTATATTGGGACCTCTGTATAACACGTCGTTCAAGCTGTATCCTGATGATGATTTTGCTGACGCGTTAAATACTACCCTTAGCTTAATGGTAGTTGACTCAGCTCGAGTGACTGCATGGTGTGGCAAGAAGCACTCGATTGCTTGGTTATTGCTCGACGGAATCATATGATTTAACTGTAGATATTCGTTCATAAATTGTTGGTAGCCTTCTTTCAATTCTCTGTTTTTCTCTAACTTCTTCTCAAGATTTCTATACTGGGCTAACGCTTGTGGTTTTGTAAGCCCCACTCAGCTTCTCTTTGAGTGATGGTTTGAATGGTAAGCGGACTTCATACTTCCAAAACCACAACAAGGCTTGACACCGTGCCGGTGTCAAGCCTTGTTGTGGTTTTGTGGAAATACTCCAGACACTCATGATAATCCATAGACATTTCTATTTTTTGGTTCATGTCTTCGTTCTCCCAAAACTTCAGTAATTCCTCAGTGTTATGGAGGACAACGTTGCAGTGGTAGTGTGGTCTGATAGATCCGCATAGGAGCCAACCCAACTGTGTTTGTTGTGCTATTGGTTGCCTGTCGTTGTCTCCCCGCAAGATACCGCCTAATATTATTTTACTGTAGATATCAGCTCCTAGGAGTAGTTCTACTGATATGCTGGTATAAAATTCTGGATCAGCTAAATTTATTCCCTGTATGTAACTCCAAGTCAATGGTTTCTGGAAGGTTTTGTTGGGCAATTGTTTCAAAAGATTGTTCATGATTATAACATTCGTATTAACGGAAAAGTCGCTGTGTATAGAATGTATGGTTAATTCTAACTGGCCTTTTGTGTTGTTTCCTTTCTCCCCCACGCCGAATATTTGGCCCTTAAAATTAGAACGTTTTAATCCTAATTTTTGGGCCACCTTTTCGTTTATTAGTGATATCTGTGAACCCTGGTCGACTAAAGCCCGCAAGGTATGCAGAGTTCCATCAATTCCCACGACCTTAACTACAGTGGTCGCTAGTAGAACATCAGACAGATCATCCCATGAAGCGTTCGATGACCTAGATTGTTGTTTCTTAGTTGCTACGCTGTTTGTTTCTGCTGGTGTAGATGGACCTTGAGCGTCAATGGCGTCATGTATTAAAGTGTTGTGCGGACCTAAGCACTTACGACATCGATTCTTCGATACACATGGTTTATTGAAGTGGCAAATTAAGCAATTTTTGCAATAATTTAATTGCTCTACTTTATTTAATTTTTGCTCATCCGTCGTTTGTAGAAATTCAGAACAATGCCATAATCCATGGTCAGCATTGCTTTATTTTGCTGCATATCACATTTCACGTGAAATGTGATATGCGTTTGTGTTCGGATTTTTGTCTGTTCTTTTTTAGGTGATTATTGGTTGTTGCCATGTGATTTTTTCTTATAGCTTTAATGGGGATAACTTGTTGTTTTTGTGGCTTGAGGCGTTACGGTTTTCTGGTTTGTAGGTTCCTGTTTACGGCGAGTTGCTTCTAAGGCTATGAATTTTCTTTCTAAATATTCCAGAAACTCCTGTAAGGACGGCAGTTCTTTGGGATTTTTGATTGAAGATATGTATTCTGCTTGGGAATCATTGTTTAGTTTTTGCAATAAGAGATGCACCAGAAGTGGGTCCCAAGTTGAGATATCCACCCCTAAGATCTGTATTGCATGTAGCGTTTCGTTGGTAAAGTCATGCAGCCTTTTTATCAATTTTAACATTAGTGTATATTGCTGCTGTATGTTGGGCAATTCGAGCATCCTACGAATGTGGGACGTGAATATTGACTTTTTGTTATCGTATCGATGGGTTAAAATCTCCCAACAGACTCGGAACTAATTTGTAAATGGTTATTAGACGTTGGGCCTCTCCAGCCACCTTACTCTTCAAAAATTGCATTTTTTGTGTGTTAGACATAGATGGATTTTTGTTGATGGCCTCAGTGAATAGATATTTAAACGAGACCCAGTGGTTATAGGTTCCGTTAAATATAGGAATGCTTATTTGAGGGGTAGACTGTTCACGATGTTTCACGGACCACATTTTCATATATATGTTGTTCGTCAACTCATTGTATGTCTCGTGTCTGCTAAATTCACTTTGGTACCGGAAATCATCACCACCGTTTTCAGATCCTCGATCTTCCAGTGGAGTTGGTCAACCTGTCCCCAGCGGTTGTCTAATGACTTTAGAGCACTCTGGAATTGCCACTTGTTTTCCAAGCTGTCTATGTCTATATTGCTGACAGTTCTCATAAGGGCCTTGAAGTTGATGGACTGTTTTTTCATTAATTGTTCCTGCCTTTGCGACCCTGTCTGTATATGATAGGATTTCTCTTGTCGCGGGGACCTCTCGCGACGAGGCAGTGTTTCTGGTTGTTGTTGCTCCGTTTCCGCATCTGGTTTGCGCAGTTCGGAGCGTGGTTGTTCCCTTGTGTGGATACCTGGTGCTGGGTTTGCTCGCTCTGGATCCACTTGACAAGGGCTGACACCTAGCAGCTGCTTGTGTCTTCAATCCTTTCTTTAATATTCTTATATACTTCCTGGGCGGTCTCGAAACAACTCTTTTTTAAATATACGTGGTCGAATTCCGCAAACTCACACATTTTACGGTGGTTGCTTTCCCCAGTAAGCTTCCAACATTTCCGCTTTCCGCTTGTAATTGTCGATGGTCTTCCTGTCAGAGCCATCTTTCTTGAAATTTGTCAAGAATTTGGTCAGAACTTCATAGAGCTCGATTTGGTTGATGAATACGGCGACAGAAATCATGTTTGGAAATTGGTTCAGAAGAGAAGTCAACAGTAGTGGTTAGGAATAATAATGGTTTCATCTGACCTGGTTTGCTGCGTCTGGTCTGCGACCACAGTTGGCAAACTTGTACAAACCGCTGTGATCCCCTCGCTTGTTTGGTACAGGCACTGTATCACTTTATAGCCACTGGTTGTTTTATCGAAGGACCATGAAAAGAGTTGGGTTTGCCTTGTATTATGGGTGAATCTACACAACTCCAACTCTTGGTTTGTTTGATATATATTGATATAAAAGGTATTGGTAAAACAAGAGTAAGTGTAAGGAAAGTATTAATATTCACTCACTAATAGTTTATACTAAATATGTAAAACTAAATATGTACTAAATGCATAAAATCGTTTATGTTATAATTTACTTATATTAATTAAGATAATGATTCTAATGGTTTGGAATTAATGGTTAATGGTTTTGGTTGCGAGTACGCGGTAGCTCCGTGAGGGCTTTGGACACGAACTGGCTACACATTAGCCAAACCGAACAAATATAAATAATTGCAAGCGATGCAATTATACGCATTTGTCGAGTGTTTGATTTACTCGAACAATTTGACAACATACCAAAGATAATCCTCATATATGCTTTGGTTTTGTTTGACGTCAGAAGTTTGTCAGCTGGGGACAGGAGTTTTATTTTTACTCTGTGAATTGTATGGAACAAGAATTTTTTTATTTAAATATTTTTCTTAGAATTTTTCCTTTTTTTTCTCCATAAAAACCTTCCTTGAGTTGTTGAGAAAATATGAAAAAAGAAATAAGCTGAATTGGTCGAGCCGTTCTTGAGATTCCATTTTACATGTCGAAAAAAAACCACTAAATATTTACTGGATACTGTTTTATTATTATTAGTATTGTAATTTTAACTATTCCTGAGACATACATAAATCTTACTTATTGAAATAACATCAGACTGATCGCAAGATAACGGGAACAAAAAATATACATCTATCTATAACGCGTTTATACTTAACTTTTAGTATGTCAAAATAGGAACAAAAACAACTTTTTGAAATACGTTTTAAATTGACAAATCATTTAAATGACTAATATAATTTATTATTAAGGATAAAATTTATCATGTTTATTTGTATTATCACAAATGAGCATGGTAAACCTCATGTTATTCAAATTATAATAGTTTTTTTAAAGATCCCGTTTTACGGTAATTCTATGTGAGATATTTTTTTACTGTTACTGCCCGGGAACTTGAACGGAAACCCCAGAAAATCGTTATAAATTAAAACAAACGAAAAATTTGTGTTTAAAAGCAACCACTGATGTAATCATTTTACACATTATGACAGAACTGCAACATTATTAATTTTGGTACAAGATTTCATTATCATACCAAATAGTCTAAAACAAAGGGTTACCAAACTAGACCAAACTCAAAAGTAATTTCACAACTGTTTCTCATTAACGATCATACATCTCGATTCAAATAAGCAAACCAATTAAACTATTAACAATTTATTTCTAGTTTCATTATTTTAATTATTTACATGGTAAATAGAATTATAATTAGAATATACTTAATATAAACTTAACATTCCTTCATATTATAATTTTCCTCTTTTCCTACAATAAAAGATTTAGATGCATCCTCGTCTATTTCATCATCATCTTTAAAGTACCTTTCTATTTCTTGCAGGGTTTTGTCTTTGGTTTCAGGTAAATATTTGTACAGGATAAATGCAAATATGGAAGCAGATATGCCGTAAAATAAGAAAGCACCCTCTAAAGTAAGTGTTTTAAAAATATATGGTGATACTTTGAGTACAGTTGCCATCAACAATTCTGAAAATAATGTTAGAATGAGTAATGAGGAACTTTTATATCTTAAAAAGATGATTTCACCAAAAATTGTTGATGGCATTATCATAGGACCACACGTTATTGATACTGAAAATGAAGTCAGCAAAACAATTGATATAATTTTATTTTCTGATACTATACTCAAATGTATTAAATACAAATATAATGAAATTATAAACAAAAACAAAATCCCAATTACAGATGAAGATAATAATAAAGTTCTTCTGTTAATTAACTTTGACAAAACACATCCAATTTGCATGCCAAGTATTGTAACAGCGTCCAAAATAAGCATACCGATATAAGCAGCGGATTCACTGTCGGTTATTTGACTTATCAAATCTATTGCATACATAGAACATACAAGTTTTCCTGAAAAATTATACAATGCCATAACTGCCATTGACAGCAATAGTGGCTTATAAAAACCTTTAGTAGTTACAGTCTCTTTAATAATATCAAATTGGCAACATGACTTAGGCTTTTTACGTTCAGCACATTTCTTTAAGTATTCTTTTTGTGACTTTATAAGACTTTCAAGTTCATCTTCAGATTCTTTGTCGTATCCTTTCAACCAATGATGTGCTGCTGCACACTCATCGAACCGTCCCATCATTGCAAGCCAAGATGGAGATTCTGGCATTATTATTGCAGTCATTGAATATATACAGCACACAAATGCGATGATGGCAATGTTTCTCCAATGACTAAAAGTTCCAGTTACATTGGCAATCCAGACACCCCAGAAGAAAATGGACGATTCTATCATCATAAACACTCCTCGATAACGGGGTGATGAGTACTCCGTTATTATACAGATCAACACAGTCAAATTACTTGCGAGAGTAATGCCTTGAAGTATCTCACTAATTAATAGATGTATTGCGTTGGTACTGCAGTAGAAAATGATGAAACTCACTAATGTTAGTACGGTAACAAGTAGAAACGGGATTTTTCTTCCAATGTAGCGAGTCAATATAGGTAGAATAATCACCCATGGCATCGAGGTATAGCCGAGAATGGACGCTGAAAAATAAATAAAACCAGAGTTAGAAAACAAATATCTCGTAAAAGTTTAATCATTTCTGTCAATGTTAGAGTTTAAAAAAAAAGAGACATCGTATCCTAGTGCAAATGATTGCTCGTTTCTTTTTCGTGTATTGCTCAACATGAATGGGACTCTAAGTGAAAGTCCCATTCGTGCTATATGACCTTTAAGTAGTAGTATGCTACATTTCATACGGTTCCAAACACTTTCTAAATTCACACGATGACCACATATTATATACATATGTGAGGTGTACTTATTTCATAATATAATAATATGTGCTATATAAAAGCAGGGCACAGTAAAGAATGTAGAGCTAAAAAATCACAGCATGGCTATTTTTCTTATCGTGCGACTACACAAGAAGTCCATTGAAACAAGTGACCTGAAAATCACGTACTTTATAATATGATGACCCGCACAATAATTTGCCTACATTACCATATCATTTACATTATTATTATTGATCGATGATATTAATATACTTCATTAGAGGTATTCTTATCATCCATACTTATATTATAAATGTGAAAGTGAGTAACTCTGTTGTTACAATTTCACACCTGGCCCGCGGAACCGTTTTCTGTAATTGAGCTGAGTGAGACGAAGTCGAGCGAAAGCTCCTCATACCAGACTTCAGGATTTTCTTTGTCACAGGTCTCCTCCTAAACTACTAATCCAATCAGAACCAAATTTGGCATGATTTAAGAGGTTAATCAGAGGAAGGTTTATGGATATATTTTGAAAAAATTAATGCTACCACAGAGGAATGATCACCGTTAAAAAAATTCCAGATGGAATTACATAATAACCGCTCGAGACACTGTGACCAAACTTTACACGCTCAGAAAGTCCAGAGTTGTGACTTTCAAAAAGAATTTTCAAAATCGGACTTGCCACGGAGGAATGATCACTGTTCAAAATTTTCAAAATCTGATTCCGCAATAGCGGTCAAATCTATTGGACAAGTTTTGGCGCCAAAACAGTCGTCCAAAACTCCCGAATAACTATCAAAAACAATATTCAAAATCGGACTTGCCACGGAGGAATAATCACTAATTCAGCTCAACATTGCAAGCAGCGATTCGCCTTGCAGACCTAGTTTTCCGTTTTCTAGGCGGGTGAAGCGGTGTAATTATTATATAGTAATTTCCATAATAATAATAAATAAAAGATGAATCATGCATATTAACCATTTGCACAACAAGTAACATCATTATAATTCTATCTATACAAATAAATAAAATTGAGGTGTCTGCTTGTAATATTAAAATTATGGCTATTTTAGTAAATATACATAAATGTATATTAAGAATTAACAATAGCCAACTAATCTTCGAGTGTTGTTAGTCGAAGATACTACAAGATGGGGCACTTGTAGAACTACTACATCTGTTGTAAGCACTACATCTTGTAAGAATAATGAATTCTGTCGCTCGGCCTCCGGAAGATTATTTATCTCGAGAATCTTTTTTTTTTGTGTTCAGGGTATTTTGGTGAATGTAGATTAAAAATTTAAGAAGGCTTTTAGTAAACGGTTGAAAGAGAAACATACACACTTGAGTACTCGTTTCATGGTATTGTTGGCAACCACATACCATACCGCATCCCGCATACCAACGACAATTATTGTCGAACGGTCTTATGATTGGAGACATTTAAAAAAATCCGAACACCGCTTTTCCATAAACATGGTCCTCTTAGGATGTGTGGTGGGTGCTAAGAGGGTTGTAATGTAATGCACTATAATTTAAAAACTATATTTTTACATATCCTACAAAATCAACATTTTTTATTATTTTTATACATTATTTTTATACATAAATATTCAAAAAAATGAAAAAGATAGTAGTAGGCAAATACCTCCCTACCTTTTTTTTTTTTTTATCGTGCGGAAATCCCTTCGGATTCGGATTCCCGCCGGCCAGCGGGGGCGGTTATGTCGGGCTTGCACCGACTAAAACCGCACGCCGTCTCGGGTCTTCAGACGCCGGGGTGTAAGGTTACCCATAGAGCATATCCCTCAAACCCCGGCTGACCCTGGGCCATCTCACCACTAACAGCATCGCTCATCCTGTCTCCTCTGAAAGCAGAGGAGTACGGAGAGCGATGTGTTCCCGCCACGTTGGGTATTGGCCCACGATCAATGCCAACCCTATGAAGGGGTGAAGGGGAAGCCATTGACCACCGCCCAGGGTGTACCGGCCGCTCCGATTCCGTTCCCCCCGGACTGCAGCGAGATCGGAATCGGAGCGACACTCGAGGAGGTTACCCAACACACCCCAATACCTCCCTACCTTTAATTTAAAATGCAACAATAGGTTTTGCCTGAATTCGAAAATAAATTATGAAGATAAAAGAAATAAAGAATAAAACCAGGAAACATCAGACAGATCAGAGAATAGACCTAGCGCATAGGTAATAAATATTAAATATCATGTTATTATACTTTTTATAACATGAATAAAAGTGGTTGCGTTCAATATAACATATTTATAACACATTTAAAAAGCTACTTCCACATTCAATAAATTGGTTTTCTTCGTTATATGATCACAGTAATTTAGGTTTCATGACAAAAGTTGGAAATCATTTATAATAAAATTATTTTTTCATCACTACATACCTTTTTTAAAAAGGTATATTACTGAGTATGACGAAGACAAGTTCAAATGCAGAGTAGTACATAGATAATGCAGTTACCTATCATAAATATAACAAGCGTATAAACGATCATGAATGCGAACATAATTATAAGCAATTTCAGAAATGGCTGTATTATGAACCGATCATACGTCATGTAACGATGAAAAAATGATGGACCAGTTAAGAAGCTCATATCGAACGCTTGACAACATGACACAGATTACGGAACAGTGCAATTTACTCGACAGTATTTAGTTTTTGATTTAATATTATATACAATATATTATGATTTAATATAATATAACAATATAACATTATCAGATGCAAAAACTTTTCAGTTCAGCGAAAACGGACGTATCCTAATTATGGCTACTGAAAAATACTTTATTTTATATTCGCTCCGTCAATTTGAAATGCAAACTATAATTTTTGTCTGTACCAAATTTCATCCTAATCCATTTAGCCGTACCGGGCTGATTTAGTTACAAACATCTATCCATCCATCCATACTACATATTATAAATTATTTATTTCAAATTATTATCTAACATAACATAACATAAACATAAACTCACGCCTATATCCCCGAAGGGGTAGGCAGAGGTGCTAGCACCCACATTTCGCCAGTTTATGTTTAGGTCCCAATGTAATAGGTGGCGAGCCTATTGCCATTAACCGGGCACTTATAAACCTGCGATAAATACAAACATAACTTCGAAAAGCATCGAAAAGTCATTGGTGTGTGCCATGGTAAAACCTGGGATCGAACCCGAGACCTCGTCTCAGCAGTCCATTACCGATACCACTAGGCTAATTGTTATTGTATAATAATTAAATTAATTGTATTAGTATTGAGATAGAATTGAATCTAAATTATAAATTAGCGAGTCTCCAACCGAAGAATGGAAAGAACGACTTGGGCAACCAAGCGTAGGGCATGCCACAATTATGGCGGTAAGACCCGTCATGGAGGATTCAGGAGAGGCGCCACAGTAGCCTTTCCTACCTAAGCCCGCAGGTGCTTACCGGACATGGCTGTTTCAGTGAGTTCCTGCTTCGTATAGGCCGGGAGCCGACGCCCGAGTGCCAATATTGTGCAGGGCAACTCCGTGGACACGCTGCTCCACATACTGGCAGAGTGTCCAAAGTGGATGGAGCGGTGCTGTATCATTGAAGCAGCTGTCAGAGTGGGAAGCCTCACGCTGCAGATCCTGGTGCTAGCCATGGTTGACAGCGAGAGTGTGTGGAACGGCACCGCCTTCTTCGGCGAGGCAGTAATGCGCGTAAAAGAGGCGGCAGAAAAGGTACGGGAAAGGTCTAGCACTCTCCCGTGCCATCGAAGGCGCACCAGGCGGCGGAGATTTCAGAACGATCTCCGTCCTTAATGAGCGCGGGCCTGGGGGTGACGGTTAGGGCTAGTCGTCACCTTAGCAGAAGCAGGCCCAGGGTGGCGGCGCGCTGAATTTCCGCGCGCGGTTGTCTATAGACATGGGGACATTTAGATTTCTAATAACACGTCAGGGTCGCTACTACTGGTGGCCGGGGCTGGTCAGGGTCTCTGGAATATCCTTTCTAGATTTGTCGTCTGATTCTTCCTCTTAATTGTCGGTGCATTCGAAGGAAAATTGCTACTTTAAATTTTTTCAAATCCTAATTCGACTAGGCTAAAAGTGCTTAGTATTATTATATCTGTTTATAATTTATAATATTACTACAATGTCTTGGGAATTCCAGTAATGACTAGTGTATGTTAGAAATAAATAAATACTTTAGGTTAGTTAAGATATTTAACAATATCACACTTAACAGTGATAAAAAGAGCCGAATCAAAAGAAGCATCACTTCTTTGCAATTGTTTATAAATAACATAACATAACTTCACGCCTGTATCCCCGAAGGGGTAGGCAGAGGTGTATTACACACCCACGATTCGCCAGTTATGTTAAGGTCCCAATGTAATAGGGGGCGAGCCTATTGCCATCTACCGGGCACATTATTAAGCGAGCGATAATTAACATTTATTAATGCACACATAACTACGAAAAGTCAGAGGTGTGTGCCCGGGGCGACTAGGGATTGAATTCGAGACCTCGTCTCAGCAGTCCGTTACGTACGCCACTGGGCTATAGCCGCTTTTTTTTTGTGTTGTTTATGTTTATAAATATTGTTTAAAAATTATTGCCAATACATTCATTGTTCTGTAATTCTTAAGAATTCAAGTAGGTAAATGTCTCCTACGATGCTGATATGTATATATATATCGGAATATGTGTGTGTAGCCGTAAATTCAACACTTAAATTACAAAACACACGTAGGTACTAAATATGAGGGGTGTGTGTTGGGTAACCTCCTCGAGTGTCACTCCGATTCCGATCCCGCTGCAGTCCGGGGGGAACGGAATCGGAGCGGCCGGTACACCCTGGGCGGCGGTCAATGGCTTCCCCTTCACCCCTTCATAGGGTTGGCATTGATCGTCGGCCAATACCCAACGTGGCGGGAACACATCGCTCTCCGTACTCCTCTGCTTTCAGAGGAGACAGGATGAGCGATGCTGTTAGTGGTGAGATGGCCCAGGGTCAGCCGGGGTGCGAGGGATATGCTCTATGGGTAACCTTACACCCCGGCGTCTGAAGACCCGAGACGGCGTGCGGTTTTAGTCGGTGCAAGCCCGACATAACCGCCCCCGCTGGCCGGCGGGGGGGTATCCGAAGGGATTTCCGCACGATAAAAAAAAAAAAAAAAAAAAAAGGTACTTAAGTAAACTGGCCCTTATACATAAACTTAACTTATTAAATGTAATTTACATAATATTAATTGAATAAATATGATAAAACTATTATAAATAACTAAATTCTCATTCTAGTTTTAGAGCCCGCGCTGCGTCGTGCGTGTGCACGTGGAAATAATACTGAACTAGTATCGTGCAAATATTTTGCACGAAATCGTAAAAAAAAAACATACAATTTTCACGACGAGCGGCGGCGGCCCTTACGTGGTAAATTATAAAAGTACTTACATAACCATGATGCCATGTCGTCAGATAAAGGCTCTGTTGCATTTAATTTTGCTTCTTTCCTCAGCTGTGGAATGAATACTGTAGGTGCTCCGAAACATAGTCCCAACACGAAATAGACTGAAGTCGCCACCGTGCACACGTAGAACTGCAAAATATTAAAAAAAACATTAAAGCATTACATTTAATTAATTTAATTTAATTGTTTTAGTCGTTACAAATGTTATTCTCTTCTTTACGATATCTTTGATTGATTGTGATTTTAGTAGTGTAACTCTTTTTAGGGGAATAATATAGGAGTTAACGTGATAATACCGGTGCGCACACTGTAGGTACGTTTTTTTTTGTGCGGAAATATATCCCCCCCCCCCCCCCCCGCCGGCCAGCGGGGGCGCTACACTTTAAGGCATTACCGGCTTCTTGAATCGTGAAAGGATTCAAAATGTACTCAAATGGAAAATGAGAGCTTCTTTAGTGTAGGCGTTCGATAAACGTATGCGCCTCACAGACGCCACGACAACATGACGCATACACTCATCATCCATAGAAACGCCTGCGCGGTGAAGGCAGCCTGAGTACATCAAAAGAAATAGGTCAGAGAATGTTAGAAATCCTATGTTTAAGTTACATAATATAATACAATCCTACTATCCTTCTAACATAACATAACATAACATAACATAAACTCAGGCAGAGGTGCTAGCACCCACATTTCGCCAGTTTATGTTTAGGTCCCAATGTAATAGGTGGCGAGCCTATTGCCATTAACCGGGCACTTATAAGCCTGCGATAAATACACACATAACTTCGAAAAGCATCGAGAAGTCATTGGTGTGTGCCATGGTAAAACCTGGGATCGAACCCGAGACCTCGTCTCAGCAGTCCATTACCCATACCACTAGGCTGCCGCGGCTTTCCTTCTACCTACTAATATTATAACGACGGCCTCTGTGGCGTAGCGGTAGTGCATTCGACTGCTACGACAGGGGGCGCGGGTTCGATTCCCGTTCAGTGCAAATATTTGTATGCATGAATATGTCTATTTGCATTGGTCTGGGTGTTTCTATGTATAATATGTATGTATTTACAAAAAAAAAAGTATATAAGTATGTTTATCCGCATTCTGGAACCCATAACACAAGCTAGTTAACTATGCTTACTTTGGGTCTAGAAAGCGCTGTGTAGAATGTCGTAGAATAATTATATTTATATATTTTTATAATTATATTTATTATAAAAGTGAAAGTTTGTGAGTATGGATGTACGTATGGATGTTTGTTACTCTTTCACGCAAAAACGGCTGAATGGATGTCTGGAATAACACATAGGCTATATCAATCAGAATAAGAAATTATAAAATTAAAATAATCTCTTTTTAGACACTCCAAACTAAGTGACTTTTTGTAAACAGTGTTCCTGACTGAACGGAAAATTAATGAGCGAACTACAAACTACAAAGTAGAATTCACTTGTCTGAAGTTAAGCCTAAATATCTTTAAATTACCGATTTTATTAACTTGGTACAATTTTGAGACAAATATTAATATTCTACGTTCTCCCAAAACTACACAGCGCTTGTACATTAGAGTGTCAACGATTTGTTGTTAACATACATAATTATGTAGGTAAACAATTACTTATCTCAGAATTATTCATTGTTTTCATTCATCCAAAGCTGACATTATTAGATGGCGGATTAATACGGATTTGTGATAAAGAATTGGAGCGGTATGGCCCAAATCAAATACGTTTAAAATTTTACACTCGCTTTGTTTTTAGGGTTCCGTTGCCAATTAGCAAAAAACGGAACCCTTATAGATTCGTCATGTCTGTCTGTCTGTCCGTCCGTATGTCACAGCCACTTTTTTCCGAAAATGTAAAAACTATGCTGTTGAAACTTGGTAAGTAGATGTATTCTGTAAACCGCATTAAGATTTTGACACAAAAATAGAAAAAAAACAACAAATTTTGGGGGCTCCCCATACTTAGAACAGAAACACAATTTTTTTTTTCATCATACCCATACGTGTAGCGAATCTATGGATAGGTCTTCAAAAATGATATTGAGGTTTCTAATATAATTTTTCTCTAAACTGAATAGTTTGCGAGAGAGAAACTCCCAAAGTGGTAAAATGTGTGTCCCCCCCCCCCTGTAACTTCTAAAACAAGAGAATGATAAAACTAAAAAAAATATATGATGTACATTACCATGTAAACATCCACCGAAAATTGCTTTGAACGAGATCTAGTAAGTAGTTTTTTTTTAATACGTCATAAATCGTAAAACGCAATTTACCTTTCAAACAATCAACTCAAATATAAAATTTAAAAAAAAGCATTATTATGTTATTGGTTGCAACGGAACCCTTCATGGGCCAGTCCGACTTGCACTTGGCCGCTTTTTTAATCTGGTTACGTCAGATACATTTCATCACTACCTTAGTACAAGTTTTAAGATACTCTCATGTGTGTTAGACTCAATTCATGTAGGTATAATGAATTGCGCATGATAATAACGATAGCAATTTTTTTAGCATTCATTGTCGTAGGAAGTAATTTACATTTTTACGTAGTACCGAGAGTTGTTATTTTCCTTAAGTGTAATTGTTTTCCGACTCTATAGAATACATAAATGTATCGACACGGAACTCAAACTGAGTACACAACGATTCAACATACATAATATAATTTTCTTACAATAATAATAATTGTATTTTTTGCTTGAAGTGCAATAAATAATGCAACAATCAAGTCATCAATAGCACTCAAGTCATGTAGAGGTCATGTAGGTAAGTTTACAGTCACGATACTTGGCATGCTGTATAACTACGCCACTAAGGTATAAAAAACTTGACTCGTGTCTAAACAAGTTCCCATCGGAAAACAAGAGTTCGTTCAACAGTGTTGCTACTATGACTATCCAATGGCAATAGACCTTCCTACCTTGAGTATATTATATGAAAGGTAACCTTGTCAGGCATACCATGAAACGTAACTACATCTGAACTTGCGGGAATTGGTACCATCAGTACCATGAAACGCTTTACAATGCAATCGGGTCCAAAGACGGCACGTCGCCGTTCGCTTAGCCCTGCTGAACCCTACCAAAATATATCTGAAGTAATTGGAGGGTACCCGAAGGGATTTCCGCACGAAAAAAAAAGGTACGTTTCATGGTGGCTACCACAAGACGTGAGCCTGATGACTTTCAAGTGTCATTATCATCTTCGCGTTAGTCCCGGTAGCATCCGAGGCTCTCACCTCGGAGTCCAGGATCCGCTGTCCGCTGATGACTTGCCAGCGTATTTTACTTAACATATAACATAACATAAACTCACGCCTATATCCCCGAAGCGGTAGGCAGAGGTGCTAGCACCCACGTTTCGCCAGTTTATGTTTTAGGTCCCAATGTAATAGGTGGCGAGCCTATTGCCATTAATCGGGCACTTATAAACCTGCGATAAATACACACATAACTTCGAAAAGCATCGAAAAGTCATTGGTGTGTGCCATGGTAATACCTGGGATCGAACCCGAGACCTCGTCTCAGCAGTCCTTTACCCATACCACTAGGCTACCGCGGTTTTTTTAAATTATTTTTTTTTAATTATTAATTTATATTATTAATTTTTTATTTAATTAATTTTAATATTAAACAAAATGATGCTTTTCATTATGAAGTTCAGGTGGCGTTTGTCCAGTAGATGTACTGTACACTCGTGTTTGATTAAATAAGAACGGTATTAATAGGCTGACGGATATTGTGAGCTTATTTAATTTTACATTTGTGTTTACAGTTATTATAAAAAAATACGTTTTAAACTATCATACCGCCTGAACGGGTCTTTTTCTTTTAAATTAATTTAGTTAGGTATGGCAGAAAAATCATGAAAGTAGAACGAATGCAGTGGAGATGCGGTCATTGTGTAGTATGTGTGGAGTCTGTGGAGTAAGGTTGGCTGATAGGAAGAAGATATAATATACGAGAATGGCGTGGCCTGAATGTTGTTACAAGAATTGAAAAGGGTATGCTAAGGTGATTTGGGCACTTGGAACGAATGAGTACCGAGCGAATGATACACCAAGTATATAAGGCAGATGTAAGTGGGCAGGCAAGCCGGGGTAGACGTGGCAGAACATACACTGATCAAATTAATGAGGTATTGAAAAAAGGGCAACCAAAAGAACTCCAAATCGGCGGGCTTGCATGAAAGGTTTAATGAAAGTGAAGGAAGCTCGTGAAGTATGTAAGGACAGAAGCAGATAGCGGGCAGTTGTCTCTGCCTACCCCGGAGGGAAAAGGCGTGAGTATATGTATATATTAATCTTGACTTAATTCAAAACTGGATGTTTTACGGGGCTTAAAGCTATTGGAGCTTCTTAATTAGGTAATTATGGGCAAAAAACAGGAACATTATGTTTCATGTATTAAAACTGTGTTATTTTCCAATGTTTTATTTTTCTGTTCCTCCTTTTTTTTTCAAATAAAAGAAATCTATAGTTATCATCTTTAGTCGAAATAACAAATATTAATGTAATAATAATACATCACCAGATCACCCTGGATTACCATATAATGTACTTACATACTTAGTATCAAATGAATACGACGATGGTTAGTAGATAGTTAAATTCGACCTCTAAGATTTGTTTTCATACTTATTACCTACTTAGTTAATTACAAATCAAGCTAATAAAAGCGTGATAACGTTTACTTTTACACAAAAAAATATGTTGTGTAATAAACTAAAGATAGTCCGAGAGTCCGCTTATGTTTACGGTAGCCAGTTTAATGGATAAGAGCAGTAAATATTAGATAAGAAAGGTGCATTCACTTAGCGAACGGTTAAGTACAAAAAAATGGTACCTATGTTTACCCAACTAAAACGAAGCAAAAGGGTTATAAGACTTGACATTGGTATTTATCGCAACCATACCGCGAGACTGTTTATAAATCTGACTATCAATTAATGACGTCATTGATTTGCTGTCCTCTATTATTATTCCACCACAATTCTTCCGTATTTACCCAGTTCCGAACCTGTTTTTGTGTTACGGTTATCGCAATATTTGTAGTACGGCTCAGGTTGTTATGCTAGTTTTCTTCGAAATAATAAACAAACAAAAGGTGGAAAATGACGTTCTGGGTATTAATTATAAAGGCAATATTATCGCGTAGAAGTTAAATATCTAATAAGTTAGATATCTAAATACTCAAACGTATTGAAAATTGTCAACCTATTGCTTCAAAAAGTACTCGTAAAGTAAATATCACGCTCTAACAGCATGTTAATGTTAGGTTAATATTATTTTCAGGCCTTGGAGTGACAGGGGGACCCGCCTGTCACACTATTAGGAGCAGGCCGGGGCAGCGGCGCGCTGCGCGCCCTCCTCTTTCCGGGGGGGCAAGACGGGGCACCGTGGTTCCCAAACCCGAAGGCTAAATCTCGAAAGAAATAAAGATAAAGAATGGGAGATGGCCCTGGGTCAGCCGGGATGCGAGGGTAATGCTCTATGGACCGGGCCACCTTAGAACCTTTGAAGACCTGAGACGGTGTGTGGTTTTAGTCGGTTCGAATCTGCCGGATGGCCGGCGGGGGGATAAAGAGGGGAAAAGGTTTGTGTTATATTATTTGACATTAAAAATAAGATGGGAAATGAGTATAGGCACTTACTAACGCCGGTAACCCTGGGGTTATCCTTTCGAGGGCTTACCCGGGGTGCCCGGCAACGGACACTTGGGGAGGACACCGTGCGGTTTTAGTCGATACACGACATAACCACCCCCGCTAGCCGGCGGGGGGGTATCCGAAGGGATTTCCTCACGTAAAAAAATAAAAAGAGGCACTTACTAACCTAGTTTCACGAATAAGGCGTCAATGCCTATGGTATTAATAGTGAATTTTAGTTCAGTTTAAATATGTCCACAAGGTAGTGAAAATCAAATAGAGTTGAAATATAAACTGCGGCGGTTGGTAACGACTAAAACATTGGACTTGCAATTACGAGATTGTAGGTTTGAACCCCATCCAGTATGCCCACGATGTGAATCCACTACTAACACAAACACTTTGACTTTGGTAGAGGAGATAACCATAATACTAGTAATCTGTGGCCCACGTGACTGATTTGATGTTGTCGAACGTACAGAACAGTAGTATATTATATAACAAAAAAATTGTTGCGGATTTATTAAAAAATATCTTGTTTTACTTCATCTACTTGGTCTACTTGGAACAATTATACAATAGGCTCCGTAGACGTGAAAAACTGATCCCATTCCACGACCCACAGGAAACAGGGGCTATAGTTCCGAGAATAAAAGAAAGCCTATGTCCTATTCCAAACTATAATCTATTTCTGTGCTAAATTTCATTCGGATCCGTTGAAAAAAAATACTTTTGCGTGAAATTCATAAATCCAAACCAACTTCCTCGTTAATAATATTAGTGCTATCTGTGTAAATATGTCTTGTCTAACTCTGTAAATAAGAATAATAAAAATTAAACTTAAGAAATTAAACACGGTATAACTATTAAACGTAATGTATGTATCATAGTACTAAAATGCAAATCTAAATAAAACGATACTGCCTTACTGCATATCGTAAAGTAAAATTGTTGACTTAAAGAAAATAGTAGCAAGGAATATCTATTCTTGGTAAGAAGACCCTGATTATATTCTTAGGTACTGAACAGCCTTGGGGTGTGTGTTGGGTAACCTCCTCGAGTGTCGCTCCGATTCCGATCCCGCTGCAGTCCGGGGGGAACGGAATCGGAGCGGCCGGTACACCCTGGGCGGCGGTCAATGGCTTCCCCTTCACCCCTTCATAGGGTTGGCATTGATCGTCGGCCAATACCCAACGTGGCGGGAACACATCGCTCTCCGTACTCCTCTGCTTTCAGAGGAGACAGGATGAGCGATGCTGTTAGTGGTGAGATGGCCCAGGGTCAGCCGGGGTGCGAGGGATATGCTCTATGGGTAACCTTACACCCCGGCGTCTGAAGACCCGAGACGGCGTGCGGTTTTAGTCGGTGCAAGCCCGACATAACCGCCCCCGCTGGCCGGCGGGGGGGTATCCGAAGGGATTTCCGCACGAAAAAGAAAAAAAAAAAAAAAAAGGTACTGAACAGCCTTAACTGCAGTTGATTCAAGATTATGTAAATAAGGAAAAGAGAATATTGAAGATAATAATATATACCTATAGTACAAGTTAGTTAAGGGATGCTTAAGTCTGAATAGCATTGTAAAGATAGAATATCCTAAAATATTATTATTGAACCTAATTTAAATAATATGTACTAGAAAATAAAACAATTAATGAAAAAACTATTTAAAAACAAGCTTTTATAAATAAACTGTTATACTTAAACGAAAATAATAATTTTATGCAAGGGTTGTGCTGATTCAGGGGGTATCGCACGATCTCCGTCGAGGTGCCATGTCTCCTAGCCGGGACCCCTCCGTGGGACCTGGAAGCGAGAGCCCTTGCGTTGCTGTACCAGTGGCGCAAGGAGGCGCTGGAGCGGGGCAATAGACCGGAGCCCCGAGAAATCAGGGCTCAGCGTGGAGCGAACTCATGGAGACATGGAGGGTGCGACTTGAGCATCCAAGGTGGGGGGAATCCACCATCGCGGCGGTGAGACCAATTATGAAGGAGTAGTTGGAGAGGCACCACGGTGACCTCTCCTACCGGATGTGCCAGATATTTACCGGATACGGATGCTTCGATAAGTATCTATGGCGCCGTCCTTACAGAAGCAGGCCGTGGCGGAGGCGTGTCGTGAGTGTCCTACACACGCCTGCCAACTCACCGATGCGGGATTAAACCCGACCCCACTAGGCGAGGCCGCGTTGGCGGCCAAAGTCCGCCGGTAACCCTGGGGTTATCCTTTCGAGGGCTTCCCGGGATGCCCGATTAGTCGGCCCGATTCCGAGACCCCACCCTATCGTTGGCACCTATGGGGTGAAGTCCGTGGGGGTTTCCACACGCTAAAAAAAAGGGTTGTGCTGATTTCAAAAACTGGTATAGCGCATGTTTTTTGCATCATCATCATCATGTCAGCCAAACGACGCCCTAGCTGGGCATAGGCCTCCCCCAAGGATCTCCACAACGATCGGTCCTGCGCTGCCCGCATCCAGCGGCTTCCCGCGACCTTGGCTAGATCGTCGGTCCACCTTGTCCCTACAAGGTGGCCTGCCCACGGAACGTCGCCCGGTACGCGGTCGCCATTCTAGAACCTTTCCGCCCCAGCGGTCATCGGTTCTTCGCGCTATGTGTCCCGCCCACTGCCACTTCAACGATGCAATCCTTCGAGCGATGTCGGTTGTTTTAGTTCTCCTGCGGATCTCATCATTTCTGATTCGATCGCGCAGGGAAATACCGAGCATCGCTCTCTCCATTGCTCGCTGGGTGACCTTGAGCCTTCTTATGAGACCCATAGTAAAGGATCACGTCTCGCTTCCATATGTCATAACTGGCAACACACACTGGTCAAAGACTCGTCTTGAGACATTGAGGTATTTCGGACGCGAATATATGCCGGAGCTTCCCGAACGCTGCCAGTCCGGGCTGGATTCGACGAGAGATCTCTTTCTCGAAGTTGGACTTACCTAACTGGATCGTCTGTCCTAGGTAAACATAGTGGTCAACAACTTCGAGTGTAATGTTCCCAACATTAAATGAAGCGGGTGCAACATAGGCATTGGACATGATTTTCGTCTTATCCATGGTCATCCTAAGACCCACTCTTTGAGAAGCATTACTAAGATCTTCGAGCATTGTGGTCAGGTCTTCCAAGGTCTCAACCATAAGAACTACTTCGTCGGCAAACCGTATGTGTGTTAGGAACTTGCCATTGATGTTGATGCCGCATCCTTTCCAGTCCATAAGCTTAAAAATATCCTCCAACGCAGCTGTGAACAGTTTCGGAGAGATGACGTCTCCCTGTCTCACACCTCGCTGTAGTTGGATAGGATTAGAGCTCTGGTTCTGTAATCGGACTGACATGGTGGCATTTTGGTATAAGTACCTCAGCACCTCGATGTACCTGTAGTCTATTTGGCACCTCTGGAAAGACTGCAGCACCGCCCAGGTCTCAATCGAATCGAAGGCTTTCTCATAGTCCATAAACGCCAAGCAAAGTGGCAAGTTGTACTCTTCGGTCTTCTGTATAACTTGCCGCAGTGTATGAATGTGGTCTATGGTACTATAGCCTTTCCGGAACCCAGCTTGTTAGGGTGGATGGAAGTGGCCAAACCTGCGAGCGAGACGATTCGTAATGACTCTCGAAAACAACTTATAGATATGGCTCAGAAGCGAGATGGGTCTGTAGTTTTTCAAGAGAGTCTTATTACCCTTCTTGAAAAACAGCATCACATCGCTTCTGCCCCATGCCTTTGGCGTTTTGCCCTCGAGGATGACTGAGTTGAAAAGCTTCTGGAGGACCTTAAGTATCGGCTTTCCGCCCGCTCTCAGAAGTTCTGTTGTGATTCCGTCATCGCCCGCCGCCTTGTTGTTTTTAAGCTGCTTGAGAGCCATTCTAATCTCGTACAGGCGGACGTCCGGGATATCTTCTGTATAGTGTCGGGTAAGCTTGGCTCTAGGGTCTGTAGCCTTGCTTACAACAGGTGTTTGTGTGGAATATAGCTGTCCATAGAAACTCTCAATCTCCTTCAGGATTTCAGGTGGTAACGAAATGATGCTACCTTCCTCAGTTTTCAGCCTCATCAATTGACTTTGCCCGATAGACAGATCTCTCGCGAACATTTTAGAGCCTTTGTTCCGCTCAATGGCCTCTTTAATACGCTCGGTATTAAATTGGCGAAGGTCGCTCGTCAAAGACTTAGATATCTGTTTATTGAGCTGCCGATAACGAAGGGCATCCACTGAGTTCTGTAGCTTCATTTCGTGTCTCTGATCCATGAGTAGGAGAGTCTGGCTAGAGAGTTTCTTTAATTTGGGACGGCGGATTTTATAGTACTTAGACCCAACCGTGCGAACAGTATCCACCACCATGTTGTATAGATCGTCCACATCTATGCTGTTCTCAAGGGCTTCGAAGCGGTTTTGGAGCTCGAACTGAAAGGACTCGGGGTTTTGGTTTTGAACCGGTAATGGTCGGAGCGTGGATTTTATCAGTCGCGATCTTTCAAGCTTGACGTTGATATTCAGTGTGCCTCTGACCATGCGGTGATTGCTTCCTGTCTTAACAGCGTTGATCACACTGACATCATTGAACATGTGCTTCTTCGCCGACATGATAAAATCGATCTCGTTTTTGACTTTACCGTCCGGACTAATCCAGGTCCATTTGCGGCTTACGGGCTTCTTAAAGAAGGAGTTCATCATGTAGAGGTTCTCCCTCTCCATGAAGTCTGCCAGCATCTGGCCCCTTTCGTTCCGTTGCCAAAATCCAAATTGCCTCACTCTCAACTCATCACCGCAACGTTGCCCCAACTTATCCCCCATCAGAACCGTGTAGTGGGTTTTATGGCTATGCATGGCTTTAGAGATCTCCTCATACATAGCCTCCACTTCGACATCGTCGTGTGTCGAGGTCGGAGCGTAAACCTGGATGATATTCAGCGAATATCGTTTCGATATTCTGAGTATCAGGTACGCTACCCTGCTCGACACACTCCCGATGGTAACCATGGTAACAAAGGATTTGTGGACGATGAACCCGACACCACCTAGGGACTGTTGGTCGCCCTCCCGGTGGTATAGTAAGTTACCGGATTGCAGGATTATCGAGTCCTCACCCTCTCTTCGGACTTCAGATAATCCAATGACATACCAGTGTAACTTACTAACTGCCTCTTCCAACTCTATGAGCTTCGCGTCGAGCCTCAGTGTGCGCGTGTTGTAGGTTGCCAGATCGAGTCATCGGTGTTGGTAGCCGGATCTTACCCGGGGATTGTGTTGTGGGGATGTTTTTTCTCTATGTGCTAATTGCGCGTTTGTTCGTTTACCTGTTGCCATTATTAATATAATGGTTATACCGTGATAGGTATTCAATGTCTACTATAAAATAACTACAAAACCTATTAGTAAGTAAGTAGGTAAGTAGCTATAGGTAGTGACTTAGATTAAGGCGAGGAATGGTGTTTTAGATTAAGATTTTACGAAAATGAGAAGTCCATGTATTCTTAAAATCATATCTGTTATTCTAGGCTATTCAAACTAGTACTTTCGGTTATCCGATACACGATGACATTTACTTTCCTCGATAGAATTTGCTCTCAAAGTTTACTCTCTAGTTTTGATTATTAGTACAGTTTATATGAACCCTATAGATTTAGATTCCCTTGCGATTCTCTAAATATCTTTACGTAATATAAAATTGGAAAGTGCATAGTTTAGCAATCGCTTTAGTCTTAACTGTAAAATGTTCTGCGCAAATCATATCAGCCGTAGGTAGTCCACTGCTGAACATAGGCCTCCTCCATTGACTTCCATTTCGACCGGTCTGTAGTGGCGTACATCCGCCGAGTCCCTGCGCTCTTTACCAGGTCGTCTGTCCACCTTGCGGGATGAATTCCTACGCTGCGCTTGCCGTCACGTGGTCTCCACTCATGGACCTTTCTGTCACATGTGCCATGTGGCACCTCTGAAGAGACTGCAGCACCGCCCAAGTCTCGATCAAATCGAAGGCTTTCTCATAGTCCACGGACGCCAAGCATAGTGGCAAATTATACTCCTCGGTCTTCTGTATACTCTGCCGCAGCGTATGGATGTGGTCTATGGTACTATAGCCTTTACGGAAACCGGCTTATTCGGTCGGTTGTTTGCCGGCGGCTGGAATCATCAAACCTGCGTTCGAGACGATTCGTGATCGCCCTCGAAAACAGCTTGTAAACATGGCTCAGAAGCGAGATGGTCCTTCAGTTCTTCAGAAAGATTTTATCACCTTTCTTGAAGAAGAGAACCACCACGCTTCTATTCCACGCTTCGGGTGTAGTACCCTTAAACAGGACGGCATTAAAGAGCCTCTGTAGAGCTTTGAGTATCGGGTGTTCCCCCCGCACTCAAAAGTTCCGATGTAATTCCGTCCTCACGCGCCGCCTTGTTGCTCTTGAGCTATTTAAGAGCCATCCTAATCTCATATAGAATGTCGTAGAATATTTATTATTATTATTATTATATAGGCTGATGTCCGGAATATCTTCTGTCTAGTGTCGGATTCGGTCGGCAATGGTCTGGGTGCTTCTATGTATATATGTCAAAAAAAAAGTATTTAAGTATGTTTATCTGTATTCTAGAACCCATATGACAAGCTCTGCTTAGTTTGTGTCTAGATGGCGTTGTGTACTTTTTCCTACAATATTTAAAAAAAGAAATTGGCTTTTGGATCTTTATCCAAATCATCAACAGGCTTAGCTACTGAGGTATATAACTGTCCGTAGAACCTTTTGATCTCCTTCAATACCTCTGACTTAGTAGACGCTACACTGCCGTCTTCCGTCTTCAGCTTCGTCAACTGGCTCTGTCCAATAGACAAGTCTCTTGCGAACACTTTAAAGCCCTTATTTTGCTCTATTGTATCTTTAATATGATTGGTATTAAAGACACGGACATCGTGTCGCAAGGATTTAGAGATCCATCTGCTGCCGATATGCATCAGCGTCCTCAGAAGTCTGCAACGTCAATGAGCATCATTCTGCCATAAGGTCGAGGGTGTGATCTGATAGTTTTTGAGGTCTATCTCTCCGGCGTGGTCTGAAGAAGACTTCCCTTACCTTGTAGACAGTTTCTACCAACCTGTTGTTGACCTCGTCCACAGAAACGCAATCCTCCAGGCCAGAGAAGTGGTTTGCGAGCTCGAGTTGAACGCTCTCGGGGTTTTGTATATGGGCTGCAGTAGGTCGGAGCGTTGACTTAATTAGCCGGGACCTTTCCAGTTGGATATTGATATTCAATGTGCCTCTAACCATTACATGATCGCTTCCGGTTTTCACCCTGTAGAAAGAGATGATGTCTCCGTCATCATCTCTTTATAGACATAATGAAGTCGATCTCATTCCTCGTAGCACCGTCGGGACTCATCCAGGTCCATTTCTTATGAGTTGGCTTCTTGAAGAAGGAGTTCATCACAAAGAGTTCCTCCTTCTCCAGAAAGTCAGCCAACCTCTGTCCCCTGGGATACCTCCGCCCCCATCCAAATTGCCCCACTCTCTACTCCTCATTGCCTCTCCTACCCAGTTTTGCATTAAAATCCCCCATAACAACGGTGAAGTATGGTTTAGAAGTATGTATGGCCCTACTGATGTCCTCATACATAACTTTCACTTCGTCGTCCGGGTACGCCGAGGTCGGTGCGTAAACCTGTATGACCTTCCACTTGACCTTCTCTTTGATACTCTGAGTATCAGGTACGCAACCCTGCTCGACAAACTCGTGATACATACTACGTTGTTGACAAGGGATCTGTGAACGAGGAAACCGACACCACCCTGGGACTGTTGGTCACCCTCCCGGTGGTAGAACAAGTTGCCAGACTTTAAGGTTGTCGTGTTCTTGCCCTCTCTTCGGACCTCCGATAAACCCACTGTGTCCTAATGCAGCTTGTTCATCTCCTCTTCCAGCTCAATGATCTTCTCGTCTGTGCTTAATGTGCGCGTATTATATGTCACCAGCGACAACCTACGTCGGTATTCCTTACAGCAATTGCCTGAGGTTCTTTACGGTAGCAACTCGCCCGGAGATTCTTAGCACCCCTGACTCCAGTGCTCGACCGACGCCCGTCCACGTCAGTCTTGCAGCTTGAGCCCCCGGGCACTAGGGCCGTGCTCCTCTATCCATCATCAATTTGGAGGGATTTGGACCATAACCCGCCGCGCTGGTCCAGTGCGTGTTGGTGGGTCGCCAGAGCCTTCTCCATTAATCAGCAGAGTCCACCGCGGGCAGGCGAGGTTGGCTTGGGTCTTGCGCACACGGGCACCTGCATTGTCACACAATAGTACAATTTTATTTTTTTCCATCTTTGAGATTGGTGCCAATTAAGCCAGACTTCTAAATTGTATGAGCACCCATACCACTCGAGGCCTATCTTAATTGGCGTCAACTATGTATGTAGGTATGGGGACACCCTTTAATTATCAAAAAATAATTATATTTTTTATTTTTCCTTTATTTTTGCTGTATGACCTTGCTTTCTGCCAAATTTCGTCATTCTAGGTCAACGTGAACTACCATGTAGGTTATCAACCCAAAACTTATAGGGTACTTCCAGTTGACCTAGAATTGTCAACTTTGGTTAAAACCGAGGTCTTACAATACAAGTAGAAGGACTATACCCAAAAAATAAAAATGTTGAAAATTAAAGTAAATTTTAGTACTTACATGTTTTCGTTAAAAATCTAAATTTGCTCGTATCTTTTATCGTGTTGACTCAGGACCTTGACTTTCATACACCTATTAGGGACTATAGACTTCAGTATCTGGTATTTTAAACTTGCTAGGTCCAGCTATTCCTGAGAAAATCGGTGGAGACAGACGGATAGACGGACAAGACCTGTGAGTGATCTTATAAGGGTTTCTTTTTTACCTTTTCCGGTACGGAACCCTAAAAGTAACGTCGTATGCCTGGTCGGGTTTGTGAGACCCACGCGCGCTTTATACTCGTCTTTCTTCGAAGGGAGCACATCCCGGGCTGAGGTAACAGGCGGTGGGCGTCGAGTGACTAATGGTCAACTACTAAGGACAGTTGCGTGCGATATTAAAATTTGAATCAAATGCACCTATTGAAATGTTATGGTGGGTCTGTGAGACCTACCAGACAGGCCGAGGGCTAAAGAGTTTTATTATATGGTTCTAATAATAATTGAGTATCTACATATCCCTCGCACCCCGACAATTCTTACACATACCTAAGAAATGAAAGATGTCTATGTCAAAACCCTCATTAATAATAATAATCTAGGAAAAACCACACAGGGCTATATAGACCCATACTAAGCAGAGAGCAATGTTCATCCATCACTTTTCTCAATCTTCATCGTATTAAATACAATTTTGAAGTAATAAGTATGATTCCATATTTATAATTACATCATAACAAAACAGATATACATAAATTCATCATCGTTTCATAATTTCTCTTTCTTCTAAATAGTTATAATATTGAATCATCGTTTCATAATTTCACTTTCTTCTAAATAGTTATAATACTGAATTCTCTAACTACATTTTTCATATTCATGGCTTCGATTTGATTTCTTCTTGGATCATGACTATGGATATGACATATTTTACATACACAATCAATCTACACTTTGCACGGAAGAGTTAAACCATAAGAAGCTAGATGTTATTGTAAACACTAATGAACGTACCGACCTGTCTCAAGAATGGTCGCCAAGAGTATCTCATATGTGTTGTACATTCTTCAGTATCATCAATTTTCACTCCTTCGTAACTGCATTTATCCATTTTGAACGAGTTTGTACGTTTTACAAGCATAAAAGTTCTGCTGCGATCGTCACCATAATCGGTTCTCAAATAACAGCAAACGTCATCTGAAACTGAATAACAATATTATTATATACGGCGATAATCTACGTGCTTGAAAACGAATATCTGATAAATGTGCACAAGGTACCTACAATGGGACTTATAATGCCGACGATTTAGCTTCGGTTTTTAAAACAATAAGGCTACCATATTGAATGGAAAAGATATGAGGATGATGATAAGGCTCTGATGAAATAATAAAAAACGATTGTTTTAATAGGCAGTGTAAACGCACCGAAAACGAAGACGTAACCGATATGATCAATTATTATTATTTGCAACGGGGACGCCGGTGACCTCAACCCTACCTTAGTGGGTCATTTCACCCATTTAACCTGATCCTTCCCTTTGGGAAGGATATGGTTTCCAGCAATCACGGCATTCCGTCGAACCTACCTGTAAACTTGCAAAATCTTACAATCTGGTCCACCTTATGATCATTCTATACCTACCTATCGGCACCGGCATTACTAAATCATAATAGTAAGTGCATTTTTTCCATGTTCAACCTATTATATGAAACTAGTTGTTGCCAACTAGTTGTCTCTGATTCCGCGTACAATTCTGATTCCGTTCCCGCAAACCATGGGAACCTATTCAAGGGATTAAATGTGTTATTCCAGACTATAATTTATCCCTGTATAAAATTTCGGCTAGATCCGTTCAGTTGTCAGAGCGTGATTAGTAAGTAACAAACATCTAAACTATCTTCACAAACATCTTTGAAATCTCATAAATTTCGTATAGATGGAAACATGATAACTAGCAGTAATGCATCTACATATTTCTTATTTATAATGTTGACCACATTCCAAATGCAAATTCCGATGAGCCTAAGCTGTGCACACAACACAACAAGTTGTGAGAACTTGGAAACTCTTACAAACTATAGTTTACTATGATGCAAGCAGAAATTTGCCGTCACTGGCTTACTGTATCAAAGTGCAGTCTAGACATAAATAAATAACCATCAAATACCTACAAGGTGTTTATAAGTTAGACGATATAACATACATACATACGACTGACTAATTTTCTGTAATGACTCAACATATTTAACTAATATACCCACTTCTAAAACTATTTATATTTTATCTTTCAGTATTTTCAATTAAAAAAAATACATTTTAAGAGTATATTCACTTACCGAAGCATGAATACGAACATGAATACTTTTCAATTAAAACTATATTATTATAATAGTGAAGAATAACTAAATAACACACACATTTTAACTGAATTTTATAATGAACCGTTACAGTTAAACTATCTGTTTACTATACATTAACAGACTGCAATGTCGTCACATAAACACTATATTAAAAAGTTATTTTCTATTTATTTACTTGGCCCACATCACACAATGACCGATACTTGTTTAATGCATGAAAAAAACCAGCAGAACACAGTCAACACAGTGCGACCACTGTCAGTATTACAGTATCACTGATTCACTGAATCTAATTATTAGTCTGATTAAGGCACCAACACATTTACGCGTCTACATGTCGCGAAGCAACCAGTAGAAGGAACGAATGAATCCACATTAACAATATATATTATTATGCGTCTGTAAGTAATGTGCTGTCGAATCTTAATCAGTTATTAACGTAAGTTTTTATAAATTATTCATTCAGAGAACCAAAAGCAAGAAGTCAATTAACATAAACTCGCATATACCTACCTTCTTTGCTAGAGATTATAAATTATTACAATATGGTTATTATAAATATTAAATTTTATTACAGATATTAGATAGATAGCCTAAAATTCTTATGATTATAAATTATTACAATATGGTTATTATAAATATTAAATTTTATTACAGATACTAGATATATAGTCTAAAATTCTTATGTTTATATTATGGGTATACAATTTGGTTACTCAAATATTATTTCTCTAGATTCATTCGGAGTTTTAAAAAGGATTTCAAATGAAGGACTTATTGTTTTAAGTTCAAACGAAAGTCTTAATTAAAGATTCTTAAATAAGAACACACCAGCTAACTAAAATAAATATCTATCTAAATACGTATTTCAATAAATTACTCAGTATCATTGCCGACTGGTTGTCGGTGGTGTACCCAATAGTTTAGCAATATTGTAATCTATGACGTGAATAACAATGTTATTTCTTTGTACAAGGAAAATGCAGAGGAAGCCAAGTAAATGTATATAATTATATAATACAGCTTAAAATAGATTTCACCTCTATTATTATTTTACTAATATATTTTTATTGTTATATTTTTCAAGATATCATCCAAATTAACCCTGTATTGACACTGATTACAATAATTATACGTTTCGTAAAATTGTATAACAGTCTAACAGAATTGAATGTGCGTTTGCATTATATGTGATGGGAATATTTATTGTTGTTAACTAATAGTATATTTTGCTTTATGATGATATTATATACTGATTTTTCTTTAATGGTGTCACTGCCAAGGCCACTGAGAAGGAAAAGCAGGAAAGTGGACCCCGAGCTCCGAGGTGAAGGCTTCAGATGCGACCGGGCTTACCGCTAAGATGATGATGACGAGTGATTTGCCTTCTGCATTGATGTTTTATATAGAGACGTCCAATAAATGCTCGGTATGCGTTTCGATGTTTCTTTTTTTAATATAATATAATGTTAGAAACCATCCCAAACAATCAAACGGGAATCTGATTGTTTTTTTTTTTGTTTATTACTCTAATTAGCACTCCCATGCCATTCTTCTAATCGGGATGAAACTGTACTATGTTTTGTATATACCTATGCCCTACAAAACTACTAAAAGTTGTCAAAGTTTGAATACCTAAAACCGAATTAAATTGCGTCATGTATAAATAGATTACTTATTTATTTCACACACTCAAAAAATATTTTGACAAAAAAAAAATGAACATACTGGTAGAAAAATCCAAAGATATAAGCCATTGCTTCCCAAAATAGAGCCTTAGGGCCCTGTGTTATGGTGTTCACGTATAATATAAATAATAAATAACAAAGCAAATATTGCTGTGGTAATATTTCAACATATTATAGTTAGAGTTCACATTTATAATTCTTTAGGCTTTCACGGCCGGCGTTGCATGTAGAATATACTGCTTCCGGGCTGTTCGCTACGACTGATGAGCCGAGACTCAGTCGCAGAGAAGATCGCGACGAGAGTTCTACGCACTCGTCGCCGCCCTGACCTGACCACTGAAGATGTCGACCACAGTGATCGCCGAAACGTTTGAAACACAAATTTCATCTCTACAACGGCCAAACAGCCCGGAAGCAGTATATTCTACAGAGTTCACATTTATAACAATGGTCAGATATCTGAACGGAACCAATAGAATATTAAGTACCGACATAGATTTGGATTAGCAAAAATCTATAGTGAGATCATCACCTGTTTGGCTTTCGACACAGTTAAAAACCTAAAGCCTTTCTGAAACACACACAGTATTATAAGCCGTGTGAAAGCGACGCTCTCGAGAGCCGCCTGCCGCAACGGCAAGCGGTATGGTATGATTGTAGCCTTAATGTTTATACGTAATTGAATGGAGCATGTGAACCGATTGTTATGAATTTATTCGTGTGATCAGTCGTCACAACAACACATATATCACACATAGGTATCTTCACATTATCTAGCCGTCGCGTCAATTCCGTTTTACTATACTGGCTGTTTAAGATATAACTCACTCGGGTTTTGGACTTTTAATCCCACAAACTACATATTACGTCTCGAAATATTAAGCTGGATTTATATAGATACTTACGTTAGAAGTATTTAAAATTTAAATTTATACTAAACTAACGTCACTCATTACTCAATGAGCCAGCTAAATTTAATGTAACGTGTCGCTCTTTATCTGTAAAGTCACATACGTATATTAAAATTTATAGCCAATAATAAACAGGCAAGTAGGTTTAAGCTACTAAATTGAATGAGAACATAGAAAATAATATATTTTATGAGAATAGTTATTTTTTTACTTTATAAGTATTAAGTATACAAATTAAAAGTCAAAATCGCATTCCATGTTTCGCAAAAGTTATAAATCAGCACAATTTCAATATATAGCTACTTATTTCGCATGACAAGTAAGGTACAAATTAAACTTTTATTATTGTAACTTACGTAAACTTATTATTGTACGTGTATCTCAAATCATGTCAAATAAACTACTTTCTTCTTCATTAGGCACATTTATCTTCTTGGATCAAATTATGACATTCCCAATACCCATTGAATAGGTAAAAGAGAAACACCACTCACTGTCCAGTTTCGGCGCTATACAAACTACTAATAAACTCCATGTTTATAAGATAATGAGGTTTTAGTTCATCTTAATAAATAATAGAACTTACATTTTAATATTTTCTGAAAGCTTTGTTTTTCAAGATCTGAATCCTGTTATCCTGATAATGACCGATCACAGTTTGTATTGCAACTTCAGAATCTCAGTAGTGCGTAGGTATTTATAACACAGAAGGGAGCGACGAACTGACCGATATTTCTTGAAACTCAGCGGAATGGGCCTACTAAATATTATTTATAGAATGTTATAATTTTGGAAAATACAACACCAGCCACGTGTTTACTATTTTTGCTGTTAGTACCTTAGTTTAAAGCTTTTAATGTTTCATACACAAAGCACTTTCTGTTTTGAGATAATACTCTTACAGATTCTCTTTCTCTTCTCCGATTTGAAACATTATGTGATATTTATGACTAGATATTGACTTACATGCATTTGCATATTGAGCCATTTTTAGCGGAGTAATGCCATCAAGTATTATTTCCGGATTAAAAAGAAACTACAACTATCTAAAAACTTATTATAAGCTGACTTTTTGCTTTAGATTCTTTAAAGTATGAGTTTAGTTTAGAACACTTCATAGGACATAAATAATATAAAGTATTCCGTTCACCATAAAGATCAAGACGACCACATGCTGCATGCAGATGCTGAATTGATCCCGTAGCTAACTCTAAAAAAAAATTGCGTCATAAGGAAAATGCCACTAAAACTGACCCTGTCGTAAAACAAACAAGAACTGTAGTTAAGTCCTTACGTCCGTAAAAATAAACATTAATAAATTTCCGAAATTTAAGGGAAACGATAGATAAAAATTCATGTTTAGAGCATATTTAACATTTTCAACAATTAGAAAAGTAAAAAAGTGAGTAAAGAGATAGAATAAACCTCATTCATTATAAGGACATTGGAAAGTTTACTCTTATTAGGCACATCCAACTCAAATCTTCATCGTGAACAATGACGACAGGCTGTCAAATTGGGGTTGGTAGTATAGAACACGAGTTGGTGTCATGTAACATTGTGTAACTGTGTGTGCATCTATACATACGTAGCAATTTTCAATGTGGCTGTCTATGATATGTAAAAATAAGTGTCAAAGTGAGTGAGATTTTGAATATACACACTCAATGTTACATTACCAATCTTCATGTAAAGTTTTTATTTATTGAGATTGACATAAATGTTAAATACTTACATATGAATAAAACTTAAAAGAATGATATACAACTACTTATAAATATCTCTAAACAAAACTACATATTTACATACATGTATCATAAAATTCCTCCGCATCATCACCGACTGGTAATGTTCCCATAAGGCTAGCAGCATTGCCACATTGAATGCCAATGCTAATTCTTTGTGCAATATAAAGTCCAGCCTTCTAGTCACGTGTAGCGTCAATCAGCCGCTTTTTTTTACGTGTGGAAACCCCCACGGACTTTACCCCATCGGTGCTAACGATGGGATGGGCATGTTGGAATCGGACCGACTAAAACCACACGGTGTCCTACCCCAAGTGTCCATTGCCGGGCGCCCCGAGTAAGCTCTCAAAAGGATAACCCAAGGGTTACCGGCGGACTTTGGCCGCCACAGCAGCCTCGCCTATGGGGTCAGGTTTTATCCCGCAACGGTGAGTTGGCAGGCGTGTGTAGGACACACACGACACGCCTCCATCTTGGCCTGCTTCTGTAAGCCGCAATCAGCCGCTTTGCCAAATATTTGTAGATAAAGCGGGCACTTGGACCCCATGACCTCAACTTCTCAACCCCAAACGGCTCAAAAACATAATCACCTACTGGTTTGGAATATTTACGCCATTTGCGTGCTTTCCGCAGACACAGCAGCAGCGCCGTCATAGCCCGCTGTGCTTGGAAGGTGTGATGGCGCAAGGGTGTCCACGCACGTTGCGTCCTACACCAAGGCCTGCCTTTCTCCAAGTCATGACAAGAGCACGGCAGATTATGTCGTTGACGTTAGCGTGCTGCGGCCTGCGCTTCTGCTGCATGAAAGACCATGGTGCCCAAGGCTGTCGACAGCTTCACTACAGTGACAATGATGCGGAGAAACACACTGCGCTCCCAGGCGGAGACAAGTGGCAAAGCGGAAAGTAGTATCGTCCAACATGATACCTATGTTGGGCGATGTAAGTATATAAAGTTTAGTAAAGTAAATAAATGTAAGGCTCTGCGTTGATAAATCATACAGTCAGGCAAGTAAATACAATGTGTATAAATAACTTTATTACAGAGATTCTTTTAAAACACGTTATCACTAGATTGATGAACCCATGTGATCTTTACGCAGCTACGGATCCGGTCCTTGACTAGCGCTTATCTGGGTCAGACGTTGACTGCACGGACAGCGTAGTAGCACAGTCGAACGAACTCTTTCTTACAGTCATTCGACGGAGCCGTCTAGACAGATCAATCGTATGGGGTAAGCGGGATGGCGGGAAGCAGGGCAGCGTACCGAGTAGCCATACAGTTGCTTGGTACTAACGATTTAGGGGTGGTTCTTTTTTAAAACTCTTATTTAAAATCACCTTCTTTGTTTAAAAACAATTATATTATTGACTGTATGACATCATCTCGTTTAAATGTGAATTTGAAATTTCATCAAGAGTCGTACACGGAAGAGAGGTAGGTACGTGGTGATTAAATAAGAAAAATAGGTATACGTAAGTATTTCTTTGTGGAATAAAAAAACTGAGGCAGAACAATATCGGAGGTATGCAATCCTTTAGGCCAACGGGTACCTCAGACGGGCCTGCATGATCACGCACCGCCGGTGGGCCCGTAGGAGGCGTCGCTGCCCCGCAGATGCAGAGGCCCGAGAGGCGGAGTTGTACGAGGGATACAGGGAGGCCAGAGGGCTCTGGCGGAGGATGCAGTAGCCCAGGGTAAGGTGATGTTGGCGGTGTCCCTGGACATCGCCTGGACGCTCCGTCGGCGTGAAATGTCGTGCGGTGTTCCACAGGGATCGTTCCTGGGGCCACTCCTGTGGAACATCGGATACGACTGGGTGCTTCGCGGTGAACTCGTGGTTCGTGACGGCGTGCGGAGCGACGTACCGCGAAGCGACCCTAAAGGCCACGACCGCCGTTGCCCAAGTCGTTGAGCGAATCCGGCGGCTGGGTCTCGAAGTGGCTCTGCATAAAACCGAGGCCCTGTTCTTTCATGGGCCTCGGAGCAAGCCACCCGAGGGATCCAGTCTCATCGTGGGAGGAAATCGCATCGGCATCAAGCCCCAAATGAAATATTTGGGGCTCGTGCTCGACGGCCGATGGGACTTCGGAGAGCACATCCGAAGTCTGGCCCCCATATTGAAGGGCACAGCTCTGCGCTCTGGCGCGGCTGATTGCCCAACATGAGAGGGCCTGATGACTCCTGCAGGAGACTCTACGCGGGGATCGTGCGGTCCATGGCCCTGTATGGGTGCCCAATATGGGCGGAGGCCCTGAAGGCCAGAAGTGTGCGGATGCTGCGCGCTCCGCAGCGAGTGATGGCCATCAGGGTCATCCGCGGATACCGCACGATCTCCTTCGAGGCGGCGAGTCTTCTTGCCGGAACTCCGCCATGGGACCTGGAGGCGAGAGCCCTTTCACAACTGTACCAATGGCGGAAGGAGGCGCGGGAGCAGGGACGGAACCCCGAGCCTCGTGAAATCGAGGCCGTGCAGTTCCAGCTCCGCCAGACCATCGTGGTGGAGTGGAAGGGACAACTTGGGCGACCAAGCGCAGGGCACGCCGCAATAGCGGCGGTAAGGCCCATCATGGAGGATTGGCTAGAGAGGCGACACGGAAGCCTCTCGTACCGACTGACGCAGGTGATCTCCGGGAAGGGGTGCTTCGGGGACCACCTGCATCGGATCAGGGAGGAGCCAACGCCTGCGTGTCACAACGAGGACTCAGGGCTGCACACGGTGGCGGACTGCCCGGCGTGGGAGGCACCGAGGCGTGACCTCGTGGCAGCCATCGGGGTGGGAGTCCTCTCGCTCGGCAGCATGATTGCGGCAATGGTGCGGAGCGCGAGCGCGTGGGCCGCCGCCACCTCCTTCTGCGAGCATGTTAGGCTCGCTAAGGAGATAGCGGAGCGCGCCCGGGAGAGATTTAGAACTCTCCCGGCCCGCCGAGCCCGCAACTTGCTCGCTGGGCGTCGCAGGCGACTCAGGCGCCGGAGTTCCCTTAACGACCTCCGTCCTCCATGAGCGCAGGCCTGGGGGTGGCAGGTAAGAGGCAACCTTACACCCCGGCGTATTAAGAACCGAGACGGCGTGCGGTTTTAGTCGATTCAAGCCCGACATAACAGCCCCCGCTGGCCGCCGGCCTGACCGAAAGGATTTCCGCACGAAAAAAAAAAAACAACGGGCACATCTTTCTTGAGTATGTTCGAGATCCAAGATGGCGAATGTGACTTTTTTTCTTCAAAATGTGGCGGATTCAGAATTTTCAATACAATCAATATGGGTATCGTTTTCGAGGTTTCCGGATTTGTGGTTACGAATATTTTTTCTAATTTGCAATAAAAGACACAAAGTTTTCAATAAAATCAATATAGATGACGTTTTTGAGATTTTCGGGGTTTTGTGATACACTATCGATTTCCCGATAAAAGATGGCAGACTAGAAAGATTCAATTATTTTAATTTGGGTATCGTTCGCGATTTTTTCAGGGCCAGTGAGTATGAATATACTATCCATTTCCAGATATAAGATAGCATAATCGGAATTTTCAATAAAATCAATATGGGTATCATTTTCGAGGTTTTCAGGGATTTCGATTACAAATATAATTTCCATTTTGCGATCACGCAAAATGGAATGGAATCAGGCTCGAAATTTTCAATAAAGTCAATATGGGTATCATTTTCGAGACTTCTGGGGTCGTTTTTCGAAATGAAAAACGATGGACTCGAGCTTTTCAATAAAATTCATCTGTGGATCGTTTTAGAGGCTTTTGATCCCGAGTATATCCGAAATTACGATATAACGATATTTCTATCTTCAGTCAGGTATAAAAAGGTAAATTCAAAAAGAAAGTAATTTGCAGTTTAGTTTCCTGAACCTATAAGATATGAACGAACATCTACTAATGTCTACCATACATAATCATTACATGTTCGTAATTTATAGTAGGACATAAAAAATAACTATCATATGCCGGGTGTTAGGGAAACGCTCCCAAAAACCAAGACAAACTGAATACTCAATTGAAAAACATATTGTTAAATAACCAGTGATCAGATCCAGCCTTAACTGCTCGGTTTTTCTCGTCACATCTGTCTGTGTAGGTAGGGTACCAGGTACGCACTAGAGAGAATTTCCCTGAAACCCCAACCGCCTCATAAATTATGATTGAAATGATGTTTTATTACTTATATTAAAATTAGTAGCCTGGTAATAAAAAAACTATCACTATTTGTCTCTCGTATACGCTGATAGCCAGTTTATAGTTCATGATTTGTCTGTGTTTACTGTTAGTCCAATGTTCGACAGAGAGGACGCTCTACAAAACCGAAGTAAGTCGATCTTAGCCGGACTCTCTCTCTCTCTTCTTCCCGACGTTCCAACCTAAACGCCAAGACCTGTTAGTAGTTCCACTGTGGTGGTAGTTTAAAGCTTCGCCTCGCCAACTACCACTGCATTGAATGTTATGGGTTTAATACTGTCGTGCGCAGACACTCTTTATTTATATGCCCATGTATAATAAACTACAGATGTAAAGATAAAGAGTATACCGAAATGTTTACAGTATCACAAGAAAGTAAAAGTTCTTAACTTAATATTTCTTAAATAATAAGCAACGAGCTCGCGTTAATAAAAACAAAGCAACATAAAATAAAAGTATTTTTTAACAATAGAGACATCTGGGCCCTTATTCGGATCGACCACGATTGCGCTAATCTTAAGAAAAATACGTTTACAGGTCGATATGGTCCAAAACAGAGGCGTTATTCTGTTTATTGGAAAGTTGTAATTACCGTCGTCACGTGAGAAGTCGGTGGATTTCAATTGTTTAACACAGAAGAAAGAACTGGCGTAAAACTAAACCAACGTAAATGTGTCGGCTAATATGAACGCGCGTGGTTACAGTACGATTGGTCAATCCAGGGGGCTGTATTCAGGTTGCCACTGTACCGCACCGCGGATAGTAATGCCTGTGAAAATCCTACATTTGTAAACATAAAATCTCTAACTAATAAACTCCTTGGAAAACTTGACGTCTTTCGTCGCTGCCCTTAATTATTTTAAAAACATTTATTATATAGACTGGGCGTTTTTACAGGTAGCTGAGTATGCAAAATCCGAAGACCGGCAACTATCACTAGTTTCCTAGGCGACGGACAAACAGAACGGACGCGCATCCTAGACGTGTCTTAGTAACACTCCGTGCACCTCCCTTGCGGAGTGAGCAGAGAGGATAATGAGTGCGCGGGGTGTTACAAAGACACGTCTAAGACGCGCGTCCGTTCTGTTTGTCCTGCGCCTTATACCTGATAATCCTAATAATTACAAAACACATCTTGCTGCCAGGTGTGATCAATACCCGCCTTTTTTATTTAAACTTTTTCAATACTTGCGCTTGGCACCAAGTTGTAGATAATATCTTCTTAAATATGAATACGTTTAAATAACATATCCAAGTTTCAACTCTTCATATCAAATAAAACAGAAGTAATAGAAAATCAAAATTTCGCGTGAAAAACGTGGAATTTACCGAAAAATCCTATCTACTAAAAATTTTGCATACAAATTTTTTATTAGAATTGATGTATTCACACACAACTACTCACATCACTGCGCGCCCGCAACTCACGCTGAGTGTACGCATCCGCCACCCTTTTTTTTTTTTTTTTTTTTTTTTTTTTTTTATCGTGCGGAAATCCCTTCGGATACCCCCCCGCGGGCCAGCGGGGGCGGTTATGTCGGGCTTGAACCGACTAAAACCGCACGCCGTCTCGGGTCTACAGACGCCGGCGTGTAAGGTTGCCCATAGAGCATATCCCTCGCACCCCGACTGACCCTGGGCCATCTCCGGTTTCGAGATGGCCCCCTCGGGTTTGGGAACCACGGTGTCCCCGTCTTGCCCCGTTTTGGGGGAGGGGCGCTAGTCGCCCCACCGTCCCGGCCTGCTTCTGCTGGGGTGACAGGTGGCCTCACCCGCCACCCCCAGGCCTGCGCTCATGGAGGACGGAGGTCGTTAAGCGACCTCCGGCGCCTGAGTTGCCTGCGACGCGCGGCGAGCAAGTTGCGGGCTCGGCGGACCGGGAGAGTTCTAAGTCTCTCCCGGGCGCGCTCCGCCACCTCCTTCGCGAGCATTACATGCTCGCAGAAGGAGGCGGCGGCGGCCCACGCGCTCGCGCTCCGCACCATTGCCGCAATCATGCTGCCGAGCGAGAGGACTCCCACCCCGATGGCTGCCACGAGGTCACGCCTCGGCGCCTCCCACGCCGGGCAGTCCGCCAGCGTGTGCAGCCCTGAGTCCACGCTGAGTGTACGCATCCGCCACCCTCATTGTCGCGTAATCTCATATGGCGGCAACATGCTCCTGCGTATCCCGTCTATCGCCAACTTGGCTCTTTTGTTTTTATTTACACAATTGTTTAGAATAGAAATAGATTTTGTTTCGTTAGAGAGTTATTGCTACGTTTGAAAGGTTTTCGAATGAATGCAGGGTTTTTGAAGTGAAAACTTCTTTAGGCGCGTTGAGCACTTTTTGGGTAAACAAAAATCATGGAACTCGCATCATCGTCACCGCATGCTTCCTTTCTTAGTTTTCACTTTTATGTCTTTGGGGACTAGCGATAAAAGTGAAAAGGTTCCGTTTTTTTTTTAAACACGCCGTCTCGGGTCTACAGACGCCGGGGTGTAAGGTTGCCCATAGAGCATATCCCTCGCACCTCGACTGACCCTGGGCCATCTCCGGTTTCGACATGGCCCCCTCGGGTTTGGGGACAACGGTGTCCCCGTCTTGCCCAAATGCTAAAAAATGGACCCTTATAACATCACTCCCTTGTCCGTGTGTCTGCCTGTCCGTCACCACCGATTTTCTCAGGAATGGATAGACCTAGCAAGTTGAAATTTATACCAGATACTGAAGTCTACCGTCCCTATTGGGTGTATAAAAATCAAGGTCCAGAGTCAGCACGATGAAAAGATAATGGGTAAAATTTAGATTTTCGCAAAAACTTGTAAGTACCAAAACTTCCCTTAATTTTCAATTTTCTTATTTTTCCGAATTTCCCCTTCACTTGTACTGTGAGACCTTGTTTTTAACTAAAATTGTCTAGGTCAACCGGAAGTACCCAGTAAGTTCTGCGTTATTCCCGAATACATCTGAGGCTTTCCGCTTATTTTATATTTACATTATACGGCTTTTATGAGAGCGACTGCCGTCTGACCTCCCATTCCCGAGAGGAAAGCTTGCAGTAGTACCAACCAGTAGGGTTTGCATAATAGTATATTATGCAACTAGTGAATAAAGGACGGATTTAAAGCGAGGGCCGTAGATGAGTCACGAGCAAGAGAAGGATTCTAATGATTGAATCACGAGCGCAGCGAGTGATTCAACTGTTAGAATCCTGAACGACGCGAGTGATTCATGGCTCTCGATATAAATTCGTACTTTATTCAGGAGTTGCATACTATACTTTATACCATGACTACGAGAAAAGACATAATTTTAGCGAAAATAGAAATTTAATCAAGAAATAAGAACTGTTACATTAATTGAAATGGACATTAAAATTAGAGCAATGACTGAAATTAAGCATAATTTTCTTATTATTATCATTAGAGTGGTCAACTTGTGAAACAATATTTATTTCTTATAAAGGCAGCAAAGAACACAAAACAGTTTAATGCCAAACTCCTTGTCGCAAATATCGACCAATCAAATCTCGAGAATTTATTTGCACCAAAGAGTTTTGAATTTCGAATCTTAGCGCAAGGAGTTTGTGTAAGCATTGAAATAGAGACCGGATATATTTTTGTGTTCCAAATTCAAACACCAAAATAGTGAATAAAAACAAAACCGTGAATAAAAGGCCTTTTTATTCACTGTTTTGCGTGAATAAAATAAGCTTTTTAGAGTAGGTATGGTATAAATATATTTGCACTTATCTCCGCGTAGCTTTGTATAGTGTATTTGTATTTACAAAAAAAATGTTTATAAGTATTATTATCCGTTTTATATAGGTATTTTATATATTACAAACTATGCTTAGTTTGGTTCTAGATTGTGTTGTGGAACATTTGGTTATTAATATTTACTAAAGAAAATCTATCTAAGTATGTTTATCCGCATTCAATAACACATTAAACCTAGTTTAGTTATGCTTACTTTGGGTCTAGATAGCGCTGTGCATCACGTCGTGGAATATTATTATTATTACAAATGTTTGAAATATACGAACATAATGTTTATCAATTGTATTAGGACTTCAGGGACCTTACCGTGACTTTCTTATAGCAATTCAAAAGTAACACAGTTCAGCTGAGGGAAGTGGATGGAGTTATACATTGTGTATATTTTCCCTTAGCTGAACTGTATTACTTTTGAATTATTATAAGAGCGTCGTGGTAAGGCCCCTGAAACTTTTAGAAAAGAGTCAAAAGTCAAAAGTCAACGAATAAGTTAGAACACTCAAATAAGATGTCGGGTTTTATAAGCATTCATAGTTTACATGGTATGCATTTACAAAAGAATGTAAATGCATACTTACACGTCAAGTAAAAAATAAAAATAAATAAATCGAGTACAGACCTTCACTTTATATATTTATACAGTTTAAAAAAAGATAAAAAAAAACACATGAAAAAGAAACAGAAATTCATGGGCTCCACTCATTCCTTGTTCTATCGACTAGGTTGGATCGTATAAATTTTATTGCTTTTTTGTAGACTTCTTTGGAAATGCAACTTTAAAATAATTAAGTTTAATAATTAGGTTAGTATTAAGTACATAATTAATTACCGGTTATATTGCAGCAATATATTTTTATAATATTTTAATATGTCACTAATAAATTAATTAACTTAACTTTAACCCGTAAACATTTGTAACCCGTTATATGAACGGCTTAACCCCATTCATGCACATAAGCGTGTAATACTTAGTATACATGTGTATACCTTCTTTATCTTTAATATAAAACAAAGTTGCCACCCAGCCTCTGTAAGTTAGATTTCCTAAAGTATCTAACAATAATAATTGATGCGGTTTTCAGAAAAGCATAATATTTTATATTCTAGAGAAGGTTTTAGTATACATAACCAACTTAAAAAACCGGTCCACTGCGACTCGGATTCGCGCACTGAGGATTCCGTACAAAACCGGATACCTTATGAGGTGAGTGCCAATTAAGTTAGACCTTTAAATTGTATTAGCGCCCATACAACTCCGAGGCCTATCTTAATTGGCGAAACTATGTATTGGACACCCTTTAATTTCAACTTCCTTTATTTTTTTTGGCATTTTTCCTTAAATTGTGCTGTACGACCTTGCTTATTGCCAATATTCGTGATTCTAGGTCAACGAGAACTACCATATAGGTTTTCGACCCAAAACATAAAGGGTACTTCCGGTTGACCTAGAATTATCAGCATCATCATCATATCAACCTCTTATAGCACTAGCAAAGGGAAAATTCCGAAAAATAATCAAAGTTAAATTAACGTAAATTTTGGTAGGTACTTAAAAGTTTTCGCAAAAATCTAAATTTGCCTATATTTTTTTTTATCGTTGACTCACGACCTTGGTTTTTATACACCTTACAGGGAATATAGACCTCAGTATCTGGTATAAATTTCAACATGCTAGGTCCACCCACACCTTACAAAATCGTTGGTGACACACGGACAGACGGACAAGAGAGTGATCGTATAATAATCGTTCCCTTTTTACCTTTTGAGGTACGGAACCCAAAAGGATGTAACTGTGTTTGTCCGTAATTAGGTATCAGGCGTTTAGTTGAACCGATTTTAATGAGGTTTTCATGCGCAACACGCTTTTGTTACATTCTGATGATTCTGGAAAAGGTTTTGGTATTTAAGTGTATACGACTTAAAAAAGCAATACCTCCTTTTTTTCGTGGATTTTTAATATTCTGTCGTCGTATGGTCTCCTTTTATAGCTGAATAAATCAGTTACGTTCACTAAAAAGGGAGAAATACATAAAAAGATTATATAAAATAGAACCGACTTCAAAAACCAAGAAGGGACAAAAAAGTGAAAAATAACATAATTTGTAACAATGAATTACATAATAGTATCTAATACCTACGTATACCTTTATAGTCACTACGGTTATACATTTCATTAAACGACGCGGGAAGACTTATGATGTGGCAGGACTACGCCAGTGGACCTACCCTACATTTCTACCTTATAGTCTTAATACCTCTTTGGTTTGGCACCGATTTCAACAGGAAAGTCTTATGAACGTTTTTGTAAGTCAGCAATTTTTCACATGGCAGCACGCGTGCTAAAAGTGTAAAACAGGCATATTGAGATAAAAAAAGCACCCTTCTATACAAATGAATAAAATTTAAGTGTCTGTTTGTAATATTAAAATAACAGATTTTTAATGATTGCATATATATTGTAAAACATAAAACTACCTTCGCTGAACATCAAAATTTTGTACTAAGCACACATATATATATATATATATATATATAAAAAACATAAAGAACTTAATATCATGGATTCCAAGAAACTATACACTTAAAATAAACTTAAAACACACTTAAAACACTTAAAATTACAGAATGGCTTTTACTTCAGGACTATAAGTCTACAGAATCTTTACTCACCTTCATGAAATAACCCCATTCACACGCACACATTCAGCCTAATAGCTGTGCACATGCACACGCCCAAACACACACGCACTTACTCACTTGTACACACCCTCAAACATACCCTCCCCCACATACATACACACACGCTCACCGTCTCTCTCACTCACACACACACACACACACATTCATTAAAATTGTTTTATTTATTTTCGAAACCTTATTCATCATAAGTAATGTCCGATCGACAAATCGAGCTACCATTGCAATTGAAAGCACTATTTGGACGAACACTTTTCCCCAAGATACAGGCAGAGCCTGTATCTTGGGGAAAAGTGTTCGTCTAGCCTAGTTGAGGTAACTATTTCTTGCACTATTTCTCTTAATTTAAGCAATATTTTACATAGTATCCAAAAAAATTAAAACTGCATAACTTTTTGTCTCTCCATGCAAATATGTTAAACTATTTTATGTAATAAATAAATAAATAAATGATAAGTATCATTTCATACTTAAATATATAGTATGTACACGCGGTACATATATATACACGCGGTACATTTATATACACGCGGTACATATTACGTGGGACACTCAGAAAGTTTTGCGAAAATAAAAAAAGTGTTCTATAGGTAAATATTTTTTTATTAAATCTTTTCAAAGTACTCTCCACCAGCCTCTATACAAAGTTTCGTGCGTTTGAACCAGTTTTCAAAACACTTTTTCCAATCCGCCGCAGATACCTCGTTTACAGCCTGCTCAAACGTTGACAGCGCATCTTCCGGCGACGAAAATTGTATCCCTTTGAGCAGATTTTTTATTTTCGGGAATAAAAAGAAGTCGCACGGTGCAAGGTCAGGGCTGTAAGGAGGGTGACCTAGGAGTTTAACCGGAGTGCTGTCCAGGAAGTCCCTCGTTTTAAGCGCGGTGTGCGGGCGCGTTGTCATGGTGGAGTAGTATCCCGCGGAGCCCTGTGTTTGGTCGCTTGTAGCTCACTACAGAGAAAACTTCTGCCAAGCATTTGGTAGTGTACTATTCAGCGTTGATGCTTCTTTGATTTCGTAAAGGGATTGATAACAAGTAGCCAGACAAATTGAAAAAACTCGCGATCAAAATCTTCCCTCCGCTTCTAGATCACTTCACTTTGGTAGGTGTTGATTCGTTTTGAAACACCCAAACCGTCGACTGGCGTCTTGTTTCTGGATCATACTGATAAATCCACGACTCATCACCTGTAATGATGTCATAAACACGCCGAGACGCGCCTGCTTCAAACTTGTTTATCATATCACGACACCATTCCACCCGGGCCTGCTTCTGAGCATCGTTGAGATTGTGCGGCACCCAGCGTGAAACTATCCTTCTCACACGAAGATGCACGTGTAGAATCTCGTGAAGGCTTCCCGATCCAATCTGAAGAATGTGCTGAATCTCTTGATATGTGACTCGTCTATTATCTTGGATTAAATTTTTCACTGCTAGCACGTTTTCTTCCGTAACAGCCGTCAAAGGGCGACCACTTCTTTCTTCATCCTCCAAAGTCAGTCGACCGCGCTTGAATTCGTTATACCAACGATACACGGTCGCCTTGGAAGGGCCTTCATCCATGAATGCCATTTGAAGTCTATCGTACGATTCGTCTGGTTTCAGACGACACTTGAAATCGTAAAAAATCATAGCGCGAAAATGTTCCCGACGCAGATCCATTTTTCAATGAGACACAAAAATTGAAATTATCTTGCAAAAAATGCAGAGAGAAATTTTGAAATTGGAACGTACTTATTTTTACTCATAAATAATCATATTTTAGAAATAGATTATAACTGACCTGTCTCTCATATATAAAAACTTTTTTTCGCAATACTTTCTGAGTGGCCTGGTATATATACACGCGTTACTTATATATAACAAAAATAAAATATTATCATTTTTTGTCTGTCTGTCTTTCTGTCTGTTTGAAACAGGTAATTTCTGGAACAGCTGGGCTGATTTTGGCGGGACTTTCACCGGCAGATAGTTAATGTTACAAGGCGTAACGTACTTTAATTTAAGAAAAAAAATTAGAATTCCGCAGAGAAAAATTCAAACACATAATTGTGAATAAAATCTTATTTAAGGGTTCGTTTTACTTAAGTTTTTGTTTGGATGTAAATACCTTTTTTTTTTTTTTTATAGTGCGGAAATCCCTTCGGATACCCCCCCGCCGGCCAGCGGGGGCGGTTATGTCGGGCTTGCACCGACTAAAACCGCACGCCGTCTCGGGTCTTCAGACGCCGGGGTGTAAGGTTACCCATAGAGCATATCCCTCGCACCCCGGCTGACCCTGGGCCATCTCACCACTAACAGCATCGCTCATCCTGTCTCCTCTGAAAGCAGAGGAGTACGGAGAGCGATGTGTTCCCGCCACGTTGGGTATTGGCCGACGATCAATGCCAACCCTTTGAAAGGGTGAAGGGGAAGCCATTGACCGCCGCTCAGGGTGTACCGGCCGCTCCGATTCCGTTCCCCCCGGACTGCAGCGGGATCGGAATCGGAGCGACACTCGAGGAGGTTACCCAACACACACCCTTGGATGTAAATACCTTTTTTTTTTTTTTTATCGTGCGGAAATCCCTTCGGATACCCCCCCGACGGCCAGCGGGGGCGGTTATGTCGGGCTTGCACCGACTAAAACCGCACGCCGTCTCGGGTCTTCAGACGCCGGGGTGTAAGGTTACCCATAGAGCATATCCCTCGCACCCCGGCAGACCCTGGGCCATCTCACCACTAACAGCATCGCTCATCCTGTCTCCTCTGAAAGCAGAGGAGTACGGAGACCGATGTGTTCCCGCCACGTTGGGTATTGGCCGACGATCAATGCCAACCCTATGAAGGGGTGAAGGGGAAGCCATTGACCGCCGCCCAGGGTGTACCGGCCGCTCCGATTCCGTTCCCCCCGGACTGCAGCGGGATCGGAATCGGAGCGACACTCGAGGAGGTTACCCAACACACACCCCTGGATGTAAATACCTTTTTTTTTTTTTTTTTTTTTTTATCGTGCGGAAATCCCTTCGGATACCCTCCCGCCGGCCAGCGGGGGCGGTTATGTCGGGCTTGCACCGACTAAAACCGCACGCCGTCTCGGGTCTTCAGACGCCGGGGTGTAAGGTTACCCATAGAGCATATCCCTCGCACCCCGGCAGACCCTGGGCCATCTCACCACTAACAGCATCGCTCATCCTGTCTCCTCTGAAAGCAGAGGAGTACGGAGAGCGATGTGTTCCCGCCACGTTGGGTATTGGCCGACGATCAATGCCAACCCTATGAAGGGGTGAAGGGGAAGCCATTGACCGCCGCCCAGGGTGTACCGGCCGCTCCGATTCCGTTCCCCCCGGACTGCAGCGGGATCGGAATCGGAGCGACACTCGAGGAGGTTACCCAACACACACCCCTGGATGTAAATACCTAATAATTATTTAGGGTGTATAAAAAAATACATACATATACATATACTCAAATCTTTTTCCCTCTGGGGTAGGCAGAGACAACCACCTGCCATCAGCTCCTCATAACAGCACAAACTTCACAAAGACTGCCCTTACACGCGGGCTCGAAACTGTGTCTCAACATGCGACTTTAAAAATTGATTTTGCTCATACTTTTTGCGTTGGTTTTCTTTCATTTAAATTAGTTATAGTCATGTTTCAACATCAACCACGCAGCTTTTAAATTGTGCTGCGTCTTAAAAGCTGCGTCAAAAAATGATGAGGTTTCTAGCAGGAACCTCATCATTTTTGTTCGTCTATAAATCTACACAGATAAATAAAATCTATCTATCTACACAAATAAAAAAAATCTGTTTTGTGTTTTTGCAATATTAAAATAACAGGTTTTAAATAAATGCCTATGATTGTATGTACGATACTTAAAACAAAAAGCAATTTTAAAAATATTTGTCTGTCTGTCTTTGGTAATCTCTGGAACGGATGGGCGGATTTAGAGAGGACTTTCACTGGCAGATAGGTAATACACACATAAAAACTGTCTAGGTATATTTTTCATTTATAGATTTAATTGAAAAAATATCAATTCTAGAAAAATGATTTTAATACCAAATTGTTGATGGCACATTTTTTTATTCGAAATTTGAATAAAAAAAAAGATTGTAAAAAGTGGGAAATTTTATTTCAATTGTTCTTCGGTTTAATTAAAGTTCTACGGTTTCCCATGTTTATTGATTTCATCTAAAACATAGATATCCTCAGCGGTCTACGGGAGTGAAGATCAAGTTCAGGCAACTAATTCCTTGCATTTTGGTCGCTTACTGAACAACCGTGTTCCTCCCGCAGATTGAAGACCAATGGCATCGCCGTAGAATTGGATTGTCTTTTCTCCATAGACTAAAAAACGGTCTTGCCTGGAGGTTGTGACCCGAATACTTAAAACTTTTTTCTGGAATTGATATTTTTTAAATACAACTACTAAAGTAAAAAATCCCTAGACAATGTGTGATATGAAGGTTTAACATAGGCTACTTTTTTTTTTTTTTTAAATACATGTTCCGTGCATAAGAGTTAAAACCTTAAAAATCTAAATCCACGCGGGCGAAGTCGCGGGCACAGTTAGTATATAATAGACACGTTTATTACATTCGCGTAAGCAACGTTTTGGGACGTTAGTATTGTCGTATTGAAATATTTTATAAAACAGAGCAACATCGAATGAAAGCATTTAGATAAGTGTATTTATTTTAGTATGTATTCAGACGTTTAACATCTTAGCAATTTTGATGGTGCAACTCATTCGCGACGAAAACCATTCTAATTTAATACAGGCATTAACGCCATATGACTTTCAAAGTTAATTTTTGTAACATTGTCGGTACTCAGTATTATCATTAATACACATGTGAAAGACAATTTTTATACACGATCTACAAATAATCTATAGCGATATGAGCCACAATAACTATGTTAACGTTGCTCCACATAATTCATAACATGCATAATAGTAAAAGACGTGTCTTACGGCGGCATGTATTGAAACGTGATGATGATGATGATGATATATTTTTGAAGTGAAAACTTCTTTAGCGGCGTTGTGCACTTTTTTTGTAATGGGTAAAAAAGGTTAAACTCGCGTCAATAAACACGTGACCTGATCGAAAAAATTCGTAAGACAACAAATATAGAAGCACTAATCTCACACTGTACTCAACAACCTTGGTGGCGCATTCGTCTAATGAGTGGTCGTTGACTTCGTCAAGACTGAGATCGATTCCGACCGAGGCCCGGGAAACACTTTTTGTCATCATATAACTTTTTATAGTATTTATTCTATTTTGTGCCATAAATCTATTGATATAAAATGGAATGGATTAATGAAAAAAGTGACGAAGAAACAGCGAAAGAAAATGAGTGAGTACTTTATAAATATATTGGCGATGATGGTTCTGGTAATAATGATGGTGAAAAAGTCGTTGAAGTTATGGATGGAAGTTGATTTTTCTGACAGATAAACTGTTTAATTTAAAAGAATTGTAATAGTTCTAAGTGTTAAATTGTTAATGTAATATAAATTGTCAAGTTTGTGTACGATAGCGCAATAAATGAATATTGTATGTTACCATGTAATTAAAGCAATTCGTGCAAAATTATTCCCTAACCATTACAAAATATCAAAAATGCACAACGTTAATATTCAAGTCTTCACTTCTGTCAGCACTCCCGGAGTGCAACCAGTCGTTTTTTTTGACATGTTATAGGATGACCTCGCATACTGTAAGGTTGGCGGTATTTTTAATCATATTATATCCAGGAAACATCTTGCACTAGTAATTGGTACGAGTAGAGCCAAAATTAAACTGTGCTGGTTAAATTTCGAACCCGTAAACCGTTAATAAATATTAGCAATGTGGGAAATAAAATACGTATTTTATTATTTTTAAGAATCCGGTGACAAATATTTCTAAAATAATATTTAAGTACTTGTTATAAAATCAATTTAAAACATAAGGTATAAATTTATGAAAAATAAAATATGTTAATTGAAACACACTGATTTTACAATTTTTATTTTCATCATTTATCCCATTATATTGCTCAAAGGTTGAAATAAATTCTGTATCGTTAATATTAGGGAACGCAGAAAAAAATATTAAATATATAAAAAACTATATATATCTTGATTACAAAAAAAAACACAGTAAGACTAAGTGTGTTCAAATCCAAACATGCTTAATCTTACTGTGTGAGTAAGTGATAACTGAATTGGGGGCCATACTAAATATTGCTGTTAGAAAACTGGAGGTACCGAAGTAGCTCGCAAAAAATAATCGTCCGGCTGGACACACTTAACGTTTCCAACCTGTATTTGTATTATATGATAATACAAAAGTTGAACAAGTAAAATTGACTTGAGATACTAACTGATTTAAATAACTTCCGGCATTCATTAGTGATAGGATTACCACAACTCAGCAGTAAGGAGGCTGCGCGCGCCTTTATCAAGATTGGAAACTAAACACCATAATGATTGAGGGCACCCACTTTCAGAGCCAAGGAATATCAAGTACATGGCAGCTATTCGCCTACCTACTGCTGAAATATTATTATGCCTTGCTGCAGTGCGGCAGCGTAGGCAAAATACAGTCAGTGTCAAAAGTACATGATGATCGCATATATTTCAAATATCAAAATTTTAAAAGAGCCTACTAAGTTCTTAAGCAGCATTTCCGTAACTTTAATCAGAAGCTAATTAAAAAAAAAAAAGAAAACAGATAATCAGGTAATCTCCTACTTTTGACGTTCACTATACGTCGCGTGAGTTACCAGGAAATAAAATTTCGATATTCACAGAATTAATTATCTACAACAATCTACACCATAAATACTTGTCTTAGATATTAAACTAAGCTAATGTTTACTTACCGTATCTTTTGGTGGAATTGCTCCTATGGTGCCCACGAGTGGACTGGGTATTAGCATAATTAAAATCTTGTTTATGTATAATACGTTTATAGGCGAGGTGACAACTTAAATTATTACGTCATCGGTCCAAATTTACTCTGATCGTGACCACCAAATATCAAAGACCACACGTGCCAAACGTTATTTGTATTGATGATTTACATTAGATGTCAAATAGTAGATACCTTTATGATCATTACATAATATTAGAGTACTAAATAGATATATTATCTCAGTTGAGTTAACACTTTCTAGCAGGCTTTCTCAAAGCACGCCTTAATTGATTTACATCTCGATATATAAAAAATATATATTTTTTGTCTATCATAATTTCATATTAATAAAAAATAAAAGAAAAAAATTGTGTTGACCTATGTTATTATATATACCGTGATATACCGTGTTGTTTTTTATATACGTGCATAGATATATGTAACAGAAATATATGCATTAGGCACGTTATATCTAAGCCTATATGGGTGCCCATTTGTACGACAACGGTATAATTTTCATTACTTTTATAGAAATGACGGCTTGCTACCTTTTCGTTTGGTTATACAATTGGTATATGAATAACCCACACGATCCCTGTTGCCAGAGTAAGCTGTTTACTCGCGGAGCGCAATATCCAACAGTCTTGGCAAAAAAGAAAACCCTAACCCTCATTTCTGATGACCTGGTAATTTATTAACAATTAATCAATTAAAAACAAAGTGATAAACATCATCATCATCATAGCGTTGGTCCAAATTGCATTCAAAGCTTGCATTTTGTAGCTCCGAATTTTGTAGGTCCGATCTTCTAAATTTCTCTTGACTTGGCTTATCTTACCTTAAAACAACAAAAAAAAATTTATCGAACCTAACACTGTAGTGAGTCTCAACTTCTACTTACGTTCATTTCTCACAACAGTGATGTCATTCGAATCTTAAGGTACCTTCTAATATTTTGTTTTATTTAACATACGTATGTAAGTAGATTTTTATGTAGATAAGGGCCGGTTTTTCAATCGTCAGATAAAACGTCAGATACCAATCTAGTTGATAATTTTAACTGACATTTTAACAATCGAATAAAATATTCCAATTTTTCAATAAACAGATAGCGGTCAGATAACTAACCTGCTGATTTTTGTTACTAGCTTCACCCCTGGCCGGTTGACGTCGGGATGTTTTGTTTATACTATCAAGCGCATGAATTTCACTTTCGCGATGCAGGATCGGTATCCTGTAGTTGTATCGAAGTAGTTCAACTTGCTGTCGCTAGACAGCGCTGTAGCGATACCACATTTAAATCGTCGATTGAATCAAAAAAATCCATGCTTAAAATAATTTTAAACGCACAAACGGCGCGCGTAATGATGACAGAAAAGTCAAATAACTCTACAGATAGTCGCTAACTGGGGTCCGAATGGCCAGATAAATTTATCAGTCAGTTAGGGAGTTTATCAATCAGTTAAAGCTTATCTAGTGGTTGAAAAATTGAGAATCATGTTAACTGTAGAATTAATCCTATCTGGTTGTTTATCTGAGCATTGAAAAATCGGCCCTAAGTATAATAAATATGTAGTTTAGAATCTAAATATTATATGTAGTATCTCATCATTATTATTTGATTCTTATATTTGTGTACATCTACGTCATATATCTAGACAGGTACTAAAAACTTACGGCTCCAGCGAGAAAGTGCAGTGCTCCATCATCTTTTTTTATTTTGATGTTAAAACGTACTGACTGCGGTTCGACAAGTATGTACTGGAGTCAAATCTGTCGAAGCGCAGCCAGAGCGTCTTCTATTGTCAGAACCGTATTCACAAAACATTATGATAAGCGTACATTTGTTTATTTTACTGATCATATACCTCATTTAGTTGCAAGTGATGTTTAGTAATTATGGCAGTTACTCACTTCCGCCATATTAATTGTTCAATGATAACAAGTTGTTGTCGTCCTATATATTAAGTAATTTACTACATAGTAAATTACTGAATAACTAAAACTGACTGTTTTTTTTAAAAGAGAGGTGGCAAAAAATTATACAGTTGGCCTGATGGAAAGTGAACACGTATCCCGTAACATTCGCAGAACTTCCTTGCCTGCAGCAGTATAGCATGCATCGCCTTAATTCCTGTCTACCTCCGACAGTCTGTCTCCATCTTAAAGTACCTATACATAAGCAAGCTATGCTTATGAATACTCAGTTCTCCATCCTCCGCCAAGCCCGGTTGCTACAGTATTTTCGACTCTTAATGTAATGTTCGTAATTACTATTTAATTACCCAAGGGCAATACTGGACCCTATTACATTACTAAGGCTCCGCTGTCTGTCTGTAATCAGGCTGTATCTCATGAACCGTGATAGTTAGACAGTTGAAATTTTCACAGCTGATTTATTTCGGTTGCCGCTAAAAAACAGAATAAAATAAATATTTAAGGGGCTCCCATACAACAAACGTGATTTTTTATTCGTTTTTTTTTAAATTGCTGTTACATCTGAAACGGGGACTTTGTAACAGCTTGCAATACCAAAGAACAATGGCAGCCTCCCATACATATTTTTATTTGAGAATAAAATGATGCGTCTTTAAATGAAAAAAATACTATTTAATACAGCGTGATTACCTGTTCACTACGTACTAGATTTGGACTCTTGAGAAGGCCGAGTATAATAGATATTCGAGCTTGAACATTTTGTAGGTTATATCTTTAGATCGCTTTTAATGTGTCAATGTTTTTGATTAATGGTATACCTACTATTGTCTCTTGTAATCTAATGTTGGTGTATAACGTCCAACTGAACAGTCCGACCGGGGAAGTAGGTACCTCCGCCCTGCAGAATACCGCGGCCATAGTAACCTCGTGATGTGTTCCCGGCGGTGAGCAGAGTAGTCAGAGCTCACTGGAGAGTTTTTGTACTGTCAGAGAGAAGACCAAAGGCTATTCCCGATTTGTCTTCTATACTGACGGCACAGAAAGTCTGTGTTTACAGGGTCGGTAGCTCGAGTGTGACTCCCCTGGTGTTGTACACGTCCATAGGCCACGGTAATTACTTTCCATCAGGTGGTCCGTGTGCTTGACTGCCACCTCAGCAGTTTAAAAAGAAAAACCGGCAACGGACATCCCACGCGGTACTCGCCGTCACTTCAGGTGTTTAGTCTTCAGAGAGAGAGAGCGGCAATCTTAGTTAAAACATTATTTATATTTTAGGGTAAAAAAACTAAATCATTTTATTTTAAAGTTAGTTTATTCATCGTCTTCTCTGACAATAATTGCATCTAAAAATTCTGCCGGTGCTGAAATATTTTGTTGACGTCTGGCCCACCCCAAATACCAGACAAGCATCATCACATTAGCACAACAGCCTACAGTGCGACGACCAACCAAACAATTGCAGCAATATTCTAAGATTCCTGTCCGGCCTGGAATATCGTTTTGTATTAAAATATATACAAAGTATTGTTTATTGCTAACATGGCGTGACTTTATTTTGCCTCTTATTAACGTGGTGATGCCAGATATTCTAAGATTATATCGAGTGGGATCAATGTGTTCACTACACACTTCAATTCTGTAGCCTCCATGGAAACGTACATGCTCGCCATAATATGAGCGTGCTTGTCTTATTTGGTACGTTCCCAAGGCAAACAAAATTAAATCCTTATATTCCATGGTTGGGAAGTATAATATATTATTTTCATCCGCTGTAATACTTTCAAAATGGGATGACCTTCTGTTCATATTTATGAACTGGACCATGTCTGCCAGGTTATTATTTAAAGCCATGCGTTCTCTTATAATTTCTAAGATTTCATTCGCATAAATGTTGTCATGAAAGCGAACACCAAACTTGTTAAGGAGAGCCGCTGCTATTTGGAATGTCTGCATCATGTGTGGCAGAGACCTATGGAAGTATTCTTGTCTGAAGAGTTTAAAATCTCTTTTCAAATGACCATTTACAGCCTCTACCACCCATCGACAAATAGTAACGCAGCGGTTACGGTTAGCTTGAGCTGTAGTTAACTGGTGTTCACCTTCTAAAAGAGATTCTGGCATACATGCTCTATAGCCACATCCCTCTAATAAACTAATTTATTTATAGCCTTTTCTTCCAAACTACAATGTTACATAAAATATCTTAAAAACTACAAAATGTCTCTAAGTTCGGTGTGCCTCTTGGCATAGGCCTCCTCCAATGCTTTCCACTGAGTTCTGTCCTCCGCAACTCTAGTCCAGAAAGGGCCCAAGGTTACACGAATGTCGTCTTCCCATCTTGTTGTCGGACGTCCTTTTCTTCGAATGCTGTCTCTTGGATACCAAAGAGTAACTTGCTTGCTCCATTTTTCCAAATTGCAACGTAACATGTGTCCAGTCCAACCCCATTTTAAATGATCTATACGAGTAAGTATGTCTGTAACTTTAGTTCTTTTCCTGATTTCTATATTGCTGATTTTGTCCTTAAGCTTTATTCCCATCATACTTCTCTCCATTGCTCTCTGACATTTCGCTAGCATCTCTCTTTGTCTCTCTGTAAGGGACCAAGTTTCACATCCATAGGTTAAACAGGGGAGGATGCAGGTGTTGAATGTCTTACTTTTGGTATGGTTGCTTAAGTCCTTGCTTTTCATGATTTCTTTAAGCGACCAATATTTTTTCCATCCACTGGCAATTCTTTTATTAACTTCTTTATACCTTAGATTTTTCAGACTAATAGTTTGTCCTAAATAAACATATTCCTGTACATAATCAAGTTTGTTCCCATTTAAAATTACTTCGACTTCGGTGCTGTTAGTCATGATTTTCGTTTTACTTGCGTTCATTTCGAGTCCCACTGCTTTGCTTTTGGTAACTAGAGTTTGTATCATTACTTGTATTTTGTTTGGGTCCTCTTCTAACAGTATAAGGTCGTCGGCAAATCTTAGATGATTTAAGCGCCTGCCGTTAATATTAAGACCAAAGTCATCCCAATCGATTTCTCTGAATATATTTTCCAGTACAGCATTGAATAGTTTGGGGGATAATGGGTCACCTTGTCTGACTCCTCTATTGATGGGAAAAGAATCACCTTTACTTTCTAACTTGATGTTGCTTTTGCTCTTGCCATAGATGTTTTTAATGATGTTTATATAGGTATTTTCAACTCCTTGTTGTTTCAGGCTTAACCAAATAGAGTTGTGGTATAGGCTGTCAAATGCTTTAGAATAGTCAATAAACGCTATGTAAATTGGCTTCTGGAATTCATTGCATTTTTCCACAACTTGTTTTATAGTATGTATGTGATCTATTGTGCTGAAGTGCTTTCTAAAACCTGCCTGTTCTACTGGTTGGTTATCATCAAGTGTGTTTGTAAGTCTATCCAAGATTACTTTTGCAAATACCTTGTACACATTCGAAACCAGGCTGATAGGTCTGTAGTTGCTAATTTCGTCCATCGCTCCTTTTTTGTAAATAAGGATAATGTGTGATTCTGCCCACTGTCTAGGGATGGTACATGTGATTAGAATATCATTAAATATCTTTGTTAGGATAGGTGTTAGTTCTTCGACTGTGCCCCTCATTAATTCATTACGTATGTTGTCAGGACCTGGGGTTCTTTCGAGCTTCTGAGAGTAAATAGCTTTCTTTACTTCTGCTGTAAGTATTGGTGGTATATCTTCTTGGTTACTGCTTAAAGTTATGTCGATACTATCATGCTGTTGATTTTCGTCTTTCGAGTAGAGTGTTTTGTAGTAGTTAGTCGCCAATCTCAATTTTTTTTTGCGTTTTGTCTCTAATCTTGAAGTACTATTTTTCAGTTTTGGAATCCATTCCTTACCTTGTTCTCTTAGTTCTTTGAGTGCTTTTCTGGTTCCGCCAGTTTTCTGTATTTCCTATTCAAGTTTTTTCAATCTTTTTATTCTTCTATCCTTTCTCATATTTTCTCGAATCTCCTTACTGAGGTTTGATATTTTATTTCGGTTTTCTTTACATTTCATTGAGTCTTGTATTAGTAATTTTCTCTTTTCTAATAGTTGAGTAGTCTTTTCACTAAATTTGTTTGTGTTCTTGTCAGCGTTTCCTTTTTTAAACTGAGAAAGATTCTTGTCGAGGTGATCATACTTCATTAGTACACTGATGTTCGAATTAGCTATTTCTAGCATAGTTTTTGTAGTGGATGTGGTAGTGTTCTTTGTGTAATGATATGTTGTGTTTGAAGTAATATACTTCCTAGATGCTTTCGGTTGGTGTTTTTTTAAGCAGCAACGTACCATGCGATGGTTTGTATTAAAATTTAAGCTCTGTATAACATGGGTGTCGTTAAAGTATTTTGCTTTATTTGTTAGGATGTAGTGTAGTGTAGTCGTTTTTGTATTTACCATCTGGGGAGACCCAAGTCCATTTCTTTATTGGATTTTTCTTAAAGACTGTATTCAGCACTGTTAGTTTGTTTTGCATAGCAAATTCTATTAGCTTCTGTCCATTTTTACTTCTCTTTCCACTACCGTAGCTTCCTAAGATCGACTCTTCTCCATCTTCTCTGGTGCCAATCTGGGCGTTGAAGTCCCCCATAACTATGAGGTAGTTGTTGCCGTATTTATTTATGATGTCTGACAGATCGTTGTAGAAGTTTTCAATGTCTATCTTGTCGGCTTGCTCAGTAGGTGCATATGTTTGTATTATTGTCCAAATTTTATTATATCCTGGTAGCTTGATGTTAAGAATTGCTAGTCGGTCGGAAACTCCTATCAGCTCCTGTATATAACTTTTTAGGGATTTTTTAATTACAAAACCTACTCCTCTCTGCCCTGCTGTTTCACCTTTATGGTATAAAATATAATTCTTATATTCTTCTATTTTATCACCTAATCTCCTCATTTCGCTTATACCAAGGATTTCGTAGTTTATATTATCCAGTGAGTTTTCTAGTTCTAATAAACTTTCATGTGTTCTTAATGTTCTTGTATTTAAAGTTGCAATATTGAATGATTTACTTCTGTTTGTTGAAGGGTGTTGGTCTAACTCCCCACGGTGACCAGCCGGCTTGGGGCCTTTTGTTTCGTTACTTCCTGTTTTATTTGTTTTCTTTATATCTTTGTTTCTATTTATCGTTGCTGTAGTTGTTGTTAAACTTATTTTCGTATTATGTATTTTTAGTTTTTTGACTGTTTTCCGTGGTTCATCTTGTTTTGAGGTAGGTTAATTTTTGAGAGTTTCGTGGGTTGCTTTTCTGAAGGAATCTCGTTGATACGGCTGAAGCCTTCTGGCGGAGTTGAAGGTGGTGACGATGGTACTCGTTTTCTTTTTTCTTTACCTTTAAATTCTTTTACTATCAGTAATCCATTTCTGATTACTGCATATTTGCCTTCGAGTCTCGCTTCTTTCATTTTTGGGATTAAGGCCCTATTGGCTGCAATGACGTCTTTGGGTAGGTCCTCCGTAGCGTAGACGCCCTTCGGAAACAGCTTGCTGTTATTAATTATCAGGTTTCTTCTCCAAACCAGCGTTGTAGTTATCAAGATAGGCCTGGTTTTTTCATTGGTTTTCCTTCCCACTCTATAGGCGTTGCTAATTTCCCATTTGTCCCACTCATTTTCGTTAGTTGTTTCGCTTATCCCATTGAGATAGGTTAATACAGACTCTATCAACTGTTTCTGATTGGTTTCCATCTCTGGTATTCCAAATAAGAGTAGATTATTTCGCCTCGAAGATATTTCTAGTTTAGTGATTCGCGATTTTAGATCGCTTACTTCTGCTTTCAATTTAATGTTTTCTTCAAGTAAAGGTTTTATTTTCTCATCAAATGTTTCAACCAGGTTCGTATTTATTGCCTCAGTTTGCATTTTCAGCTCCTGCTTCAGTTTCTCAAACAATAATTCCGTTTGTCTATCCATTATAGTGGTGAATCAGCGTTTCCCCGAAGATAGGTAACTTATTTTTATCTGGTCACCCTGTATTATGTCAAACCTTACAATCTTGTGAAGTTTGACAGTTAGCACACAGTTCCGGTGAAGTTTGATTGATTGGTTGATTGAAGTCTATATTTGTTTATGGTCGCGTGACTTATGCAGATTTGACATAACCTAAAAATTGAATTGGTAAAATCACTAAGGTTTTTGGCGTTTTTCTTTGATTTTACGAAATATGCACTATTGAGACACGTAGCCGCGAATTTATTCTTCGAGTTATAGTATGGCTCGGGTACCTTCTCGCAATATTTCACTTTTTACGTTCACTTTTTCGTGGAGCAACACAACAACGATGTTTACAAGTTGGCAGCCGGAAGTTTTTTTTTTTTTTTTTTTTTTTATATATATATAATATATATATAATAAACTAATACTGTCCCTAAAACCCCGGTCTAAGATGAACACATCACCTTCTCTGAAATATGGCCTTAGAGAACCCATTGCAGAAAAAAGGTTGGTCATTATTTCAGCGTCTGATGTAGTTGCTTTATATGGGCCAAAACAATCAACAATATATCCATCACATGCGACAATCATAAATGGCTTTAATAAATTCCTGTATTTGTGTAGAGAATAACTCTGTTTCTGGAACATATAATTTGAGCTCTTATGTATATAAATGTACGTGCCATCACATATTACAATGGCATTGCTGCCATTACCATATAGTCCGTTTGGGATCAACATGTTATGTTGTAATAATTCCTCTCGTGTCATTTGATTAATTCCCAGGTGCTCAGGAACAAAATCTTGCACTAAAACCTCCCTCACTTTATCCATTAGACATTCTAATGTGCGACGTGGTACTTCCACCAATGTTGAAATCCTCTCATCAGAATCACCAGTTCTCATCTTCAATAGCAGCGCTGCCAGACCTAGACTGCCTCTTTTTATTTGTGTTATTCTAGGTACTTCTTCAAGTAAGAGATTGAACTGTTCTTTAGTGTACCCTACCCAATATTCAAATACTCTGTTGTCCATTTCTTCTAGATTTTCAAAGTCAATAGCTGGACTAAATGTATTAACAAATGAAAACACATGTTGTATTTGGTCTGCGGTAAACGAGTCAATACTATTTTCTGACTCAAATAGTGTCTGCCATGTTTTACTCCTTAAATGTTCAGCACAAACACGAGCTAAGTTTGGTACATAATAATGGTGATTGTGAAGAATAATTGCACGCAATTTATCTGATATACCATACAATGTGGTGCTATTGCAGTTAGGGAAAACACAATGATTATTTGAGTTGGCCGCTCTTCTGTACTCAGGTAATACTATTGTATGAGTTGCCACAGGTTGAGGATTCTCTTGTGGTACTGCTGTTGATTCCTCTATAGAAGTATTACTGCTACTAGGCAATGGTCTGGTATCATCAATATGGGTCATACGGCGTACCTCTCTTTGAGTGCGTAACCAGCATGGGTGGCACACACGATCAGATGCTGCTATCTGAAAATAAAGAAAACTATTTTCAACACTCAGAATTAAAACTATAAATGCATTTTCCTATCATATCTATTAACATTTAAATGCATAACACAGACTGCTTTTTCCAAGCATAACATTTTTTAAAGGTATTTGAGGGGACCTTACATATGAAGCTAAGATGACGATGATGATGTAATACCATTTTATTGTAAATAAAAATATAATAAAACCAACCTGTCTTGGTGCTATTCTGCTTTCTATAATATTAATCATGGACTGCTGCAGTTCAGATGGATTGTCCCTCAATACTTTATCACTTTGACGTCGTAAAATGGAACAACCACATAAAATATACACATTAGTATGGCCATGGTGGCTAGGTCCAGCTTGTGTTTCACCACTTTGATTTGCTTCTTGCTGCAAATTAACATTCACGCTCAACATAGCCAGGTCTCTACATGCTTCACATACATAGTCTTCATCAGTAATCTGAAAAACAAAATGGTATAACTCAAATTATGAATGTTTTTGGGATCACTCAATTGGTTTGAAAATGTAAATGGTATCCTTAATAAATCTTCAATACTTACGATTCGGGGATACACCCAGCTACAAATTAAAGTGGTAACTCGGGTATCAAGTTCCAAGGCTTTATATCGGCGCAGTGTATTGACGCATATATTGCAATTGATGCATAGAATACGAGTTGGCCTACCACGTCCTCCCATCTTGGCGGCAGCAAACAAGGCTTAAAGCAACGAGATCCACAGAATAGGCAAAATCGGCATCCAATATACAAACAGCACAGTCACTCAGGTAAGTATCAGTATCAGAGTCCGTAGGTATGCAGGGGTCATAAAGAGCAAAGATCAGAGTCCTTAAAGCAGTCCGGGTCACAATAAACTTTTTTAAAAAAAACGGTAAAGATGATCGAAAACACTCCACGACAAAACAGCGCAAGCGCAAATATGTACCATAAAGAGAATATAAGCGCAAACGTCTAATGTTGTCACAGACAACATTTCTTTTTTGCAATGGATATGGGGCTTTTCGAACCTTTGAACAGTGTACACATAGATATGTTTTTTATTTATATTACTTATATACATTCATTTCAGAAAGCCTGTGAGGTTGAAAAACATGCATTTAAAAATATATCAATAACTAACATACTTCATTGATTCAGTTCTTACAATAATTTATAAAACTAAAAATAATTAGACTTTACTGCACAGTAGTTTACGACCTGTTGTTAGAATAGCTGCAAAATGGTAACATTGAATTGATAAGGAAACTAATTAATCAATTAAACTCATAATAATTTGTCTTTCTTTTCCTCGGCTCTTATTAGCTTAGACGATAATTTCATAAAACGTAGATATTTACTAGAATGAATTTGCTCTTAATGACATTTTAAGACGCTCAAATTTTTGTCTAATATAATTTCGCCATTGTTCTTTGTCATGCGCATATTGCTGATTCTATAATAACTTTTTGATAGGACTGGTTGAGAACGCCATAGTGTAGTTATATACTCGATAGCTCCTTCTATTTGCCCTAATCCAAATACGTAGTTAAATGATTGAATGACTCCGCCTAATTAATTCAATTAAATTTTTTAAGCATTTTGTATTTCTAATTTTAAGCATTTCGAATGTCTGGGACGTGTCTAGATAGCTCAGCTGGTCAGAGCATTCCCCCTGTAAGGGACTGGTCGCGGGTTCAATTCCCGTTCTAGATGTTATTTTTTTCCGATCTAAATCTTTAGAAAAAGTAAGCATACAAAATGCTTAAAAAAATTAATTGAATTAATTAGGCGGAGTCATCAAAAAACAATGTTTAAAAATGACTGTAAAGTTATTCATTGTTTCCGTAGTTCGCAAGAATTACGGTAGATGGCTCCAGCGTCGCCTTAAGACGTATATAATATATCGGAGAATTTCGAATATCTCGGACGTGTCTAGAAGCTCAGCTGATTCCCCTGTAAGGGACTGTTCGCGGGTTCAAGTCCCGTTCTAGATGTTCTCTTTTCCGATCTGAATCTTTAGAAAAAGTAAGCATACAAAATGCTTAAAAAAATTAATTGAATTTTTGTTTTTATTTGAATTTTTTCTCTCTCGTTTTATTGGCACATATATGGAGTTGAAATAAAAATCTGAATTTTTGACAAAGAGAAATGTAATTTTTTTCCGGAAATATGAATAAACACATATTTCGAGGAAATTAACGACTTAGGTGAAAAAAATATACCTGTTTTTTAATTTTAAATAGGTATTACTTTTTATGGTGTGGAACAATATAATAGTCTACTTGAATCTGACAAAACATGATAGAGTGTTAAATTCCATACAGTGCAGTGGTTCCACGCGTGCGATGCATGTTATTTTATTATGCTTCTTTTTACAAGGGGAACCATGTTGCTTAGTCAGAGAAACGGTTGTATTACTGCGAGTACTGCTAGTAGTACTACTACTAGCTGATGCACTCGGCTCCGTCCGCGCCGAGGTCGTCATAGTTTTTTGGTCATATGACCGGTTCTACTTAACCAATTGCAATCAAGTATACGGCAGATTTTAAGTCTGAACAAGACCTTTCTAATACAAAAAACCGCATCAAAACTTTTTGTGTAGTAGTTTTTGCGTCCATCGCGAATAAACAACCAAGAATTCCAAAACAATTTTTTTGTGTTCAGTATCGTTCATTTAACACAACTCAAGATATTTTTTTAGATATCTCTAATGTACAAATACAACTAATTTACAATTGTATAATAGTCTATGGATATGACTACTACACGATACCAGTACCCTACGCTAACCTAATCTAAACCCAAATGCACGGTCATGAATCGCTTCGTATAAAGTATTATATAGATTGTTTTACATAATATGTAGTACCTAGTATCCTTTAAAGTATCACTCTTACACTTACTCAATCAATCATTCATTTTTCATGCCCGTCTGTAGACCCGAGATGGCGTGCGGTTTTAGTCGGTTCAAGCCCGACATAACCGCCCCCGCGGGCCGGCGGGGGGGTATCCGAAGGGATTTCCGCACGAGAAAAAAAAAAAAAAAGGTACCGAACTAACATCAACGTAATTGCAACTTAGATAATACTCGTTGCACCACTCAAACTGGGAGCAATACATAACAACATCATCATCACAGCAGCATTAGTTCGGGTTGCATCTAAAGCTTGCTGAGCCTAGCGGCCGCTCGCATACTCTTTCAACTGATTTTGCTTATCTTGGCTTTTACGGAAGCGTCTGCCATTTGATCTCCCAACCCCGAGAATATAGCCTGCGCCAGAGCCTCGTCCATCAATCAGCAGGTGTACCGGCTCCCAGGTGATGTTGGCTTGGTCCTCGAAGATCTTGGTGGGGCCCCAAAAATACCCCAGCAATACAGGCTATACTAATAAACATTATGAAAGGAACTCACCACGTCGCTCTAACGCTGCGTGTCCAACTTAAGTGAAGGCCAAGGTTTAGAGCCAAACTCGTCTAAAACTATGTCTTATTCTGTGCATTGGTCACTGGTTCATCCTTCCTCACAATCACATCACAAGCCGACTGTCTACAATGCTCACTCCACTACCCCGATTACTCCAATAATTCTTGCAACAGATTTTTTATTTCGTCCCTTTTTTTATGAAGCTTACACGTGTTTGGGTTTAACGTTTTTGTTAAGATTCTATAGAATTGTCATAACTTGGTTCATTACAATAAAAAACAAAGATTCTTTTTTAACAGTTTAACATATTACCTGTTTGCGTTATATATTATATATTGTGAAGGTGCAATCCGTGCAATTATGCAATATTTTATACTGTATATTAAATTGCAATATAACAGTTGCACTGTTGTTATAAGACTTATTTATTACCCTAAACATAAGGGGAACATTTATAAGATCATGATCAGACGTGCCTACTTGTATGAATAGTCATGCAATAAAAGCGATGGTTGAAAGACGACTGGATGTAGTGGAAATGCGATTTTTAAGGTGGCTGTGTGGCGTGACGAGAATGGATAGAATAAGGAATGACTATTAAAGAAAGTTTGGAAGTTCAACCAGTTAAAGGACAATTACGGAGCGAGCGGCCATTATAGTATAGCCATACATATTAGGTAGACGAGTAAGAGGAAATGACTTCTAATAGAAATGTATGGAGGAGAATGATGTATTGCACCGACCCCAAATAAATAATTATGATGCAGGGCAGGTAGGTAATGACTGGAGTTTATTAAGTTCTATATCAATTACAATGGTTGGAGCATATTGTGAAATCTGCAGACTGGTCTTACTGATAACAATAATAAAACAATTCACTAAAATACTTTTATTCATACATGCCTTTTACACTTCTGGACCCAGATCTATATAGAATCAAAGTGATAATTAATCAATTTTACAGTAACAAGTATTTGTTGAAAAACTAGTGTGAATTAACTACCCAGAAACTCATATTAATACTAAGGTGTTATTATAAATAGTAGTAAGAACGAGTGTCATTTCCTTTAATTCTGCTATTATCTGTATTTATTTTCTGTATCTCCTTGGATTGATAAAAAATTGTGACATGTTTTTTATTGACACATTCTGAGGATTTACCAATTTATTCATTTTCAATTTTAGCTAGAGAAATAATAGTACCTTCATTAGTGATTTCATGTAGAAAAATACAACCATATTTTCGATACAAATTATAATCAATCAACAGTAGGGCCCAAAAATGTCAGTCTCCTGTTTTTAAACATGTTTATAATTTTGACAGATACCTCTGTGCTTATGAAAACGGACAATATATTTAGTTTACTCTCCAACTTAGTATAAGCAGTTTCCAACTGAGTTACAGGCATTTATTTAAGTGAGATGACAATTGTAGATACTAGATATATACGAATATAATAATAATCAAATAAAATGCTAAGTATTTGATACTAAGCATGCCGCAACTACTTTGATACGAGTATCAAAGTAATGAATTGTGACATAGCAATTTACACAAGAATGCTTAAATACATTATTTTGAGTCTCACTGTTTTCTGCTAATGGCAGTTAGTTCTGGCTAAGTGTTGTCTAGGTGTTAACTACCCAATAAACCGCTGGACTCCTTGATGAACTAAGTTAAACTAATTTTGTCTACAATAATTATTATTACAATTTAACTTTTTTTATCACTGCGATAATATTTAAATTATTGAAATAAAACTATTTTTAACGGATTCTATCGCGATTTATTTGATGTTATATATATTATATATTTTACATTAAACCCGACGTTTTGACGGGGAGACTTAGGGTATTTTAGGAAGAGACGGGGGGTCTCCCCGTGACCATGGCTACTGAAAAGCAACCGAAACGTCGGGTTCAATGTAAAATATAAAATAACGTCAAATAAATCGCGATAGAATCCGTTAAAAAATAGTTTTATACCAATGTGTCACATTCGTGTAAACTTCCGAAAATATCATAAATTATTATTTTTCTACATTATAAATAATTTTCATAGTTTACAGTCTCTCGAAATATTCAGTATCACCTCTTTTTATCTAAATCTGACTGGTCTTTGAAATATTTCTCGATTTCTTGTAGAGTTTTGTCTTTACTTTCAGGTAAATATTTATATAGTAAAAATGCAAAAACAGACGATGATATTCCATAAAAAAGAAAAGCACCGTGCAACCCGAATACTTTAAAAATATATGGTGCAACCTTTAAAACAGTAGCCATCAATACTTCAGAAAATATAGCAAGGATTGGTAAAGAGGAACTCCTAAATCGAATAGGTGTGAGCTCACCATACACAGAACACGCCAAGATCATAGGTCCACAGCTAAAAGTCATCGAAAATAATGTCAGCAATAATAATGTTATAATTTTATTTTCTTCAACAACAGATAAATCAATGAGATACAAGTAAAGGGATAATATGAAAAGAAATCCAATACCGATTGATGAAGATGTAAGCAACAATGTCCTTCTTTTAAGATACTTTGATAGAACGCATCCGATTAGCATACTAAATATAGTAACAGTTTCTAATATAAGTATGCCAATATACGCCGTAGGCTCACTATTCGTCATTCTTTTAATAATTTCTAAAGAATACATACTGCAAACAAACTTACCTGAAAAGTTATATAGCAACATAACCGTCATAGACAATAAGAGGGGTTTGTGAAAGGCTTTCGTTGACAACGTTTCCAAAATTTCTTTAAACTTTGAATGTTGCGTAGTTATGTTTCGTCTTGCACGTGTTTCTAAATACTCTTGTTGTGCTTTTATTAAACATTCTAATTCATTTTCAGAATCCTTATCGATTCCTTTCAGCCAACGGTGTGATACAGTACACTCATCAAAATGTCCTTTCATTGCTAGCCAAGATGGAGATTCAGGCCACAGGAGGGCTGTTAGTGAAAAAGTAGAACATACAAAAGCAATGAATGCAATATTCTTCCAGTAGCTGAAAGAACCTGTTACATTTGCAATCAACAATCCCCAGAAGAAAATAGTTGATTTGACTGTCATAAACACACCACGGTAGCTCGGGGAGGAATATTCAGTCACGATGAGAATTAATACTGTCATATTGCTGGCTACCAGCACACCTTGCATCATTTCACTTATTAATAGTACAATATTGGAAGTGCTTAAATAAAATACAATGTAAGCTAAAATCGTAGTGATACATAGAAATAGAAAAGGTATTCTTCTGCCAAGTTTTCGAGTGAGTATTGGTAAAATAAGTATCCAAGGTAAGGCGCTGTAGCCGTGAATGGATGCTGAAAGGATAAAAAAGTAGGTACTTGAAACAATTCAATTGGATTTATTGAATACAAATAGTTATATATTTTTTACAAACTGTATATATATGAACTGTCGTGATCTAGACCCACGGATAAAATAGAACCCATATGCCACGCGCATATGGATTCTAGCATTCGGAATAACATACCTAGAAACGTCTTTTTGTAAATATATACAGTGAAATATGAAGAAACACTCAGACTAATATTCCTACATGCAAATATTTATACTACGCTGAAATTAAATCCGCGACTTTAACTTAGCAGTCGAATGTTTTACCGCTACGCCATAGACTTAAACGGTTTTATTTTGATTTACATAAAAATCTAAACTATAGACTTTAGGTTACTTCTTTTGTTTAAGCTGACATACTTTTGTGTCAAAAGTAATACATTCTTTAGTTTCTATTTGAAGTCAGTTGAAACAATAAACTCCATAAGCTGCTAACATCAATCAAATACTTTGGAATTGAATTTATTTTAAGAAACAAGAGTCGATTTGGGCAACCTAATCGCTCTAGAGAAAAAGCATGATTAATAAAGATAAAAAATAAGAGTGAATTTAAGAGTTTCAAGTAAGCTAACTATAAGCTTTAAGCTCCCCATTCTAAAGAATTATTGAATAGGCTCTTTTTACAAAAACACGTAATCATAAGATTACCTAAAGACCTAAAGATTTATAATACATTAGTAACATTACCTCCCACAGGAACGGAAATATAATTTTACAGAAATTACATACTCAACCATGATGCCATTTCTTCACTGACTGCTTCCGTTGTATTTGCCTCTCTTCTTATTTGTGGAATTGTGACATTAGGGGCACCGTAACACATCCCTAGTACGAAATATATTGACCATACACCACCAACTACAAACAACTGAAATGAAATATAATTAAATACAAGCCTTAAAGATTTAGGATATAATTGGTCAAGTCGGAAAATTATTTCGATTCGTTAAGCTGTTTTTTTACATTCATTTTTGTTTAACTTCGTGAACGAAACTTATATAGTACATAAGTTACGCTTCATCAAAGCATATAAAGGTTCTTAATGAACAAGTCTATGGAAAGTACTGACTCGTCAAAGTCTGTTAGTAGTAATAATTGGTCAAACGCATTGAAATACAAATTTGTATAGAATATTTAATACATTTCATTACTGTTGGAAAACTGGTTGGGCAATAAAAATTATACCTGTCGCCAGAATGGCATCCATGAACTCTTTCCAGGAATATCCTTGGATGGTATATGTTGAATATCGGCAGATTTCTCCAACATGACGTTTTTATCTCCCGCAGAAGTAATCAATCAACAATCATAGTTAACTAAAACGTTCAATAAAACAAAGAATAATTATAATTAAATCTATATGGTATATCGGTATATGTTTTCAATCATGACACCTCACTCACTTTATAAACGCGGCCTTTAACCATATTAAGACAAAAAATTACAATGATAAAAGAAATTGTTAAAACTCACATAACCTGACTACACAACCACATAGTTGACAGAGTCGACATAAGAATTTGATGCGGTGCTAGTGCTCCAAACGGATACAAAGTAAATAAATCCAACTTAACTGCTATAAATAACAAACAAGTTTTCAAATATCGAAGTTCAAATGAATATTTTGAGGCCTGTTGTGTTTACCTTTATGTATTTTCGCTGGTTTTTACTTATTTTTAGTGTAAACCTTCAATTAATTCGTGTCAATCTTCCTAAACACTTAGATTGAAGAACACTTCTTTGGTCGCCTGAAAATATAACTTTTTATCAGATGGTAACAAGGTGCGTTGGCATACTTAGATGGACTTAGACTGAACTGGATGCTCTAGATAGGAGGATCCGGACACTGCTAACTACATTCCGAATGCAACATCCACGTTTATCGGTAATAAGGTTGCATATCCCGCGGAAGGTGGCGGGTCTTGGTTTTTTAAATGCCAATATGACCACGAGATATACAACCTTAGAAAATATTTCCTACGTGTAAATGCAGCCATGCATCATGATGCGGTCACAGTGGACAATGGCCTTACCCCTCGCGTTAGCTAGAGAGATTTTTTTTTGTTTCATCATGGGAAATGTCCTACGGCATACCGTGCGACGCGAGGAGGCTGCGCGGTTATGTGTAGCTCTCACACACAAAAACCCCTGCGGTGTGCCATAATCAGCGCCTTGTCCGGAAGGCCTGACACTATACAAGAATACTTCTATGGCAACGCCTACTAGTGCGTGCCCGCAGTAGTCACGGGCACCTGCACCATAAAACTATCATTTAGGCGAAGTCCAAGCACACACGGACATCGCCTCTTCGCGGGTGGCTAGAAAGGCGGAAGGAGGGCTAACCCCGTCCCTCCCATCCGCAGCCACACTCAGGGCGGCATGAGGCGTAAATATTCGCGCCTCCGCCGCCCGGTTCGCCGGCGGTGGATCCGATCAGCAAGGGGATCTCCGTCCCTAATCCGTTCCTTCTGCGAGATGACGTCCTCGTAGAAGGTTGCGAGTGCGGTAAAATTCCTGTCGCTAGCGGCCATATATCGGACGATGGCCGCCAGCGGAAGGTCACTCCCTATAACTGCAGCCAGTGCACGGCGCTGGAACTCCCCTGCCTGGCAGACCGCAAGCGTGTGCTGCGCCGAGTCCTCACTGCAGTCGCAGTAGTGGCAGGCGGGACTCAATTTCCTACTTGCGACCTTGAACACTTTCCGAAGCAGCCGTGCCTGGAAAGCATCTACGTCAGTCGGAAAGAATGGATCCCGTGCTAATGCCCTGCCCCTTCAACAATGACCGGCTGGAGCGCCTCCACGGTGGCAAAGCCAGCCAGGACGACCACCTCAGCAGAATCAAAACAAAAGGCGGGTGGCGGCGGAGTTCCGGCCAACGGACCGGACAACCACCGTGTACAGCCGCCTGCAATCGACGCTGGGAGCCGATCGTCCCGGAGAATCACTCAAACATTACTCAGACAGATTATTTCCGGTTGCTCTCGGCTTGCCAACGGCGAATACTTCCGCAGACATAACAAAGTAGCCAAGATTGTACATCAGCAACTTGCCCTTAAGTACAATCTTGTGCTTCGGAGATACCATACTACAGGTATGTGCCCGACATAAGTGCAATAAACCTGATAATAGTGATAATAGATCGATTAGAGCGTCGTGCAATGATAGTTGATAGCACTGTCCCCCATGACGAGAATCTCGTGAAAGCAGAAAAAGAAAATCAAATGAAGGATTTGGACCTGGACAATGAGATTGTGAATGACATGACATGTTAGATGTGGACTCAGCTATTATTGTACCGATAATCGTTTCAGCATCGCCCAGAGGCACAAGCTACATCTTAAGAGAGCAGCAGGCTCAAGGGCTTGATACATAAAGCATTTCTATTAGGCACGGCACGCGTAGTGAGGAAGTTTCTTTCCCTGGAGCCCTAACCACCGGTAGCTTGGTCCTTGTACTCGATGCCGGTGGAACACTATTTTTATATATTATTCGTATTTGTTATATAATTGGTATGAAATTGCCGGAATTTTCTTACAAATTCATGAGTTCGTTATTCCTGTAATTTAATAGCTATAACCGTTATTTATATTTTGTATGAAAGTTGATTTCAAGATTTTACAACTCTGTATTAAATTTTGTTTTTATTGGCCGCTTGATAAATTAATTCGATCTTCAAAAACAGTACTTCCTAAATGCTATCCATTTTGATGATAAATTACGTATTACTTAACAGCTGTCACTTTTCAAAAATGTAATAAAAGTTGCTGTTTGTTGGCTTAATGTTGGCTCATTCATACACAAAAAAATCATAAAATTTGGATTTGTCATTCCTCAAAAAAAGCCAAAAATGTTAGTACTGAAAATTGGGTTTCCTCCAATTTCTTCAAGAAAAACGGCAATTTCATATGTAACGACCTAATATTTAAAAATGTAATTATATGTATTTTAAATGAATAAAGGATAATAATAATAATAATATTTTTGGTTCGATCCAAGGCAGTTTTTGACTTATCAATAGCAGAGTGATGATTCAAACGCCTGCAACAGCGGCTGGAATTTTAATTTCTTTAGTTTCAAGGTAGCTAGGCTGGTGTTGGTTTCTGAATGTTCTTTAGGAAAGTGAGGGAGCATCAAAGGTCTTTAATACAACATAATGAATGTGAAGATCGCTCGTGAGATCAAAATCTATGAAACTTTGCTAAAATCACAGAATTATTAAGTAATAAACTCTGTCTGCAAAAACATCTTTCACTCGCGTGCTTAAGATAAAGTTTCAAACTTAATTTGCCAAATAAGTTTGAAACACGAGATTTGAAATTGTCATTCAACTTTGCTTGTTAAATGTTAATTGTTGTCAAAATTGAATACCCTATTGAACTTTCTTATGAGATAAGCATATCGATCACTAATGATTTATTGTAACACTTTCATCAGTATACCTACTAAGCCGAGATAGAATACCTAGAAGCATCCAGGCATACCTATTGGTAATACTTTAACGTGTTACCGAAGAGAGAGACCTGGGAGTCGTGCAGGATTCTTAGCTTTTATTGCGTGACCAGCTACGAAGACATATTATGATTTTTGAGACCGCAACATGCTCGACGCGCGATGCGCGTCGAACATGTTGCGGGCTCAGGCGACTCAGGCGCCGGAGGTCGCTTAACGACCTCCGTCCTCCTTGAGCGCAGATCTGGGGGTGGCAGGTGAGGCCGCCTGTCACCCCAGCAGAAGCAGGCCGGGACGGTAGGGCGACTAGCGCCCCTCCCCCAAACCGGGGCAAGACGGAGACACCGTGGTTCCCAAACCCGAGGGGGCCATCTCGAAACCGGAGATGGCTTAGGGTCATTCGGGGTGCGAGGGATATGCTCTATGGGCAACCGTACAACCCGGCGTGTTAAGACCCGAGACAAGGAGGTTCAAGCCCGACATAACCGCCCCCGCTGGCCGGCGAGCGTATCCGAAGGGATTTCGGCACGAAAAAAAAAAGGTATCCGATCTAAACAATAGGTGCACTGCACCGGGGGTGTGTGTTGGGTAACCTCCTCGAGTGTCGCTCCGATTCCGATCCCGCTGCAGTCAGGGGGGAACGGAATCGGAGCGGCCGGTACACCCTGGGCGGCGGTCAATGGCTTCCCCTTCACCCCTTCATAGGGTTGGCATTGATCGTCGGCCAATACCCAACGTGGCGGGAACACATCGCTCTCCGTACTCCTCTGCTTTCAGAGGAGACAGGATGAGCGATGCTGTTAGTGGTGAGATGGCCCAGGGTCAGCCGGGGTGCGAGGGATATGCTCTATGGGTAACCTTGACCCCGGCGTCTGAAGACCCGAGACGGCGTGCGGTTTTAGTCGGTGCAAGCCCGACATAACCGCCCCCGCTGGCCGGCGGGGGGGTATCCAACGGGATTTCCGCACGATAAAAAAAAAAAAAAAAAAAAAGGTGCACTGCACCGGCGATCATTAGCTATAGGCCGCGCCAAAAATCATAATTTTTTGACATTGACCCGCAACCAATCACAATCTATATTTTGCCCCTCCCTGGGCCAAGGGCTGGCGAGGCCCTTGCTTATAGCACAAGTAAAGGGAAAATTCCGATAATCGTAAATATGTAGTTACCCACATCACAAAAATATTTGTATGTCTGTCTACCATGACCAGAAGCTTTACAGTAACGTTAAGTGTGCGCCTCAATTCAGTTTTGTACGGAACTTTCAGTGTGCGAGTCTGACTTGCACTTGACCGGTTTTTTTAGTCATATCTACAGTTTGACTTAACCAATTGCAATCAAGCAGCGGCACATTTTGAATCTGACCAAGACCTTTCTAATGGAAAAAACCGCATCAAAATCCGTTCAGTAGTTTTTGCATCCATCGGAAACAAACAGATAAACAGATAAGAACTCAGTAAACTAGGTCTGCAATACATTCTGCTGTTGCAAAAATTGAGCGAAGCAATTTCACCAGGACTTTTTGTAACGGTGGTAATTCCACAATGGCTAGTCCGATTTTCGTTTTTCTTTTTTTATCTTGTGTATATGAACAAATACTTAATTAAAACCAATCGCGTGAATGAGGCTTTTTGTTCATTGAGAAATCGAATTTTAATTATTTTTTGCGGTGATTATCCCTCCGTGGTCCTTTTAATTTTTAATTTTCCTAGCCTATTTCCCATCAGTAACGTTTCGAAGTTATGTGTGTATTTATCGCAGGTTTATAAGTGCCCGGTTAATGGCAATAGGCTCGCCACCTATTACATTGGGACCTAAACATAAACTGGCGAAATGTGGGTGCTAGCACCTCTGCCTACCCCTTCGGGGATATAGGCGTGAGTTTATGAGTTTTATGTTATGTAACATCTTTGCTTGTGTGAAATTTCATTAGAATCGGTTCAGCTGTTTGGGAGGAGAAGATGGTCTACCGAAATACACGAGTCGTCTGAACTTCACTCTTTCAGAGCTCTCAAAAATATTTTTTTGTTCAGAACCGTTGAAGTATTTTTTTTAAATATCTCCAATGTACAGACACAACAAATTTAATTTTATAATAGTATAGATAAACTTGGTTTCATGTTCTGAAAAAAAAAACACCGAATTCCCTCACTGTTAAGTCTTACACTCATATTTATAGACAAGTAGAAGTATTTACTCGAGTAAAAGTAATAACTTAAGTTACGATTTGTATCCCATAGTTTAGAAACTGACCAAAGTAAGAACTGCCAAAAGTTAGAATTCTTGGTTAAGTAATAGTCACCAATAACTTTACTTACTACTACTTACTACATGCGACGGTGTTTTGGAGGTTAAATACAATTGTTGGGGCTGGGAAATAGATAATACTTAAATGTGTTTAAAAAAAACGGCTTCAAAAATAAATAAGTCAAAATTATGAAATAAAAAAATTAGGGGTTTACAATTTTCTTTTGAGATTGGTGCCAGTAAACCGGATTTATTTTGTATTTCATAGGTAAGCAAAAGAAATTTATTTATCAATTCATTATATTCAATACATATAAAAACAAGATAATACTATTATATGTTTGAGATGCAATTTTTTCTTTATATTTTAATCAATTAATTAACCTATTGCAGTCCACTGCTGGACATAGGTCTCTACCAATGTACGCCATAACACCGGATCCTCCGTCTTGCGCATCCAGCCTATCCCAGCTACCTTTTTCAGGTCGTCCGTCCATCTTTCTTGGGGACGTCACACCTTCCGTTTGCCATTTCAGCTTGTTTATTCTGCGAGTTATGTCGGTGACTTTAGTTGTTTGTCGGGTGACCTTATTTCGATTTTTTTTTTCTATTTATCCTAATTAAATTGATAATTTTATGTTAACATACTCATGTTATATTAGTTAATTATAGGCCCCTAACTTATTTATTTTGACTATAATTCTTGTTTTGTGTACTTATTACATGCAATAGAAGCGTATTATTATTGGGTACACCTGACACCACTTCGCCTACATCATCATTGCAGGTCGAACATTATCCAACAGATCGTACTCTACTCTTTTGATAGTTCATCAACATTAGCAAGTTTTAAGCGAACTTTTACATGTTAACTAAAACCTTAGTATTATTTTTCTTTTACCTGCTAGATCGTTTAGTTTCATGATATAACACTACAGAAATATAGTAATGCACAAACTTTGTTTTTTTGCATTAGATAATGGTTCTTTTTTATTATGAAAAAAGAACATAAAATAATAACAACTTCACGCCAGTATCCCGAAGGCGTAGGTAGAGGTGTATTACAAACTTACGATTCGCCAGTTATGTTTAGATCTCAATATAATAGGGGGTGAGCCTATTACCATCTACCGGTACATAACTAAGCGATAATTAATATTTTCAATACACACATAACTACGAAAAGTCAGAGCTGTGTGCCTAGGGCGACTGGGGATCAACCTGGACACCTCGCAGTCTGTTACGTACGCCACTACGTTAGCGATGCTTATATATATTCTTTTATTAAAATCACACTTTTTTAAACGAGCTTTTGTCTACATAATAATGTATTACATACATCCAAACATTAAAAGTTGAATAAAATCTTGTAAAAAGTATAATTTAAGATAATAGTATTAGTAAATATTTAGAGAAATGTTAACTATTATGAAAAATTAATATCTTCGATTTTTTTTCTGTATTCTTTATTCTTATTGTACAAATAAGTTTTTTGATACATGAAACAAACGGACATTCATGTACAAAGGCGAGCTTAACTGAATGTTAAGTTTTCTTCCAGCAAACCTTAGAGTGATAGACGACAGTAAAATAGAGACAGGGCAGAGTCAAGTGTAGAGCGAAAATGACAGATTAAGAAATATAAAGTTTAGTCAACTTACACAGAAAACGAAAATAGGTAACACCTATGTTCTATGCTTAATACGAGCATACCTATTACAATAAAATATATACATACAAACATCTGTATCTACAACACAATTACATACATTAATGTAGAATTTACTGCTTCCGGGCTGTTGCTAATATAGTTTTCTTCAACAAACAAAAGTTTCAATGTGGTATTCCCAGCTGGAAAAGATTTTTACGGCCGCGGCCTAAGTAATTCTTAAAGCTTTGCTCCAGTAAGTATTGAACGTTATATAGGTACTTGTCTAAAGAATTATATTTACTTAAGAATTCAATTAAATTTTTAAGCATTTTGTATGGTTACTTTTTTCTAAAGATTTAGATCGGAAAAAGAGAACATCTAGGACGGGGCTTGAACCCGCGACCACTCCCTTACAGGGGGAATGCTCTGACCAACTGAGCCACCTAGACACGTCCCAGATATTCGAAATTCTCCGATACATTAATACGTCTTAAGGCGACGTTGGAGCCATCTACCGTAATTCTTGCGAACTACGGAAACAATGAATAACTTTACAGTCTAGGTGGCTCAGTTGGTCAGAGCATTCCCCCTGTAAGCGACTGGTCGCGGGTTCAAGTCCCGTCCTAGATGTTCTCTTTTTCCGATCTAAATCTTTAGAAAAAAGTAAGCATACAAAATGCTTAAAAATTTAATTGAATTAATTAGGCGGAGTCATCAAAAAACAATGTTTAAAAATGACTGTAAAGTTATTCATTGTTTCCGTAGTTCGCAAGAATTACGGTAGATGGCTCCAACGTCGCCTTAAGACATATTAATGTATCGGAGAATTTCAAATATATGAGTCTCAGTATGACATTCATAATGAATTGGTTAACAAACTAACATTTAAATTTGATTCCAATAAGATTAGCCAATCTATACTTCACTACATTGTATAAAACAATATCGCTTTTCCCATCTGCCTATCCCTATGTATACTTAGATCTTTAAAACTACGCAAGGGATTTTAGGTCGGTTTTTTAGGGTTCCGTTGCCAAATGGCAAAAAACGGAACCCTTATAGATTCCATATCTGTCTGTCTGTCCGCCTACTATGCTGTTGAAACTTGGTAAGTAGATGTATTTTGTGAACCGCATTAAGATTTTCACACAAAAATAGAAAAAAAACATTAAATTTTGGGGGTCCCCATACTGAAACGCAAAAAAATTTTTTTAATCAAACCCATACGTGTGTGGTATCTATGGATAGGTCTTCAAAATGATATTGAGGTTTCTAATATCATTTTTTTCTAAACTGAATAGTTTGCAAGAGAGACACTTCCAAAGTGGTAAAATGTGTGTGTCCCAACCCTGTAACTTCTAAAATAAGAGAATGATAAAACTAAAAAAAATATGTGATGTACATAACCATGTAAACTTCCACCGAAAATTGGTTTGAACGAGATCTAGTGAGTAGTTTTTTTTTAATACGTTATTAATCGTAAACCGTAATTTACCTTTCATTCAATCAACTCAAATATAAAAAATTTAAAAAAAGCATTATTATGTTACTTGCTGCTACGGAACCCTTCATGGGCGAGTCCGACTCGCACTTGGCCGCTTTTTAATAGATAGAGTGATTCAAGACAAAGGTTTATATAACATAATATTCTATGACATTCTACACAGCGCTTTCTAGACCCAATGTAAACATAGTTTAACTAGCTTGTGTTATGGGTTCCAGAATGCGGATAAACATACTTATATACTTTTGTTTGTAAACACATACATATTATACATAGGGACACCCAGACCAATGCAAATAGACATATTCATGCATACAAATATTTGCACTGAGCGGGAATCGAACCCGCGCTCCCTGTCATAGCAATCTAATGCACTACAGAGGCCGTCAAGTATGCATGTATTATGCATGTATAATACATGCATAATATCATGCGGGCAAAGCCGCTGGCGTCCGCTAGTAATATTATAAAGCTGAAGAGTTTGTTTGTTTGTTTGGTTGAAATACTTCGAATTGAAAAATTATTTTTGTGTTAGATAGCATATGACCTCTGTGACGTAGCGGCAGTGCATTCGCCTGCTACGACAGGGGGCGCCGTTTCGATTCCCGCTCATTGCAAATATTTGTATGCATGAATATGTCTATTTGCATTGGTCTGGGTGTTTCAAGGTATGTATTTACAAAAAAAATATATATTAAGTACCAGGCCACTCAGAAAGTATTGCGTTAAACGTTTTTATATATGAGAGACTGGTCAGTTATAATCTATTTCTAAAATATGATTATTTATGAGTAAAAATAAGTACGTTCCAATTTCAAAATTTCTCTCTGGGTCGCCCTTTGACGGCTGTTACGGAAGAAAACGTTCTAGCAGTAAAAAAATTAATCCAAGATAATAGACGAGTCACATATCAAGAGATTCAACACATTCTTCAGATTGGATCGGGAAGCCTTCACGAGATTCTACACGTGCATCTTCGTGTGAGAAGGATAGTTTCACGCTGGGTGCCGCACAATCTCACCGATGCTCAGAAGCAGGCCCGGGTGGAATGGTGTCGTGATATGATAAACAAGTTTGAAGCAGGCGCGTCTCGGCGTGTTTATGACATCATTACAGGTGATGAGTCGTGGATTTATCAGTATGATCCAGAAACAAAACGCCAGTCGACAGTTTGGGTGTTTCACAACGAATCAACACCTACCAAAGTGAAGCGATCTAGAAACGATTTCGATCGCGAGTTTTTTTCCTTTGTCTGGCTACTTGTTATCAATCCCTTTACGAAATCAAAGAAGCATCAACGCTGAATGGTACACTACCAAATGCTTGGCAGAAGTTTTCTCTGTAGTGAGCTACAAGCGACCAAACACAGGGCTCCGCGGGATACTACTCCACCATGACACCGCGCCCGCACACACCGCGCTTAAAACGAGGGACTTCCTGGACAGCACTCCGGTTAAACTCCTAGGTCACCCTCCTTACAGACCTGACCTTGCACCGTGCGACTTCTTTTTATTCCCGAAAATAAAAAATCAGCTCAAAGGGATACAATTTTCGTCGCCGGAAGATGTAAACGAGGTATCTGCGGCGGATTGGAAAATGTGTTTTGAAAACTGGTTCAAACGCATGAAACTTTGTATAGAGGCTGGTGGAGAGTACTTTGAAAAGATTTAATAAAAAAATATTTACCTATAGAACACTTTTTTTTATTTTCGCAAAACTTTCTGAGTGTCCCACGTATGTTTATCCGCATTCTGGAACGCATAACACAAGCTAGTTAAACTATGCTTACTTTGGGTCTAGAAAGCGCTGTGTAGAATGTCGTAGAATATTTATTTATTAGTATTATTATATTTATCGAGGAAGGCTATAATCATCACGCTACTATCCAGGGGAGAGAATCATTAATCATATATGTCAACAAATCGGGTAAATTTCCATACATTATTGTAAAACTAATAAATTACAGGCATGTGTATGGGTATGGTAAATAGGTGCCGCGGGGGATCGAAGTATATCACGGGCGACGCCACGGGGAACAGCTAATAACCAATAAATTATAACTCTTCATAAAAAAATAATGTTGGTGTTGAAATCATTCTCAGTTACCAACTATGCCAAATGAATTTTAATGGAGGGATACACACAACATATCGAGAACATAATTCTCACGTTATCATTATCATTTTACACTCATCTTTGGATTGAAAAAGCTAATGGCTTGGAACAAGTCGAGGTGGTTAAAATAAATCGGCGACGTTCCATTTCCTACAGAACGTAACGAGACCTCATAATTCCGTTTTAAAAATTGAATTTCATCTTATTAAGTTTATCAAAGTGTTGGATAAGGATTCAGAGTATTACTTACTTTTGATGAGAGAGTACTTTAGTGCTATAGAAGTTCTGTGTACCTTTTTTTTTTTTTTTATCGTGCGGAAATCCCTTCGGATACCCCCCCGCCGGCCAGCGGGGGCGGTTATGTCGGGCATGAACCGACTAAAACCGCACGCCGTCTCGGGTCTACAGACGCCCATAGAGCATATCCCTCGCACCCCGACTGACCCTGGGCCATCTCCGGTTTCGAGATGGCCCCCTCGGGTTTGGGAACCACGGTGTCCCCGTCTTGCCCCCGGCCCATGGTGACCCGGTTTGAGGGAGGGGCGCTAGTCGGCCCACCGTCCCGGCCTGCTTCTGCTGGGGTGACAGGCGGCCTCACCTGCCACCCCGAGGCCTGCGCTCATGGAGGACGGAGGTCGTTAAGCGACCTCCGGCGCCTGAGTTGCCTGCGACGCGCGGCGAGCAAGTTGCGGGCTCGGCGGGCCGAGAGAGTTTTAAATCTCTCCCGGGCGCGCTCCGCCATCTCCTTCGCGAGCATTACATGCTCGCAGAAGCAGGTGGTGGCGGCCCACGCGCTCGCAAGTTCAACAATTTAGGACTTCATTTCTGTTTGTTGGTATATTTGTTCGAGTGTCACATATCAAAATGGGTTTTGTTAAGCGTATGATTTGGTACACTTAAATTTAGTTTAATTTTATATTGCTGCAATAACGGAAGACGAAGATTTTACTATCTTACATTTAATTTGCGTACCTACATTAACTTGTTGTAGTGATATAAAAAAATCAATAAGTCCTTCACAGAATTATTATTTTTGTTTAAATAACGAGTTTCTTGTAAATATAAGAATTTGTTAGTTAGGTAGAGGTTTCTTCATTCGACTGTGATTAAAAATTGACAACTTATAGCCTGTACTGGCGTAAAACTTACAGGCATCGTTTTGACCCAGTAAGTGGCTTTTGGCCTGCCCGTTTAATAGATCACTTATAAACCCGTGGAAATTGTATATATCTAATAACAAATCTGAAAGTTTAATCGACAAGTTTGGTAGCATAGAAAATAAAAAATTTGACTGAAAAATAAATGAAAGAAATACGACGCGGCAAACAATCTAGTATATATAAGTATTACGTCAAATAATACTTAAAGCCTCTCATACCCAATAAATATACCTGCCATAGATTCAAAAGGGCAAGACTCAGATGAATAGTTTCAACGTATTGAGAAGGGATGTGAAAACAGTTTAAGTAAAAAGGATAAGTGTGTTTTCGTAGCATGTGTAGAGAAATTCGACACCCACTCGGCTATTTACAGGCGATGGCGCGATAAGCATTTTCTCTTTCAATACCATCAAAGAGACTGCCCGCCTATTCAGAGCTTCACCCGACAAAATGTAACACATAAAGGGTATACGAAGATTGCAACAGTGTTTCTGACTTGGTTCGCTAAAATACTATAAAACTCCATTTATACCTCATACATCACTGGTTCCACAGTGAGTTACGGAGCAGTTTTTTATTTATAGGTCGCGAAACGAAATATTATCTGAGCTCTCTCGACGCTGATGAAGCCCATCAAATCATTTGTCGGCATAGCGACGAGAAACTTCAGCTATTATTCCGGTCGGTTTACTAAAACAAAAGTACTCTTAATTCTTGATCTGGGATTTCATGTGATCATTACTTTCCACGGTTCGTTTGATTGACCTCGTGACTGGATGGAGGGCTCGTTCCTTGTGACAAATTAAATTTTATCAAGCTACAACAATGGTCTTCGGGCATTATGAAACGTAATCCCTTAAGCGAGCCTTAAGCCTTAAGGAGCCCTCTAAATATCCGAAAAGCAAATTAGGCGATCGTGGTTTTAAGTGCTATTTATAAATGACATGTACCCGAAAATTTTGTACCCCAATTGTTAAATAACTTGTGCTAGATAAATGCCATAAGAGAAAACATTAGCTGGGCAATTTGAAAATATTTGATAAAAATTCATAAGAGACACTTTACAATTTTGCTGACTATTGTATTGTTATCCAGTACAAGAAGCGAAATGCTGCTAGCATTTCAATTTGCCAAGTTTTATTTTTCAGTGAGAATTGTTTAAACATGTTAGTTTTTAGAATTCAACTGTATTGACGATTTAGTACAGTTTGTTACTTATTTTTCATTTTTTTAGCCAATTTACGGCTCCTAAAGTACGAAATAAAGACGAGTCATCTCAAAATATTTGTATTGTGTATTACTGTTTTAGACTAAGTAAATATTACTAAATACTAACTCAGTGCTGTTTTAAAATTTTATTTTTCCTGTTTATAAAATATTGGCTCTGTCTTTGGTTTCATTGTATTATGTAAATCTGAATATGAAGTATCAGTCAACGTTATCCTTAAAAATGACAACAAAACGATAATAAAATTGATAGCTTAAATTATTTCATTTCTTGCCTTTTAATGAGAACTGAATTAAAAACTGTTAGTCATATTTACTATTGAACTTAAAAAACAACTTATGGCACTTCAATTTTGCTCACATGTTTTTTGCTTATTATTATGGTAACACGTGAGGCAAATTATTGCAAGCATGTGTCGTAACGTTGTAAAAAATATCACATATAACTTGTGTGGCGGTAACCTTTTAGCAATGATCCCGGTTACATCCGAGGCTTTGATCTCGGAGCCCGGGGTCCGCTTTCCTACTATAACGGGTGACCCCTAACCAAGTAAATTGAACGGCAGGTGTAATCTGCTGCTTGATTACACCTGTCGGCCTGGTGAGGTAGGCTTTGTCCTTTAAGATAACCACATATACCCAACTGTAGGTAACCCTATTATGCTAACTTTTAATTAGCTGCTATAACGTTTATGTTGTAGGTATATCAAATATGTCTATATCACTTACAACTTCATTAGTAATTTCTATAAAAACTAATAGGTATTTTTTTCTATACTAATATGATTCGATTTCCTTATTACTTACAAACACCAAGGAGATAACCAAGCCTGCAAGCATGGTAATTAATCGAATTATATTATAACAATCTATAATCTCCTATGTTAATATACCTGAGTACATGATAGGAATCTTCATTTGGGGGTTTGAAGGGCCTTACTAACATCCTTGTGGCCCAAGCCAACCTCACCTGCTATACAACGGACGAGACCCTGGTGCAGATTTTCCTCTCAGGGTTGTGAGGGAAAACCGACATACCAATCGAAAAAATCCGTTCCCGCAGGGGGAACGCACAGGTAGATTTCGTGAAGCAATTAATATTATTTTATATAGAGAACTACGGACTTTAAACAGTTTAATTTTTTTTTCTCGAAAACGGTAACTTTTAGCGAAAAACTTTTCAGACATTTATTTTAGACTTAAAAATGGCCTATCGATTAAAAATGTTTCCGACAGCAAGAATATCCACCGGTGATTTTTTTTCCCGAAAAATTTTGGTTTTTCCCCCCTCCACTTTTAGTTAAAGTTTTAATCTTATAGGTTTATAATTAAAAGTTGTTGGTATTCATGTATACTATGGGATAAACTAAGTTTACACCCAAGCAATTTTTGACCGCAGTTTGAAAGCGATCGGGGCAAAAATGCGTCCGTGAGAGTGCCGCAAATTTTGGGAAGTGGAACCATACATACATATATATATATATATATATATATATATATATATATATATATATATATATAACTTTTTGACCAGTGGTCATTTCGGACTCAGGGGGTCATAACTAGACCTCCTATGAAGAATTTTTTTTAAACTTCGACAGTAGTCAAGAAACCAATAGGTAGATCGATTTCATCGAAATCTACCTAAAAATTAAGCGGACCTCGAGCTCCAAAGTGCAAAGTTTAGACGCAACTGGAAAATCACTATGGTATATATCATTATCAGATAGGAATCTTCATTTAAGAAATGAAATGGATGAAATGAAAACCAATTCGGCAGGGATAATACAGTCACGAAGTATGTAGGTTTACTTTAATTGTTGACATTATGGGTTATGTTGTGAGCAATTTAGCTGCAGTAACGAATAATGATTGAAGAAAAGATTAGAAGTTAAAAATAAAGTTACTTGGAATTATTCACACGTGTTTCCTTCATAAAATGCTGGATACTTTAAGCAGGGCGTGAAAAGCATCTGATGAGACCCTCAAGCTGAATGCCACCATTGTAGCTATATTGGTATCCATAAAAGTGACTCTCATTCCTGAGACTTCGCCTTTAGAATACCATCAAGCGAGGTGAATCCAAATTGACGTGCCCTAAAACGAACAGAATACTACCCAACCATCTGGTCAGCGCGTGGCACAGTAGGCTAAATGCCCTCCACAATCTTTAGAGGAAATTCATGCCCAACAGTGGGTTGTTTTGATGATAATGATCAATTTCAAAACATAAATAAGTTGCAGTTGCACTCCAAAACAGTTAAATAACTAATCTCGATTTCATCCCTGAGTTTCTAGCATGTTTATAAGTACTACATGTTTATTTAGTAGCTAGAATTAGAAAACAAGTTTAAAATAACGCAAATTGTTAGACGTCGCTGCCCAGCGAGCGTTTGAAGCGAGTATTATTCTATATTCTTAATTTAATATAACGTAGTTATTCAAGTTATTAATAGATATAAAAAAGTATGTTATGTTAGTTTAAATGAATTATATTATTAATCTATACATATATAATTACTTGTCCCGACTGACTGACGAACTGGCTGATTCAACAACGCAGAGCCTAAACCGCTGGAGCAACAGACTTGAAATTTCGGTAGTAGATGCTTTTTATGTTGTAGGCATCCCTAAGAAAGGATTTATTGAAATTTGCACTTCTTAGATGGCAAAATAAGCGGTGAACGTTTGTATGGAAGTCCGTCATTTTCCAAGGTAGATTCTCGAAATATCCTACACCTGCTTCTGGTTGCAAAAATAAATAAGCACGTGCATCAGCGCTTTTCAAAATTTTACTACTATGGGGGTGAAATAGACTAGTAAACAGAATAGAATTGTTATATGGAAAGTTCGTAATTACCGAAGTAAGAAGTACGAAATTTCATATAGTTGCTTCTGTATCAGCGTTTTTCACTATTTTGCTACTGAGGCGTCATTTTCAAAACATGAAGCACGAATATCTATGTTAAGGCTTCGTATAGCTATCAAATATTTACCATTGGACCCGGTGGGGCTGCAATCAGCAATCAGATTATAGGTCATTTTTACGAATTTATTCCCGAGCGAAGCCGGGTCCCGGCCCACTAGTATCGTACAAAAATAGTCGTAGCGTGAATGTCGAAAGCGGCGCGGCGGAAGCTTTTTCACTCGTAAATTCACGACGACAACGAACGACTCTTCCACTCCTACTCCCAATCCCGATTAAATTATCCAACATTAGCGCATTCATAGTAGATAGATAATTTATTCAATCGACTCGTCTGAATCTCTATTTAATTCAATGATTTACTAGTAAGGCATTTCACTTACATTGATAAAACTAGACTGAGATATATATATATAAATAAATAATATATATATATATATATATATATATATATATATATATCTTTCGATTAGTACAAGGAGTAGTAGAAGTTTATTCGTGGCACCAATCAGAAAGCATGAGGGGTGAAATTTTGTGGGGGTGTGTGTTGGGTAACCTCCTCGAGTGTCGTTTCGATTCCGATCCCGCTGCAGTCCGGGGGGAATGGAACCGGAGCGGCCGGTACACCCTGGGCGGCGGTCAATGGCTTCCCCTTCATGGGGTTGGCATTGATCGTCGGCGAATACCCAACGTGGCGGGAACACATCGCTCTCCGTACTCCTCTGCTTTCAGAGGAGACAGGATGAGCGATGGTGTTTGTGACTGAGGCCACCATAGGGTCCTGCGGGATCCAGGGGCGGGTTGGCCCACTGCTAACGCAGGGGCCGACGGGCACTTGTGCCGCCGCCGGTGAGAGAGGACTAGCCATCCTCTCGCGTTCCGTAATCGGCAGGTGATCAGCAACGACCTGACTGGTGGCTCCAGAAGGGTACGCTGTGAACTTGCTGACCGGAGGGCTTGCCTTTATTGGCCGGCCCACGACAAGGAAAAGTCTATAACACCCGACAGCAAAGTCGTAAAAACCTATGGATACCAGCCGACCTCCATAGTATATAGGCTTATCCAGGTGCAGGGGGCTCCGCCTGGATGGACCACCTTTCCCCCATACTCGTGGGATATGCTATGGACATTCACCAAATCATCAAAAATACAACGGACCGAACAAATAAAAATCTAGACAATGGCATGAACAAGGACGATGAAAATAACGTAGTCTGCGCGGAGATCGCGCAGCAATCAAGCGCGGAGGTAGCGCCAAACACCTCGGCGGTGTCGGAGAAATTCGACACCGCCAACGAGCGAAGCAGGGCGAGCAGCCCGGCGGTTCTGGGCGTTCCGCGGACCCGTAAGCGCAGGAGGCGCGCAAAGGCTCGGGCGGGGGGGGACGTTTCGGACGAGGACTTTACCCTCACCGGGACGACCTCCTCCTCCAGCAGCGACGAGGCGTCGAAGCCGGCGTCCAAGGATGGGATGACGAGCTCGACTCAAACGGTGCAGCGGGCGCAACCGGCGGAGCCGGCGCGCGCGACTCGCTCGTCCGCGAGTCGGTCAGCGCAGCCTGCGCTGTCGGCGCGGCCGGAGCGGCCGGTGCAACCGGTCCAGCAGCCGGCACAGTCGGTGCGGCCGGCGCAGCCGAGGGCACCGCCGGCGGAGTCCTGGCTCCCCTACATGGAGGCGCTGGAGGAGAGGATGATGTGTCGGATGGAGACCCTAATGGACTCCATCCGCCGTCCGCCTCTGGCGCCACCAGCGGCCGTCTACTCGGCTGTAGCCAAGAGGGGCTCCACCCGCCCGGCTGCGGGTGCGATTGTGACCCTGCCGGAGCCGGCTCCTCAGCCCCCTCCCGCTCAGGGTAAGGGGAAGGGCAAAGGCAAGGGGAAGGGCAAGGGGAAGACGTCCCCAGCCCTGGCCCCAGCCCCAGCCCCAGCCGTGGTTCCGGCTACCTCCACCCCATTGGAAGGGGGCTGGGAGGTGGCTGGAGCCACCAAGAAGAGGCCCACCGGTTCCTCGGGCCTACCTGGGAAACCGCGCTGGATGGGTCGGCGGCACTGGTGCACAACCCTGCCGCCGGCAGCCCCCCTCTTGCCGTCGTTGCAAGGGGACCCGGCTGCGTGGCGGCAGCGGTTGGCGACATAGCGGTCGTGGCCGCTTATATCACGCCGAACCGAGACCAAGCTGCATATGAGCAATGGCTCCGTCAGCTGGCCGTCGTCGTCAATGCCTGCCAGCCCCGTCCGGTCCTTGTGCTCGGGGACTTCAACGCCTGGTCGTATGCCTGGGGTTCCCGACACGAAAGGTGCGCGACGGGGCATAGAGGCAGGGCACTGGTGGACTGGGCCGCACGAATCGGCCTAGTCCTCCTAAATCGGGGAGCCGTGGACACGTTCGTGACCTCGAGGGGTAGCTCCATCGTGGACCTATCGTTCGCGAGCCCCTCGTTGGCGCGACGTGTTCAGGGCTGGCGCGTCGTTTTGGGAGAGGACACAAGTTCGGATCACCGATACATTCGGTTTGACGTGTCCCCCCCTGCGAGCGACGCGCCGGCTGTACCGGCTCCACCCGAGCCACGTTGGGCGCTTAAGCGACTTGATCGGGAGCTCCTCCTGGAAGCCGCCATCGTACAGGCCTGGGCCCCTGCGCCGGACAGGCCTGTCTGCATAGACGATGAGGCGAAGTGGTTCCGGGAGGCCATGACCCGTGTCTGTGACGCGGCGATGCCTAGGGCTCCGCCCTATAATCCGAGGGGTCAGGTCTACTGGTGGTCGTCGGAGATGGCGCAGCTCAGACGGGGCTGCGTGATCATGCACCGCCGGTGGACCCGATTCCGTAGGAGGCGTCGCCGCCCCGCAGATGCGGAGGCCCGAGAGGCGGAGTTGTACGAGGGATACAGGGAGGCCAGACGAGCCCTCAGAGCGGAGGGGCAAGCCGCGCTCCAAGGCCCCGTCGTTAACCCGGTGTCTACAGCCGGATCTGCTCGGAGGAGTTGTTGGCTCCCTGTTCCCAGCGCAGGCGACTCCGCCTCGGTTGCGCATGGCGCCCGACGTGGAAGACGACGACGTGCCCGAGGTCACTTGGGTAGAACTAGAGCTGGCGGTGAGAAGGCTAAGAGCCAAACACACCGCCCCGGGACCCGCGGCATTCCAGGCCGAGCGTGGGTCCTAGCTCTAGTCGACGACGCTCTCGAGCCCCGACTGAGAGAGCTTCTCAGCGCATGTTTGGAGCGGGGCCAGTTTCCGAAATTGTGGAAGACGGGGAAACTGGTCCTCATCCGAAAGCAGGGGCGCCCGGCGGACTCGCCGTCCGCCTACCGGCCCATAGTGTTGCTCGACGAGGTGTGCAAGCTCTTTGAAAGAGTAATTGCGAAGCGCCTCGTCGAGCACCTCTCAAGAGTGGGGCCGGACCTGGCGGATGGCCAATATGGCTTCCGCCAGAGGCGCTCCACCGTGGATGCCATCATGCGCGTGAGGGCTCTGGCGGAGGATGCAGTAGCCCGGGGTGAGGTAATGTTGGCGGTGTCCCTGGACATCGCCAACGCGTTCAACACCTTGCCCTGGAGTTGCATTAGGGAGGCGCTCGTGTATCACGAAGTGCCTCTCTACCTCCGCCGCATAGTTGGGGCGTATTTGACGCAGAGAGCCGTCATCTACCCAACCGTGACCGGTCTCGTTCGGCGTGAAATGTCGTGCGGTGTTCCACAGGGATCGGTCCTGGGGCCGCTCCTGTGGAACATCGGATACGACTGGGTGCTTCGCGGTGAGCTCGTAGGCGGTGCCGCCGTCACGTGCTACACGGACGACACGCTCGTGACGGCGTGCGGGGCGACGTACCGCGAAGCGACCCGAAAGGCCACGACCGCGGTTGCCCAAGTCGTTAGGCGGATCTGGCGGCTGGGTCTCGAGGTGGCCCTGCATAAAACCGAGGCCCTGTTCTTCCATGGGCCTCGGAGCAAGCCACCCGAGGGATCCAGCCTCATCGTGGGAGGAAATCGCATCGGCATCAAGCCCCAAATGAAATATTTGGGGCTCGTGCTCGACGGCCGATGGGACTTCGGAGAGCACATCCGAAGTCTGGCCCCCAAATTGAAGGGCACAGCTCTTGCTCTGGCTCGGCTGTTGCCCAACATGAGGGGGCCCGATGACTCCTGCAGGAGACTCTACGCGGGGATCGTGCGGTCCATGGCCCTATATGGGTGCCCAATATGGGCGGAGGCCCTGAGGACCAGAACTGTGCAGATGCTGCGCGCTCCGCAGCGAGTTCTGGCCATCAGGGTCATCCGAGGGTACCGCACGATCTCCTTCGAGGCGGCGAGTCTCCTTGCCGGAACTCCGCGATGGGACCTGGAAGCTAGAGCCCTTTCGCAACTGTACCAGTGGCGAAAGGAGGCGCGGGAGCAGGGATGGAACCCCGAGCCTCGAGAAATCGAGGCCGTGCAGTCCCAGCTCCGCCAGGCCATCGTGTTGGAGTGGAAGGAACGACTTGGGCAACCAAGCGCAGGGCACGCCGCAATAGCGGCGGTAAGGCCCATCATGGAGGATTGGCTGGAGAGGCGACACGGAAGCCTCTCCTACCGACTGACGCAGGTGATCTCAGGGAAGGGGTGCTTCGAGGACCACCTGCATCGGATCTGGAAGGAGCCAACGCCTGAGTGTCATCACTGCGACGCGAGCGAGGACTCAGGGCTGCACACGCTGGCGGACTGCCCGGCGTGGGAGGCGCCGAGGCGTGACCTCGTGGCAGCCATCGGGGTGGGAGTCCTCTCGCTCGGCAGCATGATTGCGGCAATGGTGCGGAGCGCGAGCGCGTGGGCCGCCGCCGCATCCTTCTGCGAGCATGTAATGCTCGCGAAGGAGGTGGCGGAGCGCGCCCGGGAGAGACTTAGAACTCTCCCGGTCCGCCGAGCCCGCAACTTGCTCGCCGCGCGTCGCAGGCAACTCAGGCGCCGGAGGTCGCTTAACGACCTCCGTCCTCCATGAGCGCAGGCCTGGGGGTGGCGGGTGAGGCCACCTGTCACCCCAGCAGAAGCAGGCCGGGACGGTGGGGCGACTAGCGCCCCTCCCCCAAACCGGGGCAAGACGGGGACACCGTGGTTCCCAAACCCGAGGGGGCCATCTCGAAACCGGAGATGGCCCAGGGTCAGTCGGGGTGCGAGGGATATGCTCTATGGGCAACCTTATACCCCGGCGTCTGTAGACCCGAGACGGCGTGCGGTTTTAGTCGGTTCAAGCCCGACATAACCGCCCCCGCTGGCACGCGGGGGGGTATCCGAAGGGATTTCCGCACGATAAAAAAAAAAAAAAAGGGGTGACATTTTGTTCAAAATTCAAAGAATCATTTGCTTTTTTCAAAGTGTTGTGTGGATAGGAAATAGTGATTTAATTGTATTCACTTGTATTCCTTCTTCTTAATGCATCCTTTCTTTTCCTTTTGCCCATTTTCCCTTTTCCTTTCCTTCTTTTCTTTCGTTCGCGGGTGAAAGAGTTTGGAGGCCTCGGGAACCATTTAGCATAAACGGTCGGCGTGTTTGCCTTTGTAGTATTAAAAATGCTAAACGGATTGTTTAAACAGAAACAATAACTCGTAAAGCCAAAACATCCTACTCGTACATGATCTTTGTAGAGAACAATAAAATCGTTTCATATTTCAATTGCTTATTGACAATGTAGCTATACACCGATCAAACCATGAGAAATATTTAGGACTAGCTGCTACTCGCAGCTCTGCCCGCGTGAAATACTGAAATAGTTGTTAAGGTGAGGGTACCTTTTTTTCTTTTTTTTTTTTCGTGCGGAAATCCCCTCGGATACCCCCCCCCCGCAGGCCAGCGGGGTCGGGGGAGGGTACCTGAGAAAGGGTGTTTTTAGATAAGGATTTTTCGAAAATGAGAAGTCCCTGTATTCTGAAAATCATATATGTTATTGTTCGCGACAGAGTATATAACCTTAGCCATAAGTAAGCTTGTAAATACTGTTATACGTTAGAATGTTTGTTTTAAATAATCGTGTTAAATTTTAAGTTAGCCATAAAGAGTTAAAACTTTCGAACAAATTAATTAAATTAGATTTAAGTTCAGATGGTGCAACCTGCATCATACATGCTAATTCTATTACCATCTCTTTCCTTCTCTTATGTGGTAGTTTTTTGTCCCTTTTTTTAGACAGCAATGATGCATGATACGTGATGTAACGCGCTGTACTCATAAATTCAACCGGCCGACAGACCGAAGGCAGTACGCCGTCGCGAGTGCTCCTCACCGCATGCGTCATTGATCGCCGCACGATCGAAATACGTAGTTGTAAATAGTTATTGCTAGTCGTTAAGTCAATCTCTGTCTAACCCCACGTGTAAATAGTTCATAATAAGTTAACATAGTTTGTGATAAGTGATAATTATAAATTGCGTGTAAATTAAACTAAATAAGTACCAATTGAACTGCTATCGATCTTTTATTTTAACATCCTACTAACACGCAATCAAACACCGCGCACAAGAACTCCGCTGTGCTTTACAGTTATTCTAGGCTACTCAAACTAGTATTTTCGGTTATTCAATACACGAAGAATTTTACTTTCCTCAATAGAATTTGCTCTCAAAGATGCATTCCAGTTTTATTTGAGTTGTATTCAGGTAAGAAAAATAAAAATGATACCATATGAAGGTCATTGATAGGAGAGTAGGAAACGGTTATCAAAATTGACATAAGTTCTGAATTATACCATGAAAATTTTCTACCTATATGAAGCGTTCGGACAGTCAATCACTCCCGAGCGGAACGTGTTAGAGGCAGGACGTGTGTCAGTTTGCGGCTAATGCATAGCGAAATCGTACAATTTCTAAATGTAGATACTTAGCGTAAGTGCCACATCGTTGAGAATGTACCAGATGTACAAATCCAATAAAATAAAGTTGAGGCTCGAACTTTTGCGAATACAATGCTAGTATTAGTACACCATTTTCGGTAAATTATAAGTTGTGAAAAAAAAATAAGTAAGTAGTTTCTCATTGCACAAATATTAAAACCAAGTTATGTATCGGCATTATAATAGTATTAAATGTCTTATGACATTAGTCGATTCAATACAAGAATTTGTATATCGAATTGTGGTACTAAATACTGGGAACAGTACCTACCAGCGACATCATTTAAACTAATATGAACCTTCAACACTACCAAATACTACTGTTAAGGGCCGTTGTTCATGACAGTCTACCCCTAATACGGTTCCGAATAGACTGCCACTTCGCGGTCGCCTTCAGTGGACTGTATGTTGAGGATGTTGAGTCGAAGAATGAAACACTTGGATGGGTGGCTTGTATGACGTCAGCGAGGCATTGGATGTTCTGGGCCCAGCACTACCCTTGATCTACTACTTCCTGTTGAGCTTCTTTGTTCTGTGAGAGACTCTTGTTGTCTACTTGTTGCCCCATGTCCATTTATTTACAGAACTCATGTTATACATATTAATCACATAGCATATATGTATATTGGTAGCAATAAGAGTTGCACGACAATAGGTACTTACGCCTGTACCGTGCGACGTCGGGCTACGGAATGACGGGCGGAATGACCCCTCAGACTTATATATGGCCCCTGCCTCCCGCGAGCTACTATATAATAAAATGGCACCAGCCGGGGGAGCGCATATTCGCTTCTTACGGCGTGGGAGGCAGTCGCGGGGTGTAATTAAGCTTACATACTAGTATACAAAGTCGTATTTCCTATTTATACGAAGTTATGTTAGATTCTGAGTAATGCATTGTCGTAATTATATTTGTAATTATGCTTTTCAGGGAGTGTACTTTCTTTATTAAATTTGGCTCTAACATACTTAATTACTCAGAAAACTAACTCATAACAGTAGTAAGCTATTTATCTTAGCTTCATATCAAAGTAATTACATAATTACGTTTTTAATTTACGTAAACCTAACATTTTCATAATTCATTCATTATATTCACGCTTACTGATCTACATGTCACTGGCACATGTGTCTATAGTCTATTTGTGTCGTGCACAACTACTATTTCAGGAACGTCCATACTCAGTAAGACTATGGAACGTGTACTGAATAAAAAGCTCCTGGCATACCTCGAAGCGAACGATCTCCTCAGTGATCGGCAATATGGCTTTCGCCAAAACCGTTCCACTGGGGACCTTCTTGTGTATGCCACCCACATTTGGAGTGAAGCCATCGAGAGGCACGGAGAGGTACTTGCCGTTTCTCTCGACATCTCGAAGGCTTTTGACAGGGTCTGGCACGATGGCTTAATTGGCAAGCTTCCGTACTACGGCCTGCCCCCTGGCTTATGTGTCTGGATCACTGACTTCCTGTGGAATCGGTCTATCCAAGTGGTCGTTGACGGCTGCACATCCGACCGATTAGCTATCAACGCTGGGGTCCCTCAGGGGTTGGTACTCTCGGCTACATTATTCCTGCTGCCCATAAACGACCTGCTCAAACCCGGTACTTTTGGGTACGCAGACGACAGCACAATAGTCGAGAGTTGCGAGTCTAACCCCCGAGTTAGCGTGGGACAGATTCCATTGAGCGTTTGAATTTGTCCTTGAAAGGGGTCTCCGATTGGGGCGATGCTAACTTGGTCAAATTAAACGCTACTAAGACCCAGGCATGTCTTTTCTCCGCCAAGTGAAGTCAATTTCAGCCAAATCCCACATTCCGAGATGCATTCCTATGCATATAAGAAAATATCCCTACAATTACAACTACTGAATCAGAAATATCTGTATTAAATTCGCCTTATATCCTTTCACTTAATAATGATTTAACGGTACCAGAACCTATACAATCTGTAGAGATTATTTCTGAGCATCAAAAAAAATGTGAAATTGAAACTTTATGTGAAAATGAAAATATCCCTTTATATATTCCGTCAACCAGTCGTCAAAATATGGAATTGGTTGGAGGTGAATTGTACTTGTACTTTGAAAGCCCTAAGGAAAAACTTAAAGACTTTTTGCCCTTGGCAAAGACGCCTATCAAGAAGCAAAAATTTGGTACAAAATCTCAACACCGTTCTTTTGTCTTAACCAGTAAAGATTGGGAAGAGGCGGAGCTAGAAAAACAACGAAAAAAATTTGAAGAAATGCAACAAAAAGAGGCGAAAAAAAAATGCAAGAATGGAAAAAGCAGAATTAAATCGCGCAATAAAGCTAAAAAACAGACTCAAAAGCGAAATGTGAAAAAAGGTAGTGAAAGTCAAAATAAGACAAACAAAGCAAAAAAATCTAAAATAACAATACTCCCAAATGTTTTATTTAAACCAGCCCATATAACAAATTCGGAAAAAGACGAAAAAATTAAAGAAAAAGATGAAGAGAATATACGTAATGCAACAATTATGGACCAGAACGAGGTGAGAACGAGGAGGGAAAAATCTTAGAAGAGGATTAACAAAAAAATCTGCTGATCATAACAAATATGGACCTGCCTAGGTTCTACCTAGATGTAGGTAATATTTTAAGACTGCTAAGGGCCAATGATTATATTTGACTGAATGCCAATTATTACACCTAAGTACCAATGACTGTAAAATTCTTACCAAATAAGTAGAATTCAATATTAAAGTTTAATAAACATTTTTTTTAATAAATCTAGCATTTTACTTGAGCCTTGAAATCCTTTACCCGGAAAAGTAAGTAATAACACTAATAACTTCAACTAGACACTTCAAGCTAGATGTTTGCTTAAAGTGCCAATCATTATACTGTTTACCCCATGTGTGGTATCTATGGATAGGTCTTCAAAAATGATATTGAGGTTTCTAATAATTTTTTTTAATAAACTGAATAGTTTGCGCGAGAGACACTTCCATGTGTGCGTGTGTGTCCTGTAACTTTTAAAATAAAAGAATGATAAAACTAAAAAATATGGGAGCCCCGTATTTCGCCGAAAGAAATTTCATAGAATTTCGTTTCACAGAAAATGTTTCATATAATATTTGGTCCTTATATTTTTATTTCGAATATTATTGTTTCAAAAACAATGTACTACAGTGAAACATATTTCACAGAAACACAATTGAATGAATTTTTAATCACATTTTTTTGTCAAACTGTAGAATTATTTTTAAAAGAATATTAAACGACCTTTATAATTTTCCAAATCACATTTATTTTTAACTGTAACATTTACAATTTTAAATTTTTGCCGATTGCTTGTAGTAATTTAATTTCTGAATTATTTCATATCAATATAGAATTTTTTATCTTTCGCATATTTTGTTGCAAATTTGCTTGCTTGAATTCTTCTGTAAAATAAAATAAAATCAAATTGTTATTAAATTGTTAATAAAACGTCATTAACACCCCGACTCAGATTACCCCGAGTCGGATAGGTTAGGTTAGAAGGCTAAGGCCTTCGTGGTTATTTTTTTTTAACCACCCAGAAATAGGACCACCCAGAATCGTTTATTGTATTAACTTATCGTTATATTAAAAAAAAGTATAGCTTCACTTGTAAATTATTTGACCGAAATGAACGGTTATGAATTGAAACGTTTAGAAACTGTCATTTTGATAATAATGTTGTTCTTGGTAATAAGTTTTATATTAAATAAACAATATAAAGATAAAGAATATTTGATTTGTTATTCTATGATATGATTATTCTAATGTTAAACTTTATGTGAAACAAAAATCAATGATTTAAAAATCTTTAAAGTAAGTATTCTGTATATTGATTGTTCTATGAAACGAAATTGTGCGAAACATTTTCTGTAAAACGAAATTATATAAAACAATTGTCTATAAAACAACGCACACCCAAAAAATATATATGTACATTACCATGTAAACTTCCACCGAAAATTGGTTTGAAGGAGATCTAGTAAGTAGTTTTATTTTAATACGTCATAAATCGTAAACCGCAATTTACCTTTCATTCAATCAACTCAAATATAAAAATTAAAAAAGAAAATATGCTGCTGTGGAACCCTTTAAATGGCAAGTCCGACTCGCACTTGGCCGCTTTTTACTTATTACTAGCGGCCGGGGTCCGGTATAAATTCGTAAAAAATCCTATAACGCGATTTTAGTGCCATCTACCGACGCGAGAAATATTTAATAACCATTAATGAAGCGGGTCGTATAACGTATGAAACCTATGGCAGATTTGAAGTCGGACGGACAAAAACTGCATCAAAATCAGTTCAGTAGTTTTAGCGTCCATCGCGAAATAACAAACAAACAGACAAGAATTCCAAAAATAAATATATTTGTGTTCAGAATCATACAATCCACATGACCCAAGTATTTTTTTCCTAAATATTTCTAATGTACAGATACAACTTACAATTTACAATTTTCTAATTTATACTAATATTATAACCAGCTGACGACCGCGGCTTCACCGGCGCGGATGAAGGTTTTCGAAAATCGATTTTTGGTTGTATCTCTGGTTCTAATTACCCTATTGCAATCTAAGATAAGTCAGATTTTAAGTCTGACCAGGACCTCTCTAAAAGAAAGAAACGTATCAAAATCCGTTCCATAGTTTTTGCGTCCATGCGAATGTTCAGAATCGTTTAACCCAAGTATTTGTTTTCAAATATCTCCAATGTACAGACACAACTAATTTACAATTTTATAACAGTATAGTAAGAAGAGGTGAAATTTGTGAGTTTGTGATGCGATGTTGTGAGTTTATGAGGTTGCAGGGGGTAATCTCTGGATCTACGGAACCGATTTTAAAAATTCTTTTATCAATAGAAAGCCACATTATTTGTGAGTATCATAGGCTATATTCAAGGGAGCGGAGCAGTAATCATATCAACAAAGCAGGTAGATTCCCATACATCGTAGTGTGAAAACTAATATATTATTATATCATAGGCACTTTGATCCCGATATTCCTACAGGATAAGAACTATACGCGGGCGAAGCTTCGGGCAACAACTAGTAGTATAAACAGATATAGACATAGATGGATACTTGACGAAATATTAATTTTGAAACCACATTTATACAGCAAGTCAGATCCAAATTAGCACCAGACTGCGATGCACTACGGTAAATTGTTTCCATACAATCTCCTCAATATGATTTATGATATCCTAATTAACCCCATCTCGAATATCTCAGACTTCGCTGGGAGTGCGCTGCCAAATTAAACATGACATAATTCTTACGAAAAGCATTCAAAATAACAATGACTTCTATGTCTAGCACAGTCTACTGTGGCGATACCACATATACCCAGCGCCATCTAGCGACAACAAGTTGAACTACTTCGATACTACTACGTCACTAACAATCCTGAATCGCGAAAGTGAAGTTTGCGCGCTGGTATAACATATATACCTACAACATCCCAACGACAACCGTTGTTCCGCGGCCCACCAGGCGTGATCACATTGTCTGGTCGGAGGATCCTCCCTTTGTGTTAGAGGAACGTCACACTCCGTTCTTCACTTAACTAGAAGTAAACTAGACTGGTTATACGGAACAAAAAAAATCGTATCGAAAAAGACCATGAATCGACCATCAACCACGTGCAACTTTTTGTAGCTATCATACAGATGACATTACAAAAAGACACTGTATGCCTATATCTATGTATGTCAAAATTCACCAACTTATTTGTCTAGCCTCTGCGTCCCGGTCTCCACTCCCAACTCACCCCAAATCAGGACTCAACTTCCTCAATAAATTGACTAGCAATATACATAGAATTCAATGAGAAATAAATAAAAATACATGACTAAGTAGGTACTTAACATTTACAAAACTTCATACACAAAACACTTTGAACATAGAACAATTATATAAATAAGTACAAAATATACGTGCAAAAATTTCTCACCAAATATTTACACGACCATAACATTCAACACAATTATTAAAAACCACCCAGAAGAAAAAAATAATAACTTTGGCCTGAAACGCGTAGTATATTATTACTTAGCCTGTGCTAGAACATAGATATATATATTATATATAATGAATAAGCTTTCTACTTGTTTATTATTTTACAATATCAATTAATTGTAATATTAATCAACAAACTGAAATTTGACGAACGAACTGAATTTTTATATACATTAAATCAATAAAATAGAACATTACACACAAACATTGCATTTCGAACACACACACACCCATGTTACTTACGTACCGCCAATGTGAAACGTATTATGACATATATATTATTTGTATTATGTTCACAGCGGATGTATATAACAAAATTAAAAAGGAATGCAAAGAAATTTTACTTTCTGACAACTTCCAAAATAGGTCGAATTTCGACCATCGCACGGCGTTACTAGTATTTATAAAAACATAATCACTCCTTACTTACCTTAAAAAAAATATGACTTGTAAGTTTGATGTTATAAGACAAGTGATAAACTATTAGGTAATATGTGGCGATACCACTGACATAACATGTGAGTATGTTACAACCAATGATCTTATAATTAAAAAAAACTGACTAACTGCGTGTACGGCCACGAGCAATGTAGGGTTCCGTATTTGCACATCATATTAATACTGAATTCCATTGAAAATTACTTTTACTATAAGTAATTTTCAATGGAATTTGTACGAAATGTTGACTTCTCTAAGTGCATTTTATAAGTTTACAAGCACTTGAAAGTCTACTTAGCTGTGATACTGTGATAGTTTTACTTTCAAATTCATCATATATTTCATTTCCAGAACCAACCATTTGGCCAGGGGGGAAAAGAGACATTTGCCTCTAACAGAAATTAGGACTTAAAAGCCTCATAATTCACCAACAGATCCCTTAATAAAAAAATTATACTCACAAACCTGAAATATTTTAAACGGCCTATTCATCGACACCGTAAACCATGGGGTAGACGAGAGAGAGAAAAATATCTTCCTCAAAAAAAGTTCAAGATTTCATACTACAACTTTGTCGGCGTTACTATACCTGATTAAGCGTAGCGAGCCAAAGGCGAGCGAAGCGTCTTTGGTTTCATAGTTGCATTTCAAACAAATGATACTCCTCCGAGACCGTTTGACCGATCTCGACCAAATTTGCCACGGTGATCAAGTAGACATTACTGAGTGTCATAAGGGGTCGAATGTCCAGATCGGTCTTACCATCGAGGAATAATCACCGAATACCCTGATTTCTATTGAAATCAATGGAAAAAGTCGACCGGTCACGTTGACCTATTGTTGGATAGGCAAATCTCGCTACGCTTAAGTTTGGGTTGATTGCGAAGCTGGTAACCGTCCTAGTATAATAAATAAATACGAGTATATGTATATTACAGTTCAATTATAGTCCATGTTAATTTTTTTTAGAACAAAGGGGCTCGAAGCTAATCTCCGGACAGACGAACAGACGGTAGGACATTTTTTATATCACTTAGATGATAGAACATTTAGATGGTCCACCTGATAGGAAGCCGTTACCACAGTCTTTAGACGTGCGTCTCTGCGCCCGTCTTTGCACCAAATCAAATGGGTACCGACACTATAAGGATTCCATATTGACTACGGAACCCTCACAAATGAGGTGTTTATGTTATCTCTATACCTACTTATTTATGCATGCTGTCCGTATCTATTGCATAATATATGCCAATTATATCCCTCTAGCTAGATACACTCCCTCAAAAAGATATTACATGTTTCTGAAGTACATAGTGTTCCAATTAATATCTGTTCCACAACACAAGAACCGGTCCCCCTCATTATCTACCACGGATAATTTAAATAATTTTATGGATAGCTTGAACGCAGTGTACCGTGACCTGAATACTTATAGCAAGGAGATATGAACATTGATATAGGTCCAGCCCGTATAGACGACTTTAGTGAGTTTATTTTTTTGCGTGTGGTAACCCCCACGGGCTTCACCAAATCGGTGCCGACGATAGGGTGGGCGTGTCGGAATCGAACCGACTAAAACCACACGGTGTCCTCCCCAAGTGTCCATTGCCGGACACCCCGGGTAAGCCCTCGAAAGAATAACCCCAAGGCTGCCGGCGGTGGGGTCGGGTTATTATAGATATATTATTATAGAACGTCCACGCCCAGGACCTATACTTTAGTGAGGATTACCTAACGTTCAATGCTATCCATGGTTATTTCCCAACACACACATATCTTACACGATAGGGCAAGACGACCACTTGATCATAAATGCCGATTTGCTATCTACAAGAGTAGTAATGGAATCTCACACAGCAGAATACTTGGCCTTTGCCTAACGCATTAGGGTGGGTAATTTTATGGTTTCTTTTATAAAAAAGGCTTGGTCATAAAAAGGTGCCAAATGGATTTTTTTTTGCTAGTGGTAACACCCTTGGGCTCCACCCCATCGGATGGGTGTGTCAGAATCGAACCGAATAGCGGTGTCCTCCCAAGAATCCATTGCTGTGCACACCGGGTGCCCTCGAAAGGATAACCGCAGGGTAGGTGCCAAATGGTTTACTTAATTTATAGTAAAGTTTCAGTGCATTATTTTAAGTTCAATTGCCTCCGGATTGAGAAGGAAATATTTGAAAAGGTAGATTTTTGACGTGTTGCCGATACATTTATTATACCCGGTCAAATTGAAGATTCAACCCAAATACAGTTGCCAATTAACAATTACTGAATCACAGAGAAGGTACTACAACTGCAGTTGATTACGGTTTTCTGTCAAAAATTATCTGTTCTATATATGCGTCGAGTTCACAGGTAATGGACAAAAATAAGCTGCGCTGAGAGCAAATTGTTGAGAAATTATGTTTTCTTGTTTGCGGCCAAGCCAACCCGCCCGGTACACCTGCTGATTGCCGGACGAAGCTATGGCGCAGGCTTTCCTCACAGGTTTGGGAGGTCAGATGGCAGTTGCTTCCATAAGAGCCGTAAAACCCAAACCACAAGGAGAAGAAGAACGCGGTCCCCGGGAACAACGCTAAGATTCTGATGATGTTACACCTGTTTCAAGCACACTACACTGCAAAGTGTACCTATAGAACAAGAAATATTCAACATATTCTTGAATGTGGCTACATCAATGGATCATTTGATTGCAATCGGTTGTAACAATTATTTTCCTAATGAAGCCCTTGACTGTAAAGATTCTTTTTTATTTTATCTATTACTAGTTGCTTGCTTCGCCCCGCTGCAATAATAGCACCACCAAAGAAAAATTTAGGAAACGTGGACTTTCCTAAATTTTCTTTTATACAAGCCGTGTCCTGACAATAAATAACACAAAAAACGAATTATTCAATTTGGTGCAGACGTTCGGAAATTATGTGCACACATACAATTCGGCGATTCATTTTTATTTAAGTATATAGATACTTAAAGGATTTGTGATCTTAATTTCTATTCATTAAATATGATTACTATTCATTTAAGACTGTTATTCATAAATAACTTTGATCAGTGTAACTTTTTTTGCCATAATGTTACGACCTTCCTAACCACGTTGTTTGAATCATTCCCCTTGAAACCGGAGGCAGAAGATAAATTCCGATTACAACCAAACTTCACAGTCTGTTTACACTTATAATTTGACACCGTTTTATCACCGTGCCTGAAATAAAACAGTATTTTTTTTTCTCCATACTACAGTGACCCACCTTATTTATACATTTACATTACACATACACATACATTAGTAAAATAATACCTACCCACTGAAACTTGTACGGATTACTTAGGAATTTGAAAAACTGACTATAAATGTGTGGTTTAAGCCATACCAGCAGTAGCAGCAGACCGTACGTGTGCATGTACAGTCAGCGTCAAAAGTAGATAATATTTGCACAGATTTAAAAATAATCAATTTATCTAAATGAAAATTAGATAAGGAATCATATTTTAATGGAAACCTTCAATTGTTTTAATAGAGCTCACTAAGCACACAGCATTCTTATTAAGAAATATAAATTACTTTGTTAAAATATTCATGGAAGTGACGCTGACTGTTCGTTAAAATATAAATGGTCGTTAATTAGATATCATGTAGCAAAAAAATTACTTGAAAACTAGATTGGCAATACGTCATTTATTCGATTGAAACATCCTAGTTTGCAGTTTGTGAGTAACTTTTCGTTACCTAAACTTGAAAATAAAATTGAGCCCCGCGTCTACTGGTAATGGCTTTCTTGTGTACTGGTTTCAGTTTGATGGGCAACTCGGATTCCCGAACAGGATATTCCCGTGATACTTGCTAAAGCATTACACGTGTGTCACTTCAAACAGTTAAAACTATTGTCACTTTGAATAAAAGGAACTTTATTTCTTTGCGTTAAATTACTCACAAAGTTAGCATTATTTTCGTTTCTAAAATATCTAACGTAATTTACTGTAAAATATACAAAATTCCATGGAACAAATTAAGGCTGGACCTAATGAGAATCATCTATTTTTAATCATCAAATACTTAACTTTGTTATTCATCACAATTTGAAAACATTTGAGTAACTATGTTTAACTTCTGTTTGGCGAAAAGTTTGACAGTACAGGGTACTTCTTGATTTACACGAAAAGTTGCAAAGTGTTGATGTATTTCACTACTATCTGTTCTGGCTGCCTTCAACGTCTGCAATTGAGGACATAAATAAGTAGGTGCTCGTCGTAAATGAAACAGGTTTGACAGTTTACCGAGAATCCAAAACCAACTTCGACGTCCTCATTTCTGTCTATAACACAATTCAGACAGGTGCGTGTAACGGGGTACAACTTAGCAACTGCTGCGATCCCTTTTTCTTGTTTATAGCTTTAAACCTCAATTTGCGGGGTTGTATTGCCGATCCAGTTTCAGGTACACCAGAGTTGAAAAACAAATAACACGTTCATGATTTATAGGTTATCCGATCTACAAATATAGAATTGGCTTATGACAATTACGATACTACAATGAAATATTCCTTTGAAACCGTATAATACCGAACCTGTTATCATCATCGTCACCATCTCAGCGTTGTGTCCCGATTGCAACCAAGGCATTTACCTTTTTTTTTTTTTTTTTCGTGCGGAAATCCCTTCGGATACCCCCTCGCCGGCGGGGGCGGTTATGTCGGGCTTGCACCGACTAAACTACGACGCCGTCTCGGGTCTTCAGACGCCGGGGTGTAAGGTTACCCATAGAGCATATCCCTCGCACCCCGACTGACCCTGGGCCATCTCACCACTAACAGCATCGCTCATCCTGTCTCCTCTGAAAGCAGAGGAGTACGGAGAGCGATGTCTTCCCGCCACGTTGGTTATTGGCCGTATTATATATTATCAATGCCAACCCTATGAAGGGGAAGCCATTGACCGCCGCCCAGGGTGTACCGGCCGCTCCGATTCCGTTCCCCCCGGACTGCAGCGGGATCGGAATCGGAGCGACACTCGAGGAGGTTACCCAACGCACACTTCAACCAAGGCATTTACCTCCGGGTCAATTTGCAGGCTTTTCCTCCTTCACTTTGCACGATCTTGGGCAATCATGGTAGTAAGACCATTGGCATATCATTCCTTACTAACACTTCTTGGATCTCCCCCTTCTATGGGGCCCGGTGGAAATGGTATGGCCAAACATTTGTTACGCACATAGCCAGGCGGTGGCTGCAAAACGTGGCCGCAATAGCGGAGGCGACACTTATGCATGTTATTAGCGATATCACGAACACGAAGGCTACCGCGGATGCAGGTATTCGTCACGCGATCTTTACGGATGTCTCCGCACATCCACCGCAGCATATTCAACTCCGTGGCATGCAGCTCCTGCTTGTGTCGCTCTAGTAACGGCCACGCTTCACAGCCATGTAAAAGGATAGGCATAATGATGGTTTTATAAACCTGCCCTTTTAACCGAACCAGCATTTGCAGCACGACAACAGTCATCTCATGCCACTTGCACCTTGCGCTTTTTTTTATACCACTAAGGTGGCAGACAAGCACACGGCCCACCTGATAGAAAGCGGTTACCGCGGCCTATGGACGTGTGCAACACCAGTGGCATCACACTCGTGCTGCCGACCCTGTAAAGGAAAGGGGATGGGACAGGAGTTTGGGAGGGGATGGGAGAGGAGTTTGGGAGGGGATGGGAAAAGAGTTTGGGCTCCGGCACTCTCACTCACCAAACGGAACGCAACAGTTCAAATACTGTTACTTGGCGTCGATATTCTGTGAGAGGGTGGTGCTTCCCCGGTCGAGTCGGCCCATTCATGCAACGGCCAAAATGACTGTTGCTTGACTCTACCACTACTCGATCGATCAAATCATCACATATGCTGACGGCGAGATCTGTACAGTTCTACGTCAGGTACTCGGTCTTCGCTACATTAAGCATCAGACCGTCGTTCTCAGGCGCCACCCTCCACGTTTTCATACGTCGCATCACCGAGCCTGTTATAAACGCCATTAAATTAGATAAACCAAATAATTTCAAAGGATTTGAAGGCACTTTAGCAAGATATTCAGATAAAAGATACATAGTGAATGATAAAATCATAAACCGGCAATATTTCAAATGAATTGACAGTCGATATTTTGTAATATATCTCGAGTGATATAGTAGCTAGGTACGGATAGGGCATACAGTAGATATGTATATGCACGTGGCCGCACCTCACCACAAATCAGCGGTAAATCAGATTTCGAACGTCCACGTCCGTGATTGCAGAAACGAATTTGTGTTGTGGTATGCTGACAAACACTAACAATGTAACCGCTAACGTCATGCCTACTGTTCTGTTTCTGTTCTGTCTTCCTTTTTTTAATAGCTGTTCTAGCTCTAGATATAAAAAACAACGGGATGAACTCATTTAATCCTAAGTCCACATTGAAACCGTACAAAACAAACAAATCAAGGCGTATGCTGAAATATAAATTGTAGTACAGTTGGCCGGGATGCAATCGTAAAATTTACTTTGGGATTGTTTGTTCCTTATTATTTATTTGTTTGTATTTATGTGACGGTAATACTAAGTGTAAACTTACCTTACACAACACCTTTTTTTTTTTTTTTATCGTGCGGAAATCCCTTCGGATACCCCCCCGCCGGCCAGCGGGGGCGGTTATGTCGGGCTTGCACCGACTAAAACCACACGCCGTCTCGGGTCTTCAGACGCCGGGGTGTAAGGTTACCCATAGAGCATATCCCTCGCACCCCGGCTGACCCTGGGCCATCTCACCACTAACAGCATCGCTCATCCTGTCTCCTCTGAAAGCAGAGGAGTACGGAGAGCGATGTGTTCCCGCCACGTTGGGTATTGGCCGACGATCAATGCCAACCCTATGAAGGGGTGAAGGGGAAGCCATTGACCGCCGCCCAGGGTGTACCGGCCGCTCCGATTCCGTTCCCCCCGGACTGCAGCGGGATCGGAATCGGAGCGACACTCGAGGAGGTTACCCAACACACACCCCACCTTACACAATACCTATAGGAATATAGGTAACCCAATAACCCGCGACATAACTAAGAACACTGCCGACTAATTCATCTTTCAAACAAAAAACACAATATCAAAATTCATCCGTTCGGAAGCTACGATGCCACAGACAGACACACCCCTAGACACGTCAATCTTATAACACCCCGTAGTTTTTGGGTCGGGGCTTAAAAGTGTTCAAGCTGGATCAAAACATGATTTCACTAGTCCTAAATCATTTTGACTTAACATTTAAAGTGCACAGCACCTGCTTATCTATCTATAACGTTACTGCAGAGTATCTAAAACTAGTCAAGTACTACTTGATCGGCCTGCATGCTAAAGAGTCTCTTTTTCAGTTATTCCGGATATAGGGTATCTACCCTATATCAAAAATAACTGAAAAAGATAACATCGCGCGTTGTTCTGTCGCGGGATGTCTTAATATAGTTTAGGAATCCAAATCCTCTAACCACCGCTTAGACCCATTCAATTGAACCTTACAAGTATTTCATTCAGTTTAGAAAATATCCGTAAATGCCTACGTTTTTAATATTGAGCAATTTTTCTATAAGTAAAATATCCACGTAGATATTTTATTTAAAACACTAAAGACTCCGACAAGAATCCATAAATCCTTATTACTAACAGATAAACTAAGTAAACCACCTAATTACTAGTTACGTAAGTTAATTCACAGAAAGTTAGCCAATTAAGGGAGGCTTATATTTTCTAAATGAGCGAAGATCAGTCTCTCAAGTGCCGTTAATGTCGTACACACATACATTGGTATATGGAGACATTGAGAGACAGATTATGGAGCATGATAATTAACAATTTTGTTTTGAGGAATTATTTACCAAAGATAATAATTCTACTTCCAACTCCAATATTTCATGTCATAATCAAGATTCAACAACGTGAAGAAATAAATCTTTTTGTTTTTAAAGGGACAATACACAAATTCGATATCGAATCTCGCTCAGACCTTATTCGGATTAACCAATGGTAACGTGACCACACGCGTTTTTACAAGATTTTATTTAACTGACTTTGTATGTATGTTAGTTCAGGTCTAATCATGCAACTGAATTTTGAGGCAGTTATCTTTAACCGATTGAGATTAAATTTTACATGCATTGTCTTTTTTTTTTTTATATTTAGGACACGTCAATTTGACTTCACCTCGCCTGATGGTAAGCTGAAGGTAAAGTCTCAGGAAAGAGGGTCACCATTACATACACGTAACATGATAACAATGGTGGCACTCAGCTTGACGGCCTCATCAGAAGAGGATTGTCATCGCAGCACTGCGTGACACCCACCGGTCCCACTAGTGCTGCGACCACAATCCCCTTGCCCGGCTATACACCTGCTGACCCCTGAACGCAATCAAACCGAAATTGGATTACTATGGAGGGTTTTTCGCAATCGTGCACGGTGGTACCTACCCGGCCGAATTTGTGACAAATTTGTGTCTCTGATGTGACATGATATTCAGGGTCTGATGATGTATTAGGAAGGTGGTCATAGGAACTCCTAAGTTAAGCAATATAAACCTATAGAGTTTGGGCCGATTTGTTTTGTATTAACAAACTCTCTAGTTGGAGATGGAGTAGAAAGGTGGCCATGGGAACTACTTTTTTTTTTTATCCCTTCGGATACCCCCCCGCCAGCCAGCGGGGGTGGTTATGTCGTGTATCGACTAAAACCGCACGGTGTCCTCCCCAAGTGTCCGTTGCCGGGCACCCCGGGTAAGCCCTCGAAAGGATAACCCCAAGGTTGCCGGCGGACTTTGGCCGCCACCGCGGCCTCGCCTGATGGGGTCCGGTTCTATCCCGCTTCGGTGAGTTGGCAGGCGTGTGTAGGGCACACACGACACGCCTCCGCCACGGCCTGCTTCTGTAAGGACGGCGAGTCGGCCAACTGCCGTCCTCAGGCCCCGATCATGGAGGTCGGTAGTCCCGGGCGTAGATGAGTCTGCGAAACTCGAGGGGCAGGGTCCGATCCCGCTGCAGTCCGGGGGGAAGGGAACCGGAGCGGATGGTACACCCTGGGCGGCGGTCAATGGCTTCCCCTTCATGGAGTTGGCATTGATCGTCGGCCAATACCCAACGTGGCGGGAACACATCGCTCTCCGTACTCCTCTGCTTTCAGAGGAGACAGGATGAGCGATGGTGTTAGTGGTGGAGGCCACCGTAGGGTCCTGGGGGATCCAGGGGTGGGTTGGCCCACTGCTAACGCAGGGGCCGGTGGGCACTTGTGCCGCCGCCGGTGAGAGACGCGAGAGGATGGCTAGTCATCCTCTCGCGTTCCGTAATCGGTAAGTCATCAGCAACGACCTGACTGGTGCCTCCAGAAGGGTACGCTGTGAACTTGCTGACCGGAGGGCTTGCCTTTATTGGCCGGCCCACGACAAGGAAAAGTCTAGAACACCCGACAGCGAAGTCGTAAAAACCTATGGATACCAGCCGACCTCCATAGTATTTAGGCTGGTCCAGGTGCAGGGGGCTCCGCCAGGATCGACCGTCTTTCCCCCATACTCGTGGGATATACTATGGATAATAAAATCATATATATACATAAACAGGACGAGACCAATAAAAACGACTCAAGCGATAACAACGGACATGATATTGTCGGAGTGGAGGTAGTGGGGGCAGAAGAGGAGGTGAGGCTGCGGTCTTCGCCGTCTTCGCCAGTCCCGCTACTCCACTACCTATGGGAGAGGGTACGGACGCGGAGGTTGCGTCCACGGCTGGGACTGACAGCGAGTCAGCTCCCAGCCAAATGGAGACTGAAAGTCTCCGACGCAAGAGGCCTCGCTCGCGTGGCCCGGCTCTGGACCGGAGCAGAAGCTCCTCCGGACAGAGGGCGGTCTCCTCGAGTGAGGACGATCGGCCGGCAAAAGTGCTGGCCACTTCGGCGGGAAGGGTGCCGGTGCACGTCCCTCCACTACCAAGTGGCAGGGACCAAGGCGTGCCCGCTGCGAGGGAGCTTCTCTCAGCGATTGCCCGGATCACGGACACCATCAAGAGTGCCAAAAACGGGGCCGGGAAGAAGAAGACGGTGGCGGAGAGTGTCGCCGTCGCCAAGACAGCGCTGGAGGAGCTCCTCTCTCGGAGCGTATCCGATGAGGAAGCGAAGCTCAGGGACCGGGTCGCAACCCTGGAGACTGAGCTCGCTAACTCGCTGGAGCAGCAACGGGTCCTCCGCGGGGAGGTCGAAAAGCTGACCCAGCTAGTTAAGGGGACTGCGGGGGCCCGGACTGCGCCGGGTCCCCGGGAGGCACCGCCGGCCAAAAAGGCCCCTGGTCGGGGCCGGGGAGATGGCGGCGCCCAAATCAGTGCAAAAGGCGGCAAAATCAATGCCAACGTCAGCGCCTAGATCGGCGCCTACGCCGGCGCCCAATCTGGTGCCCAGGCCGGCACCCGAGTCTCCGCCAAGCGTAACGCAGTTGCTGGTGGCGATCGAGAGGCGCCTTGGCGTACTGGAGGACCGGGCGTACCGTCCTCCGCTGGTGTACAACATCAACATAGGACCAGGACATGTGCTTAGTGCTTATGCGTAGCGGTCCACGGCCTAACGGTTGATGATAAGATGTTGTGCATATAATCAGCGTGAGAACTGCTATTGCGCGATGCAAGATCAGTAATTGCAAAGTAGTTCGGTTTCGCTTCTCTAGATGGCGCTCAGTACATATGATGTGATGCATTAGATGATTTCACTGAAGGAAATTTATAAAATGTAATGTATTTCATAGGGAAATAGTTTTTAGGGAGTTCATCAGATCAAATGTGGTATTGCGTAATTCTTAAGAATATTAAAATCGTCTACTGATTCTGACGTATATTCTTCTTCCTCCTCGCCTTTTTCCTTTATACGAAAACGACTTTTCGTATCTTGAGTTGGCACGCAGTTTAACTGCGAAGTCTTCATTTTCAAAATGATAGTATATATTAAAATGTAAAACTGACTGAACAGTAATCATAGAAATTCTCTAGAGAAATAAAGGCTTCACCAAAAACATTGACGATTTTAACAATACAAGGGCGCAATTTTATCAGAACTTATCTTGACAAATGCGATTCAGCAATTGCTCTTAAGCAGATTATAAAATCCAATTACAGTTTGGTATTATTTGAGTCAAATCAAAAACTTCAGAAGACTTGAAGGTTGTTATCTCTTAACCTTATTTTAATGAACGCTAGAGCTTTCTTTGATATCATAAAGGTTGGTACTATATTATATGCGATACGAAAATTATCAATAAATTATTCACCACATAAATACTTGTTATTATATTAGCAACTAATTGTCTGATAATAATATAATACCGACCTTCACCGTAATTTTTTACATTTAATTTTTGTGGGAACAAATAACCTTTTTTGATATGAAATCTTCGCCACACAGGAAAATTCATCAGTACGGAAGTTATATTGAACCGACTTCAAAAAAGGAGGAGGTTCTCAATTCAATTGTATTTTTTAAATAATCGGCTGAATACATTTTGAAAAATATTCTTTTTACCTGTTGGCCAGTTGTCACAATATGGCTATAAACATCTGCAATGCCAGTTGCACGACTCTGCAAAAATATTTTTGTGACTTTCAAACTATGTAGTACATGACCATTCTGGTTTAGGATAATGGTCAAAAAAAGTAAGAAAGAAGTAGCTATGAGCATCGTCAAAAACAGCAGATTATACATTTAAGGTGCCAAAGTCTCTCGGAAGAAAATCAATAGTTGTTCTGTGCGACTTGAACAAACAGACAGATTATCAGAGCCTTACGGTTGAAAAAGGACTAGGAAAGCGGACTCCGGACTTCATATTGTACGTAATGTCTGAAACTAATGTAAATGCTAGGATGATGCTAATGACTAACGAATTCATAATATCATGAATTCAAAAGTTACTTAGGGCAAGTAAATTTCCTTGTCTGTTACCGGGTGTACTACGTGAGTTCGACAAATGGAAGTGCGATTAACGATTGTGTGACAAAACTGTACTGCGACTCACCATAGTTCAAATGCACGCTAGTGCGACACACTGTAGGTCGACATTACTCTAGTGCGACAAACGATTGTGCGACAGTAGTTCGACACTACGGTAGTGCGACAAATCATTGTCGCATTACCGTAGGAGTAACAATAATGGTTTGATTTGATTTAATATGAATTTACATACTCTTAGTGGTTTTCTTACATCACTGAAATCGGCAGGGTTTGGTTAGGTTAGAACTGTGACCACAACAAGAGGCGAGCGAGCGCAGCGAGCGTGCCGCGGCAGCGGCTTCCGAGTGTCAGATAAATAACACAATCAACATGAAAAAAATAATGAAAACCCCTTTACATTTGCAAAAAAATATGTTCTGTGGACTTTTAACGCCATCTAGTACAACACGAACGATTGTCGCACTAGAGTCATGTCGACCTACAGTGTGTCGCACTAGCGTGCATTCGAACTATGGTGAGTCGCAGTACAGTTTTGTCACACAATCGTTAATCGCACTTCCATTTGTCCAACTCACGTAGTACACTGTTACCTTATCTTGTGGTTATATACTGTTTGTTAAGGACCGTGGTTCGTAACAGACTATGACCTGATAAGGTTCCAAATAGACTGCCACTACTTCGCGGTCGCCTTCAGTGGACTGTATTTGATGGATGTTGAGTCGAAGAATGAAACACTTGGATGGGTGGACTTCATTGACGTCAGTGAGGCATCGGATGTACTTGGCCCAGCACTACTCTTGATCTACTACTTCCTGTTGAGCTTCCTTGTTCCTTGAGAGACTCTTGTTGTCTACTTGTTGCCCAATGTTCACTTCCATTGTTCAATTGCCCAATATTTTCCTAACAAATGGTCCCTGCTTTTATAGTCTTTTGTAGTGCTGGCCCGCGATCCAAATTACCTCACCTCCGCATTTCCATTTATTTATAGAACTTATGTTTTACATATTAATCACATAGCATATATGTACATTGGTAGCAATAAGACTTGCACGACGATAGGTACTTACATCTGTACCGTGCGACGTCGGGCTACTGAATGACGGGCGGATTGACCCCTCAGACTTATATATGGGCCCTGCCTCCCGCGAGCTACTATATAATAAAATGGCACCAGCCGGGGGAGCGCATATTCGCTTCTTACGGCGTGGGAGGCAGTCGCGGGGTGTAATTAAACTTACATACTAATATACAAAGTCGTATTTCCTATTTATACGAAGTTATGTTAGATTCTGAGTAATGCATTTACGTAATTATATTTGCAATTATGCTTTTCGGGGAATGTACTTTCTTTATTAAATTTGGCTCTAACATACTTAATTACTCAGAAAACTAACTCCCACCAGTAGTAAGCTATTTATCTTAGCTTAATATCAAAGTTATTACATAATTACGTTTTAATTTACGTAAATCTAACATTTTCATAATTTATTCGTTATATTCACGCTTACTTAATCTACGTGTCACTGGCACATGTGTCTATAGTCTATTTGTGTCGTGCACATTCTCCCGCCGTCGCTGACCCTGGTTCGTCTGCGAGCTCCGTTGGTAGCACGACGATCTTCTTCGTAGGCCTCCTCAGCACGTGTCCGCTGCTGGTGGTGACGTCCACGACTCGTACCTCGCCGTCGGCTCCTGGGAACACCCGGCTGACGCGTCCTCGCGGCCAGGTGTTGCGCGGCAGATTGGAATCGCAGATGATGACGACGTCCCCGACCTTCGGGGCGACGCCGGTGCTGGTGGGCTCCCGCCGGTGTTGCAATAGGGGAAGGTACTCCTTCACCCACCTCCTCCAGAAGATGTTAGCCAGGGCTTGAGCTCGCTTCCATTGTTGGCGAGCAGTCACGTCGTCTGCAGAGAAGTGCCCTGGTGGTGGCACATGGCAGTTGGGCCCGATGAGGATGTGGTTCGGCGTGAGGGCCTCGGGATCGTTAGGATCAACCGAAACATGTGTGAGGGGTCGTGAGTTGACGATATTCTCAACCTCTGCTAATAAGGTTAACAGGATCTCGTCGCTGGGATGCTTTTCCATCATGGTGACACGAAGCACTTCTTTCACTGCTTTCACCATTCGCTCCCATGCCCCCCCCATGAAGGGTGCGGAAGGGGGTATGTACTTCCACACGATGTGTTGACTCGTAGTTTCTTCTTTGAGCGCGTCGAGTGCGGCCTCTGCTAGCTCCTTTTCCGCTGGCTTGAAGCACGTAGCGTTGTCACTCTTTTTCTTCGTGGTATCTTCTATCTCGGCGGGGCGGTGTGCAACGAAAGATTTATACACACGCGGCTCCGACCTTATCCATGCGAGTGCGGTTCGCGAGTCGCTCCAATAGGTCTTCTCTGTTAATTCGTAGTCGTGTTCTTGGGTGGCTTGAGCCAGGCGCGCTGCCAGTAGTGCAGCTTGATGCTCGAGGCTCGGCATGGAGATGGGCTTCAACGGGGTCGCTCTGCTCTTCGTGGCTGCTAGATTGTAGCGGCCGTTGAGCTGCGTGAACCACCTGCACCATCGCTCCCGTAGCTCTGCTGGGAGTGGGTCGTCCCATTCCATCTTATAGCGCCATGTGTTCTGAAAAATACATTTACTGGGAATTAATATCGGTGAGATAAAGCCGACCGGATCGAATGAGGCTTCTCGCTTCGTTGGAGGTCGCGTGTTTGTTTCCACTTCGCGCTGGATCTTCAAGTTGCTTGCGTTAAAGCCAAGATGATCTTCGTTGACGTGCCATGTTAGACCCAATGTTTTTTCTGTCTCTTGGCCGTCGAGTTCCACTGTAGCTCACTGCTGTCTTGTGGCAGTGATAATTCTTCAATCTCGGTGTCGCCATCGTGTATCAGTTGAGGCGGCTTGTGCGGCTCGGCGGGGTTGACGACCGGAAAGTGAGGTAGGTACCACGTCCTTCCCTTCTGCGGTGGCATAGGAGCTGATTCTGCATAGCCTGACTTGAGTAGGTTTTCCAAATCTTCATCCCTATCGAGTCTTCGTTCGAGCGTAAGCAGACTCTTCTCAGCTTCCTTGTAGCTTTCTTCTTTCCACGGCAGTCTGGTCTCATATCTTCCATCTGGTAACCGCCGGCCTTTTACTTGCAATTCTCGCAGTTCGGGATCTTCTCGGGGGCGTCGGGGTTCGATGCCCAGTGACTCCAACTTGAGGTCCTTCTTCACTGTGTCCTCAATGGAGTCCTTTACGCGCTGTTGCAGCGTACCGCAGAATGACACTGTTGCAGTCATTGAACTGCTGCATCCGTGGAGCACCCATCCCAGCCGAGTGAGCGACGCCACAGGCTGGTTACGGCTTCCGGTGCGCAGCTGACGGGTTACGATGAGATGCCAGTTGTCTTGTCCCAATAACACTTTAGGTGAAGCCTTTTTATACGTTATCTTATCCCGTATGTTTTCCAGATGTTTGCAGCCGTTGAGGTGCTCTTCATGCACGGTGTTGGGTGAGAGGCGGAGTCGGTCCATGGTGTGGGCGGTTAAGTCGTACTCTTCATCGGCGTACTTCCCTTTGATGAGTAGTCTGACTGTCTTGCTCTCGTGCTTCATGTCGCTGTTGACACCTTGGATCCATGTCTCCTTGGTTGGTCCATCTGCCCCGATGACGTCGGCTATGGTCTCAGCTATCAGCGTGATCGCGCTTCCCTCGTCCAATAAGGCGTAGGTATCGACGCTACCGCTTGGTCCTCTTAGTGTCACTGGTGCCATCTTGAGGTAGGCCTTGCGCTGACTGCGGGGAACTGCTGCTGTGGCTACTTCTGCCGTTGAGGTCGTGATGTCTTCCTTCTGTTCTTCACGGTCTCTTGGCGGCATATCGCGATGCAGTAGTCGGTGATGCATTATCTGGCACCCGTTCTTCCCACAGGCCGGTGCTCTGCATGTGGCGCGTCGGTGGTTACTTCGAAGACAGCGAAAACAGACTCTATTCTTCTTGGCTGTTTCCCATCTCGCGGTGTTGTCTAGGGCGATGAACTGCTTGCAGTCAGGTAGCTTATGATCCCTGCTACACTGTGGACATCTCTCTTCTGATGTCTTCTTGTTGATGGTGAGCGTCTGTTCAACTCTTCTGCTTCTTTGAGGACGATAACCGGTTCTTCTGTTGTCTTCTGTGTGGTTCACCTCTGGGAGCGCGTAGGAGCTGCACTTGTCTGCCTCTTCTGACAGGAACACAGATATCTTCTTCAGTTCTGGTATGTCTTCTTTCTTCTTTGCAGCGAAGTCGTACCACTTGTTTCTGAGTATTGGTGTGAGTTTCTCGATGATACTTCTGCACATCTCTGGACTGTGTAGGTAGTGCGGCTTCCTCAAGGCTTCTATGGTTCCCACGATGTTTGCTATCTTCCCAGCGAAGATACAGATGTCCTTGGCGTTATCGGTCACTTTGTTGAGAGTCTTGAGCTTCTCCATCTCGACGTGGATGAGTGCTTCTGGTCTACCAAATCTTCTCTCGAGGGCCCTTATGATCACCTCGGGGTCAGGTTGACTCAGCATTAGACACTCGACTGCTTCTTGTGCGAGTCCACGTAAACTTTTCCTTATTCTTGCGATATTTTCATTCTTCGTGAAGTATATACCCGATTCTTCATACGTAGTCTTGAAGGCGAGCCATTCTGTGCTGCTGCCGCTGAAGATCGGTAGTTCTCGTATATACTTGGGCGGCTCCCTGTTGCATCTCATAGCCTGGGATAGGGCCGCGGTGAGCGTAGCTACATCGATCACGGAGTTCTTCACTGGGGCACTTCCTTCTGATTTTTCCTGGGTTTGACACTTCTCCACTAGTTGACCCCTATCTAGGCAGGTCTGAGTGTTTTCCTCGATGTCTTGCCCCTTTTCCTTCAGGTTGGGTGCCGCAGCGTCATCCTTCTGTAGCCACGTGTTAATACGTACCGATGCCAGATCTTCCTCAGACCCATCGTCGCTGCTCTCGTCCTGCAGTAGCCGCTGTAGACGGATCTGTTCTATCTCTGCTTCGGCTTGTATTTGCTTGAGCTTCAGTTCTGCCAAGCGTTGTTTGACCTCCAGTTCCTTCTTCTTTCTTGAACTGGTGGAGCGGCGTGACCTCGTGTCCAAAGGCCGCATGGTGCGCTGTGAGCTAGGCTCTCCATATACAACAGCGCGGGTGTGGGGCGATCCTTCTTCTGTCGTCCCTGACTCTTCAGTAGTCACAGTTGTGCTGGACGTGGTCTGCTCGGTGCTGACTGTGGCTTCCGACGCACCACTGTCCGCATAACTTCTGGCCTCTTCCGTGGCCGCAGGGTGTAGTACTGATCTTGGCACTGGTGCTGATGCTGATGCCGGTTTCTCTTGACGACGCTTCCCTCCATCCCTGGTGAGAACCATTCTTCTTTCTTCAAGTTTATACTTACCTGGAATTCCGACGGATCGTGGACTTTATTCCTACCCTTCGACCCGGTTCCAATGGACCATAGACGTTCGTGACAGACTATGACCTGATAAGGTTCCAAATAGACTGTCACTTCTCCCATAGTTGAAGAACGATGAAACGTCTACGGCTGGCAGTTTACTTGAAGTTGACCTGGATCTTCGAAGGACCGTGTACTTTATTCGGCTCCGAAGGACCAATGTTAAGGACCGTGGTTCGTAACAGACTATGACCTGATAAGGTTCCAAATAGACTGCCACTACTTCGCGGTCGCCTTCAGTGGACTGTATTTGATGGATGTTGAGTCGAAGAATGAAACACTTGGATGGGTGGACTTCATTGACGTCAGTGAGGCATCGGATGTACTTGGCCCAGCACTACTCTTGATCTACTACTTCCTGTTGAGCTTCCTTGTTCCTTGAGAGACTCTTGTTGTCTACTTGTTGCCCAATGTTCACTTCCATTGTTCAATTGCCCAATATTTTCCTAACAAATGGTCCCTGCTTTTATAGTCTTTTGTAGTGCTGGCCCGCGATCCAAATTACCTCACCTCCGCATTTCCATTTATTTATAGAACTTATGTTTTACATATTAATCACATAGCATATATGTACATTGGTAGCAATAAGACTTGCACGACGATAGGTACTTACATCTGTACCGTGCGACGTCGGGCTACTGAATGACGGGCGGATTGACCCCTCAGACTTATATATGGGCCCTGCCTCCCGCGAGCTACTATATAATAAAATGGCACCAGCCGGGGGAGCGCATATTCGCTTCTTACGGCGTGGGAGGCAGTCGCGGGGTGTAATTAAACTTACATACTAATATACAAAGTCGTATTTCCTATTTATACGAAGTTATGTTAGATTCTGAGTAATGCATTTACGTAATTATATTTGCAATTATGCTTTTCGGGGAATGTACTTTCTTTATTAAATTTGGCTCTAACATACTTAATTACTCAGAAAACTAACTCCCACCAGTAGTAAGCTATTTATCTTAGCTTAATATCAAAGTTATTACATAATTACGTTTTAATTTACGTAAATCTAACATTTTCATAATTTATTCGTTATATTCACGCTTACTTAATCTACGTGTCACTGGCACATGTGTCTATAGTCTATTTGTGTCGTGCACACTGTTGGTTATCATGTTCAATAATATGGTATGATGTGTCCTAATCAAACTAATAGATATTATCATACCACTTTCGCTAAAATCTACAATTTTGTTTAAATAGATATTAAATTATAAATAGGTATACCTACTAGGTACAAACAGCACACGTTATTTGTATTAAGGTTTATTCAAATTAATTTTCTTGAGTCTGACGTTAACTATATAGTGACGGTAAAATATGAGAAGATTCATTCACACATGCAAGCATTATGTCTTGCTACACTGCGACAATAGTAACTAGGTGTAGATCTTATTATAGTGACTTTTATAATTGTTGTAAGCGACGTCATAAAGTTGGAAAATTCTCACCATAAAATCTATTCCCCAAGTACTTTTAACAAGTTCAAGTTAAATTTTAACTCTTTATTTAAAATAGACCCGTAAAATAGAGATCTTTTTCAAAGTTAAACTTCCCACCAGACTGGATCATGTTATCGCAGTAGTGAAACAGCACTAGAAACTCCGCAAACGATCCTCTTGGGCAAGTAAAAAGATTAAAAAGATCTAAAGCTCAGATAATAATCCATGCATTACGTATTGAAGAGATCTATTTCATGTTGAAATAACTTATACAAAAAATCTTTTTGAAAACAAGCTTTTATTAATAAATCATTTGTACTAAAACGAAAATAATAATTTTATGCAAGGGTTGTGCTGATCCCGTCGGGGTCCCTGAGGTTATCCTTTTATTTTATATATATTATATATTTTCGAGGGAGTACCCGGGGTGCCTGGCAATGGGCGCTTGGGAAGGACACCGTGTGGTTTTCGTCGGTTCGATTCCGACATACCCACCTCATCGCTGACATCGGTGGGGTGAAGCCCGCGGGGGTTTCCACACGTAAAAAAGAAGATACAAAACGGTTGTGCTGATTTCAAAATCGTAAATCGCACAAATGTTTTCTATGTTCTAATTGCGCTACAAGCTTTTGAAATCATGCATAAAATTATTTTTGTTTTAGTACAACTGATTTTTTTAACAAATGTTTGTTTTTTTTTTAATTATTTTATTTTCAACTTTTGAATAACGTAATATAGTACCAGAGTGCTTTTATAGACCAGCCAACAAAGCTCGATACAACAAATCTATCTTGTTTAGTTCCAGACCACCTACCGTCTCAATCTTCAGACCTCGGACATCAGGTAACACCACAGTGTTTACCAAGACAAAACAAATGAGGCCAAACTCGATGGGTTTATCTTGTTTAGTTTAGAAGTTCCTATGACCACTTTCCTATCATCAGACCCTGAATACCATGTAACATCAGAAAGTTTGTCATAACAAAACAAATGAGCCCAAACTCGATAGGTTTTACTAGTTTAGTTCAAGCGTTCCTATGGCCACATTCCTACTTAACAGACCCTGGATATTATGTAATACCAGAAAGTTTATCAATACAATACAAAGGAGCCTGAACTCGAGAGTTCTAACTTGTTTAGTTTAAGAGTTCCTATGGCCACCTCCCTACTCCATCATCAGACCTTGAATACCATGGTTGCCAAGTCAAAACAAATGAGCCCCAATTCTATAAGTTTATCTTATTTAGTTTAGGAGTTGCTGTGGCCACCTTCCTACTCCATCATCAGACCCTGAATACCATGTCACATCAGAGAGTTTATCAAGACAAAACAAATGATCCCAAACTCGATATGTTTATCTTGTTTAGTTTAGGAGTTCCTATGGTCACCTTCCATCATCAGACCAGCCCCGTGGTACCATATAAGTGCATTTTCATCCAAATAGAACGTGCATGCAAATTTTCATATCAATCAATTGGCGATAAATGCCTCAAACTTCTATTCAAGATTTGACTGTAACTGTATATGTATAGTATGTGATACATATATGTTTTATATGTTCCTTAGGGATCGTATTGGGTATCTCACAATGAAACTCGGCGCAGTACATAGCAAGACTGAATTTATTGAGTACTTATTACACAGGTACAATTGTCGTAGGGAAGAGGGTAAATCTGTTACGCACCTACCGTCGTAGTGACAGATATTATTCATACATTACACCCTACCACTTAACTTAGGTTACAACAATAAACAATCGGAATTGTAAACATAGGTAAATATAAAAACAATAAGAGAATGTAATGCAAAAAAAAAATAAAAAACTAACAAAATAAAATAAAAAAAGGACCTTTAATTAGGGTATCTAATAACAGGTCGTTTGATGCGCATACTTCTAGACCCGGCTGCTTCTACTGGCGGCGGAGTGAGAGAATGGGCTACATTCTCTGAATGAGTATCGGGTTCGGGTAATGGGCACGCTATTATCGACTGTGGTGACTTCTTCCAAAGTTGATTTACATGTCTTTTAATCGGCGGACCGTTTTCCCTAGCCAGTAAATAACACCTAGATCCTAACTGATCTTGTATTTTACCACTCAACCACCTATCTTCCCCTCCAAAACCTCGCGTCCACACGGTATCACCTACCTCGAAGTTTCGCATCCTACCGCCCGCACTTTGTACCTGTTTACTCTGCATACATTCTACCTTTTTCTTAACACTATCAGTGCTACCGGCAGTGTGCAGCAAATCTAAACGTGACCGTAACGTTCTATGTTGTAACATCGTCGCCGGCGATTGCCCCGTTGTACAATGTACAGTATTCCGGTACATAAACAAATATGACTTCAAGGCTGTATCCACATCGCATTTGTCTCTCAAAGCTTTTTTTATAGCTTTCTTACATAGTTTAACGGCACCTTCCGCTGCCCCGTTCGACGCTGGGTGATATACTGGCGTCAAAATATATTTAATACCGTTAATGAGCATAAAACTACCTACTTCTGATGAAGTAAACGGTGGGCCATTATCAGAGACAATTTCTTTTGGCAAACCAAAGCGCGCAAACACATCCCTTAAAACCTTTAATACTTCTTTGCTTTTAGTACTAGACATTTCAAAAGTCTCAATCCACTTGGTAGTAGAATCAATGATAACAAAAAACGTTTTACCATTAAATGGGCCTAGGAAATCTATGTGTATACGACTCCACGGTTCAGAAATATACGGCCAGGGCTGCGGGGGTGCTTTTGGTGGCGCCGGGGCTTCTAACCTACATGTCGCACACTCTTTACATTCTCTTTCAATGTCCGCGTCAATCCCAGGCCACCACACATAACTCCGCGCAAGGGACTTCATTTTAACAATACCTTGGTGACCCACATGTAGTTCTTTTAGTATTCGTTCCCTACACACAGAGGGCATCACCATCCTGTAACCCCACATCACACAACCCGATTCTGTATAAAGTTCATGTTTCCTAACAAAATAAGGCTTCAACTCTGGTTGTGAACATGAGGCGGGCCAACCAGATCTCAAGTACATTACTACTTTCATTAATATGTCATCTTTACCTATTAATTCCCTTATGTCCTTACATGTAACCGGCAAGAAATCCTGTACAAACTTAACATAGGTTATCTCCGGTGCGACTTTTGTCCGTCGACCAACAGGTAACCGTGACAATGCATCAGCTCCATTCTTGTCTGTCGGTACGTACTGGATATTGTATTGATAACCTGACAGAATAACCGCCCACCTCTGTAACCTACTAGCCGCCATCGACGGAATACCTACTTTATCCCCAAAAATGGACACTAAAGGTTTATGATCAGTTTTGAGAGTAAATAATCGGCCGTACAAATATTGGTGAAATTTTTTTACCCCATATACTATGGCGAGCGCCTCCCTTTGTATTTGTGAGTAGTTAGTTTCAGCCGCATTTAGGACTCTCGAGGCATAAGCTATAGGACGCTCCGTTCCATCTGGGAATACATGCGAGATGACGGCTCCTATCCCCGTGGCACTGGCATCAGTCGTTAACGTTAGGGGCATCTGGGGGTCATAATGTGCGAGTACTTCACTAGATGATAATAGCTGCTTAATTTTATCAAATACCTCCGTACAACGTTCTGTCCAAACGAATTTATTATCCTTTCTTAATAATTCATACAGAGGTGCTAGCGTCGTACTGATATTTTTAACGAACTTAGCATAGTACATTACCATTCCCAAGAACGACCTAAGTTCCGACACATTCGACGTTCTCGGTACCTGCTGTATCGCTTCCACCTTCTCCGTACAAGTCTTTACTCCGTCCTTACTAATGACAAATCCTAAGTACGACACTTCATCTGCAAAGAAGGTACATTTCTCTCGCTTAACTTTCAAACCGTTACGCTGTAACCTGTCAAAAACCTGGTATAAAGTTTCGATATGTTCCTTATCGTCCCGCCCGGTCAATATGACGTCATCAAGAAATACTCCAACTCTAGGCATACCTGAAAATATTTGTTCGATTTTTCTTTGAAAGATTCCTGGACTGGACGACAGGCCTTGAATTAATCGATTGTACCTATACAATCCGCGAAATGTATTTATTACAGTATACGATTTCGATTGATCATCAAGACAAAATTGAGCGTACGCTTGGGAAAGATCAATTTTAGTGTATTTTTGGCCTGAATGTAACTTAGTTAAGAAATCGTCTATTCTCGGCAACGGAAAACGGTCAACCTCTAAGCATTTGTTAAGAGTTAATTTATAGTCACCACATAATCTCAAACCTCCGTCCTTTTTAATCACTGGCACGATCGGCGTCGCCCAGTCGGATGACTCAACGGGCGAGATAACACCGTCGCGCTCCAGCTGGTCTAGCGCCTGATCTACCCGGTCGCGCAGCGCGTACGCAAGCGGCCGCGCTCGCATGAACACAGGTTGCGCACCGGCCCGCACCCGTAGGCTCACTTCACCGCCAGTATAACAGCCGAGTCCGTCCGATAGCACATCAGAGTATCTGGAATTGAATTCATTTATGTCAAATTTTATCATACTAACAATGTTGTTACAATCGTTATTCTGTTTAACTATAACATCCTGTAGCTTAATCTGCAATTCCTGTAGCCATTCCCTGCCTAACAATGGATTTTTACCATTCTCAATTACATACAACTCTAATTGCTTACATGCGCCCGCATATCGGACCAACGGTTTAATTCTACCCCGAGGGTACACTTTTTCACCTGTATAATAATGACTTTTCGATGCTTTTCGAAGTTATGTGTGTATTTATCGCAGGTTTATAAGTGCCCGGTTAATGGCAATAGGCTCGCCACCTATTACATTGGGACCTAAAACATAAACTGGCGAAACGTGAGTGCTAGCACCTCTGCCTACCCCTTCGGGGATATAGGCGTGAGTTTATGTTATGTTATGTAATAATTCATTACTAAATTCGATCGTAACAAGGGTATGTGTGAAAACATATTTTCATAAATTTCATAATTAATACACGATATTCTACTGCCTGTATCTACCTCCATAGCAATGTTTTTGTCGGCCACTGACACACTAATTATAAAAGGTTTGTATTTTTCTATGCTATTACTGTTCAGTAATGAATTTAAATGTACCTGCACTAAATCGCTATCCAAATCCTCCTCTGTGCTGGATGACTGTACCTGCTGAGTCTGAGACCAGTTAATGCCCGTCCTGATTCTAGGACACATCTTCTTTAAATGGCCTTCCTTGTTGCATACTCGACACGTGTACCTCTTGAATCGGCACGAAGCTACTTCATGTGCTGCGCCACACGCCTCGCATCTGACATTGGATGACCTTGAATCCCGTCGTACATTGTGTGCTGGACTGCGTGCGCCTCGGCCTCCGCCCCGCGCTCTGGTAGGGTGACCGCGTTCCCCGCGCTGTAGACCACCCTTTTCGAACGTGGCGACATGGTTGGTCGCCACCACTGGATTTTGCCGGCCGCTTATCGTGACGTCATTGCCGCGGTCCAGACCCCGATGCTCCAACATCGCAGAGTCCACCTCCGCCGCTTCCATAGCCACCGCCCATTGGAATGCCTTGGCGAACGTAGGGGTATCACACGTGAACAGCCGCTGCCGAATGACGTCATTCTCCAAGCCACACACAAATTGATCACCCAAATTGCTGTCTAACTCTTTTTCAAAGTCGCAAAATTTCGTCATCTTCTTTAATTCCGCCACATATGTCGCAATACTTTCCCCTTTTAACTGCTTTCTTTGTCTAAACTTGTACCTTTCAGCTAGAACATTCGGCTTCGGTTGAAGGTGACCTTGCATAATTTGAACTAGTTCTTCAAACGGTAGTGTCGATGGTTTTCTTGGGGTACACATGGTCACCAAGAGCTCGTAGCAAGCACTACCCATGACCGTTATCAAGGTTGGTACGCGCATTTCCACTTTCACATCATTTACCACAAAGTATTGTTCTACACGTTCAATGTACAATGTCCAATTATCGGATTCGATATCAAACGCCTCCAATTTTCCAACCGGCATCTTGTCAACAAATATTTTTTTCCGACGCGTCGCTGAGCCACTCGATTAGTACGCGTAAGTTTTATTCGTCGCCAATGTTTTATATGTTCCTTAGGGATCGTATTGGGTATCTCACAATGAAACTCGGCGCAGTACATAGCAAGACTGAATTTATTGAGTACTTATTACACAGGTACAATTGTCGTAGGGAAGAGGGTAAATCTGTTACGCACCTACCGTCGTCGTGACAGATATTATTCATACATTACAATATACATACAAAGTTAAATAAAAGCTTTTAAAAAGAAGCTTTCTTTTTTTAAGGTTTTATTTTACTTATATTTTTGTGTCTTGTTCGAGTGTGAATGTGTATTGGAGTAAGTGCCTACCTACTGGACTGGCTGAACTACACACACCTATACACTGAACACCACAAATGAGAATAATTTCGTTCAAGTTCCACTAAATTGGATATTATTGAAAAACGTGTTAACACAGTTTAATTTTAATTTAAATCGGTTCCTATTAGAAGTAGCATCGGGTACACTACACAGTCATACACATCAGCAAACTAAATCACCAGTCGCTAGTCTACTTAGGTAATCCTCGGCATCTACTCGTATACTGAACACAGCTCAGGGTTACTATTAGCTACAGCACAATGAACTTAAATACTAAATCGATAGACTCTTTTCTATCTCTATTATAACTTTTACAATATCAAAACTCATGACAAGCATGAAACATAAAAGTGTCATCAATATAGTGAACGATCTAGGTTCAAGTACTTAAGACTGTCCCTACTTTCCATCATCAAAGATGCAGTCACCAAAATGCGATTCAAGTTTCAATCCACTCAGTAAATCACGCAAATTAGATGCAGCGATTGCACGCAGAAAGTCGACATAACGTGATGCAGCCGCCGCCGGTCACTGAATTTGCTATCCTTGGCCGTAACGTAATTGCATCGTCCAATAGGAGGAGTGTACTTAGCAGCTTAAGTTTTTGTCTCCAGTTTTAGTCGTTCTCGAGCTAAGCGGCCAAGCCAGGCAATAAGTTCAGTGTAAACCTCTATTTGAAGTTTATTTAGGACTAAGTAATTATCTCACACAAATACTAATCTCGAAAATTAACTGCACTTAATGTCGGGGTAACTGGGCTAGCTTCACAACGCAAAATAATTAAACAGACTTTGTGTACAATCAACTAAATGTAATACCTGGCTTCCACCAGGTTTTGTCAGACTTATTATAATTATGTTTACTTCTCGTAGTATTCTCATTATAAAATTTCATTTTATAAAAATGAAGTTATGAATACTGTTTATACACAAATCTATTCGAATCGCTGATGGTCAAAAGTGTCTGTTATGTAAATGAAATCAATTGTAATTATTGTAGTATCTAGCAATATTGTCCAAGGCGAGCCTCACCTCACCTCACTAATAAATGCCTGTCCGGTAAATCTCCTGTTTAATGGATGAGGCATTCCTCTCAGGGACGAGGGGAGCAAGCAGCAATGGTTTTCGTAAAGATAAACAAAAGATTAAGAGAGGGAACCCTGGGTTCATAAGTGCAAGTTTTGTATGCAACTAAACTGACTAACGGTGTGACGATGATGAGTATAAATATCATTTTCAAGGGTATAACTACAGGGAAGCTCAGTCTGGGTCCAATCCGTGATGGTGAACGCTTGCCACCGGTGTATGGCTTACATGCCTATAATGATAACATAGGGGGCTCATCTAGTGAGTTGACGAGTCAGTGCCTACCAAGAATTCATTTGGGCAGATGTCGATTTTTCATATTGATGAAATTATGATTAACAATGCATTTAACCCCTAAACCTATAGCCCAGTTCTGCTAAGTACGTTGTACCATGGTGTACCACCTACTGCAGGTGGTCCATTACGGCACTTCTTTATAATGCCTGTTTTTAAATCGTCCGCGACTTCGAACTGTCCGCGGTGACGCGGAGCTAATGGAATAGGAAGAGAATACGGCCACTCACCAGAAGCATCTGATCAGTCTTCTGATCCGGAACCCCTGTTATGTGTATATGTACCCTAGCTAAATATATGTGGTTTATAAATATATTGATATACTACGTTACCGGTGCAGTAGTCCCAAACCGTTTTTTTCCGTAACCAGTATCCGGAGCTCCACGGGTCACGGCCGTATTCCTCTCGTGCGGTGGTTGTTGAAGACACAACACACACCGGCAAAAGGTCCGTAGGGATAATAAATTAATCCGTATCAATTGTAATGTGCGATGATCGCATCCAATTGCGAATGCACGCGGCCGATCCGTGCGACAGCTCTCAACCGAATCCTTTCAACAAGTCGTCGCCAGTGCAACGAGAGTGCGAGCAACTACCCGCTTCTTCACATTTATTACTTGACAATGCCAGTATGGATTGTTTCTAGTGGTTGACCCATCCCACATTAGATTTAATTTCTCTATAATCATTCATTTTCAAAATTTTGGACCCATGTCTTCTTCACAAAAAGGAAGATCAGGGTCAGAATAAAACGTGGTGAGACTGTGATTAAATATGAGCCTATCAATAATAAGTTTATGAATACTCATGTACTGCTTCGTTGTTGATGTAGCAGAGTTTTGATGTTTTAAGAAGTGTACAATATAATAAATGCTACTATGAGATACAGATACAATATTACAGTCTTATTCATAAAAAATGCTTATCGAAGGTTTATAGCGTACATTAGTTAAAACGTCTCATAACGCTATCATACGTATTTTATAATATTGTATTCATAACTGCTCTATAAGCCTTCGATAACTATAGTGTCGCTATAAGAGATTAATAGATGAAAATGTTGCCACTTGGTTTGTAGTCATAGTCATATGTCACTATTTCGTTAACGTCACACCGATTCCCGCCCCTGGTTTATGTATTCAAAATTCTTTCGTACCTATTGCAATTTTTTCCAAGCATAAATAAAAATGGAACGAAAGGAACATGCGACGAGTGCCAAAAAAAGGCAGAGAAGTGAAAATTGGTTAGACGAGGACAAGGTACGTTACTTTTCATAGTTACTAAAAGTTGTAGACTATCAAAATTTAACTGAAATTGAAATTATTAAGTCCTTTCTGCCGTGTTATTTGATGTGTCTGCTTATTATGCATTACTAACGCTATGGTTATTTGCTTCATAAGATCATATTACAAGAACTGGTGAAAGAGCGGGTCGGTGTGCTGGAAAATAAAAACACCGACACGAACACTAACGCGAAGAAGGTGGCGGCGTGGGCTAGTTTACACAATAGATAGTAAACTTGTTGGTAAACCTATTAGTGATTCATATAATTAAATACATATTTTTTTATTTCAGTTTCAATTATATGTGTGTTGGGGCCCCCACGCACCCTTGCCCAATTAAAAGCCCAGTGGGGTATTATTAAAATGAACTCTAAAAAGCGAAAGGCTTATGATCGCAGGGAGCTCATTAAAACGGGTGGTGGTCCACCACCTCCTACCAGAATAGACAGTGAAGACGTAAGTTCATGGCTCCCTAATGAATTTATAGTCGATAAACTTTTGGTCGCGGATTCCCAATATTTCCAATAGCTTCAAGTACATCTAGGCTTTGTAAAGCTTGCATGGTGGAAGACACTGATAAACACTCTGCCGCAATAAATTTACCACAAACTCCACAAAGTAACTGACCTAGATAAGTAATAATAATAATAAAGGCTTGTGCTTGTCTGGAAACAAATCAGAGTTATTAGAGATATATTCAATAATTCACCAAACTAATGCGAACAAAGCAACGATGCTAGTCAGAGCAGTCAAACACATCAGCTGTTGCGCAGGTCGGCCATCTTTTTTCCTAATATTGCTTTATGGCACGGCTATAGTAGGTTCCTGCCTTCCATAACTTATATGAAGTTTATCGAGAGTTTATAGAGCATATTAGTGCTAAAATGCTGTTATGAATACAAATTTTCGACGATCACCTTATAGCAGTCTTATAAACCTCCCATAACTTTTTATGAATAAGACTGTTAGAGTTTTAGTCATATGAAAGATTTAACAAGATTTTAAATATTTGAGCTATATGAAAACATAGTTTGATGCTGTAGAGTACATTTGCACATTTAGATTGTATGCCGATGGTTGTTATTAAAAATTAAAATTATGGGCTAAATTGCCTATCAATGAATTTAAAGACTTAAGGATGAAGTTTGAACCTTCGGGCGAACCCTTAGCATAATAACTTGAGTGTCCTGACATATTCTCTTGAGATACATACCTTCCGTAAACAACGGCCATTTATATTTTTATATGAAGAAAATTTGCAAGGATCGCCATAACTTTTCGTAGTTATAATGCCAGTGGGACTTTATCCTTAATTTGAAAAATAAAAAATTGCACATGGGTATATTAAAGCTGTATCACTTTAAATATGCATAAATTGTATGAGGAAAGAGGCTTCGCATATCGTTGCCTACTTTTGCAGGCGAATATTTTATTAAAATAAGTATCTCAATAATTAAATACACATAAGTACGCTGCACTAGAAGTAGCGGGGTATGATTTCGTCTCGTTCGCGGTAGCAGCGGCGCAGCGGGTCCATGAGGTGAAAAAGTTCGTAGCCGATTTGGGCCGCCACCGACTGCGTAGTAGGGGACTTGACCCACATTCAGATCAATATTTGACATAAAATATTTCCTTTTGCATACAACTGGAAAACGCTTCCAGCCTGGTGGATGCGTTTGTTCGAGAGAACGCAAATTTGACGTTATCTTCCTGGATTAAAGACATAACTGACCTAATGATTGTATTTGTATTACTGTAATTACATGTGAAAACCAAATGGTTCTGTATTTGTTCATAGAGTAACAAAAATAAACAACATGCAAATACATGATATTTTTATTTCTAAGACCCCACGCAGGTCTTTATTTCTAAGACCTGCGTGGGGGCTGCGATAGAAATATTAATTTATCTATAATGTGAATACTTCTGGTAGAGGACTGTTGCATCATTAATACGTCATACCCATCACCTCATTGTCACCACTACCCAACCCAGCCAGCGCAGCACCAACTATGACGTTACTGCTCATAATCATTCCATTATTAAATTACCCAACGTAGTAACTTTAATAATAATAAGCAAGCATTGTATAAAGGTTGCCTTAAGTCTGTCTCAGACGGTTCACTTGGCTCGTTCTTACCTGATTAACGTACACTCGCCTACACCGGGCTATTTAACGTTATAATACCTTAAATAATTCAATTGTATGCACCCTGCTGGGCACGAAAGCCGACGGATTTTACTCAGAGCGTAATGTAATTTTCTCGTATGAAACTTCACACAAACTGGCGTGGATTTCGTACCCCATAATTAAACTACGCTGTGGTAGAATAGTAAATAGATACAGTCAGTAACGAAAGTTGCTAAACGCTAACATATTCACAACAGGATCTTACACTGGAATTCAATAAATAAATTTATGTCCTCTATGGACATGACTTTTTTTTTCTACAGTGTTTTCGAAGTTAAGTATAGAGTTTAAGTAGGGAATGTGGCTACTTGATATGTTGAGCTATTTTTGTTGATGGCTGTCTTTACTTTGTAAGTCTTAAAGTCATTTTTTTATTATTAAACGTAGGTAAAGCTAAGTATAACAATAGAAGCATGGCCAGTAAAATAGTTTGAATGCCGGTACGTGTATTCCAATTACTTTATATATTATTCTGGCTTTCTTCTGGTAGTTTTTTTAGGGCTTATAACTTTTATAAGGAAATTCTAATAGTTGTAATAAGTAAGGTAACTAAGGGGCGTAAGACCGTCAAGGGACCAAATAACCATCCATCTGTTGTATTGTAACACAATTGGATCGTCGAGCATTACACACACAAGAACCTTTTGAGGCATTATATTGTTTATAATATGTAAAGAACTTTGCCCCTTTGGAGTTGTAAGCTGATTGATTGGACAATGGCATCTTAGTATACGAATTTATCAATAATACAAATAACCGAGTCTTCTAAAAGTTATTATTTTAAGGTAAATTATATTATTTATTTGAATTCTAGAGATGATATTCCGTTTTAATTGGCGACACCAAATCGAGATTCCGTTGGCAATTGAACTTTAAATTTATAAACACAGGCTCATTGTGCAACAATAACGACAGCTGTTGTCATTGTCGGAAAAGTGCCTATTTGCCTTTGTTCCTAAGGTGACTATTCAAGCAAGGAAAGATAAAAATTACGAACTCTGAGGTGCTTCGACGCGTTTTTTATCAAAGAAGAAAACAAAGGGTTGTTTAATGACGGCATTAGCGGAAAGTTCACGATAAATTCGGGGTCGTTAGGGGCTCTTTGTCACTGTTGTATTGTGCCACGGCTTGTGAGCTGAGTACTTCTGAACCATTCCATCGGAAAACCTAATTTGATAGGAATTCTCAAATTCACTTCATTGTGGTTTCTCGTATTGAAATATGTTAAGTATACATACTTATTGAGGATTATTGAACAAAACCTCTTTTGTTATTATAACTTGTTAAGCTTGTAAAATTTGACTGAACGAATGGCGCAGTTATTTAAGTGGTCAGCTTGCCAACCACCACCATGTTGAACGTAGTGGGTTCAATCACCGCTCGGGATAATTATTGGTGAGATGCAAAACTGATAACATGGCTGAATTTTATATCCACTATTTGTACATATATTGTGTACATACAATCCCTGCGATACAAATATCATTACCTGGTTTATACGATTAAGTTAGATAGCTTTGAAGAAGCTAGTGCGGAAGTAATAATCTAAGATAGAATATTAACAAATAGTTATTTGTTCAACAAGTGAGTGAAGTTATTTTGGCTGCGAGTGCCGGCATTAAATCACTAACTAGCGAAGTAGTCTAAAATTGAATCATGAGCGTAGCAATTGATTCTAACATAGACTACTGAGCACAGTAAGTAATTTAAAGGCACGAGACAAAAAAGATTTGCTCTCGTGTTGCACATACAACTTTTCACGTGCTGCGCCCGCCGCTTGCTGCCCCACTTTTGCTCACGCTAAAAATTTTTACGCAGCAAAGGTACCCTCTTCGTGCAAAGGACACTTGGGGAGGACAACGTGTGGTTTTAGTCGGGCCGATTCCGACACTCCCACCCCATCGTTGGCACCGATGGGGTGAAACCCGTGGGGGTTTCCACACGTTTAAAAAAAAACACCCTTTTCATGCTGGAGAGGTAAAAATCGTATTTGAAAATGGATTCTACAGTCGTCATGTTGTTTTCTTGTATAAACAATATTAGCGTAAATTTTATTCGAGGACAATGTCAGGATTCTATCTATATTTCATACATCCAAAACTGTTTAGGCATTTATAAATTATAGTGAAATAAAGAAGGCGAGGTAAATACGAAAAGGTTCATGTAACATGAACCCTGAAAATATTTGGTACACAGTACACTAGTTTTTTGAATAGAGGTGAAAAACCAAAAAATAATGAAACATTATCTCAGCTCAGCAAGAATTAATGAATACACAGTTTAAATGACTAAACTATTTGTTTTAGCAGAAACTCTTTTTCGTAATATGATATTATTATGTAGATTGAGAGGCAAATTTTATTAGGTATAAACGCTATTTTAAAATTTTAATTGACTCGATGCTTTTGTACTCGTGTCGATTTGAAACTTTGCAAGAAGTGATGGAACTAGAAGGTTGATAGTGGAGTTCTTCAGCGGCTACGATTGCTACGAGAAAACCCTTTCAACGTTCGACACAATTGGTTTGTTTTAACGAGAATTACTTGACTCAATTAATTTAATTAGGTTCGATACAGTAGTTTTAGAGATTATCACAAAATACAATCATATTAACGGGAATTAACGGGAACATGGTTTAGGTATATACGTACCTTTGAATTGCCTCACGTTTCGGTCTGGTTGCGTTGGACGTATCACGCAATAATAAAAAAGCGGCCAAGTGCGAGTCGCACTCGCCCATTAAGGGTTCCGTAGCAAAAAGTAACATAATAATGTTTTCTTTTTAAATTGTATATTTGAGTTGATTGAATGAAAGGTAAATTGCAGTTTACGATTTATGACGTATTAAAAAAACTACTTACTAGATCTCGTTCAAACCAATTATCGTTGGAAGTTTACATGGTAATGTACATAATATATTTTTTTTAGTTTTATCATTCTCTTATTTTAGAAGTTACAGGGGGGGGGGGACACATTTTACCACTTTGGAAGTGTCTCCCGCGCAAACTATTCAGTTTAGAAAAAAATTATATTAGAAACCTCAATATCATTTTTGAAGAGCTATCCATAGAGCCTCACACATATGGCTTCGATGAAAAAAATATATTTGAGTATCAGTTCTAAGTACCCCCCCCCCCCAAATTTATTGTTTTTTTTTCTATTTTTGTATGAAAATTTAATGCGGTTCACAGATTACATCTACTTACCAAGTTTCAACAGCATAGACCTTATAGTTTAGGAAATAAGTGGCTGTGACATACGGACGGACAGACAGACAGACAGACAGACAGACATGTCGAATCTATAAGGATTCCGTTTTTTGCCATTTAGCAACGGAACCCTAAAAATAATCCTTATTATATCAGTAAGACTAATTTAGTTGTAATTACCTAAGCTCAGGCTTACTAGCTCGCACAAATAAAGCGTGAAAGATATTTCATTAGCCACTGTAAGGAAAAAAAAATTAAAAGAAAAAATCGAAAACATTAATTTTTATATTGGTCTACAACATAATATATAATATAAAATAGATCCCACTGTAGGTCTCATCCTGAGTGAAGAGGGATTAGGCCACTAGGTATATTTTGCTTGCTTAGAGCGGATTGACAAACTTCACAAACCTTCCAAAACATTATGGAGAAGTTTTAACTTGACAAAAGTGAACATCCAGGACGGGACTTGAACCCGCGACCAGACCCTTACAGGGGGAATACTCTAACCAATTAAGCTACCTGGACACGTCCTAGAAAGCTGTAATGTGTCGAAGAAATTCAAATATCTAGATATGTAAAGGTCGCTCAGTTGGTCAGAGTATTCCCCCTGTAAGACACTTATCGCGGGTTCAAGTCCCGTCCTGAATGTTCACTATTGCCGAGTTAAATCTAAAGGAAAGTTTAGCTAATTGCTTCAAAATTTCATTAAATTATGGAGAAGTCTTCACAAACTTTTCTTTCTTAGAGTCAGTGGTATAAGTTTGCGCTAATGTTTGGTTTAACTTCCGGATCAGGTAAAATGTTATTGACATTTTCTGTAAGCTAATTCTAAGTAGCAGCACAAGTCTGTTTCACCCGTGTATAAGAATTACTTAGACTACAATATTTTTATTTAGACTACATAATATAGGCAGCTTACCACCTATTGTTTACCACCTTAACGGTATAAAAAAGATCACAAAATAGAAGTATATACAAATCCAAACACCTTTGCAATCCTTTTAAACCACATTTATAAACCTTTTTTGGGGAAGGTTATATTCGAAAAGTGCTACAAAAATACATCTTTTGCTGATAAAATAAAGCGAATGTCTAAACATGACATGTGTACGAGCTACCTAAAGACCACAATCCATTAGCACGGACTGTTATTACTTTGCGGCGTCCGACACAAGACTGACATTTGCTCCCACCGCCACCGCCATCCTGCTAAAGGCCTTCCGCGTGAACTACATTTACGTACCGTTTTCGTATTCAAAATAAACAACTACATTTAGTTCCAACGTACACATTTATAAACGGACTACTTTTGCATTTATTATTTTAAAAATTCAATGAATTAATCTAGTCAAGATTTCTATGGATTACGGTCAAAATATACCCTTTTTTTCGTGCGGAAATCGCGGGTACTCCCCCTCCCCCAACCATGTTATGCTGGCCTCAAACCGGCCTCTAATGCTGGGGTGTAAGGTGGCCCAATAAGGCAATTCCCTCGCACCCGGGCTGACCCCGAGCCATCTACGGCTTTGAGTAACCTCCTCGGGTGTGGGAACTACGGTGTCCCCATCCTGCCCCGGAAGGGGGAGGGGAGGGGCGTCGCCCCGCCGCATCGGCTTGCTTCTGCTGGAGTGACAGGCGGCCTCACCAGCCACCCCCAGGCCTGCGCTCATGTTGGACGCCGGCGGTCGCTCAGGAACCGCCGGCGTCTGAGTCGCCTATATGATGATTTCAATAATCAGAGCTACTAGTACTAGAAATTCAGTGCAGGGTGCGACTGCAATAAATTGAGCTGAGCGAGCAGGACTCTTACTTGAAAATAAGACATCTTACTACGGTCGCGCGCTTAGCTAAGGCCACGCGCTCGTGAAACTGTTTTTCGGTGATTATTCCTCAATGGTACATCGGACATGTACTATCTCGCTTCAAAAGACTCCTCAGTGTCCACACTATCACCGTGGTAAATTTGGTCAAGATCCCGCGAGTAGTTACGGAGGAGTTCAGCCACCAACAAACGGCCACAACCCAAGGCCTAGAGCGTTAGGCTGCTACGTCAAACGTCGCGGGTTCGATTCCCGCTCCGTGATGAATGTATGCAATAATATGTCTATTTGCATTAGTTTCAGTTTTTTTATGTATTATATATTATCATTAAGTAGATATGTTTATCTACTTAATATATACATTTTCTTGCTCGATGAACTTATATTATAAGCTATGCTTAGTTTTGCCTAGATCTTGCTGAGTAATTTGTTCCAGAATATTTATTTATTTAAAGGAGCAGGTGTATATTTACCCCCAACATTTGGCCAACTATATTTCAATTCTATAATCCCACTAGTTGCTGTGAGCGCTGCATTTGCATCTGACACGTGATCCTATTGAGGGCCTATCGAATTAGAAATTAGGTTGAAATTACCCAAAATCGCCCGAAATACACTAGCGGGTGTATTTCGCTGTGATGCTTTTTAGGTGCTAGACTACCACTACTATTAACGACAGCGAGGCGTGAAAAAGCATCTATCGTGGCTATCAAACTAAAGACCATTTTAGCCTTGGTCATATTTGGCATCCATTATCTTGGAATAAAACTATTTTTAACGGCATCTATCGCGATTTATTTGATGTTATTTTATATTTTACATTGATCCCGACGTTTCGGTTGCTTTTCAGCAGCCATGGTCACGGGGAGTCTAAAGATGGTTGTTGTCTAGTAGTTTGGAGTGTAAGTTATCTCAAAGTACCCGAACTATGTTGAATTGTTCGTGTTACTATTTACGCAGAATGAGCTCACAGTGTCATTAAGTCTTGTTGTATTTTGATTTTTCTTGGAATTAATTAAGAGAATGACAGGGTCCCAAACTGGTGGTACATTCCAACCATCTTCTCTATTAAAATTAAGATGTTTTTTAATTTCAATAGCTTCGCGGAGCATCCTAGGTATGAATCCATTTTCTTTGGCGAGTATCTGTGGTTTATCAAATCTTAAGTAATGTTTGGTCCCCTGTTGCACCTGTTTTGTTCTGACCCCCTAAACCCAAGAGGAAAACTTACGCAGAGTCTCGTCCGTCAATCAACAGGTATACCGGCTTTCAGGTGAAGTTTGCTCCTCTAAGGCCGTGGCTTGGGCCGCGAAGATCTTGGTGGGGCCCCATACCACAGATAACCTAATATTGGCACCCATGTTGGCACCCACAATAGTGGTCTTAATTCTTTAGACTAGAGGTCATATTGACGTGCCCTAAATACGAAATAAAACATAACATCGTTAATAATTAACATAATTAACGATTTGAGAGAGAGCAGATAAAATAACACGCTCTTATTTAAAGTTAACCGCGGTTAAATGCTAAACACAAATGGGACCCAAGTAACAATTACATTGAATTGGCTCACTTTAGGTTAGAGCAAAGAGTTCAAAATACTTATTAAGGTTGTGAGTACCCATTACCCTACCCGAGTGAACATCCCGAGTGTATTAAGTACAAAAACAAATAGGTACCTTTGTTGCTTCACTTAATTCCTGCTTACTACGGAGCTCCGCTTGTACTAAAGTTAATCTATACAATTAGTAGGCTTGTAAGCAACATTATATTCAGTACGTATCCTATTTATTAAATAAGGAATTGTATTTTGAACCAACTTCAAAAGAGATCGATTTCAATTCGATTATATTTTTTTATGCTTGTTACCGCAGCTCAAAATACGATAATTTTTTTTTACCTATCGATTATTATTTAATTTTTAAATTTAGTTTTTAGCTTTCTATTTACGTCACGTATTTTTCCATTACTTATCCATTCTTCTTCTTTTATTTAGGTTGACCTGAGTAACTTCTTAGAAGAAATTACAATTCGATGGTGTCTATCTTCAAGTATAAGAAGGGTAATGGTCAGAGACATTAGAGATATGCTAGAATCCGATAGGGGGTATTCTGGGCCAGCCATCGACAAATTATTTGTCTATTAACTAAAATTACTTATATTCACAACTCAATACGTCTAGTTAGTAGTTAGTTTTATACCAAAAACTAACGCGGCGAGTCCTATTAAACCGAATGAAACCGCAGAGCACAGCTAGTACCTAAATATCACAGTAGGTACTGTAATGTGATAGAATTTCATTCGTGTGTTTATTTACTGTTTCCAGAGTATATCTGCTCTTATCATGAGGTCTTCAATTCTCGGAATGTCACTGGGATTCTCGGTAAAGTAAATAAAATCCTTATAAGTATTTGCGTATGAGAATATGATTAGTTTTGCGACTAGGATTGCTTTATCATAGAAATAAATTATCATAATACGAGTATTATTTATTTTATACCATACCTACTCTAAAAAGCTTATTTTATTCACGCAAAACAGTGAATAAAAAGGCCTTTTATTCACTGTTTTGTTTTTATTCACTATTTTGGTGTTTGAATTTGGAACACAAAAATATATCCGGTCTCTATTTCAATGCTTACACAAACTCCTTGCGCTAAGATTCGAAATTCAAAACTCTTTGGTGGAAATAAATTCTCGAGATTTGATTGGTCGATATTTGCGACAAGGAGTTTGGCATTAGATTAATAAATATTGTTGCACAAGTTGACCACTCTAATGATAATAATAAGAAAATTACGCTTAATTTCAGTCATTGCTCTAATTTTAATGTCCATTTCAATTAATGTAACAATTCTTATTTCTTGATTAAATTTCTATTTTCGCTTAAATTATGTCTTTTCTCGTAGTCATGGTATAAAGTATAGTATGCAACTCCTGAATAAAGTACGAATTTATATCGAGGGCCATGAATCACTCGCGTCGTTCAGGATTCTAACAGTTGAATCACTCGCTGCGCTCGTGATTCAATCATTAGAATCCTTCACTTGCTCGTGACTCATCTACGGCCCTCGCTTTAAATCGGTCCTTTATTCACTAGTTGCATAATATACTATATTGTATTGGGATTATGTGTAGATTGTGTAGTCATGTCTGCTGTATTTTCATCTTCAAAATAGTCGTAACACTTCTGCTCGTAAAATAGCACTTTAATAAACTTGAAACAAATCAGCATTCTTTCACTCCACATGCCATTTATTAACTCTTCCCCAGAGGAATTCAGTACCTTTTTTTTTTTTCGTGCGGTAATCCCTTCGATACCCCCCCGCCGGCCAGCCCCATATGTCGGGCTTGAACCGACTAAAACCGCACGCCGTCTCGGGTCTAGTACCTACCTATGATTAAGACTAAGATTTTCAGTACCTTTTTTTTTCGTGCGGAAATCCCTTCGGATATCATTTTATATTTCTTAAAACTCCTTCAGGCGGTTTCACGAAATTAGATAACAGACAAATAAGACGTGATTCTGAGAATTCAATTCTTGTTGTGTTACTTATTATATTCGTTTACCTGGTTACTTTTCTTATATATCTTAATATCCCTAAAATACAAATTATATAACTTTTAAAAATTTCATTTAATTTTTTTAAAGCATTTTGTATGCTTACTTTTTCCTATAGATTTAGCTCTGACCATCTGAGCCACCTAGACTAGGTGGCTCAGATGGTTAGAGCATGCCCCCTGTACGGGACTAATCGCGGGTTCAAGTCCCGTCCTAGATGTTCTCTTTTTCCGATCTAAATGTTTTTTTAAAAATTATTAGAGTATAGACAGTTGTGTTTTATTGACATTTTAGTGTGTCATATGAAGCGATGATGAAATGAATCATTAATTGGTAAGTATTCCTTCGTATTCTGTAAATGAACAGCTAAAAAATCTCTGTGATAATGGCGACACAACAAACAAATTACTGTGGCGTAGATACAACTACTACGACAAGGGGCGCAGTTTCGATTCCCGCTCAGTGCAAATATTTGTATGCATGAATATGTCTATTTGCATTAGACTGAGTGTTTCTATGTATAAAATGTATGATATAAAAAAGGTATATAAGTATGTTTATCCGCATTCTGGAACCCATAACACAAGCTAGTTATGATTACTTTGGTTCTAGAAAGCGCTTTGTAGAATATCGTAGAGTATTTTTTACTAATAAATTATACCAAATACACTGTTTAGCTTGAAATTACGCTTGTCATCATAATCCGAGCGCTAATGCCGGTTGCATATCCTGGTCCGCTTTCCCGCTCCTCCTTTCCACTTTACTAATTCTAACTTTCCTGTAACTTCCACAGAACTTCTTGCAGTCTGACCTAACCTACCCCAATGCCTTTCAAAATATTTGCTAATATATATATATATATATAAGCTTCTTAGTTAATTATATTATTAAAACAAACAAACATCTGACCATTTACCAGTAGAGGTGCGTAATTGTAACTTTGACTTTGGCAAACAGCTGTTATCTCCAATTAGTGATGCAACCACATTGCTCCAAGTTGTTATACCTATAGAAATATATTCGATAGTAATTGCAATGTTTTATTGGGTATATAGGGGCTCGTGGTTAAGTGATAACCGAGTAGGTAAACACATTGCGAAGTTAAGCCATCCTAGCCAGGACAGTCTTAAGATTTGTGTGGTCACCCATATTAAGTACCCTCTTCTTAGCATATTGATAACCCTCCGTACCACGGAGAGCACGTTAATCCCTCGGTCCCGGTTGCCATACGAATATCTATGGCAGTTGTTAGGGGTAATTGGAGCCCTAAAAAGTCCGACAGCTGGTCTAAGTACAGAACTTCAATATCGTCAATGGGTTGTGGAGGGCTGATGGCAGTCGCTTCACGGAAAATATCGAAGTTCGGCCGCATCGTAGTTAGAACTGAAAAGCGGACCCCAACCGAGTTGTGAAAAAAAAATCCCCGGAGGATGAGATACCTATGTTTTAAATCATTATTATTCGGTTGAATGAAGGCTCTGTAGTATCAGAGCACCTCATTAAGTGCCAGAGCAATTCGTGAGGCAGGTAAGGACCAAAGAGGGGTGTGTGTTGGGTAACCTCCTCGAGTGTCGCTCCGATTCCGATCCCGCTGCAGTCCGGGGGGAATGGAACCGGAGCGGCCGGTATACCCTGGGCGGCGGTCAATGGCTTCCCCTTCACCCCTTCATAGGGTTGGCATTGATCGTCGGCCAATACCCAACGTGGCGGGAACACATCGCTCTCCGTACTCCTCTGCTTTCAGAGGAGACAGGATGAGCGATGCTGTTAGTGGTGAGATGGCCCAGGGTCAGCCGGGGTGCGAGGGATATGCTCTATGGGTAACCTTACACCCCGGCGTCTGAAGACCCGAGACGGCGTGCGGTTTTAGTCGGTGCAAGCCCGACATAACCGCCCCCGCTGGCCGGCGGGGGGGTATCCGAAGGGATTTCCGCACGATAATAAAAAAATAAAAAAAAAATAAAAAAAAAGGTAAGGACCAAAGATACCCCGGAAGGTGTAAGGCGCTTTGTAAATAAATAAATAAATAAAGATTCTACGACATTCTACACAGCGCTTTCTAGACCCAAAGTAAGCATAGTTTAACTAGTTTGTGTTATGGTTTCTAGAATGCGGATAAACATACTTATATACCTACTTTTTTTTTGTAAATACATACATATTATACATAGAAACACCCAAACCAATGCAACTATACATATTCATGCATACAAATATTTGCACTGAGCGGGAATCGAACCCGCGCCCTCTGTCGTAAGAGTCGAATGCACTACCGCTACGCCACAGAGACCGTCAAATTAATGTATAATTGTTTCGATAAAATTGACCGCTACTTGACACGGTACATTTAACAGCGGCATGAAAAACTTATACGGTACATTAAAAAGTTACGGTACGGTAAATAGTTATTCCACATAAAGGAATCTAACTTTTATAACGCAGATGGTATGCAGAAATATTACGAACCACGTCGCTTTTGAGGCTGGAGAACAGTAATTTACTTAGCGATAGTGACTTATGCCATGTGTGTTTTGCTAGATGCAGAGCGCTGATTGTAGTTGAATATTCTGTGTAAATCAAAGGAATGTAGGAGTAACATCAAATTCCTTTTCTCAGATTTTAGTAAATTAACTTCATGCAAAAATTGTACGTATATAAGGTGTCACAAAATTAGGTGTCTGAATTTGGTGAGATGACTTGGTATCGACAAAATATGTATTTGAAACAAAAAAAAATCGGGTAAAATAAAACAATTTTTTTTCAAAAAAAATGAAAAAAAAACACCACCAGCGACCAGCGTCACGTGACGCGACGAGCACACGTGACGCTGGTCGCGATTTAGTATCGCGGATTGGTATCGCGGATAGTATCCTCGCAGTATTCTCCAAGCGGATGTGTGGGAAATACCTAAATCACGACCAGCGTCACGTGTGCTCGTCGCTGGTGGTGTTTTTTTTTCATTCTTTTATTCTTTATTTTTATATTTTTTATATTTTTATTTTTTATTTTACCCGATATATATTTTTTTTGTTTCAAGTACATATTCAGAGACCTAATTTAGTGAAACCTTATAAAAAGACATTTCAAGAGCTGATGAACTTCAAGTAGACTATTTTTTTTTTTTTTAACGTGTGGAATCCCCGCGGGCTTCACCCCATCGGTACCTACCAACGATGGGATGGGCGTGTCGGAATCGAACCGACTAAAACCACACGGTGTCCTCCACAAGTGTCCATTGCCAGGCACCCCGGGTAAGCCCTCGAAAGGATAACCCCAGGGTCAAGTAGACTATACTATACCGAAACACAACGTTTAAGTAAGTCAAGTAACGTTTTATTTATTTATCATCATTAAGATTACCAACCGTTATCATGATTTTAGAAGTCAGAGGAAGTGGATATCCTACGCGGGCTAGATATCTGCCTAAGCAGTTCCTTGAACCAACGTGTTACTGTGGTTAAAACTGAATGTTGTAGTTACTATGGTATTCATTCTTTAGAAATAGGTAAATGTAGGAGAGAAAAGAACCCTTGCGGAATAATTCTGTATACACTTTCGTACGAATAAGTACAAAGAACTATGTATACCAAATAGAAGCTTTTTAGAATAAGGACAAAACATCTTATATTATCTACCTCACCTTTGTATTAAGTTCCTTAGTATACTCATGTGTAGGTATATACCAGTGTATAATTATGGGCGCAAAATGTAACCGATATTTAAGAAGCGTTGCCGCTGTGCAACTCGGTGAGGATGATATTGCAGCCTACATAGTAGAAAATAATTACAGACCAACTGTTTTTATCAGCTGTTGAAAGTTGTACACTTTGATTTCCGTACTTTATGTTGCAATAGGGTTTTTCTTGCTAATAACGTATTATAACTATTACATAATTGCAAGCTATGCAATGTAAACAGTAATATGGGTTACTTGTTATTTCAATTATACAATGTACCGTTTAATATTAATTAATGAAAGTAAAATATTTACATCCTAAAAAAGAGTATGTACAAAGTAAAAAGTTTAGGTGTCAAAGAATTCCTCCCCATCGATGTCGACTGGTAACGTACCCAAAAGGCTGGCGGCATTTCCACGTTGGATGGCAATGCCAATTCTTTGCGCAAAGAACAAGCCAGCCTTTTGGTCACGCGAAAAAAGTCGCTTAGCGATTTCTTTGTAAAGCGACCGTACACTCGGGCCCCACGAACCAAGAGTTTCGACCCCAAAGGGCTCAAAAATATAATTCCTTACTAAATTATTATATTTCCCGCCGTTTGAGGGTCTCCGCAGATGCCGCAGCAGCACAAGCGCAGCCCGTCGTACTTGAAAGATGAGAAGGCGCGAGGGTGTTGACACAGGTTGCGTCCCACACCAAAGGCCTACCCAACTTCCAAGGCTTGGTGCCTTGTTATTGAATCTCACTAGATACTCCACTATTTATAGATCACCCTTAACTTCGAATTCTTAAAATGGATGTCTATTTATGGAAGTTTATTTGTTAAAAGTCTGCGGCATTTTTTAGCCAGTTCAACATATTCTTACATAAATAAATGAAATAAAAATCGGTTCATTCATTCCAGAGCTACGATGCCACAGACAGGTACACAAATACATACATTAAACTTATAACACCCCTTTGTTTGCGCTGGGGGTTAATTAAAGTTAACTTAATTGACCCTGTTGGTGTCGATTTAGGTTGTAAAGACAACTTAAGCCGAGCTTCAATCGCGGTGAATTCTCTTCACGTAGCCAGTGTTGGTATAATTTCTAATCATTTAAGATAAACAAAATTATAATATTTGTTTAAAAGATAACCCTCATCAAACGGGAACCCTCCAAAAAACTCTTCCTTCACCAATCTATAAGACTTAGCTATTAAAACTAAATAAAATAAGTAAAAATTAGGATTCCATTCCAGCAGGCCCCTGCGGTTTCGGCCGGAACGCACCCACAGTGAAAAAGTTGTTATTCCGCTACGCTCCTGTTGTTTCTCTTTTGCCATACTACTTGCAACTACAACCTACCTCGCCCTCGCTTACAAATTCGAAATGTCTGCGACATGTTGCTACCTACAAGAGGAGACGGAAAATGAGACGGAAAAGAAAAAAAATAGCGAAAAAAAAAAAAGAAATTTAAAAAATAAGATAAGTTATGCAAAAAATAACCCATGGGCAAGAAAAATAAGAAAATAAGCAATCGAAAGAGGTAATTGATAAAAAGGGAAGCCTCTTGCTTCGCTTTTTATCAATTACTTCTTTCGAAAGCTTATTAGCCTTAGTAACTCTCACAATCGTTCGAAATAAAGCTTAATGCTACTTCAAGTGATCTCACTGATACAGTATGAGTTTAGCTGACCCATTTCTTCTCCGGGAAAAGAGATATTGCCAGAGGTAGTGCGGTGTCTCCTATAGATCCTACATTAGTACATAATAGCTCAGTAATAGCTTTATTCGAAGTTACTATTGCGGTAAACCGACTAACAGTGCAGATTTATTTTGTGTGACTTCTACAAGTATATACCGTAGAATATATTTATTTATTAGAATGACCAAATATATGAAAAGACGAATGTGAATTTAATCCTAGTACAAGCATACAGAATTAAACCAGATTTATTATAAGCCTTTATAGGTATTTTCATACTCAATTACTACCTACTTACTAGATATGTAATTAGATAATGCAATTCGTAACATATACGAGTATTGCACATCACTAATATCAGTAGCTAATTGAAACTTGAAACTGGGCCTTAACTGTAAACTTCAAACTCAGGCCATAACTCAATTAGTTAGAATAACAAAACCTTCGAAAGTACAATATCGTAACGGTAATTACAAATAACGTTCGGATACTGAAATATTTTATAATAGCCATTTGTTATTTTCAGATAACCGTCGCGGTGGTAATTTAAATGACAGTAATCATAACGAGGTTCGCTTACACATAAATTATACGTAATTTTATTCGTTTGGTTACATAACTATATAAGTTAAGTAGGTTTGTAATTTTGTAAAAGATCTGTGTGAAACAAAGCAAACATACTATGTAAATATTGTTGTTATTTCTTCAATTTAAGTGGCCATTTTATGTAACCAAATGTCTCTATTATATGCTAGGATCTATTCCAACACTGTTTATAAAAAACATATGAAATGAATTAAATGAATGAAAAAAATAATTGAATTAAATAAAAGACTACAAGTGAACCTTTTCTTAATGAGAATAGGTAGATAATGACTATGTGTGAGCTACATCACTAGTAGTTAAATAAGTTAAATGAAATAAGTAAAAACCAAATACGGAAGAGACTTATGCAAAGATAGCGGCAGTTGATGACGTCCTACAAGTATCAAAAGTTATATTCATTTGTTTCCTATGTTTAGTTAGTTACAGAATATCAAATAATAAAGTGGCATCTGCAGACCCCGAGATGGCGTATATGTATGGTAGCGGGAGAGGTTCGGAGGTCGGGAGGGTCGGAACATAACTTCCCCTGATGGCTGGCGGCGGGGGGAGGGGCTATTTCTGCACGGGAAAAAATACCTGTATTGCATGGGCAAAACCTGATTACAGCGCCACCTACCGGGCCCAAGCTATAACCTTCACGGAAGTGCAAGCTACAAGTTTTATCGCAATCGGATGAACGGTATAGTAGTGCACAGTTATTATGTAAACAGAAACCTTGGATTTTCATATCAATATTATAGCTAAGAACCATCCCGATCCGTTCATTGTCACAGACAAACTTTCGTAAAGACATGCATTGCTCAGTTGGGGTTGATATCCAATAAAATAACATAAAAATGTCAATTAGACAGGTGATTAACATTGTTAAATGAAGATTAGAGGTCAGAATGTTAGATAATAGATGATCAAACGAACTTCACAGCGAAGTTCGATCACTATTATATGAATACGCTTCATTCGAAGATATAAGGTCACGTTGTAGTCATTTTAACTTACAGGGCAATACTCCGCACGTTTAATAATTTTGAATTATTTACTCTGGTATAGTTTGGTATGGTAACATTTTCCCCTTCCCTACTGTGCTAACATCCCGACACTCGTTCGTTCGACTCTTCATGCTTTAGAGATTAATAATAACAAAACTTTACGAGGGTACTGGGTGGGAGGGTCTTTATATCTTCGAATGAAGCGTATTCATATAATAGTGATCGAACTTCGCTGTGAAGTTCGTTTGATCATCTATTATATTTCAACGCTTCATTCTTCAGATATAAGGTCACGTTGTAGATGTTTAGAGCTTTTAAGTTTTGTATGTTTGTGCGTAAAATAATATCGACATTGTTGAATCAACAATATTTTTATTAACAATCAGACTTTTAGTGCAACTTAATTACTGTATAATATTTAACTTAGTTACTGTTTATAACTTTCATATCTATATTATTATTTAAAAAATACCGCTTTCGCAAAATTACTTTCATCAATGATAGGTCGTTGATAAAATTTTGCAAAAGTTTCTGATGCATTTGTCCAGCCTGCTGTCCTGCGGATTACTTCTATAGAGACTCCGGCGGATCTGGCAGCCGATGTGGATGCGTGTCTCGTACTGTGTGCACTAAACACAGATACATCAACACCGCTTTCAGCTAAAGTTTGTTTTACCCATCGGCTGACAGTTTGAGCGCTAGCAACTCTATGTGGTGATTTAATTGTAGTTAAAAGGTATTCTGAACCCTCAGTTCTGTAATTTTGAGTTAACTTCAAATAATCTTCAAGGGTGGTAGCTGGACAAATATTTTTATTTTGATCAAAATAAGGCAAAAACAAAATTGGTTGCTCGCGCCCAGGAGCTGAAGTTTTAATCACATCGGAAATAATAATCTTAAGGCCATTAGGACATTTGGTAATGTTACTCACTTTGATGAGGGAGAGTGTTTGTACTCTATGCCCCGTACATAAAGTGAGCAGCACCACCAATTTTTTAGTGATTTTTTCCATAGAGAGACTGTTATTGGGGAACCAATTTGAAATAAAATCTAATACTCGTTTTGGGTCCCACGTTCTAACGTATTTAGGTACAGTTGGTCTAAGTCGGTAACAACCCTTTAAAAGTCGTTTTATTTTTTCATCAGCACTCACTTCACCTCCTAATAAGAGGGAAAGTGCTGAACGATGGCTATTCATTGTGCCATAAGCTGCACCTTTATTATATTGTTCTGTTAGGAATAATAACACTGAATTTAGAGTAAATTCGTAGAGATTGAGATTGTTATCTTTACAAAATGTCCACCAGGTTTTATAAGTAACATTGTATTGAGCTATTGTATTTTTAGATAGGGACGCTAATATCAAATTTAGAGCAGCCTCTGGGGTACCTCTTCTAGAGAATGCGATCCTGAGAGCTTCGCTACAGCCAGGGTATTCCGGTTGAAAAACTGCTGGCGAGTTCTGGAACATGAACGAGACCAAGCGTAAGAAGACTCTAAGAAAATTATGTCGGACACTAGCATGCTCTTTAGGAGAGGAAACCAGGGTTGAGAGGGCCAATAAGGAAAAACCAAGATCCCGACGGCTTTGTTGTGAACAATTTTCTGCAAACACCTCAGTATTAAAGAAAATGGTGGAAATGCATAAAAGAACCATTGTTTCCAGTTCAGTGTGAAAGCATCTATTGCAACAGCGTCAGGGTCTTGCTTCCAAGATACATAAGTTTTACACTTAGCATTGGTGCGAGAAGCAAAAAGGTCAATGTCTGGAATCCCGAGAGCTCGAACTATATCTTGGAAAGCCTCGTTTGACAGATTCCATTCTATGTCAGGATTAGCTCTTCGGGATTCTTTGTCAGCTTCCCTATTATCTTTTGTGTTAATATAGGAAGCAAACAGCCACAGACCTCTCGTCTCGCACCATTGCCAGATGTTTCTAGCTAAGTTGTTTAGGTGGGAAAACTGAATTCCACCCATCCTATTAATGTAACTAATTGCAGTAGTATTATCTACTCGCATTAGTATGTTCATATTTGACTTTTTCGATACAAAACATTTTAAGGCTAAAAATATTGCTAATAGCTCTAAGTGGTTGATATGAAAATTTTGTTCTGTGTCTTTCCAACCTCCGTGTACTCGGTTTCCATCAGAGTACGCACCCCAGCCTACCCTGGAGGCGTCAGTAAAAATTTCTATGTCAAAGTTTACAGAACCCATAAAATTGTGAGAAGCGAATATATTATCGCTCCACCATTTTAAGTCTTGTAAGATATCTATCGGCAGATTTATTTTGGCATCATAACAGTCATGCTTTTTTAATTCTAAAAATTTTGTTCGTTCCATATATTTTGTGTAAAGCCAGCCATAGTGGGTGGCTGGACAAGCAGCTACTAAAGTGCCTATTAAATGGGCAAAATCCCTAATAGAACATGTAGGTAATAACATAAATGTTTGTAATAGTTGTGATATCTTCATTTGCTTATCAGCAGGCAATGAAATAGACATATCTATAGAATTGTATACGAATCCAAGAAATCGAGACGTAGTTTTAGGTATTATGGAACTTTTTTCGAAATTTACTATGAAACCTAAACATTGCAGAATCCGCAGAGTTTCCGATACGTTTAGCATACAAGAATGGTAATTATTCCCAATACAGAGGATATCATCCAAGTAGATTACTGAGGTATGACCACGTGCCCGTAGGTAGGTAATAACTTCTTTCATCAGTTTGTTTTGTGTACGGGGGGCTACAGAAAGGCCATAGGGCAAAGCTTGGAACTCGTAAGTAATTTTCTCGCCATTTATGTTTACGAACTCAAATCTAAGGTATTTTCTGTCTGATTCTAATATTGGTAGCAGAAAATAGGCTTCTTTTAGGTCTATTGTAGCAGTGTAGCCACCTTTAGGTATAAGTTTGGCGGCCGTTCTGTAGTCCTCCATCTTGAAATGAGTTTTAGAGATAAATGTGTTTAAAGACTTGAGGTTTAATATAAACCTCTTACCCCCGTTAGACTTTGGAATCAGAAATATCTTTGAAAGATACTGATCGTCACGTGGTTTGCATTGAACAATTGCTCCTAAATCTACTAATGTTTGGATGGCTTCTGTAATTTCATATCTTTCTTTTAAAGAAAACGTATTAGTAGGAATGTTTAGTTGCGTAACTTGTTTAGCAAAAGGTATCGGAAAACCATTCCTTATCCAACTCAATATTAGAGAATTATTAGTGACATTAAGCCAGCAGTCATAGAAATGTTGCAATCTACCTGCGTGTCGTACCTCGCTTACTGACGTCGAGAAGCACGCGGTTGGACTTGAGTTGAAGATCTCGTCTGCATGCTGGTTTTCTTGTAGCCGCTCGATGATGGTGGGTTCTTCTGAGCACCTCTCCCCCCCCTGTTTGACGCCTGACGATACCGGGAGGGGCCTGTCCAGTTTCCCTGGTAGCGAGGCCGGTTGGATGTTTGAGACGTGGAGGGTATCGACGATTTTTGTACCGGAACAACGTGTTTTTTGATTTGTAACCCCTGTTTTTCAATCGTCTTCGAAGCCTTAATTTTTTCGGATAGTTTCTCTCCAAAGAGAAATTCGTCTCTTTCCATGTCGTGTGTCATGTTAAGGAATGTTTTGTCCAAGGTTGGCGTGATCAATTTGATCCTAGACTGAGTTTCGGTATGGTGTAGGTCCGATAAAATGCGACACGCATCAGATAGCATTTTTATAGCCCGGACCTTGTTTTGTTTGTCATCTCCAGATATTAAGAGGCCCATAGCCCGACTTATGGCGGTAATACCTAATCCCAACTGTTGTTGGATGTTTTCCAATTTTTTGTCACGGGCTCTTGTAGACTCTGTGCTAACCACCGAAATTTCGGGATTCAATAGTGGGGCTCTGAGTAATTTACAGTTCTCAGGTATGGTATATTCTTGAAGAATGCGGTCTTGTTGCTCTTTAGACATACCGCGACGTAGGAGAGGTAACCACCTCTGCGCCAGATCTTGATGTATTTTTTCGCCGTATTTGGATTTTTCCTCGGCGGTATCACCCAACGCGGACAAGAATTCGGCGTCAATTTCTGTTTCCAATTCGTCCGCCGCCGGTTGAACCATGTCTGAAGACGGAGGAGGATGTTCATGATCAGAATCATGCGACTCCACTGCCAGCGTCAGTCCTGAAGGCCCGTCCTCTGGCTGAGATGCCACCGTATGTGGCGGTATTTCGTTACTGGCTGGCGGGTCGTCATTACTTTGAATTTCGTTGTCTGAAAGACAATAAAATTATTTTAGTCGATAAAAATCAAGACTATTACATCTTCAGGTTGACTCTCGGTCTACCGTCAGATGATGATTAATTACCTTCGTGTTGACTCACGGCCAACCCCCCGGCTTAAAATTTCCTTCGTGCTGCCACACCACACGCCGACGACGTTGCTCTTTTCTCATTTGTTTACTCTGTAGTATACGAATTTTTTCTTGATAGTGTTCAATTTTATCACTCGAACTTCGTTTAGACATTTTTATAATTAAATGAGGGTAAGTATAGCGAAATTTGTTATTAGATGACTCGAAGTGCTTTCGTTGCCCCGCACGAAAAAATAATGAAGAGTCGAACGAACGAGTGTCGGGATGTTAGCACAGTAGGGAAGGGGAAAATGTTACCATACCAAACTATACCAGAGTAAATAATTCAAAATTATTAAACGTGCGGAGTATTGCCCTGTAAGTTAAAATGACTACAACGTGACCTTATATCTGAAGAATGAAGCGTTGAAATATAATACAGTCCTTATATTAAATTCAAAAACTTCAATCTTACAATTAAAACACTGCGTCTAAAAATTTAAAGAGGTGAAAAGTTAATACATACATACATATAGTCACGCCTTTTTCCCATAGGGGTAGGCAGAGACAACATCTTTCCACTTGCTAAGATCTTGGCATACGCCTTTCGCTTCTTCTACTTTCATAATTGTTTTCATACATGCACGCCGGTTACGGATACTTCTGACCTGGCCCTTCTTCAAAACGTCATCGATCTGATTGGCATACGTACGCCTAGGTCGACCTTTACCGGGTTGCCCAGTAGCCCTCGCCTCATAAATCTGTTTCGTTAATCTCCTTTCATCCATCCTCTCCACATGACCGAATCATCTAAGCATCCCTTTCTCTATCTTGGTCACTACATCTTCTGCCATACCACAACGTTCCCTTATCACGCTGTTCCTCACTTGGTCCATCAGGGTCACTTCAGCTATACTTATCAGACTTCTCATTTCAACAGCATTCAGCTTACTCTCGTGTTCCTTCTGCCACACCCAACATTCACTACCATACATAAGTGTGGGGATGAGTACTCCTCTATGAACAGCCAGTCGTGACTCTTCAGATACTTTCTGGCTGCTCATAAAATTATGCAGGGCCCTATTCACTTGATTACCGGCCAAAACTCATCGCTCAATATCACAGTCATACTTTCCATCCCTCGTAAACTTTGAACCCAAGTATATAAACTCTTTCACTTGTTCTACTGTTTCTCCTTCAATCAGAATTCTACAATTTGTCATGTTTTCTTCTCTTTCAAAAATCATCACTTTCGTCTTACTTACATTTATTTTCATTCCTTTGTTTGTTAAGGCCCCATATTAACCATCGCCTGCAACTCCTGTTCCGATGATGCCAATATTACTTGATCATCAGCGTACAGGAGGCATTTGACGGTCAAGTCATTCATTCTTAATCCATACGCACTCTCTTTCAGTTCTTTCAAGCAATCGTCTATAAATAAGTTAAACAGTCCCGGCGATGCCACACATCCTTGTCTAATTGTCTAACACCTTTTTCGATGTTAAACCAGTCTATGCAAGCTCCGTTTATCCTGACACAAGCACTGGAACCCTCATATAGAGATCTCAGTGCTCGTATCAAGCTGCTGCTTACCCCATTCATAGACAATGTTGACCACAATTCATTCCTCACCACTCTATCATAGGCCTTTTCTAAATCTACGAAAGCGCAATAGACTTTTTGGTTGTGAGCCAAAAATTTCTCGGCTATACTTCGTAGGGAAAAGACCTGATCCATGCATCCCCTTCCTTTCCTAAATCCCGCTTGTACATCCCACAACTTTTCATCAGTTTCATTCATCACTCTTTTCATCAAGATTTTTACATACAGTTTGCCAACGATGCTGAGTAAGCTAATGCCTCGGTAATTCTTACAGTCTTGCTGTGACCCTTTTCCTTTGTACAGCGGTACGATGAGGGCTTTGCACCAGTCTCCTGGTACACAGCCGCTCCTCCAGCAAAGGTTAAAAAGGAGGTACAGCTGACTAGCTACCACACCTTGTCCAGCTCTCAGCATCTCAACTGTAATCCTGTCACACCTTGCAGCCTTGCCCAATTTCATGCTGTTCAATGCTTCCACAATCTCTTTCATACTGATATCGCTTTCATCACCTACTTCTCTCAAGTCCCTGGGAAGAACTTGTGCCGGCACATCTTCTTTCTCAAATAGGATTTCAAAATATTCCTTCCATCTCTTTAGCATGCATTCTTCTCCTCACAAAACTTCCGTCCTGGTTTCTGACTTTGTCCAGTTATGAAGTCGTATTTGCACCTCTGGATGTTCTTATTGCCTTCCAGAAGAACTTTCTGTTCTGCTGGAAGTTGTCAGATAACCTTCTACTAAACTCATCTCTCTCACTCTCTTTCTTTCTTCTCACAACCTCTTTTACCACAGTTTTGTACCTCTTATACTCATCCCTTGCCAATTTTATCTACTCTACACCCTTGCTGGCTCTGCAGGATTCCGCCACTCCTGACCAATTGGCTGTGTACTGGCCATGCGTGGTGATGTCACAACCTTTCCGCTTTGTCTCATTCACACATAGAACATCTAGATGTCTTTTACTCATCATCTCACATACTTCCTCAATTTTATCATTCATGCTTCCCCTAACATTCAGTGTAGCAAAGTGGCTGTCCGTAGCCCACTTTTCGCCCCCTCTGGAAACGAGACGTGATGGGTTGCGAACTACGTCGCCGTCATTACGGGAGTTAAAAAAATCCATTGAGTTCCCACGAGGAGCTAGGGAAATATGTGGTTCACCCAGACAGAGCATAGCCCAGGGCATAACCTAACCTAACTTATATCTACGACGCTAACAACTAGGCTCGCCCCTAGCCACGCAGCCCTCGGCACGACAACCACTGGCTTGACATATACACTCCTATCTTTCCGTTCTTCGTTCCAAATATTCCAGCATCCAGGACAGTGTTATTATGCTCTCTACAAATTGATCTCTGCAGTCCAGGAAAGTTAATAATATTACAATCTTAATAATATCACCCCATCAAAGGCACAATAAATACCTTTGTTGATAACTTTAGTCGATAGAGGCCATAATGAACTGCTATTTATTTATTCATAATTGTCAAAGTCGTAACTTGTTTAAACGTGAAATATAAAGCTGTTTTGCTTTAGGTAAATGAAAACAATGGTAGCTAGTGGTTGCCGTTGCAAATCAAATTACAACTTTTACATTACGCGGCTGAATCCTAGATTCATTCAACACATAAACTTGTGAGGCCTTTTGCACTTAAAACTTCCCCTGGGGAAAACTGTGCGGTCACATTATATCGTTGAACGAATTGTTATTGTTTCTGAAGGGAACTTTAACCGCGGCGGATTAAATTCAACCGAAGTGGCTCGTCGGCTTTCATTGTCATAAACTGTGCCAACATGTCATCTCAATGTGTCCTATATTTTTTGGTTAGACCATTTCAATTTACATGTTTTATTTGAACCGTAAATAAAATGTTATATCAGGTTGTGGTGGCTATAGCCTTTTCCTATATTAATATTAAGATTAAATACATTTTGTTAACATAGATAATCATTATGTCTTACAAATTATGCGTAGGTAATGGCAGCTAGAACTCTCCCGGCCCGCCGAGCCCGCAACTTGCTCGCCGCGCGTCGCAGGCGACTCAGGCGCCGGAGGTCACTTAACGACCTCCGTCCTCCATGAGCGCAGGCCTGGGGGTGGCGGGTGAGGCCGCCTGTCACCCCAGCAGAAGCAGGCCGGGACGGTGGGGCGACTAGAACGCACGAAAAAAAAAAAGGTACTGGCAGCTGTTTCTTTGTTATTGATATGAGACGGAATATTTAAAAGTTTTGCTTGAAACAGACATATTTATTACAATCACGCACGGATTTTCACGTCTCTAGGGACGCTGCGAAGTCGCACCTAGGTTATGGGAAAAGCTTGGGTGTATGAGGCGGTACCAAGATTTTCAGGGCCTAATCTGCAAGCCAGTGCACCTGCTAATTGATGGATGAGGCTCCAGCGCAGGTTTTGCTCTCGGGGTGGGGCGTCAGACAGTTGCTCTCGTAAGAACAGAAATAAACCATTCATGGAAAAGTAGAGTAGAAGAGCAGACCCGAGCTCCATAGTTCAAGCTTTGGATGCATCCGGGATACGCGCTAGGATGGTGATGTTATATTATGATGATGTCAACTTAGAAGTGATAGATCCGATAAATCATTTTGTCATACTCCCACTGGTCGATCAATTTCCATCTATCTTAAAATTCTCGCTACGTACTTAACCACAACAGTCCAGCAGTTAAACATTTCATCAAACCAATTAGTTTGATGTCATATTTATTCAAATGTCCTTTTATACTATGAGTATACTACTGTACCGACACAGGTAGGTATGGGCCTTATCTTGTTAGGTATGAGCCTCATCTCGGTAGGTATGAACGTGATTAGGTTACGACCTAATCACGTTCGGTAGGTATTGGTACCTTCTTTTTTTTTTATCGTGCGGAAATCCCTTCGGATACCCCCCCGCTGGCCAGCGATACCCGATATTTTTTTTTGTTTGAAATAAGTACATATTTTGTCGATACCAAGTCATCTCACCAAATTCAGAGACCTAATTTTGTGACACCTTATATAATGAATCGGAGAATTTTGAATATCTGGAACGTGTCTCACAGCTCAGTTGGTCAGAGCACTCTCCCTGTAAGGGACTGGTCGCGGGTTCAAGTCCCTAAATGTTCTCTAATTCCGATTTAAATAAATAGCAAAAGTAAGCATACTAATTTCTAAAAATTTCATTCTTAACTTTCTGTTAAGATTGTCAAAATAACATGTAAGTCAGGAACGGTCAACTGGTCGGGACGTATAATTATGCTGTGATTATACGTTGCTTGCTTTTGAGAAAAAAAAAACAAAGGATATAATCAATGCAAATTTAGTTCCTGTTGGCATATCAACAATATGGATGACATTCCATACCAATGGCTGAAAAGACGAATTTTCTTTATATTAATAAATTTTATTTTGCGCATTTCTCATTTTTTTAATCTAAAGAGACAAAACTAAAAAATCAAAAATCATTAATGATTCTAGTGTTATAAAGGGTGTCACTAACCCGACTTTGTTTTATGTATATAGTTAGGTATTATACCAAATTAAATTTCGTACCTATTGATTTGTACAGTTTATTCATTATTGTATCACAGATTGACGTACTCGAGTTTAGAGATAACTTTAAAACTATTGTGTTTGTGCTTTAGCAGCACTATGAAGTTCGTAAACTAAGTTTCCGAGTTCAATTTATACAAACAGCAGAGTCAGAGAAACAGAAGTCAACAAAAAATTAAGCTCTACAGTGAGCTGAGCCGTAGTCTTTGTTCTTCTAATCCCGACTTTTCTTTCAGATAGCGTTCAGTCAGCTCTTAAATTAAGAATTTATTTCAGAACTTCATACTTTCCGTTCCCCTTTGTGTTGCATCACAATGGAAATTATTATCAATTGGAAAACTTTCCGTTTCCACAACTTCTATAAAAGCTCACGTTTTATTTTCCACTTTTGGCTTTCTTTTTGTTTTGTAAGGCGATATCACAGCGGGATATTTCACAGTGCCATCTTGATTATCAAACAAATTATAAAGTAAGCTATGCCCTCTTTGTGACCTCGTTGTTTAATATGCCCGACGCCGATGCAGAGATCGTAAACTAGCCATTATAAAATACATCTCAAGCATTAATTATTTAGAAATATTTTTAAAAGCGGTCCGCAGCATGTTATCTCTTAAAAGGGTTTTCCAATGGAATATTCATGATTACCCTCAGTAGCATTAATGGTTGTTTTGAGTTCCCACATTTGAAAAGAAACATAGTAACAGGAGGTGTGTTTTCACGAGTTTATCTTAAAAATTAACTTCGAGCATTGCTTAAAAATTTGAATTTCATACCTTCATGTGATGAATAATTTATTACGTCCCTCTGAAAATTAAAAATGTTTCAATTAAAAAAGTACGTGTGTAATTTCTATCTCAAATAACTAGTAAAATATGTATTTCAAACAAAAAAAAAAATATCGGGTAAAATTAAAAATAAAAAAAAAAATTACCCGATATTTTTTTTTTGTTTGAAATAGATATTTTGTCGATGCCAAGTCATCTCACCAAATTCAGAGACCTAATTTTGTAGTAGCCGCGGTAGCCTAGTGGTATGGGTAATGAACTGCTGAGTCGAGGTCTCGGGTTCTGACTGGCTGGCTTCGCAGTTACCTGTGTGGTCGCCGACAGCGTATACGCACTGAAAATTCAATGTCCAGCTGGTGTAGTACTACTGTTGGTGTACCCCAGGGTGGCGTTTTATCTCCTTTACTCTTCGCCATTTTTATAAATTCTATCTCAAATCACCTTCGTTCTTCCTACCACCTTTATGTAGACGATCTGCAAATCTACTCACAGGCGCCACTTGGGCATTGTGGGACAGTCTCCACAGCCTGCGCCAGGCTGTGGAGACTGTCAACGAAGACTTGGCTCGTATAGGCACTTGGAGTAAAACTTATGGCCTTAAAATTAACCCTGCGAAAACCCAAGTAGCCATTGTAGGCAGTCCCATGACTATAGCAAAAGTTGTGACTTCGCGGCTTCCGCCGGTTGTTTTTGATGGTACAGTGATCCCTATTACTGACACAGTTAAGAATTTGGGAATTTACTTGGATTCTTACTGTCATGGGGCCCGCAACTCCAAGAAGTGAGCCGTAGGATGTTTGCGTCGATGGAATCACTACGAAGATTGCAAAACTTCCTTCCAATTGCAACCAAAATTTCGCTTGCAAACACATTGCTACTACCTATTCTTGATTATGCAGACGTCAGCTATCTTGATTTAACCGAAAACCAGTTGGATAAGCTTGAGCGTCTCCAAAATGTCTGTTTAAGATTTATATTTGGTTTACGCAAATATGATCATATTTCTCAGTTTCGAACAGAGCTTAAGTGGTTACCTATCCGACTTCGCCGGAATGCTCACATCCTTTGTTTTCTATATAAGATATTATTTAACCCTGCAACCCCTTCCTATCTCAAAGAACGCTTCGAGTTCCTTCACGATACTCACACGAGATGTTTAAGGTCATCAGAAAACTTAAGACTGAAGATGCCGTTGCATTCAACAGCTTTTTACGACAACTCCTTCACAGTTACAGCCATTCGTGTATGGAATAAGCTGCCAGTGGAATTAAGAAAAGCTCAGAATTTAGCCAATTTTAAGTTTATGGTGAGGGAACACTATTTATTGCTGTAAACATGTCGTTCTACTGCAAGTTAAAGTTTAAAATGCGTTTAATTATTTTTTTGGTAACTATGTGTAGTATATTTTATATATAAGTATATATTATAATATATGTAGGTATATATAATATAACCGCGGTAGCCTAGTGGTATGGGTAATGGACTGCTGAGACGATGTCTCAGGTTCGATCCCAGGTTTTACCATGGCACACACCAATGACTTTTCGATACTTTTCGAAGTTGTGTGTATTTATCGCAGGTTTATAAGTGCCCGGTTAATGGCAATAGGCTCGCCATCTATTACATTGGGACCCTAAACATAAACTGGCGAAATGTGGGTGCTAGTACCTCTGCCTACCCCTTCGGGGATATAGGCGTGAGTTTATGTTATGTTATGTTATATGTATATTATGTATCTATTATATTTAACTACAATTATAAGTACGCCAAACAACTACCGCGCAATCGTACCGACACATTACCATCCAAAGGTTGCCTGGTAGAAATCGCTTCAAGCGATAAGGCCGCCCATTGTACTGCTTCCTCCTCTAATTTTATAATACTTGTAATAATGTATATTATGTTCACCTGGTGTACAATAAAGTGTATAATAAATAAATAATAAATAAATACGTTCACTGCTGGATGTTTTCAATAGAATGATAAGATAGATCAGTAAAAAAGGAGGTTTGCTTTGCTGTATATACATATTGTTATTTAGTAAGCTGAATCAATTCGGCCAAATCAAATAGATGATAATCAGAATGTGAATGACTTTATTGTCAGTATATTATATAATGGTCCAATAAAATGGTCAACTATATAACTATGTGGATCTCTAGAATAATTATAACGCATTATATCAAATGTCAATTATGTTTTATAGTGTAAGATAAGAAATCAAGCTGTCTACATTATCAACTTATGCCTAGTATTTAATGCATTCGTTATCATGAAGCTTGTATGTGTGTGGTGTTCTTTATTTTGCTGATAATTCTTTGTTTACGAGATGTCTGGGGATGGCGGTGGCGTGATGTGAAGTGATGACAGAGCTATTGGAAAGATAAGACATTTTTATTTATTCTTCTTTTCCGTGGTGCAATTGGATGTCCCATTGATGGGACGATAGAATTAATCATTTAACCGTGGCCATGGGCTAATGGAACTACCGAAAATAAGGTTTACTCCAGTATCGTTTTTCTATGAAATCATTATATTTAGAGTCGTGTAGAATTATTGGTAGTAGACGACTCCATTATCCAATCCAATTTAAAAAAGAAGTACTTTATAGGTATGAAGTACCTCTTTTTTATTACTTACCTCTTCTTTAAATTGGATTTGACTTATCAATTTCAAATGAAACTCAACTTCAACAAAACCTTTTTTAAGATAGAGATAATGAAACCTTTTGACTATAGTAGAAGCATGGCACTCTAAACTCAACCGTTCGATAAATAAAAATAGTAATAATATGTTAGAGATTGTTTAATGTTTTAAAACTGAACAGTAACTTGGCAATCGGCACACTGTTCCTGGTAGGTTTCGACGTTTTTTCACGTTTACAAAGAAAAACACTTTTTGGTACGAACTTTAGGTTCGTACAAAAAGTGTTAATAAATGTGTATTTTTGAAAAATTAATCAATTGAAGTCCAGTGACCCTCAATCGGTTTAGGTATTTAGGATCTAGGGCACGCTGCAATAGCGGCGGTAAGGCCCATCATGCAGGATTGGCTAGAGAGGCGACACGGAAGTCTTTCGTACCGACTGACGCATGTGATTTCTGGGAAGGGGAGCTTCGGGGACCACCTGCATCGGATCAGGAAGGAACCAACGCCTGAGTGCCATCACTGCGACGTGAGCGGACTGCCCGGCGTGGGAGGCGCCGAGGCGTGAATTCGTGGCAGCCATCGGGGTGGCAGGTGAGGCCACCTGTCACCCCAGCAGAAGCAGGCCGGGACGGTGGGGCGACTAGCGCCCCTCCCCCAAACCGGGGCAAGACGGAGACACCGTGGTTCCCAAACCCGAGGGGGCCATCTCGAAACTGGAGCCGGCTTATTTAATTTTATTACAAATAGTCTAATGCATTTTCGGCCTCAAATATTTTGTCTTTGTCTAATGATAGTAATGATTGGGTTTTGTTAAAAGTCGCATTGTATCACAGTGTTACTGGATGCAACTTTATGCTGATTTTATTTTTTGCTTATATAAAAAATAAGACCAAACGTTAATGGAATAAGGATAATAATAAGGATAAATTTCAGCTCAATATAATAATGGAAACTCGTGCCAATATGCATTTTAATCATTTTCATACAAAAATCATACAAATGGCGCGTGCCTTGCAATTAGACACTGTAGTGAATGTTTCATGCGAATATCTAGTTAGTATTAAATTGCTTTTCTAAGATAACCGCCGCTCTATGAATTCCTAAAAAGGATATTTACTTAGTTGGTAATATAAAACACCAGGTGCAAAATTAACTACAAAATGTTTTTGTTTATAATATACAGGAAGTCAAATTCAATATGGGTGAAAGTGCAAATCTTGTAATTCGTGATTATTCTTAGTGTAGCAGTACCTTACTGTTTAAAAAGTTGGTACCTTTATTTACACGGTATGGCAATTTAAAAAAAATGAAATTCAAAGATAACCAGGTTGTTTCCACTAAAATTTAAGAATTCAATGGTTTTCACTTGGAAGAACTGAAGAAATCTATTGGGCGTATCTCACAATAGATTTCTTCAGTTCTTCCAAGTGAACCCAAACATTTATTGAACTGCCTGTGATAGATTTGTGTGAAGAAAGCAGCAAAAGCACCAAATTAAGATTTATCTTTTTTGAATGCTTTAAAAAGTACAAAGCAATTGATACTAATAATATAAGCATATAACGGTCTTATTAAATTCTGCCAATATGATATTGTGTTATATACATGTTACTGATGTGATTCTCCTTCTGTGGCAAGGGAGAGTGCAAAACTTCTCCGATCCTTTACCTGAAAAAGAAGCGGTGTTTTGTTAGTGCGCAAAATCGCGTTGCAAACAGGCAGCTCTATACTATACACTATCGCTACTGACCATGAGCAGCACCAAAGTCTGCAGTATGAGGTGTCCCGCTCCGACGGCTGTTGCGAGGTCACGTCGCCGCTCCATCCAAACTGGGCGTTCTGCTAGAGTATAAAGCAATGTGTCCACTAAACGAATCAGAACAGCGCCTGCAGTGGTAGCACAAGAGCATTGGCTCTCAGACCATACGATGCAGGAACTCACTAAAATAGCCATATCCGGTGAGTACCTGCGTCAGCAGGTAGAAGAGGCTATCGTGGCACGTTTCCAGCCATGCCTCCATGACGGGTCTCACCCCGAAAACTGTACACAAAAAATAATTATCATATTATGATGGCAATGATTATGCAACTTGTTACTCCGAACCAGTAACATCAATATTTAGCAGTGTTACTAGTTGGGACAAAAAAGTTGCACCCAGTAACACTGTGACATAATGCGATTATTTTATTTCCCATCCAGTAGCACCAATATTTAAGTGTTACTGGTTGGGAAAAAAATAGACGAGTAACATAGTGACACGATGGGAATTTTTTTGCCAGCCAGTGTTAGTCGGTTGGGTGTTACTGGATGAAAATAAACCAATGATTTGATGATATTCGAAATATTAGTATCATAAACACCTGTAGATCTTTTAGCAGTTATAAAGGAGGCGCCAAGAGAATATCCGCTAACCGCATTTTGCTGACCGCATTCTGACTTTTAATATGTGGAGGCTCCGATATAACTGATGTTGCCAGGATATATTTCTAACCTGACCCGACAAATTACAAAAGAAAATCAAAATTTTATTAAAGTTCATTCCTAGCCTGCAGGGTCAGGTTAGGAATGAATTTTAATCCTAACCTGACCCGATTCATTTATTCCTAACCTGACCTGATAATTAAATTAAATTTTTAAGCATTTTGTATGCTGTAATGCTGTAAGGGACTGGTCGCGGGTTCTAGTCCCGTTCTAGATGTTCTCTTTTTCCAATCTAAATCTGACCCGATAAATTAACTCGGTAAAATATTATTTAAATTAATTCCTAACGTGCCCTTTACTAACCAGGGGCATTATTCTATTTGACATCGAGTTGTAATCACAGTCGTAACGTGAGAAGTCGGTGGTTTAAGATTAAAACTAAACCAACGTAAATACGTCGGCTAATACGAAACAGTTCGGTTAGCGCCAAACGTGTCAAATAGAATAAGGGGCATAACCCGTCACTTTTGTTCGAAACATGACTATTTATGGATTACAAGATAATTATTAATAAACTAGCTAATAACAACACGCAGTGTACTATTTTTTACCTTGTTTAGGGTTCAGTACCTTTTTTTTCGTGCGGAAATCCCCTCGGTTAACCCCCCCCCCTCCCCCGCCATGTCGGGCTTGGACCGACTAAAACCGCACGCTGTCTCAAGTCTACAGACGCCGGGGTGTAAGGTGGGCCACATGGACCACATAAGGCCCTCGCAGCCCGACTGACCCTGGGCCATCTCCGAGGGTTCCGTACCTCAAAAGGAAAAACCGAACCCTTATGAATCACTTCGTTGTCCGTCTGTATGTCTGTCTGTCAAGACTTTTGCCTCAGCAATGCGTGGAAGCATCAAGTTGAATTTCATACCAAATACTGAGGTCTGTAACCCCTTGAAGCTGTGAAAAAATCACAACTTAGCTTAGCAGGATAAAAAGCCTATATACTATTCCAGACTATAATCTATCTTTGTGCTAAATTTCATCCAGATCCTTTCAGCCATGATTGAGTAATAATTGTATTTAATCACACCAGACGTTTACGGAACCCTCGTATACGAAGCGTTTGTTTAAATAAGATAATTAATTCTCTGACTAGAAAAGAAGCAAATATTTCTATGAATTCAAAGTTTTCCCGGCTTATGCCTTTGCCTTTCCGGTGAGGGTGCGATATATACTGTATTTTTTATACTTATACTCAGCTTCCGCTTTGCCGGTCCCCGTCTGGAGGAGAAGACTCAAGAAGAACTTGTTTGACATCGTAAAAGATGATGCGTCTGTGCAATGGTCTCACTGTCATAGATGCTGGATACCGTAAGAAGTGGAGCAGAAATCACCCGCAGTCAGCAGGATAGCTGACTCCAGGTTATAATTACTACAATAATTATTATTATACCGTTGCAGCTTCGAATGCAACTAGGACACACAGTAGGATAATGATGATGATCAGCGGTGGGGCTAGGGACTTTTCTCTCTACGATGTTTATATTTTAAAAAACGATATTTCATTATTTTTAAAGTTGAACAAAAAATAAAGTTTCATTAGTTGCTTTTTTTCTTAGCTGATTGGTTGCTAGCTAAGAATTATTAAAACCTAATCCACTGAAGTGCTTAAATTTTATGTCAGTTTTCATATATCGGCATATTTGAAACTTCTATTAAAAACCGAGTGAGGTTAGGAAAAAATGGATTGAGTCCGGTCACAGATTACTAAATAGTTACTACGTGTCCGGTTTGGAACGGGTCAGGTTAGGAATCAATTTTAATAATATTTTGCTTTTCCTAAATTACTTTTCCGGGGTCAGAAACGCTCCCCCACCCATGTTAATATTGTTAGCATACCTCAAAAGGCTATTGAGTTAAATCATATAATTTTAGTAAAGTGTTTAAGGGTAGAATAGATCATTCGTAAATAAAATATATATAATAACACATAAATTGATACATACATGAGACGTTTAATTACATTTTAACCTTCAAAGAAACTCCAAGCCTAAAGCTTTTAGAATCTCTATATCTCACGAATAGTGATTCGTAGAAAGAAAATACAACTAAACTGTTTTTGTAGATAATCGCATGATCTTTAAATTGGTCTAATTTATATTTACGTAAAAAACTTATCATTGATGAGAAAAAGAAAAAGTCCGTTGTATAATCCAATTCCGCTACACCATCTACCAAATTATAAATCAGAACCAGTCACGGACCAACTCAAACACACAATATTTCATCAGCTTTGAAATTGAATTTCATGCTTCTGCCTTCAAAAGAAAAGAGATGCCCATATGAACTTTCAACTCATAGTTCATCCACTTAGGGGTTTTTTTGAAAAAACCTGTGTATTTATTTCTAACCAGAAGCAGGTATATGAAATTTGGTGCTTCTTACTTTGAAAATGACGTACTTTTCACACAAGCTATCAACCATTCTTTCTCTCCAATAGGGGTAAATTGTTTAAAAATGCTGTTACTCGTATACATTTACATTTAACCAGAAGCAGATATATGAAATGTGCTTCTAATTTTGAAAATGGCGGACTTTCATATAACCCTTCAATTCTTATTATACACCCTAGGGGTGAAATTTCTGAAATCCTTCCTTAGTGGATGAAAACAACATAAAAGGCATCAACTGCCAAAATTTTAAATTTTGTAGCCTTAGTAGCTTAGGCTCTACGTTGGTGAAGATTGAAGGTCTGTCAATCGACCGGGACAAATTTGCCACAAGACGGTGCAGCTAAATTCGATTTTATTTGGTAATCCCTCTAATTACATTTACAACCCTCGACAACCTCATTTTTCAAGGTTATGCCAGTAATATATGCCGGATCACTAGAGGCAAAGTTGAAGGTGCTGCAAGAGTGTGGACCACGTGTGCCGATAGCAACTAATGTCAGGTCCACAAATTACAAAACATTTTGCAGTCTGCAGTTTTCGAAAACGAAATAACCTTGGGCCCCTTGTTTATTAGTTGTTGTAGAATCATTTAAATACCCATCACTTCAGCTGTCATTTACACGCAATAAAGGTAATACGCGTCTTAAATCAGCACAATTAAAAGATTTCGATTCTTAAAGTTCCCCCTTCTATAATAAATAGCCTTGCATCGCCCACAACTAACCACTTTGAACAGCTATCAGTTCTTCTTGAAGTATTACTTGCCACACTAAACTTTCCAGACCAGGGTTGCTGCTTGACAACTACTCATTATTTTTTTCGGCGGAAATGGGTTCTCCCGACTGCATAACTTACCAATACCTATCACGAATAAGCACATTACCTGCTACTATTTATATACGAGAACAAAGTAGCGACCAAGAAAAACTAACAAGAGTGGACAAATTGACTGAACGTTCGTAATTTATTCCACTTCTATGTAAAAACATATTCGTACAAAAGGTAGGGGGTGAAGATTTCGAGTGTTTGGGAGTGCATGGTGCGGAAGCGTTGGTGCTCGTAAATTCTTGTTGTTCCGTTCCACCGCGCCCGCTACCCGATTACATTCTAATTTCGACGTACACCGACTGGCTAGATCGTAGCCGAACGATAAATACACGCAATTAATATGTAAGTATGTACGTCAGAAATCGTTATACAGTCTATAGACCTCTTAACTAAAAACTTGATGATCGATAATAATCATCAAGTTTTTGGTTAGCTTAGTTATCTCAGTCTAATCACAGGCGTCAAAAGGCTCGCATCAGTCCTTTTAATAGTTTTTAGTTGGCCAGCTAGTGAACATGCGCGAACTTTTTGACGTTTGTTCACGAAGTTTGCCAGTAACTATAATACGCAACTAAACAAAGAAATACCTATGTGATAATATCTACTTAAACTCCATCAATTGTAATATCTATTCGATCCGTATTCTTAGTTATAAAAAAAAATAAAGATACATAAATCAGAAAAGCGAAGTTGCTTGCAAAGAGTGCATTACTTATTATCGAACACTCATCTACAGACTAGGGTTATTTTGCTGTCGCAGGAAGCATGATAATGAATATCAGTAGGACGAATGATTAGGATACCATTGCATTAATAAAGATACTAAGGGACGAATCCTAATGAAAAGGTGTGATTAGTCCCTTAGTATTATTATCCATAGAAAACAACGATTTAGTATGCAGAAGCAGATAGGTTCAGCTTTCCGCGACTATTCAATAATGTAGAACAGGTATAAAATGAGGACAAAATATATTTTTAACAGATTTCGGAAAACAAGGAGGTTCTCAATTCGGATGTTTAAATATTTTTTCATGTATGTTCGGGCATATCACTGTCGTAAGATTACGAATGCTATAGATGTGCAGCACTGTCCCGCCACTTTCAGAGCTGCTCGCGGTCGCAACTTGTCGACGACGTATCGGGAACAATCCACTGTTTCGCCACGATCGGCGGTGCACGCGACGGAGCACCGCTGAACTATATCTATACCATTCAACACGCTATGATGAGCTTTCCAATATTACAGTAAGTCTACCATGAACGCTTATAGCTGGTCAATATAAGCCATGAACGAAGTGAATGCAGCTGGTTAAATGTAGTTAGTCCCAAATCAACACGAATATGTTTTAAATGTAATATTATTATTATACAATAACAATACACATTATTTGTATATAAAATGTAATAATAGGTAAATATAATGAGTTTGCATCACATGACCGTCTATCATATTTCAGTAATCTGCAATGATAAAAGTTAGTAACTTTTATCATTGCAGATTACTGATTGCGGGATTAAATTTTCAGTTAATAACAGTATTTGATCCCTCACAAATTAAAATATATTATGCCATGTTAACAAAATTAATTATATTTTATACTTCCATGTATTTTAAAGCAAATTTCTTTGTAGAGGTTGTAGTTTAAAGGGGTGGTCAATATCCGAAGTAAATGAGGTTGACAAATATTAAGTTAAATTAATTAAAAAAGTCTAAATTAAATAACTTTGATTTGTTTAAACTTTTGCCGCGAAATGTACGCTATATACTCGTATATGGCTTAATTACCGTATTATCTTCACAATTAATACGACAACATATAGGTACGTACCACAAGTGTATGCACGACAAGCTTTTTGAAAACAAAAGAAATTAAACTAAGGCTTATTTTACTCACTTTTTTTTTCCTTAGGAAAACGAGGTTTACGAAAAAGTTAAAGCTACAATTTTTGAAACCTTCGTTTCGAGCACATTATTTATTGAATACATTGTTCAACAATGTATTAAACCAATAATTGTGTAACTTCTATTGAAAACTTTATATTTTTCAATATATATTGATATTTAAAATAAATATAAATATACATAGAGTTGGTTAATATAATCACTTTATTATGTTAATTTGAACTCTTGTTATCTCTGAAGATAAATAAGGGTCATCAAAAAAGCGCCTCGCAGTGTTACTATCATTACTACTGCCATAACTGTGCTTTGGTTTATCCACGTTTAACTCAATTTTGCGATTAAAGCTTTGCATTTTCAGGATCACACGCTTATCATTGTTTAAAACGAAGTTTGTATTTTAAATATTTCATTACTTTAAATTTTTAGTTTGACCGGGCGATATTATATCGTTAATACACACAATACAATAATATATCGTTATGGCTTTTAGGATGTCTAACTTTAGAGGGTAGCGGAATCGAGATTAATAGCAAATTCTATAAATGTATCAAATATCTGTTGTTCTGAACAAATTATATATGTAATATGTCTGCTTCTTGCTTGCTGTTATCTCTCTTCGATATAAAACATGATTATCGATGAAGACTTTAACCACGTGGTTATAACTGGACTGAGGAAACTTTCGTCAGGTAAAGTGAAACCGAAAGAGAGGTACTTTAAAGACCGCTGTGCTCTTTAAATAATCATTTTATTATTGATTAAGTATTTTATTACTTTAAAAATCTGGTTGGGGACCTCCACGCGGTGCACCCTGGGCAACGGAGACGGCAGCGCCTCTCTCCTAGGGCGGGAGAGACGCTGCCGCCTACGGCCAACTCCGACCGAGGCGAGGACGGCCCTGTTGAGGGCTGTTCGGAAGCTTTCCACGTGTCCCTCTGATTAGCAGATGGCACAGTGGAGAGCAAGTAAGGGGGCCATCTCGAAACCGGAGATGGCCCGGGGTCAGTCGGGGTGCGAGGGATATGCTCTATGGGTAACCTTACACCCCGGCGTCTTAAGACCCGAGACGGCGTGCGGTTTTAGTCGGTTCAAGCCCGACATAACCGCCCCCGCTGGAGACCCCCGCTCTCCAGCGGGGGCGGTATCCGAAGGGATTTCCGCACGAAAAAAAAAAAAAAAGGTAGATTTCGATGAAATCGATCTACCTATTGGTTTCTTGACTACTGTCGAATTTAAAAAAAAATTCTTCATAGGAGGTCTAGTTATGACCCCCTGAGTCCGAAATGACAACTGGTCAAAAAGTTTATATATATATATATATGTATGTATGGTTCCACTTCCCAAAATTTGCGGCACTCTCACGGACGCATTTTTGCCCCGATCGCTTTCAAACTGCGGTCAAAAATTGCTTGGGTGTAAACTTAGTTTAAGTTCGTGAACGGGTGGAATCCGGCATAAGGGGACGGTAGGGCCTCACTTTTTGTGAAATCAGTTGTTCCTCAAAATTTCACGTTCCATGAAAGATATTCGAACCGTTCTAATTTTATCCCATAGTATACATGAATACCAACAACGTTTCATTATAAACCTATAAGATTAAAACTTTAACTAAAAGTGGAGGGAGGAAAAACCAAAATTTTTCGGGAAAAAATCATAACTTCTAACCGGTGAACATTCTTGCAGTCGGAAACATTTTTAATCGATAGGCCATTTTTAAGTCTAAAATAAATTTCTGAAAAGTTTTTCGCAAAAAGTTATCGTTTTCGAGAAAAAAAAATTAAACATGTTAAAAAATAATATTAATTGCTTCACGAAATCTACCTGTGCGTTCCCCCTGCGGGAACGGATTTTTTTTTTGCAAATTATACAGGTGTTCATTACATTAACTTAAAAAATGCTCGCTGTTAGGCTAACAACAGTTCTATTTATATTTTCAATACGGGCAAATACCCTTTTTTTCCGTGCGGAAATCCCTTCGGATACCCCCCCGCCGGCCAGCGGGGGCGGTTATGTCGGGCTTGAACCGACTAAAACCGCACGCCGTCTCGGGTCTTAATACGCCGGGGTGTAAGGTTGCCCATAGAGCATATCCCTCGCACACGGGCAAATACCCTTTTTTTTTTTTCTCGTGCGGAAATCCCTTTGGATACCCCCCGCCGGCCAGCGGGGGCGGTTATGTCGGGCTTGAACCGACTAAAACCGCACGCCGTCTCGGGTCTTCAGACGCCGGGGTGTAAGGTTACCCATAGAGCATATCCCTCGCACCCCGATTGATCCTGGGCCATCTCACCACTAACAGCATCGCTCATCCTGTCTCCTCTGAAAGCAGAGGAGTACGGAGAGCGATGTGTTCCCGCCACGTTGGGTATTGGCCGACGATTAATGCCAACCCTATGAAGGGGAAGCCATTGACCGCCGCCCAGGGTGTACCGGCCGCTCCGATTCCGTTCCCCCCAGACTGCAGCGGGATCGGAATCGGAGCGACACTCGAGGAGGTTACCCAACACACACCCCACGGGCAAATACCCTATTGCCACTATTGGCTTATTGTGAAATAGATCACCCGTCGTCTATAAATTCCGTATACGTGTAAAACTGTATTATAATGTTACAACGAACGTTGATATCTCGAAAACTACTGATCGAATCTTCTGGAAATTAAAACCCATTGTTAGTGTTGAAGAACTCTATCGATCCGTGTAGAAACATCTAGAAATGCCAACACAAAACCACAAGTACTTCTAATACCTATACCTACTTTACCTAGAAATCTTGAATACAAGGTTATTCACCTTGAATGTCGGCGCGTCTGTGTAAGTACATTTCTCGAACGCTCTAGTTAGATACCTAACGTGCCTTATCTCTAGATGATCCCGGAACATTCTACCCTCCGAATTAAGAGCTATAAAAGCGGCCGGCTATCTCCACGCAGTCAGTTTATTTTCGAAAGCGAAAGCGAACATATGTTATCGAAGCGAACCAAGAGGGTTATACCTGCGACTTAAGCAACGACTGTGGACTACTGTGAACTGCTGAGCGACTTGAACTGTCGAAGAGTACTGTGTGCTAGTTATTTACTTGTCTATTTGTTTGGCGTACTAATTGTAGTTAAATATAATAGCTACATAATACACATAAACATTAATACCTACTATATATATATATACAAACAAACAATGTATACCTACATATATTACAATATATACATAAATAAGGTGTCATAAAATCGCCGACTCGCCGTCCTTACAGAAGCAGGCCGTGGCGGAGGCGTGTCGTGCGTGCCCTCACGCCTGCCAACTTACCGAAGTTAATTTATTAAAAGTTTTGGGATATTTGAATATTTCGATGGCTTCTCGAAGTAGCCGTGGGTAGAAATGTGAAGTGGTGGCTAGAACCTTGGTGTTCTGAAATTTGATGGTATGATTACCATCCTCCTGGGTGTGTTCTGCAACCGCTGACTTGTCGACGTGGCTGAGGCGGCAATTTCGTTCATGTTCCGAAAGGCGGGTCTTGATGCTTCTTTGAGTAGTGCCCACGTATACAGAGCCACATGAGCAGGGGATTCGGTAAACTCCAGCTGAAGATAGTGGGTTACGAGGGTCCTTGACCGAACGGTGAAGATTACGTAACTGCGTCGTGGGCTTGAAGATAGGCCTGATGTTGTAAGTTTCTAGCAGTCTCCCGATACGATCTGTTGTGCCACGAATGTATGGCAAAAAGGCCTTCCCTAAAGAGGCAGGTTTTTCCCTGTGCCACTGAAGATATCGACCGCAGTGATCGACGAAACGTTTGGGACACAAGTTGCCTATGGACCACGGCCAAACAGCCCGGAAGCAGTATATTTTACATGCAACGCCGGCCGTGAAAGCCTTAAGATTAATATTTTTCTTTCACTGTTAATTGAACCTTGAAAAAGTCAGGGAGGTGCATAACCGGATACCTAACCTGCCGACGTAACAGTTATTAGACTATTTGGATATCACTACCTCGAACACACAACATAACCTATTTTCTGTGCCTTACGAGTATTGTTTTAACTTCTATGACGAAACAAAGAAAAAGAAATTAACTAGTCTACTTACACGAGAGAACATACGGAAACAGTTTATCAAATTATGAACATTCCAAGTAGCAGCTAACTGACTTAGTCGGACCATTAGAGCATTGAGGGAGTCAGATTTGCACCTAATTTGTAAACAGGCGGAAGGCCAGCGGACCGTTTGGCCATCTTCATAATTTATTGCCATGCAAATTACACATCCGTCCTAAGCGACATATACAAACATACCCAGTACGTACACGACTGTTCTGCATAAACGAGAGAGTATCAGATACATACTCATGCATGTAGTTAACGTTTCAACAGATCAGTACACTACGATTTCAGTCACATTAATTTAGAAATCTGCTATACCATTATGAATTGTAGCGTAATGTTGCTAGAGGAAGTTTTTAGAATTGTCCACTTCTAAACAAAAAATACCAAAGGAGTGAAATCCGAAAATGGAACACTTTACTTACCTACTTATTTAAAAGATCTACGTCTAAAACCAATATATTTCATTTTTGCATTTTGGCGGCTATTTGAAAATGCAGCATTCGTATTAATGAATTTAACTAGAGAGCACTATGTTTCTTTATACTAGGTACTTCCTACGAATACTCGTATTATAAATGTGAAATTTTATGAAAATGTTAGAATGTTTGTTACTCGATCATGCTCTAACGGCTGAACGGATCTGGCTGAAACTTGGTGCAGGGATAGATCACAATCAGGAATAACACATAGGCTATCTAATATTTATCCCTGGAATAGGTTCCCATGGGAAGCGGGAACGGTATCGAAATTACACGCGGGCGAAGTCGCGTGCAACGGCTTGTTGTTTATATATCTCATCGGGGGTTAAATCAAAACACAAAGTTGCGAAAGGCCTTGATTAGCATTTGTTGATGAAGACCCATCCATTGCTGCTGTATTTATTTGGTTCGGTAAATTGAACGAAACCGTATTCAACATAGTGACGATGTACATCAAGGGCGCCCCTTGACGCGATGCCGAAGGATAACATAAATACCAATAAATACTGTATGGCTAATGACTAAATTATAGAAATTAATATAACAGCAGATAAGGGCATCAGACTATCATCCCTGCAAATTGGCACTTTTAAAGACAATAATAAAATATACATATGAAAGTATAAAGTCATACCTACCTATTTTTATAAAAACCTATATATAAAATATACATATAAAACTAGACCTAAAAATATATAAAACTTATTTTTATAGTTGGTCTGACCAACTATAAAAATAAGTTTTAATGGCATAGAAAGGCAGAGAAAGGATAAAAACCCGAACAGTATGAAGGTATCTTTGTGACAAACATGTATATATTTTACTTAAATAAAGTACTCCAACCTTGTGTGCCTACACGAATTAAAATAAGACCCTTAACAAACCAGTTTTACATTGAAGTGTAGATGAAACGAAGATACAGAAACAAACGGCTGTTAAAAGGGTTGTATTCTGGTAACTGTAATTAAACACACCGCTGATGAAACCCTTCTTTTCGATTTACACGAGATGGGTGAGCTTAATCAGAGACATGTTTTATTAGACCCTTCCAAAAGGTTTTTATAATAATTCAATAGGGTCGCTCAAAATTTTATTTAGTAATCCAATCAGTATTCTTCACTTGTAAAAGCTTTGCATTAATATGTATTGGTATCGTTGATTTTTAGGTTGTGCAGACTTATGCTTTTAATTAATGAACCTTGTAAAAATGTGAAAACTTTCTTCACATAATACAACTATATTTAAATTACCATAAACGGCTCTGCACATAAAAATTTCGAACAAACAATTTAGATCAAAGTGAAATACGCGAAAAAGAATTTTTATTTTCAAACGTTTTAATAACGTAACATTTCAATGACAGAATAAAACACATAGTTTATACACATTTGAACACAAAACGAGTAGCACATCAATGGATCAGTAAAAAGCGACAAGTGTGAAATCGCCTTTCAAGCATGATCGCATTTCCATATAATCACTATTGGAGTATACCCTCAATTCTCGGAGCCAACTGCTACATATTCACATTTCCTCGTACCCGATTATATCACTTCAATAAGTACTAACAATACGTAAAGCTACTAAAATTTGAATAAAACTTCCATTGATCCAGCAGCGTATATATCCAACTGACAATCGTGTGGCCTTGTTCTCGTGTCTGTGGTCGGAATAAAGTGTTATTGTGTAGTATTAAGGGTTAAAAGTACAAAATTTCCATTTTCTATTGTAAAATTCAAACACATTTTCATTCTGTAAAAATACCTATGTGTATTTACTAGATAGTACCTTCTTTTTATCTATTCACTTTGACTTTTCGAGAGAAGATCATTTTATGATTTTATGATACAACTCTGGGAATATTGCATGCACACATTATCAACTCTATCTACCTACTCTAATACATACTAAAGCTTTAGAAAGCAGTCTGTATCGATTCCTGTAAACTCTCCTCTGTCCTTACAGAAAATAGTTAAAATTTTAGAAAAGATTGTAATTAATGGGGTTGGAACTAGTTAGTACGAAGGATAACGAGTACTTCTTTCTAAAAGTTACAATGACTATAGGTAGTGAATAGGGGTGCTTGGTTGGGGACCTCCACGTGGTGCACCCTGGGCAACGGAGACGGCAGCGCCTCTCTCCTAGGGCGGGAGAGACGCTGCCGCCTACGGCCAACTCCGACCGAGGCGAGGACGGCCCTGTTGAGGGCTGTTCGGAAGCATTCCACGTGTCCCTCTGATTAGCAGAGGGCACAGTGGAGAGCAAGTAAGGGGGCCATCTCGAAACCGGAGATGGCCCAGGGTCAGTCGGGGTGCGAGGGATATGCTCTATGGGTAACCTTACACCCCGGCGTCCTAAGACCCGAGACGGCGTGCGGTTTTAGTCGGTGCAAGCCCGACATAACCGCCCCCGCTGGAGACCCCCCGCTCTCCAGCGGGGGCGGTATCCGAAGGGATTTCCGCACGAAAAAAAAAAAAAAAAAAAGGTAGTGAATTATCCTTAAGAGATAGATATATGCCATCGCTGACATTTCTGTAGATCTATAAAAGAGGAACAATCTCACCATAGAAACATTGTTTTGTTCAATATCAAAGGGATTAGGCAGCGTATTTCTCTTTATCTTGAATCACTCTCCGGAGTCACTGTCCCATTCGGTTGACTCCATAATTGAGCCGGTATTCTGCTGGGACCTAGCTCTTTTAGTAAACATTTTACGGCGGCTTTTTAAAATAGAATAGTGTTAGTTTTAATACTAGACACCTACTAACGCCAATATTATTTTACCTTTCCTTAGATTTTAGTGTATTCAATTATATGCCTACTATCATATACCTACTTGAGTTATTTAATTATTAAAAACGTGATAACCCTAAGATATAGGTATACAACTTTTGCATAGGTATTAGACAACCCTATTCGCATGCTCGTAATGAAATTAGCTACACCTGACATCTGACTCACCTCCCTGTATTACATTGGGCCGAGAAACAGTTGACGAAATGTGTGTGGAAACATCTCTACCTGACACTATAATACCAGCGTGAGTATTATGTTGAAGAAGCTGATATTTATCTATATACCCATTGCCCGACAGGTGCGAGAACTTTGGTCGCTTGCTAATAGCTAGAATCTACTTTATAACACTACTAGCATCGCCACGCGGTTTCACCCGCGTAAGTCTTGATCCCGTGGGAATATTGGGATAAAAAGTAGCCTATATTAGTCAGGGATAATGTAGCATAATATTGGTGAGAGAATTTTTTAAATCGCAACAGTACTTTTTGAGCCAATTCGTTACAAACATACTTACATACAAATCTTTCCTCTTTATAATATTAGTATAGATTATTTAAATTTATTAAACAAAAATATATATATAAGCGTAGCGTTAGTAAATTCCAATTGTTTTTTGGTTTACTTTTCTATTCTCTTGGTTTATTTTTTCTATTTTTAAATTTGATGACAAAACATAAAACCTTTTACGTGCGGAGACCTCCACGGACTTCACCCCACCGGAGCTAACGGTAAGATGGTTATGTCGGACTTGAACCGACTAAAACCGCACGGTGTCTCTCTTGCTTCAACCAGGGGGATACGGGGAATCTGGTGTGCCCTAGGAAGGATATTCCAGAGACCCCGACCGGCTTCGGTCGCCAGCGCTGGCGATCCGGACACGTTATTGGAGATCTAATCCCCCTCCTCTTAGAGAAGCGCGCGCGGAAAAACGACGCGCCGCCACCCTTGGCCTGCTTCTGCTAGGGTGACGGCTCCAAAGCCTACACTTTGGAGCGCGGTGCCTCCTCTCCTACTTCTCCTTTCCTTATGAACTGATTTATTTTTACTTTTACGGGAGCGACTGCCGCCTGAACCCCCAACCCCGAGAGGAAAGCCAAACCCAGAGGCTCGTCAATAAATCAGCAGTGTTATACCGGCTTGTAGGCGACATTAACTTGGGTCCCAAAGATATTAGTGAGGCTCCGTACACCCATATATTTTTAATTATATCAATATTCATTATTCCTGATAGTCATCCAACAGAGTTAATATTTTATAGAAGAACGCAACGAGTTGGGACCTGGTGGCCTATCGACGTGTGCAAACCAGGGGCGTTGCCGACCCTGTAAAAACCTTCTAATACCCGTCTTGAAGCACCCATATTGTAGTCGCAAATGAAAGTCTACAAACAGTAGTAGTATATAGTAGTAGAATATCTTATATATTATTATCTTATCATAATAATTATGGTATATACAATTGGCGGCCTTATCGCACAACCAATGGCGAAAAAAGTCGGAATTCGTATTTGGGTATTGATATGTACTTTATCAACGTACACTTCACATGAGTACCAGACTAAACATTACTTAACTTTACAAATATATACTTATAAATTATGTACACACCTACATTAACATACATACCTACATTTACATACATTCCTACAACTACAATATACTTATATATACACAATATACTACATACATACATATACATAATTATTATATACATATCGTATAAGAAGGAGTAATCAATATCTAGATGTAGCCGATGTCTCGCAGATACTGGATAACCTGCCCAAGGTAGACATATTCTTGAACAACTTCGAGTGTCGACCCTTCGATGGCACACGGTCTCGGTTTGAAATGTTCGTTGAAGACCTTGGTTTTGTCCAACTTTACACCAAGATAATGCACAGTGAAAAATAAGAGAACGATATCTCGTAGGCCAATGTGCAGAAAACGAATATCGGAATTATACCGTGGACAAGGTAAACTCTCCAACTCTGTTTGCTTTTAATTAACCAATCGTCAACAAACGGCTTTGCCGCATACACTTTTCATGAAACAATTTTGCTGCACTTTATAACGAATATTTGTTTAATGTAACGTGTGTAAATTAGTAACTACCATTCCGCGTCTGATTTTATTGAGTAAAAATTACATTCATTCTTGATGGGAATAATATTTATTCAGAATAATAGGAGGGCAGACAATAGTCGCTTCGACAAACGCTGAAATTAGTCACAAAAAATGGTACGCAGAAAAGGAAACTTGTAAGGGATAGGGCGCCCAACGCCGCAAAGCGGCGCGCAGGAACTACGCCCGACTCCTGTCAAGTATGCAAGGGCTGCTGTGCAAGAGTGAGGCAAGGTTAATGACGTTACACCCAATGCGGGGATCCAACAAGCAACGCTTCGCAATCTGGAACAATGGAGTTCGTTGATGCACTCTCCAGGCGTAGAGTGGCGTTTCTGCAGGAGACTCGGTGGAAAGGCAGTATAGCCCGGTCTATTGGGGCTCGCTATAAGCTGATCTACACAGGTGTACCTAGTAGGGAGAACGGATTAGCCGTGGTACTCTCCTGGGAGCTGCAGCACGACATCTTAGGGTTGAAAAAAATATGCAAAAAGAAGGACAAAATTAAAGTAGGTAGAAATATTTAACCATTCCACATCTTTCATATATTCTAGCTTTTGCCTGCAGCTCCGCTCGCCTAAAATACTGATACCGTTAGCGCAACCCACACGATAAAAAGCGGCCAAGTGCGAGTCGGACTCGCCCATTAAGGGTTCCGTAGCAGCAAGTAACATAATAATGTATTTTTTTAATTTTTATATTTGAGTTGATTGAATGAAAGGTAAATTGCGGTTTGATTTATGACGTATTAAAAAAAACTACTCACTTGATCTCGTTCAAACCAATTATCGTTGGAAGTTTACATGGTAATGTACATCATATATTTTTTTTAGTTTTATCATTCTCTTATTTTAGAAGTTACAGGCCCCCCCCCCCTGTAACTTCAGTTCTAAGTATGGGGACCCCCAAAATTTATTGTTTTTTTTACTATTTCTGTGTGATAATCTTAATGCGGTTCACAGAATACATCTACTTACCAAGTTTCAACAGCATAGCTCTTATAGTTTCGGAAAAAAGTGACTGTGACATACGGACGGACAGACAGACAGACATGACGAATCTATAAGGGTTCCGTTTTTTGCCATTTGGCAACGGAACCCTAAAAAGTAGTCTATGCCGTCCGTTCAACCGTTTTCGCATGAAAGAGTAACAAACATCCGTAAGGATGTTTGTTACTCTCGTCCATTCTCACTATTTATTATATTCTCGTCCATTCGTCCATTCTCACTAACAAATTTTAATATTAGTAGGAACTCTGTTGTGAAGTGAAATAAATTTAAGAATAAAAAATAATATATATATAGATAGACCTACGTATAAAAAAAATATTTTCATTTTTATCAAAACCTTTTTGGAGAGTTTATATCTGAGCGAAATTTAACGGACATCAATAATTGCGTCTTCAACCAATCAAATTCACGAATACTGAATGATGAATCACTTTTATTACACTACGAAAAGGTCTATTCGAAACATTTTAATGTAATTATGAGAACATCTGAGCGGGTAGCTACATGTTCTTACTCATTAACCGTAATAAGATTAATGCTTTTAATGAACGTGTAGCCATACCTACTTATGTATTGGTCCGTGATGCTTACACAAGTCCTTAACGGAAGCGGTGAAAAGTGGCTGTTTATTATTTAAATAGCTGATTCAGCCAACAATCGCTAACGTAATCGTTTTAAGGGAAACCTAATTTCAAAATGAAGTTTCTAAAGTGAGGATTAGTCGTTTGACGTTAGTTGTTTCATTTAGTAGAAAGAAAAGATTTGTATTTTTACATACGGAGATAGGATAAAAATCGACATAATTATACCCACGCGCTATGTGGCATTTCATCGTAGTAGCGGACATCCTCATTTTATGTTTGATTTAAATGGATTTGAGCAAAATAAAGCATATTACGAAACAACCATACAAAAATAATAATTAGTTTAGGAAATATGTTTTTATAAGTAGGTCAAAAACGTTCATGAAAAAAGTTTATCGCTGTTATTTAAGTAGGTACTATGCGAAGAATCTCCCTGCAAAAATATATAAATTAAACGTCGTTTTGAACAACATTAAATGTAATAATTGTATGCTCCTAACAGCACCAGAAAGCAATAAAATAATTATTTTTGAAATACCGTTAATAATTAATATCAAACATACCACATAACCACAATAACGGTCACATTTCTTTTTTCAATAATAAAATATTCTTCAGTTATGTACCTACAAATTGAGAAAAAACTAAATTCCTATCTAGCGAATCTTCAGACTTATTGCGTTTCTTAGTTTTGATTTTAATGTGTATAGGGTTGAAACGAAATGCAAAGTAAACACTTTCAAACAAAACAGAATGTTTCAATGCAGCCTAGCCATCTACCGGACAGAACCAGTAAGAAACAGAACATACATAAAATTAAAGACGGCGATTTCTGCAGTATTGATACTAACACTTAAGTATTGAGTTATTTTGTTTAACGGGCAGGATGAGGTGATGTGGTGCACTCGTTTTAAATTAATAATAGATAGAGAAAGTATGTAAAATCGAAATCAATTCTGCCTGATTCCTTAATATAATAGCGTGATGATATTCATTATGAAATGTTTATGTGTCCTAATCAATTATCTTTTACACGTTGTGCACACAGTTGTCTTTCACTGTGGAATTTCGAGATTTTACATTTTACTGCTCATCGACAGCATGCTGGCCGTGCTTACGGCGAAGCTTGACTGCCCATATAAGAGTCCAATGACTCTTATATGGGCAGTCAAGCTTCGCCGTATAGCATAGCATAGCATAGTAAGCATATAAAAATCATAATCGTACTTTGACACCTGTCTCTGTGTACAACATGCAGACAACTACAATTAGTTGTCTGCATGTTGTACACAGAGACAGGTGTCAAAGTACGATTATGATTTTTATATTTATGATTATCTATGGATTAAAATTGTAATTGTACATTTATGTGTAATTTAAATTGTGATTTTATTTTATTTTTATTATTGACATGCATGTTTTGAAATCTGCATCTTTAATTTACTAATTTTTATTCTAATTTTTGTTTCTAATAATGACATGCATGTTTTGAAATTAATAATCTCTTAGATAAATAATAGGACTACGACCAATATTATAATGTGACTGCAATTTAATTTAATTTAATGTTATAATTTAATATAATGTTTAAATGAGTCTTGATAACAGGAAACAAAGGCTTTATTATTATTATTTCAGGTATAGCGTGATGAGTTATAGTCCGGATTTTGACCATTTGGTCTGAATTCTGCTGAACTACAAAATTTCGTAAAGATCTACCTTGTATAATAAAGTTGTAATCGCGCCCCATCGCACGTATAGCGACCCCTTCCCCCGCCCCCATTCCGGGGCAAGATGGGGACACCGTGGTTCCCAAACCGGAGGGGGCCCTGGGTCAGTCGGGGTGCGAGGGAAATGCCTTATGGGCCACCTTACACCCCGACGTTTGAAGACCCGAGACAGCGTGTACTTTTAGTCGGTTCAAGCCCGACATGGCCTCCCCTGCTGGCCGGCGGGGAGTATAAAGGGGATATCCGTACGAAAAGGGAGCCCCGGAAAGGGAGGGGGGCGCTAGTCGCCCCGCCGCCCGGGCCTGCTTCTGCTAGGGTGACAGGCGGCCTCACCTGCCACCCCCAAGCCTGCGTGCCTTATTTTTTTCTCGCGGAAATCCCCCCAGCCAGCCAGCGGGGGCGGTTACGTCAGCCCGACTAAAACCGCACGCCGTCTCGGGTCTTCAGACGCCAGGGTGTAAGGTTGCCCATAAAGCATATCCCCGCACCCCGTACAAGCCGTACCTTTTTTTTTTTTTTTTTTTTTTATCGTGCGGAAATCACTTCGGATACCCCCCGCCGGGCAGCGGGGGCGGTTATGTCGGGCTTGAACCGACTAAAACCGCACGCCGTCTCGGGTCTTCAGACGCCGGGGTGTAAGGTTACCCATAGAGCATATCCCTCGCACTCCGGCTGACCCTGGGCCATCTCACCACTAACAGCATCGCTCATCCTGTCTCCTCTGAAAGCAGAGGAGTACGGAGAGCGATGTGTTCCCGCCACGTTGGGTATTGGCCGACGATCAATGCCATCCCTATGAAGGGGTGAAGGGGAAGCCATTGACCGCCGCCCAGGGTGTACCGGCGGCTCCGATTCCGTTCCCCCCGAACTGCAGCGGGATCGGAATCGGAGCGACACTCGAGGAGGTTACCCAACACACACCCCCCGTACAAGCCGTACCTAATTTAAAAATAAACCTGGTAACCCTTAACACGGATTCCAACCCGCGGGTGTCCCAAGTTCACCATGTAAACAAAAGCTTCATAAAAGTAGAACACCGCCTCTATTTGTATAACGTGCTAACAACTTTAAGTAATCTAATTTTAGGTACTCACATCCCTAACTTTATGCCCAATATATTCCCAGAACTACGAACCGAATTCTACTATATATTCTAATAATTCGAAAAGATACCTTCCCTTTTATGAATTTCATTTAAATATTATATTCAGTCAGTTCGAGTGCGTTTTATAATCTGCATCAATAGTTAATTTTCTAGATATTGAGTTTATACCCAGCGGACACTGTCAAGTGGTCGAGCACTCCCTCGCCCACGACCCTCTCCCGCCGCATTTATGTAGAACTTTCCACTGAAAAAGTTAAATGGCGTGGAATAAAGTATCGGTAATAGAAAACGGACGACAACCGTTATTTCCTTGTAGTATATTCAGATCGAAGGAAACTTTACTGGCTATGGTCATAAATAATATTTTCAAAATTTATCCTCGTTATAAATTATTATCGGAAAAAATCAACATCCTGGACCTGCGACCAGTCCCTTTCTAAGGGGAATACTCTAAAGAACTGACCTACCTTGACACGTTCTGGCTTGCGAAATTCAACTAGGTACACCGTACACATTTATGGGCCTCGGAGCAAGCCACCTGAGGGATCCAGTCTCAACGTGGGAGGAAATCGCATCGGCATCAAGCCCCAAATGAAATATTTGGGGCTCGTGCTCGACGGCCGATGGGACTTCGGAGAGCACATCCGAAGTCTGGCCCCCAAATTGAAGGGCACAGCTCTTGCTCTGGCGCGGCTGTTGCCCAACATGAGGGGGCCCGATGACTCCTGCAGGAGACTCTACGCGGGGATCGTGCGGTCCATGGCCCTGTATGGGTGCCCAATATGGGCGGAGACCCTGAAGGCCGGAAGTGTGCAAATGCTGCGCGCTCCGCAGCGGGTGATGGCCATCAGTCAGTCGGGGTGCGAGGGATATGCTCTATGGGCAACCTTACACCCCGGCGTCTTAAGACCCGAGACGGCGTGCGGTTTTACTCGGTTCAAGCCCGACATAACCGCCCCCGCTGGCCGGCGGGGGGGGTATCCGAAGGGATTTCCGCACGAGAAAAAAAAAAAGGTACACCGTACACACATCTTAGGGCGACGTTGTAGTTATCTTACAAAAATTCTTAAAAATATAACGGCTACAATGAATGATGTTACAACCACTTTTAAACATTGTTTTTAGATTATTCCGCCCGATTTAAATAATTTTTGAAGCGATTAATATGCTAACATTTCTTGTTCATGTCCCGACCTGAATGTTGACATTTCCTATTTAAATTTATAGGCAATGTTTTAGCATACTAACTGCATCAAAATTTCATTCATTTACGCAGGTAAATCATATCTACTAGAATCAAAGTTTGTGGGAAATACCTTGCTTTCAGTTGATGTCTTTATAACCTGACAACTACGAGTACCTATCTACCTATTGGATTCATTTTCATTTTTGTTACCGGTATCGCTACTGGAACACATAAGGAGCACTTTATTTTTTGAAAAAATATTCAATATTTGGGTACTTACTTTTCGTTACGACTTCATTATTATGTAGAGATTTTTGTTGCGAGAAACTGATATATTGACATATTCACTTAGGTATTCTTAATTGTGAACCCTTAACAATTAACTAATTAAATACTATACGCGAGGTTGGAATGACTAAAATTAATAATCGTTAATTGCCATGAACAAATTATGATCGGGATCCGGAAACTTGTGTTTCAAAGTCGAAATATTCCAAAATACGCATTGAATATATAATTAGTGTCATCATTACGTAGAAAACCTATATATTAAATATTACTATGCTATAGGTATAATCGTTTTTTTTTCTCAAAAATCTGCTATACCTAAGTTTAGTAAAAAAATATTTTTCAATGAACTTTCGATTGTAATTACGTAGTCATTCGGAATGTGATCTTGGGACACGGATAGGAAACATCTATGTGTAGAGTGTGCCTAGTGTGATCAACCATATCAGCGCAGGAAACCTATCGCTGGCAACCATGAGTGTTCACGGTCTCCGGAGTACGAGCTTGCAACATTATTAACTAAAACGTTTTATGAGTTCATTGATCAAAAAAGCGGCGATAGTCCAGTGGCGTACGTAACGGACTGCAGAGACGACGTCCCGAGTTCGATCCCCAGTCGCCCCGGGCACACACCCCTGACTTTTCGTAGTTATGTGTACATTAATAAATGTTAATTATCGCTCGCTTAATAATGTGCCCGGTGGATGGCAATAGGCTCGCCACCTATTACATTGGGACCTTAACTGGCGAATCATGGGTGTGTAATATACCTCTGCCCCCTTTTCTCTCTGCCCCCATTACCCTTCGGGGATACAGTGTGAAGATATGTTTGATCTTGGTTTCATCATGTTAAGGCATAATTATTAGGCTGTTATGTACTAAAGTGCAAGTGAAGGTCTTCCAAAAACTACATTAGAAGTCCCTAACTCATATACATATTACGTTTGCAACGACGAAACAGGCAGTGTTATTCTGTAACACGAAATGTCCCGCATGGGTCCCGTCTCATATGACAGGGTATAATTATAAATTGTCTAATGAGTAATGTTCCATATTATAGATAGGTAGGTATTATTCTAGGGAGAGCAATTCGCAATCGAAAAGCGTTCATATTTCCATAATAATGAGATTCTTAGGTGGTTTGTAACCGTACATTAAAATATACCTACAGACGCTACTCACTTCGAACGCCCTCCGGAGATTAACATTTTCTAAAGCGCTTGCAAATGAAGGCACATACACATCGAAACGACTTTCCAAAGCTTTTGTTAAATCTACACACATTCCTTATGAATTCTCCTTTGCTACGAAATCCAAACTAAAAAATATACACATTAATGAAACGGTTTTACTTTCGGTCTATTTGCTTAAAACTCGATCTGGTTTCAATAAAGGAATCGCTAAGATGCGAAGGAATTTAATAGATATTCATAATGCAAAAGAAGGGAAGCACAATCAGATTTTCATTGGAGTTTCTCGGCGCTTGTAGGTCGCTACGCTGAGGGAGTGCGGATAAATGAATACTTATTGCGAAAATGAAGCGGGCCATTAATGAACGCCGCGCGCCGGCTCCGGTGAACCGATCGGCGGCGATTTAATTCCCTTGGAAAAATATTCAATAAACGCCGCAAAAGACCCTCGCGTGGGATCATCCGCAAATAGGCGGAATCCAATGGAGGAGAAAAATTGCATAGACGGAGGAAAATTCATATTTTATCAAAGAACCAGTAATCCTTACAAATCTTTTCACCACTGAATGCTCACCGTTGACGTATTCGGCGTTGCGCAATAGACGCCAGACAGGTATTTGATTTAATAAAGGAATAAAAGGCAAATATAAGTAGGTTTAGCAACAGGATTATTCGCATCGCCTTTCATAAAAACCTACTTTTTCAATGTTCACAATAAGAAAGAATCATCTATTACGTTCCATTGTTAAGAGTGTTCACCCAATAGCACGTTACGTTATTTGTGTGTGCCTACAGCTTTAGCTTGACTTTTTACGTCTCTTTTATTTAGTTGCGTATGTATAGTATATATAGTTACGAAAAATGAGGGTAATTTTTCATTCCGATGGACTATACAGGAGGTAGTCTATTTTACTTGGCGCATTCAATAGTGAAAACAATTAAAACAAACAAACAAGGCTTAACATTTACATATCTTTTAATGCTTTGACAACACAAATATTATACAATAGTTGGTTTTGTAACTTTGACCATGATTCCGCTGCTGTCTCTTCTACTGGGACTAAACAGTTCCGAAGATCCTCGCTTTGAGATACAATTTTCGTATGCATCTTTAAAAATAAACTCATATAGGACTGAGCTAATTCAAAGTCTCTATTGCTCTTCAACATGATGTCCAACATACGAAGAAATTGTTTCATTACGTCCATATTACCTCCAGCGTCGGGGGCCATACTTGTCACTTCAGCTTCTATGGCCGCGGGTGGTAGCGTTTTCAATTTCTCAATGCACTTCTCATAATTTTCCTCTGTCTGACATACAAATAATTTCTTTGCAAACTCTGTCAACGTAGATAAAGAATCTGGCATTAACAGTTTCGTTTGTCTACTGTCGTCCTTGTCTTTTTCTAAGTCAAACTGTAATTGGAGGCTGGGTATGGTAGGTAAAAAAAAAGGTGCAGATTTTGGCACAGCGAGCGGTGTTTTTGGTTTATTACGTTTTTTAACAATATCTAGATGCAGCAAATTCAACCATCGCGATGTAGGCTGGTCTGATAATGTAATGAGTTCTTCGTTAATTTGTATAGGTGATATATATTCGGGTTCTTCTCCCAAATCTATAGTTCCTATGTCTTCTATGTCGGGTTTCTCTGGAGCTGTGCTAGGTAATCCTATAAATAAAGAATGGCACGTTGTAGTTTACTGTTAAGCATTCAGGAGCCATTTAAACAACTATTTGAGTGATTCAGAAGGATCAAAATAAGAAACGGATCAAAATTTCTTAATTACGTCCTATAACTTTTACCTAGTCCAGCCATAAGTTTTGTTACAAATTAAAAATGCAATATTTTTAAAATGAAGTAATGTAATATTATCTACATATTTATTAGTAGCAAAAAGTGGCAAAAAATAAAAATAAATTTTATTCGAAATGGCCACCTTTGGCTTATATACAGGCCTTTAATCTTTCTGCGAGCAGGTAATGCGCGCCAAAGAGACGGCGGAGAGGGAGCGGGAGAGAACCCTGCCCCCCCCCCCCCCCCGAGTTTCGCAGTCTGCGGCGAGGACGCCGCAGACTCATCTACGCCCGGGACTACCGACCTCCATGATCGGGGCCTGAGGACGGCAGTTGGCCGACTCGCCGTCCTTACAGAAGCAGGCCGTGGCGGAGGCGTGTCGTGTGTGCCCTACACACGCCTGCCAACTCACCGAAGCGGGATAAAACCCGACCCCACCAGGCGAGTCCGCCGGCAACCCATGGGGTTATCCTTTCGAGGGCTTACCCGGGGTGCCCGGCAACGGACACTTGGGGAGTTTTAGTCGAGACACGACATAACCACCCCCGCTGACCGGCGGGGGGGTATCCGAAGGGATTTCCGCACGTTAAAAAAAAAAAAGGTCTTTAATCTGTTTGGCCACGAATGTTTGGATTTACGCACTGTTTCCAAAGGAAATTTTGCCACTGCTTGCTCCAAAGATTTTTTAAGAGACTCAATGTCGCCGTGTCGTTTAGAGCAGGTCATGTCCTCTAAAACTGACCATAATTTGTAGTCGAAAGGGTTGAGGTCTGAGCTAGATGAGGGCCAGTCTTGAGCTCTTATAAAGATCGGAACGTTGGTTTCTAGGCAGGCTTGGGTAGTTCGTGCCTTGTGACTAGGAGCAGAGTCCTGCTGGAAAGTCCACGGTATATTTTTTAAAAGTGTATTGCTGAGAGTTTTCAGAACATGATCCAAGACAGTATCTTGATACACTTTGGCTGAAGTTTTCACTCCGATTTCACAAAAATGTAGCTTTGTGACTCCCTGATAAGACACGCCCCACCAAACCATCACTGATGCAGGATGATGACCACGTTGTACCTTTCCGACCACTTGAGCAGCTTCCTTAGAACTGTGAGCGTACACTTTATCATTTTGCTTATTGTAGTGTTCTTCAATCGTGACTTTTTTTTCATCGGTAAAGAGGATATTTCTGTACCTTTCACCTGCGTATCGCGACAGAAGGCGCTTTGATCGATCCACTCTATTTAATCGCAAAGATTGATTTAGGGCATGTCCTGTATATCGACGATAAGCACCGAGCTTCAGGTCTTGTTTTATAAGACAGAGTCCTAGCGGCAATCTTCATCGCGATAAGATTTTTTGCTTCCTTATGGGGTTTCGACGAATTCTGGCTTTAACAGCATTAATAGCCTTTGTAGTTCTAACAGCACGCGGCCGCCCCGATCTTTTCTGGTATTCGATAGACGAAGTGTTGTTGTATCTATTGATAGTACGATATACGTACATACGGCTGATACCAAGTTTTTGAAGTGTCTAGAATATAACCGACGGCGCCATACTCACTTTGTGCAAGGCGATCACTGCGATCCTATTTTCTTTAACACCCCATTCCATTACAATATGGAATGGGGTCAATATTTTTTCATGAACACGAAAAAATATGTGAAATGGCGCGAAATCAAAACAAGTTTTTAAAATAATATACGTGTTCCAAATTCAAAATAATTAAAAAGGTGAAAAAGAAAGAAATGTTTTGATGTAACAGTTTTATGGCCAGACTAGTTATAGGTAGGTACATGTTAACTGGGGTGCGACTGGTTGGATCACCTCCAAGTTTGGTGCACCCTGGGCAACGTGGGCGACGACGCAACATTGATTGCTCCTCTGGAGTAGCTGGCGTCAACGTCAACGGCCAAGAGTCTTACCAACCGGCCCTTTTCAGGGCCAGCTGACCCCATTGCACGAGGGGGTCGGGGCATGGCGGGCCTGCAAGACCCGCGGGGGTGGGGGTCGCTCCAGGTACCCCTCTGCTGTTATCAGAGGGGACACTGCGAATGGCACTGAGAGAGATATGCTCTATGGGTAACCTTACACCCCGGCGTCTGCAGACCCGAGACGGCGTGCGGTTTTAGTCGGTTCAAGCCCGACATAACCACCCCCGCTACCTGGCGGGGGGTATCCGAAGGGATTTCCGCACAAAAAAAAAAAGGTACATGTTAACTCAATATTATACACCGATTTATGGATGCTCGGAAGCTGGAGTGAAACCACAGGTGAAAGTTCATATCAACATAGACATATTATATACAGGCCCCGGCGCTTAGGTTGGCACGTCAGGAAGAAGAGAGAGAGTCCGGCTAAGATCGACTTACTTCGGTTTTGTAGAGCGTTTTCAATCATAATTTATGACGCTTTAATAGAATACTAAAATGAGTTAGTGAGTTTTGACTTCAAAAGTTGCATTTAGTAAAATCATGTTAAGTTAAACCTCAATTATTAAGGAACGTACGTCAATAAGTAACTTAATTAAGTGATTATGATCTAAAAAAATCTCATATATTTTTATCTTAAAATATCTTAAATTAGTTCAATTCTGACCATATAAGCGGAATAATATGAAAGTAATTCATAAAAATGTACATTCAGGTGTTTTATTATATTTATTATTTACTGTTAAATTTACGCACTGTATTTACACTATATAATTTCATAACTGTACATTCTTAAAAGATATGTGGGAACTTTAGTTTTTACATGGCTGAACACTGGACAATCTAGCTCTATAATTATGAGAATAATTTAAGAAAACCCATTAGAAACAGCTGTCAGCTACTGAACTAGTGCTTTCTATTGTAGTCAAATAGTAGGTGTCAGTTTTTTATTTTATTGTCGTGTCCATATTTATTTTCTGTCTACAACTAACTATTAGAACGATGAGCGATAGAGAGAACGCTCTACATAACCAAAGCACGCTTATCTTAGCCAGACACTCTCTCTGCCTCCCCACGTGTCAACCAAAGCACCGTTTACTGTAATAGGGTATTTGACTACTGCTAAAAATAGTTCTGTATCATAATACAGACATAAAAACACAGATACACATACAATATACAACATAAAAATGCAGATTGCATTAATATTTTTTGAGAACTGTTTTATTTACGATAAAAATCGATATTAAAGTTTGATTTAAAAAAGTACGCGCCTTATCGGATCCCGTGACATGTGACGTCACACCAAAGTAAACAGTAAGCGACTTAAAGCATGTTTATATAATTATTGAAATTAGCTGCAAAGATAATGGTTTATTTTGAGGTATATAAGATAAAAGTGAAACATTCTTAGTAATTAATAATTGAACCAGTCGATTAACACTAGGAAATGCAGACAGCCTGTATTGAAAAACTCTGTTTACTTATGTGTGACGTCACAGAGCGTTTATAAGCACGTGATCAAATCTCAAAAAAGTGAGATTTTAATCTTGATTTTTTAACAAAAAAAGAAACTTATTTTATATTGAAAATTAATAAAATATGTTTTTTTACGGTACATTTTATTAGGATGACAACAATTCGTACAATATTTTAAATATAGTCAAAATGCCTATTATAACCATAAAATTATGACACCTGTCTGCAAACTTCAGCTACTTAAGCATATTTTCGTAATATACTTAAACATATTTCGGGTAAATATAATGTAATAAATCATCATCTTCGCATTAGTCCGTACTGTTATAAATATACTTAGGTATTATTGAAAAACACTTACTCAATTTAGGTATGCTAATGGCATTTTTATCTATTGGTTTAAGGAATATTTTCTCGTACAATAATCTGTTGGCCCATAAAAATACTCCTAGCTCTCCCACATGTGTCGTTGCTAAGAAGTCACCCGTTGGTGACATACTAAGGGATGTGCAAGGCTGTTCAACCTAGAAAAAAGATTTCACTTAATCGTATGCAAGTCATTTTGATCGCAAGAAATCTAAAGAATCATGCTACTTACTGAGAAAATGTCCACTAGTTGAGCGCTCGGTATGTCCCAAGTGCATACAGTGCAGTCCATTGACGAACTAAGTAGCCATCTACAAACAAAAATACTTACATAAATGACTAATTCTAGTGACATTTACTACGCAAATACACATAAAATTTGTAGATAGTAGTAGTAGAAATTTGTAGGTACTGTAGATTTTGATGTTGCAATCATAAAGGATTGTAAATATAGTAACTTAGGAAAACACAGGCGAAGAACAGCGAACCAAATGCGAGATAATAGATCAAAATCAATCTGAATTTTACCAAGGATAGAAATGAATTTTATTGCGATTCATTTAATTTACTACATTACCAAATTTAATTCATTCATAAATAAGATAAATTGATTAAATTTGAGAACCCAGTTTAGTTGACAGTTTCTACCGATTAACCAGCCTGACTTTACCAAAAGAGAGATATGTTTATGTTTCATATTAATGGGATAATAAAGGCTAATGGCGATCTCTATATCTTGCACATAGTCCATAATCGATAGGTTCATAGACCGCACTCAAGAGTTTACTAGGTATACTGGTTGCATCATGGAGCATATAGTTTTATTGTCATAGGTTCGCATGTACTAGCGTCGTCCTCGCGAGAAGAAACTCATTTAGGACTTTGCAATACATCATCATTCTGGTTTTAATGTACCTTTACTTTGTTTTAAAAAAGAATCTTTGTATATATACCTACCCTATATATATTCATAGGTATATCTATTTACTAAAAAGTGGATAAGTATTTCAATACCAGAAACAGACACTTCAATTTGAAATAAAACTATTTTTAACGGATTCTATCGCGATTTATTTGATGTTATTTTATATTTTCACAGTTCAATTTTATTTTATTATTAATTATTTAATTTTTTTGCAAATTGTTCACATTAATATACTAAGTATCTTTAAGTATCCTGCCTGAACAAAAAACCTACTAGATGTACACAGAATACAACATGGCTACGGCTTCGCAAATACTGCACCAACATTTGCTGCATTACTGTTACTTTCAAAATTGGTCGTCGCATTAACGAAGTATATAGACTTTTGCTGCCCTACACTGGCTATGGGTGCAGCGATGTTGTCACACCTGTAGGTACATTAATTAGTAGAGAAAGTAACATGATAGGGGATTAGTCTACGTATAACTTTTTATAGTAATAGATTTTTTTTAAATGGATCATAAGCCTTATTAAACAATTCAATCATTTAGATATCAAACATGTTTAGTGTTTACTGTAAACTTTAATTTTATTAACCGAGCACTTTTTAACCCTGGGTGTATGTATTAAACGGCGGACATCACCTCGGGCGGCCAGATTTAAGGCGAGGGTCCCCGAGGAAGGGTGTTTCTAGATTAAGATTTTTCGAAAATGAGAAGTCCTTGTATTCTGAAAATCATATTATTATATGTTATTCTAGGCTATTCAAACTAGTATTTTCGGTTATCCGATACACGATGACTTTTAGTTTCCTCGATAGAATTTGCTCTCAAAGATTGGTCTAACCGAAACCGCATTTCAGTTTTATTTGATTTGTATTCAGGTTAGAAAAATAAAAATGATACTAAAATGAAGGTCATTGATAGGAGAGTGAAAAACGGTTATCAAAATTTACATACATTCTGAATTATACCCTGAAAATTCAATATACCTACATTTTCTACCTTTATGACGCGTTCGGAGAGTCAATCAGTCCCGAGCGGAACGTGTTAGAGGCAGGACGTATGTCGATTTGCGGCAGATGAACAACCAAATCGTATGATTTTTAAATTTAAGTACTTAGCGTAGATGCCACATAGTAGAGAATGTGCCAGATGTACAAATCCAATGATAAAAAGTTGAGACTCGAACTTTTGTGAATACGATGCTAGTATTGGTACACTGTTTTCTTTTAAGGTATAAGTTGTGTAAATAAGTAAGTAGTTACTCATTGCACAAATATTAAAACTAAGTAATGTATCGGCATTATAATAGCATTAAATGTCTTATAACATTAGTCGAGTCAATATAAGAATTTGTAATGATTGACAATGGTACTAATAGACGTATTTCGAATGGTAGTACTAAATATTAGGAACAGTACCTACCAGCGACATAATTTAAACTGACATGAACCTTCAACACTAGCAAATACTACTACTACCTGCCTCTAAATATCTATATAATATTTTCATTGCTGATGAAGCTTTTGCTTTGGGGCTTAACCTCATGAATCTGAGCTCCAATCCGGGTGCATCCAAAGCTTACAGTTTGGAGCCCAGGGTACGCTCTTCTACTTCTCCTTTCCATAACCTGGTTCATTGTGACATTTACGGGAGCGACTGCCATCTCACATCTTGCTAGTGCCCAGATGCTCTGCGGATCTTACTGGTGCCCATGGGTATTTAAAAACCACTGGTGCATGGTGGACCCTTATGATATTTAAAGATATGAATTTCATTGTTAATTTTATTTACAGTTAATTCCGTCGTAAATCATGCACGTGCTATCTGGTCTTTGGTCTGGCTGGTACTAATTTGACGGGCTTGTCAACCGTCAGAAAACGACCTAGTAGGATGAAACAATGGACTGGCATTTCACCTCTGTTTATGTAGTATATTTTAATTACTCTATGATTTAAGTAATCAATCTATTGGTCCAGTTTCGAACCTCAATTCCAAAATGTTATCTAAAACGAAACACCCTAAAATCACTGCCAATAAAGAGTAGGATAATAGAAACTTACCGACTCTGTGTATCAAATTCAATATCCGTTATCCTCCCGTTGTGTCCATCGAACTTTCTCACAATGTTCATAGTGTCGATATCGACCAGTGTAATAGAAAAGTCTTCATTCGCAAGAGCCAATAAACCGCTGTCCCTATGGCACTTTGTACTCGTCACTGACTCTTCTAACCTTATCACGTGGTATGGTGTTGTAGCTAAAAGAAAATGTTTGATAGACATATTTAATTGGAATCGGTACTTTAAGTACCTTACTAGTTGTAAGTTGCAATAACTTTATGGACTTCTAATCTAGAGTCCTCAGCAAACCCGTATCTGCGGGTTAAATATGGGTAACACAGCACAAAAATTCAACCTCATTTTTAATAGACGAAAGGTATTATATTAGAAAACTTATCTTGACGCAAAAGTAAAAATAATAACTAAAATATTAGTCAATATATTATATTGACTAATATTTTAGTTATTATTTTTGATATGAAATAATCACTGATAGTGATTAGGTATAGAGATATACTAGCGGCGGTAAGGCCCATCATGGAGGATTGGCTAGAGAGGCGACACGGAAGCCTCTCGTACCGACTGACGCAGGTGATCAGGTGAAACCGGGGCAAGACGGGGACACCGTGGTTCCCAAACCCCAGGGGGCCATCTCGAAACCGGAGATGGCCCAGGGTCAGTCGGGGTGCGAGGGATATGCTCTATGGGCAACCTTACACCCCGGCGTCTGTAGACCCGAGCCGGCGTGCGGTTTTAGTCGGTAAAAAAAAGGTATAGAGATATACTGATTGTAATCAGAAACAGGCTTTGCATAATTCTGCCCCACCATGTGAGGGGAACTTTGATACACAGGGAGATCCATCTCGCTCCTTCTGAACCACTGCCCAAAACTGAATCGCATAATTCGCGTCAAGCTAGGCCCGCTGGTGTGCAAAAAAACGTTTTTAACCTGTCTAGAAAAAAATGAATTTCAAATGCAAAATCGATTGCAACTTCTGCATAAATAAAATCGATTATTGTGTGAAATCGAATACTTGAGCTGTCGAAAAGTTGAGTAAATGATTGGACAAAGTATTTGATATCATCAAGGCAGATTAATAGATATCATTGTACCTTACTGAATCAAAAGGCCTCAATGGACTTTTTTCGCCAATAATTTATTTATTTATATATCATATTTAGTTGTTAATATTGTACTCAAAAATGAATTTAAAACTCTTTTGAATATATTCACTTACCTTGTAAGGTAACATAAAATAATAATAACAACTAATCAGACGGTGCTGAGACACGATCGCAGTTCGGGTATAATTTTAGTAGACACTACAAACACGTTTATAATCGTTGAAGGCCAACGGCAAACTGGTGGCGAGTGGCGGCACAACTGTTATTCTTCTGCATTTTATTGAGCATTCTAATAACGTGCCAGACTGAATATCGGTTTCGGTTCTAAAATATAGGTACTGTTTCTATGTGCCCCGTGTATCTATGGACCCCCATCCGGGCGACTTTTTTGAATACCTATCTAATCAACCAAACTGATATTAAGGTAGATACATAAAATACAATTATTAACAAATTATTCAAAAATTAAAGAATCCAGCTGCAAAGAAGTCAACAGAAATAAATAAAAAAAATGTATTGAAAAGACCGAAACCAGTTTTATACTTAATTAACCATAATTTTATATTTGTGTTTGTGTTTAAAAATTGTTTGAATGACATAACTTTGATTTGTTGTAATGTTGCAGAAGACTATGCCTGCCTGTGAAGCCGGTGTTGTGTTGTGACTTACCATAGTTTCTGTTCTCAAATTTGAGGTGGCCTTAAAGAGTCTTTTGATCATAGTAAGAGTTGCTTGGTACTAAAGAATATTTCGAGTTTTTTGTTTTTCCGTACAAAATGTTTGGAATTTTTTTTCCTTAGATGGTCCCATAGAGGTCTTTTGATCCACACATGAAAAAGAATCAATAGGCATACAAACTTTTTATGGTATTCTAGCATTTTTACTGCCTGTATTTGTTTTTCACAATCTGTGAATGCAGTTCAAAATATCTTAAAAAGTTAAGGATGGTCTTTTAGGAATGTTTTCCTGTAAATATAAAGGTTGAGGTACCTGACCCTGCTATCCCATCTCAAAAATCCAACACCACAAAAAACATTTAGTGGCACTTACCATCTTTAAAATGCCAGAACTTCAATTTATCATCAGCTCCAACAGTCATTACCCTTTGATTACAAAGATCTGTTTCAACCCCTCTAAGCGCGCCTTTATGTGCCAGCCTGTTTTCTTTCCCATAATATCCACGGTGCAGGCCAGATTGCATGTTGAATTTATGTACTTGGCCATTACTATACCCTGTAAAAAAATACTAAATCAATATCACTAAAAATTCAGTAGTAGAGCTAGTAGAAGGTATAGACCAACCTGTACGGCTGTACCACTACTACTCACTAGGAACGTGCGGCTTGGTGGGGTAGGAAAGAGCATGAGTCGATGACATCGATATATCAATATTGTCAGACAGATTTCACCATATCATTTAACAGTTGTAACGTCTGATATTATTAAAATTCCCTATTTAATAATTTTTATACATGTATTATATTTTAAATTGAATAGTGAATTATTTAAATGAGTAAACCTAAATAATATTGTTGGAAGTTTACGCGAATGTCACACATTGAAATAAAATTATTTTTAACGGATTCTATAGCGATTTATTTCTATGACGCGTAATCAAAAACAATGTCAGGAACTATTAAAGGAAATCTATGGGTTCTGTTCGTGGACAAATGGACTGAGGACGAAGCCCAGTAAGTGTCACTGTCTATGTCTGGGTAAACGGGACACCAAATTTACCTCCTTCGACCCGGGACTCTACATTGGGGGGGTAAACCAGTTTCCATAGTCGCTGAATCGGTGCCATTTAAATTTCTTGGGAGAAAGATAGACTGTAAAGGACGCCACACCATCCTTAGCTGAAGTTGTCGATATGTTTATAAATGACCTACATAAGATAGATCAGCTACCACTGAACAATATCAAAAAAACTTGGATATATGACAACTACTTAACATCACGTCTGACTTGGCCTTTTCTGGTATATGATTTCGGCAAAACCTTACTAAAGTTCGGCCGTTCAGAGAATGCGTTCCTGACACCTATCAGTTAGTCACGACTAGTGATGGGCACAACATAACACTGAGTTCGTTACCGTTCCTCCAAAATGAACCGCCGCGTTATTTTTAAGATTATTTTCGTTTTAAATTGGCGGAATCATTTAAAATTTATATTTTAGTTATTTAAGTGGAAACCAAAAAAAGGTAATATTAATATAATAAAATTGTTTTATTTATTCTTTGTTACAAAGTTACAATCTGTATTTCTATGCAATAAAGTACATGGAATTGAATGTGCGTACAGAATATTAATCAGACTCCGATTCGCTTGAGGAGGTGGTGTCTTCATCATCATCTTCGCCTACATGTATAATTATATTATGATCAATAACAGAATCAATCCTGATATCTCGGTCAAAATGTTCCACAATCAGATTTTTAGTCTTCTCAACAACCTTTGCCCAATCATCTCTTATGACTTCCCCGCAGGCTTCTTTTAATAGGGTCATCATCTTTTTCGTGGTGTAAGGCGGGGAAGTATTGTGGCGGGCGGCGTAACCTTTTATTTGAGCCCAGATTAGCTCAATAGCGTTATATTGGCAATGATACGGTGGAATTCTTAGAACGCGATGACCGTACTCCAGAGCCAGTTCATCGATTTCGTATCGCACATTTGCCGCTTTATTTTCTTTAACTAATTTAATTAGTTCTGCTTTTAGCATCTGCATATTTGCGTCAATGCCTTTTGCTTGTAACAAAGCCACCATTTCTTCTTTTTTATTAGCTTGGGTAGGTGGTTTCTGTATTTGAACCGAGTGATAGGAGGCATTATCCATGAATATTACAGAAGGCTCTGGTAGGCTGGGCAAAAGCACGTTCTGGAACCACTCTTTAAATGTAGTGGCATTCATTTCCTCGTGGTAGCCATTTGTGGTTTTTGATTGAAATGCCAGTAACGCGTATTTTGCAGAACCTGCGTGGCATATTATCAGACGGCCTCCCTTACCCATTGGTACTTTCGACGTCGACGCTTGTGTATCATCCGTCCAAGAACGGGAAACCGTGTGATTGGCGTTTAGCCATGTCTCGTCAATGAACACGACATTAACCCAGTTATCAATTTCTTTGCTTCTCTCAAAAAACTTATCCGTTTTAAAATTATGTCGTATCGTTCTAATAAAAATTTTCTTTTGTCTGTTTTTTTACACGAAAAAACAATATCTTTTAAGATTTTGGTTAAAGCAGTTTTACCCCCGCTAAACCGTCCCAGCTTCTCTTAACGATGCCAAAAGCTTATGTTGAGATATTCATTTCTGGAATAGTAACCATATATATGATTTCTGATTGCATCGGCGTCAAAGGTGTCAATATCTGTCACGGGTTTAGTTCTACGTTTCTTCTTCGGAGTACGTAAAATATTTCCGAACTTTTCTTTATTAATATTTGTTATCGTTCGTTTGCTAACTCCAAGCGCCTGAGAGACGCGTTCTTGTACTTGTTCGACAGGTACCAGGGGTCCGCCATTTTGCCGCTCCCGCTCAAAGTAATCTTGCAGCTTGATGATTAACTCACGGGGTCCACTTTTCAATGTTTGTCCACGTTTAGGCATTATTATGCACCAAAAGTAAAAAGAACGCAATACAAAACACAATCGAAGTCCGATTTAGCGCCGATGTCAGTTTGAAAAGCAGAAACAGTCCATTAAACGAAAGCCGGGTAATCAAATAAAAACAGATCGAAAACACTTGAAGAACGTGGTCTATGCGCACGAAACGACAACAGACGACTGTTTGAGCGTCACAAAATGGCGGCCCATAACGCCATTTGGGGTTACCATTTTTAATCTAAGTATAAAAATGCTAGTAACGCCATTTGGGGTTACCATTTTCAACCTAAATATAAAAATGCTACTTTCTTTCGCGCGTTCGGTTTGGTAGTAGTTTTATTTTTATATTTAATAAAAGTTATCTTATAGTCCATTATTTTCAAATTCTTAAAAAGAAAAATAAAACTTATTATTTTATAAAGTATAACTGTATAAGAACAGATTACGATACTATTATTGCCTGTTATTGTTAGCACAGCACTACAAATATAAAGCGCTGACATAATAATAGTAATAGCGCAGTATAGATTTAGAAAAATATTGTTTACCAAGTTATTTGACACTCAGTTTGGCATTTTTATTGATATAATAATGTTGTTTTAATGCTCATCAATTGTTAAAACGGTAAACAACCAGCAAAAATATTTTTATCGTAACTGCAACGCCATTACAAAGTTACGTCGTCAGTTCAATCGCGACGTGTCAGGAACGCATTCTCTGAACGGCCGTAGCAAAAATACATGCAACTGTCATAAAATCACTAAAATCGGGGCTTGGACTAGCGCATTCTGCTGATCCCTCTGCTCTATTTAGGGATAAAAATAATTTTGTGATGAAATTAAAGAAACCATCGGAGCTTTATAAACACCTTAGAGTTACCAAACCCCACATCTTAGGTAAATCCCAAGATGACACAGTCAGGGCACTCCCGAAAGATAATAACGCGTCCGAGCTGGAATCTAGAGTCATATTCCATAAACGATTTATGATAGGGGCCCAGTCGAACAGAGTGGGGTTGGGAGTAAGACAGCCAGAAAGGGACCAGGATATACTTAGGTCCTTTCTAAAACAAGACGAAAATGTTAAATATCGAGTGCACGCGATGAATTTGGAAATCCAAAATGAATGGTTGAAAATGGGAGAGTTCTGCTTACCGATGGCCTTAAAGTGGTGCACCTTAATATACGAGTGGTCGCCGGTCCTGTTAAAATTCTATCTTAACGCCTTTCAAATGACCCCCCCAGACCAGAGTAACCTAGTAAGGTGTGGGAAGGCCACAGAAAAACAATGTTATACTTGTGGCGAGGCAATAGGGACGGCTAGGCACATATTAGTAGGATGTAGGTTGCTCCTCGATAGAGCCCAATACTCACGCCGCCACGATAAGGTGCTTATCATCATACGTGAAGCAATGAGCCTGGCAGTAGCTAGAGCCCAAAAAGGATTGACTACTAACAGACGTCATATCAACTTTGTGTCTGAAGGTTCATCCATAAAATCCAGGAATAAACCTTATTCAATCCTAGATACTGCCCCAGATTGGACTCTCCTAATCGACACGTATGAAAAGCACTATAAAATTCCGGAGGATGTTGGGGTTTCGTCATCTAGACCTATTTCTTTACTCGAGAGCGATAAAATATGTGGTCCTTGTGGAACTTACTGTACCGTGGGAAACAAATATACCGAAGGACCACACAATAAATAAAAATAAATACTATGATCTCACAAACGAATTAACCAAAAACGGTTACGTGGTTAATTTGTATGCAGTGGAAGTAGAAGCGAGAGGCATACCAGCAAAATCTCTAGCTCATTACTAGGACGAATGTCTAAAGCGGCACTAGTAGGTTCGCATCAAATTTGGTTAAGCAGGGAGGGGAACTTGGGTAGTGAAGGTGAGTGTTGATGTACATGAACAAAAGGGGCCCCTTCTAAACCTACACTTGGGTCGCAAGTCCCAAGCACTGTCCCGAGTTCCCAACTCAGCAACGCGATGGACCCGGCACCCGCACGGAGAATCCATGGATTGCTAAGAATATCGGTCTGTTATTTTATATTTTACATTGATCCCAACATTACGGTTGCTTTTCAGCAGCCATGGTCACGGGGAGAAAATATAAAATAACATCAAATAAATCGCGATAGAATCCGTTAAAAATAGTTTTATTTCAATAAACCTAAATAATTCATTGAATCATGAAAGACAGACGGACAGACTGACAGACAGACAACGAAGTGATCCTATAAAGGTTCCGTTTTTTCCTTTTAAGGTACGGAACCCTAAAGTCGAAGTGCTTAAATAATGGTTTCGGCAATGACATCATAAGACAATGGATGCTGTTAGCACGATATCGGTAAGCTTCAAGGATAAAAATTTACGAAAAACCTCATCTCTACTGACAGCCGATGCTTCCCCCCCGTCACGCCGCGCGCATACCCAGGGTGCGGTAAAGCGGTGTCGATCGGTCTATAGTGCATACATACATGCATACAAAATATAGTCACGCCTCTTCCCAGAGGCAGTTAGGCGAAGACAACACCTCCTCAGCCACTTCTTTCCTTGCCTCCCTTTCATACAATCCATCCATTTTTTCTTGGGCCTCTGTTCCTGAAGCACTATGCATTCACACTTAGGTGCTTTCTAACAACATTGCTTTTATCTACTCTCATACTATGTCCATGGCCCATCTTTCAAACTTCCTTTTAAATCTTTCTATGCAACTATGTCCATTCTAAAAGAAAGTTAAAAAATGCTTTAAAATTTGATAAACACTTACCAATAATAACAAAATTGCCACAATGTGTTACAGTCAAGCAGTTTGCAGTAACCCCTTTATCAGTTTCTGGCGGCTTCAACTTATGATCTCCCATTCGCATTTTGTTGTATGACCAAGTAGTGGCTACAAAGAAGCCTTCATGGAGTGATGCAATGCTATCCCATTGCTTGTCTCTCTGCATACAGGAATTGAGTTTTGTGATTGGTGGTAATATTAAATTGTCCACTTGTAATCTCTCTGAAAGAAAATAAAATTTTAACTATTCCAATTGACTGGTCGCTATGAACACAAAATCTTTATATATGGAACTTTCTTTAAATAAGTAACTCCTTAGTAATTGCCAATTTATAGTAATGCAAACTCTCTAGTTATGACTTGAACCTATTATTACTCAGCAACTTAATAACTATTTAAACTTCGCCAATGCTAATCACCAAAAAAAAGAAAGCTTTAAAGTAAAGCTGACAAATTATTAAGTATCTATGAAGTAATCTACAGAGAAAAAAGGATAATGGAATAAATTAACTTACTTTTCCTTTTTGAAGCTTTTCGATTATGGGATGCTTTGCCAAGACTCTTGTTGAATGTCTCAGATACAGTGTTCATTATGTGAAGACTACTATCGCTGCCAGCAGCTAAGAGGTTGTGCCCAGTTGGCTCACAGTGGGCAACCATACATGGTGGCTGAGAGTGACCTTCCCTAAAAATAAAGTTTCTTTTATATAAACTGCAGTGTGGTATGTGAACTGCAAGTACTGTTAATATATTGTTCTATTGTTCTATTATTATTCTATTATAAATGAGCATGAAATTCCTTTCAATTATCTGCAATTGAAAAGAACCTCATGTTGGGTATAATTTTTCTGTTGTTTGTTTCCTCTGAAATTGGTTGGTACATATTTAAATACTAGCTGCGCGCCCTGGCTTCGTCCCACTACAATAGCAATACAATACAATACAATAGCACCTTACCCATTGACTTTCCTAATTTTTTTCTGACAAACAGACAAGAATACCAAGAAAAAATCATTCATTTAACATAACCCAAGTATTTTGAAATGAAAACTTCTTTAGGTGCATTGAGCAATTATTGGGTGAAAAAAATCATGGAACTCGCGTCATTATCAGTAAACACTCCAACACCTCTGTACATATTTGAAAATAGCACAGTCTAGCCCCGTTGATGTTGTATCACATAGTAGCAAGCAACGTCACTTTCTAAACTCTGAAATAGGTGGCAACAGCAGCATGTTAACTTAGCATTTTGAGACTAAATCCGGTAGATAGCACTTTTAAAATTTCTGTAATAATGCTGAAAGGGGCAATTTCTATGAATCTTCCATCAGAATAGTTTTCATTAGATACTAATATATTTGGGGTGCTTGGTTGGGGACCTCCACGCGGTGCACCCTGGGCAACGGAGACAGCAGCGCCTCTCTCCTAGGGTGGCAGAGACGCTGCCGCCTACGGTCAACTCCGACCGAGGCGGGCACGGCCCTGTTGAATGCTGTTCAGAAGCTTTCCACGCATCCCTCTGATTAGCAGATCGCACAGTCGAAACCGGAGATGGCCCAGGGTCAGTCGGGGTGCGAGGGATATGCTTTATGGGTAACCTTACACCCCGGCGTCTTAAGAGCCAAGACGGCGTGCGGTTTTAGTCGGTGCAAGCACGACATAACCGCCCCCTCTGGGCGGCGGGGGGGTATACGTAGGGATTTCCGCACGAAAAAAAATAAAATAAAAAATACTAATATATTGACGCTTGTATGTATATCCCTGATAAAGTAAGCAAAGGGTTATTACCAGATTCCCTGACGATTTAAAGAATTCACAACTAATTTGTTGTAATTGTTCAAGTTTGTAACTCTGTCGGCAATCCCAGAGGGCCACTGTTTTTTTTTAAATAACCCCAATGTAAAGACACCTAATTAACAATTTTATGATAGTATAGACTTACCTTTTTCTAAGAAGCCTTGCTCCTCCATCGGGCATATCAAATATCCACAACTTCAAAGAATTATCTTCCGAGTTAGTAACCATCAATGGTTCCGAGGACAAACACTTCAAGCCAGTTATCTTAGAATAATGGGCAGACTGCACTTGTGATAGAACCCTCCTTTCTTCTAGATCCCACATCACTATGTGTCCTTCTGAGCTACCAGTTATCATGACTGGAACCCCATCAAGTCTAAATGATAAACTACTGACTATTCCCCAATCATGAAGGAACTCCATTACAACCTGGTCATATTTCAAATTATGCAATATCACTTTTCCATTACCCAGCGCAATAGCAACTACATCTATAGCTGGAGCCGGTTCTGTTACAACTACAGGGGAGTCCCAACCTTTGAAAGTGAAGACCAACTTTGAAGTTCTGATATTCCATATCTGCAACTGACCTTGCTGACTTCCAAGCAATATCTTGTTTAAATAAGTTGGTGGGTGACAAAATGTGGTTATCTTAAAGCTATCTTCGTCGAAACCGAGCTCCAGGAACTGCGATTCTTCCTTAATGTCAAAGATTTTAAGAACATTGTCTTCATCAATAGAAATAAGATGAATACCGAAAGGAAACATCAAGTGTATTGGAGCAGAGTGTCCTTTGTAGGTATGTTTGAGTTCACAACCACGTCTCCATGCGTAAATATGGTTTTCACTAGCTGTATAGACGTGGTAATTGTCACCACTCATACAGGTGATAGGGCCAGGATGTTCGCCACTTACGCTTAGTAGACGAAACTTGTCGCAGCCGTAGGTATGGAACCATTTACCTACACTTGTGCATAACAAAGTCTCACCTCTCCTCTTGATAAATCTGGCGACAAAGGGCACATGGGTGCTAACATAACCTAAAACTCTCGCGCCGGTGAAGATCCGGCTGCTGGAACCCTCCGGCATTGTCACTAAATATGCAATAACTAATAGCTTCAACGAACCTTTTCACAATTTATATACTCTTTGTTCATCATAAAGTGAACACTCTTTACACATAAATACGCATGTACGGCATGTAATATTTGTTGTTGTACAACTGTCACTTCTGTCAATGCCTACTGTCACCGTACCTGTGACGTCATTTTTTTTTTTTTTTTTTATAAATGATTTAGTAGCCATGGACACAGGTTCTTGAATCATAACTTAAATGGTAAAAACAACAATAGTTGCTGTCAATTTGAGTAACTTTGAATAAAATTTGTAACCAGTAAACCTCACCTGGTTACTCACCGGCTGTCCCAGTCGGTATGGTAGCAAGTACTCAATAAATCCCAGGGCGCCTTTGTAACAATAATAAATACATAAAATTATAAATAACTACCTAATTAAGTTTGTGCATCTCAAGGGGACACCTTCAATGAAACAAATTATAAGTTTCATACATATAATTATCAATAAATTTCATGCATATAAAAGCAACACAGAACCCAGTGCTATTCTAAATACACAACATAAGAAATAAGTCCTTGGCTTGAAGTATCTGACAATACAAGCAAACTCTTGAGCTCACTTTCGGAGCAGCAAAGATGCTGGTCTGAGTTTTATCACAGATTACATAATATAATCCTAATGTTTTATTATAACATTTATTAGGAGTTATTCATACCTTTATACACTCCTAAACTCCCTTTCGGAGCAGTAAAATGTTGGGCTGAAGTTTTATTTAACAATGTTAAAGAGTAAGGTTATGTAAAAAAAAAAAGCAGTCAATACGTGACCTAGTGGCCAAAGGTGGTCCGTCCCCGAGGTGAGCCGTGCAGGTGTACAACCGTTGTGAACAGAATCTGGCCTCTTCTTGATAAGGTTGACGTCTCCAGCCTTCCTGGTTTTCAGGTGTTTACAGATGTCGAGGTGGGTGCAATGCCCAGAATCAGGGTGACGATCAGCTCTCAAAACTTGATGCTCTCTCCAACCAAGAATTAATCTCACAGTAAATCACGCAGCAGAATAGACCGATCAAACTCAATAACTATATCCAACACAAACATCGAATTTGGATAGTAAAAATAAAATTACTGTGGATACTGTAAATTATAAAAAGGAATAATAAGTAATATTATAAAGAGGAAAGATTTGTACTTTTGGATTTTTGGATTTTTGTATGTAACGAATAAACTTGAAAACTACTGAACCGATTTGAAAAATTCTATCACCGTTGGTTACCTACACTATCCCCGGGTGACATAAGATATATTATATTTTCAAAAAAAATTGGGATCCTTACTAAAACTCCAATAATGTAACCCAAGCCGTAAAAAATTGACCTAACAAATTCCTTACATCGCGTGCGCTGCGAAAACTATTGATGATAGAACAAAATAATGTCCTACGACTTTGCAGAACACATCATTATGTACTTAAAGTGTCGCGACACCACATGTCTAGCTATTATAGTTATGTCACAATAAGTTTATTTTTATTTTAAAAATTTAATGGAAATGTCGGCGAAAATGCTCTTTATATGTCCTAATTTAAACAAATAAAATAAAGATTTAAAATAAATCTAGCGATGAATAACTCAATATATGTTGAGTTCGAAACTGCAGAAGTAAACAAACCTTGATTTATTCCGAATTTACCGCGGACGAAGTCGCGGGCAACAGCAAGTATTTAATATTTTTATAATGTTTATGGGGATAATTGTAAAATTGTGACGTTTATATGTGCTCTCTATGGGCCTAAGCGGAATAAACGACATTGATTCTTTGATTCAAACTTCAGAGGTGGTCTATTCAATTTTATCAACCTCAGGTTCAGAACTTTTGAAGTAACGACCAAAATATTTACACCATTGAAAGCGTTACTTCTTGTTTTTTAATAAACGTTTTTTTATTTTTTAATATAAATGTAGAAACTTTCTCTTTATTGATTTTAAAATACATCTCAATTACAATTTTAAATGCATTTATAAAAAAATAATTAAGAATTAATATTATTATTTTAGTGAAATTTAGTATACTTGTCATATTAGTAAATAGATAAGTAATGAAAACTAAAAAATAAAAAATGTAATGACGAAAACTGAACTATACCATAGACTTGAGAGACAACCCTAACTAAAAGCTTAAAGACTGAATATTACAGCTGTCTTGTGTTCGTAGCGTCTAATTATTTTTGTGGTAGTAGTAATAACTGCCATTAACAATTAGGCACTACAAAATAATGCGACCGGCAAGGGATGCGTCTATAAAAAAATAAATGAAATAATAATAAAATACAATATTCTCGCTAAAATAGACAAGATTATTTTTTTTTTTTAATTAATTAGGTAAATTTTTTTTATAAAACGGTGCCTAAATTAGAACAGAATCATACAAAAAAAAAACCGTGAATAAGAACGAATAACAAAGGAGATGAATGTTTTTTATGGTTTCTATGGACTTTTCTCGATTTCTGCAATTTCTCTAAAACTATGAGAGATAAAAATTTAGGAGTTTTACTATAAATTTAGTTTGGTAGTTATCTATCGTAAAACATGAAAAAATGAGGATGACCGCTACTGAGGCAAAATAAAACACTGTGCCGCGGCCTGTATTTATCACCGATCCGGAGGAACTCTCTGGAAAACACACAACGGCACTTCCGGGCTCTTATTCGACCCTTACTTATTACTAAAATGATCGAGCAATCCGTCAATACCGGAACTCGTCTGAGATTTCTGGAACTACAATACTAATATCCCTATAAAAAAATGTAAACAAACTCTTTCGGCCATTTCCAGAATAATTAAGTGTAGCGGCAGACTATACGCGCAAAAGCGAAAACCAAGAGACCTGACCGATAACACGATTGTATGGGGTTCCATGACGAACCAATATATGTCGCTAAGGTGCATAAAAATGTTACAAGTTGGGTGAAGATCTATTAATTTCTTTGATGGAAGTTTTTTATTGTTTCAATATCTTAACTACGTAAAACGCATCGCTGAAATGCTTTGTAGTAAACTATATTTAATACTATACAAAAACTATAAATATATATATAAATATATATTTATTGGGATTTTTAATCTCATTCGATAGTTGAATAAAGGTTTATTTTTCATGTGACACGCTACTTCCCTACTTTATCTTGATGTTATAAATAACTTTAAAAAAGATTGATCTTTTTTTACACCAAAATGGTCCATTTTGATAAATTATGGCCAGCTATAGGCGTAGATGTCATTTTTATAGATAAAGATTTAATCAATAAAATTACATTATTTAATTTCATTCAAACCTTAAAATATTTGAATAATTAAGTTTTTTACATCCTACAAAAAATATAATATTTAATGTCACCCAAAACTCATGATAACTGAATTTCATTTTAATCGCCATTTTATTGCCTTGTTGAGCTTATTTTGGATAATCTAAGCTTATTTCCACATAAGACACCAGTAGAATACTGATACAATAGAATAAAATCAGCTTATTTTTGTAGAGAGATCCGATTCTCAGCACTCCATGGATTCACCGTGCGGTCGCCGGGTCCATAGCGTGGTACAGAGAGGAACAACATGACGGCGACTGGGACTTGCGACCCACATGTAGGTTTAGGGTGGCCACCTTGTGATGCATCAGCGCTCACCTCCACCGTCAGTAGTGTTCCCCCCCCTACCTATCCAAATTTGGTAAGATCCTAACAATGCCGCTTTTGATATACGTTTTAGTAAAGAGCTTACTGAAGCTCTTGGCAATCCGAGCTCTTTAAGTTGTACAGGGATTTAGCTGGGATTCCCCTTACTCCTACTTCTACGGCGAAGAGTTTAACCACGTAGCCGTTTTTGGTTAACTCGTTAGTCAAATCAAAGTATTTGTTTGTCTTTATAGCGTAGTCTTTAGGTATATTAGTTTCCCACGGTACTGTGAGTTCTACAAGCACTGCACGCTTATGCGATCGTGAAAAAAGGAATATGTCGGGTCTGGATGATGAGGCACAGACATCCTCCGGTATCCTATAGTGTCTCATACGTGTCTACGAGTATTGTCCAGTCAACGGCAGCTATCAAAATTGAATATGGCTTTTGAGGTGATTTCTTTGAGCAGCCTTCCTTTACAAACGCAATGTCATTTCTTTGGTTTGTGGTTAATCCTTTTTTCGCTCTAGCTACCGCCAAACTTACAGCCTCACGTATGATTTCTAATACCTTATCATGACGGCGCGAGTAATGACCCCGGTCTAATAGCGTTTTACAACCCACTAGTAGGTGCCTAGCCGTACCAGTTGCTTCACCACATGAGTTACATGTTTTATCTGTGGCTTTTCCCCATCTGACCAGATTGCTTTGGTCGGGGAGGGTCAACTGGAATACATTTAGGTAAAATTTAAGTAAGGCCGGTGACCAGTCGTATATTATGGTACGCCATTTTAAGGCTATGGGAATACAAAATTCACCTAGGGTCAACCATTCGTTTTGCATTTCTAGGTTCATTGCGTGCACCTTATAGGTGTTGTTTTCGTCTGCTTGAAGAAAAGATTTTGTTATTTCTTTATCTGTTTGTCTCTGAATATTACCTTGACCTACTCTACCAGTCTGCGAGCCTATCATGAATTTTTTATGGAACTGGAGGCGTGATTCGAGCTCCGATGCATTTTTATCTTTTGGAAGTGATGAATAGGAAGGTGGTTTAAGGCTCCCCTTTATCATAAAACACAATCCTCAATGCGCAGTGTTGTAATCACTAGATATGACTTTAAAACACAATTTAAATAAAGTTATTTATTTAAAAACACATTCTCTGTTTAGATATTACATTTTTCACTACATGTTTATATCTTGACACAGTTTTCATATATCTCATATATAATTCAAACATACATCAATACTTTCTTATCTGCCAGTCAGATCGACACGAATGCAATCTCCTTTCTGTTCTAACACTCCTCCTCATTCGTTTCCAGCTGACATATTCACTGAAGCATACTTTCTACACTCTACACTATATCAGCCTAATCTAATAATCCCATCTCTCTTACACAAAACTCAAACTTACCCCTTGATAAAGCCTTAGTCAAAACATCCGCAACCATTCTCTGTGTCTCCATGTACTTTAGCCTAATCACTCCATTTGCCAGTGTCTCTCTGACAAAATGATATCGAACATCTACATGGTTTGTCTGTTGGTGATGTACAGGATTCTGTGTTATCGCCATCGCAGATTGACTATCTGTGTAAATCATCACAGGATTCACGTCAGTGCCATTTAGCTCCTCTAAAAATCTTTTAAGGAACACTGCTTCTTTACTGGCCTCACTTAGGCTGACATATTCAGCTTCAGCTGTTGATATGGCTACCGTTCTATGCTTTGAACTGAGCCATGACACAGCTCCTATTAAAAAAGCATTGCCTGAATAGGACTTCCTATCCACAATGTTTCCAGTGTGATCAGCATCTGCAAATCCGTGTATAAGATCTCTTGACGTATCTCTACGGAACGTGAGACTCATTCTCTTCGTGCCTTTAAGATATCGTAAAATTCTCTTTACAGCAATCCAATGCACTTCCTCATAGCAGGTACAAAATTGACTCATAAAATTTACCGAATGAGCTATGTCCGGTCTTGTACATACTGACAAGTACATTAAGCTACCTATCAGCTCTCTGTATGGAATTGTCTCATTTGGTTTCCTTTCTGACTTGGCAAAACGCTGGCCTGGTACAGCTGGAGTGCTGACTGGTTTGCAGTCTACCATTTTAAAACGTCTCAGTAGTTTTTCAATGTACTCCTCCTGATCCAGCTTAATCTCACCATTCACTTGCCTAAGTCTCATTCCTAAAAACAATTCAGCTCTTCCTAGATCTTTCATTTCAAATTTCACCATGAGTTCTTTCTTCACTTTCTGCATTTCAGTTTTATTGTGATAAAAAATAAGAATGTCATCAACATAAACTGCCAAAATTATCATTTCCCTTCCATTGGTTCGTGTATAAACACATGGTTCATTTGCAGATCTTTTGAAATTCAAACTCATCAACTCTGTATGAAGTTTGATGTTCCAGGAACGTGGTGCTTGCTTTAATCCATATAAAGATTTCTTTAGTAAACATACATGGTCTTCCTTCCCTTTAACTTCAAAAGAGTCTGGCTGCTTCATATAAACCTCTTCATCAAGGTTTCCATTTAAGAATGCAGTCTTGACATCCATGTGGTCTATCTTCATACTATTATTTGCAGCAAGAGCTATCAGCATCCTCAGTGAACTATGTCTGATAACTGGAGCAAATGTCTCATCGTAGTCAATTCCTCTTCTTTGACTAAAACCTCTCGCAACCAAGCGTGCCTTGTACCTAATTTTACTTCCCCCCTCTTTTTTTTAATTCGAAATAACCATTTCGAATCTACCACATTGCACGCTTGATTAGGTTGTACCAAAATCCAGGTACCTTTCTTGTGTAGAGAGTCTAACTCCTCCTGAATAGCAGCTCTCCACATTTTGGTGTCCTTCCTGGATAGTGTCTCTTGCACTGTGAATGGATCAGTCTCTTCTGATACTACATTGAAACTCACGTAGTCATTGAATTTGACAGGTGGTCTCCTTTCTCTCATTCGATAACGCCTTTCATCCACTGTGGATTCCACTGTGTCACGTTCAGTCTCTGGTATCTCTTCAGAATTATACCATAGTTCATCTTCAGTTTCGATTTCCGAACGTACTTCACTGTGATCTCCACTACTTGATTGTACATGTTCCACCTGGTCTGTCTCTTCTACAGTTTCTGTTTCTTGTATGAAGTTTTCTTGAATAGCTTCTTCAAGATCTACTGTAACCGGTTCTCTATCACATTGTTAATAAATTGATTCTCGAAGAATACCACATCTCTTGCTCTGTGCAAATCTCCATTTGCAGGATCAATCAATCTATAACATAACATAACATAAAACATAACATAAACTCACGCCTATATCCCCGAAGGGGTAGGCAGAGGTGCTAGCACCCACATTTCGCCAGTTTATGTTTAGGTCCCAATGTAATAGGTGGCGAGCCTATTGCCATTAACCGGGCACTTATAAACCTGCGATAAATACACACATAACTTCGAAAAGCATCGAAAAGTCATTGGTGTGTGCCATGGTAAAACCTGGGATCGAACCCGAGACCTCATCTCAGCAGTCCATTACCCATACCACTAGGCTACCGCAGTTTTTTTTCAATCAATCTATATCCTTTAGATTCTTCGCAGTATCCAACAAAAATGAGTTCTTTACTCTTTGAATCCCATTTAGTTTTTTTTGGTCTGAAATGTGCATATATGCTTTACAACCAAAAACTTTAAGGTTACTCAAGTCAACTTTTCTGCCAGTCCAAACCTCCTCTGGCGTCTTATGCTTTCTGTTCAGGTGTATACGCAATCGTTAACTGTCGCTTGATACCATGACTCTTCAGATAATCATCGACTTTCTTGTTCACATATTCTCGACCGTTGTCCGTTCTCATAATTTTTAGTTTCTTGCCAGTTTGAGTTTCAGCAAAACACTTAAATTCTTTAATTTTTTCAAAAGCTTCACTCTTTTGCTTTAAAAAATATATAAATGTTCTACGAGAAAAATCATCTGTAAAGGTAATAAAATATCTAAAACCTGACATAGATGTCTCACTCATTGGACCGCTTATATCAGAGTGTACTAGCTCCAGTAACTCCTTGGCTCTCGTAGCCTTTCCACGCGTAAAAGGTAGTCTCGTTTGCTTGCCGAATAGACATGATACGCAATCTAGTCTACAATTAGAAGATTTGGGAAAACTCACCCCAGTCGCCATCTTATCTCTAAGTAGGGTTAAATTACGTACTCCCAGATGTGCCATCCGTTTATGCCAAAGATGTGACCACTCGTTGTAGATACTAAGGCACTTCCCTGTGAAGCGAATTTAAGTTTATAGACACCTCTATCAAGTACCCCTTTTACACAAGGCTTGCCTTTCACCCAACATTTGTGCTTATTAAAAATCTCACAACCTTTATCTGAAAAGACGACAGTTTTATCCCTTTTAACTATACTACTTATACTTAAAAGATTAGTAGATAAATTTGGTACATACATTACATTGAATATGTTTACATCCAAAGCCTCATTCTCTACTGTACCAAATCCTTCACCAAATACCTTACCGCCGTTCGCACATGAAACCTCAACCTTATCATGTTCAACAAAATCTTTCATCCAATCCTTCCTAAAACTCATATGAGACGATGCACCGGAGTCCAGGATCCATTCATTACTTGAAGCTTGATCCATCGTAGCAAGTGCTGTTGCCATGTGACTTGACTTCATCTCGTTCTTGCTCCTTGGATTGTCTGGACAGTCATACACCTTATGTGATCCTTCACAAATAAAACACTTGATCTTCTTAAGATTCTTGTTATTTCTCTTAACATTCTTTTTCTTTGCGTTGGATTTGATCATCAATGCTAAGTTTCCAGGCTCTGAAGTACTCGTACTTGGACTTGGATGCGATTGTAATTGCAGCAATTTCATTTTAACATAATCGGTAGTTAACGTTATATTAGTATTTTCCATGGCTAGTCGCATCGGTGTGTACTCATCAGGCAGTCCTTGTAACATTAGTGCTGCGAGAAGCTCATCATCTATTTCCTTTCCGAGGTCAGCTAGCTGATTGGAAATTCGCATTTGTTCCGTGACATATTCTGATATAGAGTTGAATTGTGATAATTTCAAACTCACTAGCCGAGAAAGTAACCTGCACCGATTATTTACTCCTTTATCTTCGAAAGCTGCTTTTAAACAGTTCCATGCTTCATAAGCCGTTTTTGTTTTCTCACATGAACTTTACAGTGGTTGTTAATCAACAAACAAATTTTTGTTCGAGCTTTTTGATCTGCTCTCATCATAACTACATCATCTGAATTCGGGGGATTCTCTACATATTGCCATAAATTTTCATGAACAAGTATGCATTCTATGTCAAATTTCCAAGAATCATAGTTACTACTACCATCTAACTTCATAATGGAAAATAGTGATCCCGACCCCGAATCCATGTTTCTCTCACTTGATGTAATCTTGTTTTCTTCGTACATACCTAGTTTACGGCGTACGTAACTCCATAACCTGATGAATAGGAAGGTGGTTTACGGCTCCCCTTTATCATAAAACACAATCCTCAATGCGCAGTGTTGTAATCACTAGATATGACTTTAAAACACAATTTAAATAAAGTTATTTATTTAAAAACACATTCTCTGTTTAGATATTACATTTTTCACTACATTTTTATATCTTGACACAGTTTTCATATATCTCATATATAATTCAAACATACATCAATACTTTCATACCTGCCAGTCAGATCGACACGTATAGATATATATATAGAGTTCTGATGGCTTCTTAAGCGTCATTCCAAAATTATTCACGGATCTATATAGTGCCGACGGGTCGGCCGACTGAGCTAGCCCTAGCCACGACTTCAGTGTCTTCGTGACACTCGCATCTAGTTTTTTGAGGAGGCTCTGGTGGTGGAGAAACGGCCAGTTAAGACGCGAGGTTAAATAATTGTCATAGATCCAAGCTTTTTTAACATTACTTATTGGTTGTTGGTCTACCTTTTTTAAATCGATAATGAAACTATCAATTAATTCGTCCAAAGCTGGAGTGCAACCTCTGTTGTCAATCTTTCTTCCGAGGAATTTAAAAGGCACGGTTTCAGATATAGTTGAAACGTTTTCCCCGCCTATACTAAGCCCTGGGTCATATGAAGTATACCTGGTACCCCGCCTACCCAGACATAGACAGTAGCATTTGCTAGGTTATGCTTTCATTCCATCTGTCCATGTACAGAAATCGTCTACTCTACGCAGTAGGTCCTGGCACTGCTTTGGGTTACGAGTCAGTATTGCCAAATCGTCCGCGAATGCGAGGATAGACTCCGTATATTTACCGTTTAGCTTAAACCGATTGTCGTGTGTGGAAATGTTGTCTATTAAAATATTTATTACTATATTGAAAACTATAGGTGATAAACAGCAACCTTGGAACAAACCCACATTATAATTTAAAGGTTGCGTGTATCCATCTTTGGTATTAATCACAAACTTTAATTTACCATAATAAGAGGATATTATTTCCCAAATGATGGACGGAAAGTGATACCATTTTAATGCAAACAACATAAGCTCATGTTGTACTGAGCCTTGGCTATGGCTTTTATGGGGGCGACTGGGTTCTGCCCTCCTATTGCACCTAACACTGGGCTACTATGGCTTTTATGGGGGCGACTGCCGACGATGGAATTTCGTCCTCCAACTCCTTCGTTTATTCCTTCCTTCTGAAACATACGAAAACAACAAACAACACAGCATAAACGTTTAAGTAGGTAAGGTAAAGATTAAAGAGTGTTTTAATTAGTCGCAGGTACAATAGGAGGGCAGAACCCAGTCGCCCCCATAAAAGCCATAGTAGCCCAGTGTTAGGTGCAATAGGAGGGCAGAACCCAGTCGCCCCCATAAAAGCCATAGTAGCCCAGTGTTAGGTGCAATAGGAGAGCAGAACCCAGTCGCACCCATAAATGCCATAGTAGCCCAGTGTTAGGTGCAATAGGACGGCAGAACCCACTCGTCGGCAGTCGCCCCCATAAAAGCCATAGTAGCCCAGTGTTAGGTGCAATAGGACGGCAGAACCCACTCGTTGGCAGTCGCACCCATAAAAGCCATAGTAGCCCAGTGTTACGTGCAATCGGCATCGTAATCAACCGTCGGAAACGAAAATAATATTCAAAACGACAGCTCATGAGACGCGGTCGATTTGAATTTTTTTAGGCGGCAGCTATTTAACTGCCAAAAACAGCGTTTCATTCATTCTTACGCCGCGCCGGCATCGATTATCAATGGGGCGGTACAAAATGGCCGTCGACCTTGACCAGCGCAACATTTCGACGGCTGTGATATCGACGACACTTGGGCGGTAGGCCCACAGATCCTATTGAATATGCTTAGAAGATGTTTACGTACCGATGGGCATTTTTTATAGATAATGTAAGGTATGCCATCAGGCCCTGGGGCGGTTTTTGTTGGTTTCTTTTTGATTTGGTGTTCTATTTCGTCTAAGCTAGGTGGATTACAGTCAAATGTGAAATGAGGGCTTAATGGTTTTTGTGCGTTTGGTTTACTGTATTGTTTTTCGTATTTAGGCACCTCATAATTACTTTTATAGTAGCTATGGATCTGATCGTTACTTAACAGTAGTCTATTTTGCTTTCTGTCGCTATGTAAAAATAAATAAAAAAACATTCATACATACACACATATAATCACGCCTCTTTCGGATTGGGGTAGGGAGATGTAACATCTTTCCACTTGCTACGATCCTGGTACACGCCTTTCGCTTCTTCCACTTTCATAATTGTTTCCATGCACGTCGTCGGTTACGGGTACTTGACCCCGGCCCTTCTTCAAAACATCCTCGAACCACACATTACTACACTAATTGTCAAAATTACGCATAGGTCGTACCCAAAATGACTAAGTACGTTTAGTATTTTTTTTTGGTGCGGAAATGCCCCGTATATGGCCAGCTTTGTGGCTGTGGTTATGTCGGGCTCGAATCGAGTCTCAGGTCTTCAGGTGGACCGGCATTTTCCTCGCACCACAGCTGACCCAGGACCATCTCCGGTTTCGAGAGGACCACAGTGTCCCCGTCTTGTCCCCGGAAAAAGAAGGAGCGCGCAATGCAGCGCCACCCCGGCCTACTTCTGCTAGGATGACAGGCGGCTCCACCTGTCACCCCCAGGCATGCGCTCATGGAGGACGGAGGTAGTTGAGCGACCTCCGATGTCTGAATCGCCGCCACGCCTCGCGGACTCTTAGAAGAGACCTGGTCTCTCCTGGGACCGCTCCGCCGCGCCTCCTTGAGCATTACTTGTTCGCAGAAGGAGGTAGCGGCAGACCCTACGTTTAGTTATACCCTAACCCTGAGACTCCTACAAACTAAATTAATTTTATGAATATCTATACAGTCATCGTCAAAAGTTGATAGGCGTAAATAAATATACTAGGACATTCTACACAACGCTATCTAGACCCAAAGTAAGCATAGCGTAAGTAGCTTGTGTTATGGGTTCTAGACTGCGGATAAACATACATAATATAATAGAAACACCCAGACCAATGCAAATAGACATATTCGTGCATACAAATATTTTCACTGAGCGGGAACGAACCCGCGACCTCCGACGTGGCAGTCGAAGGCTCTACCGCCACGCCACGGAGGTCGTCATATCCAGTAAGCGACAAAGTTTCAAATATAGATTATGAGTACCTTGACGTTCAACCTAAAACTACTTATAAAATCATTGTATAAAAAAATCTTTGCTATTGATATCACATAATGGCGCTGATTCTATTGGCGCTCATCTCACTAAAATAGATCTAAAATTATTTTATTTGACTTCCGTAACGTACTGGTACTGGCTAAGGCTGAGATAGAAATCCTATTGCGAAGCCACATTCTTGTAAATAATTAATAACTTATACAAAGATTAGGTAAGCTTATGAAGGAGTGGTTGGAGAGGCACCACGGTGACCTCTCCCTACCGGATGTGCCAGATATTTACCGGACACGAGTGCTTCGGTAAGTATCTATGGCGCATCCACCGGGAGACAACGCCGCAGTGCCACCCCTGCGAGGATCCTGGCGAAGACACGGCACTCCACACGTTGGTGGAGTGCCCTGCGTGGGCGAGTCAACTCCGGGATCTCGTTGCGGTCCTGGGCGTGGACGTTCTCTCGTTGGAGATCATGGTGAGGGCCGTGGTCTCCGACGGGAGCAAGTGGCACGCCGCCGCCTCTTTCTGCGAGCAGGTTATGCGCGCGAAAGAGGCGGCGGAGAGGGAGCGGGAGAGAACCCTGCCCCTTCGCCGCAGAATCGTCTACGCCCGAGACTACCGACCTCCATGATCGGGGCCTGAGGACGGCAGTTGGCCGACTCGCCGTCCGTACAGAAGCAGGCCGTGGCGGAGGCGTGTCGTGTGTGTCCTACACACGCCTGCCTACCCACCGATGCGAGATAAAACCCGACCCCACCAGACGAGGCCGCGCTTTCGAGGGCTTACCCGGGGTGCCCGGCAATGGACACTTGGGCAGGACACCGTGCGGTTTTAGTAGGTACATGCACGACATAACCGCCCCCGCTGGCCGGCGGGGGGTATCCGAAGGAATTTCCACACATAAAGAAAAAAAAAAGATTAGGTAAGCTGGTTATGCATTATCAGACCTATTAATTATTCAGGTAACTAATCGAGTAGTACGTAGACGCATTATGTGGCGATTCCCTACAAATCCTACAATGTATTGAAACATGGTTGCCACGCTTTACATACTACCACTGCCTACAGCCCAACTGTGAATTGTAGAGCAATCCTCAAAATACTGCGGGGCGGCAGGCGGATCAGCCATCCGGTTACCAGCCGATCGTGTTGCTCGACGAGGTGTGCAAGCTCTTTGAGCGGATTATTGCAGAGCGCCTCGTCGAGCATCTCACGAACGTGGGGCCAGATCTGGCGGACAACCAGTTCGGTTTCCGTCGGGTGCGCTCCACCGTGGAAGCGATCATGCGCGTAAGTCGCCTGGCGGAGGAAGTAGTCTCGCGGGGTGGGGTGGTGGTGGCGGTGTCGCTCGACATCGCCAACGCCTTCAACACCCTACCCTGGAGCTGTGTTAGGGAGGCGCTCGCGTATCGCGTATCACGGAGCGCCTCCTTACCTCCGCCGCATTGTCGAGGCATACCTATCCGAGAGGGCCATAGTTTACCCGAGCTGGCTAGGGTCAGGGCGGCGAGAAGTATCGTGCGGTGTTCCGCAGGGGTCGTCCTAGGGCCACTTCTGTGGAACATCGGATACGATTGGGTGCTGCGCGGTTCGTTGCTCGAGGGCGTCAGCATAACATGTTAACATGGCAAACGTGATCCATCGTAGACCACATCGTCATTTACGACCAGGTGAGATAGAGGTCAAACGTGAGCCTATCATCCATAAAAAAAAAAAATATGCTGACGACACCCTCGTGATGGCGCGGGGAGCAACGCACCAAAGCGCGGCACTAAAGGCCATGGCAGGGGTTGCTCAAGTCGTGGGTCGAATGCGGTGGCTGGGACCCGAGAAGGCTCTCCACAAATCCGAGACTATGCGTGTTTTCACGGGCCTCGGCAACGGCAACAACATACAATGATGTGTTGATTGGAGTCTCCTTATAAGGCTCGAGAATCGTGGTCCAGTTAACTGTACCACGGTTAATAGAAAACAAAGCCTAGTCCGGCTAACTGTACGACTGTTAATTTTGTTTAACCGTGGTCCGGTCAACTGTACTACCCAACTGCACCAAGGAAAAACAGGGGTGTGACCAAACTCTCAGGAAATGACAGTTTTTTTTTAGGTATGTAGGAGGTGGCTTTGAGCAACTGTGCCCAGATGCGTCACACCAATTATGGATCAAAAAGAAATGATCAACCATATTTGCACCTGGCTCCTGGATTATTAAGATTTTGATTCCTTCAGTTTGGTTTCAGGAGAGATTCATCAATAAAACTTAGTCACTTGGTCTATAATTTTATGTTGATATAATCTTAATTAAATAATATTTAAAGTAGCCCTTGTCGCTTTAAATCTTCGTACGTCTTACGATTGACGACGTTACCTTGCGAATCTTCGAACTCTTCATCATTTTCAGCAACAAATCTCTCATTCTCCTTTTGATGTTTAATTTTATCCCATACTGAAAAATATTTAAAATTTTATTTTTGTATATTATGCACGTAAGTCCACTCAACCTAAATGACATATTAACTGACACATTTAACGAACTGTTTTCAATGAGGATCAGCTAAACGAGAATAGGTGAAACCCCAACTTCAACTGCAAGCTGATTGACAGACGAGGACTGACGTTGCTTTCCTCACGGGGATGAGAGATCAGACAGCATTGGACACTCTTTGGTTTCTTTCTGCACTGATTCACCAACTTATCTGTGGTTCACTTCCACGTGATACGTCCTGTGCTTCCATTACTTATACTTACATGCAAGTGCATCTTCAATTTGGGTGACGTTAGCGAAATGAGCTGTATTCGGTATACCCAAACATCTCATCCCGTGGGCGTGTCGCCATTCAGCAAAATGACGCTGGAAAGCTTTCGGTCCTTTGTAGGTGTAGTTACCGCAGATTTCGCAGGTGTAGCTAATATTCAAACCGTGTAGTTTGTAAAGCCAGTATGGGATTGGCTGCAGACAAAAAAAAACAATTCCAAATATTAAATTCATTATAACAAATATAGTACCTACAGCTTAGCATCCCTAGAATTCATAACTCCAATTGTTGCCAAATTGGGTGTTGAATTCCAGAAACAAGGGTATCTCATAAATTCTCACTCTGCTTTTAATTTTAGATTCCATATCAATCTGCTCCCATATTATAGACACAAATAACAATTTACATTGACATTCCCAAATGGACATAAATGAAACGTTCCCAAAATGTAGGATAATCAACAAACCCAAACTGTTACAGAACTTACTTTCAAGATTGTACCATCACAATTTTCACTACCAGCAAACGAAAAACTTTTTTTTTCAAAGCAAACTAAGAGTTCGATCTATCCCTGCATAAGAAAACGTCCGTACCAATAATGCGATGCTACACTATCATTATGAATGTTTGAATGATACTCTTCTAAAATAAATTGAAATAGCAAGGCTTACCTTCCCATCCCATCCTAGGGGCAGATTCTTAGGATTATAGGGTACTTCATCATCATCGGAATCAATATCTGGCGCGGCAGACGCATCACTCTCATCTCCACTGTCGTCCCGCCGTTCACCGGCCGCGCGCGCGGCTCTGCGGGTTACATTCTCGATAGTCGCACCGCGAGTACTGCCTACTATGTTAGCAAACCTAAGTAACATAAAAATGCTTGTTTATAATTAAAATTTTAAATGAATAAAGAACCATAAATAGGATTGAGTATTTCATTTACAGTGAGTAAAATGAAGCTGTGCTTGAGTGCTTATATTCTTTTTTTGATGTTCCATTTTTTTTTTGTTAATGTATTACATTAATTAATTAATTACCCTTTGGATACGGAACCCTAAAAATTTAAAACATTGCATTGTCATTGGATCAATAGGTACCTGTCTACACTTTTAAAAATTTTAATGATATGAATAAAAGCTTAATTCTCTTCAAAATGTGTAATCTTCAAAATGTGTAGACTGTAATCTATCTCTGTCGCAAAATTTCATTGATGATGATTTCAGCCATTCTTGCATAAAGGCGTAACAAACATCTGTACTCTATCCACCCTCACAAATTATATTTTTAATATTAGGAAGATTACCTATATACTTGAGCTTCAATAGCAGCAATATCCTTATGCCTCTGTTGTGTAGATGCTTTTGCCTTATTGCCTCCCTTCTTTGCAACTAAGGATTTGTCTAGGGAAGTTTGGCCTTTAGTGCTGAATAACCTGAAAAAATAAATCATATGACCTTAAAGAACCTTATCAACAAATCTATGATGAATATTGCCTGATTGTCTACCTACATCTTACTTACCTTTGAGCTCTCTCTTCCAATGTTCCACCACACTTTAGGCCCAAAGCCATGAGGGCTGATTTTAATCTATCCAGACCGAGTGAGGCAAGTTCCTCCCAGGAAGAAAAAGCTGATAAATCCAAATGAGCACCTACATTTGTTAAGGCACCACCAGTCTCTTTCTAAAACGTAAAAAGGAAATCAGTATTATTAACCATTTTGAAAAAGGATAAATTTTAACATTAACATTTTAATATTATCATTGCTGATTGGAATTTCTTTTATGGACTACTGTGCACCAGTATATCTCAGGTTCAACTCCTGGGTCAGGCTAAGAGTTTCTCAGTATTAGCTCACGAGAATCCAAATGACAGTAAAACAGCTCGTGAAATGTGGGTGTTTAATACTTATCTGCTTATCCTTTAGCACATATGATGCATGAGTATATAAAAGAATCATGATTATATGATGATGATAATATGAGTCAAAGTTGCTTGAAGTAAAGAATTTATTATTATTATTAATGCTTTGTCCCAATCCCAATGTCTGAACGTTTGTGACTGTGACTACTACTTTCATTTTGTTACTTATTTGTTTAGTTACTCCTTAGTATGAGGTTAATTGGTCTGTTTATACAAAAGAAATACTTACAGGCCATCCAGGGAATGTACCAGATTCCCATTGTTTAATGAAGTCCTGATGAGCACTGGCCATCTCCTGCGCCTGGTCTAACAGAGGCTTCACACGGCAGACAAAATCCTTCAAGTATGTTAGAAGAGCCCTGATGTAGTTTCTGTATTCACTGTTCTTGCGCTCACGAGGAATGTCAAAAAGGTGGTCAAATATGGCTAGGTAAGTGATGTAGTCCACTTTCTGAAAGAATTCATACAGCTTACTTGTTTAAAGATGTATTTCAACAAAATTATTTTGCAATTCAAGGACAGTAAGCATTCATAGCCACATTGTTAAGAACTATTAGAATAAGATACTAAGAATATTAATTATTTATTATTTATATATTAAGAGGTGCATGAATATTCGCTTGTTGGGAAGGTTTGTTATTGGCTACCTATGTCATTCTAAGTTTAACCACGAGACCTGTATCATAGCTGTTAAGTTTCTGAATAAATAAATAAATTCTTGCCAGACCGTTTTTGTATAATTTTTGTAATTTTCAAGATATACCATGAGCGGTATTAATAAGCTGTAATACCAAGATTGTTAATATTCCATATCTAAATGTGAAGTTTTGAAATAATGGAACAAGTGTATATGGAATAATTTATTATAAATAAAAGCAAAGAAATTCTGCTAAGTATCAAAGGTCAAATCTTCTAGAGCATTCTAGAATAAATAATATTACCATCTATATGCTTAGTTTGAGTCTACATGGAGCTGTGTTGCATGTCATAGAATATTAATTTTACTAAGTAATCAATCAATCAATAAATTCCCTATTGCAATCCATTGTTGGACATCGGTCTCTCCCAATGTGCGCCATAGCACCCGATCCACCACCTTGCGCATCCTACTAAGTAAAGCAATCATAATTATTTTCAATATAAATTTTCTCTCTATTTGATCTTGTTTTACTTACCTCAATTCCTTTTAGATTTATATACTTTTCATAGCACTCATGCAAATCTAAGTATTTACCATAGCCCTCCTCATCAGTGAATTCAACAGGTGCTGTAAGACAAAATATTGATTTACGATAGTTTACGCAATATTACACATTGAAATAAAACTATTACAAATGGATTTGTCGTAGTTCAGGTAATTTGAGATTACTGACACTTCAAAAAGCTGTTAAAAGAAGTTGTTCTTACTAACTACCATGGACTCTTTGAATTTTGTAAAATATTACCTGAACACGAAAAAATTCAATACACACTTTTAAAAAAGGATTTTTCAACGAAGAAGGTAATAAATCAGACAGTATAATGGTAACACAATCCAAATACATCATGTCTTGAAATCAAAGTTATTACTACCCCAAAATAAGAACCTCTATGACAAAAAGAAACTGTCATAAATTATTTCTTACACCTGATCAACAATCCCCAATTATCTCTTTCAAGTGTTTCTCAATTTAAATTTATAAGCAATCAGTGATTTTTTAACAATGTAACCTCGATATTAGATAGGCAAGGCATCTCTTGAAACAGAAAAAGCACTATCTGGTGAGTATAGTGCTTTAGTACTCTGGCACTAGGCAACATCGACAAAAAAAGTTTGTTATAATACAATAATTAAAACTGAAAATCCTGACTATGGATAATAGCAATGATACTGGAGCTGCTACGTGACGTCATCGAAAACGCGCGAACAATTGCGGTGTTGAAACGGGTCAAAATTAATCGTCATTTTATGTTAATTTTAAAAATAAATTTGAACACTTTCAACAGTATTTATATTTTTTACTGTGTTATAACGAAGTAAAAAGTGAATTGAACAAATTGAAAATTATTATACATATATAATATACATATTCCCTATAATAAATTGCAGTTTTAAAAATATTTCTTACTTGTATAATCTTCTGCTGGATTTTCTCTTAATTTTGCTAATTCTTCAAACTCCACTGACATAGGAACACATATCTGCAAGCAGTTATGTACACTGTGTATTAAACAGCATTGTGTATTAAATAAAATCTGATACCTAATAGAATCATCATCATCATCATCAACCTATTCTAGTCCACTGCTGGACATAGGTCTCCCCTAATGAGCGCCATACCGCCCTGTCTTCAGCTTGCCGCATCCAGCATCTGCCCGCAGTCTTTCACAGATCGTAATCCCACCTGGCCGGAGGGCGTCCTACACTACGTTTGCCGAGTTGCGGTCTCCACTCAAGAACACGTTTACCCCAGCGGTTGTCGGTTCTTCGCGAGATATGGCCGGGCCACTGCCACTTCAGCTTGCTAATTCTTTGAGCTATGTCGATAACCTTGGTTCTCTGTCGGATGTATTCGTTACGAATCCTATCCTTCAGAGAAACTCCGAGCATAGGTCTTTCCATAGCTCGCTGAGCGACTTTGAGCTTGTGGACCAGCCCTACCGTGAGTGTCCACGTCTCAGCTCCGTAGGTCATTACGGGTAGGACGTACTGATTGAAAACTTTCGTTTTTAAACACTGCGGTATGGATGACGAGAAGACCCGACGTAATTTCCCAAACGCTGCCCAGCCTAGCTGGATCCTCCTCTTGGCCTCCTTCTCAAAATTGTTTTTACCTAACTGCACAATCTTCCGGAGGTAAGTGTACTCAGAAACAATTTCAAGAAGGTTGCAATCCACGACGACCGGTCCCGGATCAATGTGGCCATTGATCATGACTTTGGTTTTATCCAAATTCATGCCAAGACCGATGCGTCGTGAGGCTGAAGCAAGGCCGTCCAGCACCTGGGTTAGCTCCTCTAGCGACTCCGCCATTAAGACTATGTCATCAGCGAATCGCAGGTGTGAGATGTAGTCGCCGTTTATATGTATACCCTTACCTTTCCAGTCCAGCGTCTTAAACATATTTTTCAATGCGCTCGTGAACAGTTTCGGGGATATGACATCCCCGTCTCACTCCTCTGCGCAATTGGATGGGTTTAGACTGCTGACCCTGTACTTGAACACTCATAGTGGCGGCTTCGTAAAGGCATCTCAGCACCTCGACATAACGATAGTCTACTTGGTATCGCTGTAAGGATTCCAGAACAGCCAAAGTTTCGACGGAGTCAAAGGCCTTTTCATAAACCACAAAAGCGAGACACAGGGGCTGATTATACTCTTCGGACTTCTGTATAATCTGCCTCACTATGTAAATGTGGTCTATGGTGCCATATCCTCCGCGGAACCCAGCCTGTTCCGGTGGCTGGAACTCGTCGAGTCTCCTGGCGAGACGATTCGTGACCACTTGTGAAAACAGCTGATAGACATGGCTCAGGAGTGTGATGGGTCTTTACCCATCCCATACCCACCCATACCCATAGTATTTAAGGAGGATCGTATCACCCTTCTTAAAAAAGAGAACAACCAAACTCGTGCTCCACGCCTTAGGAGTTCTCCCACTGTGAAGGACTCCTGTAAAGGAGCTCCTGTATGACAGGAGCTCCTCCTGCCTTCAGAAGCTCTGAAGTAATTCCGTCCTCACCGGGGGCTTTTGCATTTTTAAGCTGCCTCAGAGCTAACACGATCTCGTCTTGACTGATATCAGGCAGTTCGTCGGTATAGTGGCGTGTCAGAGTGGCTCTGGAATCATGGTCGTCTCGTCGAGGACGGGGAGCATGTGCAGTGTACAGACGGCCATAGAAATCCTCTATCTCGGCGGAGATCTAAGGCTTCGACAATACGGTCCTCCCGTCATGCGTTTTGAGCTTCGTCAGGTGGCTCCTGCCAAGCTGCTGAGTGAATACTTTGGACCCTCGGTTTCGCTCTATCGCCACTTCAATGAGGCGCATGTTGGAGCTCCGAAGGTCGCGCCGTACCGTCTTCGCAATTTCCTTGTTAAGGTCTGACCTGTCTGACCAAGTCGCTTGGGTGGTTTCCCGTCTTCTTGCCATCAGCCCCAGAGTCTCATCCGAGAGTTTGAACTTCCTGCCAGTACGCTGTTTTTTGCTGGAACTTGATGCCCTCGTCTCTCAGCGTTTCGACCAGATTGTATAAGGTCTCGTCAGCGTCATCAGTGGGTTCCAAGGCAACAAATCTTTCCCCGAGAAGCTGCTGGAACTTCTCGGTGCCCGCCATGATTTGGGTTGGATTAAGTCGGAGCGTGGACATCATCAGACGGTTTCTTTCAAGCTTTAGGTTGATATTCAGAGAGCCTCGGAGCAGTCGGTGATCAGATCCGGTATTAAACCTGTTGATCACTGAGACATCTCTGAATATGTGCTTGCTATCCGTCATGATGAAGTCGATCTCATTTTTTGTCACCGCGTCGGGGCTTTGCCATGTCCACGTAATTTGAGGCTGTTTGTTAAAGAAGGAATTCATTAAGAATAGTCCCTCTTTCTCAAGGAAGTTGACAAGCATTTGCCCCCCGTGATTCCTAACTCCATAACCATGCGGGCCTATTCGGGATTCGTACCAAGACTGGGTACCCACCTTGCCGTTTAAGTCCCCCATAACACCACAGCCCAAATAAAAATATTTTAGTCTACTTTAGTGATATACATGTTTCTTTTTTTAATAAAAATATTAGTAACCGAAATTACTAATATTCCCCCTAACCCCTTCAGCTAAGCTTAAGTGCTTGTGTTAGGAGTGGGTTCACGTCAGTAGTGTAATGGCCAGGATTCGAACCCAAAAGGTAATCTGCTGTTGTAGTCCCCCTGTATGAAGACTAAATACCAAATATTACCTCATTAGGATGTTTTCGATGAAATTCCTTGATCTGCTTAAGCCTTGCATAGAACTCCTGAAACTCATTAGGCCCAGATAAAGCAGCAATTTCTTCCTTTCTCAGTCCATCTTTGTCTTCATATAATTCCTTAAGCCTTATTGTAGATTCCACATATCTCTAAAAAAATATAAATTTGTGAAAGGTGCATATTGAAAAAAAATTGTATAGAGAAGTCACAATTTCTAAATTATCATGGTCACCTGAGAAGTAATACTTCTGATGATCACTACACAGGCGTGAGTGAGCATGAGTAAATGAATACCTGACGGTACAAAAATATACACAGCTATAGTTAAATGCTAGACTTCGCCTCAGTATATTCATATAATTTTAATAGAAAACTAGCTGTCGCCCGCGGCTCTGCCTGCGTTGAATTCTGATCCCGTTCCCGCAACCTATGAGAACCTATTCCCGGGGAAAAAAAGCAATCTATATGTTATACCGGACTATAATCTATCCCTGGCTCCAATTTCAGCCAGATTCATTCAGCTGGTCTTGCGTGAAAGATTAACAAACATCCATGCAGCACAAACTTTCGCGTTAATAAAATTAGTAGAATAAACGTGCAATACGTGATTGTAAACACAAAGCCCGCTTAGTTTCTTTCCGGACGGACGGGGCCTCGTTGAGAACCGGTGCACTTGGAGTATTTTGATGGCAAAGCCAGTCAAAAGGCGAATTTACGATGTTAAATAAAAAAAGTGTGTGTGTATTTATGTACGCACGTAAGAAGTAATATTTCTTTTTTTTTATATATATATATATATATATATATATATATATATTTAGGACACGTCAATTTGACTTCACCTCGCCTGATGGTAAGCTGAAGGTAAAGTCTCATGAAAGAGGGTCACCATTACATACACGTACCATGTTAACAATGGTGGCACTCAGCTTGACGGCCTCATCAAAAGAGGATTGTCGTCGCAGAACCGCGTGACACCCACCGGTCCCACTAGTGCTGCGACCACAATCCCCCTGCTCGGCTATGCACTTGCTGACCCCTGAACGCAATCAACCCGTGCACGGTGGTACCCACCCGGCCGAATTTTGTGACAAATTTGTGTCATCAAATTTCTACCACCAGTAACAACAATACTTAACAAAATTAAAATCTTTCTATATAAAATATCCTTCGCGTTATCCTACGTTTGTAGAAATAATAACGAAAAAAATAATTGTTTATGATGTAAATAAATAATACGTACCGTCAACTAACCTCAAATTCTATAAACGTACTCAAAGTAAAATTTTGACTAGTAAAATTTTTAACTTCAGGATGTCGGTTTTCTAGCTAACTTCATGGTGTCGGTTTTTCGTGACGGTGTGCGCGCGCATCGTAAAATATTGCTGTCATAATTTTTCCCTAACGCGCCAAAAGAAGTAGGTATAACTTCAATAATATCGCGTTTGCACATCAATATCATATATAATATATTAACTATCCACACGCGCCTATATAATATGATGCAGATTAAGTTATTTATTTTGTAAGTTAAACCACTTGTACACGGGATTAAAACGATCAAAAGATAACAGTGTATTCACCCACTTTCATACTTAAATTTGTTATTACATTGTTGACACTTAATCCTACTAATATTATGAATGTTAAAAGTTTGCGTTGATGTTTGTTACTCAATCGCGTTCAAACGTCTAAATGGATCTGTCTGAAATTTGGTACAGGGATAGATTATACTCCGGAATAACACATAGGCTACTTTTTATCCCTAGAATATGTTCCCATGGGTTAAGGGAACAGGATCAAAATTTCACGCAATCAATCATTTTCAGTTTTCAGATTTTTTCCTTTGTTGAAACCTTGATGCCAAATATCAAGTTTCTAGGTAATCTGGAAATGGATAAGGTTTTGATCGTCATTTAAATAACGTTTTCTAAACGTTAACATTAACGTTAACTATTTGAGCAACATTTATGAAATTTTGGATTCTAGACAAGCCAAGGGATCTTAATAGGTTCCCATAGGGTTACTGGAACGGAATCAAAATATCACGCGGGCAGAGCCGCGGGGAACAGCCAGTTACCAATAATTTTCAGTTTCCAGATTTTTTTCTTTGTCTCACATAAAGTTTCTAGGTCATCTGGAAGTGGGTTAGGTTTAAGGGTGTCGGTTTTTCGATCGCACGACGCGCATCGTTTCCTAACGCGCCAAAAGAAGTATAACTTCAAAAGCTATTATATCTACACATTTTTGCAGCTTAGTAACCAGTCCATCGAAAAGGGGATATATTTGTAAGTCAGATAGTAGCCCTTTTTGGTACAAGCAGTCGGAACCTAATCATTGTCTAAACCGCACGTATTTGTTGTCGGCGTTTAATGTTTTCACTGTATTGGAGTTGAAACTGTATGTTGATGTGATAAACAGTGGAAAAAATAGTTTGTGAATTTGAAAAAATAAGGTATGTAGATTATTAAAACGTAACAATTTTGTACTTTATGTTTCACTCACATAACATAACATTACTTCACGCCTGTATCCCCGAAGGGGTAGGCAGAGGTGTATTACACACCCACGATTCGCCAGTTATGTTGAGGTCCCAAAGTAATAGGGGCAGGCCTATTGCCATCTACCGGGCACATTATTAAGCGAGCGATAATAATAATGCCTTGGGCGGACTGGAGATCGAACTAAAGACCCGTCTTGGCAGTCCGTTACGTAAGTAGTAATTGTGTATCGTACAGTGGGGTTATTTGAAAATCACGAGGTCATTTAGGATTTGCGAAATAAAGATTTTGGTCACGCGTCTCTTTATATATATATATTCGCAATATTAGGAAATGTATTTTAATACCTAATATTGCAACGACATTTAATGTCAATGTTAAACTGGAATTTTGGCCATTATTGGCGATAAACGTTGAGCAGCGCGTAATTTAAAATATCCTAAAATTTTGGTGTAGGTACTTCGTGGTTCCAAAACTTTCATCTGGTACACTACATCTAGCAGGGTATGTATACAGTGAAACAGTCTATGAAGTAGTGTGTTTCACTGTATAGAATCTACTTACTTTTTTCTATCTCTTATGGCCTACCATGTTTTGAAGGTTTTTCTATATGGGGCTTTGTTTCGGTTTTGGGGTTAATTGAAACTGAGTTTTAAATAGCCCCTTTAAAAGTTATCATAATTGCTATAGGTTTTATTCATCGTTTCAAATAATCTAACTTTTTTACAAAATTGTTTCAAAATGAGAATATCCATCAATATATCAATAAAGTCAGATACCAAATAACCTCATCAATGCGATATTTGGAACGGTACATTTAAAACTATATATTTATATATGTATTCACAGAAAATGTACAATTATAGTACTTACTCACAGAAAATTGTGAGAACTATGAATAATAATGATTTATATGTAGATAAAGTAACTGTCGTTCTTGTAAACATCTGTTTCAAAAAATATGTTCCATTTAGCCCCTCTCTACTGGTATGAAATTATTGATTTAATCGTGTTTTTGTTTATTTGTCAAGGCTTGGCAACCCGTTATTTTAGAATTAATGTGATGTTCAGGATATGCATTATTAAATTCAGTACTAATAACTTGCTACGCCTACGCACGCCATTTTCATTTTCCAAGCCCACAGATTGTTACAACTTCTGATCCTTATTTATGTTCAATTGGGTCAAAACCGCAATTGAAGTTTTTTTTTACAAAGCGGCGCTAGATCTGATGGTCGCAATTGCACCGTCATATTTACCATCAACGTCTAAAGAAGAAAATATCAGCCACGAAAATATAAGGGAATAATGATGGTGAAGAAAACAAGAATGTAATAATTGTAAGAACTGAAGTTGAAAATATTTTAAGCAATTAACGTACTTTTATAACTGTGTACGCTTTCGAAGTTTTCCATAGCAATATTTTTATGATACTGGTTTTTTCATTGGTTACATTCAATGTTACTCAAATTACTGCAATTTTGATAGTTGTCAAAACTCTATGGCTTTGACACAATATTTAACATCAAGTATGGGTAAACTAATTGAAAAAAAATATGGCAAAACTACATTTTAAAGATAAACATCAAAAAAAACCTCTTTACAATAACTTTTGTATATTTAATTACTATTAGAAACGAAACAAAAAATACTTCCAATAACTTTACCACAAAAAAGGCAAAATGCAAATTGCTAATTTCAAAATCACAACATTTAAAAGTTCTTTTCGTTTGCTACTGAACATTTTGGAGACGTGTTGTCCATAGTTACATATTGAAACAATAAATGAATTCTGTCAAATAAATTAATAAATCTTTTTCCCAACTTTAATCAAAGTTACACCACAGATTACATAATATTATTCTAATAGTTACAATGACCTTCAAAGTTACCGAAAATTACTGTACTAGGTTTTATTATTACATAAGTCATTAAATAATTTTGACTGAATTTTACATGCAAATACTGCTATGTGAGCTCGGTCAGTTTAGTGAAGTTAGGCTAATTCCTTTCATTTATTTTTTACATGTTTTGTAACCCCCTTTCTTGATAGATAAGATAAGATAAGACCAGTACATTATATTCTTCTACTAGCAATATACCTTTTATTAGTAGTAGAATAAATTATACAATAATAAATATAGCTACTTACATCATGTAAGTTCTTTAGACGATGATCACCATTTATTGTCTCCCGATGCTGAAAATAAAAGCATATGATGTAAACTAATGCTATGTTAACATCAAACACATTAAAGCAGTACAAATTAATTTTCTAAAGAACATTATATACTAAAATATTTACACAAGAGGGGGGGAGTATGTATGATAAAACTAAAATAAAAAGTTTAGATGTTAAAGAATTTCTCCCCATCAATGTCGACTGGTGACATACCCAGAAGGCTGGGAGCATAAACATCCAACGGGGCAACGCCCCTAATTCTTTACGCAAAAAGAGACCAGTCCTATAAGACCAAACAAAGGCAAGCTGCAATTCTGAATGTCGCGCCGTCTAACATAGTGCCTATAATGGGAGACGGATGAGCCTGAAACCACACTACAGACTCCCATTCCCCCACAGCCAAAAGACGAGCACCCTCTGCAACATTAGAAGACGTATTAATCAACTGATGTCTTTTTATGTTGCAAAGCTGCTCATCCAACTGTATCTGGGATTATAGGTTTGAGGGTAAAATAGTGTTTAGGCAAGCCATTTTTCAAGCATTTATAGCTTCGACTTTGCCCGGCGCTTCAGAATTAATCAGTTTGGGTATTATATTTTCCTGCTTAATCCTTCTGTGGTGGGTTCTGGGCAAAATTCCCAGGGGCATTGCCCTATGCCACCCACCGCGTCGCAGGTTGCGGATAGCGAAACGGCCTCCAGATATGGAGGCTAGCTGCTTTGGCAGTCGCGGACAGAAGGGCGATCCATCTTGAGGGGTGCTGGGAAATACCCATGGCAGTGATTTCTCTATAAAAAGGCACGAAACCCAATGACGGGGGATGACAGTGGCGAGTTAGAGCCGCCACTCAAATCTAAGCTCAGACCCGGGGAGACCCACCTCGTTAGCTCTGGTTCTGCTATGGGTCTAGGAGATACAAACTCCGAAATTAAAGTAACCGCTGCCTTGTGGCAAGATGTTGGTTCATCAAAGGCTAGGCTGTCAGACCGATAACCTGACGTGTAGCGCCTTGGGAAAGCGCTGCACTATTCTCCCAACCACCTTTATGACATGAGTACAAATGATGAGAACGTTTTGCCATGCGAACCGGCTAGCACCCGGCGCTTACAGGTATCCGGGCCTGTAAGTGAGAAATTGGTTACCGAAGACTGTAGAGAGGCGGGCACCCAGGCCTCCCTATCAGTAAATGCTACTGGTCCTAAAGAAAATTGTAAGAAGCTAGTACAGCAAGCATTCCATCCTAGCCTGTTCATATCAAGGCCTAGAAGTGCATCTCTTAGCTCCATGTCAGATGCAAATATCCGAACCAAAGGTTTGATACCCAGCCATGCCACTCAAAATCAAGAGGATGTAATTATTGTAGACTCGGAAGATACCAACCCTCCCACTTGGCAGAGAGTACCAAGCCTAAGAAAATCAAAAAAGAGAAAAGTATCTTCACCTTCACCCGATAGGCTAACGATCACGAACACATTCAGTGGTCTTCCTGTTGATCTAAAGGAAGACAACGTGGAAATAGCGATGGAAAACGTCAAAAAAGTCACCAAACCACCACCCATCATTCTCTATGGCATTGATGATGTAAATAAGCTCACAGAACTACTAGAGAGTGTAGCAACGATGGCGGACTTTAATTACAAAGTAGTCAACCAAAACCAACTTAGGATCAATTGTGTCAATGCAGAAGTATATAAAAGCATAATAGAAATCGTGAGAAAAAACGGTCTCATTGGACATACTTTCAACAAAAAAGAGAATCGCTCCTATAGACTTGTGATTAGAAACCTTCACCATACAACACCCATATCTGTAATAAAAGAAACACTGGAAGAGACAGGTAACACTGTGGTTGGACAAATTATAAACGCCAAATACGGGCGAGACAAAAAACCCACGCACACATTTTTTGCCAACCTATTGCAGGGTCCTAACAATAAAGCTGCAAAAAATGTCAAATACATTCATCACCAGTCAGTTACAATTGAGGACCCAAGAAAACGAAACACCATAGTTCAATGTCAAAGATGTCAGCAGTACGGCCATTCAAAAAATTACTGCATGAGGCCTTATCGTTGCGTAAAATGTGCACAATCGCACAAAACATCTGAATGTCCGAAAAAAGATCGTAGTACTCCAGCGAAATGTGCCTTATGTCTCGGAGCCCATCCAGCAAATTTTAAAGGTTGTGAAGTCTATAAGCAAATATTAGAAAGAAAAACCAAAAAAGAGCTGTATCTCAAGTCTAGAGATAACCGCAAGACTGTCACGGATACATTTTTACTTCCACATCACCCCCCTGAAAGAGAAAGAATATACCCTGGTATGAACAAACAAATGAAATATAGTGAAATAGTAAGCTCTAAAAAGAAAACCAATGAAGGGAACTCGCATACTATCCAACAACCCAATAATACATTGGAGCAGATATTAATAAAACAAGCAGAGAAAATTGACCTAATCTTACAACAAATGAGTAGCTTAATTAGCCTCATAACAACCCTCGTCACCACAACTACAAAATGACTTCTCTCAAGATAGCAGCCTGGAACTTGAATGGACTGTCCCCAAATAAAGATTTGGTTGAAATTTTGTTACACATTCACAATATAGACATATTATTGATGTCTGAAAGCCACTTTACTGATAGCAGCCATGTTAATATTCCCAATTATAACATCTATGCTACTAACCACCCAGACGGCACTGCACATGCAGGAGCTGCTGTCATTGTAAGATCAACAATAAAACATCACGAACTTCCGCAGTTTAAAAAAGCACATATTCAGGCAACCACGATATCAATTGAAGACCGTAATGGGGCATTCAGTGTGTCTGCCATATACTGTCCACCAAAACACAAATTAGTTGAGGAGCATTATGATGAGCTATTCAACAACCTAGGTCCTCGTTTCATAGTCGGAGGAGATTGGAACGCTAAGCATGTTCACTGGGCGTCTAGACTCACTAACACCAGAGGGAGAGAGCTCAAGAAGAGTTTAGATAAGAACCATATTACTACAATCTCAACTGGAGAACCTACAAACTGGCCCACTGATCCAAATAGACTGCCAGATGTCATCGATTTCTTCGTCATAAAGGGCTTATCTAGACTCTTTTACAACATACAAACATCGTTGGACGGTAACTCAAATCATGTACCGGTAATACTGACAGTGGGAAGTACGGCTCTTGGTGTGGAAAAAAAACAAATGCTTTACAATAAACGCACTGACTGGTACTCTTTTCGAGAACTAATTCAAGAGAAACTGGAACTTAAAGTGGCCCTAAAAACTTGTGACGATATCGACAAAGCAGCTAAAGTAATAACCACAACAATCCAAGAGTGCTGTTGGATGACTACTCCTGATATAGAACGCCCACCACAACGTAAAATTTACTCAGATACGATACGTCTAAAATACTGGAAAAAAGAAAACTTCGGCGGATATGGCATACCAGCAGACATCCAAACGACAAGACGATTTATAACAAAGCAAGCAAAGAATTAAAACTTCTAATATCCGAAGCAAATAATGTCGCCGTCGAGACCTATGTAGAAAATCTCTCTGCTACAAAAGCGACGAACTACTCCTTGTGGAAAGCGTGCAAAAATTTTGATCGACCATTACGCCCAAAACCTCCAATCCAAACTCCAGATGGTAAATGGGCCAGAACTGAAAAAAATAAAGCTGAGGCCTTTGCGGATCATCTAAGTCGAATCTTCACCCAAAATGAACCGGACCCAAATTCAGATGAATCAGAAATCGACTCTGTGCTCATGCAGGATTTTCAACTTGACCTACCACTAAAAATAGTAACACCCAGAGAAATTCAAAGAAATATAAAATCTATGGAAAACAATAAGGCTCCAGGGTTCGATCTCATAGACAAGAAGGTCCTTCAAGAGCTGCCGCGTAAAGCTATAGTGTATCTTACAATGCTGTTTAACGCCATTCTAAGAATCGGACACTTTCCAGATATATGGAAAGTATCGCAAATTGTGATGATTCACAAACCGGGCAAAATTGCTCACGAAGTTACCTCATATCGCCCTATTAGTCTGCTCCCTGTTATGTCCAAACTCTTTGAAAGATCCTTACTACAGAGACTCTTACATGAACTCCACAAAAGACATACTGTTCCGGATCACCAATTTGGCTTCAGAAAAGGACATGCCACTATAGAACAAGTTCATAGAGTCTGTAAGACAATCAGAAAATCTTTTGAAAAAAAGGAATATTGTTCAGCAGCATTCCTTGACATACAACAAGCCTTCGACAAAGTGTGGCATAAAGGACTGCTATTTAAATTAAAAACTCTATTACCACATACTTACTTTATGATCCTCAAATCATACATAAGTAATAGAATATTTCAAGTAAGAGAAAATTGTTCCACATCTGGCTTTTATGATATCTCTGCAGGAGTGCCACAAGGCTCAGTACTGGGGCCTGTCTTGTATGTCTTATACACATCAGACTTACCACAAAGTCCCGAAGTTACCGTCGCAACTTTTGCAGACGATACAGCGCTGTTATCCTCAAGCAAAAGTCCAACCGAAGCTTCACATAACCTACAAAAGAGCCTGATTGAAATTGAGAGGTGGTTGGCTAGGTGGAGAATTGCTGCAAGCGTATCCAAGTCCGTTCACGTGACTTTCACTCTGTGCAAAGGTGACTGTTCACCAGTCACTCTAAACGGGACCCAGCTCCCGCACCAAGACTCGGTTAAATACCTAGGGATGCACTTGGATCGCAGGTTAACCTGGAGGAAACATATTCAAATGAAAAGAGATGAGATCAACTTCAACTATAGAAATCTCTACTGGCTCCTTGGCAGAAATTCAAAACTATCCATCGACAACAAGATTCTTATCTATAAAACTATCCTCAAGCCAATCTGGTCATATGGAATGCAATTATGGGGTTCTGCCAGCAACTCCAACATAATGATTATACAAAGAGTGCAAAATTACATACTTAAGCAAATATCAAATGCACCATGGTTTATCAGAACAGAAGAGATCCATGACAATCTAAACATGCCGATGGTTAAAGAGGAGATAAGTACCTACGGCGACAAATACAAAAAGCGACTCCAATCGCATCCCAATAAACTTGCGGGACAGCTCACAGTCCCTGAAAGCATTCGTCGCCTAAAGAAGCGGCGAGACATCTTTGACCAGTAGAGTCAGCAAGATGACTGGCTTATAACCAATAAAGGGAAGCTACTGCGCTGGCAGTAGCCCCTCACCTGCTATATAACCCCACCACATTTGCTTATAGTCATACAGACTGATCGCAAATAAGTACAAAAAAAAAAAAAAAAAAAAAAAAAAAAATCCTTCTGTGCCCTGGATCAAAGATAAAAAGGCTGGGAAACTCACATCAATCATTTTAAGAACGCCGAGCTCACAGACCGAGAGCCAGCTTGAAGCCAGGCTCGTTCTTTCAAATTTGTATTAAAAATTTTACATATATTTTGAATAATTTTGGTCCATCTTGCCTTATAGCGCCGATGTATAAACAAGTTGAATTCCTGAGACGAGCTCAGCCGAATACAAGGGATTTTCAATTTAGCGTTTTTTTTTTTTTGCGAATTTTTCTTTATCTTGCAATAGTTCACCCCAGCACGAATCTATAACCGAAAACAGCAACTCGATAGCTCATCTCCTTCATACCCAAAACCGTGACAGAAAATTGGCAACGGCGACGTCGACGACAACTCGATAGCAATAGGGCTTTTCTAAAGAAAATCCCTAAAAATTGTGATGATCGTAGAGCATATGTGAATTTTGAGACGAAAAGGCAGTATCGTCGATTACAATTGTAAATATTGAATTTTTCCTGAATGAATAAATCATCATGCTATGTGAGATGTTTCAATCTCTAAATGAGTAAATTGTTCAAACACTAACCCCTGCCTTCTTGTGAAGAATTTCTTTCACCATAGCATCCATGGTTCTTTCCCTTTCCTCATGATAACTTCTTTGTTGTTCTAATAAAGTTTCCATATTTAGCGTGTGTTTATACTGTTGATTCAGCTCATCAATAACATATATTCGCGACCGCTAGGTATCTTCGGTTTTCGGTTTATTGTAAATAATGAATTGCTTTGCTAACCCACACAAAGTAAAAAGCATAGATTGTAAAAAGAGGTATGGAGCGGAGCTAATCAAACAAAATCTAATTTTTGACACTTAGTTATGGACTTTTTTTTTATAGATTTTATTGGCAACTGGATACAAAGCCTATTTCAAAAAAAATGAATTAATTAATAAAAAAAAGTGTGGTGATTTTCGTGGGTTTTCATAGGTTTTAACTCATGATTAGCTGTGCAAAAATGAGACTGATTTATCATACACGTTTGATTAACGCCCACGCGTTTGGGCCGATACTAGTGCTATGACGATCTTTTTCCTTTTCATGTCATCATACTTGTATAAATGACCTAGAATTTTCTGTCATCTTAATCCGGTCTAGTAATGGAAATGATGCTCACTAAGATTTGAGTATTGAGAAACGGAGATGCCATGCGCGCGAGTTCCCCTCTGTCCAAGGAACTGCACACATAGCACATATCAGTTTATAAAAACCGGCCAAGTGCGAGTCGGACTCGCCCATGAAGGGTTCCGTAGCAGCGAGTAAAATTTTATATATGAGTTGATTGAATGAAAGGTAAATAGCGGTTTACGATTTATGACGTATTAAAAGAAAATTACTTACTAGATTTCGTTCAAACCAATTTTTGGTGGAAGTTTACATGGTAATGTGCATCATATATTTTTTTTAGTTTTATCATTCTCTTAATTTAGAAGTTACAGGGCACACAATTTACCACTTTAGAAGTGTCTCTCGCGCAAAATATTCAGTTTAGAAAAAAATGATATTAGAAACCTCAATATCATTTTTGAAGACCTATCCATAGATATCCCACACGTATGGGTTTGACAAAAAAAAATTGTGTTTCAGTTTTAAATACGGAACCCCCAAAATCTTGGTATTTTTTCCATTTTCTGCGAAAATCTTAATGCGGTTACTAATACATCTACTTACCAAGTTTCAACAGCATAGTTCTTATAGTTTTGGAAACAAGTGGCTGTGACATACAGACGGACAGACAGACAGACATGACAAATAATAAATCTATACTGGGTTCGGTTTTTAGCCATTTGGCTACGGAACCCTAAAAACTAGTTCTTGCGATCATCCCCGCAGTCGAAATGTCCGCGTATCGCTTCTCTGAGCTCCCGTGAATATCAGAAAATGGCTGATAGCGTGATAGCACGTTATCACTGCACTGATATTAGTGCAGTTATAACGTGTAACAAGTGTTCAAGAACATCAAATCTTGTCAAAGATGGTATTCCATTTCATAGGTAAGTGTATTTTTATTAATTTCCTTTAGATTTCAAATAATCATTTACATAACTATTAACCTATCGTTCGATAAATAAGTCTTGTGGTACAGGAGTTTGACACCGAAACTCCAGTATGGATGTCCCATATCCTATATCTATGGAATGTCCACAACATGCGAATGAATGATTGAATGAAATAAAAACCGATGGGAACAACAATTTATCGTAGAAAGGTCTGAAAATTATAATAATTATTTTATAACTTATCATGTTATATTATATTAATAATAACTAATAACTAATTTATCCTATCCTACTATATATAATATTATAAATGTGAGAGTTTGTGAAGATGTTTGGAGTTTGTTTTGCCCCGAAGATCTTGGTGGAGCCGCAAACACTTCAAGCGCTAACTAATTATCACCAGCTTTAGCCATACTATTGTACCGTACGATGAATGAGAGCACTAGTGGCAAACTAGTCACTAGCCCTTAGACCAATAGCACTTTAAAGCCCCTAAGGACTGTAGATTGCAAATGAGTAATTATAAACCAATTACTTTGATTTCTGTGTTTTCCACAAATTTTGAAAAGGCCATGTATTTTAGAATTTGTAATTTTTCCAGCAACTGAAATCTTTTATGAATGAAAATAAAAAATTCAGTGTTGTTCCAAGAAATATACAAGAAAACCATGTACTGCAACAACAAAGAACAGAAAACAACCTCTGGAGAATACAAATAGTAATAAATACAATATTTTAAATTGCTCAAAGTGTTAAAAAACTGCTCAAGTTGCATTTATAATTGCTCAAGTACAGTTTGTAACAGCTCCATATACCACGGTACTATTTATAGTCAGTGGTTTAGTTTAGGTTAGAACTGTGACCACAACGCACGAACCGAGCGAGCGAAGCGAGCGTGCCGCGGCAGCGGCCGGCGAAGTGGCAGAACCGAATCGGTCAAGTTATTGGTTTAGGTACAGTTAAAACTGCGGTATAAACTCCCAGGCCATAAAAATAACCGTAAATACGATAATATCTATATACGTTAAATTTGTTCAAACTATTTATATTTATTTAGTAATTAAGGAAAGTGGAGCTGTTACAAACTGTACTTGAGCAATTATAAATGCAACTTGAGCAGTTTTTTAACACTTTGAGCAATTTAAAATATTGTTTATATCAGAAGATATCGGAGTTTGAAAGTACGGGTAAATGAATTTTTTTCAACGACTTTATTGATTTTTAATTAAATAATTTAAGGTGAGCAATTTTAAAGGACGACGTAGTTGAAATGAGCTATTGAAAATCTATCGATTAGTATTTTTTTTATTACAAATATTATTATTTTGCAGGCTGGGGTGGGGTAGCTGTTGGCAGTACTGGTGGAAGCTACTTTTTTAAATATTAATAGAGAAGACCAAACAAAATACATTCGTATTTACATTATTATTTTAACAAAAGAAAGTATTCTACCAACATTCAATTATAATATCAAAATTATTATTATTTATTGTAAAAGTTAGGTTCCTGTTTTATTCACTCATAGTCATTATGTATGACTTTTTATAACTATACTCCGCACGCCGAATGATGATCCCTATGACGTTTCAATTGACAGTTGTATTAGTTATGCGAAACAATTTCGATAAAATACTGTTTTTTCAGGCAAATGTCATGTCATTCAGCCAGGTCATTCAACATAATAAGCAATATTTATTTATTTTGAAAAAAAAGACTACGCGCATTGATGGACATAAAACACTAGATAAAAAAGTAACAGCCTTATTATATTTTATTTTACTATACTTTAATTTTTATTCAAATTGCATAATTTAAAGAATTTAAAATTCTTTTTGAATTGAATTTTAAAGAATTCATAATTAGCTGGCAATTATGGATTACATGGAAAAGTATTTAAAAGGAGGCCATAGACCTACCGTATTTTTTTAATTCAGTCATGTGACGTCTTGTCAGTTTGTTTTGTCTTCTTGTCACACCGCATCACATCGCGTCATACGAGTGCTCTAACGCCTTGTATGCGCCACGTCTTTCTTTGTTAGCTGAGTTTTGTTTCTGTTTTCGCTGTTTTGTGTTATTTGTTGATTTTCTGTTACCTGTTTGTTGATTTTCGGTTTTGCAAAATGCCGAAAAGACAGCGGAAAACTGTTCTCAACAGTGAAGTTCGCGAGTTTGTAGTTCGTTTGCGAGACTATTTTGCTCGTGAACAACAAAATGGCGGACCCTTGTTACCGCTTGACAATGTTCGCGATCATGTAGCCGATGCTCTAGGAATCAGAAAGGCTACTGTTTCTCGAATAACAAAGGAAAAATTTGGGGAGTCGTCCATGGAGGACAATAAACTATTAACACCAAAGAAGAAAAAGAAAAGGTTATGTCATATAACAGAACCTGATGATTTTGATTTAGATGCTATACGCAATCATATTTATGCTTACTACCTACGAGGTGAACTACCGACCTGCCAGAAGTTATTATCTTCATTAAAAGCTGCAGAACTCTTCAAAGGCGGTGCTACTTCTCTTAGAATTGTTTTGAAAAAATGTGGATTCCGCTATAAAAAATGTGACAAGAGAAAAATATTAATGGAGCGTACTGACATAGCTTTACTACGATGCGATTTTCTTCGCAAAATCAAACAAATTGATAACTGGGAGAAGGTAGTATACCTTGATGAGACATGGCTGAACGCCAATCATACTGTAGGTAAGGCATGGACGGATGACACAGCCAAATCCAGCACAAAAACTCCTGAAGGAAAGGGCCAGCGCTTAATCATTTGCCACGCTGGCACAGCTACAGGTTTTGTGCCGAATTGCCTGTGGGCTTTGAAGTCAGTGAAAACAACGGAGTACCACGAGGAAATGAATTTCGAAAACTTTAAGACATGGTTTATAAAACTATTAGCAAATTTGAATGAGCCTCACTATATTTTAATGGACAATGCTTCATATCACTCAGTTCAAATTAACAAACCCCCCAGCAGCAATAACAAAAAAGCTGAAATTATAGGGTGGTTACAACGCAATGGTGTGGAAACTGACAGTCAGATGTTAAAAAAAGAGTTGGTTAGACTGTTGAACTTTCACAAACAACAGACATCATATTTTTTGGATGAATTGGCCAAATCAAATGGACACACGGTAATTCGGTTACGCCTATCACTGCCAATATAATGCAATCGAGTTGATATGGGCGCTGATCAAAGGTATCTATATTTTTTATTTATATAATATTATGTATATGCATATATTTCTAAAAATAATTACTAAATGTACAAATATTTTCAGGTCATGCAGCTAGGCATAACACAACTCCGCCATTCACGGCAAATAAAATGATGGTTTTATTGGAAGAAGCTTGCGCTCAAGTGACAGCTGACGATTGGCGAAAAGTGGTCGAAAGAACGAAGAAAATTTGCTTACAAGACTGGGATCGAGATGTACAATACGACAATATCATTGACCAACCGTTAATAATAAACGTCACGGATAGCTGCAGTTCAGACTCAGATTTTGAAGATCCGATTGACCCTGTATCAGATTCAGATTGATATAAATAAAATACAAACTCAAAGCATTTGTTTTATTTTTCCAACAAATTATCGATATTTTGTTTATCGGTGTGTCCCTTCTTAGTCGATAACAGCTTGACGACGTAACTTTTGCAGCACGTACTATGTACATTTGCATTGAGTTTTTTTCTATTATTTCCGAACATTACGTAATAATTTCTTAATATTCATTTTTATAATTTACAATTGTACACAATTATGATTTTTTCGACTTTTTAATGGACCTCTAAAGGATTTGATGTGATAGGACGTCAGTACAATGTTAAGCGCTAACGAACTGTCATAGGGATCATCATTCAGCGTGCGGATTAAAATAAGAACCGTACTACATTGAACAACAACAATTGAAGTATGGTTCATGGTCATGATCACGCGCGTGCGTGCCGGCCGGTGAAGCAACCGCTTTATATTTTTTTTTTTTAATTGGCTCGCTCTGGTTGGGTAACGTCAGCGCTGTCATATTTCTACACGTTCTCTATTTATGTACTGCGATTTAGCAAGTGACCGGTGTTTAGATATAACGGTGTCGGTGTTTTATTATAATAATCATGGTCTATTCTACATGGATCAACCAGTTTCATATGATTATTTTAATAGTAAGTTCTATCATCACTTATGTTCAGTCGGATATACCAAGACCTCGCGGGGTTTCTTTATCTAAAGCACCCCTATATTCACCATCCAAAGATTTCACCTGCTTCGATGGAACAATGACTATACCATTCAACTATGTGAATGACGATTATTGCGATTGCTTTGATGGTAGCGACGAGCCAGGAACTTCAGCATGTCTAAATGGAGTTTTCTATTGTACAAACGCCGGTCATCGACCGCAAAACATACCAAGTTCCAGAGTCAATGATGGTGTATGTGACTGTTGCGATGGAACTGATGAGTACGCATCGTCCGCTACATGTGGCAACATTTGCGAGGAACTTGGCAAAGAGGCTAGGGCTGAAGCTCAAAGAATATCAGAGTTATACAAAGCAGGTAGTCACTTAAGAATAGAGTTAATTGAGAAAGGCAACTCAAAACGTAATGAAATGGCAGAGCAACTGTCACAGCTTGAAAAAGACAAGGCTGAAGCTGAAAAGATTAAAGAAGAGAAAGAAATTCTAAAGAATGATCTAGAATCTAAAGAGAATGATGCTCTCAAGGTGTATAGAGAAGCAGAGGAACTAGAAAGACAAAAGAAAGCTGAGCAGGAAAGGCAAAATACTATTAAAGAGGCTCTGGAACAATTTGATAGATTTGATTCAAACCAAGATGGATTGCTAACCATAGATGAAATAAAGATAGTAAATCTGTTTGATAAAAACAAAGATGGCCAAGTTGATGGGGAGGAAGTAAATTACTTCTTTGGTGAAAGAGAAAGTGTAGATAAAGATACTTTCCTAGAGAATACATGGTCACTGGTAAAACCATTATTAATGATGGAGCAGGGTATGTTCAAACCTGCTTCAGAAGCTGAAGACGTAGAGCAAGCTGATGAAGGTGATGCTGAAGATGCTATGGGTGACCTGAACAATGAGGAGATTGGACAGGAAGAGGATGATCAGGATACTACTGATCAAGATAATGAAGAGATAGAAGCAGATCAGCCAACAGGTGTCTACGATGAGGAAACACAAAGGCTTGTTGACGAAGCTTCTGAAGCAAGACGTGAACACACTGAAGCAGAACGTACTGTTAGAGAAATAGAGTCAAATATAAGAAAAATCAAAGAAAACCTGGAAAAGGATTATGGACTCCAACAGGAATATGCTACTTTAGAAGGACAATGCTGGGAGTATGAAGACAAAGAATATATTTACAAATTGTGTCTCTTCCAGAAAGTCACTCAGAAATCCAAGAATGGTGGTGGAGAAATTGGACTTGGAAATTGGGGAGAATGGGGTGGCCCTAATCACAATAAATACTCAATTATGAAGTATACAAATGGTGTTGCTTGCTGGAATGGTCCTAGCAGAACCACAACTGTGACCATCAGTTGTGGATTAGAAACCAAACTCTTATCTGTCACAGAACCCTATCGCTGTGAATATAAGATGGAGTTTGTAACACCTGCTGCATGTGATGATGCCAGTAATGCCCCTCAACACTCATCACATGATGAACTTTAATATTACCAGTGATTTATCTTCAACACTTTTGTAATGTGTTTAACACATAAGTTACAAAATGTAAAATCCTCATAGTCCATTATGATATTTCACTATAGATGTCTCAAATCTTTACACTATTTTCATAGGTGTGAATAATTCACAAACTGCAATCAACTTCAATTTAATATAGCATGTAGAGTATCATGAAGTAGTAAATTTATTTTTGTTTTAAGTGGAAGTGTTTATATTAATATAAAATGTCTTTGTGTTTACAATGTTCATACAACTGTTTCTGGTGGTAAAGACTAAAATCATAAAAAGCATTATTTTTCTCACATTCCTCAACTATATGGCTGTTTTAGTTCAAGTAGAGAATAAATGAAATGAACAAAAAACATTGTGAGTGATCAATAAATTTTTTGTTTTAATATTACCCACTTGTTTTATATGTTATTTTTTATGACCTGCCATGTCTATATGTATAACATTTCTAAAAATGTTCATCAATTTATCAAATTGCTTGTGTTGTTATTAACGCAGAGCCCAGACAGCTAGGACTACCAACCGGAAACTGGGCAACTAGTGTGGTCTTTTAATTACACCCCTAAGTAAACTACGAAATTTTAAAGTCATAAAACCTATAGAAAATTACTATAGTAGTGTACCTACATACATTGATTATTATCATAATATGGAGATTATTAATGCTATCTACACATAAGTATATCTATTTACAAAAACAAAGTCTTGTTAGTGATGACCGGGATAAATTCAAGAACAGGTAGAATGATTTTCATGATCTTTGATTTTTTAGTTTTTTTTTTTTCGCTGTTTTCGGTAATCCACATAACTTGATTCTAAGGTGGAATGAAGTTTACTGGGTTAGCTAGTTACTTAAATAATGTATTATTGATTGTGTTATGTTTTGTATCTCTTGTTATATTTACGGTGTTCTTCTATGTGTGACTTAGATGAAGTTGTCGATATGTTTATAAATGAAATACTTATATAAGATAGATCAGCTACCACTGAACAATATCAAAAAAGCTTGGATATATGAGAACTACAACATCACGTCTGACTTGGCCTTTTCTGGTATATGATTTCGGCAAAACCTTACTGGCGAAAATAGATGCAACTGTCATAAAATCACTAAAATCGTGGCTTGGACTAGCGCATTCTGCTGATCCCTCTGCTCTATTTAGGGATCAAAATAATTTTGGGATGAAATTAGAGAAACCATCGGAGCTCTATAAACACCTTAGAGTTACCAAAGCCCACATCTAAGGACACCATAAAAGGGTCCAAAAATGTGTCGGGCAAGAAGAAGACGGTGGCGGAAAACGTCGCCGTCGCCAGGACAGCGCTGGAGGAGCTCCTTGGTAGGAGCGTCTCCGAGGAGGAGGTCAAGCTCAGGGCCCGGGTCACAAGCCTGGAAACTGAGCTGGCCAACTCCTTGGAGCAACAGCGGGTCCTCCGGGAGGGGGTCAGGCAACTGACCCAGATGGTCAGGGGATCCCCGGAGGCCCAGAATGCCCCAAGAGCCCAGGAGGTGGCGGACCACCCGAGGGCTCTTGCGCCGCCAGAGGGGGCGCCTACGTCGGCGCCAAATTTGACGCCAAAGCCAGCCACAAAGTCGGCACCTAAGCCGGCGCCAAAAACAGCGCCTAGGCCGGCGCCCAATCCGCCGCCTGAGCCTGCGCCTAGTGTGGTGCAGCTCCTGGCGGCCATCGAGAGGCGGCTTGGCGTGTTAGAGGACCGGGCTTACCGTCCCCCACTGACACGGACTGCGTCTTTCGCGGCTGTTCTCAGTGGTAAGCCCGGCCCCGCCGCCCCAGTGGCCCCAACGCCACAAGGGAAGGGGAAGAAGCGCGGCACCCCCGCCCCCGCCATAACCGCCGCTCCCGCTGCACCCGAGCGTTCCTCCAGAGGGGAGGAATGGGTGGTAGCGGGAGCCGCCAAAAAGGCGAAAAAAGCCGCCAAAAAGGCGGCTAAGAAGGCGGCAAAAGCCGCTGCGGCGAAGGCGCCGAAGAGACTCCGCGCCCCACGCTCCACTGCCGTCGTCCTGACGGTGACGACGGAGGGTGTGGAGAAGGGCGTGGGGTACGCCCAGGTCCTGAGGCAGGTTAAAGCCTCAGTGGACCTCAAGGCCCTCGAAATTGAGGGGGGGCTCCGGTGCAAAACAACTCGCACCGGAGCTCGCCTCCTCGAGGTCTCCGGCGCCACCAACGGCCCCAAAGCCGACGCCCTAGCGGCCAAGCTGAGGGAGTCGCTGTATACGGAAGCCGTCCGCGTCACCAGACCCAACAAATGCGCAGGTTTGCGCATTTCGGGTCTGGATGACGCGGCCACGACGGAGGAAGGCATCTCCGCCGTCGTGGAGGCGGGCGGCTGTCCCCGTGATCAGGTGAGAGCTGGAGAAATCCGCTTCAGCTCCGCCGGTCACGGCACAGCAGTCGTCAACTGCCCCGTCGCAGCGGCGCAAAAAATTGCGGACGAACGGAGCCTCCTCGTTGGGGGCTTCCTAAAGGCGCGGGTGCAACTCCTGCAGCCCCGCGAGACCAGGTGCTTCAGGTGCCTGGCTGTGGGGCATGTGGGAGTGCAGTGCACAGCGGGAGACACCGTGGGGGATCGGTGCTTCCGCTGCAGTCAGCCCGGGCACAAGGCCAGTGCTTGTGATGCTCCGCCGCGCTGCTACAAATGCGTAGCGGAGGGCAAAGCGGCGGAGCACCGCGCGGACAGCAGAACCTGCGCCACCTCGAGGCCAAAGCCCCGTTCGTCCGCAACAGGGAGCGGGGGTGCCGCTCACGAGCGGTCACATTCGAGGCGGGATGCGGAGATGGACGTCCATTAATGGACACACCAATCCGCATCCTGCAGGCGAACATAAACCACTGCACCGGTGCTCAGGATCTTCTGTACCAGAGCATCGTGGAGTGGTCTATCAATGTGGTCGTGGTCGCTGAGCCGTACTGGGTCCACCCCGGAAGCCCGGTGGACCTGGACGGCGTAGCGACCGTCTTCGGGGGTTCCGCCGCGGACACCTCGCGCCTTGCACTCATTGCAAAGTGCAGAGGCTGCGTCGCGGCGGACTCTGAGGGCTTGGCTGTCGTGGCCGTCTACTTCTCGCCAAGCCTTGACCAGTACGAGCTTGAGCTAAGGCTCGCTGAACTGGACATTGTTCTCGCTGCGTGCCGTCCTCGTCCTATCTTGGTCCTGGGAGACTTCAACTCCTGGTCTCAGGCCTGGGGCTCCCGGGAAACCAATGACAAGGGGCGAGTACTGGAGGACTGGGCCAACACCCGTGGTCTAGAGGTCCTCAACCGGGGGAGTGTCGCCACCTGGGAGCGGCGGGGGCTCAGTTCGGTCGTGGATGTCGCGTTCGCGACCCCTGCTCTCGCCCGCCGCGTCCAGGGTTGGCGCGTGGTGGAGGAGGAGGTGACGGATTCCGACCATAAGTATATTCGGTTCAACGTCTCCCCTCCAACTAACCTGCCGCCGACAATCGCGAATCCCCCGGATCCACGTTGGGCGCTCAGACGCCTGGATCGGGAGGCTTTCCTGGAGGCATCAATAGTGCAGGCCTGGATTCCGTCACTGGCCAGGCCTGCCGATGTCGACGCAGAGGCGGAATGGTTCAGGAGAGCCATGTCGCATATCTGTGATGCGGCGATGCCTAGGGTTAAGCCCGGCCCGGCAAAGAAACAGGTGTACTGGTGGTCAGCGGAGATCGCACAGCTGCGAGCAGCGTGCGTGACCGCTCGCCGCCAGTACACCAGGTTTCGCCAGAGGCGTCGCCGCCCAGACGATGCGGCAGCCCGAGAGGCGGAGCTGTATGAGGCGTACAAGGGGGCCAAGAGGACCCTCCAGGAAGCCATAAAGCAGGCCAAACGGCGGGCCCGCGAAGAGCTGCTGGAGTCTCTGGAGCAGAACCCATGGGGGCGTCCTTACCTTGCGGTCAGGGGCAAAATCCGCCCAAGGGCGCCCCTACTGACCCAGAGCCTGAGGGGATACTGGCATACATGTCCCTCCGCGTATGGCTCCGCCTCAGGCGCCTGACGCTGATAATAGCGAGGGCGATGTGCCCGAAGTCAGGGAGAGTGAACTGGGGGTAGCAGTGCTCCGGCTTAAAGCCCGGAAATGCACTGCCCCCGGACCCGACGGCATTCCAGGCCGAGCATGGGTCCTGGCCCTGGAGGAACTAGGGCCTCGACTGGTGGCGCTCTTTAGCGCATGCCTCGAAAGGGGCCAGTTTCCAAAGGCTTGGAAGACGGGGAAACTGGTCCTTATCCGGAAGGCGGGGCGGCCGGCGGACCAGCCATCCGGATACCAGCCGATCGTGTTGCTCGACGAGGTGTGCAAGCTCTTTGAGCGGATTATTGCAGAGCGCCTCGTCGAGCATCTCACGAACGTGGGGCCAGATCTGGCGGACAACCAGTTCGGTTTCCGGCGGGGGCGCTCCACCGTGGAAGCGATCATGCGCGTTAGGCGCCTGGAGGAGGAAGTAGTCTCGCGGGGTGGGGTGGTGGTGGCGGTGTCTGTCGACATCGCCAACGCCTTCAACACCCTACCCTGGAGCTGCGTTAGGGAGGCGCTCGCGTATCACGGAGTGCCTCCTTACCTCCGCCGTATTGTCGAGGCATACCTATCCGAGAGGGCCATAGTTTACCCGAGCTGGCTAGGGCCAGGGCGGCGAGAAGTGTCGGGCGGTGTTCCGCAGTGGTCGGTCCTAGGGCCACTCCAGTGGAACATCGGATACGACTGGGTGCTGCGCGGCGGTGTGCGCGGGCGAGGACGCCGCAGACTCGTCTACGCCCGAGACTACCGACCTCCATGATCGGGGCCTGAGGACGGCAGTTGGCCGACTCGCCGTCCTTACAGAAGCAAGCCGTGCGGAGGCGTGTCGTGTGTGCCCTACACACGCCTGCCAACTCACCGAAGCGGGATAAAACCCGACCCCACCAGGCGAGGCCGCGGTGGCCCTTTCGAGGGCTTACCCGGGGTGCCCGGCAACGGACACTTGGGGAGGACACCGTGCGGTTTTAGTCGAGACACGACATAACCACCCCCGCTGGCTAGCGGGGGGGTATCCGAAGGGATTTCGCACGTAAAAAAAAAAAAAAGCCCACATCTTAGTTAAATCCCCAAGATGACACAGTCAGGGCACTCCCGAAAGATAATAACGCGTCCGAGCTTGAATCTAGACTCCTATTCCATCGAGTGTCGAACAGAGTGGGGTTGGGAGTACGAGAGCCAAAAAGGGACCAGGATATACTTGGGTCCTTTCTAAAACAAGACGAAAATGATAAATATCCAGTGCACGCGATGAATGTTATACTTGTGGCGAGGCAATAGGGACGGCTAGGCACATATTAGTAGGATGTAGGATGCTTCTCGATAGAGGCCAATATCACGCCGCCACGACAAGGTGCTTATCATCATACGTGAACCAATGAGCCTGGCAGTAGCTAGTGCCCAAAAAGGATTGACTGCTGACACGACGCCATATCAACTTTGTGTCTGAAGGTTCATCCATAAAATCCAGGAACAAACCTTATTCAATCTTAGATACTGCCCCAGATTGGACTCTCCTAATCGACACGTATGAAAAGCACTATAAAATTCCCGAGGAGGTTGGGGTTTCGTCATCATCTAGACCTGACATATTTCTTTATTCGAAAACGATAAAATATGTGGTCCTTGTGGAACCGAAGGACCACACAATAAAGAAAAATAAATACTATGATCTCACAAACGAATTAATCAAACAAGTTGAATTCCTGAGACGAGCTCAGCCGAATACAAGGGATTTTCGATTTAGCGTTTTTTTTTTGCGATTTTTTTTGTTATCTTGCAATGGTTCACCCCAGCACGAATCTATTACCGAAAACAGCAACTCAATAGCTCATCTCCTTCATACCCAAAACCGTGACAGAAAATTGGCAACGACGGTGACGTTGACGACAACTCCTTAGCAATAGGGCTTTTCTAAAGAAAATCCCTAAAAAGGTTACGTGATTAATTTGTATCCAGTGGAAGTGGGAGCGAGAGGTATACCAGCAAAATCTCTCTATAACCTACTTAAAGATCTAGGCCTATCGAGAGCTACAATAAGCTCATTACTAGGACGAATGTCTAAAGCAGTACTAGTAGGTTCGCATCAAATTTGGTTAGGCAGGGAGGGGAACTTGGGTAGTGAAGGTAAGTGTTGATGTACATCAGCAAAAGGGGCCCCTTCTAAACCTACACTTGGGTCCATAGATTATTATAAATATATACTAGAAACTTGGGTCGCAAGTCCCAAGCACTGTCCCGAGTTCCCAACTCAGCAATACGATGGATCCGGTACTCGCACGGAGAATCCATGGATTGCTAAGAATATCGGTCTATTATACAAATTATTTAAACATAATAAGATATAATTATTTTGTTAACTGTAGGTAAAAGTTAAAATAGTAAGAAAGTATGTGTAATCCACGCTAAAATCTTACTAGGACGGTTACCAACCCAAACTTAAGCGTAGCGAGATTTGCCTATCTAACAATAGGTCAACGTGACCGGTCGACTTTTTCCAGGTTTTTCGGTGATTATTCCTTGATGGTAAGACCGATCTGGACATTCGACACTCAGTAATGTCTACTTGATCACCGTGGCAAATTTGGTCAATTTTTATCAATTGTTTGAAATGCAATTTTGAAACCAAAGACGCTTCGCTCGCCTTCGGCTCGCTACGCTTAATAAAGTCAGACCTACAATTCCATTGGGCAATGCCTTAGGTAGATGAAGATTGCAATGAGTAAATAACATTTTGTTCAAATACTGAATACAGTAGGTTGCATTGCACACCTACCTACCGCTTCTGGGTCACTAGCTGTTGCCCGCGGCTCCGCCCACGTGGAATTCTGACCCCGTTACCGCTTCACATGAACATATTCCAGGGATGATAGTAGTCTATATGTTATTCCAGACTATAAACTATCCCTGTAGTAGGAAGTGGGATTTAGGTTTATATATATATATAGCTGCTCGTGCTGATTCACTGACTGACTCACTCACTCACTCACTCATTGATCACCTCTCCTAAACAATTTTGTATGAAACATATTTTCTTTCACTGATGGGTTCGTATAGAGTATAAAAATTCATTCGGAGGAAAAATATGGAGAGAGCTGATGATTGAGGATTTAGGAGACGGGTGAAGAGGAGAGCTGATGATTGAGGATTTAGGAGACGGGTGAAGAGCACGCTTAAGGTATTGAAGATAGGTTGAGGGCCCTCACCTATGTTTAATACCCTGGCCGTGCTCCTCACCGATCTTCCGAACCCTCGATCATCATCTATTTACATATTTCTGACTAAGAGTTCTTCCACAAAAACATTTTAAAAAGAAACCATAAATCAGTCTTTTTTTTTACGTGCGGAAATCCCTTCGTATACCCCCCCGCCGGCCAGCGGGGGTGGTTATGTCGTGTATCGACTAAAACCGCACGGTGTCCTCCCCAAGTTGCATAGTTCAAAACATGTAGTCTATTCAATATTCGCCATACATATTCTATAGAAAAATAAATTCCGCCATCTTGAATTTTTTTTCTATTCATCGAGTAGACCTCTAGGTCCTGATCATCTTTTGCCAAAAAACCTCTCTTCTATCTTCTATTATACTTTGTGAGATAGACGCTGTCGAAATTTGTATGGGCGCCATTTTGAATCTGCCATTTTGGTTATATTTTTAGCTCACTGGCAATTGGATGAGATTCCGAGTGGTTTATATTTGAGCACCCCCTACCTCTCTTCAATACCGTGGCCGTGCTCTTCACCCGTCTCCAACATCCTCAATCATCAGCTCCCTCCATATTTTTCCTCCGAATGAATTTTCGTCCTTTATACGAAAGCATCAGGGAAAAAAATTACAGCAGAGGTGAACCATAACGCAATGCATCCATCTTTAAAACTTTCTGAGAGAGACACCCATGACATTTGTGTTGACGCCATCTTGAAACCGCTATTTTGGATTGATTTTCATCTCCCTGCCAATTGGATGTGGTTCCGAGTATTTTTTGTTTGAGCAGCCCTCACCTATCTTTAATACCCTGGCCATGCTCCTCACCCATCTTCCAAATCCTCGATCATCATCTATCTCCATATTTCTGACTGAGAGTTCTTCCATAAAAACATTCTGAAAAGGACCAGAACCATATCAAAGTCTTGCATAGTTCCCAACTTGCAGTCTGTTCAATATTCTCCATATATTTTGTATGGAAAAATAAATTCCGCCATTTTGAATTTTGTTTCTGTTCATTGAGTAGACCTTCAGGTCCTGATCATCTTTTGCTAAGAAACTACTCTTCTATCTTTTATACTCTCCGAGATAGACACCGACGAAATTTGTATGGCGGCCATCTTTTTTTCTCCATTTAGAATTTTTTTTCAGCTCACTGCCAATTGGATGAGGTTCCAAGTATTTTTTGTTTGAGCAGCCCTCGCCTATGTTTAATACCCTGGCCGTGCTCCTCACCCATCTTCCAAACCCTAGATCATCATCTATCTCCATATTTCTGACTAAGAGTTCTTCCACAAAAACATTTTAAAAAGAAACCATAAATCAAAGTCTTGCATAGTTCAAAACTTGTAGTCTATTCAATATTCGCCATACATTTTCTAGAGAAAAAAATAAATTCCGCCATCTTGATTTGTTTTTCTATTCATCGAGTAGACCTTTGGATCCTGATCATCTTTTGCGAAGAAACTACTCTTCCATCTTTTATACTCTCCGAGATGGACACCGACGAAATTTGTATGGCGGCCATTTTTTTTTCGCCATTTTGATTTTTTTTTCAGGTCACTGGCAATTGAATGACGTTTCGAGTGACATCTGCTCAAGCACCCCCAACCTATCTTCAATACGAGTGAGAATATGAGTGAAAGAGAGAATATGAGTGTGTGTGTGTGTTAGAAGTTGTTAACAGACGTTTATCCAACCTCTGGAAGAATAAATAAAATTTTGTTAGTTTTTCGAATCCTAACCTATACCTAACGTTACAAGTGTGAAAACAAACCTGAAAGTGATGTTATGGATCACCCGTCGATGAGAAAACAGTCAATTCCACAACGATATAGCACTATCAAGGTAAATTTTTAACGTCAACATTGTTTAAAAGTGCACCTACACATAGAAACCTGTGTAATTACATATTCATTTAATTAGTAATTACCCAACAAAAACACGATCAGCTGACACGGAATGAGGGCAGCTGTCAATCTTATAATTTGAATTCTGGTTATGGATAATGAGTCTTTTTATCTCTAAAGCTATTTAAGAGTAACTAGTCTGGTCAGTGTTGCAAAAGCACAAAAATACAATTGGTATCTCTAAATCTGAATCCGCCTTTGGGGTAAAAATAATAATAAGTAAAATTAACAATTTAACAACAACAAATAGAAAAGGAAGCAAAATGGCATCAACGATTAACACTTGTGGTGGCTGTAAAAAAACAACTAAAGCCAAAGAATGCATTAAATGTGCGATTTGTGCGCGGAAGTATGATTTAGAGTGTGCTAATATAACACAAAAAGGGTTCAACACTATGGACAGCGACACCAAAAATGCATGGCAGTGTCCTGAATGCCGTTGCAAGCAACCCAAGACTGACAATACGAATACGCCTATACGATCTTCTCAGAATTCCACGGCAGTATCTTTGAATTCATCTGACACGTGCAACATCACAATACGGAGCAAACCAAGTAATACCAGACTCGAAACCACAGCTTGTAATGATAGTTACATAACGGAAAATAAACTGCGCTCCATTTTAAAGCAGGAAATTAAGATGATTATTAGGTCCAGTATCGAAGAGACCATACCTGATCAACTTCGAGCAATCAACGAGCAAATCTCAGGATTCCAAGAAACTATGGCTTTCTTTAACAAGTTGTATGAGGAACTGAAAAATAAAATCGAGGAAAAGTCATCCGCCATTACTCACCTGCAGAAAGAGAACAACGAGTTGAGGGGCACGGTAAAGGACCTTTCGGATAGGCTGGGATGCGTGGAACAAAACATGAGAGATAATAACATTGAAATTGTCGGAGTGCCTGAATTTAGAAACGAAAACCTGATTAATACCACGCTGCAACTAGTCAAAACTGTGGGCGGCGCAATTAACGATGAAGATATTCTCCATGCAACTCGAGTTGCAAAAATCAATAAACAAAGCGACAGACCACGCTCAATCGTGGTGAAACTTCGCAGTCCACGTCATCGAGATATCTTACTTGCTGCTGTTTCCAATTTTAATAAGAAGAATGTTAAAGACAGGTTGAGTTCACAACACCTAGGTCTTGGTGGACCTAAAGTTCCGGTATTTGTAGCAGAACACTTAACGCCAGGCAACAAGTCTCTCCACGCTGCAGCGCGTAAAAAGGCTAAGGAACTCTCATACAGATTCACCTGGGTACGTAACGGTAGAATTTTTGTACGCAAAGATGAACAAAGCCAAGCAATCCTAATTCGTAGTGTTGAGAGCTTGAAGAGTATTGTATAATTTTTTTATAGTAGTCTCGGTTAGTGTATTGGTACTATTAATTTGTAACAATGCTTGACATTTACTATCAGAACGTCGGTGGTACTCGGACCAAGATTGTCGATATCTGTAAAAAAATCTCTGTAAATAATTATCCCGTCATAGTCTTAACGGAAACCTGGCTAAGGGAGAGTGTATATAATCGCGAATTGTTTGACTCGAGATATGTGGTCCACCGGAGGGACCGATGTTTAGTGAGTGGTGGCAAGCAGGATGGTGGTGGAATTATTGTTGCAGTATTGCGTAGTATTCCATCTGCTCGCATAGTCTCGTGGGAAAGTGAGTGTGAAGATATATGGGTTACACTCCATATAAAAGTGAACAATATATTGAAAAAAATCGTCGTATGCGCCGTCTACTTGCCACCTCCAGTCACGTCAGTATTACTGGATAAGTACCTTACTAATACCACTAACATTATCAACCACGTTAGTGACATAATAATACTGGGCGATTTCAATATGCGTTTTATCAAATGGACTCACCACACTACAGAATGCTATCTGACCCCTTCAAATTACAACTGTGCCTTGGGTTATTCTCTTGTTGACTTTATGTCCCTAAATGGCTTGAAGCAGGTTAACAACATAAGCAATGTTGACGATGTCTTTCTAGACCTTATTCTCACAAACTTTTCGGACTGCACCATGAGTCCACTCTCCGATCCGATAAGCAAAGTCGATAAGAGGCATCCTCCTTTACTTCTTCACGTTTCTATCGAAATTACGCACGACTACCTTAAGTCAAACCCAAGAAGTGACTTTAACTTCTTTAAGGCCGATTATGCCAACATTGTGGCGAGACTGAGTATAACCGACTGGAATGAGGTGTTCTCGGCATCCGTGACAGTAGATGACATGGTGGCTGCATTCTATGATTTGTTGAGGGAGGTAATTGTGCAATATGTACCACTCCGCAGGGTGCGATTGTCTGAGTTCCCGCCTTGGTTTAATGTCGGACTGATTCGTCTCATTTCGGCAAAGGATAAGATTCGGCTTAGGTACAAAAAATATAAAAATCCACGCGACAAAATTGAATATGACATTTTAAGGCAGCGTTGTCACAAACTAAGCAAAATTAGCCATAGTAATTATATTTCAAAAGTGGAAGCAAATATAGCAAAAGGTCCGAAATCCCTCTGGAAATTTATCAAAGATAAACGTAAGGGTGAACAAACATTACCGGCAACAATGTATTCGGGTGACTTAACTGAGAGAACTGGCTCTGGTATTGCGGATCTCTTTGCGGAACACTTTGCATCCGTCTACAGCTCTGACCCTGTCGATCAGCTGGGAGGTACTGTTCTACATTCAAAACTAAATAACTCGCTATGCCATATTAACTTCACTGAGAGAGAAGTGCTAAAAAAAATAAAACAGCTGAATATCTTAAAGGGTGCTGGTCCGGACACAATACCTCCTGTTTTTGTCAAACGCTGTGGTTCTGCACTCGCTTTACCGTTGACTATGATTATTAATCGTTCCTTCAAAGATGGTGTTTTTCCTGATGAATGGAAAAAAGCTCGTATTGTTCCTATACATAAAAAGGGCGATCATAGCAATGTAAAAAATTACCGCCCCATTTCGATTCTCTCTTGCTTTTCGAAACTGTGTGAGTCCCTTATATGTCCAGTTATCACAAATCATATCAGTGCCGCCATTACCTCGGCTCAGCATGGCTTTAGGACTGGTCGCTCTGTGCACACAAACTTGGTGTCATTTGTGTCTGATCTGTCTAAGGATATTGATGGGGGGGGACAGGTCGATGCCATTTATACCGACTTTTCCAGTGCTTTTGATAAAGTGAGTCACCCCTTGTTATTGATAAAACTCAAAGCCCACGGTATTTACGGTAATCTTTTAGAATGGTTTCGTTCCTACCTTCTCAATAGACCGCAGATTGTCTCAGTAAAGGGATATGACTCTGGGGTGTACCTCGCCGATTCTGGTGTACCACAGGGATCTCATCTTGGACCGTTGCTTTTCTCCCTATTTATCAACGATATTTCGGACTGTATCGATCACTCAAAATTTTGCTTATTTGCTGACGACCTCAAAATATACCATACAGTCAATTCCCAATCTGATACTGAATTGATTCAGCACGATCTCAACAGCATCCGCGAGTGGTGTCGCAGAAATGGTATGATGCTCAATGCAGATAAGTGTTACCATATAAAATATACTAAAAAAAGATGCCCCATTGACTCAACTTACAGCATCGATGGTAAAGTGTTAAAGGAGGTAAATGAAATTAGGGACCTGGGGGTTATATTAGACAGCGAATTGCGTTTCTCCACCCACGTGGATGCAGTTTCTAGAAAGGGAGCTCAAATGCTGGGGTTCGTTAGGAGGAACACAAGAGAATTCCGCCAAACCGAGACGAAAGTCTTGCTCTACAACGCGCTGGTTAGAAGTCATCTGGAGTATGCCTGTGTAGTCTGGAGTCCCACACATGCAGTTCAATCACAAAGAATTGAAAGTATCCAGCGTGCGTTCACGAGACAATTAGCATACACTTTGCCCGGGATTTCACATAGGGCCCCTTATGACCAACGATTAACCTTCTTTAAAATGAAGACACTCCATCTTCGCCGCAAAGTCCAGGACCTAGTGTTCCTGCACGGACTTCTTAATGCCAGTATAGACTGTAGCCAGCTACTCTCTAGCATCGGACTCAATGTGCCCAGCCGAACGCCGAGACACCCAAATATAAGAACTTTCCATATTCCGCTCTGCAGAACCAATGTTGGCAGACAATCCCCTATGGTCCGAATCTGTTCCGAGTACAACTCATTAAGTGGGAGCTCGAACAATCTTGATATCTTCGTTGATTCCATCAACAAGTTCAAAAGAAATCTCTTGAAAATGTTTTGAAACCCTCGCGAGGGCTCTTCAGCATTGAGGGTCGCTAAAGGTTTCTCACTTAATTAAAATAATTCTGAGATAAAAAAAAAAAAAAAAAAAAAAAGTAGGTACATGGAATTACAATTAGTAAAATCAATGCAATTATGTTTCTATTTATATGTGATTCTTACAAAACAAAAATGAACTGCTTATTATTATTATTCTCCTCAATTAGAATTATTGTAAATATGTAAATAGTTTAATCTTTTCTAAAATTAATTGAATGATAATGTAATTTATTTAAATTTAAATTTTATTAAGTAGAATCAAATATTTATGTTATTTTAATAGCTTCTATTTTAATAGCAAATGTTGTGTATATCTATAATAGGTATGCATATAAGAATTGTAAAACGGATGCATGTCAGAAGATGAAGTTATATATGTATACTGTTGATGTACCAAAATAAATAAATAAATAAATACCTTAAGCGTGCTCTTCACCCGTCTCCGAAATCCTCAAAACATCAGCTCTCTCCATATTTTTCCTCCGAATGAATTTTTATCCTCTATACGAAACCATCAGTGAACAAAAAAATTTTCATACAAAATTGTTCAGGAGAGGTGATCAATGAGTGAGTGAGTCAGTGAATCAGCACGAGCAGCTATATAGATATTAATTAATAATAATAAGTACAGACATACGAGTATACCTACTTTAATGTATCGAGCCTGTTATGGAAGAACATCGTAAGCGACACAAATACAATTTTACAGGAGAGGTATTTTATTGGTTATTTTTTACTTGTTAATAAGATATGTCCGGTTATTGTATATTTAAATTTTTAAATTCAAAACACGTTAAGCTCTACGTATTATCAATCAAATTATTGCAGAAAGAGTTAAATAATGAGTACTTTGTCGCTTAAGATAAAAGTGTTTTCATCTTGTTTTTCAAAAATCGTCGTTCACGCTAATACTTTTCTTTCTATTTAGAGGTAATTATTTTGTTTCATCTTTTATCAGGGTATAATTTTAGGCGGTTCAAGCTGGACATAACCGCCCCCGCTGACCGGCGGGGGGGTATCCGAAGGGATTTCCGCACAAAAAACAAGGTATAACATCAACTTTTTTTTACGTGTGGAAACCCGTATCGGAATCGGACCGACAAAACCACACGGGGTGCCCGGCAATGGACACTTGGACAAGTGTCCATTGCCGGGCACCCCGGGTAAGCCCTCGAAAGGATTACCGGCGGAATTTCCATTGGCCTCGCCTGGTGGGGTCGGGTTTTATCCCGCGTCGGTGAGTTGGCAGGCGTGTGTAGGACACACACGACACGGCCCCGCCACGGCCTGCTTTTGTAAGGACGGCGAGTCGGTCAACTGCCGTCTTCAGACCCCGATCATGGAGGGCGGTAGTCCCGGGCATAGACGAGTCTGCGGCGAGGACACCGGAGACTGCAGAACTCGTGGGGCAGGGTTCTCTCCCGCTCCGTCTCCGCCGACTCTTTCGCGTGCATTACCTGCTCGCAGAAAAAGGCGGCAGCGTGCCACTTGCTCCCGTCGGAGACCACGGCCCTCACGATGGTCTCCAACGAGACCGCAATGAGATCCCGGCGTTGACTCGCCCACTCCACCAACGTGTAGCGCCGTGTTTTCCCCAGGATCCCCGCAGTGCTGGCAATGCGGCGTTGTCTCCAGGTGGATGCGCCTTGGATACTTACCGAAGCACCCGTGTCCGGTAAATATCTGGCAAATCCGGTAGGAGAGGTCACCGTTGTGCCTCTCCAGCCACTCCTTCATGGATGCTTCATGGACCTTGGATGCTCAAGTAGCACCCTCCATGTCTCCATGAGTTACCGGCGGAGCTGGGACCGCTGAGCCCTGATTTCTCGGTGCTCCGGCCTATGGCCCCACTCCAGCGCCTCCTTGCGTCACTGGTACAGCAACGCAAGGGCTCTCGCTTCCAGATCCCACGGAGGGATCCCGGCTAGGAGACATGCCACCTCGACGGAGATCGTGCGTTACCCCCTGATGACTCTGACGGCCATCACTTTTAACGGGTTGCTTAGAACAGCCACGTTGCGGGCCGCCAGAGTCTCCACCCATACGGGAGACCCGTATAGGGCCATGCTTCGCACGATCCCCAGGTACAGTCTCCTAGTAGGGGCGTTGGGTCCCTTAACGTTGGGCATCAGCCGCCATAGCGCGGCCGCAGCCCCCCTCAGTTTCGGGACCAGACTTCGGAGATGAGGTCCGAAGTCCCATCGGCTATCTAGTACGAGCCCAAGGTACTTCATCGTGGGCTCGATGCCGATGCTTACATCCCCTACGGTTATGCTGGTTCTCGCAGGTGGCCCCTTCCGAGGCCTGTGAAAACACATAGCCTTGGATTTGTGGAGAGCCACCTCGAGTCCCAGCCAATGTATTCGACCCACGACTTGAGCAACCCCTGCCGTGGCTTTTAGTGCCGCGCTTCGGTACTTTGCTCCCCGCGCCATAAAGAGGGTGTCGTCAGCGTAACAAGTTATGCTGAAACCCTCGAGCAACGGATCGTGGAGCACCCAGTCGTATCCGATGTTCCACAGGAGTGGCCCTAGGACCGACCCCTGTGGAACACTGCACGACACTTCTCGCCGCCCTGGCACTAGCCAGCTCGGGTAAACTATGGCCCTCTCGGATAGGTATGCCTCGACAATGCGGCAGAGGTATGGAGGCACTCCGTGATACGCGAGAGCCTCCCTAACGCAGCTACAGGGTAGGGTGTTGAAGGCGTTGGCGATGTCTGGAGACACCGCCACCACCGCCCCACCCTGCGAGACTACTTCCTCCTCCAGGCGCCTAACGCGCATGATCATTTTCAAGGTGGAGCGCCCCCAGCGGAAACCGAACTGGTTGTCCGCCAGATCTGGAAAATAAACAAAATGCTTATATGATAATTAAACGCAACACAGATTTTGGGCAGATATTAGAACTATCATTTTATCGTAAGTGAGAAACGTTACTTACGATAAGTTGGTTACGATAGTTCTGATTGTTCTAATATATGAAACTTTGACTTTTGACGTTTGCGATACTATATATTTCCTGTTGTAATTTTGATGTTTATGCAAATATGAGTTTATGGGTCTTTGAATTAGGGTCTAAATAATTTTAGATTTACGTTACGATAAAAAAGTGAAATACCTATATTCTGTCGTTTACGATGTTTTTCCATAACAGGCTCGGTATGTTGATGATATCGCAGTGGTGGATACAGACAGGAGTAGATTGGTGAAGACGTGAAAGGAGGCGCTTGAAAACGGTGGCCTAAAGTTAAATGTGGCAAAGACCAAGTACATGCCACACAGTGGGTACCACATATTTCGTATCACCAACTTTGGAACCTGGAACAGATCGCAAGATTCTGCAAGTAAAAAAACAAGGTTTGGGGACGCACCGCGAAAGTTGGATCGACCACGCTCTCCTCCGAGGGAGGAATGGGTAAATCGTCGTTTTCGATCGTCTTCTGCGGCATGGGAGAATTCTTCGACGACGTGAAGTCGGTGTCAAGTCCGAAACAAAAAATTCAATGTCATTCGTGGCACCGACTTCAACAAAAAAGACAAATGCGTATTTTTGTCTTTTGGATTCGATTTGTAATTCAGTAATTTTTCTTTTTTCAATTCCTGTTTTAGCGGTATTTTGGCTTTTGTAATCAGTTTTATTTATTATGAAATTTTACTTAATTCTCTGTTTATAGTGAACGTAACTTAATTCATATGGGACCACCTGAACCCGGGAGCTGAACTAATCCCGATGTTAAAATAATTTTTAAAAGGTAGCTACTGTAAAGCGTTGAGGGGTACCCTTGACTGTCTTTCGGCTCCATCATCAGATCGGCTCCAGACCTTCAATAAATAGTACCTTTTTTTTTTTTTTTTTTCGTGCGGAGTACCCTACGGATACCCTCCCGCCGCCCAGCGGGGGCGGTTATGTCGGGCTTCCACCGATTAAAACCGCACGCCGTCTCGGGTCTTAAGACGCCGGGGTGTAAGGTTACCCATAGAGCATATCCCTCGCACCCCGACTGACCCTGGGCCATCTCCGGTTTCGAGATGGTCCCCTTACTTGCTCTCCACTGTGCCATCTGCTAATTAGAGGGACACGTGGAAAGCTTCCGAACAGTCCTCAACAGGGCCGTCCCCGCCTCGGTCGGAGTTGGCCGTAGGCGGCAGCGTCTCTGCCACCCTAGGAGAGAGGCGCTGCCGTCTCCATTGCCCAGGGTGCACCGCGTGGAGGTCCCCAACCAAGCACCCCTAATAAATAGTACCTAGTGCTTTAAAATAGGTATGTCATAAAAAATTAACAAACGCATTAGTCGCATTGTACGTATATTTTATTATATATTGTTGTTATTATTTATATACACATATAAATATTATATATATATACCGTAATGTCGTGCATTAGTGATAGTGAAAATAATTATTCGTGCAGTAGTAATGACAGCGACGATAGTTACGCTAGTGTTGGCTCCGCACGGCCCTCACTGGCTGATATACTTCAGGTGCAATTTTCCGACGTTCCCAGAAATTTCAATGTCGTTCATATTAACGCTCAGAGTATTCCTGGCCATTTCCCAGATATGCTGACAAATTTTGATAATAATAATATTCATGCCATACTAGTATCCGAGTCATGGCTTAAACCATGTCTGCCCTCCAATTCCTACTCTCTGCCCGGTTTCACCCTTGTTCGAAATGATCGCATGCATAAGACATGCGGTGGTGTAGCTATATATCTCCGTTCTTATATTCCCTACTCTGTGGTTGATATATCGTCACAGCCACTATCACCGAATGCTGGCGAACATTTATTTTTAGAAGTCGAGCTACATCATTCAAAAATTTTCCTTGGTGTTTATTACTCTCCTTCTTTACTTGTTAACTACTTTTAAACCTTTGAAAATCTCTTACACAGTCTCACTCTTTCTTACAACCACACTATTATCATGGGCGACTTTAATACATGCCTATTAAAGAAAAATTCTCGCTCGTCCTCTCTTCTTTCTATTGTTAAATCTACCAACCTATTCATTCTCTCTCTTAATGCTACTCATTTTTTTCCTCACTGTGAACCTTCGCCTTCGCTTCTTGACCTCATACTTGTCTCATCTTTGAACCATGTCGCTAAACAAGGGGTGGTCAATATCCGGCAGATGTATTCTCGTATCATCATCTTCTCTATCTCTCCTATAAAATTCGTCCTCCTAAGGCAAAATTAAGAATATTAATGCAGCGAAATTTTTGTGCCATGAATATCGATCTGCTCCGACAAGAGGCGAAAGAGATCGATTGGTTACCTTTATTAATGTCAGAGTCTACAGATGAGAAGGTAGATATTCTTAATAACAATCTGTTCGCGCTCTACGATATACCTGCTCCTATTGGACCTATTAAAGTGAAGCATCTTCCGGCACCTTCGCTTACAGGATGACATTAAAAAACTAATTGCCAAAAAAGGAGCAGCTAAGTCCAAGTACAAGATGCGCCTCTCAGATCGTAATAAGGAAAATTATTTGAGGATACGAAATCACTGCAACAAGGTGTGTAGGAATGCAAAACGCCAACATGTCCATAGTTCTGTTCAAAACGGAGACCCAGCTAAAGTCTGGAAGTTCCTTAGAACACTAGGGGTTGGAAAGCAGTGTCAAGAATTAACTTCAACACGTCTCGATATTAATGCCCTTAACCGGCACTTCTCCACTTCGTCTAATTTTAGCAGTACAGCTAAAATTAATACACTTAATCATCTTTCATCGCTTCCCACTCCTGACTATTCTCTATTCGTCTTTAGTCAATTGTCCGTTTGTGATGTTGAGAATAGTATAAGTAGATAAGAGTAATTTACTCAACCAGTTTCAATCCGGGTTCCGTCCGGGGCACAGTACCACGACCGCCCTTGTTAGCATTACTGATGACATTAGGTCTGGCATGGAGAAGGGAAATCTCACAATCCTCTGTTTACTGGACTTTAGCAACGCCTTTAACACTGTGGATTTCGACATTCTCCTTGCCATACTAAGCTCTCTCAACATATCTCCATCGGCTATTGACTGGTTTCGAAGTTACCTGTCTGGTCGCCGGCAGCGCGTTCGACTGGATGATAGTTATTCATCTTGATCTGATACCGCTGCTGGTGTGCCGCAGGGTGGCGTTTGATCTCTCTTACTCTTTTCAATATTCATTAACTCTATCTGTAATCGACTTCTATGTTCCTACCACCTTTATGCAGATGATTTACAAATTTACTGTCAAGTGGGCTTGGACGATCTGTCTAATGGTATTGCCATGATTAATGCAGATCTAAGTGATTGGACTGCAAATTATGGACTCAGTATTAACCCTGGTAAGACTCAGGTTACTGTCATTGGCAACTCCAGACTGTTAGATAGGGTGGACTGGTTAGTATTGCCCCATGTTTATTTTGATGGCACTATTATTCCTATATGCGATACAGTCAAGAACTTGGGAATACACCTTGACAAAACCATGTCATGGTCGGCGCAAGTGCGGAATATTAGTCTCAAAGTATTCGCTACCGGAGCATCTCTAAGTAGATTACGTAATTTCCTCCCAACAGCAACTAAAATTGCACTAGCGCAATCTATACTCCTTCCTATTCTTGACTACGCAGATGTCAGCTATCTTGATCTTAATGAGGACCAACTTGATAAACTTGAGCGGCTCCAAAACTACTGTATAAGATTCATTTTTGGCTTGCGCAAATTGATCACATTTCCGAATTTCGTATTAAACTCAAGTGGTTGCCAATTCACCTTCGCCGGAATACTCATATACTCGCTCTTCTCTTTTATATCTTGTTTCACCCTGCTGCTCCTCTCTATCTTAATAATCGCTTCAAATTTATGCACGACACTCATACGAGATACTTGAGATCTTCGGAAAATTTAACTCTGGAAATTCAGCAGCATGCCACAACCTTTTACGACAAATCCTTCATAATTCAAGCTGCACGCCTGTGGAATGCTCTGCCTGAATCTATCAGACGAGCACAGTCATTACCAACTTTCCAAAAACTCGTCAAAGAGCACTAGGTACTTAACGCTTTAAAAACAATGTTGTATTTTTTTGTCATTATTTTTATCATTTATTATATTATTTTTATCATTTATACTCGCAAGATATATCTATGTATCTATGTGTCGCAATATTATTATAATTTATAATAGGTACACCACTATATCTACCCATTTCTAGCAATCTAGACCATCTAAAGGTTGTCTGGAACAGATCGCAAATTGCGATAAGGCCGCCCATTGTACAAGTTTATTTTTAAGTATCTTAGTCATTTGTATCCTTTGGTTGGTGTACAATAAAGAGTATCTATCTATCTAGTCGCCACTACGATTTTTGAAGGTACCCCTAGATTCCTCTCGGATGCCATTATCAGATCCTGGTTTCTTACTACTATTAAAGTACATTCTTTCTAATAAAAAGAGAATCATCGAGAATCGGTTGCCGTGATATTGAGTTATTCGTCCATTTGTCGCGATCATACTTAACGCAAATTTAAGACATATGGTTTTATCATGGATACCATTGTCAGAACTGAAAGCCAAAGCCAATTCCGTCGATGAGACTTTATCTGCTCAGAAACACGACTTCGACGCAATGGGTGTGTACTTTGGGGGGTTTGCTGAATTGTGGATGTCGTCGTGGTGCTGTACTTAAGCGGAACACTTATTATGGGCAGCCTCGAAGAGTACTTGAATTTTCCAGAATTAAAGAGAGATTTTTTCATGTATCTTCATTTATTCCTTGTGAAGAGGAGAGAGCACTTCTCGCTTGACTTTCTAGTTGCCGACTGAGGTGTCGAGTCTGTTCTTCGTCACTACACCCCAGCTGGGGTGCGTGGAAACTTGATATAGGGCTTTGGCCCTCTCCAAGTGGAGTCTCTTCTCCCCCTCTGAATAGAGGGGGGGCGTTGGGTCGGGGTTATAGTCCCCTTTGGAGTTCCTTGGAGGCGGGGCGCTCATCTTCACGCCGCTTCGGCGGACAACCCAGCCAGGTGAGATATCCGGCTAACCGGATAAGGCCTGGCTTAGGCATCCAGCGACAGAAGCGGCGGCTTACGCGCGCCCCCGCCTTCCATTTGGTCTTCTTAGTTTGGTTCCGCTTGTACCAGGCTCCGCCCGTGCATCCCCATGACGCGGGTATTCGCGGGGAGTATCCGCGCATGCCAGATGCGACGAACGGACTGTGGACAAGCGGAACGTTGTGGTGACAGATGGTAAGTATATTTGTGTATAAAAATATCAATTGGGGTTTTAATAGGTAAATAAATAGATACGTCGGTAATCATATGGGCCGAGTAGTGACCGCCCGCGCCGTAAACCGGCTAGGTCGCGATTCACGGGGCGGGGCGGGCCCGCTGGTGTTGTCGGGGCGCGACGCGCGTGCGCGGCGCACACGTGCGCTCGGCGCGGTGGCCGCCGCAGACTGAGCGCGGCCGGCCGATCGCGCGCTGGGGGCGCGGCAGTTGGAGGCTCGCCTGTGGTGCTTACGTAATGTTTGTTTACATCATTTTTAAATCAGCGCCGGTTTTGCGCTGATTTAAAAATGATGTAGTTTCGACATTTATCAATCGATTCCCTCCAAATTTGAGGGTCGGGGAGTCAGGTGCGGTCTGTTCCCTCAGGTGGTTTTCCAGATGCGTGACTACTCAGGCACGTCCGCAGCGAGGTCGCGCGGAAGTTTGTGAAGGTCCGGTGGTCGGGCGTGCCATGGCGCCAGTCCGCGGATGTGGGACCAGGCAGACACGTCGGCACGCTCGAACATCTTCTTGGCGAGGGTTTTGACGAATGCGTCCAGGCTCTCGACACGGAGATCTCGCTGGACGGTGTCGTTCCTCACATAGCGAGGCGCGTTGACGATCTGTCTCAGGATGATGCTCTGTTGAGCGCGGAGTCGGTCCTGGTTGGTCTCGCTAGTGAGGACGTACCAGGCGGGGGCAGCGTACGTGAGCTGGGTACGGACGTACAGCTTGTACACCGTCAGCTTCACGCGTGTTGGCAGGTTGGAGGAGAGCACTGGACGCAGCCGCGCTCGAGTGGCGCGCGCCTTCGCGATGACGCTGCGGACGTGCTTGTGCATCTGGAGTCTCCGATCAATGACGACACCGAGGTACCGCACCTGTGACATCCACGGGATCGGCTCGCCGTGGAGTATGAGTGGCGGTGGGAGCTTCCGGGCGTTGGAGATTTCTATCGCCTGTGTTTTACCCACATTCACCGACAGTCTCCACTTGGAGAGCCAGTCGGGGAGCAGATCTAGTGCACACTGCATCTTGCGTGCAGCGTGCTTGGCGTTCATGCTCACCGTTATGTACGCCGCGTCGTCGGCGTATAAGGCAAGCGAGGCCCCTTCTGAGACGGGGATGTCGTCGGTGTAGTGGGAGTACAACACAGGCGATAGGCAGCTTCCCTGCGGTACGCCTGCGGTGATGGGGTGGAGCGGAGATGTCACGTCTTCCACCGCCACTCGAAAAGTCCGGTTGTCGAGAAACCTGGAGACCACTCTAACGGTCCGACGGGGGATCTGCGATTGTGACAGCTTGTACAGCAGACCGGCGTGCCATACTCGGTCGAAGGCTTTCTCCATGTCGAGGAGTACTGCCACGGCGTGCTCGCGTTTATTACGCGCTGCGGTAATCTCGTGCAGTACCCTCGACAGTTGGAGCGTCGTACTGTGGTCCGACCGAAACCCGAACTGCTCCGGTCTGGGCGTCACGTAGGGCGTGAGGTGTCTCAGCAGCAGCTGCTCGAACACCTTAGACATGGTGGGAAGCAAGGTGATGGGCCGATAGCTCGCAGGTTTCAGGATATTTTTTACCGGTTTGGGCAGCATGATCACTCTCCCCTCCTTCCAAATAGTTGGGAAGGCCCCCGTGCGCATGACACCGGTGAATAACCGGGCGAGGGCGGCAGTTGTGCGGAACGGTAGGTGTAGGAGTGCGGTATTGGTGATACCGTCCACTCCTGGGGCCTTCCTCTTCTACGTCCGGCGGATGGCACGCTGCACCATACCGGGCGAGAAAGAAATCGGTGCTTCTTCCGGAGCTATCGGCTGCTCAAAGTAGGTTCTAAGGTGCTCTTTGACAGCTGCTACGTGTGTGAGGTCTTCGGTCGGGTTCGGTGAGAACTGACGCTCCAGGTGGCGGGCCAAAATGCCCGCTCGGTCTGCTGCTCTGTATCTCGGCGTCCCGTCCTCGTGCTCGAGGGGGCGCACCGGAGCTGGGGTGTTAGTGAGGCGCCTACACAATTTGTGCATTGAGCCCCAGTTCTCGCCAATAGTATCAATATAGTTCTCCCAGCTCTCGGTGGCGTGAATGCGCAACTCGGCTTTCACCTTCTCCGCGAGCCGGTTGAGTTCCGACTTCATAGTAGGGCAGCGGACCTGCTGCCACTGCCTTCTAAGACGCCTCTTGGCGGCTATCATTCTCGTGATGTGTCCCGGCAGTTGCGGTAATCGCTCCTGAGTTCTGGGGGTGTTAGTAGCCGTCTCAAGGGCGCCCCGAATACTCGCGGTGAGGTCCGCTGCGAGGGCTTCCACGTCGGCTGCGGAGGTGATGGGCCGAGTGGGTGTAGTGGTCTCCAACGTTTCTCTAAAGATGGTCCAGTCCAGTCTTCGACGTGGCGCTGGAGGGACGGCGCGGGTAGGCTGTTGAGGTACTACGACGAGTACCGGTTTGTGGTCCGATGCGAACCCGTCCGGTAGTACCTCCTGCGCGATCTGGCAGGTCATCAAATGGTTGTGAACGATGATGTCGAGCACGTCGGGGATACTGTGGGAGTTGTCCGGGTACCGGGTTGGTACCTCCGGACCCAACACTGTGTATCCCCGGGCATCGGCGTCGGCCAGAAGTCGTACACCAGAGGCGTTGTGCACGGATGAGTTCCACGCTGGGTGCTTGCAGTTCAGGTCCCCGGCTATGATTACCGGGTTCTGGACCAGCAGCAGAGAGAATATTTCGGCAGGATCAATGGCGTTCCTAGCCGGGGGCCTATATGCGGCGTAGAGGTGAAGGTTTGCACCACCTAGGTGCAACTCGACACCCAGCGTGTACAGGCTGTTCGTGGTGCTCGTGGGAGCAGGTGGTATGGGCTGGTGTACGATGCTGCGACGGATCAGCACTGCCAGACCGCGGTATCGCACGTTGTGCGCGGAGATCTCGTCCCTCCGATAGACGAGGAAACCCGGGAATTTAATTTTGTCTGCAGGTCCCAGGTACGTCTCGCTTATCAGCGCCACGTCTATCCTTTGTTCCTGCAGCAGAAAGCGGAGGAGGACGGCCTTGCTTGCTAGGCCGCGGGCATTCCAATGGAGTATTCTTAGGTCCTCACAATCCATTGGAGAGCGATAGTATATCTGCTATGCCCTTCATCGCGATTCTCACAATCGCGCCGGGTTCCAGGCCCTTTCTGAGCGCCTCGAGGATGTCAGATATTATGCTCAACGCCGCATCAATAGTGGGGTTGAGTTCCGCTGGAGAGGTCGGGCCCGGCACGACTGTGACGGCCTTCGCCTTTCCTCCCCTCTGTGCGGGGGCGGCGACCGGCTGTGGAGCGCGATGAGTCTCCTTTGTTGGGCCGTCCGTGGGTGGCGCGGGTGTAACCAGCGCCTCTTGAGATTGAGGGGCCTTCTTGCCCCTCTTGCGCTTTCTCCGCTTTCCTTTGTTAGAGGAGGTGGCTCCCCGCTCGGTGGGCGGGTTCGCTGCCGCCATCAGCGAAGCTTCCGCTGCGCGTTCTCAGGTGGGCTGGGCTTTGACCGGAGCGACTGGGCGGGGCTCGCCTGTTAGGGCGACTGTCCCCGCCTTCTTATTCCTCGCCTCCTTCTTGAAGACGGGGCAGTTTTGGTGGTTTGCGGGGTGCTCCCCCCCGCAATTAGCGCATGTGGCCGGCTCTTCCCTTGGCCGTGGGCACTCCTTGGCCGGGTGCTCGCCTCCACATCGCACGCAGGCCATCGGTCGGTGGCATTGATGTGAGCTGTGCCTGAATTTCTGGCACCGATGGCACTGCGCGGGTCTTCTCTTGCCCCGCCAGGCCTCAATCTTCACACCCGGGATGCCGAGCATCTCCGTGATTTCGAAGATCCCGGGCGTGATTGTTGGCGTCTTCTTTAAAACGGCCAATAGGATGCACCCCGGTCTGCCGCTCCGCGCCTGGATGTTTCTGATAAACTCCGGCTCATAGCCCAGCTCCCGGAGTTCTTCTTCCACCTCCTCTGGCGTCGCATTGCTTGGCAGCCCCCTAATGGCTACCTTTAAGCTTCTTTCCGCGGGGGGGGAGTAGGAGAACCACGCGATATTCTCCACTTTCTCCAGCTCCACCAAGTATCTTTGTACCGTTCGGTACTCGTCCTCCCCCTGCGGAGAGAAGCGGATGCCCTTTCCTAAGGGCCGCGCATTTGCAGCCCTCCCTAACTTTTCTTTGAGCTTGCGCATGTGGAATGCCCAGTCAGGGAGGAACTCCACGATTAGCGGAGGGTAGCGCGGCTTGGGCGCGCTGGTCGGTGGGGCCTGCGGGGCCGGGGCCGCTAGGGGTCCGGGCGCCGTGGCCGAGGTAGTGGGGGCTGCCGGCGTGCGCGCTGTCGTCGTCGCCTTCGACGCACTCGTGCTCGCCTGAGCGTAGGTCACTGCGGCGGGGGGCGCGTCGCCCACGCGCCTGTTGAGGCGCGGGTCGCGTTGTGCCAGCGGCGGCCGTTGCGGCGCGGTCGCGCAATGACGCTTGTCGCCTTCCTGCTCCTTCCCGTCGGGGCTTCTGGGCTTCTTCGAGCCTCGCTGCTGCTGTGGCAGGGACTCGAAGGATTGTGTTCGTGACAGTGACCTCTGATTTTTCGCGAACAGGTGCACTGCTTCCTGTTGGCGAGTCTTCGGGGACGGAGTGATCCCGCTGCCTACTCTCTCGGTCCCCGTGGGGGGAAGGTGTGTGGCCGACTCCGCCGATGAGAATTCGGCGTCCTATGCCAGGTATGAGTGCATCGAAGGCGTCGGCGAGAAAAGGGCGTCCTGGGCCTCCCGCTCGTTGGGGCCCTTCCTGCGGCTCGTCGTGCGCGGTGCGGACGCGTTACTCGACGCCGGCGTGGGCGGAGTGTCGCGGTGCGGCGCGCGCGCGGCGGCGGGGGGCGCGGCGAGGGGCGCGGGCGGCGCACAATCCCAGCAAACCCCCAAAGTACACACCCATTGCGTCGAAGTCGTGTTTCTGAGCAGATAAAGTCTCATCGACGGAATTGGCTTTGGGTTGTGTACATTTTTGGTCCTTCGAGCCGGATTTGGAGTCAACATTGAAGAAAACCTTAAGTGGAACACGAGGGTGGTCTCGAAGAGTGCGTGCCTGAATTTTCCACTGTGAAGAATTGAAAAATTGAAGATGCCGACTACGAGGTCAGAAGAAAGAAGCCGTAAAGCCGCCTCCGTTCAGGGTCCATCAGACACCGAGGGGACCGCCGAATCCGGGACAACCACGGAAACGTCCACCTCGGAGAACACCACAACGGAGGGAACTACGAGCACCGAGACGGTGACTACCATCGAGCCACCGTCAGCCACAGCACCAGGTCCGAAAGCAACGGCACCTGGAACAGAGAAGATAGGGAAGAATAGCAAGTCACAGCCGCCTCATCCACAACCATCCAAGAAAGGGGAAAAGGGGGGTTCATCTGTGCATTCGAAGAGCAAAGCCGCGAAGATCGCAAAAGCAAAAGAAGAATTACTGCGTCTTAAAATAGAACTGGCAGCAGCGAAGATCGCCGCCCTGGAAGAAGATGAAGACGAAGATCAAGAAATAGAAGAATTGAATCAAGAAGAAGTGTCGGCGGCAGCTGAGGAGAAGGTCGGCGAGTGGTTCAGCCGTCACGAATCACCACCTCCTCCCATGTTGGCCATCGCCGATACACCACATCAGGGGCCAGGTGAACCAACGCCGACAGCAGCGCCACCAGCCCAGCAGCAGAACTTCAGCGAACTGGCTACCGCCATCACTCAAGCGATCAAGGCAGCCCAGCGACCGAAGTTCATCGAGCTACCAATCTTCAGTGGAAGTCACCAGGAATGGCTGCCGTTCAAGGCAGCTTACTCCGAAACAGAAGATGGCTACACCGCCGTGGAAAACCTCAACAGGCTACGAAGAAACGTGAACGGAACAGAACGGGCGAACCAGACCAGCCAGTAGCATCCCGAACACCCTTAGGCTGGGTGCTCCACGGCAGTGACACGAGGGCTCTAGGACACCGCATCGAGTACGTCTCCCACGCAATAGAAGACTCGGAAGACAGCCGACTCGAACAGATGGAGGAAGAACACTTCGAGACAGACGACCTGCTCCTCAACGCTCGGAAGCCGAAGACAGATCCAGATGAGCAAGCATCTCGCATCCTGAAAGAACATACAGTCCGCAACGAAGATGGAAGATACGAGACTGGCCTGCTATGGAAACATGAAGAAACTTCGCTTCCGAATAACAACGAGAACTCGTTGAAGAGAGTTCCCATCATAGAGAAGAAATTAGATCCTGACCCGAGCTTCAAAGAAAAGGACATGGACGAGGCAGTCAGCACATCACCCACCGCCGTGATGGGCACCAGACTCGCCGAAAACATCATAGAAGAGCACGAGAGAAAACTCGACTCGAAGACCTTCTGGACAGATAGCAAAACAGAACGAGATACATCGCAGCAACACAAGACCGAAGATATAGAAGAAAGGGTACCAAGAAGAAAGAAAAATTATCTGAAGCCCTGCCCGTAGTCACCCGATTCTCTAACTGGGACCGACTACGTTACGCTACAGCTCGAGTCTTACAGTTCATTCAACTGTGCAGACGAAAATCGGAACGAGTCAACTACAAACGGACTAAGAAAAACCCTAAGACAGATCCAGACTGGAAGAAGGCACCACAGAAGAATACAGCATCACCTTCCGTACTGAAAAGGACTGCAAGCGCCGATAGGAAGTACATACCTATCACCGCCGAGCTCCTACGGTCAGCCGAAGACCTCCTCATGCGAGCATCACAAGAAGACTCCTTCAGCAGCGAGATTGAAGATCTGCAACGAGGAAGAGTGATCCCGAAAGAAAGTCGCCTTCATCAATTGAGCACCGTATCTGTCAACGGAGTGCTGCACTTGAGAAGCCGCATACAAGCCGTTCGAGACGTATCCGACGACATCAAGACGCCTGTGATATTATACGGAGATCACCCTACGGTCAAGCTGTGGATTCAACACACCCACAAGAAGTTGCATCACTCGGGAGTTGAAGCCACTATCAACGAGTGCAAACAGCAATACTGGGTTGTACGCCTACGCCCGGTAACACGCTCACTACTACGACAGTGTCTACATTGCCTCATCAAGACTCAAGCGCCGCCGTACCCGAGGACCGGTGATCTACCTGAGTGTCGCCTGGCTCATCACAAGCGACCCTTCACACACACAGGGGTTGACTACTTCGGCCCACTCACAGTGACAGTCGGACGTACCAATCAGAAGAGGTACATCGCGATATTCACGTGTCTCACAACACGTGCCATACATCTCGAGATAGCAAACTCGTTAAGCACCGACTCCGCTATCTCCGCTCTCCGACGCATGATGGCAAGAAGAGGATGTCCTGAAGAAATCTGGTCTGACAATGGGACCAACCTGAAGGGAGCCGACCGCGAGCTGCGACGAGCCATCGACGAAGCAACATCGCAAGAAGCAGCCAAGAAGAAGACATCGTGGCGCTTCATTCCACCCGGCGCTCCTTTCATGGGGGTAGCCTGGGAGAGGATGGTGCGCTCAGTGAAGACAGCACTCGCCGCCACACTGCACGAGCGACGGCCCTCCGAGGAAGTTCTATCTACTCTGCTTGCCGAAGTAGAGTACACCGTCAACAGTCGCCCACTGACGCATGTGTCAGTGAACCCGGAGGACCCTGAAGCCCTGACTCCCAACCACTTTCTGCTGGGAGGACCCGGTGGAGTACAGCAGCCGGGCGTCTTCATTGAAAAGGACGCCGCATCGAGATCCAGCTGGAGAGCAGCACAGCGCCTGGCCGACCTCTTCTGGACCAGGTGGCTCCGCGAGTACCTGCCGGAGCTCCAACACCGACGCATGCCGCACGGACGAGGACCCCCAGTAAGCCTACATGACTTGGTCTTACTGGTGGACCCCAACGCACCCCGCAACCTCTGGATCCGAGGACGAGTCATCGCAACGTACCCCGGGCCTGACAACGTGACACGCACCGTGGACATCCAGACCAAGGGAGGAGTGCTGCGCCGGCCGGTGAGGAAGCTGATCGTCCTGCTGACCGAAGACACGAGTTCTGCACGCGAAGAAGTGTGACTGCGTCTCACGGGGGGAGAATGTGCAGAACAACTAGTATATAAGCTTATTTGTTAGTACATAAGTAATAGTGTATATAATTAAACAGATTTAACAAAAAACTGTAGGAATAATCGTGTATAATAGTTATAAGTTTGCGACGAAGAAATTGTCATTGTTTACCGATCTATAAGTGTAAATTGTATCTTATTTCGTGTCACCTTATTTCTACTACCTATTAGAATATACATAATCTTTATATATAAAAATTAATTGCTGTTCGTTTGTCTCGCTAAAACTCGAGAACGGCTGCACCGATTTGGCTAATTTTGGTCTTGAATTATTTGTGGAGGTCCAGAGAAGGTTTAAAAGGTGCTATCGATTGAGGCAGTACGAAGTCTGCCGGGTCAGCTAGTACGGTATATAAATCATTGTAAATAGAAAATAAACACATAATTGTAAGATTGACCGATCGACCATTAGGGTATATCCGCGAAAAGTCGTTAAGCCGCGGTGTCACTAACGAGCCGCGAGAGTTCGATCGGCCAATTAGAAAATTCGAATTAATTGGATTAAGAGTATGAAAAACCGCTGTAAATTGACTCGACACCTCAGTCGGCAAATAGAAAGTCAAGCGAGAAGTGCTCTCTCCTCTTCACAAGGAATAAATGAAGATACATGAAAAAATCTCTCTTTAATTCTGGAAAATTCAAGTACTCTTCGAGGCTGCCCATAATAAGTGTTCCGCTTAAGACCAGCACCGCAGCGACATCCACAATCCCAGCAAACCCCCAAAGTTCACACCCATTGCGTCGAAGTCATGTTTCTGAGCAGATAAAGTCTCATCGACGGAATTGGCTTTGGGTTGTGTACAAATATGATAAATATTGACACATGCTGCACTATACACATTTGAAAAACTTAAGACTTAGAAGTCTTCTTGCTGAGGGCACACTGACTGAAAAGGGATCAATGTCATGCTGTTTACATAATATGTTGAAATTTCTGCTTGCGCGCACCAGATAGCTGTTCTGCCGGTACTTCGTTTTAGCGAAAGGAACGTGAAGGGGGGGATTGAAGCGAAGTGGCTTGGCTGGTACGTTCAGTGATATTCTTCCAAGCAAGTCGGCACAGTCAATTTTATTGCTCAAGATTTTGACAAGGAATGTAAAGTCCGCTATTTCGCGTCGATCTATAAGCGGCAAGAGATGAAACTTCCTACACAATCGGAGATAGTCCTTGGAGTGGTACGGAATTTTTTGATGGTAAAATAAATATTTTATAAACCGTTTCTGTATATTCTCGATTCGTTCAATTTTATCAGAATAGCACGGGTTCCATATTTGTGACGCATACTCCAAGTGACTCCTTACATAGGTGCAATATAATATTTTAAGGGTTTTGGCATCAGAAAAAGTTTTGCCTATACGCATTATAAAACCAAGCGATTTTGATGCCTTTTTCACAATGGTGTCAATGTGTAAATCAAAAGCAACTTGGAATCATGGTGAATTCCTAGATCACTAATATGATTGTTTCTTTGGAGAGTATGACTCCCTACATTGAGCTTCCTAGTGTATGTTATAATTGAACATTTAGCAGGGTTAAGAGCTAGTTTATTTAAGCGGCAATACTCCTGCAGCCTGTTCAACTCATCTTGAAGTGCCGACATATCTTCAGATGAAGATACTGGTCTTACAACTTTCATGTCATCCGCGAAGCATAGTAATTCGGATGATTGGAGACACTGGTCGATGTCGTTTACATAGACCACAAACAAGAGAGGTCCAAGCAGGGAGCCCTGAGGCACACCACTGGATACTGAAACCCAATTAGATGTATAATTGTTGATAGTCACAGCCTGAGATCTATTTTGATGTAGGAGGAAAACCATCGTAGAAGATCTCCACGAATGCCTAGCTTGGCTAACTTCTCAATGAGGTTACAATGATCTATTCTATCGAAAGCTTTGCTGTAGTCCGTGTAGACGACATCCACCTGCCTGCCATCATTAATTGATTTAGTGAGAAATTCATTTAGTAAGACCAGCAGTGCTATTCTCTAAGGACCACAGCCTTGCGCGCAGCGCTGCGCTCGTCGACGAGCTCGCAAAATGCTGCTTTGGATTTATATTTTATTTTACTTTAATTTTGATTTTAATTTATGATTTAGATTTAGATTTAGATTTAGATTTAGATCTATCTATTTATCTAAATCTAAATCTAAATCTAAATCATGAATTAAAATCAAAATTAAAGTAAAATAAAATATAAATCCAAAGCAGCATTTTGCGAGCTCGTCGACGAGCGCAGCGCTGCGCGCAAGGCTGTGGTCCTTAGAGAATAGCACTGCAGATTTGTGGTAGTAGACCGACCCCTTAAAAAGCCATGCTGAAAAGGGCCCAAGGAACTCGAGATTGCAGTATAGAGTTGATTATAGACAATTCTTTCAAATACCTTAGCTATAATGAAAAGTTTAGAGATTGGCCTATAATTCACAATTTCAGTTTTAGAGCCCTTCTTATGTACAGGCGTAATGAAGGCCGATTTCCATAGTATCGGAACTATGCCTACTGACAAAGATTTCACAAAGAGCAATGAGATTGGGAAAGCGATAGATGGTGCACATCTTACTAGTAATTGGGGTGATATGTTGTCCGGCCCTGTACCCTTTGAAACATCCAACTTCTTGAGTAAGTTAATGACAGCCTCAGCTTTTACTTCTACTTGACAGATATCAGCGGCAGCGTTGGATACTGAGGTTCTAGAAAGAGAGGAAATCAGACTCCCAGAGCTAATAGTGCTATGATTGAGAAAATTTGATCCGAAATAAGAGGAAAACGCCTCACAAATGGATTCACCTGTTGATAGTTGATTCTTATCATGATCAAAAAGCGTTCCGGGAATAGCGCGTGAATTATAACGATTTTTAACGTAGGACCAGAAATATTTTGGATTGTTTCTAATCGATGATTCATCATTTTTAATATAGTTAGTATAACATAATGATTCCATTGATTTAGTCCTCTCGCGTAGTAATTTAAAAGTATTTCTGTCAGCCAAATTACCATAAATTCTAAACTTTGTAAAATACAGATGTTTTTCTTTGAGCGCTTGAATAAGTGAAGAATTGTACCATACTGGGTACCTACCCTTACGTTCGAGTTTTGGAGGTACATATTTATTTTGAAGGTTAATTATAGTATTGTTAAAAAACTCAACGGAACTGTCAATTGAACGAGAGGAAAATGCGCAATCCCAATCAATAGCTTCAATTTCGTCACCAATCGACTGAAAGTCACCCTTACTATATAGGTATCTGACTCGAGGCGCGCATTTCAGAACGGGTATAATCGATAGTTTAACATAAATTAATAAAGCTGGATGGTGGGAGTCTGCGGGAACTAAGGGGTCCGAATATTTTTGTACACTAACTAAATCATTCGAGAGAACCAAGTCTAACATTCTACCCAACTCATTAGGAACTCCGTTATACGGACCCAGGCCCATAGTGCATATTTCGTCAGCGAATAAATACTCGTCTGCTGATACAAGATTACCCGGGGCAAGCGGCATATCATTACCTGACGGAGTCCATGAGATATAAGGCAAATTAAAATCACCGATGACGAGAAAACGGTCAGTTGGATTATTTAATATTAAGTTATTCCACTTGACTAGAAAGTTACTAAGTTGAGATGAAAAAGACAAACCATTATTTTGTTTACATAGATAAAGTACTCCAATATATAGATTCGCACAGTCACACGAGTTAGATTTCTTAAGCTGTATTTTAATGCAGAGGTCCTCTGCTGTAGAAAATAAATGTGGCTGTGACGTAACTGGTAAATCCCTACGCGTTGCAACTACTACACCCCCTCCGAGTTTCTGTTTAGTGGATGCATAATCACGGTCTCGACGCCGTACAACATACCGGTCATCAAAAATCTCCGATTCCTGAATACCGTCTTTCAACCATGTCTCAGTTATTACAATGATGTCATATGAATTCAATAAAACTTGACGGTGGAAGGAATCAGTTTTTGTTCTTAACCCACGAACATTCTGATAATAAATAATTAAGCAATTCACATTAGCCATCACTAAACGCTTTAACAACGGAATATACACTCATAATAATAATAGAATAACAACAATGATATATAGTAAAACTCAGAAAAATATAATACTTATAAGGCGCGTTAATTATTATCACATTCCAAGGCACAACGTTCATCGCAAAACAGTCAATAACTGAGCAAGTAAGCATACAATAACTAAAATTATGCTCAAAGCAAGCAAGAACTGAGCAAGCAAGCGCACAATAACTAGGTTTGCGCGCTAGTCCCGCAAGCGCAAGCAGGTAAGATATATTTCGAGGCGTAAGGATTAGTATGTAAACAGCGTGACAAGATGTGAAATAGAAGTGGGTAGGTAAATAACGCATTTGCGTTCGGCTCGATAGTGCAGCAGAGGTGCTAAACCTTTTACAATGAAACGAAAAATTACGTGTTGTATGCAGGACACAAAGCGTAACGAACATTAAATACTCTATTATAATAAAGAATATATATAAATGACATCCTAGATTATCTTGTTTAAATCAGCTATTTGTCTTATAACGAAGGATTTAGTAGTGTTGTTTTTTCGTACATGAATTTTACCATGTTTCACCCACACATATTCATAACGTTTTTCTTGGCAATAGTTTTCGTTCTTGTTAATAGTTTCTTGTAATCCACACTAAGATGGTCATTGACATAGACACGCTGACTACCCTGAATGTCGGACAAGTCCTTAGTAGCCCGGGCAGCCGCTATAAAATCTTCCTTAATATAGCGGTTTAGAAAGTTCACAACTATCAATTTCTCCTTAGAATTATATATAGGTACTCTGGAAATATAATTAATTTGGGACTTGGGAGCGATGTACCCAATCCTACGTCCAATGGACTCCAAAATAGCAAAAAGGTTCTCATCCCTACCCAGTGGTACTCCCTTAATCTCAACATTATTCAAGCGCGAGCGCTGTTCATGTACGAACAAATCATATTTAGTTCTAGCGAGATCTTCTTGTATTGAATTAGAAGTTACAAGAAGCCTGTCGAAGTCAGCAGCCTTCGTTTCGAGCTCCATGAGCCTGCCGCCGAAATCTTCGAGCTTCTCGTTAGCATGGGCGTAAGCATCTTTCAAGTCAACCAGCTCGGCTTTGATCACTTGAATGTCTTCAATAAGCGCTGGTCAGACTTGAAGTTGGCGTTTCATGGCTCGAATTTCGGCAAGAATTGTATCCAACGTAGCAGATGACTCCGGATTGGACACCACCGGTGACGACACTCTGCACTTAGGGCATTTCCACTGCGCCCTTCTGTCCACACCCAGCTTCCTCCAACCCGCTTCAGTAATCCCTGCACATCCAAAATCCAGGTCCTTCCGGCAACCGGCACACTGAGCCCCGTCATTAAACTGCACTCCACATGTTGCACACTTTTTCATGTCTGAGTTGTAAGTGTAAGTGGTACGTCCGTAAAGAGTACAAGTAAAATAAAATAATAAAAGAAAAGGTTGACGATCTATTTTTTAGTACAGCTCGGGCAATAGAGGTACCGTAGATTTGTGCGAATGCGGGCTCACACCGTCGTATACTGAGTATTATGTGTTTATTTTCTATTTACAATGATTTATATACCGTATTATGTATTCAATAGGTAGTAGAAATAAGGTGACACGAAATAAGATTCAATTTACACTTATAGATCGGTAAACAATGACGATTTCTTCGTCGCAAACTTATAACTATTATACACGATTATTCCTATAGTTTTTGTTAAATCAGTTTAATTATATACACTATCACTTATGTACTAACAAAATAAGCTTATATACTAGTTGTTCTGCACATTCTGCCCCCGTGAGACGCAGTCACACTTCTTCGCGTGCAGAACTCGTGTCTTCGGTCAGCAGGACGATCAGCTTCCTCACCGGCCGGCGCAGCACTCCTCCCTTGGTCTGGATGTCCACGGTGCGTGTCACGTTGTCAGGCCCGGGGTACGTTGCGATGACTCGTCCTCGGATCCGGGGGTTGCGGGGTGCGTTGGGGTCCACCAGTAAGACCAAGTCATGTAGGCATACTGGGGGTCCTCGTCCATGCGGCATGCGTCGGTGTTGAAGCTCCGGCAGGTACTCGCGGAGCCACCTGGTCCAGAAGAGGTCGGCCAGGCGCTGTGCTGCTCTCCAGCTGGATCTCGATGCGGCGTCCTTTTCAATGAAGACGCCCGGGTGCTGTACTCCACCGGGTCCTCCCAGCAGAAAGTGGTTGGGAGTCAGGGCTTGAGGGTCCTCCGGGTTCACTGACACATGCGTCAGTGGGCGACTGTTGACGGTGTACTCTACTTCGGCAAGCAGAGTAGATAGAACTTCCTCGGAGGGCCGTCGCTCGTGCACTGTGGCGGCGAGTGCTGTCTTTACTGAGCGCACCATCCTCTCCCAGGCTCCCCCCATGAATGGAGCGCCGGGTGGAATGAAGCGCCACGATGTCTTCTTCTTGGCTGCTTCTTGTGACGTTGCTTCGTCGATGGCTCGTCGCAGCTCGCGGTCGGCTCCCTTCAGGTTGGTCCCATTGTCAGACCAGATTTCTTCAGGACATCCTCTTCTTGCCATCATGCGTCGGAGAGCGGAGATAGCGGAGTCGGTGCTTAACGAGTTTGCTATCTCGAGATGTATGGCACTTGTTGTGAGACACGTGAATATCGCGACGTACCTCTTCTGATTGGTACGTCCGACTGTCACTGTACACAACCCAAAGCCAATTCCGTCGATGAGACTTTATCTGCTCAGAAACACGACTTCGACGCAATGGGTGTGTACTTTGGGGGGTTTGCTGGATTGTGGATGTCGGTGCGGTGCTGTACTTAAGCAGAACACTTATTATGGGCAGCCTCGAAGAGTACTTGAATTTTCCAGAATTAAAGAGAGATTTTTTCATGTATCTTCATTTATTCCTTGTGAAGAGGAGAGAGCACTTCTCGCTTGACTTTCTAATTGCCGACTGAGGTGTCGAGTCAATTTACAGCGGTTTTTTATACTCTTAATCCAATTAATTCGAATTTTCTAATTGGCCGATCGAACTCTCGCGGCTCGTTAGTGACACCGCGGCTTAACGACTTTTCGCGGATATACCCTAATGGTCGATCGGTCAATCTTACAATTATGTGTTTATTTTCTATTTACAATGATTTATATACCGTATTATGTATTCTAATAGGTAGTAGAAATAAGGTGACACGAAATAAGATACAATTTACACTTATAGATCGGTAAACAATGACGATTCCTTCGTCGCAAACTTATAACTATTATACACGATTATTCCTACAGTTTTTTGTTAAATCAGTTTAATTATATACACTATTACTTATGTACTAACAAATTAAGCTTATATACTAGTTGTTCTGCACATTCTCCCCCCGTGAGACGCAGTCACACTTCTTCGCGTGCAGAACTCGTGTCTTCGGTCAGCAGGACGATCAGCTTCCTCACCGGCCGGCGCAGCACTCCTCCCTTGGTCTGGATGTCCACGGTGCGTGTCACGTTGTCAGGCCCGGGGTACGTTGCGATGACTCGTCCTCGGATCCAGAGGTTGCGGGGTGCGTTGGGGTCCACCAGTAAGACCAAGTCATGTAGGCTTACTGGGGGTCCTCGTCCATGCGGCATGCGTCGGTGTTGGAGCTCCGGCAGGTATTCGCGGAGCCACCTGGTCCAGAAGAGGTCGGCCAGGCGCTGTGCTGCTCTCCAGCTGGATCTCGATGCGGCGTCTTTTTCACTGAAGACGCCCGGCTGCTGTACTCTACCGGGTCCTCCCAGCAGAAAGTGGTTGGGAGTCAGGGCTTCAGGGTCCTCCGGGTTCACTGACACATGCGTCAGTGGGCGACTGTTGACGGTGTACTCTACTTCGGCAAGCAGAGTAGATAGAACTTCCTCGGAGGGCCGTCGCTCGTGCAGTGTGGCGGTGAGTGCTGTCTTTACTGAGCGCACCATCCTCTCCCAGGCTCCCCCCATGAAAGGAGCGCCGGGTGGAATGAAGCGCCACGACGTCTTCTTCTTGGCTGCTTCTTGCGAAGTTGCTTCGTCGATGGCTCGTCGCAGCTCGCGGTCGGCTCCCTTCAGGTTGGTCCCATTGTCAGACCAGATTTCTTCAGGACATCCTCTTCTTGCCATCATGCGTCGGAGAGCGGAGATAGCGGAGTCGGTGCTTAACGAGTTTGCTATCTCGAGATGTATGGCACGTGTTGTGAGACACGTGAATATCGCGACGTACCTCTTCTGATTGGTACGTCCGACTGTCACTGTGAGTGGGCCGAAGTAGTCAAGCCCTGTGTGTGTGAAGGGTCGCTTGTGATGAGCCAGGCGACACTCAGGTAGATCACCGGTCCTCGGGTACGGTGGTGCTTGAGTCTTGATGCGGCAATGTAGACACTGTCGTAGTAGTGAGCGTGTTACCGGGCGTAGGCGTACAACCCAGTATTGCTGTTTGCACTCGTTGATAGTGGCTTCAACTCCCGAGTGATGCAACTTCTTGTGGGTGTGTTGAATCCACAACTTGACCGTAGGGTGATCTCCGTCTAATATCACAGGCGTCTTGATGTCGTCGGATATGTCTCGAACGGCTTGTATGCGGCTTCTCAAGTGCAGCACTCCGTTGACAGATACGGTGCTCAATTGATGAAGGCGACTTTCTTTCGGGATCACTCTTCCTCGTTGCAGATCTTCAATCTCGCTGCTGAAGGAGTCTTCTTGTGATGCTCGCATGAGGAGGTCTTCGGCTGACCGTAGGAGCTCGGCGGTGATAGGTATGTACTTCCTATCGGCGCTTGAAGTCCTTTTCAGTACGGAAGGTGATGCTGTATTCTTCTGTGGTGCCTTCTTCCAGTCTGGATCTGCCTTAGGGTTTTTCTTAGTCCGTTTGTAGTTGACTCGTTCCGATTTTCGTTTGCACAATTGAATGAACTGTAAGACTCGAGCTGTAGCGTAACGTAGTCGGTCCCAGTTAGAGAATCGGGTGACTACCGGCAGGGCTTCAGATAATTTTTCTTTCTTCTTGGTACTTATAGTGTGTACCCTTTCTTCTATATCTTCGGACTTGTCTTGTCGCTATGTATCTCGTGGCCATGATTCTTCTGATGAGTAGAGGAAGTCAGGGCCTCTGTACCAGCGATGCTTCTGGCTGAAGTCCGTAGGTACGTCTCGGGTGGCGTCGTCTGCCACGTTCATCTTCGTGGGGACCCATCGCCATTCGTTCACTGTTGAGCTATCTTCTATCGCAGCTAGTCGGTGAGCTACGTAGGGCTTGTATGAACGCGAACCTGTCTTGATCCATGTGAGTACCGTTCTGCTATCCGTCCAGAAGGTCTTCGAATCAGGTTTTCTCTCGTGCTCTTCTATGACGGTCTCGGCGAGTCTGGTGCCCATCACGGCGGCTTGAAGCTCCAATCGAGGTATTGATGTGAGCTTCAACGGTGCTACTTTCGCCTTTGCAACGATGAGCGATATGTTGACTGCCCCGTTCATGTCTTCGGTTCTCCAAATCAGTACTGCTGAGTAGGCTGACTCGCTGGCGTCCGTGAAGATGTGAAGCTGGAGGGACTTGCTGTCACTGTAGTGTAGGTATCTTCTAGGTATGGAGATGTTGGCTAGATTCTTCAGGTGTTCTATCCAGTCCTCCCATTTCACTGCTATGTCTTCATTGACCTCTTCATCCCACTGTGTGCCGTGTCTCCAAATTTCTTGAAGCAGCTGCTTGGCCCGGATGGTGACTGGTGAGGCGAAGCCTAGCGGATCGAATAGAGACATGACGATCCGAAGAGCTTCCCTCTTGGTGGGTGTCTTCTTGTCGCAGAGTGCCGTCGGGATGCGAGTGAGATTGAGGTTGAAGGTGAGTTCATCGGTGCCCGGCTTCCAGATCAAGCCTAGTACTCGTTCAGTTTGTTCTTCGTTCTTGTACAGCTCCGTGTCAGTGTCTTCTTGTGTGACACCGAGGGCTTCCAGCAGTTGAGGTGAGTTAGATTTCCATTGTTTTAACTCGAACTTGGCTTCCCGGTGTATGTTTCGGACGTCGGAGGCGATCTTGATGGCGTCTTCCAGCGTCTCGAAGCTATCCAGGTAGTCATCAACGTAGTGTTTCTTCACTATTGCGGAGACTGCTTGTGGGTGTTAGAGTTCTTCACGTATATTGCCGTAGATGGTGAACTTGACGCCCCGAAGATGAGTGATGTCATCCTGTATTCTTCTGGGGGTTGGTTGTCACGACGGTCGCCACGCCACAAGTACCTAAGTGCGTCTCGATCTTCTTCTTTGATTTGAAGAAACATTTCTGCGATGTCTGCTGTCACTGCTATGGCGTGTTGTCTGAAGCGCATCACTACACCTGGTAACGACTGGAGTAGGTCTGGGCCCTTTAGAAGAGTATCGTTGAGAGATACTCCTCTCGTCTTGGCAGCGGCATCGTGCACGACTCGTATTTTTCCCGGCTTCATAGGGTTGATCACCGCGAAGTGTGGCAGGTACCAGGTTCTATTCTTGTTCTTGCTCGGCGGCGCCAACTCAGCATATCCTTTTGATATTAAGGCTTCCATCTGTTCGTTGTATTTTCCCTTGAAGCTCGGGTCACGATCCAATTTCTTTTCTATGTTGTGAAGTCTCTTCAACGAGTTCTCGTAGTTGTTCGGAAGCGAAGTTTCTTCATGTTTCCATAGCAGGCCAGTCTCGTATCTTCCATCTTCGTTGCGGACTGTATGTTCTTCCAGGATGCGAGATGCTTGCTCATCTGGATCTGTCTTCGGCTTCCGAGGGTTGAGGAGCAGATTGTCAGTCTCGAAGTGTTCTTTCACCAGTTGTTCGAGTCGATCGTCTTCTGAATCTTCAATTGCGTGGGTGGCGTACTCGATGCGGTGTCCTAGAGCCCTCGTGTCACTGCCGTGGAGCACCCAGCCTAAGGGTGTTCGGGATGCTACTGGCTGGTCTGGTTCGCCCGTTCTGCAGTGCTATTCTCTAAGGACACAGCCTTGCGCGCAGCGTTGCGCTCGTCGACGAGCTCGCAAAATGCTGCTTTGGATTTATATTTTATTTTAATTTTGATTTTAATTTATGATTTAGATTTAGATTTAGATTTAGATTTAGATTTAGATTCAGATTTAGATTTAGATTTAGATTTAGATTTAGATTTAGATTTAGATTTAGATTTAGATTTAGATTTAGATTTAGATTTAGATTTAGATTTAGATTTAGATTTAGATTTAGATTTAGATTTAGATTTAGATTTAGATTTAGATTTAGATTTAGATTTAGATTTAGATTTAGATTTAGATTTAGATTTAGATTTAGATTTAGATTTAGATTTAGATTTAGATTTAGATTTAGATTTAGATTTAGATTTAGATTTAGATTTAGATTTAGATTTAGATTTAGATTTAGATTTAGATTTAGATTTAGATTTAGATTTAGATTTAGATTTAGATTTAGATTTAGATTTAGATTTAGATTTAGATTTAGATTTAGATTTAGATTTAGATTTAGATTTAGATTTAGATTTAGATTTAGATTTAGATTTAGACTTAGACTTAGACTTAGACTTAGACTTAGACTTAGACTTAGACTTAGACTTAGACTTAGACTTAGACTTAGACTTAGACTTAGACTTAGACTTAGACTTAGACTTAGACTTAGACTTAGACTTAGACTTAGACTTAGACTTAGACTTAGACTTAGACTTAGACTTAGACTTAGACTTAGACTTAGACTTAGACTTAGACTTAGACTTAGACTTAGACTTAGACTTAGACTTAGACTTAGACTTAGACTTAGACTTAGACTTAGACTTAGACTTAGACTTAGACTTAGACTTAGACTTAGACTTAGACTTAGACTTAGACTTAGACTTAGACTTAGACTTAGACTTAGACTTAGACTTAGACTTAGACTTAGACTTAGACTTAGACTTAGACTTAGACTTAGACTTAGACTTAGACTTAGACTTAGACTTAGACTTAGACTTAGACTTAGACTTAGACTTAGACTTAGACTTAGACTTAGACTTAGACTTAGACTTAGACTTAGACTTAGACTTAGACTTAGACTTAGACTTAGACTTAGACTTAGACTTAGACTTAGACTTAGATTTAGATTTAGATTTAGATTTAGATTTGATTGAGATTAGATTGATGATGAATCTAAATCTAAATCTAAATCTAAATCTAAATCAAAAATTAAAATCTAAATCAAAATTAAAATAAAATATAAATCCAAAGCAGCATTTTGCGAGCTCGTCGACGAGCGCAACGCTGCGCGCAAGGCTGTGTCCTTAGAGAATAGCACTGCTGGTCTCGGACGTCACCAGCAGGTGCCAGTTATCTTGACCGATGAGGATCTTAGGTCTTGCTTCTTCATAGGTGAGGTCGTTGGTGATATCTTCGAGATGACTGCACCCTCGTAACTGTCTATAGGTGACCCGTTGAGATGACACTTTGAAGTTCTTCACTGTTCTGGCTTGAACTTCTTCTTCAGCTGGATCCTTAATGCCTCGTATTTTCAATGAGACTCTTCTTGATTGTTGATCAGCTGTCTTCGTACTGTTGATGGTCTCGACCCGCAGTGGGTCGATAGGTCCCGTCGCGCCGATCTTTTCTGCTACGGTGTCGTCGAGTAGTGTGACTGTTGACCCGTCGTCTATGAGCGCGAAGGTGTTGACCATCCCTGCTGGCCCCGTCAGTTGGACCGGCAGTATCTTCAGGAAAGTGGTCTTCTTTCCCGTCCACGCCGAGTTGATTGTTTCGGCCGTGTTCGTGCTTTCTTCTTCTGTGGAGTCCCTTTTTCTTCTATAGTGCAGCAGGGTGTTGTGCAGTAGCTTGCAGCCGTCGATGCCGCAGCGTCGCTCTCTGCAGGTGTGTTTCTTCTCCATCTTCTGTAGACATCGGAAACACAGCCTGTGTTCCTTGGCTAAGTCCCATCTTGCGTTGACGTCAGCTGTCTTGAACTGCTCACACTTGTAGATGGGGTGTTGCTCGTTGCAGATGGTGCACGTCTTGACCTGCTGCTGGGCTTCCATGACCCTGTTGATCCTCTGGGGGCGCTTCTGTTGATGAGTGGTGTGCTGGACTGCTAGGTTTTCAGGTTGAGCGTAGGGTCCGCATAGATCTGCTTCTCTTCTCATGAACTTCTCGAACTTCAAGAGGTCCGCTATTTCCCTCGGCTGAGCTGCTGCGAAGTCGTAGTACCTGAGCACAGGTGTAAGTTTCTCAACCATTGTTCTTGAGACTTCTGGGTTGTATAGGTAGTGGAAGCAGTTCAGCGCCTTGAGTGTTGCCACGGCGTTGGTGACCCTCGTTGAGAAGATGTATATGTCCCTTGGTGACTCGCTCAGTCTTGGTAGTCCTCGAAGCACTTCCATTTCTGTAGTTGCTATTGCTTCAGGCCTCCCGAATCTTGATTCTAATGTTCTAATGATATCAGCAGGCTGCGAGTTGGTGATGAGGAGACTCTCGACTGCCTCCCTCGCCTTCCCCTTGAGGTTTTTTCGTAGCCTGTTGAGGTTTTCCACGGCGGTGTAGCCATCTTCTGTTTCGGAGTAAGCTGCCTTGAACGGCAGCCATTCCTGGTGACTTCCACTGAAGATTGGTAGCTCGATGAACTTCGGTCGCTGGGCTGCCTTGATCGCTTGAGTGATGGCGGTAGCCAGTTCGCTGAAGTTCTGCTGCTGGGCTGGTGGCGCTGCTGTCGGCGTTGGTTCACCTGGCCCCTGATGTGGTGTATCGGCGATGGCCAACATGGGAGGAGGTAGTGATTCGTGACGGCTGAACCACTCGCCGACCTTCTCCTCAGCTGCCACCGACACTTCTTCTTGATTCAATTCTTCTATTTCTTGATCTTCGTCTTCATCTTCTTCCAGGGCGGCGATCTTCGCTGCTGCCAGTTCTATTTTAAGACGAAGTAATTCTTCTTTTGCTTTTGCGATCTTCGCGGCTTTGCTCTTCGAATGCACAGATGAACCCCCCTTTACCCCTTTCTTGGATGGTTGTGGATGAGGCGGCTGTGACTTGCTATTCCTCCCTATCTTCTCTGTTCCAGGTGCCGTTGCTTTCGGACCTGGTGCTGTAGCTGACGGTGGCTCGATGGTAGTCACCGTCTCGGTGCTCGTAGTTCCCTCCGTTGTGGTGTTCTCCGAGGTGGACGTTTCCGTGGTTGTCCCGGATTCGGCGGTCCCCTCGGTGTCTGATGGACCCTGAACGGAGGCGGCTTTACGGCTTCTTTCTTCTGACCTCGTAGTCGGCATCTTCAATTTTTCAATATCTTCACAGCGGAAAATTCAGGCACGCACTCTTCGAGACCACCCTCGTGTTCCACTTAAGGTTTTCTTCAATGTTGACTCCAAATCCGGCTCCGATAGGACCAAAAATGTACACAACCCAAAGCCAATTCCGTCGATGAGACTTTATCTGCTCTTCAGCACGACTTCGCCGCAATGGGTGTATACTTTGGGGGGTGAGCTGGTATGTGGATGTCGGGGCGGTGCTGTACTTAAGCGGATCACTTATTATGGGCAGCCTCGAAGAGTACTTGAATTTTCCAGAATTAAAGAGAAATTTTTTCATGTATCTTCATTTATTCCTTGTGAAGAGGAGAGAGCACTTCTCGCTTGACTTTCTAGTTGCCGACTGAGGTGTCGAGTACAGTTCTTCGTCACTACACCCCAGCTGGGGTGCGTGGAGACTTGATATAGGGCTTTGGCCCTCTCCAAGTGGAGTCTCTTCTCCCCCTCTGAATAGAGGGGGGGCGTTGGGTCAGGGTTATGGTCCCCTTTGGAGTTCCTTGGAGGCGGGGCGCTCATCTTCACGCCGCTTCGGCGGACAACCCAGCCAGGTGAGATATCCGGCTAACCGGATAAGGCCTGGCTTAGGCATCCAGCGACAGAAGCGGCGGCTTACGCGCGCCCCCGCCTTCCATTTGGTCTTCTTAGTTTGGTTCCGTTTGTACCAGGCTCCGCCCGTGCATCCCCATGACGCGGGTATTCACGGGGAGTATCCGCGCATGCCAGCTGCGACGAACGGACTGTGGACAAGCGGAACGTTGTGGTGACAGATGGTATGTATTTGTAGTAAAAGTATCGGTTGGGGTTTTAATAAGAAAATAAATAGGTAAATAAATAAATAAGTCGGAGTCATATGGGCCGAGTAGTGACCGCCCGCGCCGTAAACCGGCTAGGTCGCGATTTACGGGGCGGGGCGGGCCCGCTGGTGTTGTCGGGGCGCGACGCGCGCGCGCGGCGCACACGTGCACTCGGCGCGGTGGCCGCCGCAGACTGAGCGCGGCCGGCCGATCGCGCGCTGGGGGCGCGGCAGTTGAAGGCTCGCCTGTGGTGCTTGCGTAATGTTTGTTTACATCATTTTTTAAATCAGCGCCGGTTTTGCGCTGATTTAAAAATGATGTAGTTTCGACATTTATCAATGGATTCCCTCCAAATTTGAGGGTCGGGGAGTCAGGTGCGGTCTGTTCCCTCAGGTGGTTTTCCAGATGCGTGACTACTCAGGCACGTCCGCAGCGAGGTCGCGCGGAAGTTTGTGACGGTCCGGAGGTCGAGCGTGCCATGGCGCCAGTCCGCGGATGTGGGACCAGGCAGACACGTCGGCACGCTCGAACATCTTCTTGGTGAGGGTTTTGACGAATGCGTCCAGGCTCTCGACACGGAGATCTCGCTGGACGGTGTCGTTCCTCACATAGCGAGGCGCGTTGACGATCTGTCTCAGGATGATGCTCTGTTGAGCGCGGAGTCGGTCCCGGTTGGTCTCGCTAGTGAGGACGTACCAGGCGGGGGCGGCGTACGTGAGCTGGGTACGGACGTACAGCTTGTACACCGTCAGCTTCACGCGTGCTGGCAGGTTGGAGGAGAGCACTGGACGCAGCCGCGCTCGAGTGGCGCGCGCCTTCGCGATGACGCTGCGGACGTGCTTGTGCATCTGGAGTCTCCGATCAATGACGACACCGAGGTACCGCACCTGTGACATCCACGGGATCGGCTCGCCGTGGAGTATGAGTGGCGGTGGGAGCTTCCGGGCGTTGGAGATTTCTATCGCCTGTGTTTTACCCACATTCACCGACAGTCTCCACTTGGAGAGCCAGTCGGGGAGCAGATCTAGTGCACACTGCATCTTGCGTGCAGCGTGCTTGGCGTTCATACTCACCGTTATGTACGCCGCGTCGTCGGCGTATAAGGCGAGCGAGGCCCCTTCTGAGACGGGGATGTCGTCGGTGTAGTGGGAGTACAACACAGGCGATAGGCAGCTTCCCTGCGGTACGCCTGCCGTGATGGGGTGGAGCGGAGATGTCGCGTCTTCCACCGCCACTCGAAAAGTCCGGTTGTCGAGAAACGTGGAGACCACTCTAACGGTCCGACGGGGGATCTGCGATTGTGACAGCTTGTACAGCAGACCGGCGTGCCATACTCGGTCGAAGGCTTTCTCCATGTCGAGGAGTACTGCCACGGCGTGTTCGCGTTTATTACGCGCTGCGGTAATCTCGTGAAGTACCCTCGACAGTTGGAGCGTCGTACTGTGGTCCGACCGAAACCCGAACTGCTCCGGTCTGGGCGTCACGTAGGGCGTGAGGTGTCTCAGCAGCAGCTGCTCGAACACCTTAGACATGGTGGGAAGCAAGGTGATGGGCCGATAGCTCGCAGGTTTCAGGATATTTTTTACCGGTTTGGGCAGCATGATCACTCTCCCCTCCTTCCAAATAGTTGGGAAGGCCCCCGTGCGCATGACACCGGTGAATAACCGGGCGAGGGCGGCAGTTGTGCGGAACGGTAAGTGTAGGAGTGCGGTATTGGTGATACCGTCCACTCCTGGGGCCTTCCTCTTCTTCGTCGGGCGGATGGCACGCTGCACCATACCGGGCGAGAAAGAAATCGGTGCTTCTTCCGGAGCTATCGGCTGCTCAAAGTAGGTCCTAAGGTGCTCTTCGACAGCTGCTACGTGTGTGAAGTCTTCGGTCGGGTTCGGTGAGAACTGACGCTCCCGGTGGCGGGCCATAATGCCCGCTTGGTCTGCTGCTCTGTATCTCGGCGTCCCGTCCTCGTGCTCGAGGGGGCGCACCGGAGCTGGGGTGTTGGTGAGGCGCCTGCATAATTTGTGCATTGAGCCCCAGTTCTCGCCAATGGAGTCAATATAGTTCTCCCAGCTCCCGGTGGCGTGAATGCGCAACTCGGCTTTCACCTTCTCCGCGAGCCGGTTGAGTTCCGACTTCATAGTGGGGCAGCGGACCTGCTGCCACTGCCTTCTTAGACGCCTCTTGGCGGCTATCATTCTCATAATGTGTCCCGGCAGTTGCGGTAATCGCTCCTGGGTTCTGGGGGTGTTAGTAGCCGTCTCAAGGGCGCCCCGAATACTCGCGGTGAGGTCCGCGGCGAGGGCTTCCACGTCGGCTGCGGAGGTGATGGGCCGAGTGGGTGTAGTGGTCTCCAACGTTTCTCGGAAGATGGTCCAGTCCAGTCTTCGACGTGGCGCTGGAGGGACGGCGCGGGTAGGCTGTTGAGGTACTACGACGAGTACCGGTTTATGGTCCGATGCATACCCGTCCGGTAGTACCTCCTGCGCGATCTGGCAGGTCATCAGGTGGTTATGAATGACAATGTCGAGCACGTCGGGGATACTGTGGAGGTTATCCGGGTACCGGGTTGGTACCTCCGGCCCCAGCACTGTGTATCCCCGGGCGTCGGCGTCGGCCAGAAGTCGTACACCAGAGGCGTTGTGCACGGATGAGTTCCACGCTGGGTGCTTGCAGTTCAGGTCCCCGGCTATGATGACCGGGTTCTGGACCTGCAGCAGAGTGAATATTTCGGCGGTATCAATGGCGTTCCTAGCCGGGGGCCTATATGCGGCGTAGAGGTGAAGGTTTGCACCACCTGGTAGCAACTCGACACCCAGCGTGTACAGGCTGTTCGTGGTGCTCGTGGGCGCAGGTGGTATGGGCTGGTGTACGATTCTGCGACGGATCAGCACTGCCAGACCGCGGTATCGCACGTTGTGCGCGGAGATCTCGTCCCTCCGATAGACGAGGAAACCCGGGAATTTAATTTTGTCTGCAGGTCCCAGGTACGTCTCGCTTATCAGCGCCACGTCTATCCTTTGTTCCTGCAGCAGAAAGCGCAGGAGGACGGCCTTGCTTGCTAGGCCGCGGGCATTCCAATGGAGTATTCTTAGGTCCTCACAATCCATTGGAGAGCGATAGTATATCTGCTATGCCCTTCATCGCGATTCTCACAATCGCGCCGGGTTCCAGGCCCTTTCTGAGCGCCTCGAGTATGTCAGATATTATGCTCAACGCCGCATCAATAGTGGGGTTGAGTTCCGCTGGAGAGGTCGGGCCCGGCACGACTGTGACGGCCTTCGCCTTTCCTCCCCTCTGTGCGGGGGCGGCGACCGGCTGTGGAGCGCGATGAGTCTCCTTTGTTGGGCCGTCCGTGGGTGGCGCGGGTGTAACCAGCGCCTCTTGAGATTGAGGGGCCTTCTTGCCCCTCTTGCGCTTTCTCCGCTTTTCTTTGTTAGAGGAGGTGGCTACCCGCTCGGTGGGCGGGTTCGCTGCCGCCATCAGCGAAGCTTCCGCTGCGCGTTCTCCGGTGGGCTGGGCTTTGACCGGAGCGACTGGGCGGGGCTCGCCTGTTAGGGCGACTGTCCCCGCCTTCTTATTCCTCGCCTCCTTCTTGAAGACGGGGCAGATTTGGTGGTTTGCGGGGTGCTCCCCCCCGCAATTAGCGCATGTGGCCGGCTCTTCCCTTGGCCGTGGGCACTCCTTGGCCGGGTGCTCGCCTCCACATCGCACGCAGGCCATCGGTCGGTGGCATTGGTGTGCTGAATTTCTGGCACCGATGGCACTGCGCGGGTCTTCTCTTGCCCCGCCAGGCCTCAATCTTCACACCCGGGATGCCGAGCATCTCCGTGATCTCGAAGATCCCGGGTGTGATTGTTGGCGTCTTCTTTAATACGGCCAATAGGATGCACTCCGGTCTGCCGCTTCGCGCCTGGATGTTTCTGATTAACTCCGGCTCATAGCCCAGCTCCCGGAGTTCTTCTTCCACCTCCTCTGGCGTCGCGTTGCTTGGCAGCCCCCTAATGGCTACCTTTAAGCTTCTTTCCGCGGGGGGGGAGTAGGAGAACCACGCGATATTCTCCACTTTCTCCAACTCCACCAAGTATCTCTGTACCGTTCGGTACTCGTCCTCCCCCTGCGGAGAGAAGCGGATGCCCTTTCCGAAGGGCCGCGCATTTGCAGCCCTCCCTAACTTCTCCTTGAGCTTGCGCATGTGGAATGCCCAGTCAGGGAGGAACTCCACGATTAGCGGAGGGTAGCTCGGCTTGGGCGCGCTGGTCGGTGGGGCCTGCGGGGCCGGGGCCGCTAGGGGTCCGGGCGCCGTGGCCGAGGTAGTGGGGGCTGCCGGCGTGCGCGCTGTCCTCGTCGCCTTCGACGCACTCGTGCTAGCCTGAGCGTAGGTCACTGCGACGGGGGGCGCGTCGCCCACGCGCCTGCTGAGGCGCGGGTCTTGCTGCGCCAGCGGCGGCCGTTGCGGCGCGGTCGCGCAATGACGCTTGTCGCCTTCCTGCTCCTTCCCGTCGGGGCTTCTGGGCTTCTTCGAGCCTCGCTGCTGCTGTGGCAGGGACTCGAAGGATTGTGTTCGTGACAGTGACCTCTGATTTTTCGCGAACAGGTGCACTGCTTCCTGTTGGCGAGTCTTCGGGGACGGAGTGATCCCGCTGCCTACTCTCTCGGTCCCCGTGGGGGGAAGGTGTGTGGCCGACTCCGCCGATGAGAATTCGGCGTCCGATGCCAAGTATGAGTGCATCGAAGGCGTCGGCGAGAAAAGGGCGTCCTGGGCCTCCCGCTCGTTGGGGCCCTTCCTGCGGCTCGTCGTGCGCGGTGCGGACGCGTTACTCGACGCCGGCGTGGGCGGAGTGTCGCGGTGCGGCGCGCGCGCGGCGGCGGGGGGTGCGGCGAGGGGCGCGGGCGGCGCGGCGGGGCGCGCGGCGGCGGGCGCGGTTGGGCGCGCGGCGGCGCGCGACGTGCTCGCGTGCGCGGGCGCAGGCGCCGGGGCAGCGCGGGGCTCGCGCGACCGTCCCGACGAAGTTCGGGAGGGCGCGGACTCGCGCGGCGCGGGCGCACTCGCGGGGGCGCTTACCTGGAGGGAGCCGGTGGGTGGTTACCTGGGTGGTGAGGTTGGTGGCGGCCCTGTACGTGGGCCGGTGTAGCGGCGGTGCCGCGGGGGCCCGAGAAGGGCGCGTACGGCGGGCTCGGGGACCTAAGCAGCGGCATGCTTAGGCTGGGCGGGTACTGCGGCTGAGTCACCGCTGGGGTCGCAGGTCTGCTACGCTGATCCTCGGCTTGACTGCGACTTGGAATCTGTTTCAGACTCGAGCCCTGAGAAGGGCTGTTTTTATTTCCAGGCATGGCTGTCCTGGAAGGGGGCCGAAAATAGGACGGGCCAGCTGCGATCGATCAGGAGTTGATGATGCTGGTGATGCTCCTGGGTGTCTGGAGAACTCGCAGGCGAGTAATCCGCGCTCGGTGCGCACGGATACGTCAAAAATTGACGTCTCCGCGAGCACCGAGGCGTAACTACGAAGTGCGGGTAGAAGTGATCCGTGCGGCTCGGTGATATTCTTAATGCGGGTAGCTATGAAAATCGCCGTCGGTCCGTAGCGATCCAGGTGTCGAGTCAAATTACAGCGGTTTTTTATACTCTTAATCCAATTAATTCGAATTTTCTAATTGGCCGATCGAACTCTCGCGGCTCGTTAGTGACACCGCGGCTTAACGACTTTTCGCGGATATACCCTAATGGTCGATCGGTCAATCTTACAATTATGTGTTTATTTTCTATTTACAATGATTTATATACCGTATTATGTATTCTAATAGGTAGTAGAAATAAGGTGACACGAAATAAGATACAATTTACACTTATAGATCGGTAAACAATGACGATTTCTTCGTCGCAAACTTATAACTATTATACACGATTATTCCTATAGTTTTTGTTAAATCAGTTTAATTATATACACTATCACTTATGTACTAACAAAATAAGTTTATATACTAGTTGTTCTGCACAGATAGACTGTAGCATTGGTCTATTTAACTTCCGAATGCTACGTAAATTGATGTTTTCATGTGAGAAACGTTTCGATTGAGGGCCAACTTTAATCGATTATCTTTGGGATAACTTTATCCCAAAGCTTATTTCAAACAACAATTTGAATTTACAATTATTGGAGAATCTTTACTAAAGGCTGATGCATAAGATGCATTCAAAAGCTCAAGATTCCATTATGGTCTCCACACAAAATAAAGTTATGGTGAGCATTTGAGGGACCACTTTCTGCATGCTATTTATTTTTGTGCACTGAACTAGCAAGGTATTTAGTAAATTAATTTTACAAACCCTCTTACTAAGAGTAGTCATTTTCAATGCAAATTTTATCTTTTTTTATGAGATATGGATGTCTCAGCGTTACGAATGAGGGACCACCTTTAACCGATTGTAACTTGAGTGGTTATTTTTACAAATTATTGGTTACATTTACAATTATTTGAGAACTTTTACTAGATAATTGCTGACGCATTCAAAGGTTCAAAACATGGTCAATTTAAATTTGGTCCCTCAATGGGAACGTATATACGCATATGTTGTATCATCTATGCAACTATACAACGTCTTCTTCTTCTTCTTTTAGTTAATGGCTTCTGCAGAATCACCGCAATTTCGCCAATGTCAAGTAAAATATAGTAAATGTTTATAAAATTATATTAATCTAAGCATTTCAAATTAACGGCAACGTCGTACGGTTTTCTCAAAGAGTATCAAAATATAATAAATGTTTAAATAATTATCAATGGCGAAGACGCCAATGTCAAGTCCGTCTATACAGTCGAGAGTCAAAAGTCAAAGTCCTACAAGCATATCAAATCAACATCAAAAAAAAAAAAAAAAAAATCAAATACAACGTCTATAAATGTACATATTGAACGTCACTTTTGACAGATTTGTTTGACACGTTCAGCTCAGCTCGGGCAATCAGTGAATTCTGTGATATAAACAAATGCACGTGTTTCTAGTATATATATAATAATCTATGTGCACGTGTAAATGATTAATAACATGAAGAGAAAATTTCATACCCTTTTTGTAAATTATTAAACATATTATTTAAGTTTATATGGAGAAAAGAATAGAAAAAATAGTGCGAAGAAATATTTATAAATCATACTCGTATTTCGACCACTGCTGTCGACCACAACTTTTGTTAAATGCTTCTACAAATATGACGTGATGAGTAAAAAATACTACATTTCAATATTACTTAATAAAAAAATAAAATTGCTTCAAAGTTCTGTTTAAGCAATGGAAATCGAAGATATAATTTCTCTGTCTTCTTACTCAATGTTAGAAGGCAAGATTAACACCAAATTATTAAATGCTTTGAAAACGATAGGTATCGATAAGCCAACACGTATTCAAGCTGAGGCTTTACCATATTTACTTCGAGGCCAAGATATCATTGGTGCAGCCAAAACAGGTAGCGGTAAAACTTTGGCATTTTTAATACCAGTTGTAGAGAATCTCATCAGGCTGAAGATGTCTAGAAAAGAAGGTACCAAACAGAAGAAGAATCTATTTGCTTGTCCGACATCTTTAAAGATAACTTTGCTTTGTTATTTATGTTTTTAATTACACATAAATAGACACATTTAATAGTTATATTAATATTTTTAAGCTGGCACAGTTTGCATAATTTTGTCACCTACTAGAGAGTTAGCATTACAAACTTTTGAAGTTCTGAAGAAGTTGCTGGTTCACATTGATTTATCTTACTGTCTCATTATTGGAGGAGAAAAAAAAGCTAAAGACATCTTGAGTTTGAAGAAGGGTAAGATATTTTTCAATATCTTTATAAATTAATATAAGATTGAGTTGTGTTATTCTACATGTTAAGTACTGTGTAATGTGGGAACCTGCGTGGTACCATTACCACACTAGGAGCTGAAAACTTTGTAGCTCCCAGTGTGGCTCAGGTAGCATGTAAGATCAATGAAAGATTGACATTAGAATATTTTCCAGGTGCAAATATAATAGTGAGTACACCAGGCCGGTTACTAGACCATCTTCAAAACACTGAACACTTGAACTGTAATCACTTAAAAATCTTAGTCTTGGATGAGGCTGATAAACTCTTGGAAGCAGGGTTTAAAAAGCATATTACTGGTATTATTCAGCTATTACCTAGTGAGTTTATTACTTTTATTACTCACTCACTGCTATATAAATCATAGAATTCAAATAGTTAGATAATCCAAGTCAGGAGAGATTTTGAGGAATATGCAGGAAAAACTTTCTTTTTTTAGTTTTCCAACTACAAAAATGGTTATGGTAATGGTCTTTAGAAAATATAAATAAATATTCTAGGACATTCTCCACAGTGCTATCTAGATCCAAAGTAAGTATAGCTTCACTAGCTATATAGGTATTATGGGTTCTAGACTGCAAATAAACATGCTTAATAATCTTTTTTGTTGTTACATGTTCCATGAGTTGTGGATTTTGAACCCATAACCAATGATTATCACTCTCACTCAAGATGTGTCAGTGAGAGTATAAAATGTAGTGAAATTATTCTGATATGTTTTAGGAAAAAGACAAACAGTTTTATTTAGTGCAACTGTAGATGAACATGTAAAGAATCTTGCAACATTAGCAATGAAAAGTGATCCCATTTTAATATCAGTGACTGATAAGAAAACATCAACTGTGTCAGGACTTCAACAGGGGTAAGTAAACCTACCTTGTGCTATTGGAGACTCCAATGAACTAAATAAAAATAGCAGGGTTGCTTTCTCAAAATATCAAACACTGTCTGATTTCAATGGCATGATGGATTTAAAGGTCTAGCTAGATATACCTAATGAAAATACAATGGTTTGGTGAGTATCCACTTTTATTTTAGGTTCAGAGTATGGCACACAATGTTATTTCAGGGCAATGAATGTGATATCATCATCATCATCAACCTATTCTAGTCCACTGCTGGACATAGGTCTCCCCGAATGTTACAGTTCAGTATCTAAATAGGTATTCTTTAATTGTTAAACCTACTCATACATATAAGAATGTTATGCTTATTTCTAGATTCTCTATTTGCCCAGTAGAGAAAAGAATTTCATGGCTATACAAAATGCTCAAAAAAAGTAGAAAATTAAAAGTAATGGTATTCTTCTCATCTTGTAAATCTGTAGACTTCCATTATGAGTTCTTCAAGGCACATTGTAAAGCTTCTGTTTTAAGTATTCATGTAAGTATAATACTATAGTATAGTTAATATTATAATCATGTACTTAAGTGAGCTGGGCGAGCGAAGCTCTTAAACCCGGCATAGCCGTTTGTGGGTGGCTGAACTCCTCCGTAACCACTCGCGCGATCTTGACCAAATTTGCCATGGTGATAGTGTGGACACTGAGAAGTGATTTGAAGCGAGATGGTTCATGTCCGATGTACCATTGAGGAATAATTACCGAAAAACAGTTTCACGAGCCCGCGGCCTTAGCTAAGCGCGCGACCGGACGTACGTAAGTATATAGGTACAAGCATTACGCATCTTCAAGTTTCGAGTGAATAGGTTCCTTCTAGGCAAACGTGATCCATCGTAGACCACATCGTCACTTACGATCAGGTGAGATAGAGGTCAAACGTGAGCCTATCATCCATTTAAAAAAAAATGGTATTAATCCCACTAATGTCATAAATGTAAAAGTTTGGATGGATGTTTGTTAGTCAATCAAGCCAGAACGGCTGAACGGATCTGGCTAAAATTTGGTACAGGGATAGATTATAGTCTGGAATAGGACATAGGCCATTTATTATCCCAGGAATAGGTTACCATGGGAAGCCGGAACGGGATCGTAATTCCCGGCGGGCGGAGCCGCGGGCAACTCCTAGTATAATAAAAAAAACTGAAACAAGTATATCTTTCCACATCTTCTACCTTGTATGGTCTAGCCCCTTCTTACTTAGTACTGTACGGTAGTGCGAAGGTGCTTCTGCGGTATCTATAGTCTATTATTATTTCTGCCGCTGAGTAGAGTCTAAATTTGCGGGGCATACAGAACGGACGAAGGCAAAGACGCGCTCAAGACACATCTCAGACGAGTCCGCTATTAAAGTATATCGAAATGACGGGACGCAGACAGGGCGCGAAGACGTTTCCACGTTAGCTTTGCTGCGCGAGCAGGTGCCACGGGTTCAAAGTAATAACCCGTGCACGTCTCAAGCGCATCCGCTCACCCTGCGCGGCGACGCACAGTGATCCGAATATCGAGCTCCATACTCATAAAAACTTAATATAAGGAAATTAAAAAATAATAATTCTAATGCCTCAGGTATACCTCGATTCGGCCCCACCAGAGCTAACTGGGTAATTCTTATATCATTAATATCTAATAATAAATCGACCATGTTACTTCTCTCTTAGAATGCAGTTTTGTAAAAAAATATTGCTTTTTTTTTTCGTGCGCAAATCCCTTCGGATACCCCCCCGCCGGCCAGCGGGGGCGGTTATGTCGGGCTTGAACCGACTAAAACCGCATGCCATCTCGGGTTTTAACACGCCGGGGTGTAAGGTTGCCCATAGTGCATATTCCTCTAGCACCCCGACTGACCCTGGGCCATTTCCGGTTTCGAGATGGCCTCCTCGGGATTGAAAACCACGGTGTCCCCGTCTATCGAAAATTAAAAAAATTCTCCGTTATCCGTATTAACCTTGATCGCCGTGTATGGTACAATAGCTAGCATGAGCACCAGCCCTTAAGTTCCTTTCAGTGTCAAAGAAATGTACTAGTAATACCATCCATACTTATATATAATATAAAACGAGGCATACATACCAGAGGCCTAACCTTTTTTTAAAATTTCGTTACATTAAGTTTCTGTGCGTATGGAGCTCGATTTTCGGACCACAGTGCGACGTGTTGCCCGCGTCTGGTCTATTCTGTATCTTTCAGGATAGGGCGCAGTCGACCAAAGCGTCGTGTCCACGTCTCGCCCGCGTCCCGTCCTATCTGCGCCCTATCCTGAAACATATAGAAGAGACGAGACGCGGGCAAGACGTCGCCAGGAGGGTGAGCGGAGAGGTTCAGGCGTGCGCAGGGTGATACTTCGAACACGTGACCCCCACCCGCGCAGCAAAGTTAATGTAAGAAACGACTTCGCGCCCTGTCTACGTCCCGTCTTTTTAATATAAGTACTTTAACAGCGGACACGTCGCGTTTTAACGCATCTTGGGCGCGTCTTTGTTTTCGTACGCGAGAGGGGGGTAGTGGCGATAAGTTCTCTGATATTGTAAGCTATGTGATGATAGACATCAGTAACCACTTAATTATCAGGCTGTTTGTTTTGACTGTTAACAAAATGTAAAAATACTAACACTACCTTCGTATTCAAGCTGCAGAAATTTCCTTAAATTATATTCATTAGTTTAGGGCCTAAACTAAATGAACATATATGAAATTTTGCACACTATGCAGTTTGGTCCAACTTGAAAGATGGCTTTTATCTCATTGAACTTGATAGGAAAGTCGTCACGGGCCGCTTATTAGGTATATAAATGAAGACAAAATTATTCTGTTGCCACCCATAACTGCCTTTGATAAAATAGGTAGGTACACAGCGAACTTATAATTTCGCTGAAATTGTATAACTCGTATTACTGTTCAATATTCAATGATTACTGGCAAAATCGACCGACACGTTCGTTATCGGTAATATCAATAGCAGGTACCCAAACTGACTCCCCCTCCCCCCGACCAACTGGCACCGATAGATAAAAAATATACAATCTTATTTTTTTATCTAAACTCAACAATAAGTGTAGGTTATATCCTATTTTTAGTATTGTTACACATGAGAATCTTATATAAGCAGTTGTCATTTAGTACGTAGAAAGGCGAAAGGCCGAACAACACACATTTATTGGTCCATATTTTACTAGCAAATTAGTTCTGCCAATTAGCGAAGACATAATATTTTGTAATCTAATAAATTTTTAAAGCATTTAGGAACAAACTATTATTGTACAATTAAACTATAACATGGTGCTGCACAGGGGCTTGAACCCGTAACTGTCCTGTCCTGAATGTTGACTATTGGAAATAATAATTTTTGTTACCTGCCTACAGTTTTATACCGTTCACAATGCATAGGTGCATTGTGAACGGTATAAAACTGCAGGTACATTTTTTTTTTCGTGCGGAAATCCCTTCCGATACCCCCCCGCCGGCCAGCGGGGGTGTTTATGTCGGACTTGAACTGACAACTGTAGGTACCTAATTAAAGCAGTGGCACAACATGAATGCAGCCAGGAGGGAGGGAGGGTTTGGGGGTATGGATATCCGTAACTTGTTTTGTTTTCATAAATAGGTCTATTCTGATTTGTGTAACTGCGATTGAACCTAAGGCGAAACCAATAAGTAATTAATATTTTTAGGGTCAACAAAGTCAAGCTAGAAGAAAAGAGGCTTATAGTAATTTCATTGGAGCCAAAACTGGAGTATTATTTTGCACTGATGTGGCAGCCAGAGGTCTGGATGTACCCTGTGTTGATTGGATTGTACAATATGATCCACCAACTAACCCAAAGGTAGTATTATTGATAGGTATTATATATTTAGTCTTTTGACTTATTATACTAGCACAATCCTTCATCATCACAGCCTTAGGCTCAGTTGCACCCAAAGCTTGTACTTTTGAGCCTGGGATCTGCTTTTCTACTGTTTCTCTTGATTTGGCATCTGCTCTTTCTCTTGATTTGGCTTTTGCGGAAGTCACTGCCATCTGATCTCCAAATCCGCAAAGAAAGCCTGCGCCAGAGCCTGGTCCGTTAATCAGCAGGTGTACCGGCTAGCAGGTGAGATTGACTGGGCACTATGTTTCTTGATGGGGTCCCTTTACAACCCTTATATACTGCCAGTGGGGACGCCGTTTGACCAGACGGGTGATCAGCCCTTCTATGTGGGGCCATTTCACCCATTTCCCCTATAACGACTGTCATACATATTCGTATGGCAACCGAGACCGACATCTGCAATCATAATCATCAATGCAAATACTCATATTCATGAATACAAATATTTGCACTGAGCGGGGATCGAACCCGCGCCTCCTGCGTAGCGGCCGCTTTTAATACCGCCACGCCACGGAGGCTGACTTTACAACCGTTATTGGCATAACTATGTTCTAATCTAATCTAATCTTTTAGGAATACATTCATAGAGTTGGTAGAACAGCTCGCGGACTAGGCAACACAGGCAATGCAGTGATACTACTTAGGCCTGAAGAAGAAAAATTTGTAGATTTTCTACGAAAAGAGAGGATCTATTTAGACAAGTATGCACTTGGTATACCAACAGATGAAGTACAAAAAATGGTAAGTTCTTCTAAGCTACATAAAACCTAATAGTACCTTTTTTTTTTATCTTGCCTAAATCCCTTCGGATACCCCCCCGCCGGCCAGCGGGGGCAGTTATGTCGGGCTTGAACCGACTAAAACCGCACGCCGTCTCGGGTTTACAGACGCCGGGGTGTAAGGTTGCCCATAGAGCATATCCCTCGCACCCCGACTGACCCTGGGCCATCTCCGGATTCGAGATGGCCCCCTCGGGTTTGGGAACCACGGTGTCCCCGTCTTGCCCCGGTTTGGGGGAGGGGCGCTAGTCGCCCCACCGTCCCGGCCTGCTTCTGCTGGGGTGACAGGCGGCCTCACCTGCCACCCCCAGGCCTGCGCTCATGGAGGACGGAGGTCGTTAAGCGACCTTATAATATCGTGCGGAAATCCCTTCGGATACCCCCCGCCGGCCAGCGGGGGCGGTTATGCCGGGCTTGAACCGACTAAAACCGCACGCCGTCTCGGGTCTGCATACGCCGGGGTGTAAGGTTACCCATAGAGCATATCCCTCGCACCCCGACTGACCCTGGGCCATCTCCGGTTTCGAGATGGCCCCCTCGGGTTTGGGAACCACGGTGTCCCCGTCTTGCCCCGGTTTGGGGGAGGGGCGCTAGTCGCCCCACCGTCCCGGCCTGCTTCTGCTGGGGTGACAGGCGGCCTCACCTGCCACCCCCAGGCCTGCGCTCATGGAGGACGGAGGTCGTTGAGCGACCTCCGGCGCCTGAGTCGCCTGCGACGCGCGGCGAGCATGTTGCGGGCACGGTGGGCCGGGAGAGTTCTGAACCTCTCCCGGGCGCGCTCCGCCATCTCCTTCGCGAGCATCACATGCTCGCAGGAGGTGGCGGCGGCCCACGCGCTCGCGCTCCGCACCATTGCCGCAATCATGCTGCCGAGCGAGAGGACTCCCACCCCGATGGCTGCCACGAGGTCACGCCTCGGCGCCTCCCACGCCGGGCAGTCCGCCAGCGTGTGCAGCCCTGAGTCCTCCTGCGCTTGGTACCTACAAGTTGAACAACTGTTCCGGTGTGAAGTACTGTCGCACCTTCGACAGAACGCCCAGCTTTTTAGCAGCCACTTGAACTTTAGCCTCAATGTAAGACCCAAAATTGAGGGCAATGAGGGAAACAACTTCTTACCATGCTAACAATGCATAGGTCTACTTCCTTCTGTTTTTATTACATACATAACATAACTTCACGCCTGTATCCCCGAAGGGGTAGGCTGAGGTGTATTACACACCCACGATTCGCCAGTTATGTTAAGGTCCCAATGTAATAGGGGGCGAGCCTATTTCCATCTAAGGGGCACATTATTAAGCGAGCGATAATTAATATTTATTATTATTATATTTATTATTGCACACATAACTACGAAAAGTCAGAGGTCTGTGCCCGGGGCAACTGGGGATCGAACTCGAGACCTCGTCTCAGCAGTCCGTTACGTAAGCCACTGGGCTATCGCCGCCATTTTTTTTATTACTCCGCGTAAATAACGCGTGAGTTGGCTTTAGACTTGAATAGAATTCTGTACTTCACTTGATTTTAGCTTGAAGATTTAATATCTAAAAATGGTGTAATAAAAACATTAGCGAGAAAAGCTTACCTATCATTCCTTCGAGGTTATAAAACACACCCTCTCAGAAATATATTTGATATTAACTCATTGGATCTCAAGTTAGCAGCAAAAGCATTCGGATTTCAAGAACAGCCGCACGTGGACTTCTGTATCCTTTTCAATATAGCTATTTGATAAACATGTTGACCCAATGATCTTATAAAAAAGGGTAGATACCTACGGCACTGGCGCTTAATAACAGTTTGGTACTTAAAACTAGCTCTGATAACTATAACACAAGTTTAATCTTACCATGGGTACCAGTGGTCAAAATAACACTACCTTGTAAATTAGTCTAAGGTGCTAACTATGTGAAAAATTGTAGAATTTATTATTATTGTACAACTTCATATTACAAAAATAAATATTTCTTATCTTATTTATTTAACCTAGTGCAAACGAGAAGAAAGTATGACTTTTGTCATACAATACCCTCATATTAGAATAAGATCAGTGTGTTAATTTTGGAGTATTGTACAACAAAGAGCGATAGCTATACACGAAGAGAAGTGAAAATTTGAATTCACAGCATTTTTGTAAGTCTTCACAATATTTAGGTACCTTTTTTTTTGTGCTGGACACCCCGGATGGGGATCCCCCCACACGTCGGGCAGCGGGGGCGGTTATGTCGGGCTTGAACCGACTAAAACCGCACGCCGTCTCGGGTCTAAAGACGCCGGGGTGTAACGTATAGGTACAGTAAACGGCGCGGCGTTTTGGTACAGTAAACGGCACATCGGGAAGCAGTGTCCGGCAAAAAAACAATCGCTCTTTCTCTCGTAAACGCTGATAGTCAGTCTATAGTTCATGATCCGTTTACCGTCAGTCCGATGTACGACGGACAGAACGCTCCACAAAACGGAAGTATAGTCCTATCAACCATTCTGTGAACTGAAGGGTGGCGCCACCGTCTATCTGAAAACATTAATCCGTCATAATCTGTAGTGTAATTGTATGAAATTTGACAGCGACAACCGTAGTTCCAATTTTCACCATTTCACAGAAAAGCTGGTACAACTATAACTCGATCTTAGTCGGACTCTCTCTCTTCTTCCCGATGTGCCAACCTAAGTCCCTGGACCTGTACTTCATGTATTGTATCAGATCTAGACATTTATTTATGCTAAAACTGAATCAAACTTAAAATAAGTAAATATTATGTTAGATAAGATACTTCCAATTAAAGCATGTTTTCTTAACTATATGAATGCAGTACCAAAGAAGAAATTGAAGATTGCATAGCAGTAAACGGAAGTCTCCCAGAAAACGAAGATATCAAAAATATGCAGAGTTAATCACTGTACATACAGCCCTAGTATCATGATATTTATGTTTTAAGTTATCAAGTTAATGTAATATTGTGTACATAAGTGAATTATGACTCTGATAATAAACATTGTTGAGTACAAAATGTTGACTTAGGTTATGAGGTGATGTTTTGAAACATAATGCAATAAAACGATATGTTAGATAAAATAAAACTGATTATTTTATTCAACAACTAGCTGACGGATTTTTTATTGTTACCCTTTTGTCTGTATATTTTTGTTTTCTCTGCTTTCTTATTGAAAGTTGCTGTGCTGTTTAACGATTTGAAGTATCCATAACCTCCTCCTCCTTTCCTCTTTTGAGGAGGTCCTTTGCTCGCTACCTTAAGTTCAATAGCTGGTGGTACCGTGAAGCCAAAAGACGTCGATACTTTCGCCATGTTGATAGTATCGATGTCGAATATCGTTTTCAGGTGGTGCGAGTCGTAAGCGCGCAAATAACTCTTGAACGCTTCTTTTGCAGATTGGTTCAGGAAATAGTTTCTTGATATTAATTTCTCGAGCTGTAACAAAAATATGATTTAATTTTTCGGACGGCCCGCACAAAACACGAACAAAAGACTTAGCATTTAGTCATGAAGTCAGCATAAAATAGCTTCGTCCGGTAGGGCTTAGGCCTAACGAAGTGTCGCGAGACGTCTTCGGTCCCGATAGCGTGATAAATGTGTTCAATTGAACCTTTTGCCCAAAACTTCAGTCCGCTACTTCTAAAGTTTCATGGTTCCATCTCAACACTATTGAACTGTTCAAAACAAAAAGGGTCACACTTCGGGGGTGAGGTGGGTACGGAACGCCTCACTGTGGATTCATAACTTTGACGCCACTACTTTACAGATGAAGATCTCGTATAAAATAAATTTAATATACTCTGTGACTATGACGGCAACAAAATGTGACGCGCCAAAGTTTGTGTCCTGTAGCTTCCAAAAATCTATACTATTTTTTTTATTCCGAGCAGCCAGTCTAGTACACATAGAAGTCATTGTGCTTCAAATATATTTTTACTCACCTGTAATTGTATATCAGCAATCTTATTCCAAGAGAATTCAAACTCATTGAGTGTGACTCTAGATTGTTTCAAATACCTAAGAAAACCGAGTTCTTCGGGGCGCAAAAACAACAGTGCGTGTCCGCTTGTACCAAGACCTCTTGCAGTTCTGCCCACACGATGGATGTACTCCTAAAAGATTAAAATATATTGGAGCTTTTTATATATATTAGAATCTTTTTCATTTCTATCTAAATGAGTATTATGGCCAGCAGCTTGTCATGTCATCATCATCCATAAAGCAATATCCCAGTAGTGTCCAAGGCTTGCACTTTGGAGCCACTTATTGTTTTTGATTGGTATGTCAGCTTTTTCGGGAGCGACTGCCGTCTGACCTCCCAGCCCTAAGAGGAAAGCCTGTGCCATGGCCTGGTCCGTTGTTTAGCAGGGTGCACCGACTAGCAGGTGTGGATGGCACGGGCCTCAAGGATGTTGTTAAGGCCCAAAAAACCACTGTGTTAGGGGATATGTGTCTAGTATTTAGTGCTCTAAACAAAATCTTTCACAATAATGTATCTACCAAAAGTTTTCTATGATAAAGTTCCCAAGGATAGATCACTTTTGTAGGAGAATTCCTATATATCTCAGTTTATTTAGAACGAAGGTAGATAGAATTTGCCATACGCAACTGATCTATCCTTGGTTAAGTTTATCCTAGCTGAACACATTTGCGACTGCCCGAATACATTTAGGTGTGCGTTCGCGCAGCGGAATGTTGAATTTAAAGATTTGAATCATGCAGATATTTAGTGTATGACGTCGTGTAATTGTGTATGGTAAAAAAAAAATTGTGCATGCAGCCATTGTTGAGAAATTTGCTAAAACCTGATTCCGCTGGGCGAACGTTGTCCTGGCGGAACTTTTTTTAATTCATGGACTTAGAAGACAAAAAATGTGTCCAAAAATTAGTGTGTATTTGTGTGTAATTGTGTATGTATGAATAAAACTAGTGCATGCATAAACTTTGGAGAAATTCAAGTTTCCGCTACGCGAACGTTTGGCCATTAGCTAGTTTTCATATATAGCGCTTATATAGAGAGCTATAGATTTTTACATACGTTGTTTTGAATTTGTTTATATTTGTTTAAAAAACAGATTTAGAAAAAATCGCAGGGTTTAAAAAATAAAAATATAAACGTAAAATACGCTTATTAGGTCGTAGTTCGTAAAGTATGCACTTTGGGGTCTAGATTTTCACATTTATATGAACCTTGTAAGAGTGTCTGCAACATGTTGCCAAGTATCAATGATGTTCCGTTAGTAATTAAAGAGTTATAGGACAATTTACCATGAATAGACCACTGTTTACAAAGCAGTCAAATATCACGACGTTCTAAAGGAATTGCATAGCAAAATGTATTCCAATAATTAGTAATAATTCCAGGGATTGTCATAACTAGTCCCTAAGAGGGTTAGAAATTTTGAGGTTATTTTCTGTATTTTCATTCATTCATTCATATGCTCACGGCTGTTGTCCCAGAAGGGGTAGGGTTTCTGTGAAACCCACATTTCGCCAATTTTTGGGTTTCTACGTAACAGGTGGCGAGAAATAAATAATAAATACATAATTATTATATTATTACATAACATGTTATGTTATGTTCTTATATGTAATTAAAAATATTTTAATACACATGTTTAATTAGAAAAGTACTTGTTAATTGAAGATTTATTTTTATTGTAGATAGTGGCGTTATTATTTTAAAAAAAATTGATTCAAGAAATGCAATTGGTTTATTTTTTCCTAACGCCTGTGTACGCAACTGTACCATATTAATAAATACTATACTGGAAGGTTAAGAACGTTACTTAGATATATGGCACGGCCGCTTTTTTATAGCAATCCGAACTTGGTCGGGTTATGTAGGGTTTCGATGCTTTGTCAGTATTTTAATGGTTTCTCTTTAATTACTGAATTTAATGAGATGAGATTTTGCATGTGAGTAGTTGAATTAATACACTAATTATTGGAATACATTTTACTATGCAATTCCTTTAGAACGTCGTGATATTTGACTGCTTTGTAAACAGTGGTTTATTCATGTTAAATTGTCCTATAACTCTTTAATTACTAACGAAACATCATTGATACTTGGTAACATGTTGCAGACACTCTTACAAGGTTTGTATAAACGTGAAAATCTAGACCCCTCAGTGCATACTTTACGAACTAAGAACTATTATGCGTATTTTACGTTTAAATTTTTATCTTTTAAACCCTACGATTTTTTCTAAATCTGTTTTTTAAACAAATTCAAAACAACGTATGTAAAAATCTACAGCTCTCTATATAAGCGCTTTATATGAAAACTAACTAATGGCCAAACGTTCGCGTAGCGGAAACTTGAATTTCTCAAAAGTTTATGCATGCACTAGTTTTATTTATACATACACAATTACACACAAATACACACTAATTTTTGGACACATTTTTTTTCTTCTAAGTCCATGGATTAAAAAAAGTTCCGCCAGGACAACGTTCGCCCAGCGGAATCAGATTTTAGCGAATTTCTCAACAATGGCTGCATGCACAATTTTTTTTTTACCATACACAATTAGACGACATCATACACTAAATATCTGCATGATTCAAATCTTTAAATTCAACAACATTCCGCTGCGCGAACGCACACTACATTTAGAGTTCTCTGTGACTATGCTGGTACTCCATGCCATGACTATGTATTCTATTGCAGTAAGTTTCAATTGTAATATTTTCAATTATAATGTGAAAGTTAGTGTAATCGTCAATAACAGATATAGACTGTATTAATATATATTGCGGGGATCACACATTTGGCGACAACAAATTAATTTTTGGCGCGCAAAGCAACGTTTCTTCCAAGTTTTTCATCTGCTTTCCCTAGCCTTTGAAGTTCTTTAAAAACCGACTCTGTGCGCGTCGGTATTAGGTATTGGATGATAAGTGGGCATAAACGGAAACTACCTTGGGATCATCCGGCGGGTCATACTGCACGATCCAGTCCACAGCAGGAATGTCCAGCCCTCGCGCAGCTACATCTGTGCACAACAATATACCCGTTTCGGCGTTGCAGAACTGGAAGAAAGTTGTTGTACGTTTTGTTTGTTGTTGTTTTCCCTGTAGGAAAAAAAAAGTTTATCTCTTATTAAAAGTAAATAGGGTCACTATGTTTTAAAGATGGAGAATGTGAAAGTGTTTGCTTGAAAAACTTATACTTTAAATAAATTGTAAACCACCGAAAACATAGCTTGGGTTAAACAATATAAGATTCGGCCCATCTACGATTCTTGTCCATCCGAAGGTTGCCTGTAAGATATTGCTTTTAGCGATAAGGCCGCCATTTGTACACTATGTCGTGTTTTCCATGTTTGCATATTTTGATTGGCATACAATACAGTATGCCGTTTATTATACAGTTATACAGTTTATTTCTATTCTAATCTATTCTACAAACTTCTTGGTAATATAAATATGATAATATAAAGGTATTTTTTCGAAGAGTACAGCAACATAAGCAGCAATTAAATTGTTGACATTCGTCATGCAGAACATAATAACATTAACACTTACATGTATAGACATAACGGGTAAATCAATATAGTTGAAGAGTTCATGATGATATTTGACTGACATACACGTCGAGAAGAATACCATGACCTTTTTCTTCCTATTCTTCTTGAGGAATGTGAATAGAACCATCATACGTTTTTCTGATGGACACACGATGTAGCTGTAGAAGAAAGCAACATGAAGTTACTAACATTTTTACATAACATTGAAGGACCAAGGTGTGATGTTCCTCCGACACAAAAGGAGGATCCTCCGTCCAGACACTTTTTACTAATTAAATACACGCATCGTTTCAATACACGTCTGCTCGTAACGGCGGCTCAGTGATGGGAGCTCAGCTGTCCCTAGATGGCGCTGGGTACATGGCTGGTATCGCCACATTACCATTCATGCAGCAATTTAGTGCCATATCATATTGTTTACTGTATCAACAGAACGCGGTTCCTATGTGGCGACCAAAACCGCTAGCAGTTCCATACCCGCTACCGCCTATGCATTGACGCGCCGCAAATCAGGTGATATGGTTCGATTTTACGTCACGACCGAGGCACCCGCGCGCCGCATGCACATCTTGCTCCAGCAACTACGTCAGCTACGTATCGACGCGTGATTGGACGACGCGCAACATCGGAATGCAGTAGCCACCACCTCGGAGCGCATTCTTTGCATACTTTTGCTTTTTATAAAACGCTCGCACACTTAATTTTAGACACATTTCTTCCGCTGCTTTTCTCGCGCTTGCTTTGTATAGCCTTTGCATATAGATTCGCTTTTATTGTACGCTTGTAATTTAATTTAGTCTTTGCAATAAAGCAATAATAATTATTGTCATAGTATCCGACTTATTTATTTAATAACCGCCGTTGATTATCAAACTACCTCACTGCCGCGCGGACCAAGGTTCGATTCCCGTGCGTGGCAAAAAGTACTGTAAGCGGCCGACGGAGAATCGCGGTCGCTTCACCTAAATTGTTCAGTTTTGGGATATCTAGTGTCCTGAAATAGCTATCATGCCTAGTATAACATCTTTAATACAGTTTATTTTTATTGGTGGAAGCCCCCACAAGCTCCACCCCATTAGTGCCAATGATGAGATGGATGTGTCAGAATTGAACCAGTCAACAAAAAATTAATTTTATGTTCAGAATCGCTTATATAACTGAATTCAACATACCCCAAGTTTTTTTTAATATCCCCAATGTACAGACAATTAATTTCCTATTTTATAATAGTATAGATTATATTCAACAGAATACTTACCCTTGCTCCAGAGAGTCTACAGTTGCCTGTTCTCTGTGGTCATCAACACCTACATAGATTGGTTCATGCTTTACAGCCAAGGCAGTCAAAGCTTCAGTTTTCTTTGTCTGGGTGGCACTGAATAGCATTGTTTGGCGGCGTTCTAAAAAATTATAACGCATATTTTAACGCGGAATTTTCATTTATCGGATTACATGAAACATTTTTTTCTGACCTTGACCATCAAGGAGATGTAATTTACAATGTTTGATTATTCAAATTAATGTTGATACTTACTTGGCAACAACTTTATGATCTGCTTGACCTCTTCTTCAAAACCAATTTCTAATATCCTGTCAGCCTCATCAATGATAAGACATTGTAGATTTTTATATAAAAAGTCCGGAGTGTTTTGTAAGTGATCTAACAAACGTCCTGGTGTTGCTACAAGGATATTTATTCCTGTAATAATAAAGTAATGTTATTAGAATTTCTAACAAAACACTGAAAATGTACCTTAGACGAAAAGCTATGTCTGAAATTGTTAGAATATTATTGAAATAATTATGTCGGATATTCTGTAGTTATCAATGTAATCTAGTAATAATGAATTTAATTATAATTTTATCATTACATACTATAAAACAAAGTCACTTCCTGGTGTATGTTCACTGAGAACTTCTAAACTACCCAACGTTTTTGATGTGATTTTCATAGAATAATATATAATAGAGTGATTCAAGCAGAAGGTTAATATTAATAGTTTGATACTATTTTGTGTTAAGTTGGTGAAATATGACGATAAGTAATTGTTTAAAATGACGAAAGAAATCAAGCCGTTTGAGAGCTTCAATCGAACAAATCAAACAAAACAATCGATAAAACAATGTGTAGTGGGATTGTTCCTCTTTTCTAGGTCTACAAAAATGTCCGCGACGGCATATGTCTTTAAGGCATACTTTGGCAATTATCACTTCTAAATAAATTGTCACATTTATGTAGTCATTGGAAAGCCATTTAGACGAATCTTTATCAAATTAAATATATAGTCACTTTAAGCTTTTTTTTTTATAATGATTGCTTTTTACGCCACACAAGTTCATTAAATATCTTCAGAAACTTTCGAGTAACAAAAATTAAAGGTTAAAGTCGCGTCATAGGATTCCTTTTCTTTTACGAATTTATTTCCGTACGAAGCCGGGACTAGGCCGCTAGTTTTAGTAAAGTCGCGTCATAGGATTCCTTTTCTTTTACGAATTTATTTCCGCACGAAGCCGGGACTAGGGCGCTAGTTTTAGTATACACCAACTTATCCCAAAAAATTTTTTTTTTTTTTTATTGTCAAGTAATGCATCCTTTACAAAAATGAACCAATATTTTCACATTCATGGGCATTGTATATTTACTTTATTTTTTGATTACAAATTTATGCTCACACAATAAAAATACTACAAAAATTTGATGGTGGAAAGAATAGTCCAATGGTACTGCTTATTTCTTAAAGAAACTTCTTCCAGCTGACAGGCGAGTTGAGATCGTGAAAACAACAAAAATTGCTTATAGCGAATATAGCTTGTATATTCACTTATAAGGTGAGATGACGATCTGCGAAAGACTGCGGGCAGATGCTGGATGCGGCAAGCTGAAGACAGGGCGCTATGGCGCTCATTAGGGGAGACCTATGTCCAGCAGTGGACTAGCATAGGTTGATGATGATGATTCACTAATAAGTTATTATACTTGTAGTCAGTAAACTTGAGAAGCCATACCTTTAGATAGTTTCTGGGCCTCAGTACTTCTGTTGGCACCACCCATCACCAACCCATATGTGTGATGATGATGTTTCATCAATTCCATCAACACTCCAAATGTTTGCATTGCTAACTCTCTAGTAGGCGATAGAACAATAACTCCAGTACCTTAGTAAAAATTCAATTACTCAGTAGTTAAATAATAAGCCAAAATTTAAAGTGCATTTTAAGGAATAAGGTCAGATATCCATTCTGTATTCATAAAACGTTTGTTCCATTCTCTTATAGCTTTTGATTGGCAACCAACAACAAATGTGCCTCAACAGTTCTCACTGGAGACTCGATCTGTTGCTAATGCAGTCATCAGCTATTTTTAGAGATATAAAACTGGTGCTTTCACATTCGCCTTTTATCATCATTAAAATAATGTCTTGCATTATGATTTTAAACTTAAAAAGTGATGATTTCGCACTTCATATTATATTGTTTAATCACTTGTGCTTGTTGAGAACAGTATACTGTTTTTAAAAAAAGAGTATAAGCTTGAAAAAAATATGTATGTTATTTTTTGTTAACTTAATGTGACTTAACTTACCGTTCCTTGGTTTGAATTCTATCTTATGTATCAAGTCAATGGCTGGTATAAGGAAAGCCAATGTTTTACCAGACCCTGTTCTAGCAGCACCCACAAGGTCCCTGCCTTCAAGCAGTGGGGGGATTGCTTTTGCTTGAATTTCTGTCATGGTGGTGAATCCCATGTCTTTAATGCCCATCAGTGTTGCTTCACAAACCTTGCCTTCTAAAGAAGTAAACTTTTGGTCTGATAAAATGCCAAGACATAAACTGGACCCAGGCACTGGAATAAAAGAGATAATAAATTATTTACTTTTAAACTAAACTAAAATCAAAATATCATTTTTTTTTTTACTTTTTTTTTTTAAAGAATATTAGTAACCGAAATTACTAATATTCCCCTAACCCCTCCAGCTAAGCTAAATTGCTTGTGTTAGGAGTGGGTTCACGTCGGTAGTGTAATGGCCAGGATTCGAACCCGGGATCTCTCGATCGTAGGGTCGACTCCTTAACCAGTAAGCTACCGATGCTTCGGTTCTAAATTAGGTATATAATTCGGTTATACAATGACAGGCAAACATCAATGTACAATGTACTCTAGCTGCACAGAAAGTGTTTTCAAGTCTTTGGTTGTAGAGCAGGGTGCTACGGCTGAGCCACCCCAACTAACCATTGATAGGTTACATTAAACCAATCACGGACTCAAAGGGCTCGCATCATTGGTTGATCAGTCCTTTTTTTTGGTTTTTGTTTGGTCCATATATTGCACATGTGCGAACTTCCTGACATTTGTTCAAGATGTTTGCTCGTACTTCACTACATAGTATAAAACAAAGTCGCTTTCCCTATATCCCTATATCCCTATATCCCTATGATATAGGGACATGTTTAAATCTAAAAAAACGCAACGGGTTTTGATGCGGTTTTTTTTAATAGATAGAGATTTATATGTATAATAACATCCATTGCACCCGTGCGAAGGGGCGGGTCGCTACTCTATTAATATAATTAATTATCATTAAATATAAGAATTTTTATTAAAAGTTTTTTATAGTGACCATAAGTAATGTATGGTAGCGAAAGTTGGGTGTGGCAGATAAAGCATCAGAGTAGAGTGAATGCAGTAGAAATGTGTGCGTTGCTAAGTATGTGTGGATTGACTTTGGGAGATAGAGTGAGAAATAGCGTGATTAGAGATTGATGTGGAGTGATAGAAGATGTAGTGACGAGAATTGAGAGAGGTATGTTAAGATGGTTCGATCATGTTGAGAGAATGAATGAAAGAAGACTAACGAAACAGGTGTATGAGGCGAGTGTGGATGGTACCGTCGGCAGGGGAAGACCTAGGCGCTCATACCTGCACCAAATCAGGGAACTTTTAGAAAAGGGGCAGGTCAGGAGTACCCTAAACCGACGAGTATGCATGAAGAATGTAATGAGAGTGAATGAAGCGAGAGTAGTATGTCAGGATCGTAGCAAATGGAGATCCGTGATCTCTGCCTACCCCTATGGGAAACAGGCGTGATTTTATGTATGTATGTATGTACTTACGAAAGGATACTGTAGGTGAAATACTAATTATTATACTCTAACTAACAATTTATTTAACTTTTGATGAGCCAAAATGAAATATCATATTGCAACTTATTCATAGACGAAGTTGATTGTTGTGTGAAATCAAATAGCTTATGCATTAGGATATAGCTATTTAATGAAAAATTGAGCTGTCAAAAGTTAAATAAAAGGTTGGACAGAGTATAGTTAGGATTATTACTTACATTGACTTTCTTCCAGATTAGTCTTAGACTCTACTTCTGGTTCATCATTCACTTCCGTTTTAAGTTTCTTTTTTTTATCTAAAAAATAATATCATCATCATTATAACATAAATGGAATGCAAAGCACACCAATTTTTCTTCTTTCTTCAAATCTTCCTTCACTACAATAGCTAATCATATGCCATAATCCCTATGTAGGTGCAAATATTATATTGTTTGAAGAACCTCATTTGAATACTTACTCCATTGGTGATGCAGTTATGTGTAATTTGTAATAAGTTGTAATTTTTGCAATGTTTATTTAAGCCTCTAATAAATACATTTACTATTTGATTCAATACAAATATGCAATAAGGTGAAGAGTACAAAGCTGATTTTACGTGAGGTCTCAGGTCTTGTATAGGAGATGCAACATTACGTTACATATTATTATCAATTAAATGTTGGGTTGGGTATTGACATATAATCTCCTTTGTGGCTTTACCTCACATAGTACTTTTACTTATAACTGGTCTATTATGTTGACACCTGTCATATATGAAATATCTATTGTAATATTATTTTATTTGTAACTTGTCTTCTAAGTTAATTAAAGCCAATATAAGAGATTGGTATTTCTTTCAAATGTGTCAGGTATAGTTGCTTACTTTTAGGGGCTGATTTATCATTGCTCTCATGTGGCCTTTTTGTTGCTTCTTCATCTACCTGCAGTTCCGCCTCTGGAAATTAAAATAAATCCAATAAAAGTTTACATTATGAGAATTATCTTTATTTAAAAATTAAACTTACAAAGATACGTCTCCAATAGTAAGAAAATAACCAAAGTATAACGATAATATTGTAGGTTATGTTACCTGGTTCTTCATTTGAAACGTCTTTCACTTTTTTATTTATCAACTTCAATTTCTTTTTCTCCCGTTTTTTTATTTTTCGCATAAGGATCTTATCTGGGGTAGGCATATTGTTAGTTTCCTCTTAAACACTTCTAATGTTTACATTCACCGCACATGTGCACTGCCCGCCAGGATGCTTTTTTGATTTTATTATATTTGTAATTTTGAATGAATGGAATTCTTTGTTCATTTACATTGAACTTATATGAACAGAATGAACTGAAATAAACTAAAGAACCACAGACAACCATAGAATAAGCAGAAGTACAGCAGATAAACAAAAGATATTCTTAACCGTAAAAGTGCCCACTAACCGGATATATTAAGTGGGTGTAAAAACAAAAATGGTTCAACAAAACTAAAAACCACGCTTTTTAATTCATATAATAGATCTAAAGATTTATATCGGAAAAAGACAACATCTAGGACGGGACTTGAACCCGCGACCAGTCCCTTACAGGGGGAATGCTCTGACCAACTGAGCCACCTAGACACGTCTCAGATATTCGAAATTCTCCGATATATCATATATACGTCTTAAGGCAACGTTTTTATTTAATAGATCTTCTATTAAATGCAATCAAAAAAATATTTGATAATGAACGACATTTTCCACAAATACCGATAATAAACACTTTAAACCTCACTTTGACAGCTTATTTTTTTTAAGATTATTGACTTACAGATTATATTATAAGTATTCTCTTTCAGTGTGGCCCATAGATTATTATATATATACTAGAAATAGATGCGCAACTCATGTTTTTTTTCTTCAATTTCATTCCATTTGTCATTAGTGTCATTTGATTTCATTAATACGGAACCTCCAAACAAGATGGCGCTGTTTCTCCGCCCCGTGGCGTAGCGGTAGTGCATTCGACTGCTACACGGGAGGCGCGGGTTCGATCCCACTCAGTGCATTTTTTTTTGGAGTTTTATATATATATATTTTTTTTTTTTATATATATATTGTATTTAATATTTTATTTATTTAATGATTACTAAGCATTCTGATATAGATCACTACTTTGGTAACTGCGGGTCATGTCAGATTTTTTTTAAAAGAATAATTACAATTTCCTGCCACAAGGAAAACAGTTGCACCATATTCCTAAAAAATATCTTGAAAGTTACAAAATAGCAATCATACATCATGGCATTCTCAGAGGAATGGTGGTGGCCTTAAAAATACCACTGTAATAATTAAAAATAATGTGTATTAGGTATATCAATAACTTCAAAATAAAAATACATAATTATAGTTTCAGTTATCACTATATATTCACCAGTAATGCACTATTTATTACTTAATGTAATGGATTAATATCAAATAAAAACTCAACTAAAAATAAGCAAGCAGAAATTTTGTAAATTTATCACAATGAACCAGGTTAGAATATTTCATTGATTGTAATTATTGTTAATTTTATATAAAAACTAGCTGAACCGGCAGACTTCGTACTGCCTCAATCGATGACAAACCTTTTAAATCTTCTCTGGACGTCCACAAATAATTCAAGACCAAAATTAGCTAAATCGGTCCAGCCTTTCTCGAGTTTTAGCGAGACTAACGAACAGCAATTCATTTTATATATAAAGACGAAGATATAACATTCTTAATTCACATAGGTCACAAAGTAACACACATAAGAACGTCAAATATAAGTTAAATCTACTGTTTTTACATTTTTACTGCACCATTCACAGAGTACACAACAATAACTTCATAATATAAATAATATTTTCAGTTAGTAGTGCACTATTAATTAATTAATCTAATATAAACATCTGTTGAAAGTAATATTTGAATAAAAATAAAATTGAAGAATAAGTAAGCAGATTTTTTTAAACAACCTTCATGAACCAATTTGAGACATTTCAAACATTCATTGTAATTTTTATTTTTATATTTATAACAAATATTAAATATAATATATAAAACTAGCAATTACAAATAATATCAATTCAATGTCTTTATTCACATCAAATTCACATAGGTCATAAAGAAATACTTGTTTAGACATCAGGATAAATTCAATCAACTGCTTCTACATTTATTGCCAGTAAATCAACTGCTTCTACATTTATTGTCAGATTCTCAGGAATAGCAAACAGTGCTTATGAGACAAAAACTTGGCAAGAAACTAACGGTTACTCTTTTCAAATCAAAATAAAATTACAATATCTGTTTATATTCCAGTTTGCTTTCTGTATCAGAATATAGATAGTATGTGTAGCCACCTATTACATTGGGACCTAAACATAAACTGGCGAAATGTGGGTGCTAGCACCTCCGCCTAACCCCTTCGGGGATATAGGCGTGAGTTTATGTTATGTTATGTTATGTTAATAAAGAATTTACTATTTCATTCTATTCTATTCTTTTCATCTATTCATATAGTCATTGATCTAAGAAAACTGCTGGGAGTGAAGTGTAAATTGCAACATTTCACGGATACAATTTATAAACTCAGATTCATCTGAAGTCAATAAGTAATTGTAAAGTAACGCAATACCATTACAGTATGATCATCAAAATAATTGCATTGCCCTTGCAATTATTTTGATGATCATACTGATGCTACAAAATTTTTATAGGATATGGCAATCAAATAAATGAGTCATAACTTAAAAAGAATAGAATAGAAAAAAAAAAGAAGCGAAATAATAGGCCAGGATCGTAGCAAGCGGAAGTATGTGGTCTCTGCCTACCCCAATGGGAAAGAGGCGTGACTGTATGTATGTATAACTTAAAAACTAATAAGGGTTCCGTTTTTTTTCATTTTCAAGTACGGAACCCTAAAAATGACTTCTTATCACAAATTTTCAATTACAGTAGAAAGATTAAAGCGCGGATGGAGATTTTACTTCCGTTATGCAGTTTTTCGGTTAATCGGTGTTCGTATAAGTTTCATTTCGTGGGCTAAACTTTGTCTAGTTAACTTTCACTTAGTTCATGTATTGGTATATATATATATATCCTATGAACTAGTCAAGCGTAGATCAAACAATAATTAAATATCAGTTGTATCATAGCACTCATCTGGAAGGGGTTGCTTTCCTGGAAAAAAGAATGAATCATTAGTTGAAGTAGAAAGGGGTGGCCGGGATATCCTAATGTTATATAGGTAATAATATTACATTTGTTAATTACATTCAATTCAATTCAATTATCATACAAATATTAATGCAATGATAACGAGTAGACACTGAATGAATGTAGAAATAAGAGCTGTTATGTATTTTTTTTACACCAAACTGCGGTAGAATATGTGAGACCAATAATGTACATACAGCTGGTTATTCATATTTATTGTATGTAAACGTATCGTATCTCCTTTGTTGTCTGTACCTTATTCCAAGAAAGAAACAGCCATTCTATTCTACAAATGTGAAAGTTTGTGAATATATCTTTAGGGAAGAATAACACCAGGATATTTGTTGCATCAGAAGAATACTTTTCATTTGACTTAGAAAATACTGGTTCTTGTGGTAGTTATATAGTTTTGGTAGGTACAAGGATGCAGGCCGACTGAAATCTCACATAGGAGACTTGACAAACAGGAGCTCGCCATATGTCTGTTACGCAATGACGCGTAAACTGTTGCACAGATTTGAATGAAAATTGGCACACCACCAGATTTGAAGACCAGTTACTGGATTAACACAGGTACTTTTTTACCTAGGGCACGCCGCAATAGCGGCGGTAAGGCCCATCATGGAGGATTGGCTAGAGAGGCGACACGGAAGCCTCTCGTACCGACTGACGCAGGTGATCTCCGGGAAGGGGTGCTTCGGGGACCACCTGCATCGGATCAGGAAGGAGCCAACGCCTGAGTGTCATCACTGCGACGCGAGCGAGTACTCAGGGCTGTACACGCTGGCGGACTGCCCGGCGTGGGAGACGCCGAGGCGTGACCTCGTGGCAGCCATCGGGGTGGAAGTCCTCTCGCTCGGCAGCATGATTGCGGCAATGGTGCGGAGCGCGAGCGCGTGGGCCGCCGCCACCTCCTTCTGCGAGCATGTAATGCTCGCGAAGGAGATGGCGGAGCGCGCCCGGGAGAGATTTAGAACTCTCCCGGCCCGCCGAGCCGGTAACTTGCTCGACTCAGGCGCCGGAGGTCGCTTAACGACCTTCGTCCTCCATGAGCGCAGGCCTGGGGGTGACAGGTGAGGCCGCCTGTCACCCCAGCAGATGCAGGCCGGGACGGTGGGGCGACTAGCGCCCCTCCCCCAAACCGGGGCAAGACGGGGACACCGTGGTTCCCAAACTCGAGGGGGCCATCTCAAAACCGGAGATGGCCCAGGGTCAGTCGGGGTGCGAGGGATATGCTCTATGGGCAACCTTATGCCCCGGCGTCTGCAGACCCGAGACGGCGTGCGGTTTTAGTCGGTTCAAGCCCGACATAACTGCCCCCGCTGGCACGCGGGGGGGTATCCGAAGGGATTTCCGCACGAAAAAAAAAAAGGCATTTTTTACCTGGTAACGTATTCCGTGGGATAACAGTTTAGGAAAATTGCTTTATTAAGCGCATGCCGTTCGCAGATCTGCCATTTTATTAATCATCATTATCTCAGCCGATTGACACATAATTGCTGTGTGTATTTTACGTATTAATTAATTTACTATAAAACTTACTGGAATGTTTTCTCATTTAGACGCAGTTTTACTCCATTGATTTATATGACCGTCCAGTGAACGAGTCAAAAGTAAAGTGTTGTATCATAATATTCCTCTGGAAGTAGTTGTTTTCTGGAAGAGATAAGTAAAATTAATTTTAAACTAGTATTAGAGTACTTGAAACTAGCTGTTGCCGCGGCTACGCCCGCGTGAGTGTCGACAGAGTTACTTCCGCATTTATAATATTAGAATGAATTGATAGTATGAGTATCTTGAAACTATTAGGTATTTTGTTATATATTATTAGGGTTCTTCATTATTCTCGCAGATCTGAAAAATACTGTTTTTGTACGTACAAACTAGCTTGGATACAATGTCTGGACTGACAATGTATCCAAGTGTGTGTCTGAACCTATCTGATGACGTCATCAGATAGGGTTAAAGCTTGGTCCAACAATGATCTGATCAGACAATGTATCCATCAGCCTAGAACAGCGAACCCGCTCGCCTTAGTAACCGCCGAAGTCGTCTAAACGCACAAAAAGTATTGGCTCGAACTGCTGCTTGCTTCTTAAAGAAATTTCTTTCAGCAGCAATACTTCTCCCAGGAAATGAAGGACGGGATTGCAGGTTTCGTTGCCTGGGGTTTCTTAGCACCCAAAGCCAACCTCACCTGCAAGTTCAAAACCTACTAAACGACAGACAGTATCCACTTCCGTGATGTTTTTAATTTATTCCTTTATAAATTATGTTACAATAATTGAATTTAGTGGAGAAGTTGAAAAACTGTTGCCAGTATATATGCCAAGATGAGGGATATTTTTTAAAATCATCATTAATGATGCTTGTTGCTGGGCATATTTTATAAATTAGTTATTTTACTAAAATAACTTACCTCTTTATTTGCCACAGGCTGAAATATTTTATTGTAAATGTTGAGTTTTATATGGAGTCAAAAAGTAAGCTATCACAACATTCCTCTGGATCTAGTTGTATTTCCTCCTTTCCTCTAAAAATAGAAGCAAAGATATTTCAAAAATGTTATAGAGTTGTTATTTCAGACTTTTGATTATTATGGTTTCAAGTTTATTATAATAAATAAATAATAATAAATATTCTACGACATTCTACACAGCGCTTTCTAGACCCAAAGTAAGCATAGTTTAAATAGCTTGTGTTATGGGTTCCAGAATGCGGATAAAAATACTTAAATACTTTTTTTTTTGTAAATACATACATATTATACATAGAAACACCCAGACCAATGCAAATAGACATATTCATGAATACAAATATTTGCATTGAGCGGGAATCGAACCCGCGCCCCCTGTCGTAGCAGTCGAATGCACTACCGCTACGCCACAGAGGCCCCGCCAGCGGGGGCGGTTATGTCGGGCTTGAACCGACTAAAACCGCACGCCGTCTCGGGTCTACAGACGCCGGGGTGTAAGGTTGCCCATAGAGCATATCCCTCGCACCCCGACTGACCCTGGGCCATCTCCGGTTTCGAGAGTGCGTTTCTGTCCATAGTAAGAAAGTATCCACTTGGGCTTTGATATATATTATATATAGCGAGTGCTAATAACTTATCATCTAAATTAAAACGCCTACCTCGATATTTTTTACCATGCTGTGTCAACTGCATATTTAGAAATGTTTGCGTTGTCACAGGCAAAGATTTGAGAACCTTGCGGAATAAAATGGTTTTAAACATTTTATGTGCCGCATTTACCTGGTCCTTTTGTTCCTTTAATTTATTTCTTAATACAACAATCTTCTTTAACAAACTGGAAGATTGTTTAGTTTTCTTTAACATTCTTCTAGTTTGTTCAGTGACTTCTTTGGATGGAATTAGCTGAAAAAGAAAGAAAATCCATAAATTAATGAGGAATTCTTTTTTGTGAAATTGAATTTTGATACATGCTTTCATTTTATTCATAGCGGCGATAGCCCAGTGGCGTACGTAACGGACTGCTGAGACGAGGTCTCGAGTTCGATCCCCAGTCGCCCCGGGCACACACCTCTGACTTTTCGTAGTTATGTGTGCATTAATAAATGTTAATCATCGCTCGCTTAATAATGTGCCCGGTAGATCGCTATAGGCTCGCCCCCTATTACATTGGGACCTCAACATAACTGGCGAATCGTGGGTGTGTAATACACCTCTGCCTACCCCTTCGGGGATACAGGCGTGATGTTTTGTTATGTTATGTTCATTTTATGCAATACATAACAATATCTTATATTAGGTACTTAACCTAGAACCAGGTCCATGCGCTCATCCGAATCATCACCTATACAGACGGATGTAGGATCTGTGGAGTTTAGCGCCATATACTTGTCTTCGCAGCATTTATTTCAGGCCGCCTCAAGCATCTCCTTCCATGTGAGAACATGGAAGGAGATGCTTCCACACGTCTCGCCAATCTGCCCCTGTCCGAATCTACCAGCGCGATGTCATCAGAATACATAAGAACTCATGGAGGCTGCTCATAGGAGTTTCTGATGTTGTCTGACAAAGCGTCTAACATCACAATGAACAGATATGAGCTAAGGACAGATCCCTGGTGTACTCCGAAGGTGATGGAGAAAGGTTTCGTAATCGGAATCGTTGTACATGTCTCAGATAGTATCAATATAGAACTGGAACCGCTTTAGCCCCCAGTGTCCACCAGATCACTGCGCGATGAATATAGTCGAACGCCTTACATAACTAATTGAAAGTAGTATGTTGCTAATTTAAAATATGTTTAGCAGGAAATTAGACAAGTACGAATACAAGTTTGAACTGGGATGAACTTTACCTGAAGTTTGTTGTATATGATCTCTTGTAACTTCGGCTCCTGCAACAGCGCATTCCAAATGATGCAGTGCTCAGTCTCAGAGAGTGGTGTAAAAGTAGACGGAAGATGTGCCTCCGTTTCTTGCTGGTCATGACCTGAAGATAAAAAAAACCTTAAGTTATAAACTTCATTTAAAATTGAACTACTGCAAAATTAAAAACGTATTAGACAACTAAATATCAAGGACCACTTTTCCCTAGAATGTATTGTTTTGTTGGAGAAGTGGCTTCCAACCTCAGTATTTTCTTGTTTAATACTTTTTAGAATGTTATTTTTCAGTATTCGGGTTTCTGTTTTGAAACCAAATTTTTATTTATATTATTTTGAAGCACGTAACAGCTAATAATTTATACATATTTAAATTAGTATTTTCAGTGGGTATATCCACATTTCGTCAACTGCTCTAACCTATGAAAGTACCATGTCGAGTGCTATACACTAGCTTCCTCTTATGTGGGCTCAAATTATAGTTAAAAGAAAAGTGGGTGTACTCTCTTCCTTGTCAGTTCTACATAATATTCAGCCTATGTCTGACCATTGAGCTTAGATGGGGTTAGGGGGAATATGAGTTATTTACCTGCTATTAGTAGCTCTGGTACAGCTAATTTACAAAGACAACTTTTTGGGTACAGATAAACAGTCCTGAAGTGTTTGCTGCATACTCTTAAATAGTCGTAAACATATGTTTTATCCAGTTCAGGTATACTACCACCAATATGCAAAATCCATGTCATGAAAAGTTCAGGATTGACTGCTAAATTAGAGAAACGGTGAAGAGGCAAACCTAAAAAGAAAAAAAAAAGGTGTTTTTACATCGAAATATAACTCACATGAAATAATGAAACAACTGTCAACACCTAAAAGAGGGCTTTGACATATTAATTTTGAAGTGGTTTCAGTACAAAAAGGCAATTGAAGATGTCAATGGATGAAGGTGTTATCTGACAATTTCTAAATATTTCATTTGCAAATATTACTGACAGTCAGGTTAGTCCACTGTCCACAATCTAGAGAGTCTTACAACGGGCTATGGAGTGAGCTATGCTAAGGGTCAGTTTAGGAACTGTTTGACACCTATTTGTATAGGCTTAGCCCATCTTTTTGTACTGTCATCTATATAACTAGAATAAAAAGTTGCTCATTGTTGTTGGTCAAGTAGTGGTTTTACAGAATAGTTATATTTTGAACCATACATCAAACTCAAAGATCAAAAATCACAAAACTGTAGACAGCACCTTCTACCACTCACATCTTTAATTGGTGCATGCAAAACGAAGCAACTTAAAAAGCTGCTTGCAAAAATATGTTATTAGCTTAGTGTCATTCCACATACTCAGTTAGTAATATTTTCTTGCAGTATACACTGGGAGGTGCCACATTGAAGCACCAACAACTCACCTCCTTTTTCCAAGCGGAGGAATCAGGGAGATTTCATCCTAAATTCTCAATAATTTGAGGTTATCAGTATCTCTCTGATTAGAAAAGGGTGCAGTGGAAATCCAATCCTCCTCTCCAGCAATACCGAGTTCTTCATCTTCATCCTTTGAAACTAACTTTAGTTCGAGTTCACTTGACTAGCATTATAAGATAATTGCAAATAACTTTCAAGACCATTACTACACATATGTTTCCTTCTCCATACAGTCTCATGTCCTTTAAATGGGGTGTGAAAAATGATGACCTCATTTTTTTAAGTAAAGTTGAGGATCACCATTGTAACATTGTATGTGTCTGTCATGGTGACCCTCTTTCCTGCCTTCAGCTTACCATCAGCTGAGGTGAAGACAGATTGACGTGTCCTATTTTATAATAATAAAAAAAGAACACATAATACATAAAATTTGTTGATGACTCAAACCATTTATACATATGATGAAGGCAAGTTAAATAAAAGTAATAAAAATTAAAGTTTTACATGATATTGTCGGAAGTTTACGCGAATGTCACACATTGAAATAAAACTATTTTAACGGATTCTATCGCGGTTTATTTGATGTTATTTTATATTTTACATTGAACCCGACGTTTCGGTTGCTTTTCAGCAGCCATGGTCACGGGGAGACTAAAGATGGTTGTTGTCTTGAAGTTTGAAGTGAAAGTTATCTCAAAGTACCCGAACTATGTTGAATTGTTGGTGTTACTATTTACGCAGAATGAGCTCACAGTGTCATGAAGTCTTGTTGTATTTTGTTTTTTCTTGGAATTAATTAAGTGAATGACTGGGTCCCAAGCTGGTGGTACATTCCAACCATCTTCTCTATTAAAATTAGGATGTTTTTTAATTTCAATAGCTTCGCGGAGCATCCTAGGTAGGAATCGACTTTCTTTGGCGAGTATCTGTGGTTTATCAAACCTTAAGTAATGTTTGGTCCCCTGTTGCACGTGTTCACATACAGCAGACTTTTTTGAGCGTTGGTGTTTTATGTCAGCTATGTGTTCTTTGACGCGAGTGCCAATGCTTCGCTTGGTTTGACCAATATAAGAGAGCCCACAGTCACAATCTATTTTATAGACCCCTGCATCTTGTAGAGGCAATTGGCACTTGACAGATGGTAAAAATTGACATATCTTCGTTGGCGGCTTGTAGTATGTGTTAATTGAAGCTACAATTAACACATAATTGTAGCTTAAAATACACATAATTGTTGCTGAAAAGCAACCGAAACGTCGGGTTCAATGTAAAATATAAAATAACATCAAATAAACCGCGATAGAATCTGTTAAAATAGTTTTATTTCAAAATAAAAGTTTTATTTATCTTCTATATATATATTTTTCATCCCACTTTCATTTCCTCAAGAGTAGAATTTTCAATTATAAGATTAATATGAAAGATGTGGTGATCTATATAAGATTTACTTTGACTTTTTTATACTACATATTATTTATATAAAATTGCTGGTTGGACTACCAGCAATTTCAAATCAAAACACTTTGAAATTATATCTGTTATAAGTCTATATGTCTAATTTTTCTGACTAAATTCTGAATTTGATTCACTGTTGATATTACAAGAAATAAATTAATCTGGTATTTATTTAGTCAACGATGTTAATTATAATAATAATAAATTAAGTTGGCTACAGTATAAGGCTATTGTGAATGTTTTATTAAAAATAAATGTAACTATAAAGTACCTACCTACACAAGTCGAGTTGGTAAGAATCTCAGTAGAAATATTACCTATTGCGCAATAAGTTTACGCATTATTCGTTTGACTAATTTAATAAACTCACCATCATCTTTTGTGACTGCGCAGCCTGTAACACAACACTTTTTTACACGCATTTTTACCCGTACTTGATAAAAATGTCTAGAATAGATGAAAACTAAATTTCAAATTCCTAATGAGAGCCGATTGTTATGATCACGAGATACTACAAAGGGATCACTCCTAAGTTTTTGTAATTAATGGATATGTCTAGGACATGGAGCAGTGAGCAAAATTGAACGTAAATCGTCGTAAATATTAGAATTCAAAAAAGAAAAGTGCCAGTACATTCAAAACATTGAAATATGCCGGCAGAGATTTTCTTTCTGAAAAAGACTTTGACTTTGAATGTTAACGGACGCGTTGAAAAGTGTTATTATGATTTTAAATTCTACCACAATTTAACCATATCTTAATGAATTCTAGCAAAATAGGAATTGAAACAGTATTTTTGTATTTTAAAAATTTAAATAATGTTTTAGTAATTAAATATCATATAATTAATAATATAAATTATAAAGACATGGTAATAACTTTACTACCAAACTCTTCTATCTTTCGTATAATGACAACAATTAAATAAATTAAAAAAAAGAAATACTTCTTACTCCTCACGACTAGATGGGGCTGAGAATGCGTGACCACAGATTAAATTAGCACAGCAAAAATTTTAAACCAATGTATGAGAGTTGCATGCCCATGGTGTGGCCGTTTACGGCAGATTGAATACTGCAACAGTAGATTTTCAAAGACATTCACAACACAAGTGACAAAACGTTAGATAAAACTCAAGTGATAGGTCATATTTTTGAAGAACTCTCCTTAAAGAATTTCACTGCATCGTCTAGTTACCTAATAAATCGGGACCGAAAATTATTGTTTTGTCTTGCTAGTATTATAAACACAAACATATTTTTAGATCAAAGTATTTTTAATATGTGACAAAACAAAACAATGGCATTCGTATCAAAAAGTAATCATACATAGTTTTACAAAAGAGTCTGGTTATAACATGTTAGATATCGTGGAGTAAAGTCAAAAAGAAACGTAAATTCGAACAAAATACCGCACTGAGTGGAAACAAAACTCATTATATTCATTGCAGCTATCTTAAGATAACAACAGCAATAGTAATGGTTTGTTTATTTGGTTGAACGCGCTAATATCAGGAACTAGTGGTTCGAATGGAAAAAATAGATTTATGTTGGATAGCCCATTTATCGAGGAAGGTTTGCTACTACCCAGGAGAGCGGCGAAGTAATCATAAATGTCAACAAATCGGGCAAATTTTCATATATTACTCTAAAACTAAAAAACAAAAGGATTGTGTAGTTTTATGAAACCACGGTAAAATTGAAACTAAAATTGCAATTGCAAGATTTTTTGCACTATTCTTTGCTTTTCCTCGTTGATCAGTTTTTTGGACTCACTTCTAGCTGTGTCGTTGTTTACCAAAAGCAGATAAAAGTTTTACTTTAATAAATAACAACATTTACATTAAACACTGACAAACAACATATATACATTAAACACTGACAAAAACAAACAAAATAGCGTAGAGCACTGGCACAAATGAGTAATAGTCTATACACTACACGGTCAGCTGCTGCGAACTATAGGCGCCGCCATATTGGCCTTGGCTGCTATGACGAGCGCCTTTCACTTTATCCCTACTCCGCGGCCGACCGTCACGCGACATGCGACACACAGACGAAAAAGTTTGAGACGATGTAATAAAAGTTTCACTTTAATAAATGACGGGCAAGTATAGGTTAAATGGGTGCCACAAGGGATCGAAGTAGTTTACGGGTGAAGCCGGTGAGCAAAGCTAGTTACGAGTCCAGCATGAACTTAAGCACTAAGCCGTTTTTAATCTTTTAACCAGTTTTCTTGAGTTGGTGGATTTGAGTAGATTTTACCTAAGATTATAGTAGATTTCAGTAGAAAACTTGATAAAAGTTCCCTACGTTTAGTAGTTCATGGATTCTTAAAAGTGTCACACTGCTCTTTGTAGTTGTTGGAGTTCAAGGCATCAAAGATTTTTAAATAGTATATAAATAACAATAATCTATGATCAAAGAGAATATAAGCACTACGTTTAAACAAGGCATTAAAAGAGTTGGAGTGAAGCACAGATTTCTTTATTTCACTTTATTTAGGCTTTATTTTATATCAGAGTTCAAGGTCTGACAGCGCAGCAGCAGACCTGCTGTAAAATTTATTCGACATTTCTTGATGTTTGTTACGGCAATAGTGCATTTTCATAAAAGGGGAAAAAGTTAAATGAATATGGATGATAGAAGGATGTTCGGAAGTTTGAAAGATAGAGTTTCTTCAGTTACCCTGGATGCTATTCAAGAGATGGGTTTTAATAAAATGACGGATATTCAGGCAGAGGTGCTGCCTGAAGCTTTAGATGGATTTGATGTAGTTGCTACAGCTAAGACAGGTTCTGGGAAAACACTGGCTTTTCTAATACCGACTGTGGAAACCGTTAATCAATGTTTGGAAAAACAAATGAAGGGTTAGTCCTGAAACAGCGTTTTTATTTTTACGCAATATTGTGAATAGGGTCTATGGTATAGTATAGTAGGGGGTATAGGGTCCCCACTAAGATCTTCAGGACCCAAGCCAACTTTATCTGCTAGTCGATGCACCTGCTAAGTGACGAACGAGGCACTGCGCAGACTCCTGTCAGGGTTGGGAGGGCAAACGGCAGTCGCTCCCGTAAAAGCTTACATACCAATCAAAAACGATAAATGGACCCGGGTTCCAAAGTGTAAACTGCATTCAACTGGGAAATCGCTATGAGAATGATGATCCTTCTCCAAGCCTTTTCCCCACTCCGTTGGGATCAGCTATTTCACTCTAACTTTGAAGCGGCCGCCCTTCAATACTTTCGTGGAAGCGACTGTTATCTGACCTCCACAACACATTGGCATCAAAGTTCTGTAGTTCAACTAGTTATCAGACTTTTTAGGGCTCCAACTACCCGAAACGAATGCTATAGATGTTTGTATGGCAACTGGGATCACTGGCTTAACATCTCTCGGAGGCATGGAGGATGGCTTACCATTTAGCCACGAGCCCCTCAATGATGATAATGATGATGTTTGTTTATTAATTGTAAAAGTCTATCACAATGAGCTGAACTTTAGCTTGTCTGGGATGTTACAGAAAACATTATGCTTAAGCAGCTTCACAAGGGGGTGAAATTGTATGTGCCATTCTGGAATAAATTGCTAACTTTTAAACTTTTGCGTTCCATGATAAACAATAATGTTAACGGCAATTAATGTGATCATGTGTAATTCAGTCAACATTATAGAATAAATTGCTTATAAATTGAAGGTGTTAGAAGTATGACACGTTTTTAAAATAAAGTTGTTTTTATTTTCTAAACTGAATTATATTGTATTTTGTCTATAATTTCAGGTACGTTCTGCATAATAGTTTCACCAACAAGGGAACTAGCAGTACAAACATATACAGTGCTCCAAGATTTAATCATACATCATGATAAGATCACCTCAGTGCTTATCATTGGAGGAGAAAGTAGACAGAAGCAAAGTGTTGAATTAGCCACAGGTGAGTAATATACTTTGCTTAAAAAAAATAAGTTTTTTTTTTATTGATTCTGTAAAAAACGAAGTTATTATCTTGAAAGCAGTACTCTTAAGCCTAATTTAAAAGCTATTTTTATTATGAGTGGCTAAAATGTCCAGGACAGCCTTGAACCAATTGGAAATCATGGATGCTTTAGCAAAATCGGGCCCCTGTGACTTGATACATTCAATCAGATGACACAATCAGTTGCATGCACTCTATGTCTAGGGATGATTTACTAAAGCATGGTAGTTAGCTATTTTAAAGGTTATCAAAAATTAAGCATAACATAACATAACTTCACGCCTGTATCCCCGAAGGCAGAGGTGTATTACACACCCACGATTCGCCAGCTATGTTAAGGTCCCAATGTAATAGGGGGTGTGTATTAATAAGTAGATTATAGCACAGTATAAGCAGTAGGTTATCTTCATAGAAGTTTAGACGTGTGAGCGCGCGCCGGGCGCCGCCGTGTAGGCACGTGCTGCGCGCTCACATTAGCATAATATAAGGTAAAATACGCCGGTCGCAGTTTGGGCCGTACCGTGCGTGAGTGAGATCGCGCGCGTTCTCGTAGCGTAGGTCTGCTCGCATTCGCCTTCTCCCACTGGATTTAATATGATTATCGCAGTTTATTTTTATCTAGCGGTTAACATATAGACGATAATGAAATATTTATTTTATTATCTATAAATTATATGAATAAAATAATGAGGTATGTACATAAAAGGCCTTTTCAATATTTAGTATTTACATTAGGAAATTGTATAAATTTATTAAAACGTTATACTTACGTAGTAGGGTCATAATTTCATTTTTTTTTTCTTTTTACAGGGTTTCACGTTCATACCTTTTTTGGTTCTATTTTTTTTTATTTTAAGTAGGTATTTTGTAGACCCGAGACGGCGTGCGGTTTTAGTCGGTTCAAGCCCGACATAACCGCCGGTATTTTTATATTTTATTAGTCAAGCCCTTTCATAAAGCGCTGTGTAGAATGTCGTAGACTATTTATTTTATTTATTTATTTATTATTCAATATCCATATTGAGGGCGTTGTGAAAAAATTTGAAACCCGCCGTTTTGTGGCGGCAGCCATTTTGGTTTTGAAATCTGATAAAGTGTACATTATTCTACTGTTCAAGCCCTTTCATTTGATACCCATATTGACGAAGTTGTGAAAAAAAATGAAGGTAATTCGCCATTTTGTAGTGGCGGCCATCATGGATTTGAAATTTGTCATAGTGTATAGTATTCTACTAGTCAAGCCTTTTTATTTGATATCCATATTGAGAGAGTTGTGTAAATAAAAGAAGGTAATTCGCCATTTTGTGGTGGCGGCCATCTTGGATTTGAAATTTGTTTCATTGTATAGTATTCTACTAGTCAAGCCCTTTCATTTGATACCTACATTGAGGGAGTTGTGAAAAAATAAATGGTATCCGCCATCTGACTAATTCACCTTTCAAATAAAAAAAACAAAAACAAAATCGGTTCATCCGTTCAGGAGCTACGATACCTTAGACAGACACACACACAGACAGACACACACACAGACAGACACACACACAGACAGACACGTCAAACTTATAACACCCCGTCGTTTTGGCGGCGGGGCTTAAAAAATCTAGTGCTGCTCATAATACGTATTTGCGTATATATATTTAACAAAAGTAAACATGACAACCCTAAGCGCCAACGCAGATGCCATCCACCTATGGGGCTCCATAAACACCCATCACTCATGGGGTTCAAATATCCATGGAGCCCATACATCTACGAGGCCCCACACACTCATGGGTCCCATATACCCTTAAGTTCCCATCAGGGTCTACGGGGTCTCTTACCGGTGGGGCACAATACACATACGTCACCCATGGGCCCAATACACTCATCGGTTCCATATACCCATGGGCAAGAGGTCAGATGGCAGTCGCTTCCGTAAAAGTCAAAATAACCAGTTTATGGAAAGGAGAATTAGATGAGCTTACCCTGGGCTCCAAACTGTAAGCTTTGGATGCAACCGGAATTGGAGTTCGAATGATGATGATGATTTGTTTATATTATATTATTATAGTAGTAGTATTTGGTAGTTTTGAAGGTTCATGTCAGTATAAATTATATCGCTGATACTAGGTACTGTTCCCAATATTTAGTACCACCATTTAAAAACTTAGTTTTTAAGGTTAAATAAAAAAGGTTTATTGTTTCTGGCATTTCAGTTTTTTTTTTATTTAAGAAATATTAGTAACCGAAATTACTAATATTCCCCCTAACCCCTCCAGCTAAGCTAAATTGCTTGTGTTAGGAGTGGGTTCACGTCGGTAGTGTAATGGCCAGGATTCGAACCCAGGACCTCTCGATCGTAAGGTCGACTCCTTAACCACTAAGCTTTCCGGCGGTTTATTTTTTTCGTTAAAATGTTTTTGTCATTACATTAACAACATTAACAAAATGAATTGTAGTATACCTACATACATTAGTATGTATAAGTAGTTAGTAGTGTACTCACTAAAAACAAAAGATGTATTAACTATATGATGCAGCATACTTCTTTCAGACTTGTATTGACTCTAAACTTCAGCCAGTAGACTGTTGAAGAACAGATGTATAGTATTGTTTTTATATTTTACTGCAATGAAGGTAGGTAAAAATAGGATAGTGTGGTTGGCAATTGGCAAATTGCCAACCACACTATATGAAAACAGACTAATGTGAATGTACTCTTTCACTTTTCAGGAGTCCACATTGTTGTTGCTACTCCTGGAAGACTGTTTGATCACATGAGAACAAAAGAGTTTGACTATAGAAATGTCTGTTGTCTAGTATTAGATGAAGCCGATAAAATTTTCCAATATGGATTTGAAGAAGATTTGAAGCAAATTATTAGTCGCTTACCAAGTATGTTTGTTACAACTAAATAATAAATAATGTTATTAACCCAGCACGAATTTTAAGGGATGGTATAATGTAACCATCATTTTAGTCTCCCCGTGGCTGCTGAAAAGTTACAAAAAGGTCGGGAATAGTGTATATGTCACTGCGTAATGTGCGTAAATTAGATAGATAGAGTGCAGATTAACTGGTTCAGTACGTTAAAGTGGCAAAAAAGATTCAATTCTAACATTAACTAGTTAATATGCAGACTTCCTCGGTAATCTGCCGACTAACAGCCAGCATACGGTAAAGTTAATAAAACAAGTTCTTTGCTTGAATAAAGCATTCGAATTCATTGTAATTATTTATTTAATTTGTTAAACGCATATGCCTCGGGAACCAGCGAAGCGACCTCGTGGACACCGCGCTCCCCGACACGGATAGATAAACTGGCCTCACAGAGACGCCTGCGATGCCTTTCGTGTTAGGTTACTTGTGATAATGTACGAAGAAAGAGGAGCAAAGCGGGCTCCGTCGAAATTTCTAATTCATAAGATAGAAAAAAAACTATACCTAATCAAAAATGTTTCGATCACTGCCTTCCGCGATTTAGCGATTTAGCATCTGTTATACAGATTAAATAGGTAAAGTGGAGATATCTGCTACGTTTAGTCAAATTTCACACTTCAACGGGTCATTTGCGGCAATTCGCAGATTACTTAGTTAACGTATTCCGCATTCTAGCAGTTACATATATACAAAATAAATCGCGATAGAATCTGTTACAATCCGTTTTATTTCAATAGTTAACAATGAAATAAAACTAATTGTAACGGGTTCTATCGCAATTCCTTTTGTATTACCTACTTACAGCAGCTTGTTTTTTATTTTTAAGAGAAAAGACAAACCATGTTATTCAGTGCAACATTATCTGAAAGAACTGAAGCTCTGGTGAAATCAGCCATGAAAGAAAAGGTTCACAATATAAATACTGATGAAGATAACCTTATGGCTACAGTAGAAGGCTTGAAGCAAGGGTATGTTCAGTCTTATACTTAAAATAGCGTCCCGCGACCCGACTTCGCCCGGGAATAAATTCGTAAAAAATTACCTATAACCCACAGCGCCACGCTACAACTTGCAGCGCCACCTTCCGGGTCCAGTGGTAAATATAAGATAGCTATAAGAAGCTTTCAAATTGAATTTCGTGCTTCTTACTTTGAAAATGATGAACTTTCTATATCCATTACCTATTTTACCCCCTTAGTAGCAAAATTTTGAAAATGATACACGTATTCATTTATTCCTAAACAAAATGAGGTATATGAATTGTCATGCTTCTATCTTCAAAAATGACGAACTTTCTATATAAATTTTCAACCTTTATGTCCCCCTCTTAGTGGTAAAATTTTGAAATACCCTGATGCATTTGGGTTCATTCATTTCTAACCAAAAGCAGACGTATGAAAGTTCGTGCTTCTAACTTTGAAAATGACGGACTTTCATACAAACGTTCATCCCTTATTTTGCCACCTTAGAAATGAAATTTCCAAAAATTCTTTCTTAGTGGATGCCTAAAACATACAAGGCATCTACTGCCAAAATTTCAAGGAAGGTCCAGCGGTTTAGGCTATGCGTTGATGAATCAGTCAGTCAGTTAATCAGTCTGTCAGTTGCGGAGAAAGAAAAGGGAACTAAAGAAAAAACTTCGAGATGCCAAAGCCTTGGGCGATTATCATCTTGTCACCAACTGTCTAGGGCATTAAGATCAATTCTTAAACTAATACAAGGTATATCGCAACAAATAGCAAACAATTGCGATAGTTACTATAGGGCAAGGCATGAAGTAAATTTTGATAACATCCCTTTTCAGTACTCAAAAAACATCTTTAAAAGCCAAAATGGTAAACTTCTTTTGACCAAAGAATAAACTTACGAACATTACAAAAACACTTACGAAATACTTAAATGCAGAACACCATACAATCAACCGGAAACCCAAAGACCCCACGACCCTCTAGTACAATTCCAAGGGAATGCACCTACCATAGAGGAAATAGAGATACAAATAAAAAAGAAATCATCTAAATCGGCTGCGGGCCCTGATGGGGTTCCATATATAGTGTATAAAAAATGTCCAACAGTTCGTAAACATCTCACAAATATATTCAGTAAAATCTGCTCAGAAAAGAATATACCAGTCGCATTTGGCAAAGCGGTTTTGGTTCTCATTCCAAAAAAACATGAAGTGACCCATCCTAAAGATACTAGACCCTATCGGTCTAGTATCTTTAGGATGGGTCACTTCATGTTCACTAACACAATTTCAAAAATATTTTTCTCAATTCTACAAACAAAAATGTGTGATTTTATGATCAACAATTCTCGTACCGACTGAGGCAGGTGATCTCCGGGAAGGGGTGCTTCGGGGACCACCTGCATCGGATCAGGAAGGAGCCAACTCCTGAGTGTCATCACTGCGACGCGAGCGAGGACTCAGGGCTGCACACGCTGGCGGACTGCCCGGCGTGGGAGGCGCCGAGGCGTGACCTCGTGGCAGTAATCGGGGTGGGAGTCCTCTCGCTCGGCAGCATGATTGCGGCAATGGCGCGGAGCGCGAGCGCGTGGGCCGCCGCCCTCTCCTTCTGCGAGCATGTAATGCTCGCGAAGGAGATGGCGGAACGCGCCCGGGAGAGATTTAGAACTCTCCCGGCACGCCGAGCCCGCAACATGCTCGCCGCAGGTCGCTTAACGACCTCCGTCCTCCATGAGGGCAGGCCTGGGGGTGGCGGGTGAGGCCGCCTGTCACCCCAGCCGAAAGCAGGCCGGGACGGTGGAGTGACTAGCGCTCCTCCCCCAAACCGGGGCAAGACGGGGACACCGTGGTTTCCAAACCCGAGGGGGCCATCTCGAAACCGGAGATGGCCCAGGGTCAGTCGGGGTGCGAGGGATATGCTCTATGGGCAACCTTACACCCCGGCGTGTTAAGACCCGAGACGGCGTGCGGTTTTAGTCGGTTCAAGCCCGACACGGACCCAACCACTAGAAAGGGTTTTTACTCGGCATTTCTGGTTGTCTGGAACACAATAGTCTGTTAGCGGAAAGCTTAAAAGATGCCAGAAAATACGAAAGACAGATAACGGTATGTTGGATAGACCTAGAAAATGCATTTGGCTCAATTCCACATTACCTTATGGTATACGCGTTGCAATGGTATAACTTTCTACCCGTGGCCATAGAGATGATTGAGTCGTATTACTCGCAGCTAAAATTTGCTATGAGCTTCCAAAAAGTACACACAGAACCATTACGGTATAATGTGGGACTGTTTCAGGGATACTGCTTGTCGCCAATAGCATTTAACATAGTAATTAATATCTTAATTACAAAGTTAATACGTCACGAAAAGAAATGGGGTTATCTGTTTAAAGTGAATAACAAATACTCAGAGTCCATCTTAAGCTTTTGCTGACGATCTCGCAATACTGACGCGTAATCCAAAACAATGTCAGGAACTATTAAAGGAAGTCGATGAGTTCTGTTCGTGGACAAATGGACTGAGGCCGAAGCCCAGTAAGTGTCACTGTCTGTGTCTAGGTAGACGGGACACCAAATTTACCTCCTACGACCCGGGACTCTTCATTGGGGGTAATACCCATAGTCGCTGAATCGGTGCCATTTAAATTTCTTGGGAGAAAGATAGACTATAAAGGACGCACACCATCCTTAGATGAAGTTGTCGATACGATTATAAATGACCTAAATAAGATCAGCTCAATATCAAAAAAGCTTGGATATATGACTACTTAACATCACGTCTGACTTGGCCTTTTCTGGTGTATGAATTCGGTAAAACCTTACTGGCGAAAATAGATGCAACTGTCATAAAATCACTGCAATCGTGGCTTGGACTAGCGCACTCTGCTGATTCCTCTGCTCTATTTAGGGATCAAAATAATTTTGGGATGAAACTTAAGAAACCATCGGAGCTCTATAAACACCTTAGAGTTACCAAAGCCCACATCTTTAGGTAAATCCCAAGATGACACAGTCAGGGCACTCCCGAAAGATAATAACGCGTCCGAGCTTGAATCTAGACTCCTATTCCATAAACGATTTATGATAGGGGCCCAGTCGAACAGAGTGGGGTTGGGAGTACGAGAGCCAGAAAGGGACTAGGATAGAGAGATCCGATTCTCAGCACTCCATGGATTCAACGTGCGGTCGCCGGGTCCATAGCGTGGTACAGAGAGGAACACCATGACGGCGACTGGGACTTGCGACCCAGATGTAGGTTTAGGGTGGCCACCTTGTGATGCATCAGCGCTCACCTCCACCGTCAGTAGTGTTCCCCCCCCTACCTATCCAAATTTGGTAAGATCCTAACAATGCTGCTTTTGATATACGTTTTAATAAAGAGCTTACTGAAGCTCTTGGCAATCCGAGGTCTTTAAGTAAGTTGTACAGGGATTTAGCTGGAATTCCCCTTGCTCCTACTTCTACGGCATAGAGTTTAACCACGTAGCCGTTTTTGGTTAACTCGATAGTCAAATCAAAGTATTTGTTTGTCTTTATAGCGTGGTCTTTAGGTATATTAGTTTCCCACGGTACTGTGAGTTCTACAAGCACTGCACGCTTATGCGATCGTGAAAAAAGGAATATGTCGGGTCTGGATGATGAGGCACAGACATCCTCCGGTATCCTATAGTGCTTCTCATACGTGTCTACGAGTATTGTCCAGTCAACGGCAGCTATCAAAATTGAATAAGGCTTTTGAAGTGATTTCTTTGAGCAGCCTTCCTTTACAAACGCAATGTCATTTCTTTGGTTTGTGGTTAATCCTTTTTTCGCTCTAGCTACCGCTAAACTTACAGCCTCACGTATGATTTCTAATACCTTATCATGACGGCGCGAGTAATGACCCCGGTCTAATAGCGTTTTACAACCCACTAGTAGGTGCCTAGCCGTACCAGTTGCTTCAATGCGAAGTCCTTTCTAAAACAAGACGAAAATGATAAATATCGAGTGCACGCGATGAATTTGCAAATCCAAAATGAATGGTTGACAATGGGAGAGTTCTGCATACCGATGGCCTTAAAGTGGCGCACCTTGAAGTATGACTGGTCGCCGGCCCTGTTAAAATTCTATCTTAACGCCTTTCAGATGACCCTCCCAGACCAAAGTAATCTAGGCTGGTAAGGTGGGGAAAGGCCACAGAAAAACAATGTTATACTTGTGGTGAGGCAATAGGGACTGCTAGACACATTAGTAGGATGTAGGGTGCTTCTCGATAGAGGCCAATACTCACGCCGCCACGATAAGGTGCTTATCATTATACGTGAAGCAATGAGTCTGGCAGTAGCTCGAGCCCAAAAAGGATTGACTACTAACAGACGTCATATCAACTTTGTGTCTGAAGGTTCATCCATAACATATAACATCCAGGAACAAACCTTGTTCAATCTTAGATACTGCCCCAGATTGGACTCTCCTAATCGACACGAATGAAAAGCACTATAAAATTCCGGAGGATGTTGGGGTTTCGTCATCTAGACCTGACATATTCCTTTATTCTAAGAGGTTAAAACATGTGGTTCTTGTGGAACTTACTGTACCGTGCGAAACAAATATACCGAAGGACCACACAATAAAGAAAAATAAATACTATGATCTCACAAACGAATTAATCAAAAACGGTTACGTGGGTAATTTGTATGCAGTGGAAGTGGGAGCGAGAGGTATACCAGCAAAATCTCTCTATAACCTACTTAAAGATGTAGACCTACAATAAGCTCATTACTAGGACGAATGTCTAAAGCGGCACTAGGTTCGTATCAAATTTGGTTAGGCAGGGAGGGGAACTTGGGTAGTGAAGGTGAGTGTTGATGTACATCAACAAAAGGGGCCCCTTCTAAATCTACACTTGGGTCGCAAGTCCCAGGCACTGTCCCGAGTTCCCAACTCAGCAACGCGATGGACCCGGCACCCGCACGGAGAATCCATGGATTGCTAAGAATATCGGTCTCTCTATAGATATAATAAATATTCTAGGATATTCTGCACAGCGCTGTCTAGACCCAACCAAAGCTTCAATAAATCAATTAACCTATTGCAGTCCATTGGTGGACATAGGCCTCTCCCAATGTATGCCTGTACGCCATAGCACCCGATGCTCCGCTTTGTGCGTCCAGCCTATCCCAGCTACCTTTTCAGGTCGTCCGTCCATCTTGCTGGGGGACGTCTTACCTTCCGTTTGCCGATTCGCGGTCTCTACTCTAGGACTCGTTTGCTCCACCGACCATCGGTCCTTCGGCAGATGTGGCCAGCCCAATGCCACTTCAGCTTATTCTTATTCTCCTAGTTATGTCGGTGACTCTAGTTCTTTGTCGGATAAATAATAATAGAAACACCCAGCGTAGTTCGCTCCATAGCCCGCTGCGCGGCTTTTAAGTCGTGGACTATAGTCTCACTTCCAATGTCCAGGTTTCGGCACTGCACCTAACTCATAACAGGAAGGACGCACTAGTAGAAGACCTTGGTTTTTAGACTTTGCTGTAAAGGGGAGGAGAAGGTAATTTGCCAAATGCTGCCCAACCCAATGGGATCCTTTTGGTGACTTCCTTCTCGAAGTTGTTTCTACCAAGCTGAATAACCTGCCCAAGGACATACATACATTTATTTATTTCTTGAACAATTTCGAGTGTCGACTCTTCGATGGCAATCGGTCCCAGTGTGACATGTTCATTGAACATAACCTTGATTTTGTCCAAGTTTACACCAAGACCGACGCGTCGAGTGGCTCCATTCAGGCCGTGCAACATCTCGTCCAGTTGCTACAGCGATTCCGCGATTATGACGAGGTTAACCGAAGATGCGAGATCCATAGCGGCTCATGAAGATTTCAAGGCGCAAAAAAAATGTATCCGAGCATTAAGCGGAGCTGGTCCCATTGACAGTTGCAAACCACTTTTTGCTAAACACAAAATTCTACCAATGCCTTGTTTGTATATACTGGAAATTAGTATCTTTATAATATGCTAGCACCTCTGCCTACCCCTTCGGGGATATAGGCGTGAGTTTATGTTATGTTATGTTATATGTATAAAAAAAAACATTCTGACATTTTTGACCAATTTAATTCTACATCCAGACATAAACATAAATTTAAACTTCCCTCCATAAGATTACAATTATTGACAATTTAATGTATAATCACCTTCCACAAAGACTGCAGGAAATTTAGAAAGCCATTTTAATGAGCAAAATGTAGTATAGTTTAATAGTAGATTGTTCAACAAGGGACTAAAACAAGCCATAATGACACGAGATGTTTTAGCCACCCGAGCGAAGCGAGGGTGGCTAATAGTTCGAGTGTCATTATGGTTGTTTAGTCCCACGTTAAACACTCTACTTTTCACTTTGAATGCGAGGAAAAAAAACGACGTTCTATACAAAATTATAATATTTATAATAACAAAGTTTCTTAAAATTACGTATTAATCGTTAATCTAACCTAAGAAAAGTTAAAAGTGCAAGTTGCTTTCTTCTTCATTCTGGAGTTAGGCGTTAATTCTTCTCCACTGGATTACGATACTGACATATTTGGTCCGTAATTTTATAAGTTGCACAATTAATTGGTGTAGGTAATTGGTGATTACAACGCAAGCTTAATACGAATAATCTATTCAAAATTCAAATTGCAAAAAAATTTGTCCCGCGGTTTTTTTTTGTTAAGTGACGTACGCTTTAAATCCTTGCATATTTAGCCAACAGATTCAAACTTGAAAAATAATTTAAAACTAATAGGAAATGCATAATAAAATGAATTAATCCTTAATACTTACATAATAATTAATTTAATTAATATCATTAATCGTGTTTCACGAAATGAAATGGGTTTTTTAGATTTTTTCAAATGTTATTTTGAGGTTATTTCTATACACAGTCACTAAAAAGGTGATAATCCTCCCATTCACAAACACCGTGATTGGCTGTTTAGGAGTTTACAAAGTAAATTAAAAAAAAAAATCTTTTGTCCCTAGAGATTAATAAGGAACTTTAGTCCCGATATGCAGAGACTAAAGTAACATTTTAAGAGCATGAGAAGTGAAAAAGAATATTTAGACGACAAATGTTTGCACGCTCTATGTAGTAGAATATGCTGTACCTACTAGCTTTAAGGTCCTTTGAAACCATATTCGACGCAAATAAATGATTGATTGTTTGATTGAGATGTACTCACCCTTTATGTTTATACCCCGCTTAGCCAAATCCAGAGTCCTGCAGCGCTTTGGTGAATAGTTTAAGGGGGTATTAGATCCCCCTGTCTCACTCCACGCTGTAGGCTTATGGGGTTCGTCTTCTGGTCTTGGGGCTGGACGGATATAGTGGCGGTCTCATATAGGCATCTCAGAACTTGTATCGCCAGTCGACACGACACCGTTGCAGAGCATCCAGAACTGCCCAGGTGTCGATGGAGTCGAAGGCTTTCTCGTAGTCCACAAAAGCCATATACAGCGTCTGATTGTACTCGTAGTCTTTTGTAGAATCTACCGAACAGTATGGATGTGGTCTAAGGTGTGGTAAACGTTTCGCAACCCGGCTTGCTCTGGTGGCTGGAACTTGTCGAGCTTACTCGCAAGAGGATTCGTGACGACTCTCGAGAACTACGAAAAAAAAAGCCGAAGGGTACTGCAGTTAGTTGTACGCTGCCAGCTATAGTTGTTGTTGGTAGACTCCCGTAACCCGGAGAGTCTTAGCAGCCCTGGCCGCCCGTTACCGTAGTCGGGAATAGCGGGACCACCAGAAAGAGAGAGGAGAGGAGAGAGTTATAGCCTACTGTTACCACGCTTGCAAGACGGGTTGGTAAAGGGTATTGTTTAAATTTTTCCTTCTTTTAGGTCACTCCGACCTTGGCAGAATATCAGCCAGAATCAGCAACACCTCCCCTAGGGAAGGAGAAGAGTTGCTGTATCCGTTGCCCAGGGTGCACCACAAGGAAGTTTTCTGGCACACAGTTAACTAGCTTGTATTATGGGTATAACTTATATCTTCGTTTTTGTACATACATACATAATTATTATTGTGTATAGAAACACCCAGTCGAATGCAAATATACATACTCATGCCTACAAATATTTGCACGAGCGTAAGTTGAACCCGTGGCTCTGACTTAGCAGTGGAACACTACCGCTACGCCACAGAGGTCGTCTTATAATAATATAATAACCTAATTAAGTTCATTAACACAAAAGAAGTAATCAATAGTATCTTTTGAAACATCATCATCCTCCTAGCGATTTCTCGGCTGCGTCCAAAGGTGACACTTTGGGGCCCGGCGTCCGCTAATTATTATTCAATTGGTTTGTTAACTTTTACGAGAGCGACTGCTGTCAGACCTCCCAACCAAGAAAGGAAAGCCTGAGCCAGAACCTCATCCGTTGTTTAGCAGGTGCACTGACTAGCAATTGACTTGGGCCCTGTAGCCCTGTACACACCCTTAACATTGGAAACAATGTTTATTTAATACATGGTTGATTTGTGTTACAGGTATGCTGTGTGTGAAACTGAGTACAGATTGTGGTGGCTCGATAAATTACTTAAAAAGATGAAAAATTGCAAAGTGATGGTGTTTTTTTCTAGTTGTAAGTCAGTTGAATTTCATCATGAATTCTTTACCAAGTACTGTGAAGCATCAGTGTTATGTATTCATGTAAGTATGATTATGCAGTAGTGGTGTAAAATTATTTCTCCAATTCAATCATGGTAGACATAACACGATGTCCCACATACACACTTAATTGTAACTGTGCGATGCGAGGCTTGTATTCATTTATAACATCTGGAAAAAGTAATCATCCTTCATTTTTTTCATACAGGTAGTAGAAAAATATTCAAACATTGCAGTTCATACAGACCAAAAAGAGAAAAAAATAAAGTTATTTTTGTGTAATTTCAGGGTAAAATGAATCAGACTGATAGAACTAATGTCATATCTAGTTTCTATAATGCGGCAAAAGTCGCGTTGTTTTGTACAGACCTTGCAGCTAGAGGTTTGGATATACCTTCAGTTGATTGGATAGTACAATTCGATCCACCTGCAGATGCTAATGTAAGTTTTAGCAAGTTATTTCCTATTAGCTTTTGCCTGCGGCTCTGTCCGCGTAGAATTCTGATCGCGCCCTTCTTTTCGTTTTTTTTTCTATTTAAAATTATACAAATCTTCTCCTGATAATAATGAATCGAGTAGTAGTAGAATGTCGCCTTAACAGAAGCAGGCCCAGGGTGACGGTGCGCCGTGTTACCGCGAGCCTCTCTCTACAAGATGTACGTATTTTGGGTATTTAATCCCCAACCATACGTCGGGGTAGCCAACGTTAGTGTCCAAGGCCGGCCGGAATCCAAGGGATATCCTGCCTAGTGCGTACCTGGTTTAAGAATTGAGAAAACGGTTATAGTTAGTTCGAGTCCGACATACCTACTGCCGCTGTTTGCGTTAGGTGAGATGCACCCCAAAGAGGAAAGGTGAGGCTTCTACGCGTAAATAAAAAGAAAATCAGCGTCCATTAATTACGTGAGATTTGAAAATTTTTGACGATGTGAAATTTGGCTGGTTCTGGGCCTCCTGATTGGAAGATCAGAAATAGCAATGCCCTGTGAAAGAACGGAATAATATTGGTTGGATAAGCCGAACCTAAGGAAATAATAAGGTTACGAAGAGAGTAAAAGATCGCAATTTGTTATGTATACCAATTAAATTTTACATGTAGTTTCAATATTAATATTGTCTCATTTCAGGAATATATTCATAGAGTGGGGAGAACTGCAAGAGGGATGGGCGCAGAAGGCAATGCCGTAATACTCTTGCGGCCAGACGAAATAGAATTCGTTAATTATTTAAAGGAATCTAAAATATATTTAGATAAATACGAATGTTGGAATAAATTAGCTAATTTACAGCCAAAGGTATTAATATAATATTAAACACATGTAATCTTTGAAATATAGATAATGTAGTTTAGGGTCGACAGAGCGCGTGCCACCTCTTTCCATCAAGTGGGCCGTGTGCTTGTCTGCCACCTAAGTGGAATAAAAAAAGTTCTTGATCCAACTTGGCCATAAAAACAGTTTCGTTGCGGTGTATCCCAGTATTTCCATGGAAATAGTGGGACTAACGTTTTTAAAAAATTAAATCCCATTATTTCTATTGCGACAAAACAACGCAGAACAATTGTGTTATTTGAAAAGTATACCACTTTTGATGAATAGATTAAAATTAAAACACGACTTCTCGGTATTAAAAAAATGAAGAACAAATTAATAATCTTCAATTTTATTAAATAATTCTCCACCACATTCTCTACAGTATAAGCCACCTCGTCACTACGCAGATGTATGGATGATTGTTTGTGACTGAGAAATACATAATAGAAATAGTGGGATACACCGAACTCAACGAAACGGTGTATCCCACTATTTCTATTGATAGAAATACTGAGCCTGATTGTCCCACTATTTCTATTGCTGTCGGCTGCGACAAAAAAACGCTGCATCAGCTCTTATGACTGCGTGCACTTAGAAACGATATATTTATTTCAAGTCATACGACCAAGTGTTTTTCTGGTATGTTGAAATTATTCTATTTGTAATAATTATACTGTCTTCTTTACAGCTTCTTAAAATTAAATTATTGTTTTATATTTTAAACTACCGACAACGATATGGGTTGATTTATTTTTTAAAGTAATACCAGACGGAGTAATATCGTTAAGCGATGAAGAAATGATGCCAACGGAAACATGTGAGGAGTACAGTCACAAACAATCATCCATACATCTGCGTAGTGACGAGGTGGCTTTGTGTGATTTAATGTGGTGGAGAATTATTTAATAAAATTGCAGATTATTAATTTGTTCTTCATTTTTTTTAATACCGAGAAGTCGTGTTTTAATTTTAATCTATTCATCAAAAGTGGTATACTTTTCAAATAACACAATTGTTCTGCGTTTTTTTGTCGCAATAGAAATTGTGCACGACACAAATAAACTATAGACACATGTGCCAGTGACACGTAGATTAGTAAGCGTGAATATAACGAATAAATTATGAAAATGTTAGATTTACGTAAATTAAAACGTAATTATGTAATAACTTTGATATTAAGCTAAGATAAATAGCTTACTACTGTTAGGAGTTAGTTTTCTGAGTAATTAAGTATGTTAGAGCCAAATTTAATAAAGAAAGTACATTCCCCGAAAAGCATAATTGCAAATATAATTACGTAAATGCATTACTCAGAATCTAAGATAACTTCGTATAAATAGGAAATACGACTTTGTATATTAGTATGTAAGTTTAATTACACCCCGCGACTGCCTCCCACACCGTAAGAAGCGAATATGCGCTCCCCCGGCTGGTGCCATTTTATTATATAGTAGCTCGCGGGAGGCAGGGCCCATATATAAGTCTGAGGGGTCAATCCGCCCGTCATTCAGTAGCCCGACGTCGCACGGTACAGATGTAAGTACCTATCGTCGTGCAAGTCTTATTGCTACCAATGTACATATATGCTATGTAATCAATATGTAAAACATAAGTTTTATAAATAAATGGAAATGCGGAGGTGAGGTAATTTGGATCGCGGGCCAGCACTACAAAAGACTATAAAAGCAGGGACCATTTGGTAGGAAATTATGGACATTGGGCAACAAGTAGACAACAAGAGTCTCTCAAGGAACAAGGAAGCTCAACAGGAAGTAGTAGATCAAGAGTAGTGCTGGGCCAAGTACATCCGATGCCTCACTGACGTCAATGAAGTCCACCCATCCAAGTGTTTCATTCTTCGACTCAACATCCAACAAATACAGTCCACTGAAGGCGACCGCGAAGTAGTGGCAGTCTATTTGGAACCTTATCAGGTCATAGTCTGTTACGAACCACGGTCCTTAACAGAAATAATGGGATATAATTTTTAAAAAACGTTAGTCCCACTATTTCCTTGGAAATACTGGGATACACCGGTTGAGTTGACCCACGAGTGACACTTCGCGTTCAAAAGCGGCATCTGGCGGGTATCACAGTAACACAAAATTATTGATATTGAACCTTAGCATTCTACAGTTACAAGACTTACCAAGTAAAACACAAGTTGTTTTCAGTTGGATGCTGCCATGTCAGACCCCCAACTTCATCAGTTAGCAATAGAAGCATTTGAAGGTTACATGAGAGCTTTCGAAGTGAAAAAATTGAAGCACATTTTCAACTTGCTTACAATGGACGTAGATGCCGTGGCCAGATCTTTCGGCTTAAGAGAAAGACCTGATGTGGACGTCCGTATGTATCTTAGAAATTCAATTTATTATACTAAACAAAAACAGGCTGCTATGGTATACGGTAGTTTCTTTGATTTTAAAGAGTAGATCTGTGATGATAAAAAATTGTCTATATTGGTGTGGTGGTCGTAAGTTAATTTAGATACATATTGCACAGTCAGTTTGGTGACACTTATTTGGTGTTTTAGAAGTGTGATTTGTTTACATGTAATATTTTTCCCACAGGTATTGGATTTAGTAAAAAACATAGGAAAAGGAAAAGAATGGCAGCTACATTTGGTGTAAAATCTACTGAGAAACGCATCAAATAGACAATATGAATGACATGTATCTCTGCCCATGAATGAAGGTGTATTTATCATCATCATACACTGAACAATAACTTATTATTATATATTTGTCAGTAAAATGAAATAAAACATAGATTATGTAAATAGGCGTTTTATATTAATTTTTCCTTACCTAGCGGCAGAAATATGGTTCTTTATTACATGAACAAAATAATCTATCTTTTGACTAGATGAGTCTAAAAAACTTTTACGTATAAAACCATTTTGAATTTATTATATACATATATATAGGCGCCAATTAAGTGTTAAATAAAATGTAGGAACTTTTGAAACCTTAATATCGAATACATGATCAGGAACATTTCTAACTCAGCTGCATTACCAAAACTTTTATATCTACTGATTTTGATGGTTAATCAGCTTATATTATTTACATTCATATATTCATGTTCTTCATCTTCGAAGTTGAGACTGAGTTTGAAACTCGTATGCAGCAGAATTAGAAATTTGAATTGTATTTGCAGAATACCTATATTAATAATACTATGTACAAGAGCCACTTGTCTATTTCGGCGAAACATTCATTTCGTAAATATTATTTCGTGATAACTTCTCATAACAATCTTCATGGTTGTGCTGATGATTAATAGCATAAATCATAGAGTCTATGGTTTCTACAGTGGCTGGACATCGATTCAATGAAAAATACTGCACACATCTCCATGAAGTCTTCCCATGTGTTGTTGAATGTTTTGTATAAACAAAGTTCATGTGTACTAGTTGTTTGTGACCCTTCCTACTGTAAATATATTTGTATCGAACCGGTAACTGCTGATTCTCATAGGAGCCATTCATAACTAGAGAAAGTGCACCTGTAATAAAAATCTTGTGTTAGAGCATCAAATATATATTCTCAATGACAGCTAAATTATTGAGAATGATTGTCCATAAAATAATGAACTCCAGTTCTTCAGTATAAATGTTGTTTAATCAAATATGGATATAAAAATACATTGGCTTACAATAAATCATTCAACACACTTTTAAGTAACATCACACGTAAAAATAGCACTTGCTCTTCAAAAAAATAATTGATAAGTGATTATTTCATGCAAAAGCCTTAAGTATTATATAAATCACGAATGTTAAAACAAGGAATGTAATCTCAATTTTGTTCATAATACAAGTTCAAGTAAAACTGCTTTTACAGAGATCATTTTGCTGAAAAAACATTTATCATCAAATACCAGTTCTTACACTATTCTAAATTATGACAGAAATGATTGATGGATACCTTAATTAGTACAATAAATAGACTAGAATATGAGCAATAAAGTCTTTATAAAATTTAATGGCATAATGCAATGGCACTAATCAAATAAGAATGAAATTAGTTTTTGATTCATAAAAATAGGTTGTCTTTTAAACAATAATTGGCACATGAGAGTATAGTCCCATTATCACAGTTGACTTTTTAAAAATTAATTATTGTGCGTTATGACTCTTATTACTCCCAAATGTAAGTGGTACTGTACCATAACCTACATATAATAATAATAATATATTTATGTATCTTCAAGGTTTTTAACTCTCACAATCATCCATCTTGCATCCAGTGTTTATAGATTTTGGTCCCAAATCTTTTGAATCTATGATTCAGCTGTGTCATTATAATTTTTTGATTTCAAAATCATTATTTATTGCCTCTTAAGAGATGAGTTTATATTTATATTATATGTATAATATAAATATAAACTGTTAGTTAGCATAATAATCTGCTTGTAGCTGTGATACTTTTAGTATATCATTAAAATGTATTCCAAAGCAAGGCGATTTGCAGAATGGCAATTCACATGCACTGCACATGAACCTAGTGTCACGTCGTCGACCGATTTTCCAGCAGAGACGGCATGAACGCTGAGGATATTTCTTCTTTCCATCTTCTTTTTGAGGAATAGTTACAAGACGATGTTCCATAGTTGGTCTAGAGTATTCTTCACATGTGTTAGTTCTCAGCATGTTGTTAGTCACCTTACCATTCACTAAGTTTTTAAGGTCGATCATAAATGAACTCAAACTGGTATCTGAAATCACGATGGGCATTTTCAATGTACTGCTTGTAAAAAGTCACAAATATTCATTAGATTGTATAATGTTGAAAATGCCATCGTGTTTTCGAAATAAAAAGCTTCTTGCAAAAGAAAACAGAAAATTTTTCAATGAAAACTAATAAAATGATTGCATTTTCAACACAATCTCTAATTGTGAAATGGTGAATTATGAGAAAGGATTAGTAAGTAGGGGTAGAGAAAGCAGTGGGTGAAGCAAAAAATTCAATCACAATTTGATTGGTCTAAAATAAATGTCTTGGAGATTACTTTGTAGCAAATTGAATACTTACTGTCTTGAGGAGACGAATAGTCCATTGACACAGAGAGATCTTTCTTCCCATCTCTTGAACCATCATAACTTTTTGGAGGTGAACATACAGCAGGATCTGTTACTATAATGTCATTATCATCACATTCTGTTTTAAGTTCTACTCCATTATCAGATTCAGATTGGTCTTTACTTTTTTCACTCAATTCTTGAGCATTATTTTTGTGTAAATGTGTGTTAAAAGCTGTAGAAATGTCTACAGGATTTTCATCATACAAATTCTTTACATTCTCAAAGTTGTTAGTTTGAAAGATCTGACTATTCGGTTTGTATGTTATTTTCTCTTTTATTTTAGGCCTCTTTTCGGGATTAAGTATGTCTGTGAAATAATTTTTCTGCAGAAACTCTTCTGATTTTCTTTTCAGATTGCTGAGTCTCTGTAGTTTTTCAATGAGTTGCCTTTGTTTTTGTAGTTCTAATTCATTATTTTGAGTTAATTCATCATTGACATTAGTCTCATAAATATCAGACGATTCAACATCAGGTGTGTGGTTTTGAGTTTCTGTTCTGAGCTTAGCTAATTCCTGCTCTCTTTCACTATCATCATCTTCATCAGTCTGAAAAAGAAAAAATGAGGTCATTTAAAACAAAAGAAAACTATCTACATTTTGTCAATCTTTTATCTATTATGAAGCTTGCAACCTAGATTTAACTGATAAATTTTGTTCATAAGTGCTTTTTCAGATAAAACCTTGAGAAATAAACAGAAATCAAATACAAATTCAGGTTAAATAAATTCAAGGAACAAAGCAAACATAATAATTTTATTTATTAATATAATGTAACTAATATTTTTTATAAAAGGTGTATTGATAACTATACTCACCTCTTTGTTGGTTAATCCTTTGATTTGCAACACTTCAGCGGTACTTATAAAACTAGTGAGATCTTCTCTTTTCACGCTAACTTCACCATGATACATAAATTGTAACAAGTCTCTCATTGCTTTGTGAGTCACATCTCTTAATACAACTGCAAAAAACAAACTCTATAGAACATTATCGTCACAAAAAAAGTTCATGTTGATATAACAATAATTCATAATTACCAATTGGATGTTGACATGGATTCATTTGAAACATCTTTTTGAAATAAGGTGAACATATTGATAATATTACTTTGTGTGCTTGTAATAAATGACCATCGACGGCGATAGTAACGTCAACAAACTCGCCATTTCCTAATAAACCGGCGAATCCTTTGGTCAGGTTCCCGTGAAAATTGTTCCAGGACAATGAAAATTGCTGGTCCATTTCTAACCACGGTTCATTGCATCTAAAAGGTAAAACGTAGCTAAAGTAAACCTTATAATTAATTTTACCTTTAAAAATACTGAAAAGATACTTAGCACTAACAATCATTTATTGTTTTAAGTACCTAAGAAAATTATTTGATAAATATTTTGTGTAAGATTCGTGACAGCTGTACACAGCGCGTCTTATTTTTCTTTTTTTAATTTATTTAACGGCCATGGATACAGGTCTTTAAATCCTACGTGAACAGTGCTACCAGTATACCTACTGTGTATCTTATATTTTTTACTTGCAGTATATAGCATAATGGCAATATTTTGAAAAGTCCATACATATCATCGCATTATGACAAACATCGGGATTTGGCGAAGATTATTCAAAATAGACCAAATAGCCGCATAATGATGACGTTCGTTCTCACTAATGTTTTTGTTATTTGTGTTACCTACAATATGTACAATCAAACACAAAACAGTAATTGTATGAACATAATAACGGTTTTATTTAAGTAATGTATTCTTATACTTATTAAATAATTAAATAAACATCATATTTCTAAGGCTAACCGTACCTATGGAGCCAAACACTTCTTTTCAATTAACACAAAGTTATACTTCAATTATCAACAAAGTCAACGTTCATAATAATTAAAATGGAGAATTATTAAAATCTAGTGTTATACTTAACCTCATTAAAAAACCGGACTTTGCTTAGTCTATGTAAAGAAACCCCCATTTCAAGATGTTGGTCAAGAAAATCCTGAACAATTTTTTAATGCGATTATTTGTTATATTTTCTTTTTTAATTTGTCTTTTAGTTTTTGGGTAATGGATCTGGCTCTTTCGATTTTGATCGTATTGTATGCTTTCATTTTGTATACTTTTAATGAACGAGAATAGGTTTGGCTTTCCGTTTAATTATTTTATTTAAGCGTGAATGCCAGCCCTCTTCTGCATTTATAGTACGGTGGGGATTATCAAAGCAGCTTACAGCATGAATTAATGTTGGATCCATCCACTGTTATAAAAAGTAGTTTACGAAGTCGTTCCCTCTACATTAGACAGAATCCCAAACTGTATACTGAGGAAGCCCTCAGGCTTCAAAGTTGCTGGTAAATGTGCCAGTGCTACAAAGAGAGCTATTGTTTTATTATTAAGCAAATGCAATTGCTTAGCGTTTTTGTTAAGAGCATGGGCATAATGAAAAAAAACATCCTTTTATATTTGCGGTAGGGCACGTGATTTGAAGTGCATTCATCGCCATTTCATAATCTGTTTGAAATATTTCTGGATTCATATCCGGAATGCGTGCCTTTATCAGTCCAAACTGCCTTTCATATGAATATTGCTCCTTATTAGGTAATAGACAATATATTAATGGAGTAATGTAAGCCGTAGTTAGTCCGTGCACGGTGTACACCTGTTTGAAAGGTGGCGGTACACTCTTAAATGTCCCATCTGCAAAGAAATGTCTGACATTTTTAATTGTTTGTCGAGCTTCTGTACTACAGAATATTAAAATTTTCTCTGCGTTACCATCGTCACAGAGTAAGAAGTCTTTATTTAAGCTTTCACTTAAGACGACATCTTCCAATTTTTTGAAAACTGTCGCGTGTACATTAAGATGCGACTTTCTGGCTCTGAATAGTGAATCTTTTAACGATTCATAATTTGGCAATATATCATCGTATTCAGGATCTGATTTGTATGGTAGCATCACGCGTTCGTATATTTGGGGTATGGGGCCCAAGTCATCGCAAACGGCTTGTTTTAAATTCGCCTTAATCACCGCCAATTTGCAGACACAGAAATCAGGTTGGCAAGTATAGTCACTAATCCTTGTAATAGTTTCGTCATCTTCCATCCAAATGATGGATCCTGAGCATCGTCTCTTAGAGCATCGCCAAATACTAGAGCCATTTTTATTTGATTTTTGGCGTGTGTGACTATGTGCGTTTCTGCACAACGACCAGGTACCGTGTTACAGGGGTGCGACTGGTTGGATCACCTCCAAGTTTGGTGCACCCTGGGCAACGTGGGCGATGACGCATCATTGATTGCTCCTCTGGAGTAGCTGGCGTCAACGTCAACGGCCAAGAATCTGACCAACCGGCCCTTTTCAGGGCCAGCTGACCCCATTGCACGAGGGGGTCGGGGCATGGCGGGCCTGCAAGGCCCGCGGGGGTGGGGGCCGCTCCAGGTACCCCTCTGCTGTTATCAGAGGGGACACTGCGAATGGCCCAGGGTCAGTCAGAGTGCGAGGGATATGCTCTATGGGTAGCCTTACACCCCGGCGTCTGTAGACCCGAGACGGCGTGCGGTTTTAGTCGGTTGAAGCCCGACATAACCGCCCCCGCTGGCTGGCGGGGGGGGGGGTATCCGAAGGGATTTCCGCACAAAAAAAATAAGAAATAAAAAGGTACCCTGTTACAAACATAATTATGTATGCTTAAAACGGTTTGCATTTTATCGATTTTCTATAAGAGTGGTAGATGTTAATATCCCTATCCGAGTTATGTCTATGATGTTGTTACAGACGAAGGCAAAATCGTTGGGAAAGGCCAATGAAAGTTGGTAACTTTAAACTGTTTTATGTTTATAATGGATTTCCACTTTGTAACTCCTAATTCAATTAAACGTCAAATCAACTTTCCCCGGGACTCGCCGAGTGTCCTGCTTGGTGTCTTGATGTGGTCACTGCTGTAAGTCCTGGTGTATAGGAGTCACAGCGAGCGGTGGGAGTGTGGGAGTTATTGTAATCAAGTTAAACGCCGAAAAGAAAAAACTACATAATATACGTACCTTGGTATTTTTAATTAACATAATGTCACTGTTAGTGATGTATTTTACATAGTAATTATTCATTATCAATTCAATTCAATTCTTGGATATGGCTTTGTGGAGTAGTAATTTTCAACTGTAATCTTAAATAGATACTGTAATTATACGACATAAGTCATCCATGACGTTCTTATTTTATTTTATGTACTATGATTAACCTTCTTGCACTTACCAAGGGATAAGCTATGATTTTAAATATAGATTTGTATGCAATGTATACTCAAATTATATCACGACATTATTAAGTAGATAGGTACTTACTTTTTTAAGACTTTTTAACACGACTGTATTAAATTAGGCATCTTAATATTCCCGAAACTATATTTCACAAAGTACAGCAAGCTGCAAGCTGCTGGTAGAGTCAAGCAACAGTCATTTTGGCCGTTGCATGAATGGGCCGACTCGACCGGGGAAGCACCACCCTCTCACAGAATATCGACGCCAAGTAACAGTATTTGAACTGTTGCGTTCCGTTTGGTGAGTGAGAGTGCCGGAGCCCAAACTCCTTTCCCATCCCCTCCCAAACTCCTCTCCCATCCCCTTCCAAACTCCTTTCCCATCCCCTTTCCTTTACAGGGTCGGCAGCGCGAGTGTGACGCCACTGGTGTTGCACACGTCCATAGGCCGCGGTAACCGCTTCCCATCAGGTGGGCCGTGTGCTTGTCTGCCACCTTAGTGGTATAAAAAAAAAAATGACAGTAACAAAAACGAAAAAGTAGGCATAGTGCGACTACGTGTTTGGAGGTTTTCTGAAGCATTATTTATGCTACTAATTGTACGAAAACGTAAAACAGTCAACCAAGGCCGATAGTAGGCATCTCGCTACATAATCCTGTGTACAGGGTTGCTAGATATGGTTTAGGAATTTTCCCCTTTTTTATTAAAATTAGGGGGAATTTATTAAAAGATAAAAAAAATATTTAAAGGTTACCAATAATTGATATGGGTTTTATTCATCGTTTCAAATAATTGCTGAATTTAATCCAATTAAGAGGTCTGCCCTGCTAATTGTACTTGCAGTAATCGACATTTTTGAGTTTTTCACTTTTTTGCAAAAATGACTTCCTGAGGATATATTCTATACGTAAAAAATATATTTACAAGTTTTTTCTTATTAAAAACGTGTTTTTTATTTAACATGAAACGCAGTACTTGCACCTAAATGTTACTTTTACTAAAAAGATTTGAAGCATTAAGCATATGCTAGAAGTTTATGCAGTACTTGCTACGTTTACTGTAAATGCTTTTAGCATATAACTTTTTTGCAACGAATACTAACTAAAGCCAAACACAGTAGTCACCATTACTGCATTTGAACGTAGCGAAAATAAGAAAGCCTACTCTTGCGATGCTAAGCCTAAACGCAGTATTCTACAGTACTGCGTTTAAGAGTAGCAAGAGTGAGAGGGACCTATGCATGTACGAATGCCGCACGGTATAGTGCCGTGTTTCGCTCTAGCAAATCAGTGCGGCGACGTCACTCGCTGACGTGACAGTGTGCTCCGCGTGGTTGTTCGTCAAACGTCCCAGTATTTCGGTAAGTTTTTTTTTATTGTTTTATTTGGGTTTATTACCGCACGTGTTGGTAATGCCAAGATTTTCAATTGGTAAATTTTAGGCTATGTACGTGTTGGTGTATATTATCCGGCCTATTTGATTAAGTGTAGAATTATTCGTATAAGTATATCGGCACGCTGGGTATAGCCGTCCCGGGAATGAATGTGAATAATATAATGATGATGACTATAAAAATATGAATGGATAGTAGAGGAGTACCTTTTTTTTTTATTTCGTGCCGAAATCCCTTTGGATACCCCCCCCCCCCCGCCGGCCAGCCGCGAATACCTACCTACTGGATGAATATTGAGCGAAGAGTGTGTGCGGTGTGAGTACAATCAAGTGCATAAACAATGTGTCGAAATAATCAAATAATCGTCTCAGTAAAACGATGGAATGAGAATGACATTATTATAAGTGTGTGTGTGTATGTATGTGTGTGTGTGATTGTGCGTGCGTGTCTGTGTGTGTATGTGTGTCCGTGTCCGCCCAAGTGCGTGCGCCTGCGTGTGTTTGGTGGCATGGGTATGCATGATTGTGTGTACCAAGGCATGTGTTACTGAATTATGCTAGGCCTATATATATATGTTATTCAACGGTTTTATACATGTTTTGTTTTTTCAGATCATTTTGATCAAAATGTCTTCAAATACTCGAGGCAGAAACATGGTACAAATGGTGATTAACATACCAAACCAATCTAAAGATACATCTGATTTTTCGATTCTTCAAGATACGTCAAAAAAGGAAGTAACAAAAAAAGATCCGGTTTGTAATATTCATGATTTTGACGCTCTTTGGGCACATGACTTTAGTTACGATAACTACAGCAAGATAGTTACGCCCGAAGTAGAATATGCATCTACATTGAATATGACTCAAACTGATCTACAGAAACTACTAGATTTATTAAAAAGTGAATATGATTTTCACGGAACAGCAGATGATTACATAAGTTTGCTGTGTAATGAAACATTGCCGAGCTCAGTAATGAACGTGACTTTGGTAGATATAACAATGGAATTGGAAGAAATGTGTGCAGACACAGTTTTCGCAAGTGAAAGCAAAAATGTAAATGATGGAAACACGGATGAGACAACTAATGAACCTGAAGGAAACATGGATGAAGCTACGGATGGAACTGAAGGAATCATGGATGATGGAAATAATGAAGCTAAAGAAAACATGGATGAGATAGAGAATGAAACTGAAGGAAATATGGATAGAGCAACGAATGAAATTGAAGGAATCTTGGATGTTGCAAATGATGAAACAGCAGGAAACATAAAAGAGACAAATACGGTAAATGAAGAAAATAATGCACAGGATGTTACAAATCAAGAACTTCAAGAAAATTATACTGACGATGAAACTAATGGAAACATAGGTGAAGGTAATAAAGGATTTACAAAAAGCGGAAAACCAAGGCTTAGACGTAAATATGAACAATCTCTGGATACAAGGAATAAAAACAAAAAAAGGTTAAAATTAGAGAAAATGAGTGTAAAGCCTGGATGCAGCAATGAAACTTGCAGAAAGAAATGTTCTTCTTCTATTACAGAATATGAACGAGAAAATATAAATAAATTATTTTGGGAACAAAGATATGAAGCTCAAGGAATGTATATCAAGTCATTAGTAATAGCTAAAGAAGTAAATAGACGTATAAAAGAAAGCAGGCAGATGCGAAAAAATTCATATTCATATTTTTTGGAAACCAATAATGAAAAAATAGAAGTTTGTAAAGTTTTCTTCCTAACAACTCTAGGATATGCTGCAAAAAACGATAGACGTGTATTAGACATTCTTAAAAAGCCTTTAAATGCTCAAGCAGATCAGCGTAGTAAACATGATCATCCAAAGAAAGTAAATAGAGAGCAGCTTAAAGAACACATTGAGAGCTTCAGACCTGCTATTGCACACTATAGACGAGCACATGCACCTAATCGAAGATATCTGCCAAGCGACATAAACGCAACTATCATGTATACTGATTTTATAACAAAGAATCCAGATGTTAAAATATCTTATGACCTTTACCGAAAGTTTTTAAAAAAAGACATGAACATATCATTCGCTCAGTTGGGCAACGAAGAATGTGAGCTATGCGAGAGCTACAAATTGCATAAGGTAACCTGTAAAGATACCGAGGAATGCAATGAGTGTGCGTCGTATCGTAGCCACTCTATTAAGTACCAAATGGCACGATCCCAGTACCAACAAGACGCCGAGCTGTCGAAAAACGGACTAGATTCTTCCAAAGTCTACTTTTCAGCAGATCTGCAAAAAGTGGTGCTATTACCTAGATTAGACATGTTTAAAATTGCCATGTTCTGCCCTAGGATCATAGCTTTCAATGAAAGTTTTGTACCTTTGGGAGGCTCAAGCAAAGATAAACCTTATGCAGTGCTGTGGCATGAAGGTATATCTGGAAGAAAGAAGGAAGATATAATAAGTGCTTATAGAGCATTTTTTGAAAGCAAACGTGACTGCACTGAAATTACCATTTGGACCGATAATTGCACTGGTCAAAATAAAAACTGGGCATTTTTTTCATTTTTAGTACAGATTATCAATAGCTCAGATATCGCAGCAACAAAAATAATAATAAAGTACCTAGAACCAGGCCATACCTTTATGTCTGCAGACAGTTTTCACCATCAAGTAGAGAATCAGCTTCAGAAAGCAAAAAAAGTCTATGATTTTGCTGATTATATCGATTGCGTGCAACTTGCAAATTCAGAGAAGGTGAACGTAAAGTCTTTGGATGTTCCGAATTTTTACAAGTATGAAGATCATTCATCTCAATATAAATTAAAAAAACATGATGAAAGGACGTACATAAAAAATATTGTCTGTGTCAAGGTGCATAGAAATTCTATGTCCATTTTTGTTAAAACTACTCACGATGGAAGTACGAAAGAAATCGACTTCCTCAAAACAAAGCTAGTTAAACAAGGTTCAATACCTTGTGCTGTTCAAAATACTATGCCTCGTGGGATTACTCAAGAAAGAAAGTCAGGTATATTGAAGAAGTTAAGTGATCTCATCCCAAAAAACAGATTACCATTTTGGGAAAACATGCCCGTTAACAATGATTCGATTGATCTCGTAGAACACAGAGACTCTGAAGAGTAAAATATTTAGGTGTTAAATTTATTATTTCTACGAGTTTGTTATAAGAAGAATTGCTATTGTGATTTATTAGAAGTCTTTATTTTTAAAATGAGAAATGATGTAGGCTATTTGTTTAGAAGTTTGTTACATTTTATGTTCTGTTATTTTTGCTTTTAGCAAATTTAAAGTAATAATAAATAATGTTCCTGAAGTCAATTTTATGAGACTGATTACATCAATTAAGAATTACGAATGAGTCCATCTTTATGTAATAATAACTAGAAAATAGAATTTAGTTTTGATACTATAATCTAGAATTTGTAGACCAATAGATTATGGAAGTTGGCTATATATTTTTAATTTCATGTATTTTGTAGGCTATTTGTTTAGAAGTTTGTTACATTTTATGTTCTGTTATTTTTGCTAAAAATATTTAAAGTAATATTAAATAATGTTCCTGAAGTAAATTTTATGAGACTGATTACATCAATTAATAATTACGAATGAGTCCATCTTTATGTGATAACTAGAAAATAGAATTTAGTTTTGATACTATAATCTAGAATTTGTAGACCAATATATTATGGAAGTTGGCTACATATTTTTAATTTCATGTATTTTTCTATTAGAATATTTTGAGTAGATTTGGTGTTAAGTGCCATAAGCCATAACATAAGTTATTGTATATTTAAAAAAGAATAAGTTGATGAGTAAAGGTATATTTAAAGACTATAATAAAAATGGTTCTGAAACGAGTTTTATAGACTGATTATAAATTTAATATAGATTAAACAACAAACATTTCGTTGTGATATTTAAGATAAGTAAAAAAATAAAAACATTTTTTCTAATATCTACCTATTTCTGTTTTATTTCGTTTTTTAGTCATTTAAATATTTCACAGAAGTTGAATTTACCTACAGTTTAACTAGTACCAGGCATGAAAATATAAAATGATTGCTAATTACAAACGCAGTACTAAGCATGTGCTAGGTAAGTTTGCAGTAATAAACACTATTACTGCATTTAGTCTTAGTGATACTGTAATGTTCGCAAGCCTAGAAAGTTAATGAAAATGCAGTACTGAGCATTTTATCTAAATAAGACAATAAAGTAAAGAAAAAAATATTTCAATAGAAAGCTCGATTTTTTTTACCATTTTTAAGTTACATTTTAAAAGTTATACCACGGATATTCTCCATTAGATATGAAGAAATATGTTTACCGCGTTTATCTCGAAACCGCCATTTTGCAAGTACTGCGTTTGCAATAAGGAGGGCAGAGGTGTAATCCAGCCTTTTGGGTACGTTACCAGTCGACATCGATGGGGAACAATTCTTTGACGCCTAAACTTTATACTTTAGTTTTAACTGTAGGTACATACTCCCTGGGGTGTGTGTTGGGTAACCTCCTCGAGTGTCGCTCCGATTCCGATCCCGCTGCAGCCCGGGGGGAACGGAATCGGAGCGGCCGGTACACCCTGGGCGGCGGTCAATGGCTTCCCCTTCACCCCTTCATAGGGTTGGCATTGATCGTCGGCCAATACCCAACGTGGCGGGAACACATCGCTCTCCGTACTCCTCTGCTTTCAGAGGAGACAGGATGAGCGATGCTGTTAGTGGTGAGATGGCCCAGGGTCAGCCGGGGTGCGAGGGATATGCTCTATGGGTGGGTAACCTTACACCCCGGCGTCTGAAGACCCGAGACGGCGTGCGGTTTTAGTCGGTTCAAGCCCGACATAACCGCCCCCGCTGGCACGCGGGGGGGTATCCGAAGGGATTTCCGCACGATAAAAAAAAAAAAAAAAAAGGTATCGACACAGTGGAATCCCGATGAAGATGTTAGTTTCATTGACCAAGTTTTGTTTTCTATCTAGGCATGCGATTGCTAAACTGACTATCACAATACATAATGTTTGTACGAACCAACACATCTGAAATAGAAATGAACATTTATTTACAAAATCGGGCAGTGTATACTGACTGAATGAATAGCTATGCTAACTTGAAACTCGCCCTAAGATGAAAATTTCGGCTATAGCGGGACAGGTACAGGTAGCTTAGTTGGTACAATATTCTCCTTAGGAAGGGACTCTCACGAGTTCAAATTACACCCTGAATATTGATTTTTCCGATTTCAAATGTATATCCGACTTTCAACTATTGAAATATTTTGCTGACCTAATTATCGAGTGGAAAGTTGCAGTCATAGTATAAATCTATGCCTACATAAAATATAATCAAATCGTAACGAGGCGAAATTAAATTTATAGCTGTTGTCTGCGACTTCGTGCGTGTTAAGATCGAAATAGATCAACGTATGTTTATTTCTGCAGTCTCGATACTAACATGTCAGTATTATTTTATTCAACGGGCCGGATGAGGTGATATTGTGCACTCGTTTTCGTTCGGAATAGTTTTTTTTTATTTTTTACGTGCGGAAATCACTTAGGATCTCACAGAATATCGACGCCAAGTGACAGTATTTAAACTGTTGCGTTCCGTTTGGTGAGTGAAAGTGCCGGAGCCCAAACTCCTTTCCCATCCCCTCCCAAACTCCTTTCCCATCCCCTATCCTTTACAGGGTCGGCAGCGCGAGTGTGACGCCACTGGTGTTGCACACGTCCATAGGCCGCGGTAACCGCTTCCCATCAGGTGGGCCGTGTGCTTGTCTGCCACCTTAGTGGTATAAAAAAAAAGATACCCCTCCGCCGGCCAGCGGGGGTGGTTATGTCGGGCATGAACCGACTAAAACCGCACGGTGTCCTCCCCAAGTGTCCGTTGCCGGGCACCCCGGGTAAGCCCTCGAAAGGATAACCCCAGGGTTACCGGCGGACTTTGGCCGCCACCGTGGCCTCGCCTGGTGGGGTCGGGTTTTATCCCGCGTCGGTGAGTTGGCAGGCGTGTGTAGGGCACACACGACACGCCTCCGCCACGGCCTGCTTCTGTAAGGACGGCGAGCCGGCCAACTGCCGTCCTCAGGCCCCGATCATGGAGGTCGGTAGTCCCGGGCGTAGATGAGGGGCAGGGTTCTCTCCCGCTCCACCGTCTCTTTCGCGCGCATTACCTACTCGCAGAAAGAGGCGGCGGCGTGCCACTTGCTCCCCTCGGATACCACGGCCCTCACCATGGTCTCCAACGGGAGAAAGTCCATTCCCAGGACCGCAACGAGATCCCGGCGTTGACTAGCCCACGCACGGCACTCCACCAACGTGTGGAGTGCCGTGTCTTCGCCAGGATCCTCGCAGTGCTGGCACTGCGGCGTTGTCTCCCGGTGGATGCGCAATAGATATTTACCGAAGCACCCTTTTCCGGTAAATATCTGGCACATCCGGTAGGAGAGGTCACCGTGGTGCCTCTCCAACCACTCCTTCATAATCGCTCTCACCGCCGTAATGGTGGATTCCCCCCACCTTGGATGCTCAAGTCGCACCCTCCATGTCTCCATGAGTTCCCGGCGGAGCTGGGACCGCTGAGCCCTGATTTCTCGGGGCTCCGGCCTATGGCCCCGCTCCAGCGCCTCCTTGCGCCACTGGTACAGCAACGCAAGGGCTCTCGCTTCCAGGTCCCATGGAGAGGTCCCGGCTAGGAGACATGCCACTTCGATGGAGATCGTGCAATACCGCCCGTTCGAAATAGATAGAGAAATATGTAACATCGAAATCAATTCTACCCGATATAATCATCATCATCATCAACCTATTCTAGTCCACTGCTGGACATAGGTCTCCCCTAATGAGCGCCATAGCGCCCTGTCTTCGTCCCAGCTTGCCGCATCCAACATCTGCCCGCAGTATTTCGCAGATCGTCATCCCACCTGGCCGGAGGGCGTCCTACACTACGATTGCCGACTCGCGGTCTCCACTCAAGAATACGTTTACCCCAGCGGTTGTCGGTTTAACCCTGGGGTTATCCTTTCGAGGGCTTACCCGGGGTGCCCGGTAACGGACACTTGGGGAGGACACCGTGCGGTTTTAGTCGAGACACGACATAACCACACTCCCGCTGGCCGGCGGGGGGATATCCGAAGGGATATCTGCACGTAAAAAAAAAGCGGTTGTCGGTTCTTCGCGAGATATGGCCGGCCCACTGCCACTTTAGTTTGCTTATTCTTTGAGCTATGTCGATAACCTTGGTTCTCTGTCGGATGTATTCGTTACGGATCCTATCCTTCAGAGAAACTCCGAGCATAGCTCTTTCCATAGCTCGCTGAGCGACTTTGAACTGGTGGACCAGCCCTACCATGAGTGTCCACGTCTCAGCTCCGTAGGTCCTCACGGATAGGACGCACTGATTGAAAACTCTCGTTTTCAAACACTGCGGTATGGATGACGAGAAGACCCGACGTAGTTTCCCAAACGCTGCCCAGCCTAGCTGGATCCTCCTCTTGGCCTCCTTCTCAAAATTGTTTCTACCCAACTGCACAATCTGCCCGAGGTAAGTGTACTCAGAAACAATTTCGAGAAGGTGGCCATCCACGATGGCCGGTCCTGGATCAATGTGGCCATTTATCAAGACTTTGGTTTTATCCAAATTCTTGCCAAGACCGATGCGTTGCGAGGCTGAAGCTAGGCCGCCCAGCATCTGGGTTAGCTCCTCTAGCGACTCCGCCATTAAGACTATGTCATCAGCGAATCGCAGGTGTGAGATGTAGTCGCCGTTTATATTTATGCCCTTACCTTTCCAGTCCAGCGTCTTAAACATAACTTCCAATGCGCTCGTGAACAATTTCGGGGATATGACATCCCCCTGTCTCACTCCTCTATGCAATTGGATGGGTTTAGACTGCTGAACCTGTACTTGGACACTCATAGTGGCGGCTTCGTAAAGGCAACTCAGCACCTCGACATAACGATAGTCTACTTGGCATCGCTGTAAGGATTCCAGAACAGCCCAAGTTTCGACGGAGTCAAAGGCCTTTTCATAGTCCACAAAAGCGAGACACAGGGGCTGATTATACTCTTCGGACTTCTGTATAATCTGCCTCACTGTGTGAATGTAGTCTATGGTGCCTTACCTCCGCGGAACCCAGCCTGTTCCGGTGGCTGGAACTCGTCGAGTCTCCTGGCAAGACGATTCGTGACCACTCGTGAAAACAGCTTATAGACGTGGCTCAGAAGTGTGATGGGTCTGTAGTTTTTAAGGACGGTCTTATCACCCTTCTTAAAAAAGAGAACAACCAAACTCCCGCTCCACGCCTTAGGAGTTCTCCAACTGTGAAGGACGGCATTGAAGAGTTTCTGTAGCTCCTGTATGACAGGAGCTCCTCGTGCCTTCAGAAGCTCTGAAGTTATTCCGTCCTCACCGGGGGCTTTTCCATTTTTAAGCTGCTTCAGAGTTTACACGATCTAGTCTTGACTGATATCAGGCAGTTCGTCGGTATAGTTGCGTGTCTGGAATCATGGTCGTCTCGTCGAGGACGGGGAGCATGTGCAGTGTACAGACGGCCATAGAAATCCTCTATCTCGGTGGAGATCCCCGGCTTCGACAATACGGTCCTCCCGTCATGCGTTTTGAGCTTCGTCAGATGGCTCCTGCCCAGCTGCTGAGTGAATACTTTGGACCCTCGGTGTCGCTCTATCGCCTCTTCAATGAGGCGTGTGTTGGAGCTCCGAAGGTCGCGCCGTACCATCTTCGCAATTTCCTTGTTTAGGTGTGACCTGTCTGACGAAGTCGCTTGGGTGGTTTCCCGTCTTCTTGCCATCAGCCCCAGAGTCTCATCCGAGAGTTTGGACTTCCTGCCAGTACGCTGTTTTTTGCAGAACTTGATGCTCTCGTCTCTCAACGTTTCGATCAGATTGTGTAGGGTCTCGTCAGCGTCATCAGTGGGTTCAAAGGCAACAAATCTTTCCCCGAGAAGCTGCTGGAACTTCTCGGTGCCTGCCATGATTTGGGTTGGGTTAGGTCGGAGCGTGGGCATCATCAGACGGTTTCTTTCAAGCTTTAGGTTGATATTCAGAGAGCCTCGGAGCAGTCGGTGATCAGATCCGGTATTAAACCTGTTGATCACTGAGACATCTCTGAATATGTGCTTGCTATCCGTCATGATGAAGTCGATCTCATTTTTTGTCACAGCGTCGGGGCTTTGCCATGTCCACTTCCTTTGAGGCTGTTTCTTAAAGAAGGAATTCATTAAGAATAGTCCCTCTTTCTCAAGGAAGTTGACAAGCATTTGCCCCCTGTGATTCCTAACTCCATAACCATGCGAGCCGTTGAACCTTGCCGTTAAAGTCCCCCATAACAACGTTGAAGTGAGCCTTAGTGGTGTTGTGCAAGGTTTTGGATATGTCTTCATACATATCCTCCACTTCATCATCTGAGTGTGCCGAGGTCGGTGCGTAGACCTGAACTACCTTCATGCTATACCGCTTGGATAGCCGAAGGATCAGGTACGCTACCCTGTACGACACGCTGGAGATTTCTTTAATGTTGTTAGAGAGGGCCCTATTGACGAGGAAACCTACGCCACCCTGGGATGTTTTATCACCCTCGTGAAAGTAGAGAAGAAGGCCCGAGTCAAGGGTTACGGTGTCCTCTCCCTCTCTACGGACTTCGCAAAACCCGAGGATATGCCATTTAATGTTCTCTAACTCCACTTCCAACTGCGCTAGATGATGGTCAAGCCTCAGAGTGCGTCCGTTATACGTAGCCAGGGTCAGTTTGTGAAGGGTTTGGTAGCCTATTGTAGCCCGGGGATTCTTAGCACCCCCTGCCCCACCGTTACCATGGCCGCTACCATGACCAGGGATATCGAGGCGGCCGGGAACTGGGGGCCATCTGTTGGCTGTTTCCTTCAATGGGGGGTAATGCCCATAATCCCCACGCTGGGCAGGCGGGTTGGGGATCGCAGTTTGTTGGAGGGGTTGTTCTGCGGGGGCGCTGCTGCCCGCCCCCGGATATGTCCCTTACGACACCTACGGGAGGAGTTGGGTTGGTGCTATTCTCTTTTAGGCCGGCACCATACAGCCAATGATATAATAGCGTGATAATAATACTTATGAAATGTTTTATTTATTATTTATGAAATAATTATGTTTTTTTACATTTTACATTTTACTGCTCATTACCTTTCGGGTATAGCGTGATGAGTGGGCGGGGCGGATTCAACCTGCGGAATGTGCGTCTGGTTGGAGAACCCCTATTCTCGACACCTTTTCCGGTGAAGAGTTTGGTGTGGTCTTGGGGGGAGCGCAAGTCGCTAGGATCCTCAGGGCAAGGCTAGAGAGTTATCCTTCACGAGGTTGCCGCCTGTTATTGGTCTGATTCCCTAAGAAACAGACATAACAAAAACCTCTAGCCGGGCTACCTCCCACCCTCCCCAAATCCCATCCTTATGCCCGAGCCTGTGCATTGCACGCACCCGCAACGCGAGTCAGCTCGCATGCGTGTGTGCGTAGTGCGCAGGGCCGTGGCATCTCCTTCCCACTCATCCTATCCCCCAACCTGAACCCAAATCCGGCAATCCCGGATACGTCAACAAAATGAGCAGCGCAAATAAAAAAGAAATACTACCCCAGGAGGGTACCGGCAACGCCGGAGAATCCCTCCCTGTATCACTCAGTGATACAGGCAGCCCCTCGTATTCTGGGGGGGGGGCACATTAGCGCAAACTAATAAAACAAAAAGCACCGACAAGACCCCCGGCCGACACGTGAGATCCATCTCGGAATCTCTCGGAGACGGCCTCATAAATATGACCATTGGGGAAACAAGCTCCCAGCAGGCAGAAGGCGGATCACCAGATCCAAAAGGAGGAGGGAAAGAACGCGCCGGCAAAAGGAACAGGTAGGGACCAGCAAAACCAAACCCGTTGCGTCAACCAGTAGGGAGACGACTACACCAAGCGGAGAGGTCAGCAGGCCAAGAGCACCAAAAATGAAAAGGCAGGGCACAGACCCTGAGGAGCGAACGCAGCAGCGTCCACCGAAGCGTCCAAAACCACATCTGGCCCCACGGAGCGAGGGACCACGGCGGCCCAATACGGGCCAAAGTGCTCTCTCAATCATTATTCACCGGGGAGACGGCGCGGCGATGGACGATGCTACGGCCGCTGAAATAAGAACTAGGTTAGTCGATAAGATCGAGGAAGCTGCCTTAGACGGGGTAAGTGGCAGAAGCCTATCATTCGCGGCATCGGGGCTAGTAGACGAGGGATATTTCCTCGTGAGCCCGAACACCGAGGAAGCGATGACCTGGCTTCTGAACTGCGACTTTGGTGAGAGGAACGGCGTCCTGTTAAAGCCCAGAAAGCTATACATTCACAAGTTATCCATCTGGCTCCCTGGTAGCACCGGAGGCCGACGCATCGACCCACTGGATCTAATCAAGATCCAGAACAGCTACAGGGAGGAACTTAAGTTATCGGAGTGGACTCTCATCCGCAAGGAAGTACTGCCTCTGGGAGTACGACTTGTGGTGGGAGTCCCCGAGGAAGTTACGAAAGCCCACGTGTGGCTTAATTATCAAGCCACACAGGTGTATGCCCGGGTCCTGGGAAAAGGACCAACTCAAGCTCCAGAAAAGTGTACATGCCAAGTACATCCGACCAACCTCCACACAAAGACATCGGGAGAAGAACCTGTCGAATGCGGTAGTAACGTTCAGTCCACAGCCCCGCAGAGGGGAACCACTGACGAAGGCAGGCCGCACCAACAGCGCTCGATCCCAAGCAGCACACAACAGGCGCAAGACACACACAGCTCTGGGCCTGAAGGAGGGGAAGATGGGGCGCGGACGAGAGCCTCAAAGGGGGTGACGACCGCAAACCAAACGCCCCACCAACAGATACGCCCAGAACAACACACAGCACACCCTCTCCCTACGACACGGAGTGACTGGACTCCCCCACCAAGCGTTGCATTATTGCAACCGTCTTGGCTGGGCAAGAGTCCACCAACGTGACGAAGAATAGGGAGGGAGCATTAACACTCATAGATACACAGGCACAATAACACTATACATGCACAAATACAATAGCACACCACAAACACACATACAAAAAATAAGAATAGTTCAAGTATATCTACACCACTGCCGCGACGCTATGATCGAGCTTTGCAGTTACGTGGTGGATGAGAAAATAGACATTGCTCTACTGCAAGAAACATACGTCGTAAAAAGACGTGTGTCAGGGCTCGGCTCCCTGGGAGGAGAAATCATCTACCACGAAATGGGTGAGTCAACTCCTAGGGCATGCATATATGCCAGCAGTAGGGTAAGATCGTTAGGAATGATAAAGACAGATTGTTACAGTGACCTTGCTAGTGCCACAGTGACAATACAGACGAACATAGGCAACAAAGAGAGGGTGCTTTTAGTCTCCGCATATATACCCAGCGAGGCAGACTTCAAACCACCATCACAAGAAATGGAAGACATAACAAGAAAATACCAAGGTAAGAACATTCTGATTATTCTAGGTTGTGATGCCAACGCCCACCATGTGGTGTGGGGCAGCACGGACTGCAATAAAAAAGGTGACTTACTATTGGATTTTATTAGCGCTACAGGTTTAGACATAATAAATGAAGGCAACACGCCAACATTCGTTACCAAAACTAGAAGAGAAGTGCTGGATATTACAATTGCCACAGAAAGGATAAGCAGGCACATAACAGACTGGAAAGTAGACGAAAGCGACTCAAAATCGGATCACAGACGAATAACCTTCAGTCTGGGAGCCAAAGTTGAGAAAACTTTAGTCAGAAACGCGAGGAAAACCGACTGGAACACATATGTACACCATATCTAGAAATGGAGCCCAGGCAACCACACCTCGCTAAAAGACACCGGAGAGATTGAAAGAGAAGCCAACAGACTGGACGAAGCTCTGAGAGAAGTATACCATAGGGCATGCCCACTCAAAGAGATCAAACCAGGCAAAGGACAACCCTGGTGGACAAGGGCACTAGAGAAGAAAAGGAAAATGACCAGACGAGCTCTCAGAAAGGCCCTAAAAAAGGGCGATGAGGAAAGCTGGCTCATATATAAGAGAGAAAGAAACATATTCAAAAAAGAATGCAGAAGAGAGAACAGGAATAGCTGGAAAGCCTTCTGCGAAGGAGTAGAGAAATACTCTGACGCAGCACGTCTGGTAAAAATGTTCTCTGAAACCAATACCTGCAAACTAAGAAGCATTAAGAGCGGAGACGAACTAATAACCGACCCGGAAAAGATACTAGAAGTGATGATGGCAACACACTTTCCAGAAAGTTAAGAATACATAGGTGATGAAACGCCAACTGATACGAATCCCAGAGTGGAGACGGTGGAGAAGGCACTAATCACAAAAGAGCACATAATGTGGAGTGTCCGGTCATTCCAGCCCTACAAAGCCGCTGAACCGGACGAGATCTTCCCAAAAATGCTACAAATAGCAATCAAGTACATTAGTGACGATCTTCTAGCTCTATACAATAGCAGCATCAGAATGAAATACATCCCAAAAAAATGGAGAGAAGTAAGAGCGGTCTTTATACCTAAACCTAGCAAGGCTACGTACCAAGAGGCTAAAGCCTTTAGATGTATTAGTCTTTCCTCATTCTTACTCAAGATACTAGAGAAAATACTAGACAGAATAATTAGAGAACAAATAGTCAAAAGCGGATCTCCACTTCACCATAACCAACATGCATACATGGAAGGCAAGTCACCTGAGACCGCACTCCATAACTTGGTAAACAAAGTGCAAAGATCCATGAGCAACAAAGAATATGCACTGGGCTGCTTCTTCGATGTCGAGGGCGCCTTCGACAAGGCAACCCCGGCCTCAATAGAGAATACCCTAAATCGCGAAGGCATAGACAAAGACATATCAGAATGGGTGAAAAACATGCTAAAACACCGACTGATACAAGCAGAGATAGCAGGAACAAAGCGTACGGTGATAGCTAGGAGAGGCTTCCCTCAAGGTGGATGTCTATCGCCACTATTGTGGTGCCTGCTAAAAGACGAGTTAGTTAACAAGATAAACAGGATGCACATATACACACAGGTATACTCTGATGACGGTGTGCTCCTAATCACAGGCAAAGTCCTTAGTGTCATGTGCAACATCATGAACAGAGGTTTGAAAGAAGCACTAGGATGGTGCAGGAGCAAAGGCCTTAATCTCAATCCTGACAAAACCAAACTAGTTCTTTTCACCAACAAAAGGAAAATCGGAAGTGCTGAACCGGTACGACTAGATAACCTTGATTTGGAAGTAGTGAAGGAAGTCAAATATCTGGGAGTCACACTGGACAACAAGCTGACCTGATGCAATGTAAAAGTGCAATAGGAAGAAGCTGGGGAATAAAGCCAGCCACAGTACTCTGGATCTACAAGGCAATCATCATGCCGAGAATCCTAAATGGCGCCCTAGTATGGTGGCATAAAGCTAACGTAGGAAGAAATAAACAAGAACTAGATAAAGTTCAAAGCCTGGCGGCCCTGAGGACCACCGGCGCGATGAGGACAACACCTAAGCCCGCGCTCGAGATCATACTAGGCCTAAACCCCTTAGACTTGGAAACGAAAAAGAGAGCGATTGAACAGTGGTTCAAACTGAAAAGCACTGGTCTATGGACTGGCAACACACTAGATTAGGGCCATGCCACAATCAGTCAAGACTACGAAGAAAGACTATCAATGATCTTTTCAAACAACGATCTGATAAGGAAAGAAAGGACCTTTGACAAGAAATATAGAATACACATAGGACCGAGAGACGACTGGCAGATGAACACCAATGGCACCATCTGCTACACAGACGGCTCCAGGAAGGAGACAACAAAGCTCTGTGGCTCAGGAGTACACATCAAGTGCGCAGACGGTACAGAGATAAATAGGTCAATACCCCTAGGAAAGTTTGCAAGTGTCTTCCAAGCAGAAATCTTCGCTATCATGGAATGCGCGGAAATGGCAGGCCACCTAAATAACACGGGAAAGGTCACCATCTACAGCGACAGTCAGGCAGCGCTGAAGGCACTTGGAAAAGTAGAGACAACATCAGCAGTTGTCAAAGAGTGCAAAAAGTTATTGGAAAGGCTATCCAGAACAGCTGATGTGACGATTGCCTGGGTACCCGGACACGAGGGCAACACAGGCAACGAACTAGCAGATGAACTGGCCAGGAAAGGGGCTGATGAAAACCTGGTTGGCCCGGAGCCCAGGCTACCAATTGCCCATAAAATAACCAAGGGAGTAATCAGCCGAAGCATTGAAGCAGAGACCAACCGGAGATGGAGATCATCGACAGGCATGAGACAGTCGAAGATATTCATAAAAGGCATAGACAAAAAAAGATCGAGCCAACTGATAAAACTCTCCAGAGTAAGCATGAGGCTCGTCATAGAAGTGCTAACAGGACACAGCCGACTGAACAGGCACCTGACACTGATAGGCGTGAAAACCGACCCCAAATGCCCAGAGTGCATGGATGGTGACGAGACCAGCTTCCACCTGCTCGCCGAATGCCCCATGTACTCACTGATAAGATGGGAGACAATGGGGTTGGATACACTGGACACAGAAAACCTGGAGGATCTGAAGGTGGACCAGATCGTAAGATTTTGCAAGGATACAGGTAGGTTCGACAGAACGCCGTGATTGCCGGGTAACCATATCCTCCCCAAAAGGGAGGATCAGGGGAAATGGGTGAAATGACCCACTAAGGTTAGGTTGACCAGGTCACCGGCGTCCCCGTTGGAAATAATAATAATAATAATAATAGCGTGATGAGTTATAGTCCGAATTTTGAACATGTCTGAGTTCTGCTCAACTACAAAATTTCGTAAAGATCTATCTTGTAATAATAAAGTGGTCATCAATAATAGTTTACACCGATTTTGCTTTACTGCTCCTATTGTACTTATAATAGACAAACCGACAAAAATTCTGAAAATACATTTTCGGCATCGGTCTCGCTCCTAGAAAACAAATCAATTATTTTTTTGGAAAAATATTAAATATGCAGTTGTCACCTCATTACGATTTTATTATATATATAGGTGTATTATGATGTTAGATAGGTACATGATTACATGTACTTAAGCCTCTATTTCGAGCGTGTTCTTCGAAGAGCAGCACGGAACCCAAAAAAAGTTGGAGTTTATTTTTCTATGAGATAGGTCTCTCTGATCACCTCCGACAGATTAGTCGTAAAGCTGATACGTCTACAGTAATTTAGGTATGCAGCTTTTCTGCCCACTAAACTGAAAATGTTAAAACTAAACAATATCTAGATATAATTTTATTATATAAGCCCATCCTTATATTTACGTATCTATGCCTACCGAATAGAAACTTTTGCGATGTTTACTGTTCTTTCAATTGACCTGTAATCAATTAGATAATTTTGATGTCATCACAGTCCTTTCTTCATACAATAAGATAAACCAACGATTAATTATACTTACGTACAAATTTCTAGCTATTTAATCAAGTAGAAATTTGTAATCGCGCCGCGTAAAGGCTAATGAACTAGTTAACACGCGTTGGGTTAGTCCACTTAGTTATACTACTAGATATACGATATAACAAAATGAACAAAAAAAAATCTAATAGTTATACTGAGCAGTAAAACTAAACGGATTTCATTATTTTGGATCGGGTACGTCCATTTAGTTATACAATATAACAAAATGAACAAAAAAAATCCTAATAGTTATACTGAGCAGTATAACTAAACGGATTTCATTATTTTGGATCGGGTACGTCCATTTAGTTATACGATATAACACGCAACTTGAATAACCTGTGGTAAGAATGTTCGAAATTGAGGCAGATTTCAGCTTGTTCTCGATTTTCTGACTGTACATTTGACAAGATGCTTCATGGTATGATTTTATAGAAACATATTGTATTTATTCTTTCATCTTATTTTTAACCGACTTCCAAAAAGGAGAAAGGTTCTCAATTCGTCGGAATCTTTGCTTTTTCATTTTATTTTTAAAATTTATGTTCTCCGATTACTCGAAGACGCCTGAACCGTTTTGGGAAGTCATATTTTTGTTTTAAAGAAAATACTACCCAAATATCTGATGATAAGTTTCGGAGACAGACAACGGAACTCTTCAGTAAATGCCAGCAAATCAACCGTGATTGCTGCTATCGCATATCTAGGCTTTGTTTATGCTATTACATAACATAACTTCACGCCTATATTCCTTAAATGGGTTCGCGGTTCAGTATACATGTTCGGTATATATGTATGCCCATCGTTTATAAACCGATTTTAAAACGTCTTTCAACATTTGGTTTGGTTTACACTTGGGGTGCGGTTGGAACCGACTTCAAATACCATTAAAACAGACAGAAAAAATACTTGAATTACAGATTAAATTTAAAAGACAAAAATACGCGTAAGACTTTTCTATTGAAGTCGGTGCCAAGCCAAATAGGTAGGTACACCTATTAGGAGCATGTCTCCCCGCGCAAGCGATAATATTGTAAGCGTAGGTAGAGTCTCCACGTTTCTAGCAATACAACCCAAACGGGAATCAGACATCTAGAATGACATTGAATTTTTACTTTGTGTTTGGGGCTTGGCACCGGCTTCAGAAGATTCTTACGCGTATTTTTGTCTTTTAAATTAAATCTGTAATTCAGGTAAGTATATTTTTTTCAGGTAGGATTTTGAAGTCGGTGTTTTGTTTTAAATATAATTTTATTTAATATAATAATACCTATCTGGGTGAACGAGCTGCAATTTAGTATCTAACTATGATTCCAGTACGTATAAGGGTGTATGGGGCCCCACCATGACATCGAGGGCCAGGCCAACCTCACCAGCCACCACCAGGAAACGGGAAGTAGGATAGCAGACCCCTGGCTCCAAAGTGCAGTCTTGTGATGCAACCAGGATTGGCGCTCGGTAGACGTAGAAAATTAATCTACAAAACAAACATCCACTGTTAGTGAAAATAAATAATTTTTTTTGGGTGGCAGACTCACAAGTGCAACATGAGATGCTCCACATTACGGATATTCATACTAGTCTGTGGCACAGAGACCTGGTTTGATACAGGGGCCTAGATAAATTTATGTACTAATAATAAAATGTAATAAAATGAAATAGTTAAAATATATCTGTAAGAAATATACACCTTTATAAAAGATTTTACAACCATAAACATAACTATATTCAACCATTTAATAACGTCACGTCTGCGTCATTCGAAAGGATTAGTCAGAAGGGTTAGGTTAATTAAAGTCCATATTTCGTCATTTATGTGCCGCAATAAAGGAGGATGAGCTTATTTACTTCTACCGAGTTCATATTCGGGGCTTGTTAGAGGATGTGGTAGGAGAAAATCCCAATGACACTATGTCCTCTTGACCTTACGATCAACAGTCACAGATAATATTCATTTAGGGCGCAAATGTGCTTTTTTGGGCTCTATACCTCGAAGACAAAAAATGGAACCGTAGGATGACTTCTTTGTCTGTTTGTCTATCAAGAAAGGACGATTGAAGTTGAATTTGGTTGAAGTTTATGTCAAACTAGCTGTTGCCCGCGACTTCATACGCGTTGAGATCGGAATAGATCAAGGTGTGTTTATTTCTGCAGTCTCGATACTAAGACGTATACATATACGCACGCACACATACCTACTACAAGTATAAGTTATTATATTTAATCGGCCGGATGAGGTGATGTATTAAATTGCCAATCCGTTCGAAAAAGATAGAGAAATATGTAACATCGAAATCAATTCTGCTCGATTCCTTAATATAATAGTGTGATAATTTCTTTATGAAATGTTTATGCGTCTCCGATCAACTATCTTTTATACGTGTACTCTGTGGAGTTTCGAGATTTTACATTTTACTGCTCATTACCTTTAAGGTATAGCGTGATGAGTTATAGTCCGGATTTTGATCATGTATGAGTTCTGCTTAACTACAAAATTTTGTAAAGATCTCCCTTTTAATATTTTGCTCTACTGCTCCTATCATACCTATACCTAATAGCGTGATATCGCAGTTTATGATCATGCCCTAGAACAATGTTTAGGCAAAATTTCAGCCAATTCTGTCCAGCGGTTTTCAAGTGATGGTTGGACATCGATAGTTAAAAGCAGACAAACAAACAAAAATTCTAAAAATCACATTTCGCTCTTAGAACACACATCAATAAATTTTTTGGAGAAATATACAATGTACAGTTTTCACCTCGTTACGATTTTATTATATGTATAGATATAGATACTCAGGTCTGCAATCCCTTTTATCTGTGAAATATCAAACTTCAAAGCAAAGCAAAGAAAAGATACAGACGTTTATGCAGGATACATACTTTGACGCTCGCAAGGAATCAATAGATTAGATTCATCATCATCATATCAGCCGTAAGAAGTCCACTGCTGAACATAGGCCTCCCCCATCGACTTCCATTTTGACCGGTCTGTAGCGGCCTGCATCCACCGAGATTAATATATTATAGGTATAAGAAGTACCTTTTTTTATCGTGCGGAAATCCCTTCGGATACCCCCCCGCCGGCCAGCGGCAAGTTCGGCAGGCGTTTGCCAGCCCATTGTCACTTCTGTTTGCTTATTCTGTGAGCTATGTTGATAATTTTGGTTAGCGTCGGATGCCCTCATTTTAAATTTAATCCTTCAAATAATCTTTCAGTATTGTTCGTTCAATAAACCGCCAAGCAACCTATGCTGATGTATAGGAATAACAGTTTTCCAATAGCAACGTTAAGTTGTCTCTCAAGCCGGTTTTGTACGATACCGTGAGTGCACGCGCAAGTCCAACTCGCACTTGACCAGTTTTTAATTTCTTAATTTAGTTCTACAGGTTATGTAAATTCCGAAATATTTTTTTATTGCGGTTAGTTAACAGTTCAATGTAGTGCCTACATTTTATTTATATTTCCTCAAGCCTTTGTAATGTTCACCATCTATATTGACTGCAGGACATGTCCACCGAGCGGTTAAAGCGTCGATTAATTAAGTTCAGTAAGTGCACAGTCACCCTACTTTCTAAGATAGCCCAACCATGACTCCGCACTTTTAATTTTCTGGTGTCACGATTTACAGCGATAAAGTCATCCCCTTTCTTCTCCACTTCCCCACTAATGAAAAGTATGCGATGAATGGCCTTCTTATTAAAAGTGTAGAAAAGTTTTGTTAACACAAAGTTTTCTCTATTGTGTTGTTAACACCATAATAATGAAATTACTATGCAGATTCTTCTTAGAATGCAGTATGAATTTTGAATATTTTCTTTTGAGTGATCTGAATCCTATACTTTAGCATTTATTTCCTTTGCCTTATATATAGAAGTTTAAATGAACCCTGTCTTAATAACAAGTTTAAATTTATTGAAGAAGTGTTCTTTAATTAAATCAGTGATTGTATAGATTATAATCAGGACGGTCTCGGATGGGCTAGGCGACGCGGTCACTCTAATGGAGGCTGCCATTGACAGGTAATCGATGCGGTTTGCTAGTTTATTTGGCTATCGGTTCCGCTCCCGGCATGTGTATCTACTCGATATAATCGATACAGACCCATGAATCGGAGCGTATTCGATTATAGCGATTTTGATATGGCTGCGCATATATCATGTGGGAAATTTGGCTACCTGGTTTAAATAATTCTGGAAATGGTTATGATCTGGTGTTACCGTCTGTACGATCATAATGTCTTTTGAACGAAACTGTTGGTACCTACGTATTCTTCTATTTATGAGATGAGAATAAGCGTGTAATGAGTTAAACAACAGTTGTAAAGTTTGTGATTCTCTGAAAAGTAGAGTCACCAGTGATCATTGAAAAGACGACAAGGCGCGACCGACACCCTTAGTATTACGAGTGTTTATTGTGTTTATGTATAGGTATTAATAAACGTTTGGCTTCACGCGGGTTGTGAGTTTTAACTTTTACGTAGTACAAGAATGAAACAAAAATATTTTGAAATTACAGTAAGTAAATGAAATGAATTGGAGTAAAAAATATCATAATTATCATCATAATTATTGTATACCTTATCTATGGGTTACCTATATTCATATATTCATGTTAAGTAAAATCTTCAGGAACCCTTTCCTCCTCCGTGAAAATTGGAAAAATTTTGATTTCCTCACCTAGTCCTGTTCTTCTCAAATTTTACGTCGACTTGTGAAAGGACGAACACAAAGTAGTAGAAGAAGTGCTAGTTTCTGATAATATATCAAGTTAATATAAAGTGTGTAAAAACCAAGTTAAAATAGTTTCTAGTTTCGTAGATATCTAGGGAGAAGCATCGAGACGGCAGCTGTGTTAGACATTTGTAAGTTCTATTCGGGACGCGCTAGAGATGGGATAACTTCTATCCGACCTATTTACTGACAAACCGGAATGGTGCCGTGTACCGTGGTGTTACCTGTAACCTGTTTGATAGATTCTAGCCGATAAGTACAGACAGCGTCAGAATGTTTATGGGATTTTATTCATCTGTATATAGGAACTTCTGTACGCGCTACGAAGGGCCAGGGCTGAAAGGATCTCTATCTTGGGTCATGCACATTTTTTTATTTGACAATAATTTAGTCACTGCCTTTGCCCTCATGAAATGTACAATCTAATTGAAAAATTATGGTCATCTTACTGGTACAATTTGTTAACACAATCATGGTAATTACTGGTTATTGAAAAGAGTGACTCTTTACCAGCTTCTTTTCTCATATACTGCTAACACATCTAGATTAATTTAAACTGATGCATGTTACAAATACTATTTTAATAAAAGTTTAATAAATAACTTTACAAGCATTCCACCAAGATCTTCGGAGCCTAAGCAAACCTCGTCTCTCCACACCTGTTGATTGATGGATGAGGCCACGTAAAAACCAAGATAAACCTATATGGAAAGGAGGAATAGAAGAACGGACCCTGGAATTCAAAGTGTAAACTTTTTATGCAACCGGGTTAAGAGCTCGGCTGAAGAAGAACAACGAGCATTACTTAGTTTCAACTTGCAATTATTTATTATGAATGTATTGAAACGTTTTTAATTACCTACATAGAAGAAACAAAGAGATAAGAGAAGTAGCTAACAATCTTATACAGGAGGTAGATATACAAAAGCGTGCATGCGCTTATTATTAGCACAGTCGAACAAACTAGTTCTAATGTGTTACTAGTAGGTACAGTGAAATATAGTAACAATCAATTCTTTGATGTGTGTTCAAAAAGTAACTACCATGCAATCAGGGTATCATAAATTTCACTAAAACTCGGTAAATAGAATTAGCGAAAATATTACACCTACGAGGTTGGAATAAGCGATGACAGATATCATTTATTTTACCATAATTTTGTCGATTGATTGAGGATTTTTCTGGCCCAATGTTACTTGGAGAAGTATCCGCACAACTCGGAAGTGTGCGGACGTGCTTCTCTAGAGGTCTTGGAAGTTCGCGGCGCGTGATTGGCCCTATTGTTGAACCTCAATAGTCAGTCGTGAGACCACTAACTGAAGCGTTTCATGCTCCATCTGTTGCGATCATTTTGATTGTATTTGTTTTATCTGTCAAGCATACTAAGTTCAATTAAATTTTTAAGCATTTTGTATGCTTACTTTTTTCTAAAGATTTAGATCGGAAAAAGAGAACATCTAGGACGGGACTTGAACCCGCGACCAGTCCCTTACAGGGGGAATGCTCTGACCAACTGAGCCACCTAGACACGTCCCAGATATTACATTAATGATACATTAATACGTCTTAAGGCGACGTTGGAGCCATCTACCGTAATTCTTGCGAACTACGGAAACAATGAATAACTTTAGTCATTTTTAAACATTGTTTTTTGATGACTCCGCCTAATTAATTCAATTAAATTTTTAAGCATTTTGTATGCTTACTTTTTCTAAAGATTCTAGTCCTAGATGTTCTCTTTTTCCGATCTAAATCTTTAGAAGCATACTAAGTTTAGATTTACATCAAAAGTTCATAATATTTTGTTTACTGTATCATTCTCTTAATTGCTGCCAGAGATTAATATCGTACAATCAGAAACGTTGACGCTATTACTTGGCATAGGTACAGATGATGTTAACTCTGAGCTGGATAGACTGAAAGCCTGTATTAATCATCTCTCGTTAAAATGCACCTACTACTTTCGATTACTTTACGTGATCTTAAGTCATTATGTAGGTTCTATGACTAACGTTTTATAATCTACAAAAAGGCTCACACATTTAATAAATCATTTATTAAGAATATCATATCAAATATAAAAAGGTAGGTACTTAATCCGTCAAAACCCACAAGTGTACTCACAATAACACAAGAAAGAGAGTTCAATTAGGCGTTCGCCGGCGGCGGCTGACCGTTTACCAATATCTCAGTTGAATGGAACTCAATTAAGGCTCACTGGTTAACCTAGAATAAATCTCAACCTTTAAAATTCTCAGAGTAACGTAGATGACAATCGTAACGTAGATTAATATATGTGTCTCTCTAATATATGTGTTTCTCATGTGAAATTTTATCAAATGTATTTATCTTTTCATTTTCAAGTCACGTTTGAGTTTGAAAAGCTTCCTGCATTGCTGCCTTCCTCATCAGACATTAACCGCCCGGTTACTCATCGATATTGCACATGCATGGTTTAGACCTTTTGTTCAAATATTTCCAAGTATTTGTTTCTGCTTTAAACATGAAAGGTTCTACTTTATGTTTGCATTTATTCTCAATATGGCTGTCATCGGTGTGTAAGTAGTCTTTTGTCTGCATGTTGAACGTTCCGAGCGATATTTGGGAAAGATCCAAAGAGACAATGACCAGCTTTTACATAAATAACTGAGGAAGCATCGTTGGCCAATGTAGTATGTAAATTTTTTGTGTATTTTTCTTTAAAATCGCTGTATCACAATAAAACCTAGGTACTTTCAAGATACCTTTTTTTGATTTATTATTTAGTAGCTGTGCCCGCGACTTCGCCCGCGTGGACTTAGATTTTTAAGCTTTTAATTCTTTTGCGCTGACCTCAGTTTTTTTTTGTAAAATAAAAGTATCCTAATTACTCCTTGTGACATTATCTATCTGCCAGTGAAAGTCGCGTCACAATCGGCCTAGCCGTTCCAGAGATTACCTAATTCAAGTAGACAAAAAGACAGATAGACGAAATTAAAAAAAAAAACTGTTTTAAGTATCGTGTACATACCTACATATGCAATCATTAACAATCTGTTATTTTAATATTACAAACAGACACTTAAATTTTATTTATTTGAATAGAAAATGTATAGATATAGAAGATGGGGAACGTTTTTAAAATCGTTATATTGCAGTGTTACCCGCAAGAAAATCTAATCTGGTTATTCTGTAATCTGGATGTAAATCTACATATTACAATGATCTATTTGTGGGCTTCTTTTAGTAAAACTTTTTCTCGAGTTACTACAATTTTTTTTATTCCACTTAGTTGGCAAACAAGCACACAGCCCACCTGACGGGAAGCGGTTACCGCGGACTATCGACGTGGGCAACACCGTAAATTCAATAGCACAATAGTCTAGGGTAGTAATTTCTAAACTATATTATGTCCTTGCCCAGTTATTTTAATACTTCCTTATTGTGACCCAATACAACTTTTTAAACCCTCCGAGTGCATATTGGCATAAAAAAACACATTTCAACGTCTCCTGGTCTTAAGTATGATTGATTATAAACAGTGAGACAGTGCTGAAATCCGTTATTTTATATACGTAGTCCGGTGCTTACAACACCTACCTCGCTCCTCGCTTCTATGGTTATTTGTTTTCTATTTTCTTTTTGATTTGATTCACTTTCTGTTCATTTGGAGATTTTATTGTTGAAATGCGTGAAAGAGGATATGGCAAGGGAGTGACTGAGGAGATGGCGACTGATAAGAATGTATGCAGGAGAATGAAATTTTGAACCGATCCCAAATAATTGAGACAAGGGCAGGTAGATGACAATGGAGATTTAATTTTGACGTTTTAACTCATTGAAGTGTTATTTTCAACTACCTACCTTTTAGGGTTCCGTACCCAAAATCATTACTAACTCATTAATAACCCTATTACTAAGGCTCCGCTGTCCGTCTGTCCGTCTGTCACCAGGCTGTATTTCATGAACCGTGATAGCTATTCGTTTGAAATTTTCACAGATGATGTAGGTATTTCTGTTGCCGCTATTATAAAAAATACTAGAAAATCAGAATAAAATTAATATTTATGGGGTCGCCCATGCAACAACCGTGGGTTTTATTGCTCCTTTTTTACTCGATGTTGATAAAAAGCAACAGATAGATAATGGTAGGAACCCTTCATGCGCGAGTCCGACTCGCACTTGACCAGTTTATTTATCTTTAGTACATAATATCGAAATGATCTAACAATGAAAACATGTCTTTTAATATAGTTTTAATGGACATCCGTTCATGATATAGGGAAAGTGTGACGGAAGTTCGAAAGTGTGTAAAATTTAATTGCATGATTGAGATATAATTCAGGCTCAGAATACAGAATCAGGTCAAGGTAGCTTAATATTAAGTACATCAATATAAAGCATGTGAAAATATCATTTTTACCTTTTTTATAAAGCATGTTACGTTTTCTTCAGCACTAAATTGCGGATGTCAAAATACCGACACCTCGACACAATGCAGGTGCTTATCCGTAGTCAGGCGGGTGGACTCCGCCATAGTATAATTCCTCTTTAGTGAGAGGAATAAGCTGTGAAACGATTCTACTTATCGTAGCCTACCGTCACGGTAGCTGTACTACCTACCAAGTAAACAACTGCCTCGAGATAGTTTGCTGGCGGCTTATGCAATGTACAATTATTTTATAATCTATATTAACTATATAAGACAGATGTTGAATTCAGCTTGAATTCATAAAACATCGTTTGTTATACCAATGATATATATTATGTAAGGTAGTTATGAAATTCAACAATAGACTTAACAAAACAATACTGCCTTATCCACCAAGCAGTAAATATTATGTTTTGTCTTTCTTTTCGCAAACAAATGAGAAAAAAATAGATTATGAAATTCTTGTAGGTTTAGAAACCGAATTTAACACACAAATAGCTTAAATATGACAAAAAAATTAAAACGCACTGTAAAGTACGGCATTTGAGGAGTGACAGCGGCGATAGCGCAGTACGCGGGAAGAGTCGCTAATGCCTCTCGGAGTGCGGATTACTTCATGAAACGGTCGCGCTTAGCGCCACTCCAGTGTGAAAGCTGCCTGGCGATCTGTTTGCACCAGCCACTCGACAATACAACCAAGTGTCAAAAGACATCTTTCTGGGATTAAATCGCTTAGTAGGTATATACGACTAAACATAATAATAAAATTCATGCAAAGTCTTACAAGCGAAACTTTGTATGTAATTTTAGAAAGGGTTGGTTTTTACGGGATAGTTACTTTTATTGACGACAACTGATATGTAACAAACTAGGGTAAATCCAAAAGTGTTCTTGGGATTTCGGATACAACCTTTTATGTAAATTATAGTGGGTGCTGGGTACATCAAAGACCTTATATTTATTGTATTGTAATTGGAAAAAGTGTGACTCGGGATACACCCGGGTAACCAAGCTTTTGTGCATAAAACAGTGCATGAGCACAGTCAAGCGTGCCCGCGTAAAACTTGTGCTAGCAGATTTATATCTCTGTGTGTGTGTAAGAGATAGTTAATAAGAAGAGTGCTAAAGGAAGGAGCAGTTAACAGAGACAGTCACAGTAACAGATCTTCATCCTAGCTGCAGCGTTCAAGGTTGCATCCACTTGCAATTTGAAGCTCGAATTGCGCTCTCCTACTCTTTCTCCACCTCTTCCATCGTATTTATCTGTCATATCTTGGCTGTTCTTCACGGGAGTGACAGCAATCTGACCTCCCAACCCCGAGAGGAAAGTCTGAGCCAGGTTAGGTTGGCTTGGGTCCCGAAGATGTTGGTAAGGCTTGGGTGAGTTGAGGCCATATACCCATTTCAAAACATATAGATATTGTAAACAATCTTATAAAGAAGGATATCTTTTACTCGTCGCTTCTTGCGCTCCGGTTGACATTGCAGACCAAGTTAGAGGGAAACTTTTTATTTTTCTCTACTCTATTGGCTTTCTTCACTGAAACTGACTTTTCTAGTTTCTGAAACCAACATTGATTTAAAACAGGTGCAAGTTGTGTGTTTTATTGTTGTCGTTCGACTTTTCTCTCAATTCACAGAATTATACTGACAGAAGAACGTGTAAGTTCTTGCAAGTCTATACTGTTTTTGTATAGTGTGTACTTATTTTTACAATGATAAAAAGTCTATGATAATGTAGTGTACCTTTTTTTTTTTCGTGCGGAAATCCCTTCGGATACCCCCCCGCCGCCCAGCGGGGGTGGTTATATCGGTATTGAACCGACTAAAACCGCACGCCATCTCGTGTCTTCAGACGCCGGGGTGTAAGGTTGCCCATAGAGCATATCACTCGCACCCCGACTGACCCTGACTGGGTTTGGAAACCACGGTGTACCCGTCTTGCCCCGGTTTGGGGGAGGGGCGCTAGTCGCCCCACCGTCCCGGCCTGCTTCTGCTGGGGTGACAGGCGGCCTCACCTGCCACCCCCAGGCCTGCGCTCATGGAGGACGGAGGTCGTTAAGCGACCTCCGGCGCCTGAGTCGCCTGCGACGCGCGGCGAGCATGTTGCAGGCTCGGCGGGCCGGGAGAGTTCTGAACCTCTCCCGGGCGCGCTCCGCCATCTCTTTCAAGAGCATTACATGTTCGCAGAAGGAGGTGGCGGCAGCCCACGCGCTCGCGCTCCGCACCATTGCCGCAATCATGCTGCCGAGCGAGAGGACTCCCACCTCGATGGCTGCCACGAGGTCTCGCCTCGGCGCCTCCCACGCCGGGCAGTCCGCCAGCGTGTGCAGTCCCATCGGCCGTCGAGCACGAGCCCCAAATATTTCATTTGGGGCTTGATGCCGATGCGATTACCTCCCACGATGAGACTGGATCCCTCAGGTGGCTTGCTCCGAGGCCCATGAAAGAACAGGGCCTCGGTTTTATGCAGAGCCACCTCGAGACCCAGCCGCCGGATCCGCTCCACGACTTGGGCAACCGCGGTCGTGGCCTTCAGGGTCGCTTCGCGGTACGTCGCCCCGCATGCCGTCACGAGCGTGTCGTCCGCGTAGCACGTGACGGCGGCACCGTCTACGAGCTCACCGCGAAGCACCCAGTCGTATCCGATTTTCCACAGGAGCGGCCTCTGGACCGATCCCTGCGGAACACCGCACGATATCTCACGCCGGCCGAAACCGGTCACGGTTGGGTAGAAGACGGCTCTCTCCGTCAAATATCTATGACCCGACTATGCGGCGGAGGTAGAGAGGCACTTCGTGATACACGAGCGCCTCCCTAATGCAACTCCAGGGCAAGGTGTTGAACGCGTTGGCGATGTCCAGGGACACTGCCAACGTCACCTCACCCCGGGCTGCTGCATCCTCCGCCAGAGCCCTCACGCGCATGATGGCATCCACGGTGGAGCGCCTCTGGCGGAAGCAATATCGGCCATCCGCCAGGTCCGGCCCCACTCTTGAGATGTGCTCGACGAGGCGCTTCGCAATTACTCTTTCAAAGAGCTTGCACACCTCGTCGAGCAACACTATGGGCCGGTAGGCGGTCGGCGAATCCGCCGGGCGCCTCTCCTTTCGGATGAGGACCAGGCCTGTACGATGGCGGCTTCCAGGAGGAGCTTCCGATCTAGTCGCTTAAGTGCCCAACGTGGCTCAGGTGGAGCCGGTGTGGCCGGCGCATCGCTCGCGGGGGGGGGGGGAGACGTCAAACAACATATATCAGTGATCCGAACTTGTCTCCTCCCCCAAAACGACACGCCAGCCCTGAACACGTCGCGTCAACGAGGGGCTCGCGGACGAGATGTCCACGATTGATCTGGCCCTCGAGGTCACGAACGTGTCCACGGCTCCCCGATTTAGAAGGTCTAGGCCGAGTCCTTCGGCCCAGCCCTCCAGTGCCCTGCCTCTATCCCCCGCCGGGCCCCTATCGTGACGGGGACCCCACGCCAACGACCAGGCGTTGAAGTCCCCGAGCACAAGGACCGGGCGGGGGTGGCAGGCATTGACGACGACTGCCAGCTGACGGAGCCATTGCTCATAAGCAGCTATGTCTCGGCTCGGCGTGAAGTAAGCAGCCACGACCGCTATTTCCCCAACCACCGCCGCCACGCAGCTAGGTTCTCTTGCAACGACGGCAAGGGGGGGGCTGCCAGCGGCGGGATTGTGCACCAGTGCCGCCATCCCATCCAGCGCGGTTTCCCAGGTAGGCCCGAGGAACCGGTGGGTGTATGGGTCGGCGACAGCAGTGACATTTATGGCCCACTGTGCCATGCTCTGGAGCAGAAGGTCCTGAGCATGGGCACCGTGGCCAACGTTCACCTGGAGGATGTGGAGTTGAGGATCCATTATGGAACTCCCATATCCGCATCCCGCTGTGAACTGGAGGCGGAAGGCCGGCCTCCCGGCTTCAGCTCCCCTCCGGCGCAGGCCATGCTGCCAACCCTGTGGTCAGCCGGCTTGCCTCCCGCTGCACACCTAAAACAGTGCAGCGGGGCGCCACACGTGCCGGCCTTGTGACCGGGCTGGTCACAGCGGAAGCAACGGTCACCCGCCGTGCAGTACACCCCCACATGGCCCACCGACAGGCACCTAAAGCACCTAGCCGGTCGGGTCTGCAGGAGCCGTGCCTGCGCCCTCAGGAAGCCTCCTACTAGGAGGCTCCGCCCGTCAGCGACCTTTTGGGCCGCCGCGATAGGGCAGCCGACAACTGCTGCCCCCTTTCCACCGCGGCCGAAGCGTATAGCTCCGGCCTTTACTGTGTCCGGGGAGCAGTCCCCGGCCTCCGCCACGGCGAGCCTAAGCTCCTCAGCCGTGACGGAGTCGTCCAGGCCCGTGATGCGCACTTCTACACATTTAATGGGCCTTGACACCCGGACGTCGGCTGCATCCAGCGACTCCCTCAGCCTAGCCGCTAGGTCGTCAGCCTTGGGGCCACTGGCGGCGCCGGGGACCTTGAGAAGCCGGGCTCCCGTCCGTGTGCTCTTGCACCGGACGCCCGGGATCTCGAGGGCCTTGAGGTCTACTTTGGCCTTCACCTTGGCCAACACCTCGGCATACCCCATGCGTCTCCCCGCTGCCTCCACCGTCAGGGTGACGACGACGGCCGTAGTGCGAGGGGTACGGAGCTTCCCCGGCGCTGCTTTCGCGGCGGCCGCGGCCCTCCTTGCCCTTTTTGGTGGCCTTCTTCGCGGCCTTCCGCCTGCTTTTGTTGGCTGCAACCACCTTCCAGCCCCCATGGGGGTTCTGGTGGGGGTAATCGGAGCCGCGACTGGGGCTGGGGCTAGGGCCTGGGCTGTGGACGTCTTTCCCTTGCCCTTGCCCTTCCCCTTACCCTTCCCCTGAGTGGGAGCGGGGCGACGAGCCGGCTCCGGCAGAGCCTCTACTGCAGCCGGGCGGGTATTACCCTTCCGGGCTGCAACCGCGTAGCCGGCCACCGGTGGCGCCAGAGGCGGACGGCGGATTGAGTCCATTAGGGCCTCCATCCGACTCATCATACGCTCCTCTAGCGCCTCCAAGTACGCGAACCAAGGCTCCGCCGGTGGTACTCTCTGCGGTGCTGGTGGCCGATCCGGCTGTGCCGGCTGCTGCACTGGTTGCACCGGCCGCTCCAGCTGCGCTGACAGCGCCTGCTGCGCAGACTGCCTCGCGGACGAGCGAGTCACGCGCGCCGGCTCCGCTGGTTGCGCTCGCTGCACCGGCTGCGCCGGTTGAGTCGGGCTCGCCACCCCTGTCCTCAGCTCCTCGACGGCTGCAGCTAGACGAGCCGTCTCCCGACGGGACTCGGCCAGCTGCGCCGCGAGGGCCTCATTTTCGGAGGCGATGCCGAGCACAATGTGCAGCATCGCCTCCTGATCGGGGTTCGGAGACCCCCGGAAAGACGCGGTCACTTGATGGAGTTTCTCCATCAGAGACCGCGTCTTCCCACCTGGTTCCGACACCGCCGAGGTGGAAAGCCTCAGCGGTGACTTGCCCGCGGCCCTCTCAGGGGCCGAGGGGCCTCGGGTGGATTGCCCAGCCCTCGTTCCACCTCGCGCCCCTCGGCGGCCTGCTGCCACCTTTGCCGACACCGCCGAGGTGTTTGGCGTCACCTCCACGCCTGACTGCTGCGCGACCTCCGCGCAGACTCCGTCATTCTCGATATCCGTGTTCATGCCCTTGTTGTTTTGGTGTTTTCGATCCGGTGTATTTATTATATTTGTGTTTGTGTCCATAACTTATCCCACGAGTATGGGGGAAAGGTGGTCCATCCAGGCGGAGCCCCCTGCACCTGGATAAGCCTATATACTATGGAGGTCGACTGGTATCCATAGGTTTTTACGACTTCGCTGTCGGGTGTTATAGACTTTTCCTTGTCGTGGGCCGGCCAATAAAGGCAAGCCCTCCGGTCAGCAAGTTCACAGCGTACCCTTCTGGACCCACCAGTCAGGTCGTTGCTGATCACCTGCCGATTACGGAACGCGAGAGGATGGCTAGTCCTCTCTCACCGGCGGCGGCACAAGTGCCCGTCGGCCCCTGCGTTAGCAGTGGGCCTACCCGCCCCTGGATCCCGCAGGACCCTATGGTGGCCTCAGCCACTAACACCATCGCTCATCCTGTCTCCTCTGAAAGCAGAGGAGTACGGAGAGCGATGAGTTCTCGCCGCGTTGGGTATTAGCCGACGATCAATGCCAACCCCATGAAAGGGAAGCCATTGACCACCGCCCAGGGTGTACCGGCCGCTCCGATTCCGTTCCCCCCGGACTGCAGCGGGATCGGAATCAGAACGACACTCGAGGAGGTTACCCAACACACACCCCTTTACCTAACACACACCCCTTACCCAACACACACCCCTTACCCAACACACACCCCTAATGTAGTGTACCTTGAGTGTGCGTATTTGCTAGCTTGTCTCGGCTGCTATTTGTCAGTGCTTTCTAGGTACCCAAAGTAAGTATAGTTTAACTAGCTTGTGTTATGGGTTCTAGAAATGCATATAAACATACTTATATACTTCTTTGTGTAAATACATTCATATTATACATAGAAACACCTAGACCAATGCAAATAGACATGCAAACAAATATTTGCACTGATCGGGAATCGAACCCGCGCCCCGTGTACACACAGATTTGTTATTGAGAATTAACGATTATTTAACAATTACATGCGTGAGACCTTTACATGCACATTTATGTATATATATAGTTAATCTTTCACCTGCATTTATGTAGTGGCTGCTTATGTGCACTCAGGGTTATTAGTAGCAATAAATAAAAATAATAGTTTAAAAAAACTAAAAAACACGCTTTTTATAGAAAACCGAACTAAAAAAATAGAAAATAAGTTTTAATAAATTTAAATTAAGAATAGGATTAAAAATTTTAATAAATATAAATTAATAATAGTGTAAATGAAAAAAAATGTATTTCATTTAAAAAAAAAGCGTGGGGTGCATGGGTCAATAGATGTAAATATTTTATTGACAGACATGAGTAGAGGGATTATCATTTTGATAATATCTTAAAAAGCACCCCACGCTTTTTTTCAAAGTCAAAGCGAAACCTTGTTTGGCATTTCAGCAATATAAAAAATTGGCAGAGAAGAAAACAGTCCGATATTTGTAGTTAGTTAAAATTAACCCTCTTTCGAAGAAGTATAAGGTATATATTTGTATTCAAAATTGTCTTGATGTAATGAAAATACAAAATCCAAAACATAACATTATCTATTTTGGGTTAACGGGAAACCCCATTTTACCTATATTTCATCCAGTTTTGTTTATATTTACTTTATTGTATAAAACAGTCGCCATTTCCATACCCTTTACCCTGTCAAAGTTGTTTGCCTTCCGTCTTATAGGAAATGTAGTTTTGCTTATGGAAAGCTTATTTCTTCATCTAGTCGTTAGATTCAGGCGGGGTGACTGCAAAGCCTGGATTTGTTTTCCGCAGCTGCTATTACCTTTTGTTTCTGTTGCTTTTCTCTACAATTTCTGAAGTAGAACATTTTAAAATGTAATTTCATATTTTGTTCCAAGTTGAATTATAAAATTATTGCATTTTATAGTATTAGTGAACTTAATATTGATTTTAAAGTTACGTAATTAATAGAGAGACGGTGACGGCCTCTGTGGCGTAGCGGTAGTGCATTCGACTGCTACGTCAGGGGGCGCGGGTTCGATTCCCGCTCAGTGCAAATATTTGTATGCATGAATATGTCTATTTGCATTGGTCTGGGTGTTTCTATCTATAATATGTATGTATTTACAAAAAAAAAGTATATAAGTATGTTTATACGCATTCTGGAACCCACAACACAAGCTAGTTAAACTATGCTTATTTTGGGTCTAGAAAGTGCTGTGTAGAATGTCGTAGAGTATTTATTTATTTATAAAGTGAGATTTCCTGCTTTTAGTAATTTTTTTTCATGCTCTGAGTACTGCGCGGATGTATTAGAAAATACAGTCAAACTATATTACTTTGATTGAAGAATATTTGGCGTTGCGGTTGAGCATTCCACAGAAAGTGAAGGTCGTGGGTTGAATTTCCATTAATTGCGAATATTTGTATGCATGAATATTTTACTTGCATTGGTTAACATCAGGGCCGTTTTAGCCATATTAGGTGCCGGGGTGCAAGAATTCCGCTTGCGCCCCTCTATGGATACTACTACTACGGCCGCGCGAATACGCGCACCAGAGTCTCGTAAGAAAGGGATTTCCTTACGTTCTAAAAAAATTAGGGAGGGAGGAGGCTTCATTTTTATCGACTAGGAGACTCGCCGCAGTCGCCGTGTCAATGGAGACCGGTATTCGATTCGGTATTCCTTTATGGTGTGGTGCGGCGAAATTGACGGCCAGCAACTGCAATGGGATTGTGGCGGTAAGGCCCCTCGTGGAGGATTGGCTGGAGAGCCACGGTAGCCTCTCCTACCGGCTGACGCAGGTGCTCACCGGACATGGCTGTCTCGGTGAGTTCCTGTATCGTATAGGCCGGTAGCCGAAGCCCCAGTGGCAGCATTGCCGGGGTTGCCTCGTGGACACACCGCTCCACACACTGGCAGTGTGCCCAGAGTGGATGAAGCGGCGCCGTGTCCTGGAAGCAGCTTTTGGAGCGGGAAGCCTAACGCTGCAGCCCCTGGTGCTGGGCATGGTAGGCAGTGAGAGTGTGTGGAACGTTGCCGCCTTCTTCTGCGAATCAGTGATGTGCGCAAAAGAGGCGGCAGAAAAGGTACGGGAGAGGTCTGGCACTCTTCCGTGCCCTAGAAGGCGCACCGGGCGGCGGAGATCGCTGAACAATCTCCGACCTTCATGAGCGCGGGCCTGGGGGTGACGGTTGGGGCTAGTCGTCACCTTAGCAGAAACAGGCCCAGGGCAGCGGCGGGTCGGGGTCGCCACTACTGCTGGCCGGGGCCGGTCGGGATCTCTGGGATATCCTTTCTAGGGCACACCAGGTTCCCCGGGCACACAGGCCGATGTGACGAAACACCGTGCAGTTTTAGTTTTTTCGATACGCCCACGTCACCGTTAGCTCCGGTGAGATGAAGCCCGAGGGGGTTTTCGCATAAAAAAACATAAAAAATAATAAAAGGGGGATCGTGGCCGTTAGTTTCACGGTCCATACTTGAGGCCCTATAAAGAGCCATATACAGCACAATCCCTGCGCGAGCGCAACCATTGAGCTTGGCAGCCAGACTTCGGAAATGATATCCGGAATCTCGACGTTCATCGAGTACGAGCCCCAGGTACCTCATCGAGGGCTCGATGGCGATGTGTATACCTCCTACGAGAAGATGAAATCCTTCAGATGGCCGTTTCCGACACAGAGCCATAGAAAAATAGAGCCTCTGACTTGTGGAGGGCCACCTCGAAATCCATTTGCAAAAAAGGTCCAACAACTTAGGCAACTCCGGCTATGGACTTTATGCATGCCTCGCGCCGTCACGAGGATATCGTCGGTGTAGATGTGCGGTTACCCCTTCTTGCGTCCTCAGTCGGTGAGTACTCAAAGTGCCCTTCTTTGCGGTTGAGGTGCAGTTGCCCAATCTTCTAAATTTTGGAAACTGGCTCCGTTCGAGGCGTGCGCTGAAGAGCCCTCCTAGCCAGGATCCGAGAGTCTTTAGAGCATAGAATGTCGTCAGGCAAGTGACTTCTGGTGCGATGTTATCTTCTACGTCCGGTGCTTGAGGCGAAGCTATCGATGGCGAAGTGTGTTCCTCCACCCTCGTAGGGAACAATGACGTTTCCTTGAAGTGGCTTTAGTGATTTGGGTAACTACATATTTACTGTTTTCGGATTTTTCTCATTACTTGTACTATAAGACCTTGTTTATTACCGAAACTTTTACAAAGGGAAGTACCCTATTAAAACAATAACATACAGTAAGTTATAGGTTGGTTGGTCCACTTATATAAAATTTTATAATTTTTATATTTATTTATTTATTTTACATATATTATATATATATTTATTTATATATATTATACAATTATTTTTTCTTTCTTTTGTTAAATGACAAGCATCTACGATATCAGCGACGATGAAAGTTTTGTAACAGCCAGATGTTATGATAACTTTACGAGTAAGCCTTCACTGGCTGCAACTATTGAAGCCCAATTTACTGACGTACCCAAGAATTTTAATGTAGTCCATATAAATGCACAGAGTATTCCGGCCCATTTCCCGGATATGCTGTCTAGTTTTGACTGTAAAAATATCGATGCTATTCTTATTTCTGAATCTTTCCTCAAGCCTTGTCTACCTACAATTTCTTACTCACTGCCTGATTTCAATTTAATTAGAAACGATCGCACTGGTGCTGCTTGTGGAGGTGTTGCTATTTACCTACGTAATAATATTCCTTTCCATATTATAGATTCATCTCCACAGCTACCACCATCAAACGCCGGTGAGCACCTCTTCCTAAAGGTAGAACTCTTTCACACCAAATTATTACTGGGTGTCTATTAATGTCCCTCATCTAGAATAAAAAAATTCTCCTCGTTTGAAAACCTATTGGAAAGCTTCTGTCCCAGTTACAGTCATACTATCATTATGGGAGATTTTAACACTTGTCTTATAAAACAAGACTCTCGCTCTTCATCTTTCCTCAGTACTGTTCAATCTTGTAATTTGTCCGTTCTACCTTCCAATACTATACGCATCACTTTCCGGATTGCGCCCCTTCTCTTCTAGATCTTATTCTTGTTTCTTCGACTAATCTAGTCGCTAAGCACGGCCAGTGCTGATGCATTTTCTTACCACGATTTACTTTTTCTGTCATATAAACTTCGCCCTCCTAAACCGAAACGTAAAATTCTTATGCAAATTTTAGTGGTATGGATCTTAATAAACTTCGTGAGGATGCCAATGAAATAGATTGGAGTTCACTACTACAAGCCGAGTTTGTTAATGACAAAGTCAGTATACTCAATGGGAAGCTTATTGAACTATACGACAGGCATGTGCCTGTGCGTGCAGTGAGAGTTAGGCACTTACCTTCACCTTGGCTCACAACCGAGATAAAAAAAAAGCAACCGCCAAATGTAGGTTCAAGACTCGGCCTACTCCTAATAACCGCGAAAAATATATTACAATTCGAAATCTCTGCAGTAAGGTGTGTAGAAAAGCACAACGCCAATATATTCATAACTCGGTTGAAAATGCAGACCCAGCAAAAGTCTGGAAATTCCTCAGAACACTGGCTGTTGGAAAGCCACGTCAGGATTCTATTCCCAAAAAAATTGATATCGATTTACTTAATCAACATTTCTCATCGTCGTCTAAATGTGATCGGACTCACAAAGACAATAGGTACTTTGCAATATCTTTCATCGCTTCCAACACCTGACTACTCACCGTTCTTGTTTAATCAACTAACTGCTTGTGGTGTTAAAGAGTGTATAATGTCAGTAAGCTCCAATGCGGTTGACAGTGACTGTGTAAGCCGGAACATGGTACAACCAATCCTGGAACAAATACTACCCATAATTTGCCATCTTTCTTGCAGCATGTTTCCAGATGTTTGGACAGAGGCACAAATCATTCCTTTGCCTAAAAAATCTAATCCTTCGTCCCTTTCCGAGTTTCGACCCATTTCCATCTTACCTTTTCTATCAAAAGTCCTAGAACGCTTAGTTTACAATCAATTAGCTTCATACCTTACAAGGAACAATCTCCTGAATTCACTCCATTCAGGATTCCGTCCTGGACACAGCACGGCCAGCACATTGATCAAGGTCACTGACGACATCAGACTAGGCATGGAGAAGGGAAATCTCACGGTACTCTCCTTACTTGATTTCAGCAATGCGTTTAATACTGTAGATTTTCATATCCTGCTTGGCATACTGCGCTCTATTAACATCTCTTCAACAGTGATTGATTGGTTTCATAGTTACCTATTTGGGCGCCGGCAGCGTGTACGTGTTGAAGATTCCTTTTCCACCTGGCGTAATACATCTGTCGGTGTGCCACAATGTGGCGTGCTATCTCCTTTGCTTTTCACAATTGTTATAAAATCCATCTCTAAGTCATTACATTGTTCCTACCACCTATATGCAGACGATCTTCAAATATATACACAGGAATTGTCGACAGCCTTTAATGCTATTAATACCGATTTGACGAGGTTATGTATTTGGAGCAAGCGGTATGGGCTGGAAGTGAACCCCTCTAAGACTCAGCTAATAGTTGTTGGTAGCTCCAGAATGTTGCCTCAAGTTAATTGGTCACAGTTACCAGATATCGTCTTTAATGGTATTCCACTGGAAATATGCCAAAGTGTGAACAACTTAGGAATATTCATCGACAGCACACTATCTTGGGGTCCTCAAATCCGTGAAGTTAGTCGCAAATTGCATCAGCGGGGTCTATGCGCAGACTGCGTAACTTTCTACCAACGACCACTAAAATTGCACTTGCAGAATCTCTCCTTCTTCCTCTTCTTGACTATGCCGATGTCAGCTATCTCGACGTCACTGAGCAGCAACTCGATAAGCTAGAGCGCCTTCAAAACTTTTGCATTATATTTATATTTGGTCTACGCAAATATGATCACGTATCAGAGTTTCGCATATTGCTCAAGTGGCTCCCAATTCGACTTCGACGGAATGCTCATATTCTTGCCATGCTTTATAGTATTCTCTTTAATCCCAATTCTCCCTGTTATTTAAAAGAACGTTTCGTGTTCCCCAATGACACACATTTAAGATCCTTGACGTCGTCAGAATCATTGGTATTGGCAGTACCTAGGCATTCTACGATTTTTATGATAAATCGTTCACTGTACAGGCGGTACGGTTATGGAATGCACTGCCATTATCGATTAGACGGGCACAATCACTGGCCATCTTCAAAAAGATGGTGAAAGAGCACTACCTGGGCCTATAGTCTCCCCGATTCCTTTTTTTTTGCGTTATGTGCTGTCTAACTTTCGTAGGAGATATAAAAATAATTTATGTGTAGGTGTAGTATATATGTAAATTTTGTATGTATATATGAATAATTTATATTACCTACAATTAAGTTCGATTATATATGTCTGTTTATGTATCATTGTATGCTTATTTTTAGGTATATGTACCTAGTACATTGCAATCATATGTGTTTGTAATCTAGTCTGTTACATTATATGCGGTAGCCTAGTGGTATGGGTAAAGGACTGCTGAGACGAGGTCTCGGTTTCGATCCCAGGTATTACCATGGCACACATCAATGACTTTTCGATGCTTTTCGAAGTTATGTGTGTATTTATCGCAGGTTTATAAGTGCCCGGTTAATGGCAATAGGCTCGCCACCTATTACATTGGGACCTAAAACATAAACTGGCGAAACGTGGGTGCTAGCACCTCTGCCTACCCCTTCGGGGATATAGGCGTGAGTTTATGAGTTTATGTAATGTTATATGACTACGTTAATCCTCTATTTATTTCCTATTACACCAATAACTACCCAATATACGATTTAGCTCATTTAGAATGCATGTCCATCCAAAGGTTGCTTGTAAGATATTGCTTTTAGCATATATGTATATTCTGATTGGTGTACAATAAAGTTTATATCTATCTATCTATCTATCTACCCTATGGGTTTTGATGACAAGGGCAATTTGGTGAAATTTGCCGCATAAACGGCTGCACCTTTTGATTGCATCGACCATGAAGTTTGTTTGCCTCTACGCGTTCCTGACAAAAAGGTTCTGACAGACACACGGACTAGGATGGATCCTATCAGGGTTCCGTTTTTCCTTTTGTGGTACAGAACTCCCTTTTTCTTTTCGTTTTAAAATTCCCACCGATACCCTCCACCGGCTGACCCAGGGCCATCTCCGGTTTCAAGATGGCCCCAAGTTAGGCTTTGCTTTAAAAGAAATTGCAGAAATCTACGAGTAAAGTAGACATTTTAATATTTTTATTGGACCATGTGCGAGTGGGTTCACGGCAGGTGTCATGAGAGTCATGAGCCTATCAACCCTCTGAGCGTAAATTACCCAGTACTGATAACACCTTTTTAATAATTCATTACATTTAAAAAAAATATCACGTGAATTGTCGACAATTTAGGGATGGATGTTTGAGACTAGTAGGCACAGAACTTAGGGTAAACTCTGCATTATGAAAGTGTAGGGAATTAACCACAATTTAGAGTGGTACATAGCTAAGACATACAAATTATAATCTAGAAGTTTCGAGTTGGAGCTATATTAAAAGCTTTGTTCAAGGGGTTAAAAAGTAATGTGAGTAAAAAACTATATCCGCTTTTACTATTAACCGATCGCTTTTAAAAATCAACTTGTTATTTAAGATACAAAAGTTAATCATATAACGAAACTTATACATTAAACGATGTTTATATTATTCATAAAACTCACAAAGCGTTCCGCTCGTAGAAGCTATCGAGTTGAAAAGTTGTTTCCGTTTAGTTTGTTCACAGCGTCGACTAAATGGAAAATTCCACTATTTTTATATAAGACTAGTATGAAATAAATAATAGCCTTCTAGCCAGCTAATCTCAATACTTGATTAACTTTATTTATGTTTATGATTCTATTTGCTGTTAACTTCCCTTTACTAAATTTACTACTATGGTAATACTACCTAACTACTTATTGCTCGTGACTTTATTAGTCTGGATGTTATTTATTTTTAGGGTTCCGTACCGGATGCCCCTCTCCAGCCAGCGGGGGCGGTTATGTCGGGCTTGATCCGACTAAAACCGCACGCCGTCTCGGGTCTTCAGACGCCGGGGTTTAAGCTCGCCCATAAAGCATATTCCTCGCACCCCGACTGACACTGGGCCATCTCCGGTTTCGAGATGGCCCCCTTGGGTTTGGGAACCACGGTGTCCCCGACTTTTGGGGGAGGGGTGCTAGTCACCGTGTCACCTTGGCCTGCTTCTGCTGGGGTGACAGGCGGCCTCACTTGCCACCTCCAGGCCTGCCCTCATGGAAGACGGAGGTCGTTAAGCGACCTCCGACGCCTGAATCGCCTGCGACGCGCGGCGAGCATGTTGCGGGTTCGGTGGGCCGGGAGAGTTCTAAATCTCTTCCGGGCGCGCGCCACCATCTTCTTCTCGCGCATTACACGCTCGCAGAAGGAGGTGGCGGCGGCCCACGCGCTCTCCCTCCGCACCATTGCCGCAATCATGCTGCCGAGCGAGAGGGTAAAACGGGACCCTATTACTAAGACTCCGCTGTCCGTCCGTCTGTCCGTCCATCTGTCTGTCCGTATCGTCTGTCTGTCTGTCACCATCATGGTTCATGATGGTGACAGACAGACAGACGATACGTGATTTATGTTCCCGCTAAAATAATAAATACTAAAAACAGAATAAAATAATTTAAGGATGACTCCCGTACAACAAACGTGATTTCTTACCGTTCTCTCCGCGATATTCATAACGGAGGTAGACGATTGAAATATTCGCAGAATATTAACTTTATATTCATATTCAATCAATCAATCAATTAGCCTATTGTAGTCCACTGCTGGACATAGGCCTCTCCCATTTTACGCCATAGCACCCGATCCTACGCCTTGCGCATCCAGTCTATCCCAGCTGCCTTTTTCAGGTCGTCCGTCCATCTTGCTGGGGGACGTCCCACCTTTCGTTTACCGATTCGTGGTCTCCACTCTAGGACTCGTTTACTCCATCGGCCATCGGTCCTTCGGCAGATGTTCCCAGCCCATTGCCACTTCAGCTTGCTTATTCTGCGAGCTATGTCGGTGACTTTGGTTCTTTGTCGGATGGCCTCATTTCGAATTTTATCCTTCAAAGAAACCCCAAGCATAGCTCGCTCCATAGCCCACTGCGCGACTTTTAAGTCGTGGACTAGCCTCACTGTCAATGTCCACGTTTCGGCACCGTAAGTCATGACAGGTAGGACGCACTGGTCGAACGCCTTTGTTTTAAGGCATTGCCGTAAAGGGGAGGAGAAAACCCGACGCAGTTTGCCAAATGCTGCCCAACCTAATTGGATCCTTTTGGTGACTTCTTTCTCGAAGTTGTTTCTACCGAGCTGGATAAACTGCCCAAGGTAGACATACTGTTGAACAACTTCGAGTGTCGACCCTTCGATGGCAATCGGCCTCGGCGTGACATGTTCGTTGAACATAACCTTGGTTTTGTCAAAGTTCACACCAAGACCGACACGTCGAGAGGCACCATTTAGGCTGTGCAGCATCTCGCCCAGCTGCTCCAGCGACTCCGCAACTATGACGATGTCGTCGGCGAACCGAAGATGCGAGATGTACTCGCCATTTATGTTTATACCCCGCCCAGTCCAATCCAGTCTTGAAGACGTCCTCCAGCGCGTTGGTGAATACTTTGGGGGATATAACATCCCCCTGTCTCACTCCACGCTGTAGGCTTATTGGATTCGTCTTCTGGTCTTGGAGCTGGACGGACATAGTGGCGGTCTCATATAGGCATCTCAGCACTTCGAAATATCGCCAATCAACACGACACCGTTGCAGAGCATCCAGAACTGCCCAGGTCTTGATAGAGTCTCGTAGTCCACAAAAGCCATACACAGCGGCTGATTGTACTCGTGAGTCTATTGTATAATCTGCCGAACAGTATGGATGTGGTCCACGGTACTGTAGCCTTTTCGAAACCCGACTTGCTCTGGTGGCTGGAACTCGTCGAGCTTGCTCGCAAGACGATTCGTGACGACTCTCGAGAACAGCTTGTAGACATGACTCAGGAGTGAGATGGGTCTGTAATTCTTAAGCAAGGCCTTATCACCTTTTTTAGAGAACAGTACCGCACTCCCGCTCCATGCCCTAGGTGTTAAGCCTTGCTGGATGACGAAATTAAAAAGGCTCGCTAGCTCTTGGAGCACTGGAACCCCACCTGCTTTTAGGAGCTCAGTAGTAACTCCGTCATCGCCAGGGCACCTGAAGTTCTTTGTTTGCTTGAGAGCCGCCTCTATCTCGCACTGCTCGATATCGGGTATTTCCTCGGCGTAATGGCGGTTGATATTTAGAGAGCCTATGACAAGTCTGTGATCACTTCCGGTGTTGAACCTGTTCACGGAGACGTCTCTAAATATGTGCTTACTGTCCGTAATGAAAAAGTCTATCTCGTTCCTTACCACGGAATCCCGGCTTTGCCAAGTCCACTTCCTATGGGGCTTCTTCTTAAAGAAAGTATTCATTAAGAAGAGCCCCTGGGACTCGAGAAAGCATGACTAGCATTTGCCCCCTGTGATTTCTGCACCCCACTCCATAGGGTCCTAATTGCGTTTCGCTGCGTTCTTGTACTCCCACTTTGGCATTGAATTCCCCCATAACAACGCTGTAGGTGGCCTTGGCGGTATGATTAATTGCCTTGACAATGTCCTCATACACGGCCTCGGCGGTTTCATCGGGGTGAGTCGAGGTCGGCGCATATACCTGTATCACCTTCAGGAAACGCCTGTTAGTGATTTTAAGGACAAGGTACGCTACCCGGTTCGACACACTACCGACTTCAACAACGCTGCTAATGAGGTCCTTTTTGACCAGAAAACCGACACCTCCCTGGGAGAGCTGATCACCTTCTCTGAAGTAGTATAAGTCGCCTGACTCAAGGGTTACCGTGTCCTCCCCCAGTCTTCGGATCTCGGACAACCTCAGTATGTGCCAGTTTATGCGACCCAGTTCTATCTCCAGTTCGGCGAGATGATGGTCCAGCCGAAGTGTACTGCAGTTGTACGCTGCCAGCTGTAGTTTTTGTTGGTAGCCTCCCGTAACCCGGAGATTCTTAGCACCCCCCGCCCCGCCGTTTTACCGTGACCGCTACCGTAGTCGGGAATAGCGGGACCACCGGGAACTGGGAGCCTTTTGTTGTGGCTTCTATTCATCGGAGGTTTACGGCCTACTACTACCACGCTGGCCAGACGGGTTGGTAGAGGGTTTTGTTTCGAGTTTTCCTTCTCTTTGGTCACACAAATTAACTTATGTGCATAACATAAAACATTGTGTAGCGCAGTACCTACAGCTGCAACTGTCGGCCTGTTTTATCATAATACATATAAAACTTTTAATATATTAAAATTATGGTTCTTTGTCACTTTTGACAAACATAAAAAGCAACGTCGCCTTTAAAGTCTCTGAATGTTAGATTAGCATTTTTATTGCTTTTTTTTTTTTTTATTAGCTTCACCTGTATGTTTGTTTGTATGTTTGTTTGTAACCGACTCCTTTTGGCGCGATTTTGACCCACTTTAAGCGGCCAGATTTCGTTCAAACTTTGTAGATTTATCGAGGACCGATGACAATACACTAATTTGATAAAATTATTCCATTTTTCAATTTGCAAAATAATTTGAACTAATGAATTAAAAAAGCTCTGTAAATATTTGATAACAGCGCCATCTATTCCGTCAACTTTGCATCACGTAGTAGCGAATAATGTCACATTATAAACTCTGAAATAGGTGGCAACAGCAGCATGTTATTAATTAAGCACTTTTAGAAGTTTCAGTAATACTGCTGAATTTCTATGAATCTTCCCTCCCGACAATTTTTTATCAGATTATTCATCTATAGTCGATAAGGCAGAAATTTTCATTTCCAACCATTATCTTTAGCCGATTTATCTTATATTAACAAATTTTCGAACACCAAAGAGAATTTTTAATTCAATAAAGCATATAATAGTTTAAAAAGACTAAAAAACACGCTTTTTATAGACAACCGAACTAAAAAGTAGAAAATAAATAATAGTTTAAAAAAACTAAAAAACCGGCCAAGTGCGAGTCGGACTCGCACACCGAGGGTTCCATACAAACCTGTATTGACCCTTGATTTTGTTACAGCTTAAAGGTATTATAGACCTGAGTATTTGATATGAATTTCAATTTAATACATTTTTTTTTTTTTTTTTTTATCACGCGGAAATCCCTTCGGATACCCCCCCGCGTGCCAGCGGGGGCGGTTATGTCGGGCTTGAACCGACTAAAACCGCACGCCGTCTCGGGTCTTCAGACGCCGGGGTGTAAGGTTGCCCATAGAGCATATCCCTCGCACCCCGACTGACCCTGGGCCATCTCCGGTTTCGAGATGGCCCCCTCGGGTTTGGGAACCACGGTGTCCCCGTCTTGCCCCGGTTTGGGGGAGGGGCGCTAGTCGCCCTACCGTCCCGGCCTGCTTCTGCTGGGGTGACAGGTGGCCTCACCCGCCACCCCCAGGCCTGCGCTCATGGAGGACGGAGGTCGTTAAGCGACCTCCGGCGCCTGAGTTGCCTGCGACGCGCGGCGAGCAAGTTGCGGGCTCGGCGGACCGGGAGGGTTCTAAGTCTCTCCCGGGCGCGCTCCGCCACCTCCTTCGCGAGCATTACATGCTCGCAGAAGGAGGCGGCGGCGGCCCACGCGCTCGCGCTCCGCACCATTGCCGCAATCATGCTGCCGAGCGAGAGGACTCCCACCCCGATGGCTGCCACGAGGTCACGCCTCGGCGCCTCCCACGCCGGGCAGTCCGCCAGTGTGTGCAGCCCTGAGTCCTCGCTCGCGTCGCAGTGATGACACTCAGGCGTTGGCTCCTTCTTGATCCGATGCAGGTGGTCCCCGAAGCACCCCTTCCCGGAGATCACCTGCGTCAGTCGGTACGAGAGGCTTCCGTGTCGCCTCTCCAGCCAATCCTCCATGATGGGCCTTACCGCCGCTATTGCGGCGTGCCCTGCGCTTGGTCGCCCAAGTCGTTCCTTCCACTCCACCACGATGGCCTGGCGGATCTGGGACTGCACGGCCTCGATTTCTCGAGGCTCGGGGTTCCATCCCTGCTCTCGCGCCTCCTTTCGCCACTGTTACAGTTGCGAAAGGGCTCTCGCTTCCAGGTCCCATGGCGGAGTTCCGGCAAGGAGACTCGCCGCCTCGAAGGAGATCGTGCGGTACCCTCGGATGACCCTGATGGCCAGAACTCGCTGCGGAGCGCGCAGCATCTGCACAGTTCTGGTCCTCAGGACCTCCGCCCATATTGGGCACCCATACAGGGCCATGGACCGCACGATCCCCGCGTAGAGTCTCCTGCAGGAGTCATCGGGCCCCCTCATGTTGGGCAACAGCCGAGCCAGAGCAAGAGCTGTGCCCTTCAATTTGGGGGCCAGACTTCGGATGTGCTCTCCGAAGTCCCATCGGCCGTCGAGCACGAGCCCCAAATATTTCATTTGGGGCTTGATGCCGATGCGATTTCCTCCCACGATGAGACTGGATCCCTCGAGTGGCTTGCTCCGAGGCCCATGGAAGAACAGGGCCTCGGTTTTATGGAGGGCCACCTCGAGACCCAGCCGCCGGATCCGCCTAACGACTTGGGCAACCGCGGTCGTGGCCTTTCGGATCGCTTCGCGGTACGTCGCCCCGCACGCCGTCACGAGCGTGTCGTCCGCGTAGCACGTGACGGCGGCACCGCCTACGAGCTCACCGCGAAGCACCCAGTCGTATCCGATGTTCCACAGGAGCGGCCCCAGGACCGATCCCTGTGGAACACCGCACGACATTTCACGCCGACCGAGACCGTTCACGGTTGGGTAGATGACGGCTCTCTCCGTCAAATACGCCCCGACTATGCGGCGGAGGTAGAGAGGCACTTCGTGATACACGAGCGCCCCCCTAATGCAACTCCAGGGCAAGGTGTTGAACGCGTTGGCGATGTCCAGGGACACCGCCAACATCACCTCACCCCGGGCTACTGCATCCTCCGCCAGAGCCCTCACGCGCATGATGGCATCCACGGTGGAGCGCCTCTGGCGGAAGCCATATTGGCCATCCGCCAGGTCCGGCCCCACTCTTGAGAGGTGCTCGACGAGGCGCTTCGTAATTACTCTTTCAAAGAGCTTGCACACCTCGTCGAGCAACACTATGGGCCGGTAGGCGGACGGTGAGTCCGCCGGGCGCCCCTCCTTTCGGATGAGGACCAGTTTCCCCGTCTTCCACAATTTCGGAAACTGGCCCCGCTCCAAACATGCGCTGAGAAGCCCTCTCAGTCGGGGCTCGAGAGCGTCGTCGACTAGAGCTAGGACCCACGCTCGGCCTGAAATGCCGTCGGGTCCCGGGGTGGTGTGTTTGGCTCTTAGCCTTCTCACCGCCAGCTCTAGTTCTACCCAAGTGACCTCGGGCACGTCGTCGTCTTCCACGTCGGGCGCCATGCACAACCGAGGCGGAGTCATCTGCGGTGAAACATGTTCCACCGCCCGCTCTGGGAACAGGGAGCCAACAACTCCTCCGAGCAGATCTGGCTGGAGACACCGGGTTAACGGCGGGGCCTTGGGGCGCAGCTTGCCCCTCACCATCCGGTAGGGCCGCCCCCAAGGGTCCCGCTCCAGCGTCTCCAGCAGCTCGCGGAAGGCGTCCCGTTTGGAACGCCTTATCTCCGCTCGGAGGGCTCGTCTGGCCTCCCTGTATCCGTACGTACGTATCTTACAACTCCGCCTCTCGGGCCTCCGCATCTGCGGGGCGGCGACGCCTCCTACGGAATCGGGCCCACCGGCGGTGCGTGATCACGCAGCCCCGTCTGAGCTGCGCGATCTCCGACGACCACCAGTAGACCTATTATAGGGCGGAGCCCTAGGCATCGCCGCGTCACAGACACGGGTCATGGCCTCCCGGAACCACTCCGCCTCATCGTCTATGCTGACAGGCCTGTCCGGCGCAGGGGCCCAGGCCTGTACGATGGCGGCTTCCAGGAGGAGCTCCCGAGCAAGTCGCTTAAGCGCCCAACGTGGCTCGGGTGGAGCCGGTGCAGCCGGCGCGTCGCTCGCAGGGGGGGACACGTCAAACCGAATGTATCAGTGATCCGAACTTGTGTCCTCCCCCAAAACGACGCGCCAGCCCTGAACACGTCGCGCCAACGAGGGGCTCGCGAACGATAGGTCCACGATGGAGCTACCCCTCGAGGTCACGAACGTGTCCACGGCTCCCCGATTTAGGAGGACTAGGCCAAGTCGTGCGGCCCAGTCCACCAGTGCCCTGCCTCTATGCCCCGTCGCGCCCCTTTCGTGTCGGGAACCCCAGGCATACGACCAGGCGTTGAAGTCCCCGAGCACAAGGACCGGACGGGGCTGGCAGGCATTGACGACGACGGCCAGCTGACGGAGCCATTGCTCATATGCAGCTTGGTCTCGGTTCGGCGTGATATAAGCGGCCACGACCGCTATGTCGCCAACCGCTGCCGCCACGCAGCCGGGTCCCCTTGCAACGACGGCAAGAGGGGGGCTGCCGGCGGCAGGGTTGTGCACCAGTGCCGCCGACCCATCCAGCGCGGTTTTCCAGGTAGGCCCGAGGAACCGGTGGGTGTATGGGTCGGCGACAGCGGCGACATTTATGGCCCATGCTCTGGCGCAGAAGGTCCTGAGCCCTGAGACCTGCAGGATGCGGAGTTGAGGATCCATTATGGAACCCCCATCTCCGCATCCCGCTGTGAACTGGAGGCGGAAGGCCGGCCTCCCGGCTTCGGCTCCCCTCCGACGCAGGCCTTGCTTCCAACCCTGTGGTCGGCCGGCTTGCCTCCCGCTGCACACCTAAAACAGTGAAGCGGGGCATCGCACGTGCCGGCCTTGTGACCGGGTTGGCCACAGCGGAAGCAACGGTCACCCACCGTCACTTCCGCCGTGCAGTGCACCCCCACATGGCCCACCGACAGGCACCTAAAGCACCTAGCCGGTCGGGCCTGCAGGAGCCGTACCTGCGCCCTCAGGAAGCCTCCTACCAGGAGGCTCCGCCCGTCAGCGACCTTTTGGGCCGCCGCGATAGGGCAGCCGACAACTGATGCCCCCTGTCCACCGTGGCCGAAGCGTATAGCTCCGGCCTTCACTTCAATCATCCTCTCCTCCAGCGCCTCCATATAGGGGAGCCAGGACTCCGCCGGCGGTGCCCTCGGCTGCGCCGGCCGCACCGACGGTGCCGGCTGCTGGACCGGTTGCACCGGCCGCGCCGCAGCGCTGGCTGCGCTGACCGACTCGCGGACGAGCGAGTCACGCGTGTCTGCTCCGCCGGCTGCGCCCTTTGCGCCGTTTGGGCCGAGCTCGCCATCCCCCTCTTGAGCTCCTCGACGGCTGCAGCTAGTCGAGCCGTCTCTCGACGGGACTCGGCCAGCTGCGCCGCCAGGCCCTTATTCTCGGAGGCGATGTCGAGCACAATGCTCAACATCGCCTCCTGCTCAGGGTTTGGGGACCCCTGGAATGACGCGGTCACCTTCTGGAGTCTCTCCAAAAGAGAACGCGTCCTCCCGCTCGGTTCCGTCACCGCCGAGTTGGAAGGCCTCGGCGGCGATTTTTCCGCGGACCTCCCAGTGGCCGAGGGGGCCCGGCTGGGTGCCCACCCCTCAACCCTCCTCGCGCCCGGCGGACTGCAGCCACCTTAGGCGCCCACATTGTCGCCTCGTCGCTGGAGGAGGCCGTCCCGGTGAGGGTGTAATCCTCATCCGACACGCCCTCCCCTGGTCGCTGCTTCTTTGGGCGCCGTTTGCGCTTCTGCGCCTTGACGCCCAATCCTAACGGGCTTGCCGCCCTACTCCTTTCGCTGGCGGTGTCAAACCTCTCAGACACCGCCGAGATGTTTGGCGTCACCTCCACGCCCGCCTGTTGCGCGACCTCCGCGCAGACTCCGTCCTTTTCTGTGTCCATATTCTTGCCATTGTCGTTTGTATTTGTTTTCCTGTCCGGTTTTTCCTTGGTATAAAGATTACAATCCATAGTATATCCCACGAGTATGGAGGAAAGGTGGTCCATCCAGGCGGAGCCCCCTGCACCTGGATAAGCCTATATACTATGGAGGTCGGCTGGTATCCGTAGGTTTTTACGACTTTGCTGTCGGGTGTTATAGACTTTTCCTTGTCGTGGGCCGGCCAATAAAGGCAAGCCCTCCGGTCAGCAAGTTCACAGCGTACCCTTCTGGAGCCACCAGTCAGGTCGTTGCTGATCACCTGCCGATTACGGAACGCGAGAGGATGGCTAGTCCTCTCTCACCGGCGGCGGCACAAGTGCCCGTCGGCCCCTGCGTTAGCAGTGGGCCAACCCGCCCCTGGATCCCCCAGGACCCTATGGTGGCCTCAGCCACAAACACCATCGCTCATCCTGTCTCCTCTGAAAGCAGAGGAGTACGGAGAGCGATGTGTTCCCGCCACGTTGGGTATTCGCCGACGATCACTGCCAACCCCATGAAGGGGAAGCCATTGACCGCCGCCCAGGGTGTACCGGCCGCTCCGGTTCCATTCCCCCCGGACTGCAGCGGGATCGGAATCGGAACGACACTCGAGGAGGTTACCCAACACACACCCCATTTCAATTTAATACCTCTACACGTTCATGAGAAAAGAAGAAGTAACTTTAAAATTTTCAAAAAAAAAAAAATTATATGATGTAACTAAAAATTTACGGTTTTCGCAATTTTTCCTTTATCTGTACTATAAGACGTTACTTCGTACCAAATTTCAAGATTCTAAGTTCACGGGAAGTACCCTGTAGGTTTTGATTCCCGTGCGAGTTTCGAAAATTTGCGGAAATTTTCGGTATAAACGGCTGTATCTTTTGATTGCTTTGGCTTAAAAGTTTGATTTTTTCACAGCTCCAAGGGACAGTAGACCTGAGTATTAGATATAAATTTCAGTATGATACCTCCACGCGTTCCTGAGAAAAACGGTCTTGACAGACGGACAGACGGACGGACGGACGGACCGACAACAAAGTGATCCTATAAGGGTTGCGTTTTTTCCTTTTGAGGTACGGAACCCGAGGGGGCCATCTCGAAACCGGAGATGGCCCAGGGTCAGTCGGGGTGCGAGGGATATGCTCTATGGGCAACCTTACACCCCGGCGTCTGTAGACCCGAGACGGCGTGCGGTTTTAGTCGGTTCAAGCCCGACATAACCGCCCCCGCTGGCACGCGGGGGGGTATCCGAAGGGATTTCCGCACGATAAAAAAAAAAAAAAAAAAAAAAAGGTACGGAACCCTAAAAACAGTGTAAATAAAAAAAAATGTTTATTTACACTATTATTAATTTATATTTATTGAAATTTTTAACCCTATTCTTAATTTAAATTTATTAAAACTTATTTTCTATTTTTTTAGTTCGGTTTTCTATAAAAAGCGTCGTTTTTAGTTTTTTTAAACTATTATTTTACTATAAATCGGTATCTTGTAGATATATTTCTGCTAAATAATGTGAGTATCCTTTTGCATACATAGAGTGACATAATATAAAGTTTGTGTTGTAGCAAATAGAAAACGTTATCACGGCAGCTGTAACGGTTTCTGTGATCTCACGTAAGCCCAGATTAGGTCGGATTGAGTCGAACCGTGCCACCGAACTGGGTATATTGAAGATGTATGTGGTATATCTGAGTACTAACTTAGTTCTCATTAGCTTGTCTGGTTTATTCAGATGATGCGCACATTCCGATAAAGCTCTTCAAAAAAAGTGTATGTAGTAACTGAACGAAGGTCCTAAAATCGTAACTTTACGCAAAATTCATTGTTTTTAAATAATATATTTATAGATTTTCCGATCTAAATCTTTAGAAAAAGTAAGCTTAAAAATTTAATTGAATTAATTAGGCGGAGTCATCAAAAAACAATGTTTAAAAATGACTGTAAAGTTATTCATTGTTTCAGTAGTTCGCAAGATTTACGGTAGATGGCTCCAGCATCGCCTTAAGACGTATATAATGTATCGGAGAATTTCGAATATCCGGGACGTGTCTAAATAGCTCAGCTGGTCAGAGCATTCCCTGTAAGCTACTGGTCGCGGGTTCAAGTCCCGTTCTAGATGGTCTCTTTTTCCGATCTAAACCTTTTTTAATATACGTTTATTAGTTTTATAAGTACTTATGTATCGAATAATGTAACAGAACCATTTAACAAAATTTTATAATATCCTGTTTTTAAACACTGTTATTATCTGATGTCTGTCTCTCTGTCCGTCCGTATGTCCCAGCACTGTTTTCCGAAACTATAAGATCTATGCTGTTGAAACTTGGTAAGTAGATGTATTCTGTGAACCGCATCAAGATTTTCATACAAAAATAGAAAAAAAACAATACATTTTGGGGGTCCCCATACTTAGAACTGAGACTCAAACATTTTTTTTTCATCGAAGCCTTATGTGTGGGGCTCTATGGATAGCTCTTCAAAAATGATATTGAGGTTTCTAATATCATTTTTTTCTAAACTGAATAGTTTGCGAGGGAGACACTCCCAAAGTGGTAAAATGTTTGTCCCCCCCCCTGTAACTTCTAAAATAAGAAAATGATAAAACTAAAAAAAATATATGATGTACATTACCATGTAAACTTCCAACAGAAATGGTTTGAACGAGATCTAGTAAGTAGTTTTTTTTAATACGTCATAAATCGTAAACCGCAATTTACCTTTCATTCAATCAACTCAAATATAAAAATAAAAAAAAACATTATTATTTTACTGGCTGCTACGGAACCCTTAATGGGCGAGTCCGACTCGCACTTAACCGCTTTTTTTCCTGACGTTCCAGGTATGGAGCCCTAAAAACTACTAAGGACTATTCCATATTCTTATTTATCTTCTAAAAATAATATACTTACACTGCTTCTAATGAATATTTTCACATTTAGGATAAGAGGTTCACTTTAAGTCGTGGTAAATATAGCGCAACATAGTTATTTTGAAAAGCCTTGCACACCGCGCCCGCGGCGGTTCGCTTGGCGGAATATAATAATAGTCTTCGGGCCACCGCGGAATATCATCTCGGTACATTGTGAGAGGCAGGATGCTCATTAGATGAACGCCCCGGGCTTCCACCCGCACCGCACTCACCCCGCTTAGTGCTTACCTTCTACTACACTGCTCTGCTCTGCCTTCTACTACTACACTTCACATACTAATTAGTTATATTATTATTTCTTACTTAATTCTTTTAACTGCACGCAGAAAGCCTCAAACAGTGCCCCAGTTTCTATCGCCTACTGCATACTAATTATATTAATTTAGGGATCCTTTCGAATGACACGACCGACGCACTGATAAGACTGAAACGACCAACTGAAACGGAAAGTGTTCCATTCTGAAGTTATGTCTCACGATAAACTTTTAGTTGGTACCTATTAGGATATACGACTTGCAGAGCTAATAGACTTTAACCTCTTAATATTATTGCCAAAGTTGAGTGCGGTGTTAACATAATAATTATAACGACTACCGTAATTCAACTTTGGAGTATCTAATGTTTGAATGAGTTTGCCAAGTCGATGTAATATTTTAATCTTATCATTCAAGTCAAGTTTCATGTCTCGCGAGGAAAGTTTGATCCGCGGCCGTGGTTCAAGTTTCTTGACAAACGCCGAGCTCACAAATATAGCTGCGAGAATATACTATTCTCAATGCGCTTCATGAAGCATCAATTTTAATATACTCCCGGTAAAATCATTCATTCATATAACTCGGTAAGTAATGTTGAAGAAAATAAAATTGTTTATTTTTATGTGCAGTTATGTAAGCTTCTTGTATGTTGCACTTCTTTATCAAAATTGTCTATGTAAACTTGAAGTGTGCCGTTGTTTGAGAAACAATCTCTTTTGCTCAAACTCGGGAGTGACTGAGCATTTTCAAAGTTACGAAGCCTTGTTCGGCCGCTTCCGATATTTGTTAAGCCCGTGTCGGTTTTACAAGATGCCAGCTTGAGATAATTAATGTGTAGCGTTCTAAAACCCTTCTTAGTAATTTAACAGCTTCTAATTGAATAAAATAAAGTATCTTTTGTCACACATAAACAGTCAACTATAATTGCATTTGCTTGAGGAGTAAATACCACGACACCAGAAGAAATAGCTGCCGTAAAAAATGCCCAAAAATTTGCTAGTCCTGAAATGAAAACGGCTCAGCAATAAATATAGGAAACGGCTTTTCTGTGGTTGTATGTATTATATAAGGTGTCACCGAATTAGGTCTCTGAATTTGGTGAAATGACTTGGTATCGACAAAATATGTATTAGAAACAAAAAAAAATATCGGCTAAAATAAAAAAAAAATATTTTATAAAAAATATAAAAAAAACATCACCAGCGACCAGCGTCAAGTGACGCGACTAGCACACGTGACGCTGGTCGCGATTTAGGGATTTCCCACACATCCGCTTGGAGAATACTGCGAGGAGAAGGAGAACTTTCTGCGGGTGCAAGAGCTCTTACCACAGATTTTGATCCGCGGTTAAGATTTTGTAGGTGGTTAGTGGAAGATCCTACCAGAAAAAAATTGTGGACAGACGAGTCCACTTTTACAAGAGTGGGCTTTATTTTTTTTTACGTGCGGAAATCCCTTCTTTTACCCCCCCGCCGGCCAGCGGGGTTATGTCGTGCATCGACTAAAACCGCACGGTGTCCTGCCCAAGTGTCCATTGCCGGGCACCCCGGGTAAACCCTCGAAAGGATAACCCCAGGGTAACCGGCGGTTTGGCCGCCACCGCGGCCTCGCCTGGTGGGGTCGGGTTTTATCCCACGTCGGTGAGTTGGCAGGCGTGTGTAGGACACACGACACGCCTTCGCCACGGCCTGCTTCTGTAAGGACGGCGAGTCGGCCAACTGCCATCCTTAGGCCCCGATCATGGTACAAGAGTGGGCTTGTTTAATATTCACAATGCACACTGGTGGTGCTTTTTTTAATTTTTTAATTTTTTTTATTTTTAATTTTACCCGATATTTTTTTTTTGTTTCAAATACATATTTTGTCGATACCAAGTCATCTCACCAAATTCAGAGACCTAATTCGGTGACACCTTATATAACAAGGCCATCTTAAGAGGTTTAATACTAATATACTTACTAAACTTGCTTATATATAACATACGTTCAAGATAAATTACTTACTCTACTTTCACTACCAGCTACATAGCTAATATTTTCATGATTTTTTGCGAAATATTCGTTTACGTTATTTTAGAAATATATAATCGTCACGAGTTTTAGCTTCGACCAAATCAAAAGTTTGAAGCACAAAAGGAAATTAATATTCGTAATTTTAATATAAACAAAAATATGCTTCGATTAGATATGAATGTGTTAGCATGATGTTTGTTTTACTTAACAGAACTAAGGACGAACTTTATCATAATCAGGACATTGTAACGAGCATTCAATATACGTCGCGTACTAGTTGAGACTTCGTAATCCTAAAACGCCACTTTACTGAGACTCATTTGAGGTAACGAGACCATAACTCCGTCTTGTCTGGATACGGTATAATCCCAAAGCTCACGAAACTCCACAGAGCTAGATAGAGAATAGAAATACGATCAGTGGTGTTTGTTTAGTTTGATTGGAGCTTACTAAGCCTGCTTTACTTGGAGATAGCACGATTTCTTCGCGTCCGTGGTTGATAACTTCAATTCTGTATAGCAGTGGGATCAGAGGCAGTTACTGAATAAGCCGCTGGGTTCACACGATACACATCTAAGTCAGATGTTGTCTATCTTGCTTAGGACGGGTGGGAGTCAGTTAATGACTCGGAAATCATTCGGGTTAAGTTCCTTTGGGTACGGATTGAAAGATAAGGGCTAACAGATTTGTTGGTGGAGTGCCTTTATCGCAATTTGAGACAATTGAGACTAATACAAGACAATTGGATGAATTTGACTGTCATTTGTATTGTAATCATTTGTGTTTGCCCACATCCAAAACTAGTAAAAAGAAATAGAATAGAATAGAATATGCTTTATTGTACACCAGTAATACGTAGATAATAACATAACTAATGAAATACAATGGGCGGTCTTATCGCGGACTGCGATCTCTTACAGACAACCTTCTGATGGACTGGTAATTTTGGAGTAACAGGCAACATGTGGTGTACTTACAATTTAAATACTTACATCATACCTCATAATATATAAATTCTATAACATATAATGTACATACAATATATAAATCATATTAGTACTTATCTAAAAAGTCTATACATACAAATGTGAGGACGTTAAATATTGACTTACCTACTTCAATGAATCTAAAAATCTAAAATCTTCAACATAATGAATGTTACGGTGACAAGTAGTGCTCCTTCACCAGTGTTTTAAATGTCTGAAGAGTTTGTGCACGTCTTATTGTTTCTGGCAGCGCATTCCACAGGCGCACTGCTTCGATGGTAAAAGATTTATCAAAATTTGAAATTGTGTATGCCTAGACATTCCACAAATGTTTAGGCATACACAATTTCAAATTTTCCGATGATCTCAAGTACCTCGCGTGCGTGTCATGCAAATATGAAAAGCGTTTTTTGAGATAGTTAGGGGTAGAAGGATTGAAGAGGGTGTTATATAAAAGAGAAAGAATGTGAGTATCCCGTCGGCGGCGGATAGGCAGCCACCTGAGCCTAGTACGAAACTCAGAGACATGATCAAACTTTCGTAACCCAAATATAAACCTAATGCAAAAGTTTTGGAGTCGGTCAAGTTTGTCAAGCTGATCCTCATTAAGATCAAGGTAACTGACATCGGCATAGTCCAAGATAGGGAGAAGAATAGATTGCACCAGCACAGTTTTAGTGTCATTAGGGAGAAAATTACGCAACCTCCTTAAATACCCCGCAGATGCAAAGATTTTTCTGCTTACGTTTTGTAGCTGGGCGTTCCATGAGAGAGTTTGGTCAAAGTAAATGCCCAAGTTTTTCACTTTATCGCTGATAGGAATTGTTACTCCGTTGAAACAAACTTGAAGAAGTGTTGCCCAGTTCACTCTCGAAATGTAGTAAGAACTACCAATTACTAACGCTTGCGTCTTAGTGGGGTTGATCTGAAGCACGTACACTCCTGTCCATGCACATATGCGATCTAAGTCTTTATTTATTGTCAGAATACCCTGCGACAAATTGTCAGAAGGTATCTGACAATAAATTTGTAAGTCATCCGCATAAAGATGGTAGGAAGAAATGAGATCATTGGAGATAGTGTTTATAAATATTGAAAAGAGCAACGGGGAAAGAACGCCACCCTGTGGTACACCGGCAGAAGTGGTACACCATGATGAGAATACATTGTCAAGTTTTATTCGCTGCCGGCGACCAAACAGGTAACCACGAAACCAGTCAATTGCCGATGGAGATATTTTAAGAGAGCCCAATATAGCAAGTAAAATATCAAAATCTACAGTGTTGAATGCATTGCTGAAATCTAGTAGACATAGAACTGTAAGGTTGCCATCTTCCATGCCAGATCTTATATCGTCCGCAATATTAATGAGAGCTGTCGTGGTGCTGTGACCAGGACGGAAGCCAGACTGATAGGGATTTAGCAAGTTATTACGACAGAGGAATGCGTTGAGTTGATTATGGATTAGGCGTTCGAGGACTTTTGAAAGGAAAGGTAGTATAGAAATAGGACGGTAATCTACGAACGATGAAGGTTTAGGCTTCTTAGGTAAGGGAGTGATTTGAGCTTCTTTCCATGTTTTCATCAAAACGTACCATCTATGATGGAGCTATAAGGATATGACAACAATAATATTAAGGATATGACAGATTACTGGTAAAAGCTCGTCAAGAATAGGAAGTATCATATTGCGGCTGATGAACAGCATTGGAAGTGATGGATTGAATACTCTTCTTAACATCACAAGCGGCAAATTGATCGAAGAAAAATGGAGAATAATCAGGACTTGGTAGCGATGAAAGATAATTTAAAGTATTCGTTTTTGTTGTCCTATTAAAGTTGGACGAAGAAGAGAAATGCCGATTAAGTGAATTTAAATCTAGATCTTTAGAATTAAACTCTTGGCGTTGCTTACCAACTCCTAGTGATCTTAGAAACTTCCAGACTTTTGCTGGATCCCCATTTTGTACGGAGCTATGGATATGTTGGCGTTGAGCATTCCTAGACATCTTGTTGCATTGATTCCTTATTGTGACATATTTATCTTTGTTTAATTCCGTTGGTTTCGTTTTGTATCTGGACTTTGCTGCGGCCATTCTTTTCATAACGGCTTTGATTTCGTCCGTCAACCTTGGCGATGGCATGTGTCTGACTTTAATAGCGCGAATAGGCGCATGCACATCGTAAAGCTGGATCAACTTAGAATTAAAAATGTCCACTTGCTCATCAACTGTATTGGCAGTGTAAAGGAATGCCCAGTCCACAGCTCTAGCATCGTCACGAAGACGATCGAGATCCATGGCACCAAAACTACGCTGCATAAGAGTCCTTGGCCTTGCCTTAGGAGGACGAAGAAAGAAGAAGAAACTAAGGGTTATCCTTTCGAGGGCTTACCCGGGGTGCCCGGCAATGAACACTTGGGCAGGACACCGTGCGGTTTTAGTCGATGCACGACATAACCACCCCCGCTGGCCGGCGGGGGGGTATCCGAAGGGATTTCCGCACGTTAAAAAAAAAGGGGTATTGAGATAGAAGGGTAAACTGTAATAGTAGTTCATAACAGTTTCTGTTCATATCACTTGTTGACTAAATGAGTATAAGATTTACATCAATTTAGTAGGTGCAATTTAATTTAAGCTAAGATTAAAATCTAAATATTAATAATTAGCGAACAGGAGATTTTATTAAGCTAAAAATGTAGGTAGGTAAGTAGAATAAGATAGTTGTGGTGGCGGTTGCTATGTAAGATAATTTTTACTTCACGACGGATACTTTATTATCTGATGCCATATTTTTGTTATGTATAAAAGTCGATAAACTCTATTACTTACCTAAATAACAATAAAATACCTGTCTAGTCCTGCTAGAAACCTATCAGAAATCAGAAATTCACTATAATCAAGATATATTTGAAACTAGCATAGCCAGGCACCCGCCTTCGCCCGGGAATTAATTCGTATGTGTCCTAAAACCCGATTACACCGCCAACTACCGGGTCCAATGGTAAATGTAAACAAAAATAAGCTTTTTATACTGAATTTCATGCTTATTACTTCAAAAATTAAGCACTTTCCATGTAACGAAATATCATACAACCGTTATCCCTGATTTGCGCCCTTAGAGAGGAACTTTTGAAAAACGTTGATACACGTGTATATTCTTTTTTAACCAGAAGCAGCTATCTTACTTCGAAAATGACGGATTTTCCATGTAACCGTGCATCGCCCCTAAGTAGCAGAATTTTGAAAAACGTTGAAACCTTATATATATATATATATATATATATATATATATATATATATATATATATATATATATCGTTCGTATCAGGCGACACAACGTTTGTTTAGTTTTACGCCAGTTCTTTCTTCTATTTTGCCCAATTAAAATCCACCGACCTCTCTAGTTAAAACTGTGATTACAACTCACTATCGAACAGAACAATGCCCCAGAAGTAGGTTTATGAAATTTCGTGCTTCTAAGTTTGAAAATAACGGCCTTCCATACAAACGTAAATCCCCTATTTACGTTCTCTATTATACCACCATGGGAGTTACATTTCCAAAAATTCTTTCTTATTATCCACTACAACATAACTAGGTCTGCAAGGCGAATCGCTGCTCGCAATGTTGAGCTGAGTGAGACATCGTGAATCAGATTTTGAAAATTTTGAACAGTGATCATTCCTCCGTGGCAAGTCCGATTTTGAAAATTCTTTTTGAAAGTCACAACTCTGGACATGCTTTCTGAGCGTGTAAAGTTTGGTCACAGTGTCTCGAGTGGTTATTATGTAATTCCATCTGGATTTTTTTTAACGGTGATCATTCCTCTGTGGTAGCATAAATTTTTTCAAAATATATCCATAAACCTTCCTGTGATTGACCTCTTTGATCATGCCAAATTTGGTTCTGATTGGATTAGTAGTTTAGGAGGAGACCTGTGACAAAGAAAATCCTGAAGTCTGGTATGAGGAGCTTTCGCTCGACTTCGTCTCACTCAGCTCAAAAAGTATCTACAGCCGAAATTTCTATTTTGTAAGTTCAGCGGTTATGGCTCTGCGTTGATGAGTCAGCCAATCAGGGAGTCAGTCGGGACAACTACCTAATTATATATGAAAAAATTATCATCCTTATGGTTTGGCTACCACATCATACATCTGTTACCTATAGATATGAAGAAGAATCAGTGTGGACTATAAGACGAAATCCTCACACATGCCAGTAATAACCTACAAAAGCTCTAAAACCAATTGCATTGTGACAAAGAACTCAGTTAACTCCACTATGCATTTTTCAGAGCTATTGCCTAAATTCATCATGGCCACTGATTGTCCGACTATCTGACTATCAACAGGGTCCGTAACTTTGGCCCCAGAAGATCTTGGTGGGGCCCCATACAACCTCACATTGTAAAAAACTGACGAAATAAACACGGGAGTTATTATTTCAATTAAGGTAACCACGTTGTGGGTAATGTGTTTCGGTATTATTTACACATCCACGCATCGCATGCGTAGCCGTAGCCTTAGCCGTTTATCAGTCACCAGTCGACTACTAAAAGCAGTGCAATCGAATTTCTATCAGCTTTCATTACCTCTGTTGCGTTACCCTAACTGATCATTGGCTCACGACCGAGTTAATCTCATTGCGGCTGAATCAGAATCGATGATTGTAGTTCGCAGTCACCAATACTTGCCAGGCTTGTAGCTAGTTAACACCTACGATCTGTGATACAATACTACGTCCATGCGTTGATAGAGCTCCGTAACTTAATTTCGAGAGACATATGTTAGATTATTGGAATATCGACTGAAAGATTGTGCGAATAGAGTTTATTGCGAAACAACGTTTTGTCGCCAAACGCTGCGTCGACTGAACGATTCTTCGAATATTTATCAATCGATGGACTGATGTTTCGCACTTCTTGTCTCGCTCGGCTTATATTCCAAAAATAAGTAAGGTGGGTTAGGTTATGTTAGAACTGTGACCCCAACAGAGCCGGAACCACTAGTCCGGAAAGTTTAAGGCAAGAAGTACTATCTATGAAGAGAGATCTCTGTGTACAGTACTTATTATGTACCGAGATGTCTAAAAACAATGTTTTGAATTTAACATTCGAAACATCAGTCCATCGATTGATAAATATTCGAAGAATCGTTCAGTCGACGCAGCGTTTGGCGACAAAACGTTGTTTCGCAATAAACTCTATTCGCACAATCTTTCAGTCGATATTCCAATAATCTAACATATGTCTCTCGAAATTAAGTTACGGAGCTCTATCAACGCATGGACGTAGTATTGTATCACAGATCGTAGGTGTTAACTAGCTACAAGCCTGGCAAGTATTGGTGACTGCGAACTACAATCATCGATTCTGATTCAGCCGCAATGAGATTAACTCGGTCGTGAGCCAATGATCAGTTAGGGTAACGCAACAGAGGTAATGAAAGCTGATAGAAATTCGATTGCACTGCTTTTAGTAGTCGACTGGTGACTGATAAACGGCTAAGGCTACGGCTACGCATGCGATGCGTGGATGTGTAAATAATACCGAAACCCATTACCCACAACGTGGTTACCTTAATTGAAATAATAACTCCCGTGTTTATTTCGTCAGTTTCTTACAATGTGAGGTTGTATGGGGCCCCACCAAGATCTTCTGGGCCCAAGTCAATCTCACCTGTAAACCGGTACACCCGCTGATTGATGGACGAGGGGTTGGGGGTCACATGGCAGTCGCTCCTGTAGAAATCAAAATAAACAAATAATGGAGGTAGGTGAACGTACTCCGAGCTTCAACGTGCAAGCTTTGGGTGCAATCGGGATTGGCTCTCAGATGAAGAAGTTCCTTATAATGTCAGAGAACAATAAGTAAACTGTTATTAGTTTTAACCATATAATCTCAAGAAAGCAGTTATATCCTAACAGACAACAGTACACAGACCGTTATGTAGCTAAGAGAGACCAGACTTCCGGTTTATTTATCTGGCGTCTCATCATAGTTCCGCTGCAGCCGGATGCAGGCGGTCAGCGGTTAATTGATTATCCGGTAGTTAACTGCGTAAAGCCAACGTTCTTGTGACATCTCTGTTATATGAAACACTGTTGTGTTGATTAAGAAGTTTAATGCAAATTATTTAAGCCGATTATGTTAACTTTTGGGATTGGCTGTCATTTGGCAGAACTTACTTTATATATTTGTCATCCTTCGATGTTGGACGAAGTTTAATAATCGTTAGTAAATTGTTAATGGAAAACTTTCTATTTATGCTACTTTTTGTATAAGAATAAATAATCATCATCTTAGCTTTAGGCTTTGAAGCCCAGGGTACGCTCACCTACTCCTCCATTATTGATTTACCTTGACTTTTACAGGAGTGACTGCCATCTGACATCCCAACCCCGTGAGAAAGGCTAGAGCCTCATCTGTGGCAAAGCAGGTGTACCAAAATTTTCTGTCATTTAATAAAGCCAGCTGATTAAGAATGAAACGCCTATTCAAAGTTCTGGCCTTAAAAAACACAGAAAATACATGTGTACATGAACAAACTTTTCGTGTATTCTGCGTTTGGTCTACATGATGCTGTAGGATGTATTCGCAAATATTACACTACAGATTAAAATAAAACGATTTGTACCGGATTTATTTTTTGTTACATTATTTTTTACACTTTCCCGCGACGTTACAGTTACTTTTCAGTAGTAATAGTCACGGAGAGACTATGGCTGCAGAACTAGCACGAAATATGGTGGTCATACCACGTCTCAAAGTGTGAAGTTTGTTGCTAAACTCCACGCGAATGAAGTCACGAATAGCAGCTACTATTTCATAATAGTCTTAAAAACATACACAGTGTTATAGTAGTACGTATACACGTGTGTACTTTGACAGATGTAGCGTTTGAACGTTTACTTAACTAAGTCAATTCGAGGTAATAAGGCGGAGGATCGTTCGCGCGAATAAACATGACGTTCTCTGTTTAAATTGAATGGCTACATTGAGAACGTTCGTTTGATTAGTGGTATACCGAGCTAATCCTAAATATGTAATGTGAGTTCTTATATCTTTGTTATAATCTAATCCATTTAAACGAGCTACTCTTGTATGTATACATATATATAATATATACATAATCTGAATATCAGAAACGGTTACAACGATTTTCATGAAATTTAGTATAAAGGGGGTATCGGGGGCGAAAAATCGATCTAGCTAAGTTTAAATTTTAGAAAACGTCGAAAAACAACTGAGCAAAGCTCGGTCACTCAGATATTTTGTAAAAAACCTTCTGTACGCATGTCTGTCACTAAACTTTCGTAAACAGCTGAACTGATATAGATGTAGTTGCGTATGTGTGTTTGAAGGAAAACCTGTGCCAGGGCCTCGTCCGTTGATCACTAGGTATAGCGGCACTAGGTGTAGCAGGTGAGATTGGTTTGGGCCACGAAGATCTCGGGACCCCCAAACACCCAATACGATAACGTGTACACTATATACAGTTTAAACTAAAGTAAAATAGTTACTGGTGTGGGCCTTCATACACCTACGTCTCAACACGTTGAAGGTTATAATATCTTCTTTTTGGCCTTTCATTTTCTCTTCTCTTCATCTTCTTCATCTTCTCTTTCTCTAATTAGTGCTTGTGAAATCATAAATTCACGTAATATTATCTGAATATTTTAATGTATTGCGAGTCCAAATACAGCGAATGATTTAGCACAATCTAGCTAAGACAAACTCAACTAGGTACTTTGAATAATTAGTCCTGTTCAAATTAATAGTACCTACATACCTACTAATTATATATTATTATAAATTATAAATTAAAACTAATTATAAATTATATTCATCCGTGCCTCGGAGAAAATGTTGAGCCGTTGGTACCGGTTGCCATACGAATATCTGTGGTATTCCTTACGGGTATTTGGAGCCTAAAAAGTCCAATAAAACGTCAGCAAAAGTTAGTTCCATATTAATCGCGATAGGTCCCGAGACGTTATAAAAAGTAAAAGTCCAACAACTCGGTGTAACTACAGAACTCATTCGGCCGTTTCATAAATAAACTGAAAGTCGATCCCAACTGAGGAAAATAATCGGAGTATGATGACGAATTATGTATCTTCCATTGTCAAGGATAAATTCTATACAACAAGTTATCAGGTAGAACGTTTAAGTTTAATAGGGCAACCCTAAATTCCTTATTGTTCCAGATACGTTCCAAAATGTGGACTTCAATATCATAAGCTCCCTTATAATAAGGTGTTATCAAGTGTCTTGACAGTAGGCCCTCGACCGCGCAGCGTCTCTTGATAATTGACGCCCGGGAAATTACATGTCGGGCCGCAGACAGTTGTTGATGACGTCACGACACTTGATTATAAACGATTTATTTTACAAATGATGCTGGCAATACAGTGCCAAGTGTGTGCGTAATGAGGTTAGTTAATAAAACTTGAGGTGTGTGCCTTATGTTTGAACGAGATATGAAAGGGTGAAGTAAAGGAATATTAAGAAAAGAGGCAAGCTATTTTGGTGCAAATTTTACCCATTGAGTATTTATAATGAATATTGTAAGTGTAACTGAAGCAGTACATAATGTTGATGAAGTGGTTACGTTCTATCTGTCTGGCATGAATAAGCAAGTTTTAGTAAATTCTCACTGGCTGGGCAACATATTAATTTAGAACATAAATGAAAAGTAAATACTAAGTTTAAATTTTTAGAACCTAACCTTTTACCTAGCACATGGTTGTTAAGTCTTGATTCAGAAATTTTGTTGATTGAGAAATAAATTGCAGCTCTAAAAAGGTCGGATATAAAAATTGGTACGATGTAAATTAGCCTTGTTTTAAATATAAACTTTTGTTTTGAGTGCCGAATGCCGGAGGACTTAACTCCCTTTCTTTGTTTTTAAAATGTTTCCTTCGCTTTAGGTAACAACGCGCGAGTTACAATTCCGGCGTTAAAAGTGTTCATTGGTACAGACAAGCACACAATACAACTGATGGTTAGTAGTTACTGGTGTCATACATCTTTATCGACCAGGAAGATAGAATTCTGCAAATCATGTTATTCGATTGTAGTTTTCTTACATTTCTATTTCATATAGTCCATTTTCTTCTATTTTCTTTTTTTGTAAATGCGGGCAGCAGTAAATTAAATAGGCAAATCCCGTAATACCTATCTTAATTTAGTGTATAAAATAAGTACCTATCTTCTTACTTTTTCTATATCATCAGCAGCCTGAGACCTATCATTTTGACATTTTATGAAAAAATATGTATTGTAGAATAAGATATTGGCTAACTAAACTGAAACTATGACTTTTCCTTATTTTTAGTTCCCAAAATAGGTCAAAATAAAAACATTTTAATTAAGTCGCAATTTGAAACTCTTTAGATTCCTTATTTAATTAAAAAATAAAGGTAAAGCATTATACATGTGGAACGTAGAGATGAGATAAATGCGTTGATGTCACCGTGTACGACGATTCTGTAATATGGTATGTAGCGTAGCGTAGTATGGAGCGTTTTTGGACGATTCGAGAAATTGAATTTCCAAAATCAAATATCTACAAAACAATTTTTCATATTATTTCACTTAAGCAGTTCATTATATCCTCCTAACGCGCCAAAAGAGATATAACTTCAATAATATCGCATTTGCATAATAATATCATAAATATTATCAATATACATATGTATATTGACAGGATCGCGATATATATTAACTGTCTACACGCGCTTATGTAATAATATAATGCAGATTAAGTTACTGATGGTTAGTGTTTTGTAAGTTAAACCACCTGTACACGGGATTAAAACGATCAAAAGATAAGTATGTATTCACCTAATTTCATACTTGAATTGGTTATTACTTTGTTGAAACTTAATCCTACTAATATTATAAACGAGTAAGTTTGTGTAGATGTTTGTTATTCAATCAAGCTCAAACGGCTAAACAGATTTGGTTGAAATTTGGTACAGGGATCGATTATAGTCTGGAATAACAAATAGGCTACTTTTATCCCTAGAATAGGTTCCCATGGGTTTCGGGAACGGGATCAAAATTTCACGCGGGCGGAGCCGCTGGCTACAGCTAGTTATCAAAAATGTTCAGTTTAAAAAAAATCCTTTCCATATATTTTATAATCTACGTTAAAGTTATACCCTTAAGTTTTTAGGTCATCTGGAATTGGGTTAGATTTGTGATCGTCATAAAAGTGCCGTTTTTTAAACGTTAATATATCAATAACTATTTGAGCAACATTTACGAAATTTTCGATTCTAGATAAACTAAGGGTTTTTTAATAGGTTCCTATGGGTTAAGGGAACGGAACAAAATTTCACGCGGGTGGAGCCACTGGCAACAGCTACCAATAATACCCAAACAGTTACCAATAATACCCATGAGCCCTCCTACGATGATGACGTGAGAAAGGACTATTTTATTTGAGGCTTTCAGTTATAGACTGTTACTTTTTATTTTCGTATCTACTGCCAACATACTTTGTGGTACCGTACCCACAAAACGTTAATAATTACTTGTACACAGTCTTTCAGTAAAAAAAAACTGAAACTGCAGCTGAACTTCAATATACAAATGAATCTCATCTATCGGGCAACGCTGGTTATATCCACTCTCCATAAAGCAGTTGAGGCCGCATGGCACCATCCGGTTAAGTGGCCGGGTAATTAATGTTCCGCCAAATGACTGCTCCCGGAATTGCCGGTTGCATAGGGTTTATGGTAAAATTCCCGACTATCATGCTATTGCGATAACAATGAATGTGCGCTGGTATTCAGACCAGAAGTAAACTTCTATTTAATTGACGTCAGACTAATGTTTAATGTTTTGAAGTTATAAATATATTTATACGTACCCACACATTTCTCCTTCCGGGGTACCTACCCCGGAAGGAGAAAGGTGTGGGTATTTTAGACCTTTTAGATTTAGACCCTCTATTTGCTACTGTCCTTACACATTTAACGATTTTCCTGCACCGTGATTAAAACCTTCATACATGACCAACGGTTTCGGGTGCTTATGGTAGGATGTTTCTATGGAATATCGCTGGTCAGTGATGTTTTTTACGGTCGATCCGTAACTTAAACTTTAAGCAGTACAGTGAAATTCAATAGCGCGCGTGAGTAATAAAAAGCGGCCAAGTGCGAGTTGTACTCGCCCATTAAGGGTTCCGTAGCAGCAAATAACATAATACTGTTTATTTTTTTAATTTTTATATTTGAGTTGATTGAATGAAAGGTAAATTGCGGTTTACGATTTATGCCATATTAAAAAAAACTATTTACTAGATCTCGTTTAAACCAATTTTCGTTGGAAGTTTACATGGTAATGTACATCATATATATCTTTTAGGTTTATCATTCTCTTATTTTAGAAATTCCAGTGGCGGGACACACATTTTACCACTTTGGAAGTGTCTCTCGCGCAAACTATTCAGTTTAGAAAAAAATGAGATTAGAAATCTCAATATCATTAATGAAGACTTATCCATAGATACCAAACACGTATGGGAATGATGAAAAAAAATATTTGAGTTTCTGTTCTAAGTATACCCCCAAATTTTTTTTTTCTATTTTTGTGTGAAAATCTTAATGCGGTTCACAGATTACATCTACTCACCTGGTTTCAACAGCATAGTTCTTATAGTTTCGGAGAAAAGTGGCTGTGGCATACGGACGGACAGACAGACAGACATGACGAATGTATAAGGGTTCCGTTATTTGCCATTTGGCAACGGAACCCTAAAAAGTGCCCTGTTGACAACACAGTGCACTATAGTTGAGACTTCATTTCAGTTGGTAAATTTGTCGACCGTCCGTCCGAAATTGCGAGCTTATTGCGTCCACGGTTTGTTTGTCCGGACGGTCAAAGCTTTGTAAGCTACAAGGTGTGCCCACAATCAAATAAATGTCGCGAAATAATGACGTTTCACTCCCGCTTTGTGCGGTTGTTAGTGCAACAGATACAATTTCGTCGGCTAATGAATAACATATTCTGTGTCCATTTCACACACCCTCTGATATTTAAAATGGAATGACCTCATGATCAGTTCCTATTAAAAAATGAGTATGCATGAGTAGATAAATATTAAAAAACAAAATAACCTTATGAGAAAGAGTTTTGATCCTTTAATGGTATTTAACGTTAGCTTAATCTTATTTGCTAATTGAATTATTCCATTGGGAATGTTGCTTAGATTCTTTTCTATGAATTTTTTAGCAATAATTGTGGAAATGTTTAGACTAAATAGACCAAATATTCAAACCACTTTGTTTCGTAATAGATATGGTTTTTACCGAAATACCGTAGATTGGAAACAACACCTACACGCAAACAACAACTACGACATGACATTCAATAAATCAAAAATAAAATAATGGTTCGAAGGTTTATTTTCGGGTACATTTTCCGACTCGTAAAATATGGATGACTATATGTGCATATACGGAAATAAAACAGTTGAGTTGAAATAAAACTAATTTCTCGAGGTTTATGTTCTTTTTTAACTGATTTCAAAAAGGAGGATGTTCTATGTTCGTCTGTTTTTTTTAATGTATGTTCATCGATAGTGTGATATTTATGAATCTTATTTTAAAAATTATTTTTACATTCGTTTTGGTTTAACTTTAACTTGGTCCCATATAATTTTTTTTTATATGTAGCGGGTATATTGTGCACGTTCAGCGTTGTGCTTCGGGCTTACGTGTTTTTTTTATCTTTATTAACTCTAAGTATCTCTGTAATTCAGTTATTTTACACTTTTCAGTGCCTTTATGATTATTGAAGTCGGTTTAAAAAAAATCCGTTCCCGCAGGGGGAACGCACAGGTAGATTTCGTGAAGCAATTAATATTATTTTATTAACATGTTTAATTTTTTTTTCTCGAAAACGGTAACTTTTAGCGAAAAGCTTTTCAGACATTTATTTTAGACTTAAAAATGGCCTATCGATTAAAAATGTTTCCGATATCAAGAATGTTCACCGGTAAGAAGTTATGATTTTTTTCCCGAAAAATTTTGGTTTTTCCCCCCTCCACTTTTAGTTAAAGTTTTAATCTTATAGGTTTATAATTAAAAGTTGTTGGTATTCATGTATACTATGGGATAAAATTAGAACCGTTCGAATATCTTTCATGGAACGTGAAATTTTGAGGAAAAACTGATTTCACAAAAAGTCCCTTAGGCCGGATTCCACCCGTTCACGAACTTAAACTAAGTTTACACCCAAGCGATCGGGGCAAAAATGCGACTGTGAGAGTGCCGCAAATTTTGGGAAGTGGAACCATACATATATATATATATATATATATATATATATATATATAATCTTTTTGTTACTGGTCATTTCGGACTCAGGGGGTCATAACTAGACCTCCATGAAGATTTTTTTTTAAAATTCGACGGTAGTCAAGAAACCAATAGGTAGATCGATTTCATCGAAATCTACCTAAAAAAGTTTATTGTGTTGTTGAAGGACAAAGTCAACTTTTAGTTGAAGAAAAATTTTCTCACATTTATTGACGTTAGTCCACTGCTCCACAGGCCACAGTCTCCAGCTGTAAAATGTATTTTTGTAATCACCTAAGGAAATTACAGAATCCATTTTTTTTAAAGTTTTGGTTAACTTTGGGTGCAAGGGTTTGTTTCTAGTCAATTCATATTGACCTGATACAAACATAATATCAAAATGTGATGTAAACTATTATTATTCTACGTTCCGTATTTTGAAAATACGTAAATACGTTTCCGGTTGAGTGACACTGGTTCGAGCGAGGTTCTGCTGTATTGGAAACATTTAAAAACATTTGAGTAGTTTGAGCACCAAAAATATTGCATTGTGGTTCAAGAGATCTTTGCGTCAGGCATCTATAGAGTAGTGGACCATTATAAATATTTATCCACATTACAAACAGCTCGGCGGTGGCGATCGACTCCTACTCGCAGTAGCGGCACTTGGCACAAGTTTAATGTAGTGTAAACAGAGGTAGTTATCGCTACACAACGCGGTACTAAATCTTCCACTGCCGTCGGGGTACGCTCGCGACCGTTTGTCATGTCACCTACCGTCGCTCATGCCCTCTATACTGTGTATGTCGTGTGTGATTAGGATGACGATTTATCAATTCGCAAGTGAAGCCAGCAATGTTTTATTGGTTTTTATTTTATTGTTTCAGAATCGATTTATTTTTGGTTGGTATATAGTTATTATATTTTTTAGAGTAATTGAATATTAATTGTTTCAACGGTACCTAGCATAGACTAACCATCAGACAAGTCACACTTAACTATAACATTTTATAATAATCCTTCTCCGGGCCTTTTCCCCACTCAGTCGTGGTCGGTTTTCAGTCTAACTGCGCAACTGCCGAACTTCAATATTTTCCGTGAAGCGACTTCCATCTGACCCTCACAACCAACTGGCGATAACGAATTTCTGTAAACTAATACATGATGTATACAGATATATATTTCACATAATTACCACGTGGGTCCTGTGGCATAAATATACGTGCAAAACCAATCAAGGGTTTGTTATCGGTGTCGAAATCATAAACATCATTTGTGGTTTTGTTTTCTGTGAAGAAATTCTATCTACTGCACAGATTTGAGTTGAGAGGTGATATGTAGATATAATATACTTAAATCTACGAATTCTAATAAGGAAGTAGGTACAGGAACGGAATATTAAAAAAATCGGTCACATATAACAGTTGGTAGGTATGCTCTGAAGCTTACGAATATATATTGAGAATGTGGCCACTTTCTCAATATGAAACTCAATGAAACTCTATATCTGTCTTTGTCGGAGGTTGTAAGTCAAGTTCACAAAAGCTTCACATATAAATCATATAATAGATTATTATAAAGTAATTTACTTTATTTCGGAAGTCAGAAAGTAAGTTATACACTGAAATTACATAAACCCCATTAGCATAATGCCTCATACGTCAAACCACTTTGAAATCCAACAAGTATGAAACTGACGTAAACCTATTCACAATAGCGATTTAGCTTATTAGGAACGATAAAGAGAATTCTAGTAATGTGTTACCATTATAGCAGTTTCAATGACATCATTAATTTTAATTAGTACCTAAGTCTCCAGACACATATTGTGTGAAAAATTTTAAGTGCAGAAAAGATTTAAGACTTAAATACAGGTTTAAATGGAAGCTGGGATTGATTTATAATATCATATTTTTTGCTGCTTTTGAATATACTTACGAAAAATAAAGTTATTTCTAGAATGTTATGTTGATGAACATTACAGGAATTAGAAGCAAGAAACCACCGCAACACTGCGTTGTTTCTAAAAACAGTTATAAACAACACTTCAGCTGTTATTTCATTTTAGAAACGAAAACATACTCTCAACAACATTTCACTTTTATTATTTCGCTTAATGAGTTTCCCAATTCGAACCTAAAAACTGTTTTAGTTTACTGGATTTATTGTTTTTTGCAAGGCTTGAACCGGAGCTGCGAGAAAATTCACATTTCACAACTGGCATTTGGGAGGGATCTATTGACAACCTTCTAATGGTATTACTACGTAAAATATCGTCACAAATGTGAGGGGAAAAAGTAAATTTGGGGCTTCTGGCGGCAGTAGAACGTCATAATACACACGATTATTATACACTCTTATTGCAAATGTTCCCCAAAGAACACTTACCGTGTTCGAAATTGTGGATTGTTTATACATTTATTATGTAAAATTATCTGTAGATTATGCCGTTGTACTACACCGTTCAGCTTTTCCCAAGAGAGACATAAGATACATCATACCCGATAAATAAGCAGCTTTTAGTTTAAGACTACTATGCGCTACCAGCTATGTTCCTGATTAGATCCGTACCGATATACATATAGATTCTACTTCAGATTATATTTTGGCTGTTGCAAGGTACATTTGCATACATAGAAATAATGATTGAGTAAACTGTTGGAAATGTCTATTGAAAATTATAGAGATAGCATTGCTCGAAATACTTCGATTCTTTACGTAATTCAGTGCTACTGACGTCAACAATAATTTAATCAATTCATTCGTAGTAACTGCAAAAGATATTGCTATATTGCTGAACATAGATCTCTTTCAAAGACTGCCACATTGAACAATTTTTAACGTCATCGCCTCATCGGTCCATCTTATCCAGAGATAAATGATCAATGCCCGGTTAAACTCTGCCTATGGATTATAGCTTTTTTAATACATATACATAGGTACGCTATTTGTTTTTATCTCCTCCTAACATCTTTTGCTTTATATATATATTTGCATAAAATAAAATAAAAATAAATAAAAATTAAACATTGCATTCAAGTCTGCCGGATTCGAATGCTTCTAGAATTTTCGAGTGCTGCTGCGGTATGAGTATGGTTGACGGATGAGGTCAACTCCGAATGACCTGCCCATTTATTGATTTGTCAATCACAAAATACTAATTCGTTCTACATGCCTTAACTGCCTCAGCATACCTTGCTGTGATGACTCTACTTTGCTGATTTTGTACTATATCCAACTCTCACTACCATATTATATTAAGACAAGGGCTAGATAAATATCATTATAATGCACGACAATACCATGATTTAGATATATATAATATAGGAGCGAATAATATACAATCACTGTTTACCATCAATTGAAATACAGAAAGTAAACAATTTCCGCATGAATATGGTCGATAAGACTACAATAAGGTAATATTACCAATGCTAAGAAGTGCATCAGGGCACTGTGGTGTGCCAGTCGGAAAAGGCTGGAGATTGGTACATAATATTGCAATCTCCGTTGGCAAACACTCAGTATGTGCGTTAGGAAGCAATACTTATTCGCGTCGAGCGCCCGTGGTTAAACTTTCCCACGTACAGCAATCCGCTCTTTCGTATTTAACCAGTGGCGGTTAAATCGTCTTGTTTTGTATGTACCTACGTATATTGCAATGGTAGCTTTGATTACTGATGTTTCAATTTATGATTCACATTCTTGTTGAAAGTAGGAAAGTAGACAATGAAACAGTTATAATATCAATTGTGGTCATCATCATCCTCATAGCGATTGCCTAGTTGTATCCAAAGTTTGCACTTGGAGCCCGAGGTCCGCTTATTATTTTTTTATTGGTATTCTAGACCTTCTAACCCTGAGAGGATAGCTTACGTTAGAGCATCGTCCGTTGTTTAGCAAGTGTACTGAGTTGCAGGTGAGGTTGGCTTGAGCCTCTTACGTAGGGACGTAGGTAGGGCCCATTACACCCTATGATGACAATTCAAGTATCTATCGGAAAGTATAGTATCTGAACGTCGCACTTATGGAAATGAAAAGTAACGACAGTTTTAATTTTAGTTCATTGCATATTAAGTATGGCAACTTTAAATATTACTTGAGTGTGTTTAAGTTGTGAGGCAAAGACAGATGACAAATGACATTGGTGCCGAGAGGGGTATTGCTAAAATGGATACTGAACAACGTAACGTGCAATTGCGGCATAGTGAACCTCAGTGAGGTTTCTTATTGAGGTTAGCTGTTTACTATACGTGAGTGTGATTTATTCTAAGTTTAATTGAATCCTAAATATTGTAAACATTCTTGATGTTTTTGTGGAACTAATTTATCGGATGGTCATTTTGACACAGTAAAATAGTGACGTGAAATGTCAATTTACTATCGAAAACAAAAAATCTAATGCGAGTCGCGAGTTATCATCATCATCATCATATCAGCCGTAGGAAGTCCACTGCTGAACATAGGCCTCCCCCATCGACTTCCATTTCGACCGGTCTGTAGCGGCGAGTCGCATTGCAAGTGGAAATAATCTAAGAAGTGCATTTTCACATGGTTTTTATAATTATTTTTTTAAATTTCGAATTTCAAAAAGCAAATGCCGAGTGGTGTGATAAATAAGTAGTTATCAGAAAGTTGTTTCTTCAAACTTAGTATTTCTTTATACGAAACTTCATGAGCAGACAAATGTCAAACATCATAGCGTGCCACTAGTTTAAGAGTAGACAGACTGTTTCCTTCTGCCCTTACACAGGTAAGGGTAGATGCAAATAGATGTATGTATATTTTGTTATTACGTTATTTAATAAACAGGGTAAAATTATCTTCAAACCTTTTCGTACTGTTGACTATTCATTTTGACCCTGAAGGCTTTGATTTGCCCCAAGACACATGGGTAGTGTTTCATAAAGCTAACTTTTGTCTTTAATTTCATCTTAACCACATTAAGTTTAGCCCTCTCTTGGTGATTACGAAATGGAAAATACAGAAATTAAGGCGAAGTTTTGGCGGGTGCCTCTTTTATGACGTGTTCTTATCTCTGGGTGCGGCGCGTGTGGCGCGAGTGTGGACCAACCATGGCAACTTTGCGAGTCAAAACTTTCATACATTGTTTTCTTATACTGTATTGCCATTGCATAAGGAATAAAATGGTATGTTTCTATCAATCTACTTGCATGTTTAAAGTGGCTGATGTTGTACAAGTGGTACCTATTGTGGCAGCGTCGCTTTGTTTGCGAGTGTCGCCGATATATCTCGAAAGTTTTGCGGTGCAGCAACGCATCTGTACATGTCTAGTTATACCAATTATATCGCGAACGGCTAAATATTAGGTAGGTTTTTGTATGTATCACACTCTCACATGTATACATATATTTATGTATATAAAATTGTTAGGCCGCCAGGATCTTCGGGGTCCAAACCAAGCCGGTACTCCTATTGATTGACGGAGGAGGCTTTGGCGTAGGTTATTCTTTAAATGTCGAGAAGTACGATACCAGTCGCTCCCGTAAAAACCAATCAATCCAAAATATGTAAAGGAGGTGTGGAAGAGTGGACCCCGGGCTCCGTAGTGCAAGCTTTGGAAGCTGGTTGCATTTGCTGGTTGGATTGACGCTCGGATGAAGAAGAGATGAAATATAAGAAATTGTCAGTCAGATCAGGGGGCCTACCGCCCAAGTGTCGTCGACTTGAACTCGATTCCGACGGTTGATTACGATGCCGATTGCACCTAACACTGGGCTACTATGGCTTTTATGGGTGCGACTGCCGACGAGTGGGTTCTGCCCTCCTATTGCACCTAACACTGGGCTACTATGGCTTTTATGGGGGCGACTGGGTGCTGCCCTCCTATTGCACCTAACACTGGGCTACTATGGCTTTTATGGGGGCGACTGCCGAAGAGTGGGTTCTGCCCTCCTATTCCACCTAACACTGGGCTACTTTGGCTTTTATGGGGGCGACTGGGTTCTGTCATCCTATTGCACCTAACACTGGGCTACTATGGCTTTTAAAGGGGCGACTGCCGACGATGGAATTTCGTCCTCCAACCCCTTCGTTTATTCCTTCCTTCTGAAACATACGAAAACAACAAACAACACAGCAAAAACGTTTAAGTAGGTAACGTAAAGATTAAAGAGTGTTTTAATTAGTCGCTAGAAAGCAGAATAATTAAAAAAAGCAGGCTAAAATTGGAAAAACCAAAATTATTTTCAAAGAAAATAATATTCAAAACGACAGCTCATGCCGTTGCGGCACCGCAATGAAGTGTCATTTCATTGCAATCTGCTGCATTACTGCAAGACATGCTCACCACAACCATAAATAAAAATTCTAACACACTCACTTTACCACGTAGAAAAACTCCTATTAAACCTTGGTTGACACCGGGCTTACTACGTTGCTTGAGGACGAGAGACAAAATGCATACCAGGTTGAGAAATGATACTGAAAATGCAATCCTGAACGTTACTTATCGTAGATACAGAAACTTTTGCACCTCTTTACTTAGGAAATTAAAAATTCAGTACGAAAAGTCAGTGCTAGAGATTGCAGGTAAAACTAGTATTAAGAGGACCTGGGAAGCTATAAATTCTATCACTAACTACAGAACCAAGTCTCATGGATCTCACGACTTATTGGCACGGTGCTCCACACCACTGGCTGCCGTTGACTCCGTAAATGATTACTTTGTAAATATAGGTCATACCTTGGCAAATTCAATTAAACAGTGTAATGACTCTAAAAGCACTACAGACAAAGCATTACTGTCTCCATCTTCATCGTTTGTCCTTTTGGAAACAGATCTTACAGAAGTTATAATTTTAATCAACTCTCTCAAGAATACTAGTTCGGTAGGGACGGATAACATCTCGGCTAAAGTTATAAAACAAAATAAAGAAATTCTGGCTGGTCCCATAGTCCATATTTGTAATCTATCCATTTGGAAAGGCACATTCCCTAGAATATTTAAGGAGTCTATCATAACACCTGTATATAAAAGTGGAGACAAAACAGCTGTAAGTAATTATCGGCCCATCTCTATACTCCCCACTCTCTCTAAAATTTTGGAAAGGATTCTTAATAATAGACTCGTTATGTATCTTGAGAAAAACCGGCTTATCTCGGACAATCAATTCGGATTTCGGAGAGGAAGATCAACTGCCGATGCAGTGTTTGAATTAACCGACACAGTGGTAAGAAAACTGGACGCGGGGAAAAAATGCCTGTCAATCTTCTTGGATCTTGCCAAAGCGTTCGACACCGTTTCAATTGATCTGCTAGTTAAAAAACTCGAGCTCATGGGAATAAGAGATCTCCAGCTAAAGCTGTTTCAAGACTTTTTAAAAGAAAGAACACAGTGCGTGCGTGTTGGGCATGTGACCAGTAGTCCTCGTGAGGTCACTTTTGGCGTTCCCCAGGGAAGCATACTTGGCCAAACTCTCTTCTTGGTGTACATAAATCAGTTATGTAATATGCCAGTTCCAAACGGCCGTATAATTACTTTTGCTGACGACACTGCGTGTGTTTTTTGGGGGGAAAGCTGGAGCGAAACTTTTAATAATGCCCAAATTGGTTTCAATAACATCGCAAAATGGCTTCAAACAAATCTGCTTAGCCTCAACACCGATAAAACTAGGTTCTTAACTTTCTCCATGAGAAACAATGCACAGGCCTTGGTTGCAGATGCCTTTAATATAAAAGCACATTCGCATAACTGTCCTGCCCTACACATTCAGTCTATAATATGTTCTTGTAAAATCCTAAATAAAACAGCAAGCATCAAATACCTCGGAATCATAATAGACCATAATCTGACTTTCAAATCGCATATTGAGCTTTTGACCTCCCGTATCCGAAAATTAATAGCCATTTTTAAAAATGTTCGTCATGCAGCCTCTCCAGGACTTATGAGGACCATATACTTGGTCCTTTGTGAATCTCTGATTACTTATTGCATCGACTCTTGGGGAGGTGCAGACCAAACCCACTTGCTCTCTCTGGAAAGAGCCCAAAGAGCCGTCCTTAAGGTGAGTCAATTCCGCCCTTTCTTATATCCCACTTTCACTTTATATCAGGATAGTAAAGTCCTGACGGTAAGGCAACTTTTCATTCAGAGACTAATGCTAAGATACCATAAACTTGTAGACCCTGAAAAGGTGAAGAAAACACAAAGCAGACGTATTAGCCATAAAGTATTTAGTGTGACAAAATTAAATACCATCTAGACAAATAATTTCCCTTGTTTTCTGGGCAGCTTTCTATTCAATAAGATAAACAAAGAGCTTAAACTACATACAGTGAACTATCACAAAAGTAAAACATCCCTATATGAATGGTTGCATTGTTTAAACTACAGTGAAACTGAAAATGTAATACAAGTTAAAAAATTATAAAAAAAAAGGACAGTCACCTCATTCTCCTTTCAAGTCCTCTCATATGTATAATAAGTATATATTTGTGCACAATACACACCCTCATACATACACACCCTCACACATACACACCCGCACATACACTTTCATACAACATCACTGTTCAAAACCATGCATGCACTCTACTGGAGATAAGATGAGTGTTTAAATATGTTAGTTTTATTTTTGCAGTCTTGTGCTTTAACGCCAATAAAAATTTAAAAATAGGGGCAAGTGTTCTGATACCTATATTACAGGTTTCGACCTAGTTTAGGATCAGGATCGCTTACCTTCCGAGTACTTGTCATTTTAATGTTAAACTGCAAATATTGTAAACTTTTTTTCTTTTGTACTTAAGTTTGAAACCCTGAATAAATTATTATTATTATTATTATTATTATTATTGCGGTGCCGCAATGAAATGGCACTTCAAAGCGACGCGTCGGAATGGCCGTCAATTTGAATTTTTTTAGGCGGCAGCTATTTAACTGTCAAAAACAGCGTTTCATTGATTCTTACGCCGCGCCGGCATCGATTATCAATTGGGCGGTACAAGATGGCTGTCAAGGTCGACGGCCATTTTGTACCGCAACATTCGACGGCTGTGATATCGACGACACTTGGGCGGTAGGCCCACTGGTTTTCTAATTTGAAGGCTAGGCTCGTAATCTCTCTCTCTCGTAATCTCGTAATCTAAAACTATCACATAACGAAAAGTGATTGAATTATGAATTAACGAAAAAATAGATATTCTGCTCATAAAAAATACTATATCGTATTGGTATGGTTTTAGTCTTATCTCAATATAATCTCAGTTCAGTCATACAAAGATGCATAAAAATGTCAAACTTGACGTATTAAGAGGGTAAAACGCATAATGCATTCAATTACATCGCTATTTTGTTGGATCCGATACCCAACTAGTGGGAAGAAGCTATTAGACTGTATGTATATTGTTAATTTTATCACATAACTAAGGAAGTTATGAAATTACATTAACAACAATGCAAACCCTTTCTTTTTTTACGTGCGGAAATCCCTTCGAATACCCCCCCGCCAGCCAGCGGGGGTGGTTATGTCGAGCTGGAACCGACTAAAACCGCACGGTGTTCTCCCCAAGTGTCCGTTGCCGACCCCGGGTAAGCCCTCGAAAAACCCTGCCCAAAAAGTTGAAATCTGTCAAACGTCAAAGTCGTTGTCAAGTAGATTTAATTAACAAGCAGTCTTACCCTGACGGACTACAAATTTATAAGGGGAGGTACACCAAGATAAAGTACGTGCGGCTACGTGCATTAACTTCCAAACGAGCAGGGGATGTTAATCATAAGGTTTTTAATTCATGTTGTATTTTAGCTGCACTCTAAAATTCTTTACTTTTGAACTTGTATTGAACATTGTGTTCGAAAAGCGTCCTATTATTATTTTTTAGGCATTTCTTTACATACCACAACTTCATAATTGATAAAATACAAATAATAAATGAAACTTCATAATTATGTTGAAATTGCTTAAATGGTTTAGGTTGTAGAGCGTGCCATAAAATAAGACATACATATATAGATATACAGGAAAAAGAAGAATAACATGGAATACTACTCATAAAGACAATAAATAAACAAAAGTCAGAAGACAAATAATCAAAGTACAGAATTATCAAATTAATTACCACTACATTCTCTACGTTAAAACGTTACTCAAAGAAACATATATCTATATATTAATACGTGAAAGGAAAACTTTACTTCTTTTTTACCAAAATTGCGCGGACGGAGGAGTGTGAGATTTCGCATTGTTATAGCTTATATGGAGGGGGAGTGCAGAAACCGTTTTCAGGGTTCCGTAGCCAAATGGCAAAAAACGGAACCCTTATAGATTCGTCATGTCTGTCTGTCTGTCGGTTCATATGTCACAGACACTTTTTTCCGAAACTATAAGAACTATGCTGTTGAAACTTGGTAAGTAGATGAATTCTGTGAACGCATTAAGATTTTCACACAAAAGTAGATAAAAAAACAAAAATTTTGGGGGTTCCCCATACTTAGAACTGAAACTTAATTTTTTTTTCATCAAACCCATACGTGTCCATCCGTCTATGGATAGGTCTTCAAAAATGATATTGAGGTTTCTAATATAATTTTTTTCTAAACTGCGCGAAAGTCACTTCCAAAGTGGTAAAATGTAAACTTATAAAATAAGAGAATGATAAAACATTACCAAGTAAACTGTACCATGTAACATTGCTTTGAACGAGATCTAGTAAGTAGTTTTTTAATACGTCATAAATCGTAAACCGCAATTTACCTTTCATTCAATCAACTCAAATTATAAAAATAAAATAAAAACATTTAATTTCATAAACATAAACCTTATGCATAAACCATGAACCAATATTTTCTAATAATAAATCTGTAATAGGTGCCTAAGTAAATAATAATTATAATTCGCGCGGGGCGTGGCTTGAATGAACTACAAGAATTTTTATATTATGTTACTTGCTGCTACCCTTTATGGACGAGTCCAACTCGCACTTGGTCGGTTTTTCTTTTTTAAATTGTGCATAAAAAATACATTAAATCAATAAATAAAACATCACACACACTACTATGCATTTGAAACACACACAGTCATGTTACTTACGTGAGTTTAATTAACGTTTTGATTTAGATTTGAAATTCTTTTTTAGCTCTAGTACAGAGAAAAAGTTTAAGTTTAAGTTCCAATTATGAGCCAGATGTTCGTATTTTGAGAATATTGAAAGGCTTTTTGTATACATGTGAAGTGTTCAATAGAACAGCCATGGTATTCTGTAAGAGTGTTTATAAATTTCAACATCTCAATCCGAGGTGTGTGATATCATAGTCCGCCATAAGTAATTTGTTACTCACCTCGGATTCAGCTGTCAAGATTTATAAACTCTGTTACAGAATACCATGGCTGATTGCAATGTTTGTTTCTATTTCCCGAGCTGAGAGAACAGCCGTTGTACTTTTATACCTATTGATTTTGTAAGTTGGCGTAGTACAGTATGCTTAAACGTAGTAGCTATAGTTAAAATAATGAATACTCGTCATTGAAATACTAAGGAACTAGCTGTGAGCACTATACAGTCTGAACAGGAACTGTCAAACAGCAATCATCATCACCTCTCCTTTTAATTAAAACAAGACAATTGTTTCAACGTCTGATTTTTGTTTGTGTTATAGCAGATCACTGTTAATAATAATAATAACATAGAGTATGGATTTTGTTATATTTTAATTGCTACGGAGAATTACTGAAATAGGACATGTTCGCCTTTTCCCTCTCCAGTGAACGCTGCGAATGGCGCCAACATGATTTTCAGCGAAACAGATTAATAAAAAATAATAAAATCTGATGTAAAGTAATTTATTACACGATTTATATTTTTTGTGTTTCGCAACTTATGACGACTTATAATAATAATTATTAAGTAGTTTAAGAAATGTGTCAAAGAAATTCTGTTATAGAACCAGTCCCAGTCATTTGAAAATCAGTTGGAATTTTTTGTACGAAATTATTTTAAATATGAAATTTTACAGGCTTCTAAGGGTTCTTCCTAAGGAAAATAAATAATGTCTGTTTGTGATACGATTTTTATTTAGGTGTCGAGCACGGTTTGACAGTCTTTAAGTTATTGTTTATTTGCAGTCACATTTATATCTGCGTTATTTATTTGTCTTGATTGATACTTTAATATTCTCGTTTAAAACATAAATATAGTATGAACATACTATAATTTTATTATTTATAAAAAAATATAATAATATTATAAAAAAATTCCTCATTAGAATAAAATTATAATAAGGGAAGACAAACGTGTTTCCTTGTTATAATCATAAATATATACTTAAATTTAATATTTAATTCGAACAGAATTACCAAAGACGATTACTGACATCTATACGTCGCTTTCTGAGAATATTCTCCAAATTCATCAAATAGTCAAATTTCTAATAAAAGGTTTAACAGTGAATTTCGCCAGACAATCAGGCGTTAACGGGTTGGAGTGTTCATCGGTTGACAATGAAAGTGTTTCATTGAGCTGTCCATTTGTTGGGTAGGAGAGGCAGGCACGTCGAGCCGCGTAACGCAGCCGGCGCGGAAAGCACGTTAATGGATCTTTAGGCCGATACCTGTCAGATGACTGTCGACAACATGCGCCTCTTGTGGATTTTGTGGACATAACATAGCTGCGTGAAGTTGTGGTCCGAGAGCTGGTAAACATTTTTGGGTAGGTATTTGAAGCAATCTGAAAATTGATCAGATGCCTCCCCCATAATATCTTAATACAGAAACGTAGACCTGGCTGGAGGGTAGCAGTTATTTAATTTATTTCCTTTGATCTTCTCCACAAATAACACACACTCCTTTATTAATGTGCTTTTTAGGTATATATATATATAACTATATAACTCGCCTTGAGCATATTTCTTGTAACTATTTGCAAAATAGTTTTGCAAGCATCTTCTAAGGTTAAAATCCCTCGCAAATATCCTTTTTTTGCCATGCGAAAATCCCCTCGGATACCCTCCCGCCGGCCAGCCGGTAAAGGTTTTGTCGGGCTCGGACAAAACCGCACGCCGTTTCGGGTCTTCAGATGCTGGGGTGGTCCAAGGCATTTCCCTCGCGCCCCGACTGACCCAGGCTTCTTCCCATTCAAGTAATGGGAAGAAGCCTGGAGAAGCAGCCTAGCAGAAGGCAGTGGTTCGCTCCATTGCTGTGAGCAAGACGCCTAGCGAGAGGACTCCCACTCTAATAACAGTCACGATGGCCGGTATTTTCTTTATTTTTCAATATTAAATATTTTTACTTAAAAAAATACAAGCAGTGTGTATTTATAAAAAATATTTTTTTGAAATATGTGACAGTATAGGGATTTTAAAATGACCACTGCCCTCCAGCCAGGTTTGCGTTTCTGTATTAGGATATTATGGAAACACCTACCTAAAAAATTCTACCAGCTCTCACTCTATTGCGCTGTTACCATTATAGAGTCTGTGACCTCATTGGCAAGAGGTGTAGGTATGTATGCAGGTAATGTGTGTGATTAAACAGCGCGCCCCAGCGTGAATGACGAACTCATTGTTTGGATGTCAATCACATTGTCAACTATTGTGTAGTAGATCATTGCCAACCATAATATATATTTATCATACCTTTACGATATTTAATAGAGGGGCCACTTCCATTATGTTGCCTTGTTGAAGCGCATAAATCGTTTGAGTGATTACAAAAAGTCAACTTTCCTTTTAGCCTTGAATGTTATAAGTACTTATTTTTTTTTAAATATAATTAAAATATCAAAAAATATGCTTGCTCTCAATATGAGGAGCTAGTTTGGTAGTCACCTGGCAAAAATTTGATAGCGATTACTTAATATTCTTGAAACGAACACATACGTATGTCTGTTGACTGTTTGTGTTTGTTCGATACTTCCCTCTACGTGAAATTATAAAATCACTCTCGACGCTACATCAGATTAATGTTAATTAAACTGAAATAGCATCCAACTTCAGTATTGTGGGAGACCGATATTCTTAGCAATCCATGCATTCTCCGTGCGGGTGCCGGGTCCATCGCGTTGCTGAGTTGGGAAATCGGGACAGTGCCTAGGACTTGCGACCCAAGTGTAGGTTTAGAAGGGGCCCCTTTTGTTGATGTACATCAACACTCACCTTCACTACCCAAGTTCCCCTCCCTGCCTAACCAAATTTGATACGAACCTACTTGTGCCGCTTTAGACATTCGTCCTAGTAATGAGCTTACTGTAACTCTCGATAGGCCTAGATCTTTAAGTAGGTTATAGAGAGATTTTGCTAGTATACCTCTCGCTCCCACTTCCACTGCATACAAATTAACCACTTAACCGTTTTTGATTAATTCGTTTGTGAGATCATAGTATTTATTTTTCTTTATTGTGTGGTCCTTCGGTATATTTGTTTCCCACGGTACAGTAAGTTCCACAAGGATCACAGGTTTTAACCTTTTAGGATAAAGGAATATGTCAGGTCTAGATGACGAAACCCCAACATCCTCCGGAATTCTATAGTGCTTTTCATACGTGTCGATTAGGCGAGTCCAATCTGGGGCAGTATCTAAGATTGAATAAGGTTTGTTCCTGGATGTTATGGATGAACCTTCAGACACAAAGTTGATATGGAGTCTGTTAGTAGTCCATCCTTTTTGGGCTCTAGCTACTGCCAGACTCATTGCTTCACGTATGATGATAAGCACCTTATCGTGGCGGCGTGAATATTGAACTCTATCGAGAAGCACCCTACATCCTACTAATATTTGTCTAGCCGTCCCTATTTTATTACTTCGTGCCACCAACCAGGTGGACACCGAAGTCTTAAAATCACGCAAAAAAAAAAACAAAATCTTACACCCACTTTTTATCACTTTTCAAGACGTTTCACATGATTCTAAGTCTAATTAAGCAAAAAAAATTTTTGTGTCGGTCTGTCTGTTGGTCTGGATGTCTGGATGTGTGGATGTCTGGATGTCTGTTTACGCAATAACTCAAGAACCACTTATCCGATTTAAAAAATTCTTTCGCCAATCATCTTGTTTGGTTAATGGGAAGAACTGATTAGATTTTGGGGTTTGTACGTTCAAGGTTTCGGGTACCTACTATACAAATTGTCCGTAAAAATCTTTTACAAGTGAGTTTATTTCGAGTTATCAGAGTAACGCGTATTTGACTTTGACATTTGAGTGACAATGACAATACGTATATTGTATATTTACATAAAACAACCAGACTCTGAAAGAAACTGAAATATAAAATATATTTTTTTGTGTTTTTGACGTCGAAGACGTTTGATTTGATTTCATTTTCTTCATATTTATTGCTCAATATATAAAGACGCGTCGAATAATATGCATAAAGCCTAAGGTCTGTAATTTTGAATACAAATACTACAACAAAAATATCTAAGTTTGGCCCGAAGTTTGACAATCACTGTGTGATTTCCGCCCCACTAGATTTTATTATTATATTACAGTACTGGTAGTGGTATTTTACTACACTATTAGGTTCCTATAATATATCGTTTTATTCTTTATAATCTTGCAATTTTGTTATCATTAAAAAGCTGTAGAGTCATAAGTTATTCAGGTTAGTAGGTAATTCAGGTTGTGCCAATCACCTTTTCCGTTACATGGATTGAAATAAAATCGGAAAAAAGAAACAATCAGAAACCTGTGTGGAACCTAGTAATTCTGGTCAAACAAATAAAAAACCATTTCGATCCAACTTTTCAGCTAGATTTCAACAGATGCGCGCTCGTCCAAAGTTCAATGGAATTCAGAATTTTATTCCGATCCTGTGTTAATGAATTCGCATAATGAAAGTTCAGTGTGACCATTTACTACTTTTCTATAATTATATAATAAAATTCTAAATTTAATGTCACTCCAAATTGGTTTGTGTTGGTGTAGAACTTAGAAAATAGATGCTTATTTCACAAAACTTGGCTAAACTGTCCCGTCCACGAGTCGTGTAGCAAGTTTTCGACATGTTACTGAGATCGCATTTCGTATTCATCAAACATCCATTCTAGTCTCAATATACGTGCCGAAACTTGGTATCGCCCTGGGGTTCATCTTAGTTCCCGCAATGGGAACTTGTGAATTCATGTTGGCGAACTTACGGATCGCTTGTTTACAGCTCTATACAAGGTCGAATTGAATATTACTCACGTAATATATATCTGCAGATTATGGCATTATATAATTATGGTAAGTATTTGAAAGGTACCTACTCGTAATATTACGTCTCATTTTTTGAAGTGAAAACTTCATTAGGCGCGTTGAGCACTTTGCATATAAGCACTGTTTGGGTGAAGAAAAGAGAGAAATAAAGAATAAAATTTCTTTCCATCATAATAGAGAAACATGCCAGTAGACAACATAACATGCCATAAGAAAAGTGCTAGTAGACACATTCTTAACTTTGTAATTTGTTAAATTTGAATTAAATATTTATTAGCCTCAAGCTCTACATTGTAATTCTTATATGGGTACCATTTTTTTTTCTTAATTTTTTAATATTTAGGACACGTCAATTTGACTTCACCTCGCCTGATGGTAAGCTGAAGGTAAAGTCTCAGGAAAGAGGGTCACCATTACATACACGTACCATGTTAATAATGGTGGCACTCAGCTTGACGGCCTCATCAGAAGAGGATTGTCGTCGCAGCACCGCGTGACACTGACCGGACCCCACTAGTGCTGCGACCACAATCTCCATGCCCGGCTATGCACTTGCTGACCCCTGAACGCAATCAAACCGAAGTTCGATTACTATGGAGGGTTTTTCGCAGTCGTGCACGGTGGTACCCACCCGGCCGAATTTTGTGACAAATTTGTGTCATCAAATTTCTACCACCAGTGAACGGTATTTGATGACGGTACTCGTCATAATGAATAAAAAACGTTGTTTTGGTAATTCAAAGTATAAAGGCACATATTTTAGGCACCCGTGAATTACTTTAAAGGTTAGTTTCGTTAGATCATTGTGTCGGGATACCATTTTACCTAATATCAAGATTAAGTCATATCATATAGATTAAGTAAAATCATGAAATCTTATTCTGTTAAAATTAAATAAAAAATTTAACTTAAAAAAATAGTTTTAATATTAAAATCCAAGTATTTTTTTATTTTAATTTGAGTTTTTATTAGCAATACTATTTATGTTATTTACTATACATTTACATTATTTTTGTCTAATAGCTATTGTGTTAGTGGTCTCAATCTAATATAAATTCCTAGATATTAGAAAATAATAACAATATGAGAAGGAGCAAAACATGAGTTATTAGTATACTTAGATAATGCAATATCAAGTAACACTTACAAGTCTTTGTCTGTTGAAATAGTGAATACAATTCCGTGCAATTTCTGAAGTTTTCCATGCGACCGCAGGTGCCATTTATAGAACATTTCTGTTCGTTTTAATGTCTCCTAACACCTTTCATATTGTGTGTTTGGCCCTTTTCACTGCAGATATTGTAGGTTCGACATTATATTTGGAATTGGTGCCTTTTCCTATACGAAGAATATGTATTTAGGTAGGCATAAAATGCAAATACTGGCAAATAATTGAATAATCTAGAGTACAAATGAATTAATATGAACGGGTATTGCAACTGTTCTTCTTATTACTACGACGCTCCTAAAACATTAAAAGGTGTAGATAATTGTTTTGGGAAATCGAATAGTGCAACACTTAAAAAGTACCTTGTTTTTTTCGTGCGGAAATCCCTTCGGATGGCCAGCGGGGGCGGTTATGTCGGGCTTGAACTGACTAAAACCGCACGCCGTCTTGGGTGTTCATACGTCAAGGTGTAAGGTTTCTAGAATATCCGTCGCACCCCGACTGACCCTGGGCCATCTCCGGTTTCGAGATGGCCGCCTCGGGCCGAGGACGGAGGTCGTTAAGCGACCTCCGGCGCCTGAGTCGCCTGCGACGCGCGGCGTGCAAGTTGCGGGCTCGGCGAGCCGGGAGAGTTCTAAATCTCTCCCGGGCGCGCTCCGCCATCTCCTTCGCGAGCATTACATGCTCGCAGAAGGAGGTGGCAGCGGCCCACGCGCTCGCGCTCCGCACCATTGCCGCAATCATGCTGCCGAGCGAGAGGACTCCCACCCCGATGGCTGCCACGAGGTCACGCCTCGGCGCCTCCCACGCCGGGCAGTCCGCCAGCGTGTGCAGCCCTGAGTCCTCGCTCGCGTCGCAGTGATGACACTCAGGCGTTGGCTCCTTCCTGATCCGATGCAGGTGGTTCCCGAAGCACCCCTTCCCGGAGATCACCTGCGTCAGTCGGTACGAGAGGTTTCCGTGTCGCCTCTCTAGCCAATCCTCCATGATGGGCCTTACCGCCGCTATTGCGGCGTGCCCTGCGCTTGGTCACCCAAGTCGTTCCTTCCACTTCACCACGATGGCCTGGTGGAGCTGGGACTGCACGGCCTCGATTTCTCGAGGCTTGGGGTTCCATCCCTGCTCCCGCACCTCCTTTCATCACTGGTACAGTTGCGGAAGGGCTCTCGCCTCCAGGTCCCATGGCGGAGTTCCGGCAAGGAGACTCGCCGCCTCGAAGGAGATCGTGCGGTACCCGCGGATGACCCTGATGGCCATAACTCGCTGCGGAGCGCGCAGCATCCGCACAGTTCTGGTTCTCAAGGCCTCCGCCCATATTGGGCACCCCTACAGGGCCATGGACCGCACGATCCCCGCGTAGAGTCTCCTGCAGGAGTCATCGGGCCCCCTCATGTTGGGCAACAGCCGAGCCAGAGCGAGAGCTGTGCCCTTCAATTTGGGGGCCAGACTCCGAAGTCTGGCCCCCTGTGCTCTCCGAAGTCCCATCGGCCGTCGAGCACGAGCCCCAAATATTTCATTTGGGGCTTGATGCCGATGCGATTTCCTTCCACGATGAGACTGGATCCCTCGGGTGGCTTGCTCCTAGGCCCATGAAAGAACAGGGCCTCGGTTTTATGCAGAGCCACCTCGAGACCCAGCCGCCGGATCCGCTCAATGACGTGGGTAACCGCGGTCGTGGCCTTTAGGGTCGCTTCGCGGTACGTCGCCCCGCACGCCGTCACGAGCGTGTCGTCCGCGTAGCACGTGACGGCGGCACCGCCGACGAGCTCACCGCGAAGCACCCAGTCGTATCCGATGTTCCACAGGAGCGGCCCCAGGACCGATCATGGAACATCGTGGAACACCGCACGACATTTCACGCCGACCGAAACCGGTCACGGTTGGGTAGATGACGGCTCTCTCCGTCAAATACGCCCCGACTATGCGGCGGAGGTAGAGAGGCACTTCGTGATACACGAGCGCCTCCCTAATGCAACTCCAGGGCAAAGTATTGAACGCGTTGGCGATGTCCAGGGACACCACCAACATCACCTCACCCCGGGCTACTGCATCCTCTGCCAGAGCCCTCACGCGCATGATGGCATCCACGGTGGAGCGCCTCTGGCGGAAGCAATATTGGCCATCCGCCAGGTCCGGCCCCACTCTTGAGAGGTGCTCGACGAGGCGCTTCGCAATTACTCTTTCAAAGAGCTTGCACACCTCGTCGAGCAACACTATGGGCCGGCAGGCGGACGGCGAGTCCGCCGGGCACCCCTCCTTTCGGATGAGAACCAGTTTCCTCGTCTTCCACAATTTCGGAAACTGGCCCCGCTCCAAACATGCGCTGAGAAGCCCTCTCAGTAGGGGCTCGAGAGCGTCGTCGACTAGAGCTAGGACCCACGCTCGGCCTGGAATGCCGTCGGGTCCCGGGGCGGTGTGTTTGGCTCTCAGCCTTCCACTGCCAGCTCTAGTTCTACCCAAGTGACCTCGGGCACGTCGTCGTCTTCCACGTCGGGCGCCATGGGCAACTGAGGCGGAGTCATCTGCGGTGGAACATGTTCCACCGCCCGCGCTGGGAACAGTGAGCCAACAACTCCTCCGAGCAGATCTGGCTGGAGACACCGGGTTAACGGCGGGGCCTTGGGGCGCAGCTTGCCCCTCACAATCCGGTAGGGCCACCCCAAGGGTCCCGCTCCAGCGTCTCCAGCAGCTCGCGGAAGGCGGCCTGTTTGGCCCGCCTTATCTCCGCTCGGAGGGCTCCTCTGGCCTCCCTGTATCCCTCGTACAACTCCGCCTCTCGGGCCTCCGCATTTGCGGGGCGGTGACGCCTCCTACGGAATCGGGCCCACCGGCGGTGCGTGATCACGCAGGCCCGTCTGAGCTGCGCGATCTCCGACGACCACCAGTAGACCTGACCCCTCGGATTATAGGGCGAAGCCCTAGGCACTTAAAAGTACCTACTACGTTTGACACCAAACAAAAAAGTAAAATTTTCTTATAGTTTTAATATGGGAAATAAATACATGCACCAATAAATTTGTACCTAATATAATTCCATTTTTCTGTGATTCATAACATTATTTGATTTGTGGGCACATAACTTCTAACATCGCCTTAGACGCGTTGTATAGACGAAACTTCAATAAGCTAGGATATTTTCCATTTATATTGATATAATTGTGAATAGACTTAAGTTAATAACAGTCGAGTTGGTTTATTTGAGAATTGTGACTTTTAGTACTCATTACTCATAAAATAACTCGAAATTTAATTATTTTGCAAAATTTTAATACAGTTATGCCCAATTGACACTTTATTGCATTAAAATAAAGTTTTCAGAGAATTGGAAATACTTTGAGAAAGTAATGAATGCGTATTAATTGAAATTTTATTTAATTGTGCATAATAACTTTGTGTGATAATTTTTCCATTATGTTTCATCTTTCAGTAAATGTATTTGATGACCATTATCCATCGAGTCAGGCGAAATTTCTGGGAACAAGTAATGCGGCCTCGAGCCGTTGATGCCATTCTCGCTGGCCAGAATAAAACATTTTGAATCAGATTTAAAGCGAGTGGAAGTAGCTCAATAAATTGATGATATATTTTGATTTTTGATTGAAATGTAAAAAGGTGTTAGTAATACTGTTAATGCCTGAATACCTACAGTATAATGGTGGTTACCATCGCATTTACTTAACAGTAGGTACATTTTCTTTCTTTAAGTTTAGTAATCAGTGTTCATTTATGTATTTCCTATAAGGTAAACAAATTTACATCAATTAGATCTAATTTATAGAGTATCTACTGGCGCCCGCGACTTCACCCGCGTGCTATAATGATCCGTTTCCACTGGAATATATTTCCGGGATTAGAAGTAATAGGTTAGCTATGTGCTGTTCCGGACAATAATCTGTCTCTCTGCTAAATTTTAACCTGATTCGTTCATCCGTTCCGGTGTGATTGAATAACATCCATCTATCCATCCATTCAAGAAACTTTCGCATTTATAAAAGTAATATAAAATGAAATAAAATTGAAAAGAACGTGTAAATTTTTAGATTTTTTACAGGCTCCAGAAATCGGTATTTCTTGCCTCCATTCGCATGTTTATAGACTAGTTTTGTAATGAGACTAACTTTATACTAAATATGGACAGCTGACGGTAGTATTCACCGTGGCCGTGGCTTGCTTGTGACTATCATTGGCACATTCCCGACCTATTGATTCTAATAACTAGTAAGTTGTAGACCTTATTATATTAGACTTCGCTTAGCTAGTTTTTGATTTTAGATATGTTTTACTGCAATAAAATTCAGTCACATCCAGTAACAAAAGAGAGGTCAATGTGATGCTGGCCAGCGTCGCTCGGTCACGTCCTGAAGTGCGGAGCGCTGTAGCGCGCGACCGCCACTCTACAGTAAAAAGACCCGCGCCTTTCACCATTTTAATAATATATAGCAACTCTTTGATTTGCCATGAAATGGCATGTTGTTGTACATTCGATTTTATATATGTATGTACGAGATGTGGAATTAAAAGTAACTAGCAAAATATATAGATTTTGGTTTTTGTAATGTTTTGGTGTGTGTTGTGTAACACACACAAAGACCCTAAATAATAGTGCTCTATTATAGTTAATGAATATTTTGTCCTGTTCTGTCTTAATATATACCTTTTCAGTAAGATTGAATTGGAAAAAACATTCCTCAAATAAATTGTTTGTTTTTTTTATTTGTATATTGTTATCAACTTGGCACTTGGCACAAGTTGGTACCTGCGAGTGAAAGTGCTTGATGAAAGATTATTCTGTCAATCAGTGTACCGGCTTTTAGGTGAGGTTACCTTGAGCCCCACTGAGTTAGGTAATCTAGCACATATATTCAGAAGAAAAAAATGAATTGACTACCTTCTACCTTGTTATGAGGTCATGTAAAATTCAAGATGTGACAATTCGAAATTTCGAAATCAACCTTTACACTGTATTGCGGTTTATTAAAAGTCGTTTACGTATCGTTGAGGCTCAAAATACAACCAGATGATTGAATTGGAAATTCAATAATAAATCTCCTACATCAGACAATAAAACGACCGAAGATGTAAAAGGGCATCATAAATAAAGGCTTGAGTATAAAAGTGTTCTTTATGAAGTGTCGCCACAGTGGAGTTGAGGCCACACCGCGCCGCCATCGCCACCCGGCCGGCTGTCGTTGATACCTATTTGAAAGTCCTGTAATATTGAATCCGGCCGTCCCTCTTTTACGTACATCACGATTATCGATATCTTAACTAGTATATAATATTACATACCTACTCTTAAAAAGTATGTAAATACAACCGTTCTTAAGAAATATAAATACATAATAAATGAGTATAATACTTATGTTAACGTTATACTTTTAATGTATGTGGTAATTCTTACAATATATTAGAGCATAAGAACGTGATGTAATGTGATTCTTCAGCATGAAAACACAGTAAAGAATGTTGGATATAAATATTTTATTGGTTAGTCCCGTCTTAGTATAAATAAAGAGCTTGAATGTCGTAAATATATTTTTGTATACATTATTTATATACACTAACATTTAATCCCACAAAAGGACCGGTGAAATATTGGTATTTTGTAGAAGGTATTTTTGTTAACATTTGCCGTTCCTTATGACGAACCGTGCGGGTGGGGATATAAATATTTGACTTTGGGGTTATATGCCGAGCAAAGTAAGTACATTTTTAACGATGGTATTAGAAATAATTATTTTTTAAATCTGGAATCAGGTCTCAATATTATATTTAGAAACATAAAATACACATATTTTTCGATTATCTAGAAATTAACATTTAGTTTCTCATTTAATTTCACATATTTGCAATTCTTACAATAGGTAGGGGTAACTGTATATTGTGTATCCGGTTCTGCAGCAAGCTACCTAATTTTTTTTTATTATTAAAAACCTATCCAGAAATAAATTTTAAGGCTTTTTATTCAAATGAAAATTAAAAAGGCTACCATAGAATTAAATAATATCTTGATAGAAAACAAGTCTGAAACTGAAATGCCTCCATTAGGCCTCACTAACTAAATATTGTCATGTAATAAAAAGAAGTAATGTTTACTTAATCGAATTACAATCTCAATATTTATAAATATACCACAAAAAACCCTGCTGCGTTTTTTTACTGCAGTCTGCAGTTAATATAGTATATATGTACAATTCTTTTTAACGTTTTGATGTGTAAAATGATTCTTGACTTTACCTTGCAATATGCATGTCTAAAATTTCAGCAGTAAAAAATAAATATCATCTATGCAGTTCTATTATAAGTCCATCATGTCGTGTACCGTGTAGAAAAAATTGTTTAACCAAATATGGCTAAACTATCGATATGTCTTACAAAGGGCGTAAATGCCTCACTAGCACAGAACGGTGCCAACCGACAGAGGGTCGGAGCTGGCGAGGGAGAGTCTAATAAAATATGTAGATTTGATGACTTGTCACATTTTTTGTTACAAATCTGAGATTCAAAGTTTTTTAGTCACTTTACCAGGCTCTTCGGTTCTTTTCATTAAGACTTTAATAATGTAGAATTGGTGTACTTAAATCTTTTGAATGTGACGATGAACTAGGTAACGATTTCCTAGTAGTAGTAGCTAATTTTTTTTTGATAACGACGGGTATGGTGGTCGCATGGACAGTGCGGTAATCACCACATGGTATCGACCCATCATCTTACTTCTTTCTAAGGTGCAGGCGCATAGATGACCTCGGGCTCTAGGAGCGTCGTGCTGTAGTTACCTGCAATCATCATGCCCAGGAACTTTTTTATAGCAGCTTGGAAACGGCCAGGATCAAGACAACGTTTTTTGCAACTAACTAAGGGACATGGAGTAGTGTGAATATAATGAAGCATCTTATTGTTAGGTGCCTTAAATACTCCTGCAGGATCACGGTAGTCCGGATACACCTGTAACAGGTTAATGCCTGTAATGCTATTTCATAGTTTAATTGGTATTCAACATAACTGTAATAGCTAACCAACCTATTACTGGTAAAAAGTTTTTGCAAAATTTAAGGTTTCTTACAAACAAATACTAAGGACAATTTGAAATAAAAAGCGGCTGGAAGTATGCTATAATTGTGACCACTCTCGTAATCATTGCCATGACTCCTGTATACCAGGATTAACACATAGCAGTTACAAGCAAAAATACAGACATTGACTCCTAGGGAGTCCCAAATTAACTTTTTTTTCCCAAAAATTTTGTCACAAAATTCGGCCGGGTGGGTACCACCGTGTACGATTGCGAAAAACCCTCCATAGTAATCCAATTTCGGTTTGATTCCGTTCAGGGGTCAGCAAGTGCATAGCCGGGCAGGAGGATTGTCGTCGCAGCACCGCGTGACACCCACGTATCACGCGGTGCTGCGACGTCAATCCTCTTCTGATGAGGAGCTGAGTGCCACCATTGTTAACATGATACGTGTATGTAATGGTGACCCTCTTTCCTGAGACTTTACCTTCAGCTTACCATCAGGCGAGGTGAAGTCAAATTGACGTATCCTAAATATAAAAAAAAAGACGTAAATATGCAATTAATTTAATCAGAAGATATCAGCCATAGCCATTTCCTATTATATTTTTTAAAAACGCCTAAATGCATGAAAATGTACCCGAGTTGACACAAGATTCGTATATCATCCCAGATATCATTTATCTATAAACTTAGCCTAGAATAACGTTCATTGTGCCGAAGACATTTCCGGAGGATATGGATACTTCCAAGAAATTGAGTGACACACTGATCCACCTCAAGGCATGCCCTCGACATCCCCACGTGTACGGATGAAAATAACTTATAAGATTTCGATGATATATGCCAACATTGTTACTATTTGTCTATAAAGTAGTTTTTTTTATTTACTTAAGAAATTTTTATTCATTATAAATGTGCCAATTCCATTGTAACCAATTAGATTTTGAATACTAAAATAGTAATATTTTAATACAGAATAGTAAAATATTGTCACCAATGAATGCCACGGTTTAACATTGGCAAAGGACCGTCTTCTTCACTTCAACAAGTTTATAAGCACTGAAGTGGTCCTCTTTGTCTTCATTAGCACGAGACTAGACTAGTCGACAAGTGAAAAATGGTCTAAAATAGAGATACTGCTCTTAAAATTATGTGTGATACCGCATTGGATTCAGCATAAAGCCTAGAAAAATGTGCCATGAACTTGTATTAGTGCATAAACAATTGCAAAAGTCATAACCGATTAAAGAAGAAAAAAAAGGAATTTGTTTTTAGCCTATATTTCATAGACTATTAATATTTAAGAAATTTAAAAAAAAATATTCTTAAAGATGTGGAAATTTCCAATACAGAACTAACCCGCTCCTGGAACTCTATCTCAATTATTTATAATTTTAATTTAACGCTGAAAATGGGTCTTAGTGCGGCATTTTTAAATTGCGCGCGCGGCGTCAAAAGCGTTTACGACACACTTTGTTATTTTTTTGGTATTGAATTTTTTTTTTAAATATAATATGTATATTGCGAATCATTGCGTATCATATGCGTCATTCCGAATCCAATGACGTATCACACCTAATCTTAAGAGCAGTATCTCTATTTTAGACCATTATTTAATATTAGAATATTAGTTTCTTAATACAACCTTTAGACTCTCACTGAGAGCAGATTAGTGCACTCATGATTAGTTATAGTCTAGACAGAGTCTATCCCCTATGCCCTCAATGAATATATTATAGATATATTACTTTGTTAAATGAATTTATAATATAATATAATGTAAATAGTATATTATGCAACTAGTGAATAAAGGACGGATTTAAAGCGAGGGCCGTAGATGAGTCACGAGCAAGTGAAGGATTCTAATGATTGAATCACGAGCGCAGCGAGTGATTCAACTGTTAGAATCCTGAACGACGCGAGTGATTCATGGCCCTCGATATAAATTCGTACTTTATTCAGGAGTTGCATACTATACTTTATACCATGACTACGAGAAAAGACATAATTTAAGCGAAAATAGAAATTTAATCAAGAAATAAGAATTGTTACATTAATTGAAATGGACATTAAAATTAGAGCAATGACTGAAATTAAGCGTAATTTTCTTATTATTATCATTAGAGTGGTCAACTTGTGAAACAATATTTATTAATCTAATGCCAAACTCCTTGTCGCAAATATCGACCAATCAGATCTCGAGAATTTATTTGCACCAAAGAGTTTTGAATTTCGAATCTTAGCGCAAGGAGTTTGTGTAAGCATTGAAATAGAGACCGGATATATTTTTGTGTTCCAAATTCAAACACCAAAATAGTGAATAAAAACAAAACAGTGAATAAAAGGCCCTTTTATTCACTGTTTTGCGTGAATAAAATAAGCTTTTTAGAGTAGGTATGGTATAAACTATATTTTTAATAGTTTTTTAAATCTTCACGCATGTAACACCAATCAAAGTACAAAGTTGGATTTAATTGAAACACAGTTAACATCGAACCCAGACTTTTCATCGAACGACAATTGGTCGACATGACAATTCATCGACATACAATTGGCCGAAAACCCCATTGAGCGATAGGGATAATTGGTCAAAAAGTCAATTGAACGACAACGATTACTAGTCGACAACTCGTGGACACCGCGCGCTCCGACACGGTAAGATATAGGTTAGTTATCATTGTCGACCTAAGCTCATGTCGACCAAAAATGTGTCGACTAATTATAATGTCGATCAATTGTCGTGAAACCGTTAACATCACCACGTAAAGACACTATTTACGAATATTATGCATACAGCCAAGGCCCTGCCTGAGTCTGTATTTCAGGGACTATAACTTGGGAATCTTCAAGGTTCGAGGAGTAGGTTCCTTTTTATTAATATATATAGCTGCTCGTGCTGATTCCCTGACTCATTGATCACCTCTTCTGAACAATTTTGTATGAAAACTTTTTTTTTTACTGATGGTTTCGTATAGAGGATAAAAATTCATTCGGAAGAAAAATATGGAGAGAGCTGATGATTGAGGATTTCGGAGACGGGTGAAGAGCACGCTTACGGTATTGAAGATAGGTTGGGGGTGCTTGAGCAAATGTCACTCGAAACGTCATTCAATTGCCAGTGACCTGAAAAAAAATTCAAAATGGCGAAAAAAAAAAAGGCCGCCATAGAAATTTCGTCGGTGTCCACCTCGGAGAGTATAAAAGATGGAAGAGTAGTTTCTTCGCAAAAGACGATCAGGATCCAAAGGTCTACTCGATGAATAGAAAAAAAATTCAAGATGGCGGAATTTATTTTTCTATAGAAAATGTATGGCGAATATTGAATAGACTACAAGTTTTGAACTATGCAAGACTTTGATATGGTTTGATATGGCGAGCTAAAAATATAACCAAAATGGCAGATTCAAGATGGCGCCCATACAAATTTCGATAGCGTCTATCTCACAAAGTATAATAGAAGATAGAAGAGAGGTTTTTTGGCAAAAGATGATCAGGACCTAGAGGTCTACTCGATGAATAGAAAAAAAATTCAAAATGGCGAAATTTATTTTTCCATACAAAATATAAGGCGAATATTGAAGAGACAAATGTGCAAGACTTTGATATGCTTTTAACCGACTTCCAAAAAAGAGGTGGTTCTCAAAACGGCCCGTTTATTTTCAATGTATGTACACCGATTATTTCGTTATACATATATAGCTCGATTACCACTGACTCACTCACTGACACAATTGTTCTCCTAGAAGGTGTAATGGGGGATATGGATGATGTATGGGAAAAATGTAGTGAGAGCTGAGGTGACTATGGGAAAAATCCGAAATGTCAAAAAATTCAAGATAGCGGCCAACATGGTGGTCGTTTCTCCGCCATCTTTGATGATATGGCAACATGGGTGTCATTTTTGAGTACATCGAGGCTTCTGATTTTGAATTTTTGAAAAAAAAGTTAAAAAATCCATGATGGCGGATCGAGTTTTTTATTTGAAATTTGAAATTTTAAATAAACAAAATAGAGTGCTACACATAACACTCGCGAGCTGCTAGCAGCTCGCGCACCGCGCAAAAATACTAGTCTATTCTATTTTCGGCAAGCGTGTTTCATCGTAGACTACATTATCAGTAGGCAGGATAGTGATCAAACGTAGACCTATTAATCGCAATTCTAAGTCTATTAAAATCAAGCAAAATGAAAAATATTGTGCAGTAGTACAGAACTTAGATGCCATTCTAATTGCATGGTCATGTTTACTCTGTTGACAAGCGCACTCTAAAGCCACATATGTAGTTGAATACCAAAAGTCTCAAGGTACTGTTTTGTGTAGGTTATTGTACTTCTGTGTTTTGTGTGGTTAAAAGTGTCTTTAAAGTATGACTACTTATAGATACTGGCGTATCTGTTCTGGTAAAGGTAGGTAAAATTTTCCTGCCTGATATGTGATTTCCAGTGCAGTCCAATGCAAAACAGAGATACTTTATCTTTTGTAACTCCTTTAAACAAGATAATGGCGTATTGCAGGTTTTTTAACCGATTAGGGAAGTAGTAGGTAATTAACCCTACCTTATAAGAACTACGATTATGACCGAATGTAAATAGGATGACCAGTATCATCAGATTTGTTATACGTGAGTGACACATAATTCAGAAATAACTAAAAATACGGAATTAGCATGACCACCAGCCTTAATAGTACCTTTTTTTTTTTACCCCCCGCCGGGCAGCGGGGGCGGTTATGTCGGGCTTGAACCGACTAAAACCGCACGCCGTCTCGGGTCTACAGACGTCGGGGTGTAAGGTTGCCCATAGAGCATATCTCGCGCACCCCGAGCCTTAATAGTACCTATAGCATGTCAAATACAGTTCGCTATTCGCTATATTCAAATGCAAGAGAGTAGTGTGGACGTATCAGTTTGGCGTGCATGCGAAGGGCGGCCGCAGTCGTCATAAATCGTTTAGAGGCTATGCCGTGCATCGTCATGAGCCATTACCGATTAGCCCGCCCCACTGGACATACTAATATGACTTTAAGTCTGGTCTTTATAGAGAAATGATTAAATCGTGAGGTAATATCTACGAAAGAGTAGATATTGTTAGAACATATTTTAAGGATTGTAATAGAGTTAGGCGTCTGAGCGTTGCTATTATGCTAAAATATTCAAGGACATATTAATATTACACAGCGCCATCTAGACGCAATCTAAGCATACCTTGACATATGGCTTCTGGAATGCGGATTAAACGTACTTATTTATTGAAATCTATACTACCTATTATAAAATTGTAAATTAGTAGTGTCTGTACATTGGCGATATTTAAAAAGAATACTTGGGTTATGTTTAATGTACGATTCTATCGATTCTTGTATCTCTGTTTATCTGTTTGTTCGCGATGGACGCAAAAACTATTGAACGACTTTGGATACGGTAATTGCTATTAAAAAGGTCTTGGTCAGACTTAAAATCTGCTGTATGGTTGATTGCAATTGCTTAAGTAGAACCGGTGATATGACGATAAAATGATAACCGACCTCCGTGAAGGCGGATCCGCGGGCATCAGCTAGTAATAAATAAAAGTGTTTATTTTATATCACAATTTTTGGTATAAATAGTTTCAATAAAAATTGCCATATAAGCTGCTAACATTGTGCTTGTGCAATGCTTGCTTTTGGAAATTCCCAGCTTCCACAATTAGTTTTTTCTAAGTTTTTTTTTACTAGGTGGTTATTTATACTAGGCGGACATGATGGTATTCCCGTCCAACTGAGCAGTCCGACTGGGGAAGTACCTCCACCCTACAGAATACCGCGGTCATAATAACCTCGTGTTGTGTTCCCGGCGGTGAGTAGGGTAGCCAGAGCTCAATGAGAGTTTTTGTGCTGTCAGAGGGAAGAGTCTTCCTTCTGACAGCACAAAAACTAAAAAAAGAAGGGAGAGGCGGGAGTAGCCTTTGGTCTTCCCGGAAGACTAAAGGCTATTCCTGCTTTGCAATTTCTTTTTTTTAGGGACGGCAGCGCGAGTGTGACGCCCCTGGTGTTGCACACGTCCATAGGCCACGGTGACCGCTTGCCATCAGGTGGGCCGTGAGCTTGTCTGCCACCTGAGTGGTATAAAAAAAAATACATATATATTTTAACTAATCATTATGCTAAGATTAAAGAGAAATAAATTAAGATAGTAATAGCGAACAGCGTAACAATAGAATCTTTGTTTAGCGGAAGTCAGTCAGATGGCAGTCGCTACACGGAAAATATCGAAGTGCGGCTTTTTCCTACTTAGACTGAAAGCCGACCTAAACTTTTTTTTTTTTTTTTACTGAGTTGATTTTGATGAGAAAAGGTTTGGAGGATGATCAAGATCAAGGTCTCCTACTAAAAATAATGAAAATGAGTTCTGCAGCAAACTAAAATAAGTTAATTTAGAAAATTCAAGAAATTTTTTTAAAGTTACAAATATTTTTTAAATTGTGTAGTTACATGGTGACTAAAAAAACCGAATAATATCTATTACCTATGAAAAAAGAATTGAAAAAGTTATCGGGCGCTCGCAAGTCACGACTCGTTAAATCTTAACAATAACTCAGTGAAAATTCATGTGACTAAACACCAGCCTTTGATTTACCCTTTCAAAATCAGCAGTAAATCTCTAAAGTGGAAGGGAATGAATACCAATTCATTCTACACTATGTATTCGAATAAAACACATCTAAATGATATAACAGAATATAAAGTCATCATTTTGTAGGCCACTCTCATATTACGCATTTATGTTTATATGTTGGCCTGTTAGATGCTAGCGATTCAATAGTCCAATCGTTGCCAAGCGCATACTACTCTATCAGCGATTAGTTTTGGTCTAGTGGACACTCGCTCGTTCCTTGCGTTAGAACAGGAAGCTTGGCCATGGGTAAATTACTACTTACTTCTACCATATTGTAGCTTTATCGATGAAACGTGTAAGGCGTCATTTATGAAACTGTAATCTTTAGTTTCTTGTGCGTTTCGCTTTTACAATCTGTTATGTTACATTGAAATGTACTTTTGTTCCAAATAAAAACACATTTTACTCTATGAAATTCATGGAGTAACAATTAAAGAACACTATCGCAATTCAATTTAAATTAAACGCGTTTGTAATCCAGCTTTAAAAAACAAACCCGTACAGGACTTATCTTTTAGTAAGCGGCGTAACATCAGAAGGTATTTTGTTATGTACAGGTACAGAGGTATATATTATTGCCTATGGATCACCATCCACAGAAAGATACAGCCAAAACTTAAAAAGAGAGACCCAATTAACCGATTAAAACACATTATGCAAGTGATATTTAAATGCGGTTGTCAAAGAATATGTGTTTGATTCTCCAGAAACAAACGCATATTCTTATAACAAGTTAAGTACATTGGTAAACAGTCGACCCGAAGACATTATACAGTACCCGGTAAAAACGGAAAATATACGAAAATATACCTCTAGAAAACTGTCAACTAGAATCCCGCCTCGGCTCACCAACAAAGAATCGGCCGAGGTCCATTATGATAATGAAAGTGACTCCCGTTTGTCTTAAAGTCGTAGCTCAATTTGCAAGGCGAGAGATAAACGCTGTTAAACTGTCGAAGTTCGTGACAAAGCCTGAATAATGCAGATTACACTGAGAAAAATACGGCCGCAGTCAAATCTGCATATTTTATTGGTCCCTTTCCAATGTCCGCTCACATTCCAGTAAAAAATTATATTTCGATGTCACCCTGCTATCTCACTGTAACGACTGCTAACACGTTGATCGCTTCTTAATCGTTTTTGATTGTATTTGCAATCTGGTGTTCTTACACAGTTAAGTATCTAGTTTATTAGTAAATCATCGAATTGTTTGGCCGACAATCGGATGAAACGAAATAATTGCTTAGCGATATTATTTGCCAATACCATATATTAAACTGGCTCCATTACAGTTTAATGTAATGTTTTGGTGAGGGTTTATATATATTTTCTACGACATTTTACACAGCGTTTTCTAGACCCAAAGTAAGCATAGTTTAACTAGCTTGTGTTATGGTTTGAATCTCAATGTAAATGTATGAACATGATCCTTGGTCATATACTTAATACATTTAGCTGCTTATGTATCAAATAACGTATACGAGTTTCAGTCCCGTATTTTGTAAACAGCGAAGAGGTGAAAAATGTCTTTCTTAAAAAATACGTAACTGCCTTTGGCAATGTTATCTTTATAAGATTAAACAACTACCTATTTGAATTAGGTATACCTATATGTGTGATATAGTGACATACTCGTAGTAGACCCGTAGAGGGGGATTAAGTTAATGTGTTTCGGCCCAACAGATATTTGTAGACATCTCTAGATTTGATTTTACACACCTGTGCGTACCGGCGACCCTTTTAATGTCTTTAGTTCAGTTCATTCACTGTAAGAGCGTAAGTAGTAAACAGATATTTATGTAAGTAAATAATTTGATGCCAATTAAGGCGAGGGTATTCGACGACTTAAGGTATTTTTGGTATGGCAAAGTTTCCACTTTACGCCGCACGAAGTGCTGGCGGTCCGTGTACTGTTCCTCGCGCCAACATATAGAAGACCAACGAAGGTTAACTTACGGTGGTGTAGTATCAACACAAATAATGATATTACTTTTATTTAAGAGCTTTTAGCAGCACTTTAGATAACGGGAATAAAGCCTATAATAATATCTATTTATTTATATATTTATTAAACTTTATGCACAAGAACAAAGCACACCTGGAAAGCGGTTACATCTTTTTTGTGTAGATAGGAAACGTCTTCATGGGGTTACGCCCAAAGCAACAGTTTCTCATCAATGAAAACATTATTTAGATACTCTAGATATCTAAATAATGTTTTCATGCAAGTACATATATTGTTCCGAATATTTGGTATTATAGAAATACACCACTATTTAATATGCGCCTATTAGTACCAACGTCGACAATTTTTTTTTTATTGCATTGACTAATGTCATAAAAATTGCTACTATAATAGCGATACATTCGTTTTAATATTTATGCGATGGGTACTTATTAACACTACTTATGCATAACAGAACACATTGTACTAATACTAGCATTATAATCACATACGTTTTATCAACGCAATTGTACATCTGGCGCATTCTCTACGATGTGGCATTTACGCTACGTACATTTAAAATACATACGATTTCGCTGGGTGTCTCCAGCAAAGCGACACACGTCCCACCTCTAACACGTGCCGCTAGGGGCTGATTGACTCTCTGAACTTTTCATATTGGTAGAAATCGTAGGTATTTTGAATTTTCGTTGTATAATCCAGAATTTATGTAAATTTTGATAACCGCATTTCATTCTCCTTCATTTCAGTATAGTTTTTATTTTCCTCAAACACCACCAAAATGGTATTACTACCGGGTTAGACCAATCTTTGCGAGCAAATTCTATCGAGAAAATAAAAGTCATTGTGTATCGAATAACCGGAAAAACTATAGTAAATAACCTAGAACAACCTAGATGGTTTTCAGAATCTAAGGTCATCTAGTTTTCGTAAGTATCTAAAAATACCTTTTCTAGGGGACCTTCGCCTTAAGGGTAGAATTTGTTTGTTTTGTCGTACATGTTGATATTATATAGCAAATATATTACGTTATTTAATTTCACTGTAAGCGGTTAAACACATCGATACATTATTGGTATGAAGTTTAGCAAATATCATATTGAACACGAAAATTGCTTCACAAGAAAATCTAGATGCAAATGTGCAAATATCATATATTATAAATGAGAGATTACCGACTTTCTTACAAGGTCTTTTTTTTTTTACGTGCGGAAATCCCTTCGGATACCCCCCGCCGGCCAGCGGGGGTGGTTATGTCGTAAGGTTTTGGAACGCAAATGATTATTTTGAAAGTAACGATTTTTAAATCGAACTTGATTTACTTTTTTATGGCTTTTAAAATAAATTAATCGAAATAAATGTTTTTAGTATTCTAACTAGAGTTCGTGCCCCGCAGCAGACGCTATTTTTTGCTGGTTATAATTTTTATATACCTACTTGTTAATAATTGATTCAAACTTTTGTTGTATGCTATAAAAGAGTTAAATCTAACCTGACACGACGAAGTTGAGTATGCTATCAAGTAAAACGTTATACAATTGAAATTGCAGTCGCGGTAAACCCATATGACAAGGTGTGTACGATCAATCAGTACCTACTAAGCAGAACATTGAAATACCTTGAAAATCTGAGGTATACTGTAATCTAATCTGTAATCTATATCTGTACAAAGAAAATATGGCTTAATTTTATAACAACCTTGTTAAAATATTCACTGTGACGCGAGCGAGGACTCAGGGCTGCACACGCTGGCGGACTGCCCGGCGTGGGAGGCGCCGAGGCGTGACCTCGTGGCAGCCATCGGGGTGGGAGTCCTCTCGCTCAGCAGCATGATTGCGGCAATGGTGCGGAGCGCGAGCGCGTGGGCCGCCGCCACCTCCTTCAGCGAGCATGTGATGCTCGCGAAGGAGATGGCGGAGCGCGTCCGGGAGAGGTTCAGAACTCTCCCGGCCTGCCGAGCCCGAAACATGCTCGCCGCGCTTCGCAGGCGACTCAGGCGCCGGAGGTCGCTTAACGACCTCCGTCCTCCATGAGCGCAGGCCTGGGGGTGGCAGGTGAGGCCGCCTGTCACCCCAGCAGAAGCAGGCCGGGACGGTGGGGCGACTAGCGCCCCTCCCCCAAACCGGGGCAAGACGGGGACACCGTGGTTCCCAAACCCGAGGGGGCCATCTCGAAACCGGAGATGGCCCAGGATCAGTCGGGGTGCCAGGGATATGCTCTATGGGCAACCTTACACCCCGGCGTCTGCAGACCCGAGACGGCGTGCGGTTTTAGTCGGTTCAAGCCCGACATAACCGCCCCCGCTGGCCGGCGAAGGGTTTCCGCACGAAAAAAAATAAAAGGTACATGCTTCTAGGGCACGCGCCGCAATAGCGGCGGTAAGGCCCATCATGGCGGATTGGCTAGAGAGGCGACACGGAAGCCTCTCGTACCAACTGACGCAGGTGATCTCCGGGACGGGGAGCTTCGGGGACCACCTGCATCGGATCAGGAAGGAGCCAACGCCTGAGTGCCATCACTGCGATGCGAACGAGTACCCCGAGTACTCGTTCTGCACACGCTGGCGGACTGCCCAGCGTGGGAGGCGCCGAGGCGTGAGTCCTCTGGCTCGGCAGCATGATTGCGGCAATGGTGCGAGCGCGTGGGTCGCCGCCACCTCCTTCTGCGAGCATGTAATGCTCGCGAAGGAGATGGCGGAGCGCGCCTGGGAGAGATTTAGAACTCTCCCGGCCCGCCGTGCCCGCAACATGCTCGCCGAAGGATTTCCGCACGAAAAAAAAAGGTACATGTTTCTATATTTATCTCAAATAGTTTTCTCAAAGGACATGTCTGATAGACTCAAAAGTATTAATTCATCTGATTATTTTTCTTAAAGACAAGGAGAAGCTTATCATTAAGATAAAAAAGAAGAATGATCTAAATTTTGTGTAGCTTGTAGTGTTTCTAAACAAAAATATTTTATTTTCAAATAACATGTTTATTTATATAAGAGAAGTTTGTAGACTTTAGAATTTAATATTCAATTACTTATTCAATTTATTTTAGGGATTAGATACTTTTGAAGAAACCAGACTCAGTTTTGTATTAAATTTATCTTCAAAAATATCGCCTAGTTTGCCTTCGGTTTAACTGATGCTATTAGCCCTGCCGTAAATATCTGGGTAACGTATTTAAGGGATTTAGATTTAGCTTGTTCGCCTCTGATGGAGGTTCAGCGGGTTACAGTCAGGCACCGAGCGGGTTTTATGTTTTTAAAGTAAACCCAAGTTAAGCCTATAGATTTAAATCGGTGTCTAAGTGATTTAAAGATGCTAGAATGATAACAGAATTTAATTTAAATTACAATTCATCGTTTATTTTAACATATGCATATTATATGTCTGTTGGAAAATGACGTATACTTAAACGTTGATCTTATTTTATAGTACATTCGGACATTGTGAGGCTCACGTCTTACACAGTTGAGCAGCGTAGCATCTCTGTGTTAACACAATACATCCGTCGCGTTTCGCTAAAGTTATCCTAATCTAAATGTAGATGATCGCGATTGTCGGAAGATTCACCGACGATTAAACGTATTCATAGCGTTTACGTTTTGACGTTGCGCGGCCGTCAGAAGCAACAGGGCTGCGATTGGAGGGCGGGTGAGCACATGCGCGTAGATGGCACTACGCGGCTTGAGGCGCGCGGGGCGGCAGCCCATCGCAGCCTCCACGCTCGTTCTTAATGAATCGCCAGTACCCGCGGCTCGTGCTGCGCTCGCTCCATCCGAGTGCTCCCTTTAAAAAGTTGTTAAGGAGCTTTTCTCGCCGTCTCCCTCGCGCCCTCTCGCGTTGCAACAAAATAATATCCGCGGGTGGTGGCCTCTGAGGTTGCAGCACAGTCACGAGGTAAATGCATGCAACCGTGATTTAATACATTTTTATTTCAAAATAGTTTTATTACTTTATGTAAATAATATACTAAGTTTTAACCGTCAAACAATAAATTTGCACTGGTCCTATTTTGAAATGGTTTTTATTTGAATTTGTTTTAATTTTGTTATTACTTTTCTTATCTATGAAACTTACAACATACATCCAACAATATTGCAGTACAAAATAGGGTTGTATTTTTGGTTAAGTGGTTGTTATTTTTTAAAAGTGAGTGAATATGTAAAGCAGAACATTAACTATGATTATTATCGCGGATGTAAATAATGGAAGGGTTGAATTGAGAGAGGTCGGTCTCGTGACGATACTAGACCCTGCTGTTGATTATTTCGTTTTCATATCGGTGATATGTTTATAACTTTAACAGTGTTTATATGGGTATATAACTATAATACTAAAGTATATACGTAGATTCTTTGTAGAAGTAGGATAATATATTGCTGTGTCTTATGAATATTACAGAAAACTACGTGCTATATATTAAAATTTCTTAATAAAAATAACTATCGTGTATTTAATATAATTTTGGCCAATAAAACAGCCTGTAAAGTGGCGAATAACTCTCCCTTTCGCCACTTAGCAGGGTATTATGAAAAACGACCCTTGCAAATTTGTATGGTGCCGTTGCCATTGTTCGTTGTTATAATGGGTCTGTCGATGTTTCAGTCAAGATGAATGAACTATAGATGAATAACAAAAACGCCGTTTTAGTGTTTTCAATGATTCGATGAAAAAGTTACCTTATTGTAAATTGTTATACCTTAAATAGACGTATAATATAATATATTTAGAGGTATAATAAAACCTCTAGGTACATGTCCTGAGCATATCCCGAGTGGCTAAACTAATTATGATGAAATTTCGTGTTTTATATTAGGTAGTTAGATTTACAATTGGACCATCACGGGTTGCTTTTTTTCGGATCGGTGCTGGTTCTTTTTAAGTGTTTAAATAGGTTCCTGAATTGTTTATTTTCACAAATGGATCAGTAGGTGGCGTTGGAATTAGGTTCCGGATGTTTTCTTCTAAAATTATTATTACTTGTAAATTTAAATTGGAAAAGTCAACACACAGGAATGAACTTGAGCTCGGGGTAGTCCTATGCTCGAGGAATACTTTACCAAATGCGCTTAATGGATCCACATCAATTCTTATAAATAAGAGGTAATTATTGATATAGAAATACGTTTGAAGATGTATAGGTCTCCAACAAGATCGTCGGGGCTCAAGCCAGTAAACCTGCTGATTGACTGACAAGGCTCTCTTATCTGCTCGGCTCCAGGCTCCTGGCTTTCGTCTAGTGGTTAAAGGAATCAAACGGCAGTCACTCCTGTTAAAGCCAAAATGAACCAAAGTATGGAGGGTGCAAGTTTTGGATACACCCGGGATGGAGCAAAGAAAAGAAGAGACAGAAATATTTTTTAAACATTGTTTATGATGACTCTGGCATACATTCTATGTTTCTTGAGCGATTCATTCTTGTATTAAATAGTAACACAAGCGATAGGGGAATCAACTGCTTGTGAAATCAAATCTAATATGCATACGCTTAATGAGTTCCATCTCGGGCACCTTCTTCGTTTCCATTAGAATATTTAAATAATAGATATACAGAAACATTTCTATCTGTCTATCTATCTATAGAGGTACATGAATCTTTTAAGGCAACACATACCATTTAATAAGGAGTCCTTGTAGTATGTGGTACCCATACGTAACGCTCCCTATATTTTCCTTATCAATTCCTTTCAGCAGTTAACTTGAGTTCGTTATTGCGGTATCATTACGATTTTTATTGCGATTCCTTTCCTCGCTTCCTCGCGTTACGTGTTTTTGTAAGTAATGAAGACGCAGAATTATCTATGTTTATCTTAAACTAGCTACGGGTACCTTTAAAGAAATAACGTACATTTATTACTGTAGTATGATTGCAGAGGAAGGGTTTAGTGTAGGCTGAACCATCTGAAACACTCATATAACACTGATAATACTTTGATAAATACTACAATAAATCTTTCTATTTGTTTATATTTCATATTAGCATACGGCTATGTTACGGATATGTAATACATATTTTTAAAGTAATATAATTTAAAGCACAGAGCTACATATACATGCAAACAAACACACACAATACATATAAACATACAACACAGACAAGAGTCAAATATACTCTGCCTTCGGATAAGTCCATTGTGAGGTAACCTTTGGAGAAACAATATCTTAGTTCAGCTTAGACAATTTAGCATACTTTGTGTATGTTATTATGTATGTATAAATTACTCAATAAGAATATACTAATAAATCACCCAGCAGATTTTCAGGAGATAACTTTGAACAAGGAGACTGGTCACTGTATTCAGCTACCATCGCTTGAATACATCGAATAGCTCGAATTTAAGAAATTTCTAAAAGGAATGTTATTGGGACCTAAACATAACTGGCGAATCGTGGGTGTGTAATACACCTCTGCCTACCCCTTCGGGGATACAGGCGTGAAGTTATGTTATGTTTATATATTTCAGACGCAATCACATATGCTTCATTTTTCAAAAATAGATATTTTTGAATTCTTCGAACTAGAAAAGAGAATAGGCATTTTGACTATATTTAAAATATTGTACGAATTATTGATTTAAACTTACACGATTTTCACACATAATTATTGTTTATACGGGACTTAATCGCGTTAATAAAACACGAACATTTACTAGAATCAGGACCAAACCACTGGATTGAGCTCCATAATCCCAAAATCCTCTCCCGTGAACGTCACTACTACAGTAGACTTGTACGTGAAGCGGTGGAAATCAGAAAACATAAAAATTTCAACCGGGGGGACGGTTTTAAGCTTTCATCTTCGTGGAATCCAGTCATCAGTAAATGTACGAGTACATCACATAAAAATATGCGTTCAGAATCCGCTGATATCGTGAGTGTTGTGTGTCGGACAAATGATCGAAACGATGGTCACCCTATGAATATATCAGACCAAGTGCGGGTAGTTCGAAATACTCGCACGACTCGCAGGCGGTGATGCTCCAATTCTTCAGTCCTACTCGCGACCATGGGCGCAACATCGCGTCCGAAACTTCGAGGTAAATATATACCATTTTTTTTTTTTTTTTTTTTTTTTACGTGCGGAAATTATATATTTATTAACGCGATTAAGTCCCGTATAAACAATAATTATATTGTACGAATTGTTGTCATCCTAATAAAATGTACCGTAAAAACATATTTTATTAATTTTCAATATAAAATAAGTTTCTTTTTTGTGAAAAAAAACACTTTTTTGAGATTTGATCACGTGCTTATAAACGCTCTGTGACGTCACACATAAGTAAACAGAGTTTTTCAATACAGGCTGTCTGCATTTCCTAGTGTTAATCGACTGGTTCAATTGTTACTAATAATGTGTCACTTTTATCTTATATATCTCAAAATAAACCATTATTTTTGCAACTAATTTCAATAATTATATAAACGTGCTTTAGGTAGCTTACTGTTTACTTTGGTGTGACGTCACATGTCACGGGATCCGTTATGGCGCGTACTTTTTTAAATCAAACTTTAATATCGATTTTTATCGTAAATAAAACAGTTGTCAAAAAAATATTGATCCAATCTGCATTTTTATGTTGTAATACATAATACAGAACTATTTTTTAGCAGTAGTCAAATACCCTATTGAGTATTTTAGGGGTAGCTGGTATAGGCTAGATACTGAAGGCAGAAGGCCGGTTGGTATGGCGCCCAAAGAAGAAACGTAAGAAGAAGTAAACACGTGTACGGGTAGAGTAATCCAATTCTTTGTCGTGCGACAAAGTAAGGAAGTATTGAACCGCATGGTTCGAGACGGTAGTGTTTTTATCGTATGTGGGTGACACTGTAGTTCAGCACGTGTTATTCTGGAAAGAAATAGCACATTCTTCTGTTGTGACTGATGAACGTTCCGGAGGAAGCCAATATGGAGTAAGCGCACACGTAGCCTGGATTATGGACAAAAAGCATTTGAATGGATGGGACCAAAGTTGTATTCAAGAATAAACGACAGATTAAACCTACTTGGGATTTCAAGACATAGCTGTAAGATGAGGATCAACGATTGGCTCTTGGGCTTGGATTACCCAAAAAAATGAATAAATTCTTTCTTGACACACACACAAAATAACTTTTAACTTATCCAGACACACTCATGCATACCTGCACGCACATACACACACACACACACACACATACACACACACACACACACACACACACACACATACACACACACACCCTCACCAGTCTCCCTCTCACAAACAAGCACGCACGTCGGAATAAAATGGAATAAAATGTAAAAAAAAAGTCTTATGCCAGTCTTTTTTTTTAGTGAAAGTGACTGGTCTTCATAACACAGGGTATCCTAGTGTGGAGATCAGTGCCAGTACATATGGTAGAGGCGGTGTGTCATCAATGTTATATAACTAGAATGATTGTGTTAATTGTCACAAAATACATCATTGACACAAAGAACCAGATAAATCAGAACGGATTTTAATATGTGAAATCTATAGTAATAAACAAGCCCACGACACATTTGGTGATAAGTAGTAACTGCGTCTAATATACACTTGCAGAGCTAGTGGTATGAGTATGTTGTTACCTGCAAGGGGGCAGGGGTAAAATATGAGGGTTCCGTAACGCAGATTCAACCATGCGTAACAAAAGCGGGTACCTACATAGATGGATGACCCATGCTAAAAAGTCACGCCCTCTGGTGAATTGCAACCATCGATTCAGACTGTTTAGAATACTAGTCATAGTTGATGAGACGTAGAGTATACTCACATCGTTGTTTAACCTGGTTAACTAGACGAATAGATAAAAGATAAAATGGGCTCACGTCAGTAGTATAATAGAACATTAATGCTTTTACTATCGCTTTCACTATTGTGTTTTACTTTTTATTTCAACGTATTCACAATTCTATGAAGCATATGTTGTATTATATATGCCTCTGTGTGTACTCATTTATCTATTTAATTGCACTGTGGTATCTAACATTATATAGATACAATATCAGCGTAGCCGCTTCAAATGCCCCCGGAATGATATGGACGATACTGCATGAAGGCAATATTTCATAGCGCGTTTTTTCTTTTCATAATAAATTACAACTATTTTATCTTGTATGAAATGTAAAATCAAGAGAAACAAAGAAGACATACATCGATTCTCCGTTGCACCTATCTAACCCAAAAATGCATCAGTTTTGTAATAATGTGTTGAAATTTGCCCGATTTGTTAACATATATGATTACTGCTCCCGGCTATGCTCCCCTGGGTAGTAGCCGGTTGATATATAGCCTATAATCTTCCTCGAGAAATAGGCTACCCAACTCAATAATCATTTCGAACCAATAGTTCCTGCGATTGGCGTAAAACCAACAAACAAACAAAATTTTCAGTTTTATAATATTATAAGTATAAGTATAGATGAGTCACGCTTAAGTTGTGTACTATTAGGTAGTATATTTGTCTTTTGGCTTGTTTAAAGGTTCTGATAAATTGACTAACAGTTGAGCGACGTTAATAGACATAACATAACATAACGCCTATATCCCCGAAGGGGTAGGCAGAGGTGCTAGCACCCACATTTCGCCAGTTTATGTTTAGGTCCCAATGTAATAGGTAGCGAGCCTATTGCCATTAACCGGGCACTTATAAACCTGCGATAAATACACACATAACTTCGAAAAGCATCGAAAAGTCATTGGTGTGTGCCCGGTAAAACCTGGGATCGAACCCGAGACCTGGTCTCAGCAGTCCATTACCCATACCACTAGGCTACCGCGGTTTTTTTTACGTTAATAGAGTTCCACTGAAAATTGAATTCTTCGGGCTAGTCTAGAACGTGGATCGCCGAGGAGTAAAATAAATTGTGTATTGTAATCATTTATTCCTAGAGAGGATCGCGAGCAGTTTGCATATAAACGTAATGTTTTTAGTGAGCCTGCAGAAAAAATATCGGGCAGTTTATAAAAATAGGCAACGGTGAATGTAGGGGCAGAAGGAGGATTGAAATCGTCTCGTAAAAACTTACTTAAGCACCAATAAAATGTTATGTTATTGTAACGTCCATCCTACCAAATCGCCCAATCGATTATCATCTTTAAGTACTAGACATTTTTTTTCGAAGACGCTTGGTATTTCTTACCATAATAATAATAAATTTATTTTCAAACAGCGTAATACAATGTGTCCTTCTCCAAAAATTTCTGCGATCACAGATAGGTTACCTACCGTTACCTTCTAGATGTCATCCTTGGCTGCTCCTGCTGATACCAATATTAGTTTTATTTTCATTGTTGTTTTCCAATAGATTAGGCAGTGCTATGTCAGTAGGTATGATAACATCAAGCTTTAAATGTATATCTTCCAAAATTATTTAACCAATGAACAAAGTTATTACAAATTCAAATAAGTATTCAAAATCTAAACTATTTACACTAAAAATAAATAAATCCGAATTTTAGTTATCTCTCTCGATCTAGATTATTAATTTGTAGATAGACTTATAATAATCTATTTAAATCGTCTTGACCACGATCAGTGTTATATACCTAGAAACCAATGACGAAGAAAAGTAGAAAAAAAAGTTACTCATGGTTAAAAATATGAATGGGTAAGATCCTGATCATATTTCAGGTAGGTTTTTTTTTCGTGCGGAAATCCCTTCGGACACCCCCCCGCCGGTCAGCGGGGGCGGTTATGTCGGGCTTGAACCGACTAAAACCGAATGCCGTCTCGGGTCTAATACACCTAACTTTTTTTTTTTTACGTGCGTAAATCCCTTCGGATACCCCCCCGCCGGCCAGCGGGGGTGGTTATGTCGTGTATCGACTAAAACCGCACGGTGTCCTCCCCAAGTGTCCGTTGCCGGGCACCCCGGGTAAGCCCTCGAAAGGATAACCCCAGGGTTGAATATAATTTTTGTAAAGAGGAGGTATACTTACTTACTGGGGTGCTTGGTTGGGGACCTCCACGCGGTGCACCCTGGGCAACGGAGACAGCAGCGCCTCTCTCCTAGGGCGGGGGAGACGCTGCCGCCTACGGCCAACTCCGACCGAGGCGAGGACGGCCCTGTTGAGGGCTGTTCGGAAGCTTTCCACGTGTCCCTCTGATTAGCAGATGGCATAGTGGAGAGCAAGTAAGGGGGCCATCTCGAAACCGGAGATGGCCCAGGGTCAGTCGGGGTGCGAGGGATATGCTCTATGGGTAACCTTACAGCCCGGCGTCTTAAGACCCGAGACGGCGTGCGGTTTTAGTCGGTTCAAGCCCGACATAACCGCCCCCGCTGAACGGCGGGGGCGTATCCGAAGGGATTTCCGCACGAAAAAAAAAAAAAGGTATACTTACTTACTAAGCGAAATATACACTCTCTAGACCAACGTTTCCCAAAGTGGGCGATAACGCCCCCTTGTGGGCGCTGCAGGCCTAAAGGGGGGCGGTAAGAGACCCAGAAAAAAATGGGGGCGTTGTGTAAGCTTCGGGGGGCGATTTGTAATTTCATCTAGCTAGGAGGACTCTTAGACACCGACAGAGCTCTCGACTCTCGGCTACTACTTGTGAACATCAACTAATATTAATTAAGAGATTGCTCAAACTCGGTTTGATATTTCTTTCCGCGTAGTTCATGTATCTGTCCTGTTTTATTCAATAAATAGAAAAAAAATCGACTACCGACTCGTAGTCAAATTTTTTTCTCGTTTGTCACACTACTGGTTTTTACACACCATGTAATGTATTTATTTCCGAACTAGTGCTGTCCGAGTTATACTACTTTTTTATATTACAGTAAAACTTCAAATTACGGATTAGCCAATGTATTAGCTTATATTTTACAAGATTTTATTTAGTTTCACCTGTCCGTTGTCTGTAATGGAATTTTGCAAGTTGATTTTGACCCACTTTTCGGTTACCGATTGAGCTGAAATTTCGCTAAGTAGTAACAGTAAAGGCTTATTTTCGTAGTCATGTAGTGTGACTACGAGTCGGTAGGGAAAAAATCATGTCAATCGGTCGCTCCGTTTCGGAATGAAAGTAGACACAAACAAAAAAATAAAAAGGCAATAGACACACTTTCGCATTTTAATAGTTATTAGTATTCCTAGATAGGTAATTTTCGTAGATAATAGACCGCGGGCAATCATGTTTTAACAAGTTTTTGTTAAATAACCCGATTTGTGCATTCCTGTATCAATCGGCTGATTCATAGAATACTTGTTCTTACTTGTTGAGTACAATTAAGCGTCGAATGAGCATCGATGACCGCAAGCAATCATGTTTTAACAAGTTTTTGTTAAATAACTCGATTTGTGCATTCCTGTATCAATCGGCTGATTCATAGAATACTTGTTCTTACTTGTTGGGTACAATTAAGCGTCGAATGAGCATCGATGACCGCAAGCAATCATGTTTTAACAAGTTTTTGTTAAATAACCCGATTTGTGCATTCCTGTATCAATCGGCTGATTCATAGAATACTTGTTCTTACTTGTTGAGTACAATTTAGCGTCGAATAAGATAAACGAGTTAATGCATGTTTGTCTTATTCCTGTCGCTGCGTGCTGCTTATGCAATCCTATATAAACAACGGAATATTTATTTTATTTTAATTTGCGGTTTCGTGCGTAATAGATAAGCAGTACTTAAGTTCAACACTTACTTACGTATTTCTTAAAACAAAACAATGTCGGAAGTAAAAAAGGAGAGACGGCAATACTCTGTGGAATATATTAAATTCGGATTCATTGAAAATCCCACAAACCCATCGTCGCCTCAGTGCCTTCTATGTCAAAAACATTTTCGAAAGAAGCAATGAAGCCTTCAAGACTGCAAGATCTTTTGAATAAAATGCATCCAGATAAGAAAGACAAGAATGTAGCATATTTTCAAGACCTAGAGATGAAGCATAATACTCAGCCAAGTGTAGCAAAACTATTTTCGGCAGCTGCTAAGCAAGATGAGGACGGACTTCGAGCTTCGTACAATATCTCTTTGTTAATTGCTCAAAAAGGCAAACCACACAACATCGGAGAAGAGTTAATTTTGCCAGCAATAAAGGAAGTAATAACCACTGTGCTTCATAAACCGGCCGCAGATATTATCCGAAAAATTCCTTTGAGTAATAATTCTGTGCAAAGACGAATTGATGAAATGGCTGAAAACATTGAAGGATCATTGTGCAATCATCTGACGACTAGTCAATTCTCAATTCAGCTAGATGAGTCCACTTTACCTACTAATGAAGCATTGTTGCTGTCTTACGTGAGGTTTATTAAACATGAGAAAATATGTGAAGAACTATTGTTTGCTAGAAATTTAGAGACCGATACAAAAGGCAAAACCATATTCAATACATTGGAAAAGTTTTGTGATGAGAAAGAGATTCCCTTGAAAAATATTATATCCATAAAGGCTTCATAGCGTACTTAAAAAATAAAATTCCAGATGTACTTGCTGTACATTGCGTCATTCATAAACAACATTTGGTTGCTAGAAACTTAAGTGAACGACTATTTCAATCACTGCAATATGTTATCAAAGCAGTCAATAAAATCCGTACCAGCTCTTTAAATGATAGATTATTTCATCAGCTTTGTGTTACTAATGACGAAGATTCCAACCGTTTGTTGCTTCATACTGAGGTTCGTTGGCTATCAAGAGGCAATTGTCTGACTCGATTTTACAACCTATTTAACTCTGTGATAGAGTTCTTGGAAACTAAAGATACAGAATTGCGCAACAAGCTCATTACATCAAAAAATGATATAGGTTACATGATAGATAAATTGTTCAACGAAATGAGTCTCCAACGGCAAGGCGATGAATTAAATTTAATTAAAACAAAAAATGTCATTGCTGCTTTCGCAGCCAAACTGCTTCTACACAAAAAGAATATGGGCAGACGTGAGTTTCACAATTTTCCGAATTTATCAGTATCCTGCAGTAACGACGACTTGTTTGCCTACTGTCAACATTTGGAAAACCTCCACATTGACTTCACCGAACGATACCAGGACATTTTAAACTTGAAAATACCAGGCTGGGTGGTAGATCCGTTTTCAAATGTCAACACAGCAATCTTACCTCAGCTGGAAGAAGAACTTATAGAATTGACAACAAACGAGGAAATAAAAATCAAGTTCAAAAATGGCTATCCTACCGATCCCGCAATTGTACCCTGGATTGTGGTCAATCGTTCAACGATTCTTGATAGCATTCCTATCGTCATATTTGTGTGAACGTGGATTTAGTGCTGTGGCAACGCTGCTTACTAAAAAGAGAAATCGTTTGCATGTTACCGAACGTGGCGACTTGCGGATGTTCTTGAGTAAATTGGAACCTGATATCAACAAACTTATTAAACAGCATCAGATTCATCCTTCACATTAGTTTTTATATAAGAATCGATTATGTTTGTTTTATTTTGAATAAAAGATACTCTGTCTGAATACTATAAAGTTGCGTTTCAATAATCATTCTCATTGGCAGGTGTAGCCCGTAAGAGTTAACTTGAGACCTGAGCGTCGTTATGTACTACCTACTGTGCTCAGGTCTCAAGTTAACTCTTGCGGATTATAGTAAAAGTCTATTTTAGAATGAATGTTTAATCTCCGCTAATATAGCTCACTGCAATTAATTAATTTAATTTGAAGTTATAGTGGTTTTTAAGTAGGTTAAAAAATGGGGGCGCTAAAAATTAATTTAGTCTCAAAGTGGGCAGTAGACAAAATAAGTTTGGGAACCTCTACTCTAGACAGACATAATCGATAAAACTAATACATTTAATTTAGGAAAACGTTTAGTGACAAATGCACTATTTCGACCTCTAGAGTATAATATCACATCATGGTACAACCATATTCTTTGAAAAATGTCATAAAACGAAGCAAGCATAAAAATATTCTGGCTTAATATTTCATTAAAAGCGCTTTGGAATGAAAAGTCAGGAAGGGAACTGCGACATGATTTAAAAAGGCTTATTCAATGAAACCCCACTCGATGGGGTGCGTAAAAAAAATGTTCTCATCTCTTTTATAGTGAACATGTGTGGAGGAATAAAGGTAGTCTGGAAAATAAAATACGTTATACATACGCACATTTATTAAGGTATATGAAAGTATAAATATGTATGTTAAATTCTTGTCGTAAAGCTTAATGTACTTTTATGAAAACGCATAAATTATTAAATAGATTTCAATGACTGATTTATAAGGCTGTATATGATAAAAACTTTTGTTTATCACATACAAAAATACGACCCGCGCAATTGGTGACTCTGTGTTAATTATTATGCGCTTTCTAAAGAATTCCTCCAAGGCGACGGAGTGGCAGAAGAGCGTTCGATTGCTACGTTGGAGGTCGCGGGTTCAATCCCCGCTCAGTGTAAATATTTGTTTGCATGAATATATCTATTTGCATTGGTCTGGGTGTTGTTTCTAGGTATAATATGTCGGTATTTAATAACGAAAAAAAAAGTATCTAAGTAACTTCATCCGCATTCTAGAATCCCATAATACAAGCTAATTAAGCTATGTCCTAGAATATTTATTGATTTATAATTTCACTACATTTAAAGTCGATTTTATTTTCCTCATCATCTTAACTGCCTGCCCAATTCACTCTCTTCCTGCCTTTTTAATTTTTACACAGTTCATCTATCTTCTCTCAGGTTTTCCTCTCTCCTTGTAGCAGTTCACTTCCACACTTAATACCTTTCGATATTCTTTTCATTAGCCTCGTATACAATGTATACAAACAATTAATATTCAACCTATGCAAATACTGCCCACTGCGCGTGCGGTGTTAGCATAGGTTATAGTGATCCTATTGCCGCTGTGCGGATTGCGTGGGTTAGGCATTAAATTCTGGTAAAAAAAAAAGTGTGAGTGTTCTTTCTGTTTGTGAATTATATGTCAGTGTTGTCAGCTGCGGTAGTAGTGTTTTAATACTCAATACATACATACGTATACTTATGCTTGTATATCCCTGAAGAGGTAAGCAGAAGTGTAATACCCACATTTCACACACTATGTTATGGGCTTGTATATTGCCGTCAATCAAACACATTTTCATGGCTTGTATGTTTATTTAATTAATTCATAGTCCGTCGCAACTGACGATTAATTTAATTACCTTCTTAAAGACGACCAAGGAAGGAGATTTGATGGCCCTCACAACTATATCATCATCATCAACCTATTCTAGTCCACTGCTGGACATAGATCTCCCCTAATGAGCGCCATAGCGCCCTGTCTTCAGCTTGCCGCATCCAGCATCTGCCCGCAGTCTTTCGCAGATCGTCATCCCACCTGGCCGGAGGGCGTCCTACACAACTATATATTCCTATATATTCCTAGACCTGTCTAAAGCGTTTGACACAGTTTCTGCCCCCCCCCCCCTACTTATTTCGAAATTAGAACGCGTTGGTGTGAGAGGAATCACCCTCGAAATTTTTAAAAGTTATCTTCAAAATCGCACCCAACGGGTCAAAATAAATTAATATCTTAGCGATGAGGAGACAGTAACACATGGTGTGCCCCAGAGGAGTATTTTGGGTCCAATTTTGTTTCAAATCTATGTTAACTAACTCTGTAACTTTGCACTTCCGAATGCCAAAGTATTCTCATATGCCGATGATACTGCCCTCATAATTTCAGGTACTACTTGGGACAGCGTTAAAGTCAGTGCAGAGTTAGCTTTGACTAGGGTAACGAAATGGCTGAACAGTAACCTTCTAACCTTAAATCTTAAGAAGACGTGTTTTATTCCCTTTGCACTACGTCTCAAAACATCACCGAATAGTTCGTTTTCAATAGTTGCACACATGTGCCCACATCAAACGAGCCCCTGTCTTTGTCCTACGATTAAAAGAACGAAAGATGTAAGGTGTCTAGGGGTACAAATTGATTTGGGTCTGCGATGGGATAAGCATATAGAAACACTTACGTCTAGGAATATGAGACTCCTTCACATCTTTAAGTCTCTCAGGGGCTCAGCGAACCTTGAGACTCTCAAGATGGTGTACTACACCTTGTGCCAAGCTGTCATAGGCTATTGCCTACCTGTCTGGGGAGGTGCAAACAAACCCAATTTTTTGGCAATTGAGAGGGCACAGAGAGCAATACTCAAAGTCATGACTCGCAAACCGTTCCGCTACCCGACCACACAATTATACCTAGATTGTAAGGTTCTTACAGCACGTCAGCTATATGTATTGCGGTCTCTACTTAGGAAACACAAAAGCGTTGCTCCCTCTGACCCCAATAGACGGACAAACTATCCTTCGGGTACTCAGCATAAAACCTCCTTCGCGAGACAGCAGTACTATATACTTAGTACACATATATAAACATATTCACAAAAAACTACATATAATTGATCTGAATAAAAAACAATTACAATCCCAAATTACAACTTGGCTTCTCAAACATGACTACTCACAAACTGAAACTCTTCTAACACACATAGCATAATCAAACTTGCGTACGTATGACATACGCTCGCACGCCACCAACCCCCTTCCCCCGTTTACTCTCTCTCTCTCTCTCACACATACACACACTCGACGACACTAAAAGCACAGATACTTGAATTGGTTGTGAAACTGTTAAATAGCAATTTAAAAAAAAACTGTACAGATAAAACGAAGCATACTTTTGTCGCGTATACTGTCTCTTATGATACAGGATGTCATCCTAGTATAAGAGACAGGGACACTTGTAAAATCCACATTAATCTAGCCTTAATTTGTGTACCCTGTATCTCTTCTTGTGTCAATAAAGATAATTTATTATTATTTCTATTCAACTACATCACGCCTCCCCCATAGTTTGGAAGAGGCGGCAAGATAGACCCGGCGAGGTGGGCAACAGTCGACCGGGGTGTTAGCGCGATTGGCAAAGGAACCGCCTTACTATTCGGGCATTGTCGAGCAAGACCGCTTTCTGCATCTTGGCCGTAACTGACGTTCCACTAATCCCGAGCTTTTCAAGTTGGACAGAGAGGCTCCTTGGGGTCAAGCCATTGGCTGAGATTACAACTGGGACTATTTCTGTGGACCCCACCCTCCACATGTCGGTAATCTCGTGCGCCAGGTCCAGATATTTATTATTATAATTATTAAACAAACATATTTCTGTAGCTAATATATATATATATAATATACTTGTAGACATAGTATGTATTAAAAGGGTTGTCTTATTAGTACGGTGTTACTTCTTCCTAAAATACCTTTGGAGACACTACTCGCCAGCAGGAATACACTGCAAGCGTTTTTAAGTGCGATTTCCGTATATTCGAACGGAAATCTAGTTATGTTCGCTCTACATACTACCACTGGCGAAATAATAATACATTATGCATATCCATGATTCGTAGAATTATTGATATACTTCAATACGCGTAATACGAGAATGAAAACTCGTTTTAATTATTTCCCGGGCATACGGAGTTACAATCCTATGTAGACGGATAACTACGTGGAGGCTGTTACCACGATACAAATAAAATTTATGCATGTGCAGTAATTGGAATTGCACTACAGAAATAACTTGATACGCTATGTTTGCGATATGGTCAGTTATGGTTTTAAAATAAATTTATTCGTTGATAAATTTCAGATATTATATTGAAAGTAACGAAATTTATTAAAGTTTGTATCATTGTTTTTAGGGTTCCGTTGCCAAATGGCAAAAAAGGAACCCTTATAGATTCGTCATGTCTGTCTGTCTGTCCGTCCGTATGTCACAGCCACTTTTTTCCGAAACTATAATAACTATGCTGTTGAAACTTGGTAAGTAGATGTATTCTGTAAACCGGATTACGATTTTCACACTAAAACAACAATCAATTTTAATAATAATTAATAAATAATAAATAAATTAATTAAATAATTAATACTTACAACTGAAAATCAAAATTTTTTTTTTCATCAAACCCATACGTATGGTGTTATCTTTGGATAGGTCTTCAAAAATGATATTGAGGTTTCTAATATAATCTTTCTCTAAACTGAATAGTTTGCACGAGAGACACTTTCAAAGTGGTAAAATGTGTGTCTGTAACTTCTAAAATAAGAGAATGATAAAACTAAAAAAAATATATGATGTACATTACCATGTAAACTTCCACCGAAAATTGGTTTGAACGAGATCTAATAAGTAGTTTTGTTTTCATCATCACCAACCTATTCTAGTCCACTGCTGGACATAGGTCTCCCCTAATGAGCGCCATAGCGCCCTGTCTTCAGCTTGCCCGCAGTCTTTCGCAGATCGTCATCCCTGGCCGGAGGGCGTCCTACACGTTTAATACGTCATAAATCGTAAAACGCAATTTACCTTTCATTCAATCAACTCAAATTTAAATTTAAAAAAAAAGCATTATTATGTTACTTGCTGCTACGGAACCCTTCATGGGCGAGTCCGACTCGCACGTGGCCGCTTTTTTTTTAAGGAGCCTTGCTTACTACACTGACATGCATTGAGGAATGAAAACGGCAACTTCTCACTGAATTTGACCGGATCGAAATCACTTTAAACCACCCAAAAATTCCGAAACGTGTAATTCCCAATTTTATAATTTTTTTATGGTTCGATATTTTGAAATTCAGCATTCTGACAACGTATAATTACGTTGTCAGAAGGCTGACATTAGGAATTTTGAAATTCAGGTTTTTTATAATAGGATTTATGATACTACGGATTTCTGATTTTCGGAATTTCAAATCATTCAGAGTTTTGAAAATCGTGATTGTAACTTTCGGAATTGAGTTTTCGTATTTATGTAGTGAATCTCTGTGAGAGAAGCTTTGGACTCGTTCGTTGCCCGTTGATTTACTACCAAAGGTGTGTAAATTTTAGGTGCCTGCAGTCTGTTTCTAGTAGAATTTACAAGAGTTTCATAAATACGGAATTACAATTTTAGATTATATATCTTGTAACGGTTAATGTTTTATGGAGGTTTGTAGTTCATGTAAGGGTGACTTATGCACTGTAAGATTTGATAAAATAATTGATGTATTTGAGACCAACTACTGGTTAGGGCGAGCAGAGATAAATAAAAGGTTGATTACAATATATTAAGAGATTATAATCGGTGTAAGAGAACGTTACATGAATTTATATTTGGTATTGGAGTAAATGAACCTCAGGGAATGGATTCGTAATAAATATTCTGCCGTGGCGTTGTTCGGTCCGTTGTGCAAAGATGGTAGTATGCACTTAGCTAGTGGACACGGGCTAGATGTTGCCGGCGTGCCAGGGTCTCCGCTGGTGTGCCTCGCTACCGCTATGATGGTGCGAAGCCCGGTGCGAAGACCCTGGAAATAGAAAAGCGGGTCAGTGTGTCACTAGGTAATTACGTCCAAGTGACCCGCTAAAATAGCAGGTGAAGAGAATCGCCCAGCGGCAATGCAGCGTAGCTAGAAGCTATAATAAAAAGAATATAAATAGGCAGCACAAGCTGGTGCCGCGACCTCTGACCGTAGGGGTCATCGGCCTCGTGGCACTAATTAGGTAGGCTGAAATGCCACACATAATAAAACAAAATATATTGAGCCATGTATTTTAGCAGGCAATAAGCTGCACTGCTGGAAGGTCTTCACCTGTAGAAAGAAGTAGGAAATGTTGATCTCAAAACTTACCCGGAGCCGACAGCAGTTGGCCAAAGTGATTGACACTGGGGTCAAAGTGACCTTCCTAGGCGAAGGTTACCAAGGAAAGGAACGATTTAGGAGCCGTCAGTTGATAACTGGGCTAGTGTTGTCCAATCTCGCGCGCACAACCATAGATAATTAGTAATAAGTATCGAAACATACTAAATTCTCGATTAATTTATGGATATAATTTTAATTTGATTTATAAAGAATCCACAACGTTACAATCTTAAAAGAGAATTGATTTCCCTATTTCACTTATAAATATTTGTAGGTAATTAAAATTTAAAGATAACAGACAATTTGTAAATATAGGGTTTCATAAGACGAATTCATCGCTATATACAAAACAGAGCCAAAGCTATCTTTTGCTGACTATTATTGGTTTTGAACTTTCGCAGCACATTTAGCGGTTCAGTAATGGCTACCTCAGGCTTGCTATACTTGTATGGCAAGCCTGAGGTAGGTTCCCTTTTGGTACATGTAGTCAGGTCAGGAGTTAACGGAGCTTAGCTATAACAGTAAGTGGTTGCGGCAAAGTGCAAAGTGCACAGATGCAAATAAAGGGTCGAGCGTCGGAAGCAAATTGATAAAATGTTGCATAATTTCTATCGGTTGCGGTATCATTCTACAATCGTTGATTACATTACTGACGACGATTCATAAAGTAAGTTTTACCATAATTTATTATAACAAAACATACTAATGCATGTCTAGCTCTTGTTGCAGAGCTTATCTTCAATTTTTGATGACCACTGTGGTTTAGCGGTTTAGCGTTTCTTCGACTGCTTAGTCCGAGATAATTAGATTATAGAGAAACATATTGTACCTCATAGAGCTCGTACTGGTTTGTTATTATGTTAATTATATTAAAATTATTAGCGTTGTGTTTAAATTTAGTTTATGGTATGATCTGAAACTACCTGCTTACCCAAGGGCAATACTAATAAGTAAAATTCCGTCCTGAACGACATCAAGTATGAATGGTATTTTCTAATATAAACTTCAATAAAATGTACAACGCGACGGGTATTAGCGCCGCGAAATTCCTTGCCGCGTAAATAATAACATAAAGATTTTCCAATACATGTCCCAATAAGACCCCCGTCGCTAGCGGCGGCGTATGGAACCCAGCCTCCCGGCCCTAAGCACCTAACTGTTGCAAAATATACTCTGTTTCTTGACAAGGCTGCCTTCAAACATAATTATAATAAGCTGAAATCTTTATGTTTAGAAGAAACTTGAAACATGATTTGAACTTAAGAATTTAAACACCAGCCAAGGCTAATATTCTAAACATTTAAAACATTCTTTCTTTAGCAAGAAGTAAAGGAATGTCGAACTTTAATAATAAATATCAGGCGTGGATTTACTTTTTATAAGCTATAATAAATATAAAGAATTTCCTTTTTCAAAGGAAAGCGTAACAACGAGTGGAAAATTTGTATTATGATAAGTTAAAAACGAAGTTGTCCAAAATAAATTTGGTTTTACGGAAATTATGAAAAGGAAATATTAAAATAAGTATCTACTAGACAAACTAAAGGACAATAATTTAGTTGGTCGTATTTGAGAACAAATACAATGTCATAAAATAATAAAAGCATAGCTGGCCGGTACTTGCCGCGAACCCAATAACATGGTGCTGAACTCCCTCGTACGAACGAAGCTCTGCACGTATAAAATTTATATATTATGAATCTGAATAAGGAAAGAATTGCAGTACCTTAGCTATTATTAGGAACTTAGGACAACAATATTTGAAACGAATGCGTTTAAATGAAATCTCAATCGTTAAAATATGGCCAAACGAGCTTCTACGTTTCTAAGATAAATAAAATCGCTATAATGATTCATGGAAATCTATTATTCTAACAACTGTATTCCAACTCCAAAGTTAGGCTAAGTTGCAGTTTTGTTAAATCTTTCTGATATCTTAGAAAAGTTTGTTTATTGTAGTGATTTGTTATTCACACTGTATTTGCTTTCATTGAAAGTGTTTTCTGAATTAATTTAGTATTATCAAGGGTTGTGCGTTTTGTGTTATACACTCTGGAGAGCTATTTTTCCATCCGCAGAACCTCTCGGATATCCGCCCGCCGGCCAGCGGGGGTGGTGCTGTCGGACTCGAACCAACTAAAACCGCACGCCGTCTTGAGTCTTCAGATGTTAGGTGGCTCATGGCTTCAGTTCGAGATGGCCCACTCGGGTTAGGGAACCACGGTGTCCATTTCTTGCCTCCGGGAAAAGCGTAGCGCAGTGCGCCGCCACCCCACCTAGCTTCTGCTAGGGTGAGAAGCGGCTCCACCTATCTTCATAACCTCCTTTGCGAGCATGACTTGCTGGCAGGACAGCAAGGTGGCAGCGGCAGCCCACGCACTCGCGCTCCTCACCATCACCGTGAGTAAGACACCTAGCGAGAATACTCCCACTCCGAGGGCCTTGGTGCCACCCACGCCGGGCACTCGACTAGCGTGTGCTGTCCCGAGTCTGCTCTTGCATCACAGTGATGGCACTCGGATGTGGGCTCCTTGCTGATACAACACAGGTTGTCTCGAAGCACCTTCTGGAGACTCTAGTTGTCAGATAACAATACGGCCTCAGTGGCGTAGCGGTAGTGCATTCAACCGCTACGACAGGGGGCGCGGGTTCGATTCCCGCTCAGTGCAAATATTTGTATGCATGAATATGTCTATTTGCGTTTGTCTGGATGTTTCTTTGTATCATATGTATGTATTTACAAAAAAAAAGTATATAAGTAAGTTTATCCGCATTCTAGAACCCATAACACAAGCTGGTTAAACTATGGTTACTTTGGGTGTAGAGAGCGCCGTGTAGAATGTCGTAGAATATTTATTATTATTATTTAAATGCGGAATAAATAACTTAAGAGGGCAATTTGGTAAATGTCATTGACGCTCTCTCCAACGAAATCACTAGCACTCGTCCTGACATGACCCGCCTTGCCGTCACGCACAAACAAATAATATAGTGGAATTCTTAAGCATCCGTGAACTTTTACAAGAAACAAAAGATTCAATCAAAATACAAAAGCAAAAACAAGCTGGCTTAGCCTGAGCTGGTCCATTTATTATTAAATAGCTGTTGCCTATGGCGTCGCCGTTCCCGCTTCCCATGGGAAACTAATCCAGTGAGTAACAAACATACAAACATCTTCACAAACTTGCACATTTATAATATTAGTAGAAGAGTCTTCTCGTCTTCAGTGACTACAGTCAATATCTTCAATGATGAGATAACATTTTTCGGTCAATAATAGAAATTTTTAAGAAGCAGTAGGCTTCACCCGCATGGAATTCTGATTCCGTTCAAGTTAATCCAGCACCACAATCTATATAAGATACACAATTCCATCATACACCATTTTGTTATATATCAAAGTGTTTGGGATGTGTTTTCGTTGAAAGCTTGTTTTCTACCGACACCTTTAACAACTATAATGAAAATTTAGCCAATGTATACAAAAACTTAATAAATTATATACTTAAACCTTCCTCGAGCCCCCTTCTATCCATTGATGAAAACAGCATGAAGATCGGTGCATTAGTTTTTGAATTTATCGCAAAGAGACAGACAGACAGACGCGGTGGAGGACTTTGTTTTATAATACGTAGTAGGTATATCACTACATCATACACTACTCCAGAGCCATTATCTTATATTATATATATATATATATATATATATATATATATATATTATATATCTACCAACTTATAGTGTTAACAAGTGCTAAGTATTTGCTTGCTAAAACCGGCCTTTTACCGTCAAAAAGCACACCATCATATTGACTTTCTTACTGTCGATTATTTCTGAAGTATAAATCAATACTACAATGTTCAGTATTATCAAAAGAGTTTTCAAATACATATTACTACAAATTCGTTTAAAATCTCAGTGCCTTTTAAAAGGAAGGTTAATATGTTTCATCAAATAGGCCTAGATGGATTCGGACTTATTGGTAACATATAAGTACCTTAATATTCAATGATGCCATAATCCAATTTAATCGAAATATTTAACTGTCAGATAAATGGAATGAGGGCAGACCCTTAGACATAACGGGTTCGATCTGTAATCGATAGAAATACTCAACATTTTAGTCCATTAAGACACTGGTTTGTAGAAGATTGTTAACGGGAAATACTCAACAGTATTATTTATTTTAGTTATTAGCACGATGATATGATGACGTTATGTTATGTTATAATGTTATTATCTAAGTAATTTAATAAATATCTAAATAGCATTTAAACTGGTTTGATGAATTAATACTCTAGATAATACCTTAAATATGCCTCTACTGTAATCAATAAAGGAAAAAAAATTAAGAATCTAAAAAAAACCCCGATCGATTTTCATTAAACATAGCTAAGAACACTTTCAACTAATTAACCTGTCAAACAAAAAACAAAATCAAAATCGGTTCATCCGTTCGGGAGCTACGAAGCCACAGACATACACGATAAACTTATAAGAGTCAGTTGTTTTTGCGTCGGGATGGAAAAAGAAAACTGCATAGAAGAATGATGCAATGATTTAAAATTTGGAGAAAAATTACTTAAACCATGCTTTTATTACTCTTGCAAGTTATTATTAATTGTCGTTTTAAGATTGGGTGGTTGGTTTTTCTATAAGTCAACGGCGATGTTTAAGTCTTTTTATCGTTTCAGATTAATTTAATCCCTTCCAACATTCATTTAAATTTCAGTTATGTGTTTTGAATTCTGTCTTCGAGCTTGAACACCCAATATATATTTGTTGAGATTGTTGAATTCAGATGTTGGATTGTTGTGCAGTTAGTAACAATTATACCTCGATACCGGATCACATGCCCCGAATCAAGTGGCGGTCCAATATTTGGGATGCACTTGATCCAATGACGAGCCAAACATTTCAATAAATGGAATTTAGGCACCTTTATAGGTTTCGATTTGAATGAATATAAAAAATCTGACTAAAAATTCGTTTTGATTCATAAATTTTTTTGTGAAATAACATTCATAATCTCATTTTTAACGAAGTTAGTCTTAGTAGAGAAACGAAAGAATTTTAATAAGAATATCATCACGCAAGCAAGGTGTGCTTGCGTGATGATATTCTTATTAAAATCCTCAACGATGATCATATACAAGTTTAACAACACATCATTATTGATTAGGTCGAACGCTTTTCGAAAGTCCAAGTAAGCAGCATCAATTTGCACCCCACTATCTACCGCCAGAATTATATGAGCCATGAAGCTCAGAAGGTTAAGATTAGAGAGGTCATTGTAGTGTTTGGTAGAAGCTTATATACGCAGCAGATATCTCATACTTATTTAGTGGACAGTAACAGCTTATTTCGTGAAGAGTCTTAATACATTTATTCACTTTGCCTCCCACTTCTACATTTTATACTCAATGCAGGTGAAGGTAAAATAACGGTATATTACGGGTATAAAAGAAAATTATACAGTTTATACAACTTAAGAGATGATGGAAATTAGCTTCTAGAGAAGCATCTTAATTTATGTTAATACAGGTTAAAAGATAATCTGTTCTTGACCACCTTTTGCATTGTGAAAGTAAATCGAAAATCATCAAAACTTGCAGCTGCAATATACGAAAGTTATAATATTTTCTGCCATTTTAAACTCTTGCGATTAGTATAAAATTGGGTACATCCCTATAGTTTAAATAAATTATTTAACTGAGCTAATTAAAAAAAAGAATAGTAAAGTGAGCGGCAAAAATTAACAGTCATTTACCCAATTAGGAAAGTTAAAGTTAGACTAGATTACATTAAGAAGTCGAGGTATACAATTTAAAAATAAACCTAAATAAATCTATATTAAAGTTTGTGAAGACGTTTTGATGTTTGGATGTTTGTTACTCCGTCACGTTCTAACGGCTAAACGGATTTGGCTGAAATTTGGTACATGGATAGATTATAGTTTGGAATTACACAAAGGAAATATTCCAGGGATAAAAAGCCTATGTATGTTATTAAAAAATATAGTTCTACGCGGGCGAATCCGCGGGCAACAGCTAGTTTAGAACAGGTTTAATAAACTAGAAACGATGGCTTCAAGTGTAAAGTAATTATGCTTAAAATATTGAATAAATAGGATAAATTTATAATAAATAAATATTCTAGGACATTCTAAACGACGTTACCCAAAGTCAGCATAGCTTAACTAGCTTGTTTTATGGGTTCTACACTGCGGATAAACACTTAAATACACTTACTTTTGTACACCCAGACCGATGCAAATAGAAATATTCATGAATATAAATGTTTGCAAAAATTTATTGTAATATATATATATAAGAGATTTTTATTCACTACTTTAAATATTATAGCTATTTAGTTGGTAATATGTTTACTTATGTTAGTTTCAATAGATATTATTTATTGTTATTTGATAGTCAATGATCAAAACTTCGAATTAACTCGAAGGTAAGTAAATGTCACGTCGTTTCAGCGTGTCACTGGCAGACCAATATTTCTTTTCAAAACTTCCAAAAGGGATTTAGTACTGAGTTAGACCGAAACTTAAGAGAATTGCCGGTAACGAGCGAACTTTTTGACCACAATGAATTTAATTAATCGTAAATTATTTTTTGAAGTTTGTCTTCGCGTTGCTAGTGTTTGAATTTGGAATTCTAAATTTTAGATAACATTATACACTCTACATTTGATAACTGACGTTTTCTGTATTTTATTTAACACACCACTTGATTATAAGAGGTTATTGGTGTCTATGAATATTCTTAATACCAAAGATATCACTCGGATCGGAGTATCGGAGTCGAATCGACTTAACCAATCGGTGTCTCCGACATCAGACTTATTGCCGGGAGAAGTACTGGTCATGGCCATTATTGTTAAGTGACATGCCCTGATTGGTCAAAATCATATTGAATTCATTCATCCCGTCAGAGTGTTTTTCTTCTTTTCTCAAGGTTACGGCTTGGCAGAGCCTATCAAGCGTCTATCACCGCCAGGCCATAGCGAAGACGGTGAACATGCCTGCGTTTTTTGTTTCTCCACAGTGACCTCTGTTAATCAGAGAGACACGTAAAGATACCGAATAACCCGGTACTTAGGCCACTCCCACCTAGGTAGAACATTAACCAGTAGCAATATTGCCACTTCCATTTGGCCCATGCATCACGAGGGGGTTTTGTAGCCCAGGACTTACGCGGAATCTCTACACTCTGTAAGTTCAGTTTAACTGTGTAACGACATTCAGGATTGCAGCTTGTCTTCGTTTGGGTGCTCCTTGTGTCTCTCCTCATCGCTGACACTGTGGAGAAGTAGTCGACAGCCTTGGGCATCACGGCCTATCATGTGGCAGGAGCGCAGGACGCATGTCACGTCATGTATACCTAAACGATATTATCCGCCAGGATCTTGTAATCGCCTGTGTTCCAGCCGTGCTTGAATTGCCGTGCTGCTAAAATTGGCTCGTGACGATGGCAAGAAACCAGACGGTATGTCTTTGGTGCCTTGGAAGTTGGGTAGGCCTTTGGTGTGGGACGTAACTTGTGTCGACAACCTCGCGCCTTTTCATCCTTCAAGTACGACGGGCTGCGCTTGTGAAATATAATAATTTAGTCAGTAAATATATTTTTGAGTCGTTTGGGGTCGAAATACTAGGTTCGTGGGGCCCGAGTGCACGGTCGCTTTACAAAGAAATCGATAAGCGACTGGTCGAAGCTTCGCGTGACCAAAAAGCTGGCTTGTTTTTTTGCGCAAAGAATTGGCAATGCCATCCAACGTGGCAATGCCGCCAGCTTTTTGGGTACGTTACTAGTCGAAATCGAAGGGGAGGAATTCTTTGACACCTAAACTTTTTACTTTGTACATACTCTTTTTTAGGATGTAAATACATATTTTAGTTTATTATTATTTATAATCTAAAATGTTACTTATATTTACTTTCAGTTAAAATAATTCTAACTATAAATAACTGTTTTATTAAAATTGATTGAGTAACGAACATACATCTATCCACACTTTTGCATTAATAATAATAGTAAGATTTGTACCATTTATTAATATTAAACCTTATAATGTTCTTATAAATTTGGATTGCGTTTTGATTTTTGCTAAGAATAAGCTTTTCACACAAGCCCAACGATACGGTACAACATACGGTACTATGCAACTGGTAAATAGGTTTTTTTTTTTTTTTTTTCCTTTTTTTTTTTAGGGATTTTTATCCGTTACGGATATGTCAATCCCATCGTAGCTTAAAACAGTAAACATGCTTACACAGTATAACAAATAGAAAAAAAAAATATCCCTGATGGGGACCAAATAACCCAAACAAACTTCTAGCTGCTTCGCATCGAGGTGTTGCCAGTATATCATGGAGCATACCTATATGTAGTCTGTTCAGGTCATAGGTCTCAATCAGAAACTTTCGGGCCGTTTCATAACATACACAGTCCGTTAATAGGTGGTGCACATCCTCTACTACGCCGCATAAATAGGTAAATAGGTTTGAAAAATATTATTTTAGGACTTATACAATGAAAAAAAAAACCGATTACTGCTAAAAAGACCGAAACAAGTTTGATAGCAGCCGCATCCATTTGCAAATCATAAACCGAAAAGTTGGGGTTCTTCAAGAACATTTCGACAGGGTTGGCAGCTCGAGTGTTTAGCATTAGATCATTCATTCAAACTCATCATTTCAAACATCGGTTTCAAAGTCAACCAAGAATTCGGATACTTTGATTCATATAATCCAAGTTATTCACTTCGTTTATTAAGCAGAGTCGAGATTAATACTGAGAGCTTAACGTAAGACGTGAACTTGCCACCCCGCGCCCTCTCCAACCCCCCATTGCCCGCGAGACCGGGTGCCCGCGCGTGACGCCGACAGATAAGCTAATTACTTATTGTGATTTAGCAACCGGTTCTCGGTAAATTTTTCATCAAATTTTCTGAGAGCAATTCTGAATAATAAGTAGGCGACGTCCACCACAATGGTAGCAATTAACCGGACAATTTAACTTTTTAATTGCGAATTAAGAAACTGGGGAGTACAAAGGTCAAACACGGCCAGTGAAATTAATTGTCAAGAAAAGTTTTTGTGGCGGTCGTACTACTATGTTATATGTCCAACTATATGTATATCAAAATAGGTCATACTCTATGGAATCCGGAGAAACAGGAAACTGCACAGAAATTTAGTTTGGGTTGTTAGAAATGTTTTAAAACTCGTCAATATATGATTACCATCAGGCGAGGTGAAGTCAAATTGACGTGTTCTAAATATAAAAAAAAACATATATAAATCGATTGTCGACACTAAAGCCATTTATGAATTTGCCAAAAAACCCCGTTCATCTTTAATCAACCTTAATATTTATTTCTAATGTATATATATTTATCACTGTAATATAGAGGTGAAATGTGAACTTTGTAAAAAGGGAAACTGAAAAAGTTAAAAACTTTATTGATTTCTTTATTCGACTTTATAGAATACTAGCAACCCGCTCTCGCTTCGCTCCTGATTTTTATGAGTTGATTTTATAACTCAAGCCACAGAATATACAGCCTATGTTCTTCCGTTCATCATGTACCTTTCAAATGCTTAAAGAATTTTTGCAGTAAGTGAAGTAGTTCCGAAAACTACCCCCAACACAAACTCTCAAAATTCGGCTTCTTTCTTTTACACTGAACGATGCAGCTCTTTAGAAAAAAAAATAGCGCTTTCATTGTTTTATTCTTTAGATTTTGGCATAACAAAGAACAACTGGTGGTCAACTTTGGAGGAAAATCCATGATTAGTACAGGGGCAAATAAGTGCCCAAATAGTGCCAAAAAAACCCGGCCAAGTGCGAGTCGGACTCGACCATGAAGCGTACTGTAGCAGCAAGTAAAGTTTTTATATGTGAGTTGATTGAATGAACAGTAAATTGCGGCTTACGATTTATGACGTATTAAAAAAAACTACTTATGAATCTCATTCAAACCAATTGTCGGTAGAAGTTTACATGGTAATGTACATCATATATTTTTATACGCTTATTATTAGCTTCACCTGTATGTTTGTTTGTAACCGACTCCTTTGGGCGCGATTTTGACCCACTTTAAACGGCCAGATTTCGTTCAAACTTTGCAGATTTATCGAGGACCGATGACAATACACTAATTCTATAAAATTTTTAGGGTTCCGTATCCAAAGGGTAAAACGGGACTCTATTACTAAGGCTCCACTTTCCACCCGTCCATCTGTCACCAATCTGTTTCTCATGAACCGTGATAGCTAGTTGAAATTTTCACAGATGATGTATTTCTGTAGCCGCTATAACAGCAAATACTAAAAACATAATAAAATAAAAAATAGTCTTAGGCAAATGTAAGTTACATAACCTAGAAAGATTTTTCAAACGGTCTCATAATTGCGAAGAGTTTATCTACAACTTTGCATAATGTTGTTATCGTAGATCAATCGCCAGTATTGAAAAAGTTGAAGTAAAAACCTAACAATTTGTTTCTTGGCCTGATAAGGCCACGCCCACCTCCAAAAGAGCAGACCATACGCATTTAAAAAAAAATGCGTTATTATCTTCGACAATTTACCAAGTTGTAGATAAACTCTTGACGAATATAAAACCGTTTGCAAAATCATTCTATATCATATGGAAACTTTTTGTGGGCATTTTACATAATTACTATTTTTGGTCATTGCACACGAAAAGTAATGAATCGATTAAATTGAAACGTTGAAAAAACGTTAAGGACCATAACAGCTACAAAATGTCTAAATTTAAATTTTTCGTATTAACTATAACGGAGGTTATAGTCTATGGAATTTTCCCACTAAAACGTTTCTTTTACAATTCCCCGCAGAACTACTGAACTCATTGACGTCCACTAGAACTTATTTGATTTGTTATTCAGACATCAATTTTTTATACGCTGCATTTTTTGTATGACCTGAACTTTCATTTTTTATTGAGAAAAACCGTTTTTGGCACTTTTTGGGCACTTTTTTCACCCTCGTGCTGACTATAGATTTTCCTCGCTACTTACAATTTAATTTTTATAAGCCTCGTCGATCAGACTATATATAATATTAGTATAGATAGTAATGTATAGATGAGCAATAGTAATAAAGCAGGGGTATGGGGCCCACCAGGGCCTATAGGGCCTTGCCAAACTCACCTACAAGCCGTTATACCTGCTGATTGATGGACGATGCTCTGGTGCAGGCTTTCCTCTAAGGGTGTGGAGGTCAGATTTGCCGTCGCTCTTATAAAAGCGAAGATTATGAGCCTCGTCCGTTGATTGTTAGCTATACCAGCTAGCAGGTGAGGTTGGTTTGGGCCCCGGAGATGTTAATAGGACGCCATACACCTCATCATCTAATGTACTATAAAAATAATATCAGTTTTATATTTCTACACTGACAAACAAGCACACAAACTGATAAACAGTTATTGTTGCGGTTATAGTGATCAATGATCTAGAGTTCATGAACCACTATAACTGCTCACTATAACTCGTTTGCTCGTTTACTCGTAAATGTAACTCACACACACACGTGGCCTAGTTGAGAGGGTAATGTGACACAGGACGGGAGGAAATGCCTTTAATACTCTCATAAACAAAAAGAAATTCAGTATACTGTCTCCTAAAGTAGAGTTTTAGTGAGACAGTGATACTTTCTCGGTTCGACCGGCCTTTTCTTGCTAGGAGAAGCATGACTCCATCAAACTGAACCACAGTTCATAAAACTAGTAATGATATAGCCATAAATCTGCTTAGAGTATTTTTGGTATAGAAACCTTGTTAGGAATGGAGCCGCGTAAAGAGTTCGAGGACGTATTCTATTTAAATGAATTGTCTGTTTCACAACCGACAATTACTTTAAAATTGTTTCACAGTACGAGTACCTTTTTTTTTCGTGCGGAAATCCCTTCGGTTATGTCGGGCTTGAACCGACTAAAACCGCACGCCGTCTCGGGTCTTAAGACCCCGTAAGCTTGCCCATAGAGCATGTCCCTAGCACCCCGACTGACCCCCTCGGGTTCGGGAACCACGGTGTCCCCGTCTTGCCCTGGTTTGGAGGAGGGGCGCTAGTCGCCCCACCGTCTCGGCCTACTTCTGCTGGGGTGACAGGCGGCCTCACCTGACACCGCCAGGCCTGCGCTCATGGAGGACGGAGGACCTATATTATCTAATTTAGTGCGTTTTTTTTTTTTTCGTGCGGAAATCCCCTCGGATACCCCCCCGCCTACCACGTACTCCAGCCAGATGGAATAACGATCTGAAAAATTGGGAGAAACTTAGGTATGTCGAGCATTGGACTGTGTGACAGTTATCGAGGAACTAACAATGATAAAATCTATTACATAGCTTGAAATTTTCTTTTAATCTGATCATTTTCATCAGGCTAGGACCGCCTTCTACCAATAATGTCCACCAATTGTCTATGCACCAGTCCATATGGCTGGCCTATTCAATTAAAGAGATTAAACCTTGAAATCCAACTAATATTCATGCCTTCTTTTTGTTTTTTTTTTTCGTGCGGTAGATACTCCCCCGCCGGCCAGCGGGGGTGGTTATGTCGGGCTTGAACCGACTAAAACCGCACGCCGTCTCGGGTCTTCAGGCGCCTGGGTGTAAGGTTGCGCATAGAGCATATCCCTCGCACCCCGACACTAATATTCATGCCTTTGTGCTACAGATAATAATTTATTATTAATAATTTCTATTTGTTATCTACCGGGGACGATTGTTGAGAAACACTGAAAAAATTCTAAAATACCAACCATTAGATTTTGAAGAAATGAATTTTATTTAGAATGGTACATACCTTTTTTTTTTCGTGCGGAAATCCCCTCGGATGGCCCCCCGCCGGCCAGCGGGGGCGGTTATGCTGGGTTTGAACCGGCTAAAACAGCACGCCATCTCGGGTCTTCAGACGCCCGCGTGTAAGGTTGCCCATAAAGCATATCCCTCGTACCCCGACTGACCCTAGGCCATCTCCGGTTTCGAGATTACAGGTGAGGTTGGCTCGGGTTGAAGATCTTGGTGGGGCCCCAAAAACATAGATTGATAGTGAGTCTGCCTATCTAATGCACAGCGAAGAAACGCAAAACTAGCCGCGAAAATGATTAGGAACATGTGGTTTAACCCGGCGTTAGCATAGTCGAAACATGTTACAATTACAACGATAGTAGGGTTGGGTCTGGGAGATCTGTTTAAAAAATTCGCCATAATTTCAATACCCATAAGAAATTTATTAACATGTTGTAATACTTGCGTAAAAAGACGTTTGTTTAGAAGATTTTAAGTAAATTAAAATAACCTGATACGAAACTAAAATATTAATTACATTTTTATAAAATATACCCTAGTTCCTTATGCCCGAATATAGTGTGAATATAGTTGCCGTAGTCGAGTTAGTACCAAAATCATGCTGTAATTCAGATATTGAAGAATGTGGCCGGCAAAATAGTTCAACCAAGCGCTCGTTGTCACTTTCAACTTGGAGGGGACACCGTTAACTTCAGCTACTGAGAAGTATTGCAACGTTGCACAAAAATTTTGAGAGATAGCTTATTTTAAAATGGCATGGGTCTCACAGACCCAATTGTCCGATCACCGGGTTATTTACAAGACAGTTCAAGTAAATTATTTTCTTTGTCAGTTAATCCAAGAGTTTATTCATGAGTTTCCAATATAATACACATTGGAAACTGTTCGAAAAGCTTTTGAATTTTGGTTCTTCGAACACTGAGCATCCCTCTAGACTTCTGCCAGTTAAATAAAATTGACCATAAACAGATAAGAAAAACAACAAACTTCACGTAGATTACTTTTTAATCCCTTATGTACTGAATGGGCTCGCTCATGACTTACGTTAGAAATTTAATTTAACTGTTTACTGTAGGTCTGGGATATACTTTAGGTGACCCAAATGACAAAGTAGTACAATCTATATAAACACGGGGCACTTAGATAGACTGCAAATAAATAATTATGTATAAACTAATATTATTCCAAGATTGTCCATTTTGTCCAAGAACACTGTTGAAAAACTTACGTAAAGTAGTGTTATGGCATTCTGTGTTTTCATCCATAATCCCAGTTTTCCTAAGACTGCAAGCGGAGGAAAACTTTCCGAAACTTCTTTTTATAAGGAAATTTTAAACATTCAGCAAACTTTAATTAAAACAATAATATAATGCTTATGTAGTTAATTTTATTGTCAAAGTAACAGCAGTATTACCAAATTAAATATGGTATCTATATAATTGTGCCGGAAGGCGAAACAGTACGTAACAGACCTACCTATATGTATTAATATGCAAGTGATTTTAGCTTTGCGTTAATCGGAATTTGAGAATGAGCATAGACAATGTAAACATGACAATAGAAGTAGGAGTAAGGGGCTGGTTGGAACTCGTATCGGTGGCGTGCCACTCGTGAGATAACACAACGCGGCGTCTTTGTGGACGGATGTAAAATTATTAAGCAACGGAATGCTGTAAATGGGGTTTGCCTCTGTAATATCAAGGGTTAGAGGCGACTCGCTCATACGAGGTTTGATACGATTAAGTTTATCGAATTCCGGGCGTGGGTACCTAATTATGTTTCATGATATCGCTGGTTAGCTTATATTACGATTTTTGGGACACGATAATATGATTTTTCCTTATCCGCCAAAATTTATAATGTATTTTAGGAGGGACCGTTGGATGGTTTTCCCTTGCCCACTTTGTGATCAGATAAATTTTTCGTGCATATTTGAAGCGGGATTAAATTGTTTGAAACTTTGTCGGACTATTTTCAAATGCTAGAAATACGAGTAGATTGACAGTCGGATGGTTTTGACGTTATGAAACCTTACCGATATTGAATGTCGATCGTCGTTGTGTCGATCAAAGTTGAATTTCGAATGGGAATAAAGCAACTGCAAAGTAAACACCATTCAATTTTATTACAGAGAACAGTCCCCTTTGAAATCCCTCGGTGGCAATCCCGTAAATCTCTATTTGTCGCAACTAAAACAGGTCACGGCGGAAGGCTATTACGTTTCCTAAATGCTGCCGAACTCCCTGTAGAGTGCTCTAATCCACTCCGAACGGGCTGGTGTCAAACGCAGGCCAGGGTTGTTTGTATTGTTTATTGTCGCGACGCTTATTCGTACGGCAAAGACGTGGTCGTCGCCGTCGGCGGTACGGGAGAGTATGTTTCTATTGATGGTGCTGAACAGTCCCCGGAGTGAACTATTATATTCCTGCCCATAAACGATACTTATCCGTACTTAATATCTACTTTACCTTACTTTGAATTCTCGTAAGCTTCAATATTTCAAACACGACATTGAGTTGTAATTGCTTGGAAAATTTGAATCATGTATGTTATGCATATACGTTTATAATTGGATTATATATTTTATGATGCTTCGTTAGTATAGTCTAGTCTTTGTAGCATGCAAGTATATTAATAAGATTATTTATTTACAAAAATATTATTATGTAGTATGTAGTAAAATATTAGTATGTGGGGGGGGGGGGGTATCCAAAGGGATTTCCGCACGAAAAAAAAAGGTACGTTTGTTCGAGGGGACGCAAATGTGACATGACTTTCATGATCAAAAATTACTTTTTTTATGTATAGATTCGTATAGGTACATAATCATTCATATTAAGTAAGTGTTTTTAAAGATCTTTTTCAAAGATCTGTTTAACAGAAAACAGTGATAGTGAATTGACTAAGGCAATTGGGCAATTTGAAATCGACAGGCTGACAGCGGACTCATACGTTCTAAATGATCAGGTACTAGACTGTAACAGTCCTAAAACGAATTGGTTTATAAATTTAAAAGGAAAACGATATTTTCAATAATGAGGGCTCTGACGAATGTGAGACTTACACCAGTCCGGAACGCTTTTTCGGTTGGATTATTTTTATGCAGCTGTTCGGCGTTCGGTTGTAAATAAATGAAAAGCACCGAAGAGCCAGCAGAATGTAACAAAACACTTGAAACAATATCACAACAGAGCGGCAATCATTCCTGTTTTATCTCAGTTTGCGCACATTGCGCTGCGGAAACTGCTCTAATAAAAAACTACCATGGTGTTCTGCGTACATGTGTGTATTGTACACGGAACACACGTAAGGGTTGCTGCAATACTGCACCTGCTTCGGTGTTCCTTACAGATATGGAACTAAAAAATATTAAACTCTCGGTCCTTTAGCTAAAAGGATTTCAGTGTAGTATTTCCATTTTGCTGTGAAATCCTATACGTAGGCGTGAAAGAAGCCACAATCTTATTTGTTAAAACAATTGGCTTTGCGGAAATATTTCGATATTTTTACCCGCTTTATTGTGTACACGTATTTTTTTAGCGAATACATACTATGTTAAACGCATTGCTGGTATTATTCAGTGAAAACTCAAGTGAATAGAAAACTGGATGATATTTACGACCCATTCGTATTTTATTTCATTCTAAGCTTCACCGACATGGATGCAATATTTTTGTGTTACTTGGATGTTGGTTTTTATGTAGCTGGTCTGTTATAAAAGTTGAATGGGATAAAAGAGTAGGCTTTAAATTAATTAAAGGTATAACAATATCACGTACCTCATCCAATAAGGAATACAGTGATTTTTTAAATTCTTTTTTTGTAAACATGAATGACATATACGATATAATGAAATAGTATGTAAGTAAGTAGCGCGTTAAGCGCGTTCAACTTATAAAACCGTAAGCGCGTTAAATTTTCTTCCAGCTTACCCCAGGAGTGTAGAGAGGAATAACAAAATATTTATAGGCAAGGTCTCGTGTACAAGAAAGTAATCGATACTAATATTATAAAGAAAGAGGCCGAATTTTGTGCCGATGTAGTGTATACGTATGTTGAGGGTAATCTTCGGAATCACTGCACTCATTGAACAAAATCTTCAGGCTATATATTATGTCGCTTAAGTTAAAAATAAAACCTCGTATAAACCGAAGCAAAACGAGGGCGGGCTGTTAGTTTAATATATAAAAATCTCGTGTTACAGTGTTTGTAATCGAACTACTCTGAAACGGCTTGACCAATTCTTATGAAATTTGTTGTGTATAATTGGTAGGTCTGAGAATAGGTTGTAAGCTATTTTTTAAAGCCCTATCAGAATGTCCACGGGCGACACTGCGGGCAACAGCTAATACTTAAATAAATAATATTAGGTATACGTAAATAGGGTGGGGGCCGCTCCAGGTACCCCTCTGCTGTTATCAGAGTGGACTATGCGAATGGCCCAGGGTCAGTCGGAGTCAAAGTCAAAGTCAAAGTCTTTATTTTTCAAAATAGTGCAACGTAATTACATCTTTTTGACGTCAAAATCTGCTTAAAACTAAGTTTACCACCGCTTCCTTGGCCCTAGTGGAGAAGAAACGGCGCAACAAACTCCACTGCGGCATTTTCGAGACGTCATATTATAAATAGTGATTTCTTAAGACTAAATATGGACGAATGTACATTTTTGTCTCGTGTCAAGATAAATAAAGGTATATAAAAAAAAACAAAAGTTAAAATAAAAATTTACCCTAAGTTAAACGTTAAAATAATTTAAAAAAGTTAAAATATGGTAAAAAAAAAAGAAAAAGGTTGCCTACTACAATATTATGTTGTAGTTGTAGCATTAAGAGGGGCCTGCACCATGCTCAAGCCAGACATTTTTGTCTTTAAGGTAATCATCTGTCCTATAGTATGCTTTTTTACATAAGATGGTCTTAACAAAAGTTTTAAATTTATTGTCAGGCATACCAAGGACCGATTCAGGTAATTTATTATAAAAGCGTATACCTTCCCCCCTAAAAGAATCACTAACTTTGCTGAGTGCGAGGGATATGCTCTATGGGTAACCTTACACCCCGGTGTCTGTAGACCCGAGACGGCGTGCGGTTTTAGTCGGTTCGAGCCCGATATAACCGCCCCCGCTGGCCGGCGGGGGCTATCCGAAGGGATTTCCGCACAAAAAAAAGGTATACGTAAATAAATACTACAGTCATAAGCAAACACTTACTAATAGACACATACATCTATTCTGTCACTTAGTTATAAAATCTTTATTGCGGACCGGGCGGCATAACGGGGATCTTTTTTTTAATTTTTTTTTTTACGTTCGGAAATGTAACATTCGCAGCGAGCAGGTGGTGTGTACCGCAGACACTAAGATTCGTAAGACACGAGTGGTTCGTAGCTCATTTTTATCCCTGTACTGAATGCACGAATACTCGCTTTGTAACAGCTTTACGTATATATGCGTCAGTTAGTACGCACTTGAAAATTTATATTTAGTACTGTATTGTATGTATTATACATTCAATTAAATTTTTCAGCAATTAGTATGCCTCTTTTTCCTATAGATTTATATCGGAAAAAGAGAACATCTAGGACGGGACATAAACCCGCGACCAGCCCTTACCCATGATAAAACTCTGAGTGTGTACTTAGTTTGTAGTAGACTGTGTACAGTCTACTTAAAACTAAGAGCACGTTCACGACATTTTAAGTGGTAGAGTTTTCAAGGGCAGCTTAGTTGAGGAAGTACCACCCTATTATGTAATATATTTTTTTATTTGAACCGTTTGTGAGTGTACCAAAAGTATTACCTCCGTTCCTTTAAGTTTTCTATTCTACTATTTTCGTAACCAACTTCCTTCCGCGGCTGGTAACACGTTTGCGTGTTGCCACCTCTACCGCTTGGGAGAAGAACTGGAAATATACTCGTTACATCTCCAATTCTTCTGGCAAGACCTTAAAGGCCAAGGTTACTTGTATCCATTTGATAATCTGATTGCTTTTTACTACATTAGGACTATAATAATGTTTAAGAACCCTAGAGAACGTACTACACAGCGCTATCTAGATTCAAAGTTAACTAGCTTCTGATATGAATTTTAGAAGTCGAATAAACATTTGTTTAGGCACATTTTGTTTACAAAAATATAGGTATTAGGTATATATAGAAATACACAGACCAGTGCTAACATACGTATTTGTGAATACAAACATAGCACTTTTATACTGAAACATTTGCATTTAACATCAGTAATCAATTCAATTCAAGTCAATTGCTACAACGAAAGCCTACCTGAGAAATTACATTTTTGAACTAACAGCAATTCTAGTGAGTATAATATTTCAGTGTATAATGATTACAATACGTTTAATACATACATAACCTCACGCCTGTAACCCCGAAGGGGTAGGTAGAAGTGTATTACACACCCACGATTCGCCAGTTATGTTTAGGTCCCAATGTATTGGGGGCGAGCCTATTGCCATATACCGGGCACATTACTAAGCGAGCGATGATTAACATATTTTTAATATACACATAATTACGAAAAGTCAGAGGTGTGTGCCCGGGGCGACAGTAGATCGAAATCGAGACCTCGTCTCGCAGGCCATTACGCAAGCCACTGTACTGTTTGTACGGAATGAATCAGAGTTCCACGTCGTGGAAGGAACAGAGTGACTGCCACTCAAAGGTCTCGACGGTACTAGAGACTTTTGCAATGTTTGTCATAAAACTCTCTAAATTCTATTAGATTTATGTTAGACATAGATAGAGAGAATACACTAGTCTTTCATTCTGTACTCTAACAATTCATTAATTTGTTTAATCCTGGGGCTTTCTAGGGCTTACCCGGGGTGCCCGGCAATGGCCAATTAGAAACGATCATCGTTGGCACCGATGGAGTGAAGCCCGTGGGGCACGTATACGTAAAAAAAAAGTGCACTGTAGACCGTTATATTCTATTTTTGTTACTGATTTACTTAACCAGACAGAGAGCTTCACGCTGTTAGAATATCAGTTGCAGGTGTGATACGTTGTCACATGTAATGGTAAGCTAATGAGGTATTATTAAGGTTATAGGTGTTATTAAGATATTGAATTAAGTCACTTTAACTATTACTTAAAAATATTGTATCAATTAAACCTGACCGGTTTCGCCTCACAACATTTTCAACGATTGTTATGACATTATGACAAATTGTAATAAAATGAAAAATTCTTCCTTGGTCAATTCTCTTTTGGTAACCAGTTATGAACGGAGAAAATAATTCCATTTAGATAACTGGTTATGAAAACCAGTTACAAAACCAGTTAAAGAGAATTTTAATTCTGTTTTCGTAGCTAGTTATGAAACGAGAAAAAAATCCATATTCGTAGCGGGCTACGAAAGATCAGTTACGAATATGGATGAAAGGATAAAACCTAGTTTAGATTTAGATATGAACCTGCTTTTCGGCTGCTTCTTAAGCTTCTTAACTAGTTAATACAAGTCAATAGAAACAATAGTTTAGACACAAATTAGAACTTTGAATATTTTTTTACACCAGATAATACTGCTCCCGTTTCTATAAAAGTCATGCTGTAACATAAACAACCAGGACTTATACATACTATGTTTAACTTACGACCTACAAAAATAATATTGTATAAAAATATCTAGGTACGTCAGTATGGAGGGCACGCCGCAATAGCGGCGGTAAGGCCCATCATGGAGGATTGGCTGGAGAGGCGACACGGAAGCCTCTCCTACCGACTGACGCAGGTGATCTCAGGGAAGGGGTGCTTCGGGGACCACCTGCATCGGATCAGGAAGGAGCCAACGCCTGAGTGTCATCACTGCGACGCGAGCGAGGACTCAGGGCTGCACACGCTGGCGGACTGCCCGGCGTGGGAGGCGCCGAGGCGTGACCTCGTGGCAGCCATCGGGGTGGGAGTCCTCTCGCTCGGCAGCATGATTGCGGCAATGGTGCGGAGCGCGAGCGCGTGGGCCGCCGCCGCCTCCTTCTGCGAGCATGTAATGCTCGCGAAGGAGGTGGCGGAGCGCGCCCGGGAGAGACTTAGAACTCTCCCGGTCCGCCGAGCCCGCAACTTGCTCGCCGCGCGTCGCAGGCAACTCAGGCGCCGGAGGTCGCTTAACGACCTCCGTCCTCCATGAGCGCAGGCCTGGGGGTGGCGGGTGAGGCCACCTGTCACCCCAGCAGAAGCAGGCCGGGACGGTGGGGCGACTAGCGCCCCTCCCCCAAACCGGGGCAAGACGGGGACACCGTGGTTCCCAAACCCGAGGGGGCCATCTCGAAACCGGAGATGGCCCAGGGTCAGTCGGGGTGCGAGGGATATGCTCTATGGGCAACCTTACACCCCGGCGTCTGTAGACCCGAGACGGCGTGCGGTTTTAGTCGGTTCAAGCCCGACATAACCGCCCCCGCTGGCACGCGGGGGGGTATCCGAAGGGATTTCCGCACGATAAAAAAAAAAAAAAAAAAAAGGTACGTCAGTATGGAAAAATAAATCAGGCTTTATTTAATACGTTTATTTTGACCGTAAAGTCGCGGCCTGACTGTTAGCGAGATTGTTAAGATTAAGAAACTGCGACTCCAGATTTGTTTCCTTCCCATTTTCTTCACCGTCTTAAAATTTGTATAAATATCTACATATGATTGGAAGTTTCTTAAGTGCAGTCGCTTTGAGTCAAGTCTCTACTTAACCGTAGCCAATAGTCTTAAAAACGTTTATTAAACAGACTTATTAGATGTAGGTATATATAGAAGAGTAAAATCAGGTCCTTGTATTGTATTGGCATATATTAGAAGTATGCTTCCTCTTCAAAGAAAAAGAAAAGTAAATAAAAGAATGGTTATTTCATTTTTATTTTTGTTTCAGCTTTTCCAAACGGTGCGGAAACAACCATGATAGCATTATAATTTTACGAGACAATAAATGAAAACATACATTTCACAAGTAAATGTTGAAAATATATAAACTAAGAAAGGACGGCTGTTATGACCATTTCGCGATGTGAAGCACGACTAAAGAGCTTATTGTCATCAAATGTCCTTTGGCATCATGGTGGTGGAATCATCGTGTCGCTCAAAAACAGTTTCAATGGAAACCGGCGGTCTACCATTAGTTTCGACGTTTGCACTTCTTACTATTGTTGCAGGTAAGCTCCCAAGATGTTCATAATATATTACAGTGCACTACAGGTACATGGGGTATGGGGCTCCACTAAGACCTACTCTACCTAACTACCTAGTCACCTTCACCTGCAAGCTGTTACACCAGCTGCTTTACGGACGAGACTCGGCGTAAGCCATCCTTTCGGGATTGGGAGGTCAGACGACTTAACTACACCAAACTAAAAGGAGAACTAGGAGTAAACCTCGGATGCAACCGGGACCAGCGCTAAGATGATGATGATGATGCCATCACGGTGAAAGTTATTAGTTGACGGCCTCTGTGGCGTAGCGGTAGTGTATTCGACTGCTACGACAGGGAGCGCGGGTTCGATTCCCGCTCAGTGCAAATATTTGTATGCATGAATATATCTATTTGCATTGGTCTGGGTGTTTCTATGTATAATATGTATGTATTTACAAAAAAAAAAGTATATAAGTATGTTTATCCGCATTGTGGAACCCATAACACAAGCTAGTTAAACTATGCTTACTTTGGGTCTAGAAAGCGCTGTGTAGAATGGCGTAGAATATTTATTTATTATAATTTATTTATTATTTATGTTTATCCGCATTCTGGAACACATAACACAAGCTAGTTAAACTATGCTTACTTTGGGTCTAGATAGCGCTGTGTAGAATGTCGTAGAATATTTAATAATATTTATATTTATTAGTATGACTTTAATTTACAAAAATATCAGCTAAATTTCAGGATGTACAGTTAATGCCCATTTTGAATAAAATTACATTAATATAAGCTCCCGAATCGTGTACCATTACCTAATATTATTGTAGCAGTTTAAAGGCCAACTCTATTGGCTGGAATACATTTCTCTCATTACTTATAATTACGACCGAAACGTGTTTTTTTTAAAAATACAGTCGGTAATTTATTCAAAGTAAATTTAAAGCGAACTTTTGGACAGTAACAAGAACTGACAGAACATACACTTAATGAAAATCTTAATATCCTCTTAATGTCCAGCATCACTTTGAAACATGAAATTCCTTTTCCTGTTATGCTGCTATAAACTAACGAGAATTTACTAAAATGTTTTCCGGAAAGCTCTAGTCTAAATATTCATTCATTTGCTGAAAATGTGATGTAGATAATATTACTTGTACATATATGTATTACCAAAATTATTTTGTTTCAAAGGACGTTATTATATTCTGTGGCATGTGATGTTGGTATTTCATTTATTTTGCTTTTGACTGGGTCTGCCAAATATTTATCAATACCTTTTTTTTTTTTTTTTTTTTTTATAGTGCGGAAATCCCTTCGGATACCCCCCCGCCGGCCAGCGGGGGCGGTTATGTCGGGCTTGCACCGACTAAAACCGCACGCCGTCTCGGGTCTTCAGACGCCGGGGTGTAAGGTTACCCATAGAGCATATCCCTCGCACCCCGGCTGACCCTGGGCCATCTCACCACTAACAGCATCGCTCATCCTGTCTCCTCTGAAAGCAGAGGAGTACGGAGAGCGATGTGTTCCCGCCACGTTGGGTATTGGCCGACGATCAATGCCAACCCTATGAAGGGGTGAAGGGGAAGCCATTGACCGCCGCCCAGGGTGTACCGGCCGCTCCGATTCCGTTCCCCCCGGACTGCAGCGAGATCGGAATCGGAGCGACACTCGAGGAGTTTATTTATCAATACCTATGATAGTAAGTGAAACCAGCCAAAAACAGCCTGTTGACTGAATATCTTAAACAAAGATTGGTATGTACATAAGCATGAAAAAATATTTTTTTGGTTTTCACCAGTATTTTGATCACTTTAACAACTTTGGATATGTTAATCTGAACACAAAGTACAAATAGTGAAATAGGAAAAAGCTGTACGAATAGCTACATAACATATTCTGTACCTCATTTGAACGTTAAAGATAAAGAAATTCGTTTTAACATTATAAAGAAGCCCAGAGTCGATTGACACGGTAGACGAAAGACCGCTTTCAGTGTGTATCATTAGTATCTGACGACCTCTGTGGCGTAGCGGCGAGCGTTCGACTGCCAAGTCAGAGACAGCGGGTTGAATTCCCGCTCTGTGTAAATATTTGTATACATGAATATGTATATTTACATTGGTCTTTATGTATGTATTCATAAAAAAAATTATCTAAGTATGTTCATCCACATTCTAGAACGTATAACACAAGCTAGTTAAGATATGCTTACTTTGGGTCTAGGTAGCGTTGCGTAGAATGTCGTAGAATTTATTATTATCTATTACTTGCAATATAGCCTAAACATAAACTGGCGAAATGTGGGTGCTAGCACCTCTGCCTACCCCTTCGGGGATATAGGCGTGAGTTTATGTTATGTTATGTTATGTTATGTTAAAAAGGGACTTCACCAGGGCTTCGAAAGCATATCACTCGGTAAAAATCATGTGAGGTGATGGCTCATGTTTCGAGTGCGCTTTTCAAGAGCAGAGGAGATTTTTTGTCTCCTTAAAATGGCGGGAACTCTGGCAATTTCGGTGTATACGCTGGCTAATGGTGGGTATTCAATATCGCGAGCAGCTCATTTAATCATAGTGACATAAAAAGACATACTGAATTTCAATTTAATTCAAAAATAAACGATAAGTATAATTAACGGTTCAAAAGGTATTTTCAGTTAATATCAAATGGGTAAGTTAATCATCGAATAAAAATACCTATAAAGTTTAAAAACTAGAACCGGACTACGCAAAGGTTAAAAATATAGACATGAACGAGTATTTTTTTTAAGAATAGTATAATATAGTCTCAGCTCTCAACCGATAGTTGGACGCTAATAGTATTTTAAATAGCTGAAAATATATTTTTATCTCTTATTATATTCCATAATATTACACTATACTTATATTTTTGACTCGGGATTTTTTCTCCTTTCATTTGATATCACAATCAAACGAAGGAATAAAAAAACAATTTAAAAGAGTACCCAAATATTCAGATTTAACATCCGTTGTTTCCAACATGTTGATGTTATTCGTATAAAATGTAGCCTATTGCACCCAGAGAATGATAATGAATCGACTGATACCTCATTCATTACAATCAGTACAGCATCTTAGAAGCTATAACAGCACACACGTAATAGTTATTTATGCAACTGTGGTATAATGAGGGGTATTAAAACATGAATGTGGGTTTATCACACGAAGCGAAGCTGAGTGTGATAATAGTATCACATGAGTGTTTTAATACCTAATTATACAGTTGCATACAAGACTTTATCTACACCCATGATAAACTAATAATACATCTTCAGAGAATGATGTACTGCCCTTTGATATTTTCCAATTTATGAAATCTTGGTACGTCTTTTCATACTGTTTTCTAGATTTTTCCGGTAGTCATTTGTTAGATATGTCCTTTACTGCATTCGAAATGTCTGGAGGTGTGTTATCAAAACTTGAATCGCTCATTTTCGTAAGTAAACAAAACAATTTGCAAAAATAATAGCGAAGAAAAATAGCGGGAATTCGAATTCGAACGAATAAGCTTTAATTTTTTTTTACGGCGCGCCGCCGCTGTGGTAGTGCAATGCAACGCGCGTGAATGACAGTTCTTTTTTTGAAACTCATACAGATTCCACGCATCGAGCGGTAAGAATTTGGCTGTCTGATGAGTAACCCTTTGCGCGGAAGAGATTGAAAAAACGAAAGGAGTGTTATTATGAAATTTCATACAACATTATAACACCCGTTCGGATGATATTATGGTTATTAGGACATTGGATGTATTAATGTTGGCAATAAGCTAACTGTTTCAGAATCTTTTATAGAGGATTTAAAGCATGGGTGTATATAAATACATATTTAGACTGTTAAACACATAACCACACTACGTACATAACCTAAAAGGTTATGCAGAATAGTCTGGTAAAAAAAGGTTGCTGATAGCTATGATTTGACCTGTTTTCTAAATTTTAGTAAAGCAAAGGTAACATTTTGTATATATACTGGTAAAGTCTTTTAAGCTTTGATACAAATGCAGCTTAAATCACATTATAAACAACATCGTTTCCGAGCTTCGATAACTAAAATAGCTTTATTGTAGCCCGTCGGCCAGCGGGGGCGGTTATGTCGGGTGTGAACCGACTAAAACCGCACGCCGCCTCGGGTCTTAAGACGCCGAGGTGTAAGGTTGCCCATAGAGCATGTCCCTCGCACCCCGACTGACCCTGGGCCATCTCCGGTTTCGAGATAGCCCCCTCGGGTTTGGGAACCACAGTGTCCCCGTCTTGCCCCGGGCTTTATTGTGCCTAATGTTGCCATTTTATACAAAAAGCGTGATTTTAATGAGATTTTGTTATTGAGAACAAAATTTAAAAAAAGCAAGGTATTTCGGCAGCGAAAAGGCACGGCCAAGGTGTATAAAGAAATTGACAATGAGACCGTGCAGGTGCCGGGCCCATCGCGTAGCTGAGTTGGGAACTCGGGACAATGCTTGGGACTTGCGACCCAAGTGTAGGTTTAGAAGGGGGCCCTTTTGTTGATGTACATCAACACTCACCTTCACTACCCAAATTCCCCTCCCTGCCTTACCAAATTTGATGCGAACCTACTAGTGCCTCTTTAGACATTCGTCCTAGTAATGAGCTTATTGTAGCTCTCGATAGGCCTAGATCTTTAAGTAGGTTATAGAGAGATTTTGCTGGTATGCCTCTCGCTCCCACTTCCACTGCATACAAATTAACCACATAACCGTTTATGGTTAATTCGTTTGTGAGATCATAGTATTTATTTTTCTTTATTGTGTGTGTGGTCCTTCGGTGTATTTGTTTCCCACGGTACAGCAATGTTATAATAAGAATTAACCGCTGTAAACATTCGGTTTTTCAAATTTATATCACACAACGCTGGAGCCATCTACCATAATTAATGCGAACGTCGCCCCGAAACACATATTATATCGGAAAATTTCGAATACCTGGGACGTGTCTAGGTAGCTCAGTTGGTGAGAGTGGGGGACTGTGTTTGGTTCAATTTCCGTCCTGGATGTTCAACTTTTCTGAACTAAATAATTGGAATAGTTAGCATACTAATTGCTTTAATTATTATGCTAACTAATAATAATTTATTTTAATAACTTTTTTGCAAACTTCATCAATATGCATCTTATTATCACAAGAGTTATCAATGGTTTTACCTTAAAATTTAACATTTCGTAATCATTAATGGTAATTGTCATTATATCTCTGCTACTTACATTTTAAGTGGGTAAACAAACTTATACTCACGTACCTAGGTATTTCGATAAAGTTCACTTAGAAATACTTGGTTTCTAAATGTTCCTCCGAATAAATGTTAATCAAAATATTTGTAATTATAACAAACAAACACTTAAAACATAAGACCTAACGTTAAATCTCTTTGATAATAAATATCACAATATGCACACATCTCTGCTATAAAAGATACCAAATGGTATCTTAGTTGCTAATATCCATCACGACGATTAGGCAAGCACAGACACAAACAACTCTTTTGAACCTTTTTCTTAGCAAATTGTTTACAAAACCGAGTGTTTGTGTTCAGAGAAATAATTACAAGAATAATATTGAACATAGTTACGTGTAGCTTTTGTTTCTTTCTGTGCTTGTCTGTTGGGGTCGTGAGTTAAAACTAGACCGCACTAGACGTGATGTAGCAAATTGTTGCACTTTAACGAGTGTCTACAGTGGCGGGCGGGCCCGCAGTTTAGAAGCAATACCGCCCCAGATTCCCTCACGTGCCGCGCCAGACGTAAGGAACCCGCACTCAGATCTACCCTACCGGATTCCAAGTTTAATTGAAAATGCTTTATATAACCTTTTCTTTTAATTGTTTAAGGTTTTCACTTCATCTTTGCTTTGCGTTCCCTGAAATTTTTAATTAGAACAACCACAACGATTTAAATACAGTTTAAATCAAACAATTATTATTTACGTAATAATGATTTTTGTTAAGGTACAACGCCAGTGATGTGCATAAAACCCACATGGAATTACTGCTAATCATTGGATTAATGATATGGAAATTAGTATTCGTACGTGCGGTGAATTTAACGTAATTCTATCAGAATGTAATTATAGACGTTGATGAGAGTGAAACACAGAATCATTGGAACAAATAATCGAATACTGAGGGCTCGACCGATGAAATGTGTTACAATTGATACAATTATTAAATTTATTCATATTGACAGGCAGCTAATTAAGTAAATTGGTATTGGGAGGGAGCCAATGATCTAATTATTTTACTTAACAACGAATGACACTTTAGTTAATAAAATTATATATGGGATTTATTGCTAGAAATCTGATTTTAACAGTCTATTGAGCTTGTAGCTATCAAGATAAAGAAGTCGTTACTGTCGCTCAGCAAATTTTTTCGAATCGCGCTTTGAGCGATAACTTGCCGCCAGTTATTCATTTTGCATTTGACTCAGATAAAGTTTTCTTTATTTTTTCAGTCATATTTAGTAGTATGCTTTCAAATATATCTAAAATATTTCTGTTGCTGCATATTATGCAGTATTTTATGTACGCACGCCTATTTATATGGCCGAAGAGATAGGCACACTTCGCCAGCTGTTTTCGGTGCCCAAATAAGGGGCGAGGTATTTGCCGTCAATCAGAAGGTACATTTAGCTGACTTTAAGCTGTTACCGAGACATATCTCACAGAGAAATCCAATAAAACTATCGACTCACACGTTTTCAATTTTCCACATCAACATTTGGAATGTTATTCCAGCAATTATTGTACCGATAGTCGTATCACTGGTGGTATTTACTGGTGGTAGAAATTTGATGACACAAATTTGTCCCAAAATTCGGCCGGGTGGGTACCACCGTGCACGTTTGCGAAAAACCCTCCATAGTAATCCAATTTCGGTTTGATTGCGTTCAGGGGTCAGTAAGTGCATAGCTGGGCAGAGGGGTTGTGGTCGCAGCACTAGTGGGACCGGTGAGTGTCTCGCGGTGCTGCGACGACAATCCTCTTCTGATGAGGCCGTAAAGCTGAGTGCCACAATTGTTAACATAGTACGTGTATGTAATGTTGACCCTCTTTCCTGAGACTTTACCTTCAGCTTACCATCAGGCGAGGTGAAGTCAAATTGACGTGTCCTAAATAAAAAAAACAGCCAATGTATTAATAGCCAAGAGTCTCGACTAACACCTGAAGAGTCAAGGGCTTGACGCGTGAGGCTGCGCTCCTCATTTCGGCGCGCTTAGTCAAAAAGTCCTCTTTGGGGTCCTAACCAACGGCAGCTTGATTCATGTGGCACTCTGTTTTTTATATTTTTTACTATGTATTTTAAAATAGTATTATTTAAAATTAAAATTAATAAAAAGATAAGGAAATAATCAATAATAATATTCCGGGACAAGCTGAAGCACAGTTTTTAATGTAAGTTTTTTTTTGATGATTACTCTCCATCGTTCAGGCTACTCAAGTGGATTGTATGACTTAGAAATACCTGGTTTGCCGTTTTAAAATCTTGATACTGTTTTATTACTAATTTACTTACTACTAGGGTAGCGTATGTGGTTCGCTTGATTATAAATGTTTACCGTTACCTAAAAGCAATCGCGATTCCGGAGGCTAGGAGCTTCAAACTCCAACATTGCGTTTCTCAATAGATTGGTGGGAGGTAATACACTTTATCAGGGAATAAAATTTGCATTTTGTTTTTTCTTTCACTGAAAATTGTTTGTTAGATGGGCTCAAAAAATATTTATATTTATTTCTAGTAGATAAAAAATGATGTGTGGTCTAAAAGGATAGTAACGAATGTTTCGGTATCGGGGCGTTATTAATTTTCATTTGACACAGTCAGGCTACACTTTGGTGTGGCTCAGCACGTCGTGACAAAAGCCTTGCATCCAGTATAAACACCGACGTTTTGTTCCATTAACGCCTTTCTTTGTTGACGGTGATTTAGAAAATAGTGTAGCACTTGTTATTGTGTGATGTGGGTTAAGGCCCTGTCTGGACGTAAGCTACCATAATTATGCTTATTTTTTGTTTCTAAGATTATTTATCTCTCTCTCTAAGATTACTGATGCTAGACAGTTGATTTTTTTATATATACAGCTAATTATCTACTGTTCACGCACATTCAAAAACATTCTGGATAAATAGAGCAGTTTCTTGTTAAAAAAATTGCAAAGAAACACAACATTGATTTATTTGGTGGTAAACGGATAAATAAATCATTTAAAAAATATGACGGATTTGAGGATGTTAATTTGTAGATATTCCACTAGCTGATTAAAGTTTCTTTAAATTTGTGACAAAAATTATATATGTCATCGCTAAAAATATTGAGATAATTGAAACAAAAAATTTATTTCAAAGAGTGTTTCTTTGCAATTTTTTTAATAAGACCAAAATGTTTTTGAATGTGCGTGAACAGTAGATAATTAGCTGTATATATAAAAAAAATCAACTGTCTAGCATCAGTAATCTTAGAGAGAGAGAGAAATAATCTTAGAAAAAAAAATAAGCATAATTATGGTAGCTTACGTCCAGACAGGGCCTTAAGCATTACCACTTAATATAAACGTATCAGCCTTACGTTTAATTTTCAGAGGGTATTATTATATTAGTTTAATAGATAAAATAAGAAAAAGAAATAAATTTAAACTTCTTATTTTAAATTTATCAATCAATCAAATTCAATCGGTATGTATTATGTCTACACCAAAAGAGAACCAATACCCTATAAATCTCCCATAATAAACCTCCCATCTACATGCACTATGTGTTTTATGCACTATGTGTGTCATGCACTATGTTTGCCATGCACTATGTGTGCCATGCACTAGAGATGAAGCTAATATATTAATATGAAATAAACTATTGTTATGGTGTGTTGGTTCGTTTTCTGACTACGCGAAATATGTTTTAATTAGTTTCTCATACTTAGATGCAAGTTGTAATAATTCTAGCAGGAGAATGAGTTACTTAATAATTAAACTTTATTCGCGATTCCTTGTTGATTCTCCACATAACTTACGCTTGATGGAAGTGAGGTTAATAAACAGAATAGTTAAGATGGCTCAATTTAGTATTAATATCGTGGCATGCTTAGATGTTTAGGTACATATATTACTTTATGAGAGATAAGATATTGCCGCTTCTTTGTCAAACTTCGCTTTCGACTAAGTTTCTTAGTTAAGAAGTTCGTTGGTATAATATGTATATCTTGGGTCTGCTTCATTACCCTTTTAAACAGATTGAACAAATTTATTTATAGCTTTTATCAGTAGTCTGGCTTATTTACAAGTATATTCTTACTTACTGTCCTAATCAAACTAATATTTGATTCTTTAGTATACACAAATGTGTTAAACGTAATTTCAAATATGTACAATTAAATTTATGCAAAACAAAATAAAATATAGACAGCTATGCAAGAAATCCTCCCCAGCGACGTCTACTGATAACGATACCAATAGACCTCAGTAGTACCAAGTAGGTGTACTTAGTAGTATTCTTTGATGCCTAAGCTCTTTTTTTTTCTCATTTAACCCTCCAAGTATATTTATTAATTTCATCTTTATTTTGATTTATTATTCATCACGTATATTAAAAAAATACAATGGCGTATCAAAATTCTTCATACCAAATAATGTTTGTCAACGATTTGTGTTTATCCTTGTAAAAATTGTAAGTACTAAACATTTATAATAAGTGTTCTCTTCAGCGATACACTTTTATGACTTTGTTTACTTTAAATAAACATTTTAATACCACTCATATATTTAACAGCATTACATAAAGTTTTACACTAGAATTCACAACGGTGAAGAGTTTTGAACGCGACGAGATAGAAAATCTTAAGTAGCGTAGTGCTGAGAGCAAGCAAGAATGTAAACACCAACTTGAAAGAGCATTATGAGGAGCATAACGCAGGAGTACTAAGGAGGACTCCTACATTGAATAAGGACAATTCTCATTTAAGATACAAGGGTACCATTGATCCGCGAATCACTATGGATTTGGATTTTGCATTACATTACTATAATATTTAAATGGCAGTTATATCTATGTTGTTTTCAGTACTTTTGTGGAAGAAGCTTACGTAAATAATATTTTCTATCGTAAATTACATACATAAACGATTTATTTGAAAAACGGTTATTGAATGATACGCGTGAAGATAATACCCCTATTTCAGTTACGTCTTTCCTTTTTATAGCATTGGGGTTCTTCCACAGTGTAGGGTGTGATGTTCTTTTGACACAAAAGGATGATCTTGCGACCAGGCAAGGTAATTATGCCCAGTTGGGCATAATTACCATTATAATTAGCATTATTTTTTTCATAAAGACATACATATTCAATAAAGAAATACCCAGACTAATACATATTCATGTATTTATTTTATTTTTATTTTATTTATTTAAGAAAACCAACAGCGATACAAAAAGTAAATAAAACCGTAAAACACAATCTTAAAGTAAGGCTAATAATAGGTTCTCCTTAACAAATTCACAAAGTGTAGTTCGGCTTGGAAACGGACAGGTTATAATAGGTAGGTACTAATTTACACAATAAATTGAAAACATAAATGGATGACAGACAGCTGAGCGCCACACGAACAAGATGTGGTATTGGTAGTGTACCTCTGATCTTATACTTCCGATTTAGGCAAGTATGGTTCTTGTGTAGACCTATTCGCATAGAACCCCGCCGTCCGTTTTACAGTAGTCGATCTTAATCAGTACTTAGGATGAATTATCTATACACTGCTCGAAAGACTTATTTATCCACACTCTCTTTCAGAGCACTTAATATTTGCTGCTTGAATGACCCTTTAGTGCATGAAAATAGGTCAACTTCGTTGAAGGAAGCATTGTAAGTCCGAGCGATGCGCGTGAGAACAGCGTTCTGGGAGCAGTTAGTGGAGTGACGGGGTACATGCAACATTGGCGTGTTTCTTGTGCGTCGGAGTGGGGCATTGAATGCTACTTGCGCCAGTAAGTCGGGGCAATCGAGGCGCCCATTGATTATGTCGTGCAGTAGGCACATGTCTAAGACCTTGCGTCGATCATCAAGTGATAGGATATTGTAAGTAGTACAATTTTCATGGTATGACATCGGAAGTGCGCGGCTGCGGTAATTAAGATGATTGATGAATATTTTTTGAATTCGCTCAATTTGATCTTTGTAAATAATATATATTGGTGACCAGATAGGACAGGCATAATCTAGTATACTGCGTACATATGCGAAGTAAACGGTTTTTAGGGACCCAATGTCTTTGAAAGGTTTGCAGGTTCTTATAACAAAACCCAGGTTTTTGAAGGCTGTTGTAGTTATACGGTCTATATGCTCAGAAAATGCTAATTTGTGGTCGAATATAACACCTAGATCACGTACTGTGTTGACTTTGTTTATAGGGACTCCATTAAAGTTATATTCGAAGTTAATCGGATTCCTTCTACGAGTATAACTAATAAATTGACACTTGTTAACATTTACTGTAATTTTGTTAGTTTTATAGTACTCGTTTAGATTATTTAGATCTGCTTGAAGAGCTTCGCAGTGATTAATGTTTTTAATACTAAGAAATATTTTTTTGTCATCCGCGTACATAAGATATTTCGATTCTTTAATAGCATCTCCAATATCAAAGAGGTAGGCGTTATAGAATAAGGATCCTAGATGGGACCCCTGGGGAACTCCACTAGGAACTTCAATAAAGTTAGACCGGTAGCCGCCCACTACGACCGCTTGAGACCTTCTAGATAGATATGACTCAACCCATCGCAACAAGTCCCCGCGTATGCCGAGTCTATATAGCTTTTTGAGCAGGATCACGTGATCCACACGATCAAACGCCTTCTCAAAATCTGTGTAGATGACGTCAACCTGCCCACCCCCGTCAGTGTTGTTAAGAAGAAACGTAGAAAAACATGCTAAGTTGGAGATTGTTGATCGTTTTCGTAGAAAGCCATGTTGTGTGTTTGGTACACCAGTCACAATATATGGATAAATGACATTATATACTAGCTTTTCAAGTACCTTTCCCAGGGTATTTAAGATAGAAATACCTCTGTAGTTTTCTATTTTACTGCGTGAGCCCTTCTTAAAAATGGGAACAATATGTGCCTTTTTCCATACCTCAGGAAAGATCCCCTCTCTGAGGGAGCGATTAAAAATAATATGTATAGGTATTGCCAAAGATTTCGCGCAACCCTTCCAAAATAATGGGGGAATCCCATCACATCCAGGTCCCTTATCAGTGTTGAGTGAATCCAGTGCCTCTTCCACAGTAATCAGATTCACCTGCAATCTAGTGATTATATCAGAGTTTGCATCAACGGAGTCTGCAAAACTAATACAATCACTAGTGTCATTTTGTACACTGAACACACTGTGAAAATACGCGTTGAATGCCTCACAAATCGATTGTTCATCGATATAGTTAGTATTTCTGTATGTTAATAGTTTCGGGTAATTACAGCCCCCCCGCATAGATTTGATATAAGTCCAGAAATTCTTAGGCTTGAACTTCAAGGCATCCTCTGTTTCCTTAACGTATTTATTGAAACACGTTTGCTGCACGGCCCGCTGCCTCGATCGCAGCAAACTAAATTCATCACGATCACGCAAGTTACCGTATTTTTTCCAACGTGTATGTGCCTTTGATTTCTCTTTTATTATATTAATCAAAGATTTACTATACCATATAGGGTATTTACGTTTACCTGAATGACTTAGTGGGACACACCTATTAATTCCCTCTTGAGTTAAGTGGTAAAACACGAAAATGGCTTCATCTATCGAACCCACACCCAATACTGCCGGCCAGTTAATGGCTTCGTAATGCTCATTTAACAAGCTGAAGTTAGATTTCCTAAAATTAGGTCTAGGGGTACATATTTCTCTAAACGGGGAAACAGTTAGATTAAAAACTTCAAGTGTAAACACATATTTGTACACATACAATGTTTGCACTTGAATGTGTATACAAATATTTACACTGAGCGGGAATCAAACCCGCCGCGACTCAAACGTTCTACCGCCACGCCACGGAGGTCGTCGAAGACTTTGAAACTCAACAAGAAACCACAAAAAAATATAAACACAAAAAGCCTCTTGCTACTTGGTCGGATAGTAAATCTCTCTGTAGTCCTAGAAACTAGATGTTCTGCAGGAAACCAATTGATATAAAGTTGTTTTGGTAGCTACCATCTTTATATTATTCCAGTGTGTTATACTTCTTTTAAACCTGCATATTACGAATCGATGAACCACATGTGCACGAGGACGTCGTTTTTCTGTATTCTGTCTCTCTCCATCTCTCCGTCTTCTATTCAAGATATGTTTGATACGCAAGTAATAAGTATATATGTTTAATAAACTCTATTGTTGAGTAAATAGTACTGATGAGTTGCGATTATTTTTGCTGTTCTTCTAATAATGAGAGACTACAAATTCCCATATTATTATTATATTTCGCTAATATCATGGAAAATTTGGGTAAAATTTACACAATTAAATGAAACTAATTTTAACGGATTATAAACCTTTATTCGGCTTCACCTGTTTCCATGTTTGTCATCAAATTTTCAAAATAAATTAGATCCACTTCCCGCCCTCCCCGGTTACCGATTGAGCTGAAATCTTGTATGCTGTGTAAATCGCGTGACAATGCAATATTATGATGACATCGTGATGATCTGATAATGGAGCTGGAAGGTGCTCATAGAAACTTGAAATGAAACAGTGAAACGATAAAATCTCGTTGAGTCTGAGCTCGTTTGAATCGTCTTGACGAGTTGTTTGTTTTTCAATGGTAACCAGGGTCTGATGATGGAACTGGAAGGTGGTCATAGGAATTTTGTAATGAAACGACGCAACCACATCGAGTTTTGGCTAGTATGATTTAAATTTTTTAGTTCTTTTCATTAACAAGAACATAATTAAGTAATATTTCTTAGTTTTTTTCTAAATTCCACTTGTTCAGTTTCAACTGTCCCGATTTTTGTCATCAAATCATGCAAATTAAATTTGATCCACTTCCCGGTTGTTGATATTGTCGTAAATATAGAAGTAAATGTTTTAAACATAGCTTGAAGACCTCAAGAGTCGCCAAAGCCAAAGCTACTCTCTTATTGTAATCACAGACACACGCACACACATGCCATGTTGTATCATACACGAAGAAATCGCGTCATTATCATTTTTTGAAGTAAAACAAATTCAACGGATTCTGTAGCGATTTATTACTGTTGTTATATTATTTACTTCCGTCGCGCCGTTTCGGTTATTTTTCAGCAGCCAAACATCGGAAGCAGTATCTTGCTATCCGGAAAATCATTGAGATTTGAGATCGATGAATCCTGAGGTCTCAGATTTTACATTTCAATTTTCTCTGCCTCAGTTTCTCTAGAAAATTGATAAACAAATAAATGTTATTGTTATACACCTGATAGTTTTGATAAGCGGGCGAGTATTCTTTCATTAAAATCATTGAACTATGTAAAAACTTGTTTCAAAATTTTTGATTTTACAATTATAATTCTGTCTATTAAACTTGTTGGATAATAGATATTAGTCAATGTAATAATTGTATTTGTTTAATGGTATCGTACTCACAAATATCTTTCTTTTTTACTCTCACTTGATTACAATTTTCGGCGATATCTGTCATTACAAATGAATGAGAAAAAATAATGGAGGAGCCAACCATTTTTCTAATTGATTCATTTTGTGGCGCGGTTAAAAAGAGAAAAATGTATTTAATCTCAACTTCGCATTAACCAAATTGAACGAAAATATTCGGCGTTCCGAAATCCCGCACGAAGCCATTAATCGTTTTGATGTCACAGTATGGGACATTTAGTGTGACCCTTTTTACGCGACAACCTTTTCCGATTTACGCCTCTAATCGCCGAATACCGAACGCCGAAAACTGAAACTCGCGCGTTCATATGGCAGGCCATGGTGAATCGTCCGGTTGCTAAACGCTACTGGTTTATTGTGGGGATTCCACAAATTAATGACGTTTTAGAATATGAGTCACTGACCGTTTTGCAAATCAACACTTGGAAAAAGTTAATCACAGTTAGGTACTCATCTGAGTTTTTTCGCCAAATTAGGCTGAATTTCACCAGTAAATTTTATGCTTCACTAACGTGATAATGCAGTTTCGTTTTATTGATCTCGGTTTCAATTACTGGTAAAATGCACTCTTTATATCAAATAAAGTATGGCAATATCTTAAGAAGATACTCTCAATGATTTAAAAAACTTTGTTCTTTAGTTTAGAGTAATTATTTTTAACGGTCTTATAAAATTAGGACAAAAATGAATGGGTTGCAAACGCAGTAATCGGCCGCGACTTTTGGTTTCGGATGCAGAAATATATTTAATGAAAGTAGATCAATTGCTATAGGATTCGGTAGTATCAGCAATTTCCCCACTTTTGTTTGTGCAAGCCTGACCCAATTTAAACCAATTTGAAAGGCCAATTCGACCTGTATTTCTTCTGATTGTATTTGGCTATCGTTGAATATAAAGCTGATCCAACTGTTCGCTGTATTGTTTATCAAGAGCCCCTGTAAACCGTCAGTTAATTAATTATTGTAATTGTGCGCTCTGTAGTTTAAGTTATTTTGTCTAAATAGTAAATATTTGGTTAATAGGCGACAAAAATTCGTAATTCCCTGTTTTACTGGATTCTTAGTTAGCATGTTCTGGTTGCTTTAGTGCTGACTGATTAATCTTTACGCCTCAGTAGGTATATGCTTGCTTAAGGCTTGGTACATCAGATTGATTTGTATTCTCCGTGACAGGTCAACTACAAGGCTCGGGGTACAGTGAACAAGAGCCGGAGTTTTTATCACCACTCGAGAACCTAACGGTAGCTCAAGGTAGAGATGTGCAGTTCACATGTACAGTTCATCATCTTGGTGATTATAAGGTAAAAAACTTCACCAAATTTAATTCATTGTTTCACAATTGTAACATCGTATATTTGAAAGTTTAATATTACTTTATGTTTGTTTAGGAACATTATGAATTACTAACACTGTTCAAGTGAATAGGAAATTTCGTAACTATTGTCATAAATTGAAATCTAAATTATATTTGGTTACTAACTTTTAGATTAAAGCGCTTTGAATATTTTTGAGCTAAGCCAATTTCTAATACAAATATAAAGTAATAAAGTATATTAGTGACTAATTGAAGCTGCAGACACAAGTTTCCCCCCATTCATCTGATATTCAGTAGTGCGAGTTACTTCTAGCTCGGTTCTCAAGCAGCTAAAGTTTTCTGGCAATGATGGAAATATTAAAGCAAACTACTAATCTCCTACAAGTAGGTGGGACTTCAATGCTGAAAGCCACTCAAGCTGAAGTATAAGGCTGTAATCATAAGGTTCTCATCTTACTCCTGACTTATATCTATAATTTCTTCGTTAAAAACCATCTCGCGAGAAACATTTACAGGTAAAGCTCACCGGAGCAATCCGGATTTTAAGCTAATAAGCCAAATATCCGTGAATCATACTATTTGACAGATTGTACTAAAGACCAAGAAGTGTAATCAGCCGATGTACTTCATCGGAATCTTGGCGGTTCTGGTTGCTCTGCAATGGTGTCGTGTACTGAGATTCTTGCTCCCTCACTCATTAGGAGAGATGAGCTCCAAAACCTAAAAACGAGTACCATAAATTTACAGGAGGTTACATCCCACAAACTGTTAAGTAACGCACTGGAGGACGTCATTCAGACTCTACATGAAACTGTGGGAAATACACATAAATGGTCAGGTTCGGTTTGCTGACGACATCGTTTTAGTTGCAGAAGTTATTATTTAGTTATTATTTCATGAAAGGTTTTAGTGCTAAGCCATATCTGAGGACTACTGTACTTCAATACTTTCAATCGCATAGCATAGGGTATTTAAAAGACAGACATAGTGTATAAATATTTAACGAACGTAATATTTTAAATTTTCAATTTAAGAGAAGATAAGGGATAGAGATTTTTTGGCAACTATATAATCTAAAACTATTTTTGGATACGATATGTAGCGATACTTTGACACCAAAGCTTTTGTAATCGTAGGTGGCATGGATAAAATCGGACACGAAGACAATCATCGCAATACATACACATATGGTGACTCTCAACCCTCGGCTGTCGGTTACACACAACGGGCACAACACCTGGAAGCTATACATCAACAGCGTTGAGCCTAAAGATTCTGGGACTTATATGTGCCAGTTGAACACCGATCCAATGAAGAGTCAGGTAGGTCTAGTTTTAATTTGGTTATAATTGATTAATTTGTTAAAAACTAGGAGATTTTTCGTAAAACATCGTTTGAGATTACGTCCGTGGCTACTTTCCACCATCGCGGCAACGCACGATTCGCCGGAGGGAGCAGAGAAATTATTAATATTAATGGCATAGTTAAAACGATTATGGTATGGGGTTTTACATAAAGGTTTCGCAAACTTTAGCTTCATCAAGAATCAAGCGGTTCGGCACCTTTTTTCTGTGCCGCACCATCAAGACCTGAAATTCTTTACCAGCACACGATTTTCCTTCTTCCCAGAGGCATGATATGATAAAATGACTAAGATTTAAATATTCTATTAACAGTCTACAAAAACTTAGTGTTCAAATACGTAATGACAAATAGCACCGAATGATATATATACCACATTATTACTAAAGTTACATACTTACCCAATCTCTTGTTGTTTTATACTATTTAAATCATAACATAATGCCCAAACTTTCTACAATAAGTATTTTGCTGTAATTAACTGTCGGGAAAATATATTAAAATTGTTAAATCTATTAATATAATATAAATCAAATTCGTGTTACTGATGACCGCGATGCGCTCGAGAACGGGTGGACTACTGATTTTCATGATCTTTGATTTTTAGATTTATCTCCGTCTATACTGTGCCTATTTGTGTTTTTTTCCTTAAATCTCCACGTTTACCCCCCAGAGTGCAGGAGCAGGGGGCGGAGTGGTTATGTCGGACTCGAACCGACCAAAACCTCACGCCGTCTCGGGTCTTTAATGCCAGGGTGCAAGGTGACATTCACGAACTAAATTCAGCTGATAAGATAGCTTGATTCTAAGGCAGAATGAACTTTATCGGGTCAGCTATTGGCGTATTAATTGCTTATCAATCAATTATAGACAGCAATTACAATCGATTTTCAGCGGCCGCCTGCAGGCTCCTTTCATAATATGAAAATTTATTCAATCGATTCGAATCGCCAGCTTGCATCGAGTCTACGATGTCACGTGCTGAACGTTCCGTCAGATAAATTATATCCGTATTCTTTGTTTCGGTTTTCGATTTTTCACATACGAGAACTATTCGAATGTCTGTCGCACATACTGCCTGCGTATGCTTTCGAAATTAATCGTGCTAGTTATAAGTATTTCATTTACCTAGAAACATTTAATGATTCGTCATTTATTTAAAAAAAAGCGGAATGAAGATGATTATTGAATCACCATTTTTATAAATTTTTAGTAGTAGTATTAGCGACTAAAACTTTCTGTCATAACACACTCAAGTGTCGCCAGAGATGACACAAAGGAGGAGAATGGGCAAAATGAAGGACCTTCGAGGGGGCCTTCGACCGTCTTTTTAAGTGTACAAATACAGCATACTGCTACTTAATGTCGATTTGCCCGTTTGTGCCCACTTGTTCTACTGAACAGTTCTACGGTAGAACAAAAGGGACTATTTTTTCTCACTAGTTCTACGATATTAGATGCAACAAAAGAGTAGAACTAGTGGGAGTCTCTATTCCCACTTGTTTTACCAGTTCCATCGGGTAGAACTCATTCATCGTTTGTTCTCACTAGTGCGATTCATTTTTTTGATCTACGACCTACTGAGACCTTTTTTCCTATTTGTTCGATTATTTGTTAATGATTTCGACGGAGCCCCGCTACGCGCGGCTCCTATTTCTACGTGCATTATCACAAGTGACCTAACAGGTCTCTGCGAGACCTCCGCAATAACCCTTCTAACCTATATCTAACCGTGTCGGGGCGCGCAGTGAAAGTCTCAGTAGTTCGACGGTCGAAATAATGAGAAAAAAAAATCTCACTAATTCGACGATCGAACTAATGAATCGAACTAGTGAGAACACGCCCTAATACCGTAGTACTAGTAAGAACAAAATCTCCCATGAGTTCTACCCGATGGAACTGGTAGAACAAGTGTGAATAGAGACCCACTAGTTCTACTCTTTTGTTCCATCTAATATCATACTACTAGTGAGAAAAAATAGTCCCTTTTGTTCTACCGTAGAACTGTTCAGTAGGACAAGTGGGAACAAACAGATTTGCCAGTGTACTGCACTGCCACAGTTGAGCCGGCCTGTCTGCACTGATATAATGGAAAGCGGACTCTAGACGTCAAACTGAGAATCTCGAATGCAACCGGAATAAAACCGAAAGAATTCGAAGATCTTGAAATTTTAACATTCATTTATCTTATAATAATAACATCCTACCTTGTGAAGAGTGCAAAATGTTATAAATATGTTGAGGAACTTTGATACTTTTTAAATAGTAAAGACTTGCAAATTATTACTACTTTTATTTATTCGATCTGAGGGGAAAGTTTGTAATATCCAACGATTGAAAAAGTTTATTCGTTATTTAATTAGTTTTGTTATGAAATCTCATCATCATCATCTTGCTTTCGAGGCTTTGACTTAGGAGCCCGGGCTCTTTTATTTTTACATGCGGAAACCTCCACGGGTTCACCCCACCGGAGCTAACGGTAAGATGGGTATGTCGGACTCGAACCGACTAAAACCGCACGCCGTGAGGCTTCCCGCTCCGACGGCTGCTTCAAGGACACGGCGTTGCTCCATCCACTCTGGGCACTATGCTAGTGTGTGAAGCGGCGTGTCCACAGAGCAGCCTCGGCAATGGTGGCACTCGGGTGTCGGCTCCCGGCGTATACGATGCAGGAACTCACCAAAACAGCCATGTCCGGTGGGCACCTGCGTCAGCCGGTAGGAGAGGCTTCCGTGGCGCCTCTCCAGCCATTCCTCCATGATGGGTTTTACCGCCACGATCGTGGCGTGCCCTGCGCTTGGTTGCCCAAGTTGTTCTTTCCATTCCTCCATGAGCACCTGGCGGAGTTGGGACGGCTGCCCTTCGATTTCTCGTGGAGCAGGCCTCAGATCTCGGTCCAGCGCCTCCTTGCGCCACTGGTACAGAGCCGCAAGGAGGTCCCATGGAGGCGTCCCGGCAAGGGACTCGCCGCCTCAAAGGAGACTGTGCGGTATCCCCTTATGATCCTTTCCTCTATGAGCCCGGGCTCCGCTTTCCATTTTCATGATCGGCTTATTTCGGATGTGTCAGAGAGTCTCCCGTTGATCAGCAGATACATCAGTTAGCAAGTGAGATTACGTTGGGTGCCATAATTGTTAATAGGACCCCACACACCCATTATTTTCTTATTCGAACTATATGGATGTAAAATATATTTGGACATTTTTTTCACCAATTTTAAATTATGTACTTATGTAAATGTAAAATTATGGGTACATGGCACACCGTTGACAAATAGGTCAAAAAAGGAACCTGTATATTCGTGAAGAATGTCCTTGTGTTTTTGTGTTGTTTAATAGTAAATTGATGGCGACGCCATAGGTACATACGTACAATCTTACCTTCTACGAGATCAGAAGATTTCAAAAGTGGACTTCAACAATGATAAGAACCCAGTATAATGACCCAGAACTTCAATGCAATTATCTCTACTAGTTAAATCCAACCTAAGTCTGTATCAGTATTGAGGTTTGCACTCTCTCACACTAGGTTGGAAAGAATGCATGGTAAACGCTTTTTGTTCTTCGGAATCTATAGAAACTTTAGTGATCAGAATACATGGGAATACAAACTTTTTATACTGACTGTAATAGGTGTTCATCCGAGCTGATTTAACAGCTTGAGAAAACAATCTAATGACTTGTTGAAGGCGGATCTATTCATGTACTTTCTAACTCAAATAAAGAAGATAAGTTACACAAGTATAGTGATTTCCGAGACCTCCACGTTTGCGGAGACAACATACAAGTCGTCTGATAGTAAAGTTTCCATATCACATATAACTTCTACTTGTGTAGAGGTTTTGTGAGAACCTCAAAGAACAATAATAAACTTTCCTCATTATATCATTAGGGTGACAAACCTTCTGGAATGACAATTACTTACATTGTTAAGTATAAAAAAAATATGTTATGTATCCATACAAAAAAGTAAAAATTGTTATAAGGGTAAGTCTAGAGTAGTCTTTATAGAGTCGTTAAAATCGTTTGTGTTGATGACATATTTAAAGCAGCAGGATCAAACTAGAGGCCACGATGGTGGCCAAAGTCCGCAGATAGCCCTGGGCTTTCGAGGGCGCACCCGGATCGCCTAGCAATGAACACTTGAGGAGGACACGACACATCCGTCTCATCGTTGCCACCGATGGGGTGGAGCATGTGGGGGTTTCAACACGTAAAAAAAAGGAAACCGAGCTAAACCGGACTTTTACTCTTCTTTTCGACGACGACGTGGCATATGAAAAGCCGGGTACTGCAACTTATAAGCATAACAAAGCGTTAAAGCGTTATTCCTGTAACATGTCAGTCGGTGACAATGTAACTTTGATACAATGTTATTATTGCTGAAGGCCATGATTTCCTGTCTTTGCGTAGGATTGGGATCTGTGCATTATTCGCCATACCAGTAATCTTTTCATACTAATAGGGGTATTACTGAACGCTGACATTTCGCTTCCCCTGATACGTAGATACTTCATATTTATTGCGTTTCTAACTTTTAGGCAAAAACTTTTGTTGAATGCGAGGTAAAATCTAAACCGTTTCTTCGTGATGGGATATGAGTAAATAATTTGATATATAAGTCTGTGTGTCAAACAATGTACAGCTTGAAACTACTAATAAGCTGATTTTTGTAGTATGTAGTTGTTTGATCTATGGCGGATCTATGGTCTGATATGGCGTTTGTCATGGTGTCAGTCAATAAACGAGCTCTCAAACTGGTTATATAGTTTATTCTATCCTTCCTCTCATCAGCAGAAATAACAGTTGGCGACGAGGATGGGATGTAGTTCTCGCATAGTCATCGAAAAACTATGTGAAGTTATGGCCAGGTTCGGGCTGTTTCATACGATTTGCTCCGATAACGGTTCATCCTTTGTTTCCTACGAATTTAAGCAGTTCTGTTTACGAAATAATATACAACTTTTAACATCGCCAGTTTATAATCCCGCAAGTAATGGTCAGGCAGAAAGTTATGTCAAAATAATTAAAAAGGCGATAAAGGCTAGTTTATTATCAGGAGCAAATTTACGCGATCTAAATATTAGATTGCAAGAATTTTTACTATGTTATAGGAACTCGATTCATGCCACTACAAACAGGTCACCTGCTGAGGTATTATTTGGCCGTAAGTTAAGATGTAGATTAGATTTATTAAAGCCTACCTGTCTAACACCATCCGATCCAACACTTGATGAAATTGTGAAATCCAAACAGTTCTCGCAGAGTAATTCCTACCGCGGCAATCGCAAAGTGTTGTTTAATGTCGGCGAGAAGATATTAGTCAGACTGTACGGCCAACAAAAACCAAAGTGGGTACGGGGTTCAGTGCTTAACAATATAGGCAACGCAATTTACTTGGTACGAATTGATAACACAGAATGTTCCGTTAGAAGACACGCCAACCAGCTACTAAAATATAAAGGAGGAGAAGATAAAGCAGAAGATGTTGTAACGGCTTTTACTGTACCAGCGACTGTTCCAGTGATCAATCCTGTGACTGCTCCAGAAGAAGCAGCTGCTGGACAGTCGGAACAATTTATGGATGCCGAGGAGGGGTGCCCGGTGCCCGAGCCTCGTATCTTGCGGAAAATAGCTACGAGGGATTACAAAGAGTAAAGGGGGAGGAATGTAGTATGTAGTAGTTTGATCTATGGCGGATCTATGGTCTGATATGTCGGTTGTTATATAGTTTATTCTATCCTTCCTCTCATCAGCAGAAATAACAATTTTGACTTTAAGTAGTAAAGGTAACTTGTTTTTAGATGAATTATTCCATTTATATATTATTCCATTTATTCGATTTTGTATTCCTTTTCCAGTCCTACCTTGTATCCAAAGGTTGCACTGTGGACACCGGGCACTTTTCTATTAAAGGCGTATCTGCCATCCGACCACCAAACGTGTCGTTTAATCTTCTTAAATCACTTGAATTGAAATCTAAGAGACCTATTTAAGAACCTACACACAAAGTTCACATTTAGAATGACGAATATAAAGAAGGTTTCATATTGAGTGGCAATTTGAATGTGGAGATATACTGAAGAGACACTTTTATCCTTTGAGACTCTTTCAGTGAAATGAAGTAAAGAAAATATTTATTATTCGTCTTTCCTCCGAAACCTGTCCCTAGTCACAAAAGTAAAATAAACCCTAGTAGATCTGTCAATGGATGGGACCGTTAGAACAAAGTCATATTCATGGGCCACTTTCTGTATCTTGTGATTTATTCCATCATTAATACATAAAGGCTTAAACGGTGAAATTAGTAACCGATCTACTCTGATGTAGTAATTGCAGAATTCATTGCTTTTGACGGTTGTTTTCGTTATTTAAAATGAAATATTGAACATCAATGGCATCCCTTATCTTAAATATCATTATTCTGATTTATTACATAAAGATAAAGTTAATTTATTTGTAGAACTTATGATATTACAATGTAAACGTAGAAATATGTATAAATAATAAATAATAATAATAATAAATAATATTTAACTTAAATATGTATAAATGTGGGTCAACTTAAGATGCAATCTAATTTATATCTATGATATGATTAAGTATGACAGACAAGTAAACCAATCAGATGAGTTTAGTCTGCACAGACACGCTTTGACACTTATTAAGTTATTTTCGTTTTGCGGCTTGTACTAGACATAACATCACCCCTGGGACGCCTGTGGAATTTTGTTAAGTCGTGCGCGGAATGCACGTGCTTGCCAAAGGGAGCCGGCGGAATGTAACCGCGACATCTTCATGCGACAGACAACTTTCCAAATGTAGCACACTGTTTATGTTGTAAAGCGCTACAACAAGCCTTTTGCTGCAGACATTTTCGTGAGATAGTTCCTATGGCATGTACAAACGTTATGTTTAATTTAAATCCCGTATGTTTACGGATGAATGTGAGTTTGCTTACCTCACAAGAAGTGATCTGTACTACAAAGGATATATATTACGAATGTATTTATGACATTATATCCTTTCAAAACTGTAATGGAGGATTTACGCACTCATATTTAACAGTCAAATTGTATTAAACAGACTATTGATTATGAAAGAGTACCGTACCGGTAAGCATGTCGACTCCATATAGAAGTATTTAGTTGATTGTGGGAGCATCGGAAGCCTTCCGTCCCGTTTTTCCTTTTCCTCATACTCCTCAATAGATGTTGCAAACGTATAAAGGCATGGCACGTTTGCTATTTTAGTAATCTAAAAATAACAAAAAATAAGGATTAAGATTATATTTTGCACAATAGCAACGAAAAGCTCAAAAAGTTGTTAAAGAAATATAACTTAATGCAATGAAACAAATCAGAAACAGCGCTATTGTTTTCGATCTCGAAACTCTACTGGAATTATTAAGGTACAGCCAACAACAAAAGTATCTAAAAGCATTCTGAGTTACAAATAACCTTAACTCTTAAACCTTTAATACACCAAATATGAAATATATTAACTTTGTCCTCTGGGAATTATCAAACTATATGTAAGTCAATTATTTTTATTGATAAATGAATACAACAAGTGTATTTCAGTGTATCTAATAAAGTTTTGTAAGTACTATGGCGTCAAACAACTTCTGTCGTTGACTGTACTTTTTTTAAGTCGGCCGATAACAATTGTCCACAATGCCTTAATTGTATTACGGTCACAATGACCAATACCTATCTTGTACAATGTTATTCTGTTTGGGCTGTCGAGACGAAAGATTATTTAATTCAGGTTAGCAACGAACAGGTGAACTCTAGAGATAGCCTTAATTTCCTGTTTTAATTTGAAACCCTATAGAAACCTGCAGCTAATCAGTACTCAATACTATATTAGTGTTGTATTAATCCTAGTCAGCAAGGACGGTAACGCATGAGTAATTTCTCTTGGTAGATGGATCAGGAGCCATATCTGGGGAATATGGTGGTTGCTCGATGGTATTTGTTGAGTGTTTGGTCAAAAATTCATTCACAACGCGCGAAGGCGCATTACCGTGGTGCAAAATCCAAGAATTTTCTTTCCACATATCTGACCTTCTTCGTCGAATTTGCTCTCTTAAATGCCGCATAACGCTCAAATAATTTTCTTTATTATCCGCTTGACCTTCCGGCAAGAGTTTCGAGTGCACAACACCGCAATAGTCAAAGAAAACAGTTAACATGACTTTGACTTTTGATCGACTTTGGCGTGGTTTCTTCGGTTTCGGTGCAGTTGGAAGGCGCCACACGACCGATGGCCGATGGAGCAAACGAGTCCTAGAGTGGAGACCACGAATCGGTAAACGGAAGGTGGGAGGTCCCCCAGCAAGATGGACGGACGACCTGAAAAAGGTAGCTGGGATAGACTGGATGCGCAAGGCGGAGGATCGGGTGCTATGGCGTAAAATGGGAGAGGCCTATGTCCAGCAGTGGACTGCAATAGGCTAATTGATTGAGCATGTCCTCAGCGACTCTCATACGATTGAGTTTTTGGAGAAAATTCAGGTCTTTTGGGACTAGCCAAAGTTAGTTTTAGTTAAAATGGTACGAATCGACTCGTGAGATACAGAAAGTTCGGTGACTATCTCTACCAAAGTTGAATGAGGATTTTCAGTCACTATTTTCTGCACTTTTGCAATGTTAACTTCAGTTGCAGTCGTTGATGGCCTACCAGAGCGAGGCAAATCTTCCATCACATCTCGACCGCTTTTGAACGCTTTTTACCAGTCATAAGCACGTCTTTTTGATAAAGTCGGTTGACCGTAAGCCTTCTCTAACATTTTCAGTGACTCCGAACATGAAATTCCATTGGCGATGCAAAATTTAAAACAAACTCTTTGTTCGATGTTTTTGTCCATAACGAAATTCGCTATACACACTAGATATGATATAACTAAAAACAGCACTGTATTTAATATAAATAATAGATGCAACTCAAACTCCGCCCTGTGGAAAACCTAAAGCCTGTGGAAATAGAAAACAGCTGTGCCAATCTAACAACAACAAAAAAAAAACAAAAATTTGAAATTATAACCAAATCATCCATTCCCGATACCCGATTTCTTGACAGAGTGTATATGTATTAACTTTGTCCTCTATTAATATTAACTGTATTTAACTTTGTCCTCTAAGAGTTGCTCACTGTTGATTAACCGTTATTAAGCGAACAAAAGTTAGAAGATGGGAGATATATTATCAAAAGTTATTACTTACAAATGCTATAAATAGCGATTCCTCGTCGATCGACTCGTCGTCGATGTGTATATACTTAACGATAACAAGTTCAAAAATTGCAAATCCGAATTCGCAATTTCATAGAGCAATACTTTTTGTTAAATTACCAGAGGTTTGAAGTTTTCTTTCAACGTAATATTTGTTCTATCATTTGTTTCCATCGAAACACAAGAGTTATTAGCTTCAGATGTTCCCATTTTACCTACTTTATTTATTTTCGTGAATAAATTTCACTTAATTTTGTGAAATCTATTCACCATACTCATTGTGATTCCTTATCAGATTACTTGCTTCCTTAAAAAAATATCTTGTAAACAAATAACACAAAAGCCTTCATTTTGCATACCAAAAGGAAAAGAAGGAAAATAATTTTCTTTAAAGGTTGTCCTTTTTAGCCAGAAACTTACGTGAGCAACAATTTGACATTGAATGAGTGTGCTTTATACTGGTGAACAAAAGAGACTATTCAATATACAATTCTCGTGTGAGCTTAGGTTCGCTATTACGTGCACTGGTAAAAGGCCCTCTCCTATTTGGTTTAGATGGGACTAACACACCTTTTGAGTGATAAAGTGAATAGGTAAATTATAAATGCACACTGGTAGTATTTATTCATTTACGTCTAGAGGTGCTACGAAAATTAAGTAAATATACGAAGGCTATAATAATATCATGTTTATTTTTATACAATAATTTTAACAGGAATTAACACGATCATGGTATATATAAACATAGTTTTGAATTGCCTGACGTTTTAACCAGGTTATAATAGCCGTGGTCACATGGAATCAAGCGAAAGTTGAAAAGTTTATTTCTAATTGGGTAGATTATTGCAATAATTTATGATCAAATCACGGCTAACTTTATCGTCTCGCCTAAAATCGAATATTCATTTAATTTAATGTTTTGCACTTTTATTGATTTGAGTTCAAATATGATTAATGAATAAAAATATGTATGTAGAGAATAAATAATAAATATTCTACGACATTCTACACAGCGCTTTCTAGACCCAAAGTAAGCATAGTATAACTAACTTGTGTTATGGGTTTCAGGATGCGAATGAACATACTTATATAGTTTTTTTTGTAAATACATACATATTATACATAGAAACACCCAGACCAATGCAAATACACATATTCATGCACACAAATCGAACCCGCGCCCCATGTCGTAGCAGTCGAATGCACTACCGCTATGCCACAGAGGTAGATAGTTCTTGAGTTAATTATGTAAATACATTTATAGTAATTAAATGCTTTACCATTGATACTAATATTGCCATGAAAAGCCTAAAATCAATGCCTAACAGTAAGCGGTTACCGATGCCTATTAATGCCTGTAATACCATAAGTATAACTACAATATTCCTAGTAGTAATCTTTAGGTGTGTATGTCAATGTCAGAAGCTTGCATAAACGTTTGGAATATAGAGTTTAATCAATAAAAGTGCATAAAGTTATTTTTTCTCTTTTATTTCTCTATGCATAAAAATATGCTCTCCTATACTTCATCCGAGCGCCAATAGCAGTTGCATCCAATGCTTGTACTTTAGAGAATCGGTTTCGCTCACTTACTTACTCTTTCTCGGCATAATTTGTTTTTATTTTGACTTTTACGGGAGCGATTAATAAGTAAGCCAGCGCCAATCGTCAATCAGCAGGTGTACCAGCTTGCAGGTGAGGTTGGTTTTCGCTCCGAAGATCTAGGTTACACCATAAAAATAGAAACTTAAAAACACATATAAAAGCCTCACTATTATATATAGTTTTAACCTCCAGTATTGATGATGATATGCTCTATAATTTTATTTGTTTACTGGTTGTTGTAACTAGTAAACAAAAAAAATCATAGATCAAGCTTGTCAGTACCATATTTCTTCCATCACAAATAAGCACGCAACGACTTTTACTGGTTATCATTCACGAGCGGTGGCAATTAAATAAATATTGACCTACTAATTGTTTTTGCGGCATTGATGGGAAGCCTTGTTGACAGGGACTGTGATGGACGACCGTTTTTGTAATCCAACCCCTTTTTCTCCGATCACTAAGATCATGATCAACACGCTCAAGTGCCCTTCATAAACAAATAAACCATTAATTTTTATATCAATCAACCAAATTCATCCAACTTTCCAACTTGCTTGTTCAAATAAAACTCATTCACAATTTAAATCCGTTTTAATAGCAAATACTTTGCATAACTTAAACAAAAGCAATTTTGTAATTACAAATCAATACGCCGGCAGTTTGTAAGGCTGTCGGTCTGTATTAAGTTTAAGAATTTAACGATTCACAACGGCCTGAAATTTAATGTAGGTAGCTAGGTTTTTACTTGCCTTCGCCGACGGGAAGTCTATACACGAGCGTATAAATAAGCCTTCAGCTGGCTCTTAGCGTCGAAGGGTATTTTCAATATGGGTAATTTCGCCTGGAACACAAATACTTTAGCAGCTTTATTGCATACTCCAGGATTAATTCGGTATATGAGCGTTAAAAACGAGAGCTACTGGCTTCCAGTTACATACAAAAACTCGTGGTATTTTATCTTAATTACTTAGAAATCTTTGTGAGAGTAAATCCCTACCCTTATGGTGTCCATCGTCGCGTAACTTTATGAGCGGATTACTTTTATGACCGGGATTAAAACACCGTTTGCGAAATGTTTACAACGTGAACTCGCTGCCTGTTGGACGGTAGTTATTTCAATCCTTACTATAGGCTCCCATTTTAAAATGCTTGTTATATAAAATATACTCTGTTTTTCCATCAGGGTAGGCAGAAACATCAGCAATCAATTTACTTCTGTCATTACACAACTCTCGACATTTTTTTACCCATCATTATACCTTCCACACAAATACGATGGTTTCGGGTGTACTTTTACACTACAAGATTAATTTTTTCTATGTATATTTTTCGAGGTCTACTCCAAATGATTTGCTCATAATCTGTCATACCCATTTGTTTCAAATAAAATGATTTAATCACGTGCGCTGCATGATATACATATTCTTATGAATTTATTTCTTATTCTAGAATATATACCATATTCTAGAATATTTTACATACTATTTAGACCACGAATTACCTCTTTTACCCGTATCCGAACTATCTTTTAACTACTGATTTAAGATAGTGTAAGAATTTCAGATAGTATTAGCTTATTTGTGTATAATAAAGTAAAGCTTAAAATTTTAATGTGAAATAAATCGCTCTTACCTCATGATATTTAAGGAATTTTCATAATGAAAGCTTTGCAATTTAACCTGTAGCCAAAAGGCTTGTAGGTATTTGTGAAGTTTAGTTGGAATTACGACGAATTTGGAGAGTAAATCTGGTAATATAGGTATGGTACCATAACAGTTACGAGTCTCCAATTTATAGAGAAAAGGACTGATCCTCTACCTGAGTATTACCAATGAAAATCGCGAGATGGACCGGACCATGCACACTGAAGGGTTTTGTGAAAATTAATCTATCCAAATAAATAAAATGGAAGTGTCTGTTTGTAAAGTTAAAATAACAGTTTTTAATAAATGCATATGAAGGTATATACGACACTTATAACAAAAACATTTTTTAAAGAATTTGTATGCCTGTCTCTCTTTCTATCTATCTGTTACGGGTAATCTTCGAAGTGGTTGGGCCAATTTGAAAAGATTTTTATTGCAGATAACCGATGTTATAAGGCTATTTTTATTTTAGAAAAGTATTAGGGTTCCGCGCACCGCGCACGGCACAGCACAACTAGTATGTAATAATAATAATCTTTAATAAATAAATCAGAGACATATTGAGTATAAATAAAATAAATGTCACGTAACTCAAACATATAGCCTTTTTTAGTGTTCCGTTGCCAAATGGCAAAAAACGGAACCCTTATAGATTCGTCATGTCTGTCTGTCTGTCCGTCCGTATGTCACAGCCACTTTTTTCCGAAACTATAAGGACTATGCTGTTGAAACTTGGCAAGTAGATGTTTTCTGTGAACCGCATTAAGATTTTCATACAGAAATAAAAAAAAAACAATAAATTTTGGGGATCCCCATACTTAGAACTGAAACTCAATTTTTTTTTTCTACTAATCCATACGTGTGTGGTATCTATGGATAGGTCTTCAAAAATGATATTGAGGTTTCTAAAATCATTTTTGACTAAACTGAATAGTTTGCGCGAGAGACACTTCCAAAGTGGTAAAATGTGTGTCCCCCCCCCCCTGTAACTTCTAAAATAAGAGAATGATAAAGCTAAAAAAATATATGATGTACATTACCATGTAAACTGCCAACGAAAATTGGTTTGAACGAGATCTAGTCAGTAGTTTTTTTTTAATACTTCATAAATCATAAACCGCAATTTACCTTTCATTCAATCAACTCACATATATGCTACGGAACCCTTCATGGGCGAGTCCGACTCGCACTTGAACGGTTTTTTTTGTTCGTGCGGAAATCCCTTCGGATACCTCCCTGCCGGCCAGCAGGGGTGGTTATGTCTGTACCTATTTTTTTTTTCGTGCGGAAGTCCCTTCGGATACCTCCCCGGTGGTTATGTCGGGCTTGAACTGACTAAAACCGCACGCCATCTCGGGTCTAAATACGCCGGGGTGTAAGGTTGAATATGATTTTTCAAAGTAGGTACTGTTCGTAGAATGTGTTTTTTTTAAGTTCTGCCTGCCACCCTAAATACTTCACTGGAAGGCAACCGTTTGTTATGATTTAAAATCATAATAGTTAATACGTTTCTGTTAAAAATCTGCAACTAGTAATATAACCTATTACCTAAATATATATTAATGTAACTATTAGTTAAATATTTTTCTCAAAAATATCATGAGGGTACTGCTGTCACGCATTGTAGGGCACTGAATTTAATTTTCACTCCTAGCTACATTATTTATAATAAGAATATGAATGGATAATAATAAATATTCTACGACATGCTACACAGCGCTTTCTAAACCCAAAGTAAGCATAATTTAACCAGCTTGTGTTATGGGTTCTAGAATGCGGATAAACTTACTTATATACTCTTTTTAGGGTTCCGTTACCAAATGGCAAAAAACGGAACCCTTATAGATTCTTCATGTCTGTCTGTCTGTCCGTCCGTATGTCACAGCCACTTTTCTCCGAAACGATAAGAACTATGCTGTTGAAACTTGGCAAGTAGATGTTTTCTGTGAACCGCATTAAGATTTACATACAGATATAAAAAAAAACAATAAATTTTGGGGATCCCCATACTTAGAACTGAAACTCAAAATTTTATCTATGGATGGGTCTTCAAAAATGATTTTGAGGTTTCTAATATCATTTTTCTCTTAACTGAATAGTTTGCGCCAGAGACATTTCCAAAGTGGTAAAATGTGTCCCCCCCCCCCTGTAACTTCTAAAATAAGACAATGATAAAACTAAAAAAAATATACGATGTACATTACCATGTAAACTTCCACTGAAATTTGGTTTGAACGAGATCTAGTAAGTAGTTTTTTTTAAAACGTCATAAATCGCAATAAATCGTCATAAATCATAAACCGCAATTTCCCTTTCATTCAATCAATTTTTTTATTATTTTTAATTATAAAAGCATTATTATGTTATTTGCTGCTACGGAACCCTTTATGGGCGAGTCCGCTCTTGGCCGCTTTTTTTTGTAAATACATATATATTATACATATAAACACCAAGACCAATGCAAATAGACATATTCATGCATATAAACATTTGCACTGAGCGAGAATCGAACCCACGCCCCCTGTCGTAGCAGTTGAATGCACTACCGCTATGCTACAGAGACCGTCGTTTGTCCTCATAAAAGTTACCTGTATGTTATTCAGGGTATAAAAAAGGTATAATCAAACACAATATTAAGTTGTTACGTGTCTGTAGGTATACCCAACAACAGCACAGAAACCCCGACGCTCTGCTAAGGAGCTTCATTCTTGGCACCATAAACACATTCTTCGACACATAGTTGCCTCGTGATGTCGCAACTAAGGCCCGCCGTAACAAACATTTAGTTATACGCCGACGGAGGAATTTGAAACTGTTCTAAGGAATCCTTCCTTGTAAAATGTGAATCTATTGTGCAAATATATAATTATTTCACCTTGAATATAAAGCCGAAGCTTTAAAGCGACCGCCTGAAATCCTGGCAGTTCTAAATAATGTGGCAAGCTTAGCTTCCTATCGGAATTTACGATATCTATTCACCGGATTATAGCTAAGCACATACAAATTCATTATTATATCAAGTCATGTTTACTATGAGAAGATTTAGTTAGTCACCTACTCATACGGTATCCTGTCTGCTGATTGCCGTTGCATGCATTAAGTTTCAGAGATTGTGCGCACCCAGCTTTTTCTATTTACGGCAAGTGGTGTCAATCTGAAGTTGAAGTCTCAATGTCCCCAGCAAGATGGACGGATGACCTTAAAAAGATAGCTGGGATAGACTGGATGCGCAAGGCGGAGGATCGGGCGCTATGGCGTAAAATGGGAGAGGCCTATGTCCAGCAGTGGACTGCAATAGGCTAATTGATTGATAAATGATTGATTGACACACATTATGTGGAGCATTTTATATAAATGAATAACTAGCTAGATTAAGTAAACCCTGCACAGTTTTATTTCATAATATTATAATAGTTCAACAGCTTACCGTCGTTGTCTCACGTTGTTGTATAGTTGAAATATTTCCAAATAACGCATCCGATATTCTGTGTCGTTTGTTATTAATGTTGTAGCGTTGGCGCTGTGTAGCTACTTACTACTAACCGGATAACGTGCCAAAACATGCTGGAAGTAAAAAAAATAATACATAAAAGAAATGTAGGCTAGAGAGTAGAATCAACAAGTGAATTATTTCTTAGCCGAAAAATCGGCAGGCGTTACTCAGCATTCTTTTGTAGTGTTGGGCTACAGGTGCGAGCTCAGCCAAAGTATTTGCTTTTTCATAAGGGTTTGCCACTCCACGTCTGAATATGGTAAAAGCCATCTCAAGAATACATCAATATTTATAGTATCTAGAAGATTTTCCCCTTGTTATACAACGGTCTTCCGCGTTTATTGTAACGTTGCGGCTTTGCTAACACGATATATTTGGAATAATTCTAATAAGAAAATGGTTTTAGTTGTATACAAACATATTCACGCGTTTTTTTCTCTGGTGTAGGCAGAGACAACAGCCTGCCATCTGCTTCTGTGTTTACACACGTTATGAGCGTCGGTAGCTTAGTGGTTAAGAAGTCGGCCTTACGATCGAGTGGTCCCTGGCTCGTCTTGGCTATTACACTACTGACGTGAACCCACTCGTAACAAAAGCAATTTACCTTAGCTGGAGGGGTTAGGGGGAATACTAGTAATTTCGGTTAGTAATATTCTTTTTCAAAAACGTAACTGGTATTAAACGTTTCATGCAAATTTGCGAGTTTCGAGTGCTTTTGATCTGCCCTTTTTCAGTACATCATCAATTTGATTAGTGTATGTTCTGCGAGGTCAACCCGGGCCTGCCGGACTATTTACATGTGCCTAACATACTTGGAGTGTCATTCCATCAGTACTCATTTGTTCTATTTGCCCAAACCACCTTAGCATTCCTACCCTTTTCAATTCTCGTTACAAAATTCTCTTTCAGCACACCATTTTCGTATATATTTATAAATATTTACGAGCTGTAAATGCACTCTTATCGAAGCCATCGGTTGAGGTCAAGGGAGTAAAAAGCAGGCAATAAAATGACGGGTGTAATCCATCATGGCATATGTCAGTGGGGACGGTTTTCGATTTTCGATTGTGCTTGTATTTGAGAATATCATTTGATATTGTCCAATTTGGACATACTGTGTGTATGTATGTGTATCGTGTGTAAATACTACTGTGATAAAATATAGGAATAAAAATGTTAATCATTGACTGTCTTCCTAATCGTGGTATATTTCAAAATCTTATTCATTTGGTGTGCTTCACCTTGAAAACAAATGGCTCACTTACCTGTTGATGCCAAATCTACAGAGCGGAACGAAGCTTTGAATCTATAACATGGAACAAGGCTGTACGTGACTTGCGTCAATTCGTGACAACGTATTTTTATTGTAAGTCTGCCTTTACGTCGTGATGGGAATAGAACTCTACGACGGTATTCGAATTGCTTTAAATGTTTCCGAATTTTCACATTCACTTAAAACGCCGATAAATTCTCTCTTACCTGCTATAACAAAAGAACGCGCTTACCATTCAGATCTACATTGCCGTGGCTAACGTATTTTAAACTTTAGGAATTTCATAATATTACAGGAATGGGTCTATACGTCAACTCAATATCAGACCAAAATAGCCTTATTTTATAGAAGTTATATACCTATATATAGAAGTTTATATATAGAAGTATATAGAAGCTTAATAATGTGCCCGGTAGATGGCAATAGGCTCGCCCCCTATTACATTGGGACCTTAACATAACTGGCGAATCGTGGGTGTGTAATACACCTATGCCTACCCCTTCGGGGATACAGGCGTGAAGTTATGTTATGTAATGTTATGTTTATAGAAGTTCTAGGTCAGAAGTATCTAGAATAGGTGGCCTCTTATGAAAGGTTTAATGATAGTTGAGGAAGCTCATGAAATGTATCCATAAGGACAGAGACAAATAGTAGACTGTTGTCTTTGCCTACCCCAGAGGAAGAGAGGCGTGAGTATATTATGTATATGTAATATGTATATACTTCAAAAAGTATTCATCATTCTATTATGTTCATAGTTTAGCGTCTACTCGTAGGTATAAAAAATATGTTATGATGCGTTCTATATCCGTTAGAAATAGCGTAATATACACTTGTATTATTATATAATGTGAGAGCGCACACTTTCTAGACGTAAATCTTGACTTTCGGGTTGCAGTACGAATCTGCATAATTCATGTGACAGGAAACTGTCTCTAAGAATTTACTTTCTGGAGAAAATTGAAGATAGAACTTGCAAAATTTGGAAATATACATATTACATTCTTATGCATCGCTTTTTTATTAGATAGACCCACGTTTGACCATTATCTCCTCCACTGATGATCGGGTTGACGCTGAAACTCACTCGCCTAGATCCTATCGAAACTTTATGTACTTGATATAGTTACGTCTCTTTCCCATTAAAGTAGGCAAATACAACATTTTTACACTTGCTACGATCCTGGCATCTGCCTTTCACTCTTACTACTTTCCGGGTTATAGCCTTTCGGGAATACATATAATGAACATGTTGCAGTAATATTGCTACGGCAACTGATCCATCACAGAGATGCGAGTAGTACTCGAGAACAAGGAAGTCGTGAAATCAAAAAGGAAAAAAATAAAATATTTATACCTACCTTAATATCGATACGTGAACGGCGGATTCGTGTAGACTCGCGGACTAATTGCTAAGAGACTCAACCAATAAATCAAGATGCTCGCGTTAGGCAGCTGGGTCAAAAGCTTGATGCAGAATGCATATTGTGTGAATGTTCCTTGCTATCGAGGCCGAATTTTATGAATAGTGCTGGTGGAATACCTTTTTTTTTTTTTTTTGTTTTTATCGTGCCGAAATCCCTTCGGATACCCCCCCGCCGGCCAGCGGGGGCGGTTATGTCGGGCTTGCACCGACTAAAACCACACGCCGTCTCGGGTCTTCAGACGCCGGGGTGTAAGGTTACCCATAGAGCATATCCCTCGCACCCCGGCTGACCCTGGGCCATCTCACCACTAACAGCATCGCTCATCCCGTCTCCTCTGAAAGCAGAGGAGTACGGAGAGCGATGCGTTCCCGCCAGGTTGGGTATTGGCCGACGATCAATGCCAACCCTATGAAGGGGTGAAGGGGAAGCCATTGACCGCCGCCCAGGGTGTACCGGCCGCTCCGATTCCGTTCCCCCCGGACTGCAGCGGGATCGGAATCGGAGCGACACTCGAGGAGGTTACCCAACACACACCCCAGTGCTGGTGGAATACCTACTGCTTTTTCATGTTTTTTTTATAGAGACTAAAGATAATGAATCGAGATGTCTTAAGAATGGAAATTTAAAGTTTACGTACTCGCATTTGTGTTTCACAGTTCAAAAAGTATAATTTGAAAAGATGTTTTTAGTTGAAGGAAATTTTTATATTTTGACTATTACAAATCTTGTCTGTGTTATTTTGCTAGGTATAATGACGATGATGTAGAATATACATACTCTAACGCCGTAGTCGCACAGTGATAAACAGAGACAATAAACCGCTACTTTATATTATTCTTATGTGCATCCCTTGCCTTGCTTATTATTATTTCTATTGTCTTGTCTATTGCATTGCCTTTTATTCAATTAACCCCGCACCCGGCTTTATATCTATTAAATGGTCATTGCGTGTACTATTGCTTTTGTATCCCCAAGCTTACGTAAGTTCTGTCCATGTTTTCTTAACCATGATAGTGAGCTGTGTACGCTTAGGACTTGGTTTGATTACATTCAGGTATCCCACGACCACTCACTTTTTCATAACTAATTCGTGAACGGATACTATGGTAACGTTATCTTATACCTTTAAACAAGCATACTTTCACAACATAACTTTACGCCTGTATCCCCGAAGGGGTAGGCAGAGATAGACGTGTATTACACACCCACAATTCGTCAGTTATGTTTAGGTTCCAATGCAATGAAATAGTATAGATATACATACATATATATATGCTGCGGCGATAGCCCAGTGGCGTACGTAACGGACTTTTTTTTTTTCATTTTGGTTCCAATGTATTAGGGGACGAGCCTATTGCCATCTACCGGGCACGTTACTAAGCGAGCGATAATTAACATTTTTGATACACACATAACTACGAAAAGTCAGAGGTGTGTGCGTGGGGCGACTGGGGATCGAACTCGAGACCTCGTCTCGGCAGTCCGTTACGTACGCCACTGGGCTATCGACGCAGCATATATATATATATGTATGTATATCTATACTATTAGGAAATTGTAAATAAAAAACTTGGATTATGTTAAGTGAACGATTCTGAACACAAAAATATGTTTTTGGAATTCTTGTCTGTTTGTTTGCGATGGTCACAACTACTGAACGGCTTTGATGCAGTTTTTGCTATTCGGAAGGTCTTGGTCAGACTTAAAATCTGCCGTATGCTTGATTGCAATTGTTTAGGAAGAACCGGAGGTATGACCAAAAATTGGTCGTGGCATTAACGGTTATCTCTGTATAAGCAGAAAACGTTACACACGCGAATAAATAAGTGAACTATGCAAATGCTTAGGCTGTTTAAATTTGTTTTAACCTATTATTGCGTACTTAACGTTCCATTATATGCCTTAACGTTAAAACAAACTACCGGTTAGGATTTATTACGGATATACACAACTCTAATTATTTACTGTAGGGAGATATATACGATAACGGCCGAGTTTCAAATCGTGTAATTACTTGAAACCAGCGGTGGGTAACCTTTTAGCACTCAAGTACCATAAAGTAGCAAAATGAAAGGAATGTGTATACTGTGTGGGTATAAGCATTGTTCAGGTAGATCGAACATATTTTTTAAAAGGTAAATACAAAAATTATTACTAAACTATGATGTTGAAATTTACAATCTAGCTCCCTGATGACATATCTGCACCACCATGGAGCAATGGTATACCATAACTCTCGATGCGGTTGGTAAATTAAGTTAAAATAAAATACTATTAAAGAGGTCATCACCTCAGACTCCAGAAAAAATGCAGGTTATTAACCACACATACTCTAGCTAGATCACTGAATCGCAATACTTACTTAGAAATGATCCTAATGGAAGCTCACTTAAAAATCATTTCATTAGTACAATTAAATTCATACAGACATTAAAAAGCACCTCGACTTCGAAATACTTCTCTGAAATCTTAGATGGAAAAATAAATTTCTTAAGTAATTTCAAATACCAATAAAATTTAACTTTCAGCGTAACAGAAACTGAGAAATGTTCATAGTTAAATAAATAAATTGATTAACTTAATTGTAGGTAGAAATATCACGCAAATTTAGAAGATAATTATGAAATTATGCTTAACTGTGTTAAAAACGTAGAAATGTAGTTCTATACATATAGTTGTCATAAGATACATAATGACCTGCGTGCTGAATTTAAAACATTTGGCTGTAACTAGTTCAGCTTTTCGCAGAATGCTTTGTTACGACTTTTGAGAATAACTTGTAGATATGACCCAGGGGGCAATGAGTCTATAGTTCTTTAACCAGGTTTTATCGACTATCGATAGAGAGAACGCACCACGAAACCATGAAGCAAGCGATCTTAATACGACTCTCACTTTTTTTTTCGACTTGCCAAATCAAAAGCCTGATACTGTGCGCTTATATTGCATGAGATAATCCATTTATGTGTAATAATAATGAAATAAAGAATGTTGGAACGAGAGAAAGGGGGATAAGACTTGAGCATTCCAACAAATTGTGTGAAATGCAGTGTACACTATACTGCGATTTACTGTCTATATTAAGTGAGAGAGTAATACTTATCCGGTTTAGCCAGCTGTTCGTGTTTGAAAACCATAGTTCCATATGTATACAATATTAAAGCTAAAGAGCTTCTGTGTTTGAACGTGCTAATCTCTGTAACTACTAGTGGGCTTTATCATTATTCTTTCGCATTTGATAGCCTAATTCTTGGGGAAGGTAATAGGCTATTAAACATGATGCTTCAATCGTAAGGAGCTGAGCAGAAAAAAAAAACGCGGACGGGCGATGTGATGGGGCGGCTGAGCGAATAGAACTGAGTAAGGTGGGTTTAACCACGTGGCACAGCTAGTGTCATTATAATTTTACAGCTTATAGGGATCTATTTGCTATATTATTCTGCAGTGTGAAAGTTTTTTAACTGCTAAGATGGCAAACAAGTACAAGTGTCTTTAGCTACTTACTCGTTTTTTGTAGCAGACAAGCTCTCAAATATCGAACTATCGGTGTATGACTGTATGGACACCATCTCATCTTTTAGAGCCTCACCTCACCTGTTAGCCGGTAAACCAGCTCATTAACGGACGAAAATTTTCAGTGTTGACCTCCCAACACCGAGTTATCGTCGATGGCAGTCGCACCCGGTAAAGCTTAGACAAACCAAATCCTGGAAACGCGGACACTGAACTCTAAAGTGTAAGCTTTGGATATAATCAATAGGCGGCGTTAGTGTTCAGGTGATGACGATGGCAAGACGAAAACCGTGATCGTTTCGTTGATTTGGGAGCCCATAATTGAGATTTTATAAATTTGATTATATTCCCTGTGTGAAACTATTTATTTGTGTACTGGAAAACTTACCATACATAAATTTAATCGGTTATTTAATCATCATAGACTAGTTTCAATGAGAAGATCCTCTAAGTAGTGATTTAGTACGTACTTACCTGAACTCAGCAAATACCAGTTTCAGTAATATAGATATCAATGTCAGTTACGGTCGTCGCTCCTTACATCTGGAGAATTTCGTCAAAGTCACTCCACAACGCAAACTGGAATGGGGACAATACGTCTCCATGCAACATTCACGGACCCTTGCCCTTACATTACTAGAATGAGGGACAGTCAAGCTATATAAACTACGAGCTTCCTATCGCCCTTTGAAACGCTCTTAGAGCTAATCGCCCACAGGTTCCTTAATTTCTCTATTCAATTATGGTATAATGTGTATAGTACACACCATGTATTCAAATCATTCGTGTTACACAAAGGAGTTGCGTAAATGTTATCTGTATGTCGTTATTGTATAACGACATACAGATAATACAACTAATCTTGTAGATAAACAATGTAAAGCTATACAAATTGGCTTGATATTAATCAATCAGCATTTTGCACTGCTAAGCATAGGCCTCTCCCATGAGTCATAGATCTATTCTAGCTACTCTTTTTCAGGTCGTTAGTCCATCTGGCTGATCTATTCAATTAACTTGATACCTAATTGTATATACAATATGTTCAAAAGCGAACGTTTTAGAGTGGGTTAAGTGCATACATTTAATGAAAAAAAGGAATACATTGAAATGACCAGCGGGAATATAAATTTATACTGTCCCCGGTAGACGTTATCAGCTGGAATTGAAACATTTATTTCCTAGATATTAAAAAACGCAAGTTATTATCAGGTGCCCCAACCCCAACAGCTAGTGAACTGATCGCTGGCAAAGTCGGAGCATCTAATATATCTAATAACTTCAATACCCACTCTATAGCGTAAACAAAAAAATGTATAGGCCTTATTTGATATCTTCTCTACTACTTAAATTGGTGACCAGCAAAATATGCGGCTCCCCATGATTGATAGTCACCTTTACAAAGGCTAAAGATAGCTATTACATCCGTCATATCGTGATGATTTGCAGTCCGGATATTGATCATGTTTGTGTTCTACCGAACTGCAAAATAATGTGAAAGTCTGCTTTGTAATAATAAAGTTATATTCCGTAATAGTTTAGATAGATTTTGCTCTGCTACCCCTATCATACCCATATTAGCGTGATGATATGTACCGAATATTATGACCTTACCCGAGAAGAATGGTCTTGCAAATTTTTTGCTGAATCCGTTCTGTGGTTTTCGAGTGATGCTCGGACATCGTAAATAACCTGCAGACTTACAGTAATTAATACATTTTCCTTTCCACAAAATACCTAGGCTAATCACTGGTATGATAGTATTATCTGGATTAATATCGGTGAGCCATGTAACTTTGTGTATTCGCTGTTTTATAACATCGTGGCCGGTTTAATTGATTTCAACAATAAACACCGTCCGTGTACTAATTTGTAGCAGTGCTACGTGTTCGTAGCACCGTAGCTGGGCGGACGCCGTCATACTAGGCTGCATTAAATTACTTTAACGAGTTTAACTTCATGCTATAAATGTAACATTGAAAGGTTACGGGAAGTTGGTTCCAACTATTAATTTTAAAGCTATCACTATTTTATTTTTAAAAACATCAAGACATTTTAAAGTTAGTAGCGCCAGACTTTTTCTAGCACTGAACCTATTACTTGCTTAATGAAGTAAGTAGAGAGCTACTGACCTGAATATTGCAATAAACAAGTAATAGTATTGTTTGACTGCGGACTGTTGTGCGAATCAAATAGTTTCACAGTTTGGATGGTTCGAAATTCCAACGAGATGTCCGATTATTGCTACTGAAATACTGAGGCAATTCTCATGCCCTACAAGAACAAAATACGTGATATAACTCCTGAAATGAGTCCATTATGTAATTTTAAGCTGACATAAATATTTCTCTCTCGCAAGTATTATACCACAAAATACAGTATAGTATATTGGGACTACTGAAATTGGAGTTCTCAGTCTAGCGAAGTATCTTTACCCAATAGGGTTACGGCAAAAATAACCGTTCCTTGTAGTATTCTTGCGTGGCGACAAGCATGACTATAATGTGTATATGTATGTTATTCTATATAACATACAGAAATGCCTCTTTTTCATTAGGGTACGCATTGACAACATCTTTCCACTTTCAACAATCCTGGCATACATCCTGGCTCTATGAAGATATCCACTACTGCCAGTGAGTGAACTATTTTTAGTTACCACACTGCCCAGTGTACATATTCCACAAAGATTGCTTTAGGATTATATACTTGCCAACGTGCTAGTGCATATGTAAGTAGTTTAAAGTAGTCATAATAAATCACTCCTGGCGCATTAACGTGTTCCAATTGTCTCCCGGCAGCCCACATACTTCAGTTAATGCGCACAAGTGATTTATTGCTACTAAATACACGAGTTATAAGTCTGGTCGTTAGGTTGCAAACCCCTTTTTTGTACAGCCAGGGGAAATACACCTGTCCGACAATTCGCGGGAAAACTCCTGCTGTGTGCCTAACTCTGCTCACTGTAGGGGGTCTGGAAAGTACTTTATTATTTCATCACACGACCCCCTAGAGCGTACCCGCTGAATCTCACAAGCACGGTTTTCAAACTTTCAAATAGGTGAAGTCTTAATTTACGAAATTGTGAGTACCAAAGTGAATTTATAAAAAAGGATTGTAAAAAAATAACATTGAACAAAAAATCGTATTAAATAATGTTTTTTTTTTAACCAGATGGGTCATCTATCAGTGGTGATACCGCCGGATATCGCCGATGATGATGGCTCAGAAGCCAACGCACAGGAAGGAGGAGCAGTGGAGTTGCGCTGTACTGCTAACGGTGTACCGCCACCGAATATATTCTGGAAGCGGACTGGTGGACGAAATATTATCGTCCGTGATGATAATGGAAAGGAGTTAAAAGGTGAGCAAAGTTTACCTTTTTTTTTTTTTTTATATTTAGGACACGTCAATTTGACTTCACCTCGCCTGATGGTAAGCTGAAGGTAAATTACTGCAAGTGCCAAACGACGTTACAAATCACCAGGTTTGTAAGCAGCCTTAGGAGTGGTGGCTTGAAGGTGGGAGTAGAGCCAATAAAAAATGTTTTAAACCTAAGAAGTAGTACACCATTTTATAGCGAATTTCAATAACAGTATGCTGCATTTTATGCTGTAAGCGTCCATTTCTCTTCTCCTCATTTCTTACGCATTTTTACTTTATGCGTAAAATAATACGGCTTAAATAAAACACAACTTATTTCACATAAACAGAATTATGAGTAACACGATACGACTTTCGGTCTAAAATTACATTATGAAATTGTACTGATTGTAAAAGCAATAATAACCTTAAACCAACGTGCAGTTTTAATATCCATTAATACTATATGAGATAGTCATAAATATTATTTTTCCTACAAAAGAGAGGAAGAGAAGATAATGGATACAATCTTAGTCGATATTATACTATATAGTTAGTGATGTAATGGGACAAAGTTTTTGTACTAGAATGTTATAAGTCATCTATCAGATCTAAAAAAATAAAGTCAAATGCCCTCTAGAGGGGCCTTTGATCTATCAGATCTAAAAAAATAAAGTCAAATGCCCTCTAGAGGGGCCTTTGATAACTCAATTTTGAAATCAGTTTGATTTAAACCAAACTATATAGAAATGGGACTTACAGCTAGGCCGGGTTAAACAACAAAAGAACATTATTAATTTAAAAAAGATCGAATATTATACGACTAATTTACAATATATATTTACTCCAATGTGACTGAAAAATGTGAGTGTGATCTTTTATCTTAATTCTTCCGATTGAGAGCATTTTAATTTCTTGATGGGTTTACATACGACAGTGATTGATTGAAGAAATAACTCAGCTTTTTATGCTGAAATTAGAGCAGGATTTTTGTGTGTTACCATCCAGTGGAATATTATTATGTATAGTCTAAACAATTGTATAAATACAATGTATAGTATAAACAATTTCTCACAAGCACTTCTTACAAAAATGTATTTAAATTTTATAAAAGTTTGTGTTTCTCACACCTTACTAATTTTGAATAGTAAAAGCCAGTTAGTACTACACGTATTAAGCAAAAAAGATAACAGTCAACATAGTTTTCTAATGAATGAATAGGGTATCTGTGGTCCTGCCATGATCTTCGGAGCTCAAGCTGCTAACCGGTAAACCTGCAGATTGACTAAAATAAGACTCTGGCGCAGACTTTTCCTTCGAGGTTGAGGATTAGACGGTAGTTGCTCCTGTAAAAGCCAAGAGAAACCAAATTTCTTTAGGAGGAGTAGGAACAGTCAACTTGGTTTCAAACATAAAAATAAAACGTCAATTTTTCATTGAATTTTATTCGCATCAGTGAGATCCGCCTAAGTGGTAAAAAAGAAACAAGACTAATTTTGCATTCAAAGCCCGCGCGGAGCGGGCACAGGTGGCAGGGCGGTTAAAACATTGAAGTTTTATCGGATTTATTAAGATATTACCCTAAGATATTGGAAAGAAAATACCAGTCTATACAAATATAATCTACGTCAAGTTATGTTAATAAAAATGGAATGGGATAATCGGGTATATGTATTAATTGAATTGTATTTTATCGCTAAATAAGCGAATTATTTGCGCAGATCGGTACAACCTCGTTAAATATAAAACGCCTTTTGAATTGAATTGGAAAACTGATTTATTTTATTCCGATATATTGTTCGCTCGATGGTTTAATTGAATCTATGATTCTGTATAATAAATAATTTTAATAAATATCCACTCAATTTTGCAATTCAATGAAAACTTTTTGTTTGTGATAACAATTGAGGGCTGTCAACAAGAAACAAAAATACAGCGAAGTCTGATATTTTTTGTAGAAATTCATTTCCGCAGTAAAAACGTGTTCAAAGAATTCAATTACTACTTAAACAAAATATTACGGCAATCCGGGTTTAGGTCAGGAAATTAAACGAACGGCTTGGTGAAAACTGGCCTGATAGAAGGTTTGTTATCTTTTATAGTTATAATGACATACCTTTTACTGCACAGCCGACACACTAGGTGAAAAGACGCAGAGTTTAGAGCAATTATAAGGCAAGTCATTTTAACACGTATCCACACTATTGTATTTCTAATGGCCTGCAGTTTTATATTGAAATTTATACCTTAGTATGAGTGTTTTAGACACCAAAATTGCCAGTCCCGGCTGGCCTTTTTAAAACCTTTTCGTTGCGGTGTTTCACGAATTTGACCCGTTTTATTTAAGCCATTAAGCGTAAACAAAAGACTGGCGGCCCTCTGTAAACGGAGGGTTGTAATAGTTAACAGAGTGGTGGAGTCGGCTCTGCCTTTGTATTAATTGGACATGTTAAACACGCTTCACTAAATATGTAAGAATTGCCTTCGCACTGGCTATTCGAATTTTCTTTTTCTACTGTTCTTGTTTTCCTCTTTTGTGGGTGCTGCGACTTTGAATGGTGCTATTGAAATTTGTTTCTTTGAACATTAATAATGTTAAATAAATGACGACTGTGGCGAATGAATAATGTTTGTTAATTAACGGTTAGTCCGTGTTTCTTTTTACAAAAATTATTAAAAATTTAATCAATGAGAAACATAATTTGGTGTTGATCTTCAATTTAAAAAACCCCCGACATAGCTTTTAAACAAAATGAAATCGGTTCATTCGCTCAGGAGTACGATACTATACGACAGACACACGCACAGACACGTCAAACTTGTAACACTCGTCGTAATTGCATCGGAGGTTAAAAATAAAATACTTAGTTTAATATTTAAAACAGGAAGAAAATAATAAGAAAAAGTGAAAAAGTAGGAAAACAGTCCCCGGGCCCGAGGCAGAAGCTCGGAAGCAACTTGGACCCTCGCTATGATGATGGTGAGTTTAGGATAGTTCAGTCTTATTACTAAACTGTCTTTAAAATAAGGTACATAATAATTTTGGAATTATATTATGAAGTATTTCTACACCATCTCAACAATATAAAATAAAAACGTACTTTCCTCTTTCCCCTAGCCTTAAACAGAACCAAAGTTATTGTATCTCTTATGAAATGAAATATGCAGTATGTAACAAAATTAGTGTCTGAACAATAAGGGACACATAGGTATTCTAAATATATAACCATATATGAAATTAAAATTAATATATTAATGAAAGTAAATGTACTATTGGCTTTTTAAATGATTTGATTTCCTGATCATAATTGCCAAAATCTAAGAATATGACAACACCACATAGAAGATATCCAATAATATTAAGTAGCAGCCCACAACACCGCCCTCTGCTGGCTGCATGTAAGCATCTGCATTTTTATTGCAGTTTTTGTGTAATATTTTTTTTACTTATTTTCCAAATTAGGTTGTGTTTACGTAGTTCTTTTTGGAAACAACCTATATACATCTTCACGGATCGGACACTAGTTTTTTACATTTTGTATAATGTGACCGCGGTAACATTTTTTTTTAACTGTAAATAATGCTTGATTTAGATTTAGGGTGTAGCTTTATGTAGCCTCTTTGGTATCTAACTAAAAATAGTTGTTGCAAAAGTTAATAAAATGCGACTGCAAAATTAACCTATGGCTTGAATACGTAGGAATTGAAATTGCTGTAGACAAAACATCTTACACTGATAATTTCTAAGTTTTGTGTTTCGCCTTTCCCTATATACCCCACCGAAATGTGTTACGATAATACAACCCGTACCTATTCGAGGATCCTCTTTGGTAGATTACATACGTAACGGTTATTTATCTTTATTAACCATCGGTATCGGATAAAACGGTGCTATGGGGAGTTTTCGACACGTTTCAATGAAATTGACTACGTAAATTGTAAATGGAGGCGCCTCCCATGTTAAAGATTTCCGTATTGAATTTCGCTCGAGTTCAAATTTTCATTCAATTAGATAAATATTTATTTTTTTGGTAAAAGTTATGTCAAAAGTGTCACTAATGCGTTGTACCTTTGCATAAAAAGTTCTGACGATCCTACACAAGAATGGAAACCACCAGCTATGGCGGTGATGTTAAAATCTTGTTTTCTTTTCTTTTCTAGGGGAAATCCTCCACTAGAAATGACATCGATACCCACACTTCGTTTCAACTAGAATATATCGAATTGAATCAATAACTTGAATATATTTATGAACATAATATACTTAAAAATATCATCATCATCCCAGTGTTAGTGCAGTTTCCAAAACCTCGCCTGATGGTAAGCTGAAGGTAAAGTCTCAGGAAAGAGGGTCACCATTACATACACGTACCATGTTAACAATGGTGGCACTCAGCTTGACGGCCTCATCAGAAGAGGATTGTCGTCGCAGCACCGAGTGACACCCACCGGTCCCACTAGTGCTGCGACCACAATCCCCCTGCCCGGCTATGCACTTGCTGACCCCTGAACGCAATCAAACCGAAATTGGATTACTATGGAGAGTTTTTCGCAATCGTGCACGGTGGTACCTACCCGGCCGAATTTTGTGATAAATTTGTGTCATCAAATTTCTACCACCAGATCCGCTCTCCCACTCATCCTCTTCATGAATGGTATGTTTAGTCTTTTACGGGAGCGATTGCCATCTGACCTCCCAAACCCAAGATAAAAGTCTGCGCCAGAGCCTCATCGGTTAGTCAGCAGATTTACCGGCAGGTGAGATTGGTTTTGGCCTCAAAGATCTTGGTGGAGCTCCATACACCCTAAGACTCAAACATATTTAAGAATATCATTATCATCATCATATCAGCCATAGGAAGTCCACTGCTGAACATAGGCCTCCCCCATTGACTTAGATTTTGACCGGTCTGTAGCGGCCTGCATCCACCGAGTCCCTGCGCTCTTTACCAGGTCGTCTGTCCACCTTGCGGGAGGCGTTCCCACACTGCGCTTGCCGTCACGTGGTCTCCACTCAAGAACCTTTCTGCTCCATCGGCCATCGATTCTCCGAGCTATGTGCCCTGCCCACTGCCACTTCAGCTTGTTGACTCGCTCTGCTATGTTGGTAACTCTACTTCATTTACGGATCTCCTCATTTCTGATTCGATCTCGTAGAGAAACCCCAAGCATAGCCCGTTCCATAGCTCGCTGTGGGACCCCGAGCTTCCTTATGAGGCTCATAGTGAGAGACCACGTCTCGGCACCGTAGGTCATCACTGGTAACACGCACTGATTAATGAGCTTTGTCTTCAAGCACTGCGGTATTTTGGAAGTTTTTTTTTATCTAAGAATATATCAACTACAAAATGAAGAGTAACGTTCAATATTGCTCGGATAATTGCTAGTGAATTGAATTAAGAAACAATAGCTTAGATATAACCACAAATGAATATTATTGTTCACAAAGTTCTGATGTGAGATAATAATAGCATTTAGTAAACGCTTACTAAAAAACTAACTAGTGCTTATGAATATAATATATACCTATTTGAAACTGTTTAACAAAGTATCATTTTACCTACTAAACGCCTTGAAGACTACACTCGCATTGATTTCTATCATAAATAAGAAATAATATGCAGAATATAGCATTTAGTTGGAGTGTATAGGACACTACTAAGTTCTTCGGGGTCGAAGCCAACCTAAGCTGCTGTAGAACACTTACTGGTTAACGGACGTGATTCTGGAGTAGATGATGGACTTTAGTGGTACGTTTTTAGGGTTCCGTTGCCAAATGGCAAAAAACGGAATCCTTATAGATTCGTCATGTCTGTCTGTCTGTCTGTTTCACGAACAAAATGAAGATTTTCACACAAAAATAGAAAAAGACATTAAATTTTGGGGGTTCTCCATACTTAGACTTACTTACAATTTTTTTTTTTCGTCGAACCCATACGTGTTTGGTATCTATGGATAGGTCTTCAAAAATGATATTGAGGTTTCTAATATCATTTTTTTCTAAACTGGATAGTTTGCAAGAGAGACACTTCCAAAGTGGTAAAATGTGTCCCCCCCCCCCTCCGTGTAACTTCTAAAATAAGAGAATGATAAAACTAAAAAAAATATATGATGTACATTACCATATAAACTTCCACCGAAAATTGGTTTGAACGAGATCTAGTTCGTAGTTTTTTTTATACGTCTTGAATCGTAAACCGCAATTTACCTTTCATTCAATCAACTTAAATATAAAAATTAAAACAAAAAACATTATTATGTTACTTGCTGCTACGGAACCCTTCATGGGCGAGTCTGACTCGCACTTGGTCGCTTTTTTTTTTCGTGCGGTAATACCTTCGGATACCCCCCCCCCCCCCCCCCCGCCGGCCAGCGGGTTCGGTTATGTCGGGCTTGAACCGACTAAAACCGCACGCCGTCTCGGGTCTACAGACGCCGGGGTGGAAGGTTACCCATAGGGCATATCCCTCGCACCCCGACTGACCCTGGGCCATCTCCGGTATCGAGATGGCCCCCTCGGGTTTGGGAACCACGGTGTCCCCGTCTTGCTCCGGTTTGGGGGAGGGGCGCTTGTCGCCCCACCGTCCCGGCCTGCTTCTGCTGGGGTGATAGGCGGCCTCACCTGCCACTCCCAGGCCTGCGCTTATGGAGGACGGAGGTCGTTAAGCGGACATTAGTGGTACCAATTTCTATCTATCTGTGAATATTGTATACAACCGCCACTCTCCCAGTCCAAGTCCAATCAGTCATTACAGTATTTTTATGCAAATAATGTTGAAAATTTGAATAATAATAATAATAAATGTAAATAATAAACAGCCGCGGTAGCCTAGTGGTAAGGGTAATGGACTGCTGAGACGAGGTCTCGGGTTCGATCCCAGGATTTACCATGGCACACACCAATGATTTTTCGATGCTTTTCGAAGTTATGTGTGTATTTATCGCAGGCTTATAAGTGCCCGGTTAATGGCAATAGGCTCGCCACCTATTACATTGGGACCTAAACATAAACTGGCGAAATGTGGGTGCTAGCACCTCTGCCTACCCCTTCGGGGATATAGTCGTGAGCTTATGTTATGTTATGTAATGTTTTATCAGAAGAATGAAGATGGATGAAGGAAGGGTGTGAGATATTCTTCCAATATCAGAAAGGATCCTCCGACCATGTAAGGGCGAGTGGCGACTCCACGAAAGATATTTCATTGCGCGATGCAGAACCGACGGTTCCGAAAACATTCAGCTTGATATCTCTAGATGGCGCTGGATACACTTAGTGTCTCCTCGTGGTCCTCCTTGCTATCTATACTATTATAAAATTGTAAATAAGTTGTGTCTTATTTTGTTCGTATTGGAGATATTAAAAAAAAATGGGTTATGTTAAATGAACAATAGTGAACACATTTTTTTTACAAAATTCTTATCGGTTTGTTCGCGATTTACGCAAAAACGACAGACCGGATTTTCATGCGGTTTCTATTAAGAAGATCTTGGTCAGACTTAAAATCTGCTGTATGTGTAATTGCATTTGGTTAAGCAGAACCGGAGATACGACTGAAAAACGATAACTGACCTCCGCGCGGACGGAGCTGCGGGCATCAGCTATGTCTATATAGTTTTGCTCCGCCATACAAATATCTATCTAAAGTGATGTATATCATTGAGCTGTAAGATTTGTTATCCATGAATAGTGCTTCAGGAATGGTAGATAGGCAACGGGCGCGTGTTGGGGAGTAGTTTCGACAGTTTCTAAAGGGTGGGATAGGGTTACCTGCGTTGTCCAATCGGATCGTGTGATAGTAGTAGTGTAGAATATGACATTGAAAGGTGATTTCAACAATGATGTAGTTAAATAAGGCTTGATGTAAAGAAGCGCTACAAAAAGTTATCATTTTCAAAACTGAGTGTTTGGTGGCTTTATTTGTAAGAAAACATAATATTTAGACATTCAAATTTATATTTATGAACGGCAGGCCATTAGCATCTCATTAATCATACTCGGTTCCAAAAAAAAAAGAAATTGTTGCGTAAACGGTGAAGTGGTGGTGGTGTAATGGCTGAGACACTGCACTTGTAAATGAGAGATTACGGTTACAAGCCCCATTCACACCCAGCACACCACTGACGTAGACCGTCTCTTAGCACAAGTAATTTTGGTTGTAGCATTGAAGAGGGTATTATACTTTTTTCGTTCGGAAATCCCTTCGAATACCCCCCCGCTGGCCGGCGGGGCGGTTATGTCTTTAGACGTTCGGTCGGTTTAGAGATGGCCCCCTCGGGTTTGTGAACCACGGTGTCCCCGTCTTGCCCCGGTTTGGGGGAGGGGCGCTATTCGCCCCGCTGTCCCGGCCTGCTGCTGCTGGGGTGACAGGCAGCCTCACCTTCACGTCACTCATTGACGGACGAAGCTTTGGTACAGGCTTTTCTCTCAAGATTGGGGGGTCAGAGGGTAGCAGCAAGCAAGACGAATACGCGTCTATAAAGCTACGCCTTCATGGACAGTAGGCCTTACACTACGGAACCAAACCAAACGATAAACATTCATTTTGTTGTTTCATTTATTTAAGTGTTTGAGGAAAAACACAAAACAATAATGAAATCAACAGGCTTCACGATAATTTTTTTAACACAATTTATACATTCCGCAAACTCGACTAGTCAAGGTTTAATAATATTTTATACGAAAGAGAAACAGCCTTCATCATATCTTTCTAAGAAATATGGATTAATATCATCGTTATTTACTCATCGCACTGCACAATTCCATAGGACATTTCAGGCTGTGATGATTTTTGCGAGAATCTTAATCTATCATCAGATATTGATCTAATTTATATGGCAGCACCTTGGTATGAAAATATTTAAATATATTCTCATGAATTGAACAATTCCTATATATTCAATATTAGTGGTTACTTGTGCCTATAAACGCTAGTTACATAAGACTCTATCAACCTCCCTGTGGAACACTGGCAACTTCACTTGATACTGGAAACTTTTCTTCGGCTTCTCCAGGTCCCTGGTTATCTTATTGTCACGAAATAGCATCTGATGAGGCCGTCAGGCCGAAGCCCATAATTGTGGCATTATTGGTATCTATAATGGTGACCGTCATTCCTGAGAACTTTAGCTTACCATTAGGCATGGTGAAGTTATTATCACTGACCTATATAAAAAATATATTGCCTAGAATATGTACTTATATTAACTTTACTTTCTTAATTGAAATGAATGAGAGTATATACGAAATCAATTTGTTGGGGATTGGAACTACACGTACTGGTAGGTAGGCATACAATCCTGAACAAAACACTCGTTAATTAAAATACATTTAGTTGCAGAAAATTGTTGAGCCAGAATGAAATCGGAAAACAATTAGTCTTGGAGCAATAATAACGTTGAAATAGCTGAATCAGGACCGACGTCTGGAGTAACAAGTTGCCAACGACATGTCGCAACCGAACTTTATAACCCCTTAATAAAACACAATTTCATACAAGCTCCCGCTTTTGATATTGTTCGCGTTATGTACTTACAATATTTTATGTCTCCGCCCTAGATTTAGCGGGGGGTCGTGTGCCATAATAAAGCAATAAATTATTTCCATTCAAATTTAATTTGACAACCATCCTGAAATAACTAATTGTTTACGTAGTAATGTTTTGATTAAAGTGGTTAGCTGTGATTAGTGAACTGGAAACATCACGTCGGAAAATAGATATATACGAGTATACCTATATACCTTTTTTTTTTTTTTTTTTTCTTTTTTATCGTGCGGAAATCCCTTCGGATACCCCCCCGCCGGCCAGCGGGGGCGGTTATGTCGGGCTTGCACCGACTAAAACCGCACGCCGTCTCGGGTCTTCAGACGCCGGGGTGTAAGGTTACCCATAGAGCATATCCCTCGCACCCCGGCTGACCCTGGGCCATCTCACCACTAACAGCATCGCTCATCCTGTCTCCTCTGAAAGCAGAGGAGTACGGAGAGCGATGTGTTCCCGCCACGTTGGGTATTGGCCGACGATCAATGCCTACCCTATGAAGGCTTCCCCTTCACCCCTTCATAGGGTAGTATACCTATATACCTACGCTCTGTATTGCATGCTACGATTCACGTTTGAGACTAAATACATCATAGTTGTTTTGGGATTTCAAATGCTTCTAGTTTAGGTGTCAATAAATAATAAAAAAATCTACGACATTCTACACAGCGTTCTCTAGACCCAAAGTAAGTATAGCTTATCTACCTTATGGTATGGATTCTAGAATGTGTATAAACATATTTATATACGTTTTTTTTTGTGAATACATACATATTATACATAGAAACACCCACACCAATTTAAATTATATAACATGCATAGAAATATTTGCACGGAGCGGGAATCGAACCCGCGCCCCTTGTCGTAGATGTCGAATGCACTACCGCTACGCCACAGAGGCACTTTCTACTAAGTACATCCCACATAACAAGAACAATTCCTTACTGTGGAATTATGGTTTCTCTGGTTCTCAAGCAACATAGAAAGACTTGACTGCAATTTATGACCAAAACGTTCAAAATGTTTGAAAAATATAATCTGAATTATTCTACATACATATACACACGCTTATATACCTTGAATGGATAGTCACATATGTGAATATGAACCCACATATTGGCGACTATGTTGATCAGTTGAACGTATAAGGGGAGGCGCCTATTGCTGAAAGTAGACTTTATCATGGGCTTTCCTATTTTTACTACTACTACGTCCTCCCTATCTTTTAGTAGCTTTATACGATAGCCCAGTGGAGAGAACGCGTTGTTATTCTTGTGTCTATAAAAGTTAGAATAGAGAATAAGCTGGCCACGCGTACCCATACTTTAACCGGAGATGGCCCAGGGTCCGTTGGGGTGCGAAGGATATGCTCTATGGGCAACCTTACACCCCGGCGTGTTAAGACCCGAGACGGCGTGCTGTTTTAGTCGGTTCAAGCCCGACATAACCGTCCACGCTGACCGGCGGAGGGGGGGGGGTATCCGAAGGGATATCCGCACGAAAAAAAAGGGTACCCATACTTTGACTATCCTCATAGAGGAAACATCTCTCAGTATGTAAATACAGTTGATCCATCTAAAGCACACAGACCTGACCCTATGCAAAAGTTATTGACCTGTCTTATATTTTATACAAAAAGTAATATCTTCTGCTTTTACGAGAGTTTAGGATGTTCCAATAACAGGAGCTCCGTTCGCACCTCATAAACTTACCATCTGTGATACCGACTAATAAAGGCCGTAATAACATTGCAACATTGACATTTTTAGAGCACAAGTCAGCTAGAAACCCTTATTTGGGCTCAATAAGGAGAAAATGAAAATATTTGATGTTACTTTAACTTTTTTGTCATATCAGTTCAATAAATAGAAGTAAAATCTACCTTTATAATCTTAAAAGCAAACGTTAAAGAATACACAGTGTTGTTTATTAGTTTTGTTTCTGTCAGTTGTACTAAAACGAAATTAATAATTTTATGCAAGGGTTGTACTGATTTCAAAAGCTTGTATCGAGCAAGTTTCTTTGTGTTCTAATTGCGATACAAGCTTATTAATAAGAGAGAGAATTTTGTTTTAAAAAGTTTTTATTAATTACTTTATTTTCAACGTTTTGGTTTTAGTAGTGTCATGTAGAATCAGAGTGTTAGCCAAGATCAGCCAAAGGAGCTCAACACAATAAATATATTCAGTTTAGTTCCAGAAAACCTACTGTCTCCATCTTCAGCCCTCGAATATCATGTAGCACCAGAGTGTTTACCATGACAAAACAAAGGAGCCCAAATTTGTTAGATTTACCTTGTTTAGTTCAAGAGTTCTTATGGCCACTGGCCTATGGAGTAGGACGGTTGCCATCGGAACTGCAATTAGAAACTGAATACAATGTAACACCAGACCACCACAAAACAAATGAGCCCAAATTTGTTAGATTTACCTTGTTTAGTTCAAGAGTTCTTATGGCCACTGTCCTATGGAGTAGGACGGTTGCCATCGGAACTGCCATTAGAAATTGAATACAATGTAACACCAGACCACCACAAAACAAATGAGCCCAAACTCAAGAGGTTTAGGAGTTTCTATAGCTACCTTTCTACTACAACATCAGACTCTAAATACCATGTCACATCAAAGAGTTTGTCAAGACAAAACAAATAAGCCCAAACTCGATAGGTTTATAATTTTTAGCTTAGCTGGTCCTTTGGCCACCTTCCTACTCCATCGTCAGACCCTGAACACCATATCACACCAGAGAGCTTTTCAAAACAAAACAAATCGAGTCCAAACTCGATATGTTTATCTTTATTAATTACTCGATATGTTTATCTTTATAAAAGTCTCCAAATTACCATATTAATGGTTCGCATCAAAATCGGTTGAAGATAACTGTTTCAAAATTCGTCCGTTGCCGGGTCAGCCCGCGAAAGGATAACCCCCTTAAATTTATTCACCCAAGACAGAATTTGTTCTAACTGATAAACGTGAAGTGCTAGTCTATTTAGTACACGTGCCATGCAAAGCATTATATTTAATTCAAATGAAATGCTGAAAGACTTCACATTTTCAAAATTTATCATTTCAAATACTTTTCCCTTTTTAAAAAATTGTACACGTGTTCGACTCCCGTTCAGTTCCATCGTAAAAGATATAATGACAATGTGTATTTTTTTGTGCAATAGCGATAATAGTAATGACAAATAGTAGGTACAAAAATACGGCGAAACACTTCAAGAAAAGGTAGGTAGTGCCCTCCACTCCACTGTCTCCTCAGGCCCGATAGGCGGGGGAACTGCCGTGCCCTCAAAATTTTAGCTGACTAACTCCGGTGGTTTACTATAAACAGCCCACTGACAGACGGATATACAGCGAAGGTTTAAGTTGGTTACGCTTCTGGCCGTGCCGAACCCTAAATACAAGAATTCTTCAGTACTTCAGACAGAATAAATAAATTGAGTTGTGATTGATGAAATATATTTATTGTGGCAGTTAATTGTATTGTCAATAATGCCCATTGACAAAGTTGAAAGAGTAATTTATGATTGCCAGATGTATTTGTATCCAATTATTTTTATTAGAGTATTTGTCGAAATCAAGGATTTCCGGGAAACTTTTTCCAATTGTGATTCCCATGAATACAAAAAAAAAGCGGCCAAGTGCGAGTCGGACTCGCCCATTAAGGGTTACGTGGCAGCAAGTAACATGATAATGTTCTTTTTTTTTAATTTTTATATTTGAGTTGATTGAATGAAAGGTCAATTGCGGTTTACGATTTATGACGTATTAAAAAAAACTACTTACTAGATCTCGTTCAAACCAATTATCGTTGGCAGTTTACATGGTAATGTACATCATATATTTTTTTTAGCTTTATCATTCTCTTATTTTAGAAGTTACAGGGGGGGGACACACACACACACATTTTACCACTTTGGAAGTGTCTCTCGCGCAAACTATTCAGTTTAGAAAAAAATGATATTAGAAACCTATCATTTTTGAAGACCTATCCATAGATACCACTACGTATGGGTTAGATGAAAAAAAAATTTTTGGGTTTCAGTTCTAAGTATGGGGACCCCCAAAATTAATTGTTCTTTTTCTATTTTTGTATGAAAATCTTAATGCGGTTCACAGAATACATCTACTTACCAAGTTTCAACAGCATAGTTCTTATAGTTTCGGAAAAAAGTGGCTGTGACATACGGACGGACAGACAGACAGACATGACGAATCTATAAGGGTTCCGTTTTTTGCCATTTGGCAACGGAACCCTAAAAAAAAGGTAGCAATCTGTTTAGCTGTACGTTAATGGATGCGATTACAAGGAACTGTATTTTATTATTATTTGTGTAGATAGTTTTTTTGATGTGATAATTACAGTATGGAACTGTCGAGAACCATATCAAAATTTGTTCAGTAGTTTTTTTTGCGTCTATCGCTTACAAATATACAAATAGATAAGAATTTAAAAAAATTAAGGAGCATCACCTGATGCGTATGATGTATCCACCTTGAAAGAATACCTCTAAAATATTAGGAGTTTCCTCACTATCCCCTCAAGACCTCCTTCCCCAAGACCTCAAGGTAGCTTGGAACTACCATAGGTATACAAAACATTTTTTTTTGATCCTTCACAAATTGGTATGCTCCGATAACTTTCTGCAATTTCTTATCGCTCATAGAGAAACTTCGCAAGTGAAACTAAACATTAAATGTCTAAACGTGTATTTGATACTAGCCTGGACTTGGTCCCGGGAAAATTTGTATAATAGGTTTATCCACACACATCAGGGCCGTGCTCGGGGCGTGTCAGGGCCGTGGCCGGAGTCGGCCCAGGTATGGAAAGTCCGTCGCCGACCCGGGCACGGACGTGTGTGAACGAGTTCATATAAAATGTACACAACTATTTTTTTTAAACCTCCTACGGAGCACGGTACGTCCACTGATGTGTGTGAATATACCTCTAGTTGTGAAATTTCAAATAATCTTTCCTTAGTAGATTTGTTAACATTTGAAGGTGGTAGCATAAGTAATCCATGGTTGTAACCCCTGTGGTTAAGGCTCTGCGTCAATGAATCAGTCGGTGTGGACTAGTACCTAATTATATAAATACCTAAAATACCTACATAACAGATACGAGTAACAATCCAGCAAACATGATTAACAATAAGAAAATAATAATAATAAATAAACTACATACTTGTTAAATGACTTAAAATTTAAATATTGCCTTGATAAAGCATTACTTTGTGGGACTCGTCTTGAAGTTGAGCACTACTACACCCTCCAGCCCTCACTTTGGCTTTCACGGATAATTTTGGCCCCTTTGTTTTTTGATCTTTTTTTACACTAATTTACATTTAAAACATTTGAATAAATAACCGTGACACATAATTAACTAATACCATTTTTTTATTGACAGATGTATCAAAAGAATATTAACGATATCTCCAATTATTTTAGATAAAATGAGTATCGAATTTATATACGTTCATGTAATAAATTTCATTAACTTTTGTGTATTCCTAACGTTTATTACATCTTGTGCACGTTATTGAAACGAAATTAGATCAAACATTGTCCTACGTTATTAGACGTACACAGTCGACAGACGTTGATATACACTAAAATATTTACAAACCTTTTTTTCCATTGGAATACCATGTACCGATAATTGAAAAATAATTAGTTTAATAATGACAAAGTTAATTTAATTCATATTTTGTTTAATTTTTTATTAAAGGTTTGAGAGCTAACGTGATCAGTAAATTAGAATTTGTTAAGCTAGCACATATAAAAAAGCTACTTTTGTTGTTGATTTTTTCGATGTTTTTGAGGTTGTTTGATCGAAGTTTTTTGTTGCTGTACCATGGACGTACTATTCCCAATCTGATCTGTGTAATGTTATTGATGAATCTGAGAATAAAAGGATAACCAACAGAACTTTACGTATGTTACAATGGTTAAAGATCACCTTAGGCAATTGCTTACGAGTACCAAGTAGAATTATCTTGTATCATTATTTATTATTATTTATTATTGGTATGATAACATTATTTTTATGACATTATTAGTATGACAACATTATTTCCTTGTGGTATTTGGGTTCATATGCACAAATCATAATATCTGTACGTCTAAATTAATTGAAAGTATGTATTATTTTGCTTGTATATTATGTTCCACAAGGTAGCATTCTGGGTCCTCTGCTGATCCTCCTCTACATCAATGATTTGCCAAGTGTCACATCCCAAAAATGTATTCTCTTTACTCGTGATGCATCGATTGTAATACCTAGGAATCCGGACCGTGATCATGCAGAAATTGTGCACCTGACTATGAGACACATACTAAATTGGCTAAGTGAAAATCACCTAAAAGTAAATTTATCAAAAACACATTAAATTGAATTCAGAAACTACAAACAAAATTAAAAAAAAATTGAACTAACTTTGAATGGCGTTATAATAAGAAGAGATAGTCACATTCGTTTTCTGGGTCTCATATTAGATGAACACTGTAACTGGAAGCTGCATGTAGATACCGTATGCAAGAGAGTAAATAGATTTGTGTTTGCTTTGCGCCAGCTTAGAAATACAACTTGCGAAAAAACAGCTCTTATAGCGTCCCACGGCCACGTGGGTTCAATTCTAAATTACGGCGTATTATTGTGGGGTAACTCAACTGACATAGACAGAGTCTTCTTAAAGCAAAAAAAGTGCATAAGAGCAGTAAGTGGGGCAGGGCCTCTAGAAACGTGTAGACCACTCTTTAGGAGACTCGAGGTGCTGACTTTGGTGTCTATTTACATATTAGAGGTAGGCATATTCGTGAGAAATCAAAGTCATTTGTTTGCTAAAGTAAGTGAAACATGTAGGTTTGAATCTCGAGATCCTACTAAACTAAAATTTGAGATGTGCAGAAGTAGCTTTCACCAGAGAAACTGTTTAATTATGACAGTTAAAATTTACAACCACATCCCAAAGATAATCAGGGAACTGCCTAAAACTCAATTTAAGGCTAAACTGAGGAAATGGTTATTAGTGAAATGCTTTTATAGTATGAAAGAGTTTTTTGATTGTAAATAACTGATAATGGTAATAATTATAATATAATTCTATTGATTGTATAATGGACACGAATTGGTATTTATTTGTTTTTAAATATAATGGATGTCAAAAAATTTAAAATATAATATTTAATGTATTAAATTGAAGTTCAATGGACATTAATGATAATTAATTATAATTTATTACAATCCCTATTTTATTGACATCGACATTTTTTGACAATTAATATTAATATTAATTAATATTAATATATTTGCTAAAAGCTTCCAAAAATTAGTATTTCGTGGACAAATGGACTGAGGACGAAACCCAGTAAGTGTCACTGTCTGTGTCTGGGTAGACGGGACACCAAATTTACCTCCTACGACCCAGGACTCTTCATTGGGGGTAAACCAGTTTCCATAGTCGCTGAATCGGTGCCATTTAAATTTCTTGGGAGAAAGATAGACTATAAATGACGCACACCATCTTTAGATGAAGTTGTCGATACGTTTATAAATGACCTAAATAAGATAGTTCAGCTACCACTAAACATTATCAAAAAAGCTTGGATATATGACAACTACTTAACATCACGTCTGACTCGGCCTATTCTGGTGTATGAATTCGGTAAAACCTTACTGGCGAAAATAGATGCAACTGTCATAAAATCGCTAAAATTGTGGCTTGGACTAGCGCACTCTGCTGATTCCACTGCTCTATTTAGGGATCAAAATAATTTTGGGATGAAACTTAAGAAACCATCGGAGCTCTATAAATACCTTAGAGTTACCAAAGCCCACATCTTAGGTAAATCCCAAGATGTCACAATCAGGGCACTCCCGAAAGATAATAACGCGTCCGAGCTTGAATTTAGACTCCTATTTCATAAACGATTTATGATAGGGGCCCAGTCGAACAGAGTGGGGTTGGGAGTACGAGAGCCAGAAAGGGACCAGGATATACTTAAGTCCTTGATGAAGATGAAAATGATAAATATCGAGTGCACGCGATGAATTTGGAAATCCAAAATGAATGGTTGACAATGGGAGAGTTCTGCATACCGATGGCCTTAAAGTGGCGCACCTTGATCTATGACTGGTCACCGGCCCTGTTAAAATTCTATCTTAACGCCTTTCAGATGACCCTCCCAGACCAGAGTAATCTGGTAAGGTGGGGGAAGGCCACATAAAAACAATGTTATACTTGTGGTGAGGCAATAGGGACGGCTAGACACATATTAGTAGGATGTAGGGTGCTTCTCGATAGAGGCCATTACTCACGCCGCCACAATAAGGTGCTTATCATCATACGTGAAGCAATGAGTCTGGCAGTAGCTAGAGCCCAAAAAGGATTGACTACCAACAGACGTCATATCAACTTTGTGTCTGAAGGTTCTTCCATAACATCCAGGAACAAACCTTATTCAATCTTAGATACTGCCCCAGATTGGACTCTCCTAATCGACACGTATAAAAGCACTATAAAATTCCGGAGGATGTTGGGGTTTCGTCATCTAGACCGGACATATTCCTATATTCTAAGAGGTTAAAACATGTGGTTCTTGTGGAACTTACTGTACCGTGGGAAACAAATATACCGAAGGACCACACAATAAAAAAAAATACTATGATCTCACAAACGAATTAATCAAAAACGGTTACGTGGTTAATTTGTATGCAGTGGAAGTGGGAGCGAGAGGTATACCAGCAAAATCTCTCTATAACCTACCTTTTTTTTTTTTTTTTTTTTTTTTTTTTATTTTAAAAAGATCTAGGAAGAATGTCTAAAGCGGCACTAGTAGGTTCGTATCAAATTTGGTTAGGCAGGGAGGGGAACTTGGGTAGTGAAGGTGAGTGTTGATGTACATCAACAAAAGGGGCCCTTTCTAAACCTACACTTGGGTCGCAAGTCCCAGGTACTGTCCCGAGTTCCCAACTCAGCAACGCGATGGACCCGGCACCCGCACGGAGAATCCATGGATTTGTAAGAATATCGGTATCAATTCAATCTTAATTAAGTATAGTAATAAATAATAAACTTATTATTTATTACTATACTTACTAAATAACTATATACAAGATTCGTATGCCCAATGAAGGCGAGACAAGCTGTAATTCAAACTTAAAAATGTAACACCTATTCTAACCACGTCTCCCACGAATAAATAAATTTCATTTCATTTCAATTTCATTTCGTTACTTGACATTATATTAACGGCTGAAAGGCTAAAGGCCGCAAGTGACATCGAGATTTCAAAGAGAAAATATCCCAAATATTATCAAACATTTTACAGTGGTTGATTTCCTATCAACTGTCTGAAAGACAGTTGAAAAGTGACAGTGAAAGAAAGAAATCAACCTTCAATCAATCTCAGACCTGATGTCATCCGTAATGTTGACTAAGGCTGTAACGGTGCTGTGGCCAGGTCGAAAACCTGATTGGAAGGGATTGAGGATGTCATTTTTAGTGATGAATGCACAAATTTGATTGTGAACGAGACGTTCAAGGACCTTTGAGAGGAATGGGAGTATGGATATGGGACGATAGTCAGTGAAAGACTGCGGCTTATGTTTTTTAGGCAAAGGAACTATTAGACTATCCTTCCATATGGATGGAAAAGAGCAGCTGGATATGGAGTAATTGAGGATGTAACATATTATTATTGGAAGGACTTCATCAAAGATGGGAAGGATCATCTTACGGCTGATATTATCATCTCCAATTGCACTTGAAGTGATCGCCATTATGCGCTTCTTAACATCACAAGCAGTGAATAGATTAAAGACGCAAGGTGAGTAGCTGGGTGTTGGAAGAGATGAAAGAAAAGCCAAAGTCTGTGATTTCATGGTCCCATTAAAGTTGGACGAGGCAGCGAAATGTTGATTTAGTAAATCAATATTCAAATTTCTTGGAATGGTGTCTTCACGTGATTTACCAACGCCCAATGTTTTTAGAAATTTCCAGATCTTTGCTGGATCTCCATTTTGAATGGTACTATGAATGTGCTGGCGTTGTGCGTTCCTACACACCTTGTTGCAATGGTTTCGTATTGTCACATATTTCATGTAGTTAGCGTCATTAGGCTTGATTTTATATTTAAATTTAGCAGCAGCTTTTTTTGCTATAAGGCGTTTGATATTCGCCGTAAGCCATGGTGATGGTGGATGTTTAATTCTAAGTATTCGTATGGGCGCATACCTGTCGTACAATGAAATGATGTTTGACGTAAATATTTGAACTTGATCGTCAACTGACTCAGAAGTGACAAGTTAAGTCCAATCAATGTTGCCAGCATCCTGACGAAGGCTCTCAACGTTCATGCTACCAAAATTTCACTGCATAAGAATTTTACGCTTTGCCTTAGGGACGCGAACTTTAAAAGACAGGTAAAGTAAGTCGTGATAGGAGAATGCGGCAGTTGGATATTGACCATGTTTAGCTACACATTTGCTTGAAGAGACCAAGTCAAGGTCAATTAAGGAAGGAGTACAGTTTGGAGCATGGTGAGTTGCTTTAGAAGGTAGAATAGCTAAGTTACAAGAATTGGAAACAGCGTGGAAGGATGAAGTGCGAGAGTTATTTTTAAGTAGACAAGCGTTAAAATCACCCATTATGATAGTGTGACTGTAAGAAGGTATGAAATTAACCAACAAGGCTTCGAAAGAGGAGAAGAAGTTTTTTTTTTTTTTTTATATTTAGGACACGTCAATTTGACTTCACCTCGCCTGATGGTAAGCTGAAGGTAAAGTCTCAGGAAAGAGGGTCACCATTACATACACGTACCATGTTAACAATGGTGGCACTCAGCTTGACGGCCTCATCAGAAGAGGATTGTCGTCGCAGCACCACGTGACACCACCGGTCCCACTAGTGCTGCGACCACAATCCCCCCGCCCGGCTATGCACTTGCTGACCCCTGAACGCAATCAAACCGAAATTGGATTACTATGGAGGGTTTTTCACAATCGTGCACGGTGGTACCTACCCGGCCGAATTTTGTGACAAATTTGTATCATCAAATTTCTACCACCAGTTTATACCTGACGAAGGACAATAGTAAACGCCTAGTACGAGCTTGATATGATTGAGTTCAACTTCGAGAAATAGATGTTCACCAGCATTGGCTGGTGGTGGTTGCACAGCTAATAATGGTATAAGGAATATATGTTCGCAAGTATATAGCCACACCACCACCGGCACGGTCTGAACGATCATTTCTGATAAGCTGGAACCCAGGAAGAGAGAATAAAGTAGAAGGGAGATAGGGCCGAAGCCAGGACTCAGAAACAAGGATAGCATGGATATTATTACAGTAAAATTCGCCAGCATATCTGGGAAATGGGCCGGAATACTTTGGGCATTGAGGTGTACTACATTGAAATTCCTAGGTACATCAGAAAACTGATATTCTAAGCTATCAGCTAACGATGGATTGGAAGGAAGGCTAGTAAAGCTGTCATCAGTACTACATACCGAGTAAAAACTCTCTGAATCACTATCGACATTATCAAAGTTACTCATAAGATGAATATGCTATAATATAATAATATAATATAAATAAATAGAATACTAATATATAAATGTTTCTATTAATAAATACCCTAATTGTTACTAGTCAAAATTATACAATTTATCAGTACTTATTCACCACCTACCAGTTGCATTGCAAAAAGAACAAAGCAAAAACATCAACAGTATATAAAAAGAAAAAAGAAAAAAAAAGAAAACCAAAAAATTATAACAAAATTATCAAATTAAATAATGCTTGAGGAAGTGAGTAGTTAGTTATCTAAGTCCGGGCAGTACACATGCGGTATGCCATTACCACAGAATACACAATTATTTATTACGTTGATTATTAATATTTGCAAACACAACAAGTCAAAAGAAATAATAACAATGATACGGTATTTAAAAGAATATTTTAACAAATTAAATGCTGTTTTTAAATAAATCGTTAAGACTAAATAGAACTAGCTGAAAACTATAAAATTGAAGATTGAACATCATTATTTTACCAGAAAAGAATATTTTGCTGTTGATTTGTAAAAATATTTTGCTCATATACGTAACTAATTTCTTGTACAGTGGCGGAGAGCTTAGCAGGTTCGACACTGGCGTTGAAAGGACTCCAGCGATCTGACATGGGCACCTATTTGTGCATCGCTGCAAACGGTATCCCACCCACCCAAAGCCGTCGCTATGACGTCGCTGTTTTTTGTAAGTATAATTAAATTTATTATATCGTAGAGTAAATTGTTATAGGTATTTTATATGTAAAAGGCGTTTATGTGGGCCCCAAGACAATTTCACCTTTCATCAGTCAGTTTGTAGGGGTAGTAAATAGATTATAGTCTGGAATAGCACATAGACTTTCTTTTCTGGCAAAAGATTGTTGTGGCAGTCATGGGATCCAACACAAAAAAAAATCAAAACCATTTTTTACCCAGTACAACAAATTCAGGATCTCGTGCAGTGTAAACATATGCGTAAACTATTATCATCACATTAATCACTCGTGATTTATATATCTATATATATAAAAATTAAACCCGTTTTCCGTTGTCACGACATAGCATGAAAACGGCTTGACCGATTTGGCTGATTTTTTTTTTGTAGTTTTCTAATACTCTGTACAAGGTTCTTACGGAAAAAAATATTAAGAAAATCTCTCAGAATTTTTTTTTTCGTGCGCACTCTGTACGGTTTTAGTCGATACACGACAAAACCACCCCCGCTGGCCGGTGGGGGGTATCCGAAGGGATTGATCCTCCCCAAGTGTCAGTTGCCGGGTACCCCGGGTAAGCCCTTGAATTCAATACATGGCGGATCATTTTGACGTAGCGAAGCACGTACCGGGCCGCTAGTTGTAGATATAAATTGAGACTAATCGAGATATTAGTGATATTTGCACCGACCGTAGTTACCATCATCTGTTTGACTTGTACCGCGATTAAGTCCCGAATTATATTGAATGATAATATAAGTTTTAGTTATATAAAGTATGAGATAAGATAGAAGTGGAAAAATAATTTGAAATTTCTCATTTTTATGGTTTCAACACTTCATTTTTATTATTTAAGTTCAAGAAAAGGCATGAAAGAGTTTATGGTTTTGTGAACTAATTATTTTCTCAGGGCATCAATTTGAACTGAATAGACAGTTTATATAGTTGATATAGAATTTTTCACATATGTTTTACAAGCAAACGTAAAGCTTAGTAGTTAAAGAGTCGGCCTTATGATCAAGAGGTCCCGGGTTCGAATCGTGGCCATTACACTAGCGACGTTGACCCACTCCTAACACAAGCAGTTTAGCTTAGCTGGACGGATTAGGGGGACTACTAGTTATTTAGGTTACTAATATTTTATTTACAAAAAATACTATGCATTCCATTCCATGCTATATTATGTGCTGATGACGTAATAATTGTGGTTGGTGGTTGTAAACAACAAACATAACACACAACAACAAATACAGTAAAACAATGTTGTTGTTCGACTATTTGTTTTTCAGTACCAAATACTAAGAGTTCTAATGTTACAGCTTCTGTTTGCTACACTTTCATGACACTGAATTAAATTAAACATTATAAACACAACATATTATCCTTATTTTTCTATAACCCATTCAATTATTGAAAATCAACCTTGCTTTTTTATGAAGGGCATGTCAATATGACTGTTCAGCCATTCGAGGATTTAGCGGCGTGAGCGAGCATATAAAAATAGCACAGCGTAATATGAGCAACGGTAATGAATGATTTGGAGCACAGCTGTCGCATATGCGACCACTGCGTCAATGTTAAGCGATTACTATTTTCATAAATATGTATTTAAGCTAAGTATTAAAAATGAAAGCACTTGAGACCGGCAATGGCAGTAGAGCAAGTTCGTGAAGTGTGTAAGACAGAATCAGATGGCGGACTGTTGTATTTGCCTACCCTGGAAGGTGAAAGACATGAATAAAAAATGAGTAATATCTATTTAGTTTGTAACAGAAAAACTCCGAGAGAATATGTCGACTGTGGCGAAATTATTGAAGTATCGGATATGCAATCAAAGGGTTATTACGGGTTTGAACACACTCCTAACTTTACACTTTAGGTTAGGAGGGGTTGAGAATACTGGTTATGTTACTTATCTGGAAAACAACAACTAAATTATTTTGTATTAAAATCATTTTAATCAATTATTATCAATTATGTTTTATATTAAATTTTATGAAATTTCAGACTTTTCGTTTCTCTATCAAACCTCCCTACCACTCCCTACATATACCACGTCACTGCGGCTAGCACAGAAGTGACTATGTTGCAAACCGATTAAAACCACATGTGTTTCGTCATTCAACTATAGCAATATATATTTACGTTAATTTATCTTAGTTTGTGATCTACATAAATACATATAGTTAGACGTTTTTCGCAATGGGATAGACAGATACCACATGTTTCCACTTGCTACGATCTTACTTCTTCTACTACTGTCATCTCCATGAATCAAGATATTCAATTTTATATATGAACCATAACTTATTTATTCATTATTTTGTACAGTCGCACCGATTGTACGAGTGGACAGTCCAGTTGTATTAAGAGCGGTGGATATGAGAGTCACACTGCAGTGTTATGTGGAGGCTTCACCGAAGTCGCTCATTACTTGGCAGAGAGGAAAATCCCAAATTGGTGAGTAATTTACACGTGGAAATCCTTTTAATATTGACGAAAATTGGAATGATATCAGAAAAAAAGAAGTTATTGCAAGCGATTACACTATTGATGCAGAACAATGAAAGTAATAGATTTTCAAATATGGCCTCATTTTTGAAGTCAATGAATAAGTATATTGTATGTATTGTTGTCTATGTATAATAGGGCATAGTATTGAAGCGTATCTGAAATACGATAAGAATATAATTCTCGGAGCTATATACACTTATATAATACCTGCATTATAAATAATAACTGGAGTCAATGAAAGATAAAGTAAGGCAAAATATTTAGGTTATTAAAAATTTCCTTTAACCGTTTGGTAGCGTAATATTATTACTGGATTATAAATTTATTAAATCTCAATTATTTCTTATTATATTCTCAATTATTATTTAAATACTCTTAAATCATTATTTTATTAAAAAAAGGAATATATTAAAATGGTACTTTTTCTATAGGAGGCAAGCTACTGAACAGTTCAAAGTACGTTATATCGGAAGAGAATCTAAACGAGTACGCATTACGGATGAACCTCACTATCAATCGCTTGAAGAAGGGTGATTTTGGCGAATACACGTGCGGAGCGGCCAATGGTTACGGAAGAGCTGAAGGCGTCATTACTCTGAAAGGTAAATAATAAATAAAGTATAATAACGGTAAAAAGAAAAGACTAAGTACCAAATTCTACATACAATTTTTTTTAGTGATGTATTAACTTTTGAACGATTTAACGGATCAAAGTAAATTAATATTACATCTTTTGATCTTCAACAGAGACACCACAGCGAACTACAACTACAACAACCACTACAACGACCACCTCTACAACAACTCCTCGACCAACAACAACAACGGTTGCGACTACGCGACTTCCTAAACGTTATCCCAATAAGAAACAGCCAGATCGCACTAGTCAGAATGCGCTTGATTCTGACATGCGACAGGCCGAGCTTAACAACGCCTTCAGCTTCTACAGCAATACCTTTAATCCACTCAACAACTCCCAACAACATCATAATGAATATGCGCAGAGAACTGAAAAACAAAAAGTAAGACCCACTCAGGGGCTTACTCGACACTACGTTGTTTACAGTAATGCCAATCAAATTTATGCATTTATGCCCATTATTATGATGGTAAAAATCATTGTCTAGAAAGAAATAAAATTTCTGTATTGTTTTTTAAAAAGCGTTAACATGTAGTGATAAAAACATGGCTGTTAAATTTTATATGTATAAGGTATGTATTTTGAGGTTGTTGTCAACGTTTTAGTGAATCTTGATGTTAATATTGTTATGTAAAAAACATTAACGGTCGCAGTTGTTGAAAAAAATAATAGTTTCAGCCTTAAAATGTAAATGGTGACAATAAAATGCCAACTCCATTGTAAAAATAAATTTTGATTATTGATATTTGCTTGATTATTGGAATTGGTATTATTAATAAATAAATGAATTAAGTAATAAAAATTTAATATGAAATATCATTCTTGTCATATCAACCAGCGTATATATATTTATATGAAAAAATATAGACTTGTAACCGTTGAAAAATAAATTATGCGGTTTTGGAAACTCCGTTTAGCTAATATTTTTTATCATCTTCTTATTATTATTCCATACAGTTCTTATTATACAGTAATTATGATAAATACTAAAAGTGTAAGTGTATTAAAGTAAAAATTTATGATAATAATAAACTAAGTGCATATGAAGTTATTATGTGACAATACGATTGTAAAGACAATAGCTGTAGTGTTATTAATGTTAGTGAAATTTAATATTTGTAAGTGCGTTACATAGACTTAGTTTTAGAACCATTACCATTAATGGTTTATTTTCACTTCAATGATACCTGTACGGATATCAAGGACAACGAAAGATACTGACCACATTTACAAGCCTAAAAAAAAATGAAAAACATGTATGTATACACTTATGGTAAATAATATTATTTAAAATATAACCCATTGTTCAGGTTCGATTTCAAAGTGCGTTCATGACAATAATAGTATTTAATATGATTTCTGTTTGATTTTTCATAATATAACCTTGAATGAATATGATGAATGGTTATATGTTTATATTATTTTAAATATATTTTAGCTTTCTAATTGACCATAATATCAAATGCATGTTGAACGGTATGTTTAAAAAAGCTTTTATAAACATAAACGTGTTAGAATATAAAGATAAATATTCGTAATAATAAAGTTATGTCTTCCGGAAAGTATATTAAATTAATATAATATATTCGGCTCATTCGTGTTTATGAGTTAATATGAAATTGTAGTAAGTGGAGTTCCTTTTGGACTTTAAAATAATGTAGTATTATGTACGTAGGTAAGTGACGAGAAAGAATTTATATTAGGATAGTGTTACGATGCATATAAAATGAATTTTGATAAGAATTGATACTATTGTAAAAATAATTATTGTTTATTAAAATAGTATTTAATATAACTAATATTAGATTACAGTAATATGTTCAATATGTTACGTAACATTTCATGAATAACTACTGCATGATAATAAAATATGACTATACAAAATGAACAATAATGTTATATAATTTTCTAATTATGGACAAATATGATTATTTTAAAATGTATTTTATGAGGTATGCATTTTTTTCACTAGAGAGTGACAATAAATAATATAACGAAGTTTAAGATTTTATTAATTACATCAAACACTTGGTTTTTCTATGTCATCTACTGTAAATATTTAGTTTCTTATGTAATGCTACTAAATTTTGAAATTTAATATCATACTATAAACTTATTTCATGAATAATAATAAAGTTATTGACAATAATAATTATGGCAATCATTGTAAATAACTGAATTCAATGTTATACCAATTTATTAGTGGTGCGACTATTTATCAATGTTAACTTTAAGATGTTAATATCATTTTATGACATTTTAAAATAAAAAAATGTAATCAAAGTAATAAAATTTATTGATGTTATTTATTTCAGTCCCTCCCAAAAATACATTAATTGAAAAGTGCGCACGCAATGCAAAATTTAAAGGGTACCCCCTTTAAATTTTGCATTGCGTAGTTAATCTAATTTTCCATCGAAGAAATTGAAGCTTAATGTAGCTTGAAAGTAGCTCAGTTAGTCAGTGTATTCCCCATAGAAAGGCATTGGTCACGGGTTCAAGTCCCGTCTTTAATGTTGCCTTTTTCCGATTCAAATTTATAGGTAAAGTTAACATTCCCATTGCTCAAACAATCTAAACACAATGTTCAAAAATGATTGTAAAATCGTTCATTGTTTCCGTTAGTTCATAAGAATTTTCGGTAGATGGATCCTTGGTTGCCCTAAGACGTATGTAGATGACAATTTAAGTTATCCAGTATCCAGAACGGATCCAGGTAGCGCAGTTAATCAGTGTATTTCCCCTAGAAAGAATGTCGTAGAATATTTATTTATTTATTTATTCAAGTCCCGTCCCGCAATGTAATAAGATAAAGAAAGAACCGTGGATGTATAGAGCTCCACGGTCCTCTAAGCCTTTTGGAGTCAATCCATAGCTGAAGAATTGGAGGACGAGGCTCTGGCGCAGGCTTTTCTCTCGGGCTTAGGAGGTTAGACAGCAGGCGCTCCCATAAACGCCATATACATAAGTCAAATTGATAGGAGAAGAAGTAAGCGGAACCTGGCCTTTAAGTGAAAGCCTCAGATGTAACCGGGAACAATGCCAAGAAGATGCTGATGATAAAGAAAGAATCGTGAAACGGTACTTTTTCTTTTTTAAGAAATTTCTTTCAGCAGACCGATTAGAGAAGTACTTGAAGGAGCAGGTTAAGTGTATAAGAGAAGTACAAGATAGACTAGAATAGGCGATTCTTATTTTGTTTGCATATACCAATCATAGAAAAAAAATGTATAATATAACCAAGCGTGATAGTTCCAACGCGAGTAGAGCTCCATGTAGATAAGCTGTATATTATAATAGTAGAGGAAACATTGCACTGAGGTTGCAACTATTATTTTTATATTGTTTTTGGATATAACAAGTGCCACCGGTGCCTTTTGGATTTAACTTCTAGCATTAAGCTGTTGCAACAATCTACATAATTCTAGACCTACGTAAAAGGAGGCGAGTCTCTGGTTCAGATTTTCAGATTCTCAGTTATTGATAGCAAGGACATCACAAAAGCGTTTAAATCCATTGATATTAAAAAGACCGCGGACCTATGGGGATGATTAGTCAAAACTGTTTCAAGCATCATTGATGTCATTGCTCCCCATCTAGCAACTGTGTTTAATGACTGCGTCAGTAGCGGTATATTTCCTGATTTAATGAAACATAGTAAAGTCATACCTTTGTTCAAGGCAGGCAGCGCCTCAGATCCCTCGAATTTCAGACCCATCTCTGTGTTGCCAACCTTGAGTAAAGTATTTGAGAAATTAATTCTAGACCAGATGCTAACCCATTTTAATAAATATAAATTATTTCATGATAAACAGTTTTGGTTTACTAAAGGACGATCAACGACGGATGCCGGTATAGAGTTATTGAAATGTATTTACGAGGCCTGGGAGGATAAGCAGGATGCATTAGGTGCTTTCTGCGATCTATCCAAGGCCTTCGATTGCGTCCACCATGATACGACCTTTTGACTTCTTATTTAAACAATAGAATTCAGAGGGTCAATGTGAACGGTACACGTTCGGTGGGATCTTTGGTTTCGATGGGCGTTCCACAGGGTTCGATACTTGGACCATTTTTATTTTTAAGTTATATAAATGACCTCCCTTACTACGTAAGGGATAAAAATAGTATTGTTTTGATTGCTGATGATACTTCCTTAATATTTAAAATTAAAAGACAATTAGATAATTATGACGAAGTGAACAACGCAATCTCACGAGTGGTTCATTGGTTTAATATAAATAATCTTTGCCGTAATGAAAAAAAACCAAATGTATTAAATTCACCTTACCTAATGTTACACAGGTGGAAACCAATGTACAAATTAATGGACAGTTGTTGAGCCTTGTGGAATCAACCGTGTTTTTAGGTTTAAGTATCGATGCTAAATTATAGTGGGGATCACATATTGAAAAAATAGCTAGTAGGTTAAGTTCTGCTTCCTACGCTGTGAAAAAGATTAGGACTTTAACAGACATAGATACCGCTAGAATAGTTTATTTCAGTTATTTCTCTTAGTATTATGAGCTACGGAATTCTCCTTTGGGGTAATGCCGCAGATTTAAATACAATCTTTGTACTGCAAAAGCGGGCGGTGCGGGCAATTTATAAGTTGGGCCCAAGAGTCTCCCTCCGAGAAAAGTTCAAAGAAATAAACATTCTAACTGTAGTTTCCCAATATATTTTAAAAATCTTTTGTATGTTAGAAGAAACATTTCCAATTTTTTAAGGCTTTGTGATATACATAACGTAAATACTAGACATAAAAACAATCTTGTGGTTTGTAATAGTCGACTCCACAAGATTAGTAATTACTTTCAGGGTAACTGTATACGCTTCTACAACAAGCTTCCTAGTGAGATGAAGAATTTACCTCTTCATAAATTTAAAAGCCAAATTAAAAGTAAACTCTGCTAAAAAGGCTACTATAAAATTCAAGACTATTTAGACGACAAACAAGCTTGGATATGAACTGTTTGCTCTCTCTCTATGCTACTCAAATGAAATATTGTACTTAGGTTAAGTAAATATGTTTGTAAATAGACCAAAAAAAAAAACAGCCCGCTGAGTTTCTTGTCGGAGTCTTCTCAGGACAGGGCCGCGTTTCGAACCGGTGGTCCATTTGCCAAACATTAGACTAAATTTTTTTTATGACGTTTTGTAAGTTCCGTATTAATGGTCTATACAGAATAAATGGTTTTTGACTTTGACTTTGACTTTGGTAAACTTAAGTAAACCTTTCGAGTTTGAAGTTATTTTAGGTAATGGAGGTTTAGTGAGAGGGTTACGGGCAGGTTTCAATGCTCGGTAACGATTACCAGTGATTGCAGATTGTGTCCAGCTTGATATCCGTAACGAGTGCTAGCGTCATAGTCTAATTGTTATATTGCTAAATTATTCCATGTGACCCTATACTTTTTAAGCACCGGAGGTAGTTCTCACTGAGACCCGCGACTCAGCTAGTACTGATAAAAATTAGCGCCTTCGAAAGTGACACAAGTATTTTATCTGAGTTATTGTCTTCTCATCATCCGAAGCTTAGTGATGATTGGATGATTTAACTTCGCTGTATTCACTGTTATAGATTGCACCATAAAATACAACTATTTAGTACATTTAAAATGAATTGAATTAGTACATCGAACTGTGTACATGAGACGTAATTCTATAGATATGTTTTTGGTAAGAATAAATAGGCTTTCATTTAATGTTTACAAATACATTTTAGAACTATAAAATCCTGATAAATAATAAGCTACGAAAATTAACTCTTTCGAGACACATTTTTTGCATGATGGAAATTCTTGGTTTTAGTTTCTTACATTAAATTTAACATCACGGTTTTACAAATTATTCATTTATTTATTTTTACTTTATTGTACACCAATTAATATTATATATATCAGAAACATTAAAAATGTTAATTCTCGCTTGCTAAGAAATGTGCGCCGTAAATTGCAATAGACTCGCCCCCTATTACATTGAGACTTCAACGTAACTGGCGAATCGTGGGTGTGTAATACACCTCTGCCCACCCTTTCGGCGATACAGGTGTAGTTATGCTATGTTATGTTAAACAGAGATAAAAACATAATTTAGATACTTATACATAAGATACTGTCTATGTTATACATGATACACTGGACAGGTAATTCTTCTTGACCATTCTTTTAAATTTCTTGTCTTATTTCAACAAAAATAAAATCAGCAAAAAAATGTATTATGAAACCAAGCCTTTTGCTATAGAAATTCAAAAATAATTTATAAATTTAATGAACAATAAACAAGCTGCATTTTCTGAAGTAGGCAGTAGATTGAAACCTTATAAAGTATCGTAGGTATTGTACAATACCTACAATACTATTCAACTTTATATAAAAAAATCTAAGTAACCAGTTTGTGAAATTATGCTCTATGGCGCTTTGATTATTATTATCCATATATAAATATTCCAGTTGAGAACCAACGTCAGAAGCTAATGATCTAGCAATTATGAACTATTGCAACAAGTGTTGTACTTCTGAAACACAAATCTTCTGATTCTCGTCGGGTTTTTTTATAACCACTCCTAGTTCTGTTCGTTCTTTATTAGTGACTCGCAACCTGCCCTTGCTTCGCTTCTGTCTATACTTACTTTTTGAACTTATACCATCGTAATTTGCACACAATATCGACTATGTCCATCAAGAATAAAGTACCTTATTTTTTATTTTTTTTTATCGTGCGGAAATCCCTTCGGATACCCCCCCGCGTGCCAGCGGGGGCGGTTATGTCGGGCTTGAACCGACTAAAACCGCACGCCGTCTCGGGTCTACAGACGCCGGGGTGTAAGGTTGCCCATAGAGCATAGCCCTCGAAGAATAAAGTACCTACCTTCCAAACGGTGAAAGATTTGCAGTGGTTCCTAAGATTACCCAAAACATATAAAAAAACTCATAAAATTTAGCCTCTCTCTTTTTATAATATTAGTATACATTTCTGCGACTTCTAAATATTTAAAACTTATAAAATGCTTCAATTCTGCAGCAGTGACGCAAATAAAATAAACATTCTTACTCTTATTCTTGCTTATACTATTTAAGTTCCAGGTTCAATTCCCCGGCTGGGCCAATAATTATAAACCGCCTGGACGATGGAAAACGTACCCGCTTGATAGCAATAGGTTCATCCACTTCTAGCTCGCAACTGTATTTATATTAGTTATTACTTCGAACCAAATAAATTGCTAGTGTAAAACAATACACACAAACACTTCCTTCGGTGTATGTCGAAGGGAGTCAATCTGTATAGACATGACTGAAGAAATAAAATAATAAAAAAAAATATTTTGAGACAAACCACACAACGCTATTAAGATCTCAAGATTCGAGATCGCCCTACCGCCAAACCACTGTTTGATATTTCCCACTTTCTATAGTAAATTAATACCAACAGCTTCTCAATATATCCAATTAAAATGTGGCTACAAAGCAGTGAAGACAGTAAATTAGAATACTTGTCTCATCGTTATCACCATAAACATGGGCCACAGACGTCGGAACTTATAACTTAATTATAATTTTCATTCTGATTCAACACGTTATCGTGGTAGCAATGGTACATACTGGCTACGTTACTACGCCACGTTTCTAAATTCACCAGATTTATTTCAAAGTAATTTTCTGTGAGCATCTGGCGTGCGGTGTGAGAGATTCAACTGATCAATATTCTGGAAGTCTCCACGAAGAACTGAGAAATATGTCAGTCTCTCACTCAATCCGAGAGCAAGTTATTTGGAAGCGAACTGTATTTTTGAACACACTTTATGTAAGCCCTCGGATGATAAATTTGGAATCGATATGCGTACATAATATTTGAAATTGGATTGAACTGAACTTAACCTTCTTTTCTTGATTCAAAATTAAGAAAAATTGGATGTACAGGGCCATATTAATACCTTCGGGGCCCAAGTCAACCTCAAGGACTAGTCGACGCACTTGCTAAAAAAGAGACGAGGCTCTGGCGCCGGCTTTCCAATTGGTGTTGGGAGGTAAAACGGTAGTCGCTCCCGGAAAAGCTGACATACGAAACAAAACAATAAGTGGACCTCAGGCTTTAGAGTGCGAACTTTGAACGCAACTGGGAAATCGCTGTTATTATGATGAGTCATCATCATAATAACAGCGATTTCCCAGTTGCGATATTAAGAAAACTGAAGTTTTTTAGATTGTTGAGGCTCATTCGCCACTAAACTTAATTATACACCCATTTCTATATTCGATCTGTATCTACTCGAATAACGGTCTCAATAACTTGAGCTACATGGAGAGCTCCGAGTTACAATCGTTTAAAAATGTAAACAAAACAAGGAACAAGTAAACGAGCACATAATTAAAAACATAGCTCATGAGAACTACACTAATTTATTTGCCTCAGTTGACTCGGGTGGAATGGGAATGACACAATTTGTTTCTGTATTTTCTTAAATTAAACAAAAACATATGAATTGGTTGTGGCAGTTAAGGCATGCGAGTTAAATTTGTGTATTTATGCCAGAATCAGCGTTGTAATATGATTTATTTATATCATCTATAGATTTAAACATCGTATAAAACTAGCGATTGTGAAACGATTAGCCACCGAAGTTGAGTAGACAGATGACTAGTCTTGGTTTTTGGGGCAGGCGCTACTAGTACTGATACAAGAGGAGTAGAACATTAGTTTTAATCTCCCCTATTTTTCCCCGTAACCTGTGCTATATCTTCGTATAGAGTATAGCTCCATCCCTCTCCCTCTGGAGCGCAGCACAAAATACGATCGCTTATAGCATGTCATGGTAGACCCACTATTCTTTATTAGAACACAGTTCAGAAACATCAGTGACATAGAACACTATCATCCTAACATGTAATCTTAACCGGCAATGTTCAAGGCTCTTTACGACTGTGAAAACTAAGAGTTTATTAAAAATTTACCATATTTCCAGCCGGTGCCACGCCATTACCAGATTAATGGTTCAGAAAAGACGGTGAGCGTAAAAATAAATAATTCTATTTAAACGCTGAAAAGTAACGTTAAATCATCATAACTCAAATAATTTTATCTGTTTATTGGAAAAAGTACAATTGTGGTAAAGATTAATGGTTTCTTTTATGATTATTTTTTTATAATTATTAATATTCTTATCAAAATAAATCAAAATAAATTAATTGTGCTACCTTATTCCAATTGACCAACCTTTTCGGGAACACGCCCGTTCATATCAGCCACACAACACATTTAAGTTGATTTAGTTTTACGTTAGTTCTTTCTTATATTTTATATTCTTATATTCTTATATTCCTTACTTAATTGATTACAATGAGTATTCGCATTAGGACTGTGATTAAATTCGTTTCCAAACAGAATAATGCCCCTGATATGTTAGCTTTCAAACGGCCATGAATAATATTTGAATACACCACGTACATCAAATAAATGTACCAATAAATTGATTAGTAATTTTTTAAGCATTATGTTTTGTTTATTATTTTATGAAAGGTTTAAGAGTTAAGGTGATCCTTAAATTAGAATTTGTTAAGCTACTTTTATCATTGTACGTACCTATGAACTCTTGAAAATTACATGAGGGAAATTCAATTCCTATTAGAAAATGACCCTTAATATTTCTAAATAACTAACGATAAGATTTAGATCGGAAAAAGAGAACATCTAGGACGGGACTTGAACCCGCGACCAGTCCCTTACAGGGGGAATGCTCTGACCAACTGAGCCACCTAGACACGTCCCAGATATTCGAAATTCTCCGATATATCATATACGTCTTAAGGCGACGTTGGAGCCATCTACCGTAATTCTTGCGAACTACGGAAACAATGAATAACTTTACAGTCATTTTTAAACATTGTTTATTTATGACATCGCAGCATGTACGTGATTGCCTGAGTAGTTAACTTTATTAGTACGACTAGGAGACTTTGATCAAATTACCTCCCAGATGCCTTCCATCCTCAGCCCTAAAATATACACAATTAATAGTGTAAAGATGTATCGCTCTATATTCATATGTTAAACGAAAATTTATAGCTGTCTCTATTAATTAAAGGTCGCTACTTGAAACCAAAGTTTCTTAAACAATTAAGTGTCCCTCTACAAATATCGTGTGTTAGTTTTAGTTCCTATCCAACGTTGTTTACTTGTGGGTTGTTTTATTAGCTTTAAAGTAAATAAGAGGGAATAATAAATACCAACCGTTTAATATCAACGGTCTAATAGATGTTAAAAGACTAACTTTTGTAGAGTAATATCAAAGTCAAGGAAACTTCTACAAAAATCACCATGATCAAGTCCATATTGCGACCTGAGCAACCCCTTGCTCTTTTAAAAGGTCAAAGGAGGGTAACAGCGTCCGCGCTTTATCCTTGTCACGTATGCGGGTGCCTTTCTTTTTCCGTGCGGAAATCCCTTCGGGTGCCCCCCCGCCGGCCAGCGGGGGCGGTTATGTTGGGTTTGAACCGACTAAAATCGCACGCCGTCTCGGGTGTAGACCCGAGCGTCCCCGGCGTCTGTAGAGACACTGGGGTGTAAGGTTGCCCATTGTAACGCTCCCCCACCTTAAACTGTCCGAAAGTATTTGAACCGCCCACTGATGAGACGATGGACCTGAATGCAGCAACTGATTACAGTGCTGAAGGCACTGAGAGTATCCGTTACTATTATATCCTCCAAGTTTAGGAAGATACTATTAAAAGTTTGGCTTTATTGTGATCGTCTAAGTATTTATAAGTATGGAACCCTATATACGTTGTGTTTAAGCATTGTAGCAACTCATAGTCCTTTATTTGGTACATTGAGACAAGACAAGAGTACATGGTATTGAGAACACTGATTTTAATCTAATTCCTATAACTATTATTCTATCTAGCAATAAAATTAAATAATGTTCCTATACAACTACATTGAATCCCTGAACCTAATATGATTTAAGATTTTGATTTTAGAAGCTACCTAGTCTCTATAGTGATAATTAGTGATATTTATAAAATTCTGAATATTAAGTTCCTTCCTAAGTGATCCTAGATATAGACTTATTAAAATTTTGTGTACCTTTAAATGCAAGCTAGTTCAATTTCACAGTATGATATATAAGCATTTAGTTTAGGTAGAAGTGAACACGCACACAATATGGAGTTGTCTCACCATAACTGGACCTTTCGAAGGAAATGTATATAGTTTTCTTATATACAATTTGAGTTATTTAGACAGAGATAGTAAATATTGGTAATCAAGTAAATAAAATGTGTGATTAAATACATATGTGGTTAATAATTAGTTACCTTGAGATAACCTACATAGTAGATTATCTCAGAGTAGCCGGAAAAATGAAATGAAGCGTCTGTTGATATGTGTAGACTGCTAGGATGGGGTATTTTTATAGGTAATAAGGAATCCTATGACCGGTTCCATTGCTGGAACCGGGGAGGCCGCCTCCTCCAAAACCCCAGGCCCCCAACGAGCAACCAATCCTCTCCAGAGCTGAAGGCATACTACTTTTAAGTTATGCACAACCTTGGTGCTTTACAAAATAAAAATAGTACCGAATTGGGAATGAGTGCCCAATTTCAACAAGTAGGTTAGATGGAAATATATCCAGTCTAACGAATGTATGGCTGGAATCATTGCTGTAGTGTATTCATACACAGGCAGTAATTGGGTAACCCCTTGGGCAGTTCATCTAGAACACGGCCAATGAGTTACTAGCGCTGTTATGGGTACCAGCTGTAAACAGACATGGTAATATATATGGTAAGGTCTTCGCGAGCTTGTGGCAACTGTCCACGTTTCAGGGTCAAGTGATACCGCGACCAAACGCTTTCAAGACACAATGCGAGCTTGTGGCAACTGTCCACGTTTCAGGGTCAAGCGATACTGCGACCAAACGCTTTCAAGACACAATGCGAGCTTGTGGCAACTGTCCACGTTTCAGGGTCAAGCGATACTGCGACCAAACGCTTTCAAGACACAATGCGAGCTTGTGGCAACTGTCCACGTTTCAGGGTCAAGCGATACCGCGACCAAACGCTTTCAAGACACAAGTATTTTCCCCACACCGATAAAGACATAATAATAAGTAGGTAGGTAAGTATGATAGCATGTATTGCGAGGGCTTAGCCCAGCATGACATATCACTTACAATGAAACGAGCTCACATCCGTCAAACAGGATACATAGATCGAATTGGACATCGATCCTGTAAATAAGTTGTTTTAAATGTCTGAATTAAACCAGGCACTCACAAGGACTGGATAAAGACAAAGGAATTGTCAAGAGTTAAATGAAACTGCTTTGTAAGACATAACAATCATTTACTCAAGTAATTACCGTACCTTTGAGCTTCTCATCTTTACAATGAAAGTGAGGTCTGTATTTGATAGGAATAATAGTCCAGCAGATGGCTGTATGTATACATAATACAACACAAAGTGGACTGTCTGATCTTGTCCTATCACCAGTTGAGAAACCGTATGATACTACAAGATAAGCTCAGTAGGGTTGAGCTAGCTAAGGGGCATCAGTTCGTCACTAAACCTCCCCTCAGACCGAACCAATATCAGCAATGAACTGAGTCAGGGTATGATTATGTTACCTTACTTGATTAAGCAAGGTTTCACAAAACACATCGACAATCCATTACTAGCTATTGTTGCGTACAGTACTGTTGTCTCGGCAGACTAGGCAAGTAAAGGGGACGCTACATTCCATCTACTAGAATAAACATTTAGTTTGTCTAGCACATAGAATGCGGTATCCAGCGCTGAACGGGCTCTACCCAATTGGGGTTCCCTATAATAAAACAACGGTCGAATACAGCCATCCTCTGGACTCATCCCAGACAGACTGTTGAATTTCAGTATAACCATCGTAAAAAAATAAGATAGCTCAATTTCTCGACCCTTTACCTCATTCCAAGCAAACTTAAGAACTTGGGAGGCTCTTAAGCGTGCCTAGAACTACATATTTCGTGTACACAAGGGTATTGTGTAGTGTGCAGGATGAGTGTAATGATGAGTGTATAAAGTAATATTTTATAAATTAGTTTAACAAGTCATATGACCCGTTAATCACGCTTTGAATATTAAATGCCATTACAAATACAGGCTAAGAATCTACAATAGACATCCCAGGCTTATAGGAACTAGCCATTTAGATTTAGATAAGGTAGCATTAAAAGAAAATGTTAGTAGCAAATTGCTTACATATAGGTTAACGGCAATAAAAGTGTTCCCAGTCACCTCATTCCAGATAGAGAGCCTCGAGTACTCTAAACCCAGCATGAATCGACAGAGAACGCTATCATAGCATAGTCACAGTCTGATCCCTGACCTGACTTGGCCAAAGTCAACCCAGTTCACATACCACTACCACACCAGATATATAAATCTTAGGTTTCAAAGGAAAATTTATATTCTATTTTATTTTTCTACCTCCAACCCACAAAAGTAAATTATCATGAATACAATTTATGAAACCTAAATACAGTCAACATTTTAAGAATAAGAAGAACAGAAACTAAGATAACTCACCACGCAGGCTACAAGGCTTACTAAAATTCGGATGAACTTTTCAGCAACTTAAGTTCGCGACGAATTCTTGAAGACTCATCCCGATATTCTCCGGTACGCTCCTTTTATTACCTCTTACTACCCCCCTTTCCTATAATCACGCCACTACACGTCATCTCTTCTGAGTTGCCATAAAACAATATGTTTCAAAGCCACTACTAACTATCGACTATTTGAAATTAATAACGGAAGCTATCAGCCTAAACAAATAAATTCACTTCAACTATTGCTATTCTTTAAATTGTCTTGTAACCAAATTAACATGAGATTATACCAAAATTATATTAAAAGTTAATAAAAGAAATCATTAAGTCTTGAATTGTCCTTATAATTTTTATTTTACTTTTAGGCCAACAATGTATGAGCAGTGAGAAGGGTATTTTAATGTTAATCTGCAACGTCTGAACCCGTTCTAAACAGCAAGCCCCCATCCTCAGACCGCCAATGCAATCTCGATGGTTGGACCGTCACACCATGGAGCATATTCCTCGCACCCCGACTGACCCTGGGCCATCTCCGGGTTCGAGATGGCCCCCTCAGGTTTGGGCACCACGGTGTCCCCGTCTTGCCCTGGTTTGGGGGAGGGGCGCTAGTCCCCCACCGTCCCGGCCTGCTGCTGCTGGGGTGACAGGAGGCCTCACCTGCCACCCCCAGGCCTGCGCTCATGGAGGACGTTCTGTGTACTGTTTCGTGCAAATCATATGTATTTTTTTGCACACCAATACGGTAGACCCGTATGCGTGCACACGCATGAGACAGCGGACAGTTTAAGTCTCTTCGCAAGAGGAAGCTTACTTTATTCCATTAGAGCGACGTTCGCTACGAAGGTTGGCCAAGTTCTACAATACAAGTAGTAGGTCGAAGAATGGATCCCCATGGATAGAGGGCGTATAAAATCTTCCAGTAATCGGTTCGATACCGTGTGATTTTAAACGATTCAACAACAACAGACCCTCTTGCCTTAGGCAAGATGGTACTTGAAGGTTTCCACTCAAAAAAGTATTCTCCACTAAGTTGTTTACTGTTACAGAATACCATGTAGCTATAAAAATACCATTGTGGCTGTGAACACATGGGTCTTTTGTAATTTCTTGGTTTGTTGTTAAGAAAGTTAGCTATGGGTTAAACATGCATTTGTATATACCTACTATACGTATAGCATTAGATTTTTATTTAAAGAACAATATTTATTATATATGGTTCCGTGGCATAAATATGCGCTTATGTTTGTGAGTGATGGTGAGGACTTAACAGTTTGTTTCCCGGGTTGAGTAGGTAATGCGTTCTTGGATTTTTGTTTAGAAATTTTCAAGATAATAGACGTTAATAGTTTTGGATAATTATAATTAGCCAACTGTATTTTATATTTTACATACTTATGTGCAACCAAAAAAATATAGTTTGCGAAATGTTTAAACCTTTATTTAGGCCAAATTTTTTGTTAGGACCTAAATTGCGGGTTAAACCCGACCCCACCAGGCGAGGCCGCGCTGGCGGCCAACGTCCGCCGGTAACCCTGGGGTTATCTTGTCGAAGACTTACCGGGGGTGCCCGGTAATGGACACTTGGGGAGGACACCGTGCGGTTTTCGTCGGTTCATGCCCGACATAACCACACCCGCTGGCCGGCGCGGGGGTTTCCGAAGGGATTTCCGCCCGTAAAAAAAAGACCTAAATTGCCAATATTCTCGGTATCTCCTGCACCAGCTAAGCTAAGTCACCCATAGTAGCAGTGGGTTCACGTTAGTGGTTTTCTGTGTGGGGTTTAAGCTCGTTTCGTCTTAATTGTAAATGTAAGTCGTTAAACTATCAAATATATACGTTAATAACATTTGTTGTTGACTGCATGTATTTATTCATTGTTACATTTCATCGTTCTAGCTTTGTAATTGAGGCCAAATTGAGGTTTCAAATAACGCTTTGGTACTTATATATGCAACTATGTTGGCTCCGGTAATACGTAGTGTTTGTTGCATGAATTAGTAGAATTACAACGAGGGCATTACTATTTTAGATGATAGGTAGGTATGTATATTTTATTGAAAGTATTGTTTATGCACATATTTAGTTCCGTTTCTTATATAATTTAGTTGTAAACTACTGACTTGGTATCTATAAGGTGTCACAAAATTAGGTCTCTGAATTTGGTGAGATGACTTGGTATCGACAAAATATGTATTTGAAACAAAAAAAAATATCGGGTAAAATAAAAAAATAAAAAAAGTGAAAAAAAAAAACACCAGCGACCAGCGTCACGTGACGCGACGAGCACACGTGACGCTGGTCGCGATTTAGGTATTTCCCACACATCCGCTTGGAGAGTACTGCGAGGAGAAGGACTGCACGCCTACCACATGCGTCACGGGCTCGTCGCGTCACGTGACGCTGGTCGCTGGTGGTGTTTTTTTTTCATTTTTATATTTATTTTATTTTTTTATTTATGTTATTATATTTATGTTTTTTTTATTTTACCCGATATTTATTTTTTTTGTTTCAAATACCTACATATTTTGTCGATACCAAGTCATCTCACCAAATTCAGAGACCTAATTTTGTGACACCTTATATAGTATATCTAAACATATAATAATATCGTAACAAGGAAAAAACTGTACATTGAATATTTTTTCAAAAAAAAAATTGCTTTGTGTTCTAACGATACGGATGCCAAAATTTTTTTTTTTAATTTTTGTTTGTTTGTCTGTTTGTCTATTTATCTGCTTGTCTGCTTTTATTATCAATGTCCGATTATCACTAGAAAGCCGCTGAATAGATTTAGAGCTGAAATTTTTCTTGAACATTCTTCTAAGGTATGGTCTTAAACTGCGTTACGAGTGTGATAGGAGCAGCAGGGTAAAATTGAATAAATCTGATATTGATGATACCTTTATTATTACAAAGCTCGATCATCACGAAATTCTGAAAGGTAAAATATGAAATCTCGAAACTACAAAGTTATCTACGTGTAAAAGATAGTTGATTAGAGACTTAACCTTTGATAATAAATGTCATCACGTTATTTGAGGGAAGTGAGTAGAATTAATTTCGATGTTACATATAAACCTCTTTTTCTTCAACATAAATGATTGAAAATATAACGATGAAATAGCTAACCTAATACATGCTGGGTTCGCAACTGCACAAGTAAACATACCTTGATCTATTCCGAATTTAACGCGGACGAAATCGCGGGCAACAGCTAGTTATAATATTTATTATATATATATATATATATATGTATAATATATATATATATATATTATATATATATATATATATATATATATATATAATATATAATTCTAGTATTTCTGTAGATTTTCCCAAAGCTAAGTTATTTGAGAATTTTCTGTCTTCTGAAACTAGAAGAGAAGTTCTCTACTAGTTCAAAAAAAAAAAAAAGGCATCAGAGGCACAAGATCTTTTATGAAGTAGAATTCTATTTTACTTAACATCTTTGTCAAATGTAGTATGGCTTAAGGAACTCCTTAAGCCGTACTATATTGGAACTTCTGCTCAATTACCTCGTTAATAAAGGCTAATAAGAGAGATCTACTTAAGGATACGAGTGACAGTGATGTCTGTTTACAAGGGATGAGCCTGTTGCCCCTAATCGCGCATTGTTGCAGTCCTTAATTACTTGCTATAAAGTTTTCGATACGAATCATTAATTTCCAGCCATATGGTACGCGAAAGTTTCAGAATACTTGTCTCTATTGACGAAGTGGCACGGTTTATCTTCTTGGTTGTTTATTTTTCAAATATAACGCTAATGGCAGTATTTATTTTATCTATGATCAGAACCCGAAAGTTTTGAAAATAAACGGTATTTATACGAATTAAATAAGGTAAAAGATTAATCATGCAAAAGCAAGTAATTTGTGATAGACTGTGCAATATTTTTAAGAAGCTATGGTACAAACGATGATGAAGGTCACGGTTTAGTTTTTATCAAGTGAGCTGTACTGTACGCCTGATCTGTTTTACCTTAGTCTTTAAAAATATTTACACAAATTTAAATCATAATGTCTATTGTGTAGCTTGTGACATCAATGGGTGTGAAGAAAGCTTTTATAATCGGAACAATTTATAACAAATAAATTAAAAACTTCTTAAAGATTAAATTATATTAAATGTTAATAATTTTATTAATTTTTTAAGTATTCTCCCTCATAATCTATAGAATAGGTAAGGATAGAATAGGTTCATGCGTTAAAACAATTGTGTAAAACTTCAGTCCACGTATCTTAAGGTATCTTTTCAACGGCCTACAGACTATTCTTACTTTTTTGAAACTTATAGGCAAGTCTTGAAAAGTAAGAAAACCTTAGGCTCATAACAGTACATTGCCTCTCTTTTATTAGATCTTAACTGAATTTTATAGACCACCAGTAAGCAAATATAGAATTTTGGTTCTGTGCTCAAATTGTGAGGAATCCCTCACGCGCGGATAATCCTCAAGTGCAAATTTATTCAATCTTTCCGCATGCAAAATTAATTGTTTTTTTTTCTATTTTTGTTTGAAAATCTTAATGCGGTTCACAGAATACATCTACTTACCAAGTTTCTACAGCATAGTTCTTATAGTTTCGGAAAAAAGTGGCTGTGACATACGGACGGAAAGACAGACAGACATGACGAATCTATAAGGGTTCCGTTTTTTGCCATTTGGCTAAAAACGGAACCCTAAAAATGATGAATTGAAAAGTACGACAAGTAAGACAATCCCATTCCATCCTGCTTAAAACTTTCAATTGGGCCGTCGAAGGTACTTTTTTTTTTAAGGTTTTTTTTTACCTTTTATTGGTTCTACTTCGTACTGTATTAAATAGAATCTACGCGTATGTGAGTTCTCGTGAGAGTGAGTTGGAGTTTTCTAAACCAATAACCCCGACATCAGTATTGAACATACTAATAATAGATTTATTAACAATGTTAATCATTTTTAATAGCTAAGTATTTTTGCAATACCCAATGGTACAAATTAATTTAAATAATAAATCAATATTAAATGAATATTCTACGACATTCTACACAGCGCTTATTAGACTCGAAGTAGGCATAGTCTAACTAGCTTGTGTCATGGGTTCCAGAATGCGGATAAATATACTTATATACTTTTTTTTTGTAAATACATACATATTATATATAGAAACACCCAGACCAATGCAAATAGACATATTTAACAATGTTCAATGCATCGTTCGTGTATTTTTTTCACTTAAGCTCCCATCATACTTGTATTATAATGGTTAAAGAATGAACAAGTTTCCATATAAGACAATATCTCAATGAGTAGGTACGCGGAATAACTGTATTATCAAGTAGGCGGGTGGGTGCGGTCGCAGACATGAAATATAACGCACTTACCGTACCTCGTAATATTGCGTTCACTTGCAATATGAAAATTTATTACAACGTATGTGTTAGTAGAGGAATAGATGGTTAACTAAGAAAAATGAGAATCGTTCTAATAACTTATGTACTTAGTAACTCTCGGAGCTTGTATTAAACTGATAACGGAATTGAATGGATTAATGACTTTAAGCTATATCACCGAGGTTACTTCGATGAGATCCGTTATTCTCTCAATGACCACTACCTTATACTACCGCAGTTGCCTACAGGAGCCAGTAGGCCACCATCCACTATGTTTAAAGAGTAATTCAAAGAGTAATCTTATACAATAAGATTAATAAGCTACGAAAAATGAAAAAGATAAAAAAAAACTATAATTTTATTTAATATTAGTTACTCCTTTAAATATTACTCCCCTACTCCTATTATTCTCATAATTACTACAGACATTGAAGTGCAATACGAATAATATTTGAGTGTTATTTAGTTGTTAGTAGTTATTCTAGTGTCACAATTTAGCATAAAGATGAATGACCTTCGAAATCCTTTCAAACATCAAGTTTCAATTCGATATATCCATCTTATCGATAGCTATATGCGGTGAAGCCGGATGCGGTAAAATTAATAAAAAAAAAACAAAAAACCCGACTGCCCTTAAAAGACCGAAACAAGCTTGATAACTTTTTTTTTTGTGTGGAAATCCCTTCGGATACCCCCCCACCGGCCAGCGGGGGCGGTTATGTCGGGCTTGAACCGACTAAAACCGCACGCCGTCTCGGGTCTACAGACGCCGGGGTGTAAGGTTACCCATAGAGCATATCTTGAACCTGGGCCATTCGCAGTGTCCCCTCTGATAACAGCAGAGGGGTACCTGGAGTGACCACGCCCCCCCGCGGATCTTGCAGGCCCGCCATACCCCGACCCCCTCGTGCAATGGGGTCAGCTGGCCCTGAAAAGGGCCGGTTGTACAGACTCTTGGCCGTTGACGTTGGCGCCAGCTACTCCAGAGGAACAATCAATGATGCGTCATCGCCCACGTTGCCCAGGGTGCACCAAACTTGGAGGTAATCCAACCAGTCGCACCCCACAAGCTTGATACCTTTTGATATTTTCGTTAGGTTTATGATTTGCAAATGGTCCCGCCTGCTATTATACTTGTTTCGGTCTTTTTGTAGAGCAGTCGGGGTTTTTGATTTTTTTATGAATAATTTTATTGTATACTTTTTAGGTTTTAGTTGTATAGGTATATATTTGAATTCATCTTTAAAGCTCTTCATTATTATACCCTACTCGATAAGGTTTGAGTGAAAATATATTTTTAACAACATAAATTTTAGCGTCAATAATCCAACACATTTTTTTTTTATTTTGCTATACCCAGTAGCACTCCCACGGTACATACAAATCTAACGACACCTCTAAAACCAAAACCCATTGAACCGTTCAGGCTGCAGAGCGTGCCAAACAATTATACATACATACTCTAGAAAAATATAATCCTCCTTCTGGCGCGGACCGCGGGCTCCGAGGTGTAGGCCTCGGATGCAATCGGGACACAACTCTGAGATGGTGACGGGCTGTTAGAAGTTTGAGCGGTCTGTGGCATCGTAGCCCCCGAACGGATGAACCGGGATAGTCTTCTTAGCTATGTCCCGGGTTGTTTTAAATTTTTAATGATTTATTTTATTGTTAGTACCAACCTATACAATATGTAACAAAACTAGTGTCCGATCAGTGAAGGTGTATATAGGTATCAATATTAGGTTCTGTTTTTGTAATCCTTTTTGGAAAATAATTTATAATAAGGAATTCAATAAGGAAACTTACATGGCAACACAGGAGGGAAAGGCGCCGCGGCGGCGTTGGCGCAGCCAGCAGGAGGCTGTGCTGTGGGCTGCCGCTTAATATTATTGGATATCTTTTTTTGGATGGTCATTCAAACTGAGATTTGAGGGAGATAGTGGGTAATCATGTTACTTAGAAATTGCATTTTAAATTCCAGTAATACGTTTATTTTCATTAAAATATTTTTTTACTTCAAATAATTGGATACCTATGTGCCCCTTATTGATCGGATAGTGACACATTACATCACTTTTAATAAATAAATTACTTACTAATCATACAGAAATAATTCGAGCAAATTACACGGTTCTACCTTAACATTTATAGGCACATTACTAGGTAGTATGAGTAAAACCTTATAATATGGATAAGGTAAATACCTAGACTGGGGAACTCTCAGCTCCTTTATAATTATCACGTTTTCGATTCGGTGCGCATGTTTCGAATATTTGCTTGTAGGTACGTTAAAGTTTTGTACGCTGTAATATTTGATGTGAAGGTACGACACATTCCTCTTTGGAGAGGTTGTGTAATAAGTTATTTAACTTATGTTATGGAATTAATTTAGGAGAGCGTATTTATAACATATAATTATTATCATATATAGTGAATGGTTATGAATTTATAACAGAACTATTTTGATATTGATCGCCTAGAGGCACTAGGAAGGTTATTTTACTTTAATAAATCTACTTCGCGGCTGTTCTTAATTGATTACACAAACGAGGAGTAATTGGTAGATAAAATTCAATGACCTTTACTATAGTTACTTAGTTTACTATACGTTAATATACTTATAAACATTTTTATAAATTTATTAGACAATCCTATTAATATTACAAACGCGAAAGTTTCTGAGGATGTATGGATGTTTGTTACTCTATCACGTAAAAACGGTTGAACGGATCTGGCTGAAATTTGGTACAGGGATACATTATAGTCTTTTATCCCTAGAATAGGTCCCTATGGGAACGGGAACATAATTTTACGTGTGTGAAGCCGCGGGCTAAGCTAGTAAAATAATAAAGATCTTCTGATAATGAGCCTCGTTATTATCAATCATTATTTTTAGCATTAAAATCACTTTTTGCGTCATTACAGGCTTACAGTACTTCAAAGTATTCTCTTATACTCGAGATACATAATAGGCTTTGACGTTTAAAATATCGATATAGTTTTTATCTTTAATTTAATATATTATCAAGCAGCATAAATGGCCTTATGGTAGTTTAAAATGGTCTTTTAAATCTATATATATGAAAAAGGTCAAGTTTCATGATTTATGATTTTTTAAATTTGTCTGCCTATAAGTACTTCGCCTATATGGTGTGGAGCGCGAGCGCGCCCGAGAGAGATTTAGAACTCTCCCGGCCCGCCGAGCCCGCAACATGCTCGCCGCGCGTCGCAGGCGACTCAGTTGCGCGCATGAGCGCAGGCCTGGGGGTGACAGGTGAGGCCACCTGTCACCCCAGCAGAAGCAGGCCGGGACGGTGTGGCGACTAGCGCCCCTCCTCCAAACCCGAGGGGGCCATCTCGAAACCGGAGATGGCCCAGGCTCAGTCGGGGTGCGAGGGATATACTCTATGGGCAATCTTACACACCGGCGTCTGTAGATCTTACACCCGAGACAGCGTGCGGTTTCAGTCGGTGCAAGCCCGACATAACCGACTCTTCTGGCCGGCGGGGGGGTATCCGAAGGGATTTCTGCACGAAAAAAAATATGTGTGGTTTTTTTACCCCACCGCCGCCACTAGTTATATCGGACTCGAACCGATCAAAACAGTGAGTCGACTTGGTTCTCAAATGCTGGGGTGTAAGGTGACCAAACAAGCTAGTTCCCTCGCACCCAGGGTGACCCTAGGCCATCTACGGCTTTGAGATGGCACCCTCAGGATACTGTGCCTATACCAGCAATTAGGATAGTCAAATATATGAGACATGCACGAATATCAGTTGATAAGGTAGCCAACATAACTTGATTCTAAGGCGGGACGAAGTTTGCCGAGTTAGCTAGTATCATAGGTATAAAGCGTGACTATTGTGCTGTGCTAGTCAAATTGTAAAGTAAGAATGAAAATTAGTTAATTTAGTGATGCTCGCCGTACTCAGTTTATTATAATAAATACTTTTAAATGTTTTACATGTGCTTAGCAGAATGTTCCATGTAATCGTGAACTTTCGAAACAGTATTTTAGAAATTGTTTAATTAAATTCGAACCCTACATCTATCTATACTCTTAAGAAATTGTAAATTAGTTACTTCTGTACATTGAAGATATTTAAAAAAAACTTGGGTTATGTTAAGTAAACGAATGTGAACACAAATCTGACCAACACCCTTCTAATAGAAAAAACCGCATCAAAATCCGTTCAGTTGCTTTTCGTCCATCGCTAACAAACAGACCAGAATTCAAAAAAAAAAATGTAATATAAAAATCATACATTTAACATAACCGAAGTTTAATTTTTTCAAGTATCTCCAATACACAGACACTTCTAATTGGCAATTTTATAATTATAGTGAGAGTATGTAACATTCATTCGTAAAGTCAGTATTCAACCTGCCGTTTACTTGAAAATGGTTATCGCTTACAGAATGAACCTACAATGAATTAATTAGTTCATAGTAATAATAATAATGTACAGTGTGAAGGCTGACGCCGTTTGTCCCAATAGCTACTAATTAATCCAGTCAATTTAACCCCCAACATAGTCGAGCTCCTATTTGCATAATTTACAATAGTTCAGAATCAAGGCCGGTTCATTTCAATTCTCTTATAGTGCCTGGCGGTTATGCTGAGCTGTCATGGCCAGTACATACGGCCAAGGAAATAAGTAGGTACCTTTTTTTGTTTTTTTTTTCGTGCGGAAATCCCTTCGGATACCCCCCCGCCAGCCAGCGGGGGCGGTTATGTCGGGCTTGAACCGACTAAAACCGCACGCCGTCTCGGGTCTACCGACGCCGGGGTGTAAGGTTGCCCATAGAGCATATCCCTCGCACCCCGACTGACCCTGGGCCATCTCCGGTTTCGAGATGGCCCCCTCGGGTTTGGGAACCACGGTGTCCCCGTCTTGCCCCGGTTTGGGGGAGGGGCGCTAGTCGCCCCACTGTCCCAGCCTGCTTCTGCTGGGGTGACAGGCGGCCTCACCTGCCACCTCCAGGCCTGCGCTCATGGAGGACGGAGGTCGTTAAGCGACCTCCGGCGCCTGAGTCGCCTGCGACGCGCCGCGAGCAAGTTGCGGGCTCGGCGGGCCGGGAGAGTTCTAAATCTCTCCCGGGCGCGCTCCGCCACCTCCTTCGCGAGCATTACATGCTCGCTGAAGGACGTGGCGGCGGCCCACGCACTCGCGCTCTGCACCATTGCCGCAATCATGCTGCCGAGCGAGAGGACTCCCACCCCGATGGCTGCCACGAGGTCACGCCGGGCATTCCGCCAGCGTGTGCAGCCCTGAGTCCTCGCTCGCGTCGCAGTGATGACACTCAGGCGTTGGCTCCTTCCTGATCCGATGCAGGTGGTCCCCGAAGCACCCCTTCCCTCCCCGAAGCACCCCTTCCCTCCCCGAAGCACCCCTTCCCTCCCCGAAGCACCCCTTCCCTCCCCGAAGCACCCCTTCCCAATAAGTAGGTACCTAAACACATTTACATACACACACACATGTAGAGGTGTATATTTATTTCTTTGGCCTTGTTAATATCTATCTATAGTCAATGCCAAAATCTTGGCCATTTGACCTTGACGCGCAACCAATTTGTGGTGGGTCAAGCTCAAAATGTCAAGTTGTTTGGCGACGATTATATCTATATACTATTATTAAATTGTAAATTACCTGTGACAGTACACTGGAGATATAAAAATTAAAAGAATTACTTGGGTTATGTTAAATGAACGATGCTGAACACAAAAATATTCTTTTAGGAACTCTTGTATTTTAATCTGTTTGTTCGCGATGGACACAAAAACTACTGAATGGATTTTGATGCGGGTTTTTCTATTAGAAAGGTCTTGGTGAGACTTAAAATCCGCCGTTTGTCTGATTGCAATTATTGATGTAGAACTGGAAATATGACCAAAATCCGATAACCAACCTCAACGCGGGCTGAGGCTACGGCATCAGCTAGTAATGAATAGAAATTAGAGTCCTCTTCTTCTTCATCGGAGCGCCAATCCCTTGACTAAGGGAGGTAGGCTTGAGCCCCACAGATCTCCATGTCGACCTTTGACCCCACGTAAGCCTTCTGAAAAAAATATTATTTTTATTCAGTAATTACGTCACACATTTTGGAGAGGTGTACTTATAGTAAAATAAGTACCTATGCATTTATTGTACTATACAAAATATCGTAAAGTATACCTACGTTTAGTCATCAAACAATAATTCGCGTATATTATTTTTAGCTGGCTTACAATACTTATGTGAAAATTAGGGAATAATTATGAATACTTTGTTATTCATATATGTTTCTAGTAAGTCATATGTGTGCAATAAAGAATATGTATAGAATTGCATTCTATACTTATTGATAAACACACATAGATATAATATAGACATGTACGAACACAATACGCGGTTATATTAACGTACTTATACGAGAGTGTTCAAAATAAACTCATCTCTTCAGAAAGTTACTCCTTCAAGTAATTCACTTTTGGGACTTCAGAGGGTAAAAGTCGTACTTTATAAGCTTCAATTAGTGCGATGTTTATTTTATGACTTCTGAGCCTTTGTGAGCGTTATGCGTGCGGGGTTATCCTTCGAGCTTACTTGATCGTATTCATACGCATTTTGATATAGTTCTAGTAATACATTTAGGCGTAGTAAGTTTTCTTAATTAATTTCTGTTTCAGTTTATTATATGGATTTGTTATAATACAAATCCATATAATAAACTCCAACATTTTTTACTCAGCAGAAATATTTCTCATCAAATCTTTTCGGTCCAAGGTAACAGCGATCAAGGATTTGTGCGTCAATCAGGCACTATTTAAAATATATAAACTATGTGCTGCTAGTGAAAAAATCCTAACAAATAATCTAATAACACTTTTGCCACTCTGTCAATCGATCCCGGGACTTCTAGCATCAGCATAATGCATAATTCACAATAGCAGGCGCATTGCTACCGCTGCACTACCAAGGCAGTCACGGGTCACTAAGCAATCCACATTGAACTATCTAGAAAAAGGCTCTTTCAAATTGATTAAATCTCGACAAACAACAACAGAAACAGACGTAGTAATGTTTTACGAGTAAACATGTTGTATTATGCGTCGCTAATATTTATAGACATAGCTACAGTGAACTTTTTAGAAAAATATGTGTAATCAATGTGATAGATTTTACTTCTAGCTTTTAAATCATTATCCCATAGTATTCGCTGTAATCTGCTATTAGAATACATAGCTTTGGACTACGCTGCTTTGAGCGGATGGACTGCTGATGAAAAGATCAAGAATGGCAAACTATGACGAACACATTCAAATAAAATTCTTTACCACTATCAGAATGAGGTATGTCTAATGAGGGGTGTGTGTTGGGTAACCTCCTCGAGTGTCGCTCCGATTCCGATCCCGCTGCAGTCCGGGGGGAACGGAATCGGAGCGGCCGGTACACCCTGGGCGGCGGTCAATGGCTTTCCCTTCATAGGGTTGGCATTGATCGTCGGCCAATACCCAACGTGGCGGGAACACATCACTCTCCGTACTCCTCTGCTTTCAGAGGAGACAGGATGAGCGATGCTGTTAGTGGTGAGATGGCCCAGGGTCAGTCGGGGTGCGAGGGATATGCTCTATGGGTAACCTTACACCCCGGCGTCTGAAGACCCGAGACGGCGTGCGGTTTTAGTCGGTGCGAGGCCGACATAACCGCCCCCGCTGGCCGGCGGGGGGGTATCCGAAGGGATTTCCGCACGAAAAAAAAAGAAAAAAAAAAAAAAGGTATGTCTAATGAAGTAGATAAAAGTTATTAAATAATATTATAGTGTAGACAAAGAAAGTCAGAACTTTGCACCGAGGAGGCTACAAAAATTAGCGACCTTCGTGTATGACAAGGTTGTGGGTAACAGTGTGTATGCTCGCAGAGCATCTATATTAAGTATTATAAAATGGTAAATTACCTGTGTCTGTACATTGCCGATATTTAAATAAAAATTTTGGGTTTTGTTGAATGAACGATTCTGCACAAAAATATTATTTTTAGAATGCTTTTTGTCTAACTACTGAATGGATTTTGATGTGTTTTTTACTAGAAAGGTTTTGATCGGAATTATGCTGTATGTTTAATTGTAATTGGTGAAGTAAAGCGGAGATATAAGGCAAAAGCCGATAACCATCCTCAGTGAGCTCAGCTAGTAGTCTATATAAATATTGAAATTATTGATTCGTTTTCGTAAAACATGCCATCAATATTTGATTTGATTTGAAAATATTATGTTATAGAACATAACATACTGATCAAATTGATGATGTATTGTAAAATTGGCAGGTCAGAGGCACTCAAAACGTTGGGCTTGTATGAAAGGTTTAATGAAAGTACATGCAAAGCTAGTGAAGTGTACAGAAACATATGGTTAGCTTTTGTCTCTGCCTACCCCACTGGGAGAAAGGTATGAGAATCTGTAGGTATGTATTTAATTATTTTATTAAAATGAGTTTATTCACCGTATCTAGTATTTTTAACTGAAAATTCACTTAATAAACGAAGTTCAACATTTTACAGGAATTTGCATACCGATACGAGTAAAATTATATAGACATACCTACATTTGGAAAACGAAAACTAAATCCTAAAATGACTTTACTTCTTTAAGAAAAAAAAATTCAAATATGTTATAATTTTGTTGTATCGTATCGCGTAAATTATAATATCCCGTTTGCATACAAAAATCCCATTGAATATCCCGTCCCGTTAACCGAGAGATGAGATGTATTTAATATTTTATGAGACGGTGAGGACGCGGTTACATAGTTTATATTTTTATGTTTTAATTTTATTTATTCAGGAAGACCAAAAGGTAGAGAAAATTTTCTTAATCTAAGCTGTAAAACAACTGCAATAGTACGCTTCAAATATGTATCAGCCAATCAGAGCAGTGTAAGCGAGTAACTGCGTGTCGGATTGATAGATACCATAACGCGCTATTAGGTCACAGTCAATAAAAGATGGGGCAAACAGAAATAGCTGAGAAAGCCCGAGCTTAAAATAATTTTAATAAATGGTGTGCGTTAAATAATAAATTCACAATAAGATTTATGTAGGCAGGTCGGTATAAAATCACTGCTTTATCACATAAAATGCTATTTATAATAGAGCCATATTCCAAATAATGAATGCATATTCCACAAAGCTGCTCGTCCATTATGACAAGTATGAAAGACACAGTGTATCATTCAAAGATCGCTGAGATAATGAAATTGCATTTAAGAGCTAAGCTCACTATTGTGAATTTAAAATAAGAAGATATATTAATATTTTCTTGAATAGTTAAGTTAGTTAGTAAGTTATATTAGTAGAGTTCGTCCATTTGTACGGTTTCCAGTAGACGTGTGTCGTTTATTCTCTGTACTTTATTATTATAAATTCTGTGATTGGCCTATTTGTCATAATACTAATTCCTTGTTACTCTCGTGGTGACTTGAGGCATTAACCACACCCACTGGGTGGTCCAAGAAAGGGACAATAACATTACTATTACTCTCATTCAAATTCTGACTCGAAAAAGTGAAAGTGATATTGAGTGGGGCTTGAACCGACGACTCCCGGAGAGGTGGCGGGGCGACCGGATTGCATGGCATATCCGACCACCGAGTAAGCTACACACAACGACGAATTAACTGGCTGCTACGTGCGACTGATATCATCGGTGAGTGCTACGGAAGCTACGTGACCGTTACGAATACTCGAACATTGCATGTATTGGCTACATTAGGACATACTTGTGCTCACCGAGTGTTGGCTGAGTAAAGTTAATAACTTACCTATCCTATCTGGTTATCAATCCCATGCTACACAGAATATACATAACCAAAACGATGGTGTTATAATATACGCTAAGGAGGGGTTGAATGTTTCGTTCCGTGAACCGTTCTTCACCTATGCCTCATCCCTTATATATGAAGTGGATGGGAGGCTCGCGGTGGTTGCGATCTATCGATCTCCATCGTATTCCTCTAACCAACATCTAGAAGGATTCTTTACTAGCCTTAACAACATCTATAAGGACCTATCAAACTATTGTGGTGGTTCAAGCCCAGTTATGTGATCGTCTATATAGTTGAATCTATGTATAAGAACTTAGTTGCTTCATTTCAGGATAACTTCGATGCTTATGAGTGTGAGGATAGTCTTTTTGGCAAATGAAATTAATTCAATCGCGTCGGATTATGCAAGTGTGCAGTGTAGTGATGGTATTCCCAAAATAACAAGTCATATATTCACTCCAGCTTACTTTTAATGGACCCTTAGGTAATTAACAGAAAGAAGTCGTTAAGACCTTCATGAGTAGATTGTCTAGAGTTAGTAATATTTTATGACAAATTAGGTCTAGTAAGTGTTCCTGAAGAGTGTATATGTCTGTTAATTGAGTCAATGACAATGTCATTTCGTTGCTCAAATCACTCTGGCATTTACGGGATCACCCTACGGCCTGGCTCAAGGCTCCTACGCATAGGATTATGGGGCCTCGAATTCAACTCCTTTTCATCGCTGAGAAGCGGTCAATCAACATGTCCTAAGACGTGGAATATTCTTTTTTATGGCGCATAAAGCCGCCTAGCCCGTGACCATGGTATAATTTTTATATTATATATATATATATCAGTTAGGGTTCTATTCGGCCGAATAGAGGTCGGAGTTGATTCGGTAAAAGAGGAATGTGTTTGCTTGTGCCCAGATTTGATGCTAACTCCGACTACTTCTGCATAGTTCAGTTCTGACCCAGAACTGCTATTAATTTCAGGCCGATCTGAGATTCCGCTATGGCTAGGGGTTCGTAATGAAAATCCTTTTATTGTATAGATATCCACCAGAATCCCCGCTAGGGAACGTCATCCCGTCAGCGCCTTAGTGGTATTAAAGTCCCACACTAGTTGCAAGTTTTAATTCATATAAAATGTGCTATCCTTGACTTTAAGCATTGAAATAACCACTGTCTTGCAGTTTAATAAATAGACTAAATTAATTTAGTCTCCAGACTCTGTGATAAGCTATCATCCCCAATTCTTGTTATTAAATAGATTAATTACTTACAATTAGCTCGATCTTTCTGACTCTGGCGTGCCCTTTTGAGTTCATTTGAGACCATCAGCTCAAAGGTCAGTTATATATTATGCATTCACATATTTGAAATTAATTCCAAGACTCTTGATTACTAGAAATCATACAGTGCCTGAATATAGCTTGTGTTATTACTTGAATCGTATATAGAATTGGCTTCATTCAGTTAGGTCAGACAGTAGCTTGGTTATTACTTGTACCTTAGATAGGATTGGCTTCATTCAGTTAGATCAGATAGTAGCTTGGCTCATCAATCTTTCAATCTCGTTCATAGAATACCTAGTTTCGTGTATAATTCATAAAATAAGCCTAGACATGTATGATGGTGTTTTGCGAATAAGACTCGTGCTTTATACATATTATTTACAATGTAAGTCGCGTTCAGCGTGACCTTATTAACTGAATAATTATCATCCTTTAAGACACCATTTTACTATCACCAAAATGGGGAAGGGAATTAATCTAAATCATTGAAATAGCAGATATAAGAAATTAAGTATATTTATTTCATAAAAATCCGCGATAGCCTAGTGGTATGGGTAATGGACTGCTGAGACGAGGTCTCGGGTTCGATCCCAGGTCTTACCATGGCACACACCAATGACTTTTCGATGCTTTTCGAAGTTATGTGTGTATTTATCGCAGGCTTATAAGTGCCCGGTTAATGGCAATAGGCTCGCCACCTATTACATCGGGACCTAAAACATAAACTGGCGAAATGTGGGTGCTAGCACCTCTGCCTACCCCTTCCGGGATATAGGCGTGAGTTTATGTATGTATTTCATAAATGAAGTTAATAGAATCTGGGTGGATTATTTAGATCAGATGTGACCGATTAGAGTCACATCTAGACCGAGCTTTCTGTTCCTATGGCCAAAATTACAGGGAAAAACGAAAACTCAAAGGAAAAAACCCTTGTATGCCATTAATACTTAATTATAACACAAATATTTACACAAGACTTCAATCTATTTATGATAAAATTACATGCACAATAATTTTGAACACTAAAATTAGGCAATTAAGTATACTTTACCAAAATCAGCTTTCTGCTAGCACTCGTTCATTATTATTTCCCGACTAATTCTTATACAATTATTATTTAAATTTATTTATTACAAGTAAATAAAACTAGTTTACACAATACAAGGAAAATTATCTAAACCGGACTAGCATTAACTAGTCAAATCTTTCTAGGGAGTTCACTACGAGATATGTCACTCGACCTAGGGTTGAAACCGTTCTCCCTTCCTCGAGCGTCGCCAGCGCAAACCAGATTCTCCTGGCTCCGCCCTGCATTCTGCATTCTGTCAATGGAAAAAATCAAAGCCAGTCAATTGTCCGTGATTGGTTTATGTTGTAGCGTCGCGTCGTTGTGTGCTTTACCCGCCACAGAATTTGGCGGCAAAGTCTCCACGATAATAATTTTTTGTGGCTTTTAAAACTCTTACGAAATGTCTCCCTTTTACAAATTTATGACGGTTTTTAAGTGTTGAACCCATCAAATTTCGTAGGATTTGAGGTCATTATTTATTCCTCTCAAGTTTAGCACTGACATTTAAAATAGTTCTGGAATGTCCGGTGCCAACTTTATTTGAAGCAGATGTTGTTAGGCGATAAGAGGTAATAAAAAATAGGTTTTGTGTTGGCAATGAAACGTAATCTATTTTTGTATTATAAATGGTGAATAAGTATCTGCAATACCTGGCCATCTCACTATCCTAACATCATCCTTGTAGGGCATATCAATATTAATATACGGCAGGGCGCACACGACGACTGCGCTTTGGACTATCTCTTTCTGAATGCATCCCATGGCCTTGACCTACGCATCAACTTCCTACTAGGTTTGAACGATGCTTAGATCACTATTTTGTTAAAACTAAATTAACCTCTTATATATAATATATATCTAATGCAAACCTAGCTCGAGCTAAGGTCGGTACTACTTTGGTGCACCAAAATTTAGAATCCATCAAATCGGAAATAGAACTTGCAGATTTTTCAGAGATATATGGTATGAATGATCCTAGCAATGCTATGAACGTGCTTATATCGACAGTATCAGAAATTGTGACTAAAAATCCGAAACTAGTGTATATTCCACGTAAACGGCGAACCCTTAAGAAATGGATTACCCCAGGCCTCCTAAAATGTATGCGACATCGCGACAATTTGCATAAAAAATCTAAAAGGGCACCAGATGATCTATTACTAAACTTAACCTACAAACGATACAGAAACTTCTGCAATGCCCTACTGCGTAAATTAAAAATTGGATTTGAAAAAAGTAAGTTGGAAAAGTTCAAAAATAAACCTAAGGCCATGTGGAAAACAATCAAGGATATCACTAATACTAGCAAGCCACGGTCTTCTCCCGTGGAGCTTCTCAAATCATGCGATAGTCCAATAACTGCAGCGAATCAGGTCTGCTCCTTCTTTACCAACGTGGGCGGAAATGTGGCTGCTGGGATAGTAAATGATACAAATAGAGCTACATCTGACCGTAATACTACCAACGTCGAATAAAACTCACTTTGGCCACCCGTAAATTCCCTCGTTATAGAGCACATCGATGAAAATGATGTCCATACTAGCATACAGCAACTCAATAATGATTCAGGCGTTGGCTGGGATGGTATATCACTCATGCTACTCAAGATGTGTAGTCATCTTCTAGTCCCTCTCTTGACTTACATTTTGAATCTCTGTATCCAGGAGGGCATTTTCCCCGACTCTCTTAAAAAAGGCTGTAGTTCACCCCGTTCATAAAGGTGGGAGCAGAGACTGTGTCAACAATTATCTGCCAATTTCTGTATTGTCATCGCTTTCAAAAATTCTGGAAAAGATATTAAGTAAAAATCTTAAGAGTTTCCTACATCATTTCCACATACTAGCTGATAACCAGTATGGTTTCAGAATCGGCGTCTCCACGGAAGATGCCTTATTAGATCTGACGCAAACTGCTGCTAGGACTCTTGACAACAGGACTAGATGCTTCGGTATATTCCTGGACTTATCCAAGGCTTTCGACACAGTCTCTGTTCCCAAACTTATAGCAAAATTGGAGTCCATTGGTGTAAGGGGTAAGGGGTAGCATTGGAGATCTTTAAAGATTATCTGAAAAATCGTTCTCAACGGGTAAAGATAGCTGGTACGATCAGTGGTGAGCAAACTGTAACACACGGAGTACCACAAGGTAGTATTATAGGACCTACACTCTTTCTGATCTACATAAATGATCTCTGCAAAATGGATCCCTGGATGTAAGATCTATTCCTATGCCGATGACACCGCAATACTTGTTAGTGGTAGCACCTGGCAAGCTGTTAAGTAAAGGTCTGAATTCGCTCTATCCACAGTCATAAATTGGCTTAACAACAGTTCGCTATCACTGACCTTGGATAAAACTTCCTTCATGCCCTTTGCTATCAGCCGAGTCACCGAGCCTATAAAACACCTTTACTATTATTGCCCATTCCTGTAAAAATGTAGTCTCTCCGTGTTCTTGTATTCCATTAACCAGAACAAACTGTTAAATATCTGGGGATTCACATAGATAGTGGTCTAAAATGGAGGGAACAGATTAACACCCTGACTCAGAGAATGGTACGCCTTATCCACATCTTCAAGACTCTCAAAGAATCTGCAAGCTTTGAAACAATAAAATTAGTTTACCTCTCACTATGTCAGTCGATAATTGGCTATGGTATCACTGTTTGGGGTGGTGCGGTTAAGACACATTTTCTGAGGGCGGAAAGAGCGCAGAGAGCTGTGTTGAAAATCATGGTCAATAAACCTTACCTATACCCTACAACAACACTCTACGGTGACTGTAAGGTTCTCACGGTACGACAATTGTATATCTTAAGATCAGTCATCAAGGTTCATGGATTCATCGCCCTCTCTAACCCCACCAAACGTGTTGATATCATAAGAGGAGTTAAACATAAAACTACTTTTGCTGAACATCAAAATTTTGTATTAAGCACAGACATATTTAAAAAAAATACATAAAGATTTTGATATCATGGATCTCAACAACTTTACACTTAAAACTAAAATTACAGAATGGCTATTACTTCAGGACTATAATTCTACAGAATCTCTACTCACCTTTATTAAATAACCCCATTCACGCGCATACAATCACCAATATAGCTGGGCACATGCGCACCACGCCCACACACACACACACACACACACGCACTTACTCACTTGTACACACCCTCCCTTACACACATAAACACAACCTCACCGTCTTTGTCACTCATACACATTTATTAAAATATTGATATATATATATATATATATATATATATATATATATATATATATATATATTTTATTTTCGCAACCTTATTCTTCATAAATAATGTCCGAACGACAAATTGAGCTACCAATGCGATTTATCTCTGTCTACTTGTTGTACATAATTAAAAGCACTATTAGGGCGAACACTGTTTCCTAAGATACAGGCTCTGAGCCTAGTTTAGGTAACAGGGTTTACAATTTCCTGCACTACTTCTCCTACTTAAGCCACATTTTTACATTTGTGTCCAAAAATTAAAATTATATAACTTTGTCTTTCCATGCAAATATGTTAACCTATTTTATGTATTAAAATAGTAAATAAATAAATAATAAATAAATGATCTTGGCAATAAGCTAAAAAAAAATAAAAAAGATTTGTATCGTAAATCGCATTAGAATCAGCAGTGTTCATAGTATCTATTATGTTCTATCATGGCATCGAGTAATTAAAATATACTAAGTAAATATATATGTACCATGGATACTGTAAATATAAGGTTCGCTCGACTAGCTAATTCAACAGATGTTAAATGATCGATGTGACTATACATACACTGCCTGGCCATTATAAGTCAATCGAGTCCGCTGTTTACTCTTATGCTGTACGTTTCGATTAAAATTCTCCTCCGAGGACCTACAGTGAGATTCGATTAATTTATTAGAAAATCAGAACTTTCCACCTTCAAAAGATGGTGGGAGAAGAAAACATAGACAGAAATCTCTATACAGAGAAAAATTACATTCTCAGACAAACACAAAAGATTGAGGACAAGCCGGTCATGGCATCTTTATGAGATAATCTTCTAGCCACTACCACTACCAGGTTGTTGGAATCTGAACCTCAGATGGAGAAAACCGTAGCAAACCAGTCCAATCGGGTATCCGTCCACTCCGATACAAAACCAACTGGCCCTGACAATACGGCAAAGTACACATACCCACACCGATTGCTAAGCCAATTGAATCATAGTTATTGCGAAAACTAGTTTATTTTCAAACGACTTCCAAAAGGAGGAAGGTTCTCAATGCATCAGATTTAAAAAAAATGTTCACTGTTTACTCTAAGGCGCCTAATTAGGCGATTTAGAAAATTCATTTTATATGCTATTTCATAATACAACATCACACCTTTATTCTCTAAATGGGTTCGCAGTTCAGTATACATGTTCAGTATACTACCGTCCTCAAACTAAATAGCGGCTAAGTAAAAAAGCAAATTTCGAGCTAGAGCTGAAATATGAGGGTCTATTTTAAAACCTATGCTAGTATTTTCGTTAAATCTGCGACTACATTGCCATATATAAGATGATAGATATATTTTGGAGCATTTATAAGATTTTTTTTTATCTAATGTTAAGATGTGAAAATTTACCAGAAGTCACTTAGCCGCATTTAGGTTGAGAACAGCAGTATAGTGCCGGTGGTCCCATGTGAATTAAGTAACGTACACTAAAAAAGGAGAAATAAGTACAATTTTAATTAAAAAACAACTTCTAATTAAAAAGCAAGTCTTCAAAAACCAAAGAACCACTAAAATTAGGCACTGAGAAAAGAAAAATAACTGAAAGACAGATTTAATTCTAAAGAAAAAATACACGTTCTACTTATTTTTTGAAGTCGGTGCCAAGTTCAATTGCTTATGTCAAGAATGTATTGTTTTAACGTATCATTGTGACTGAGATCGCTAGTGAGGAACTAGTTCCCTACAGGTTAGGCAATGATTTCTAACCTATAGGAAACCTTTGTTGTCAAATATAAATGAATTACAATATATGTGACACAATTAAAAAGAGTGCTCAGTTGTGCTTTGATTACTTCATCATCATTCGTTAAACCCGGCCGCATCTGAGGTTCTCACCTCGAAGTCCGGGATTAACTTTGCGGCTTTTTCTCCTCCAATTTGCACTGTCTTGGGCATCCATGGTATTGAAACCATTGGCAGGATTGTCATCTTCTACGAAGCCTGGTCAGTATATTGAATCTTTTTAAAAATTGAAAGCTCGTGCACGGTACCAACGGGTTCATTGACATATTTATATTTACGGTTGCTATTTGGAAGCACCATGAATTTAGTCAGGTCGTTAGGTCAAAATGACTTAGTCAATGTTCGTCCGCATTTACCCACGTGCATCATAGTTATTTGCGTAAGCGCTTATCCAATATTACTCACTATGATCAAATTTTGACCAAAGTAACATACAAACGGCTTTGCTCGACTACACTCGTAGTAGTAGGTACTACTCTTTGTTTTATTTCAAAGACAAGCATAGAACTAAGAAAACATGATGCAAGCGATACAATCTTAAAAGGTAAGCTACAAAAGTTTGAAATCTAATTGTGTTAGACGTGTGTTCTTCGTATATGAGCACCACTACTACCTTAAGTGAATGGCCAATTAAAGATTACGAAAATATCCAAATGTTACAACGATCATCGATATCTCGAAAACTACTGATCGAATCTTCTAGAAATTAAAACGCATTGTTAATGTCGAAGTACTCTAAAAGTCAATACAAAATCACAAGCCCTTTAAATACCTATACCTACTTTACCTACAAATCGCGATAACAAGGGCATTCACCTCTATCGTCGGCACGACTGTGTAGATACTTGTTTTCTCGAGAGCTCCAGTAAATACCTACTCTTCTCGAACGCTCTAGTACCTCATCTCTAGATGATTCCGGAACATTCTACCCTCTTTATTAAGAGCTATAAAAGGGCGCCCAGCGATCGACACGAGTCAGTAAATTTTCGGAAGCGAAAGCGAACACATCTTACCGAAGCGATTCAAGAGAGTTATACCTGCGACTTAAGAAACTACTGTGGACTACTGTGAAATGCTGAGCGACTTAGACTGTTGAAGAGTACTGTGTGTGCTAGTTATTTAGTTGTCTAGTTTGTGGTGAGCGAATAAACCTCTTTGTTGTATAAACGGCATTTAATTTGTACCCCGCGCACGTAACAACTGGTGTCAGAAGTGCGATGCCGTTATTACCACGTGAAGACGAAGGGCGTACTTCACGGACCAGACGTCAAGTGGAAATGGATGCTGCACGTCAACGGAGCCTCGAAATGAAGGGCGTCAGGCCGATGCTGCTGTCTCAGCGGGAACTACGGCACCACCAGATGGAACCTCGTCAGATACCAACATGATTACGCTGCTGGCTTCTATGCAGCAGATGATGCAGGCCTCCTTGCAAGAAATGCAGGCCAATCAAGAGGCTAGTATACAGACAATGCAGGCCTCCATAGAGGCTAGTCGACAGACGCTGCAGGCTTCCATGCAAGAGATGATACAGGCCAACCAAGAGGCTAGTCGACAGACGATGCAGGCCTCCATAGAGGCTAGTCGACAGACGATGCAGGCCTCCATGCAAGAGATGATACAGGCCAACCAAGAGGCTAGCCGACAGATGATACAGGCCAACCAGGAAGCTGTCATGGGTAAAATCGATGCAGGCATCCATGCACTGGTAGATAAAGTGAAGAACCTCGAAGACGGCTTGCAAATGCTGAGTAAGGAAGTGGCTTCGAAGACTGGGACCATTGTCGACTGCTTGCAAATGCTCAGTAAGGAAGTGGCTTCGAAGACTGGAACCATAGACGTCTGCTTGCAAATGCTTAGTAAGGAAGTGGCTTTGAAGACTGGGACCATGGACGGCCGCTTACAAGAGGTTGAAAAAGAGATTGTCAGGCTAAAAACCTGCGGACCTGTTGCCGCGACCTCACCATCCTCAGCGAAGTTCGACCTAACACACTTCGATGGAACTTCCTCGTGGACAGCCTTCAAGTACCAATTTGAGATATTGGCAAAAACTAAAGCCTGGAGCAACGAAGAGTCCTTTATGGCCTTGACACTTGCATTATGAGGAGATTAGTAATACTGGAAAACTTGCCGCCTGAAGGAAGGACACTGGATTCCCTGATGGAAGCATTAGACACACGCTACGGCGACAAGCACCTGGAGAATGTCTACCGAGCGCAGCTACGCGAGAGGAAACAAAAAGCTGGTAAAAGCCTCCAGGAATGGGCTGTAGAAGTTGAAAGGCTCGTTCGTCGGGCCTACTCATCGACACCCGTGATGATCGAGCCCACTGTACTGGAGGCCTTCCTAAACGGTATACGGGACCCAGAAGTGAGAACTAGTGTACAGTTGTGTCACCACCAGACCTTAAAAGAAGCACTGGCTTATGCCCTTGAGGTGGAAACCGTACAGCAGAACGCCGGGATAAGTAAGGTCAGGGAAGTCAAGGAGGTAGTTGCAGAGGCGAAGAAGCCGCGGTATGTCCCAACGTGTTATTCCTGTAGAAGAAGGGGCCATATCCAGTTAGAGTGCCCTTGGAGGAAACGGAGGAGGGTCACGGACTCCTGGACCCAAGTGGAACATGGAGTCAGGGAAGTCAAGGAAGTAGTTGCAGAGGAGAGGAAACCGTGGTATGTCCCAACGTGTTATTCCTGTAGAGGAAGGGGCCATATTCAGTTAGAGTGTCCTTCGAGGAAACGGAGAAAGGTCACGGACTCCTGGACGCAAGTGGATCAAGATGTTCCGTTAAAACTAAATGTCGCCAGGGCCGCAGGGTGTGCGCTGGCTGGTCGATATGAGGCCCCAACCATCACTATAACTCAAGTTGACAATACTGATGCTTTGTCACGAAGGCCGTGTGTCGAAGATCGCAAGCATTGTCGGAGGAACGAAACCTGAGAAGAGATTAAAGTCCTAAAGTTGAATGGACTTGACGACGAATGGACTGGAAGCAGTATGAAAAAGGCGCAAGAGGATGATGATGATCTAAAACCTATACTGCACTGGAAACAGCTTGACAGCAAACCCCGACGGAGTGACGTATCTGCTTACAGTTCGACGACCAAAAGCTATTGGGCACAGTGGGACAGCTTAGCTCTGGTAGAAAATATCATGTATATGAAATGGGAGTATAACGACGGTAAGGACGTAACCATGCAAGTAATGGTACCACGAAGCAAGATGGCCCCACTCTTACGGTACATCCACGATGGTGTTTCTGGCGGGCATCTCGGAGTCAAGAAAACTCTGGTTAAAGTGCGACAGCGGTTTTAATGGCTTCGTTGTCGGGAAGATGTCGAGGATTGGTGCCGTAAATGCACTGCATGTGCTTCGGTTAAAGGACCACAGACAAGATGCAAAATAAAATCGAAGCTGTACAACGTTGGAGCACCGTGGGAACGTATCGCCATTGATGTTGCTGGACCTTTTCCAACGACTAATGAGGGTAACAAATACATCATAGTAGTGCAAGATTACTTCACTAAGTGGCCGGAAGTATTTGCGACACCCAACCAGGAAGCAGTCACTGTAGCCAAGAAACTGGTTCAGGAAGTGGTCAGTCGATACGGCGCACCTATAGAGATCCACTCCGACCAAGGACGGAACTTCGAGTCTGCTCTATTTCAAGAAATGTGCAAACTCCTTGGGATGAACAAGATCCGTACGACTCCAGCGCACCCGCAGTCAGACGAAATGTTCGAGAGGTTTAACCAGAAGTTGGAAAATCACTTGGCTAAAGTTATCGACGAACACCAAAGACATTGGGACCAGTACATCCCACTGTTCCTGATGTCCTATCGATCTGCGGTGCATGACAGTACAGGACACACCCCAGCTAAAGTAAATTTTGGTCGAGAGATAAGGCTACCAGTGGATGCAATAACCGGCACGCCACCCGATAGTCCTAAGCCCGTGACGGACTACGTGAGTGAACTTTAAAACCGGCTGGACGAGGTGCACAGAATGGTACGGGAAAACAATTTGAAGACAGGTATAAGGATGAAAACCCGGTACGATAGAAATTCAAACACCAACAGTTTTGATGAAGGAACACTGGTATGGTTTCACAATCCGCTACGCAGAAAAGAAAAATCTCCAAAACTGCAAGCTCGCTGGGAAGGACCCTATACGGTTGTTACGAGAATCAATGACATCACCTATCGCATTAAGAAGGGGCTTAGGGAAAACCAAAGGTAGTCCATGTGGATAGGTTGACGCAATATCATGGAACAAATGATGCTCGGGACGAGCATGACTAAGAGGGGGGTAATGTTACAACGATCATCGATATCTCGAAAACGACTGATCGAATCTTCTAGAACTTAAAACGCATTGTTAATGTCGAAGTACTCTATCGATCCGTTTAGAAAAATCCAGAAAAGTCAGTACAAAATCACAAGCCCTTTAAATACCTATACCTACTTTACCTACAAATCGCGATAACAAGGGCATTCACCTCTATCGTCGGCACGATTATGTAGGTACTTGTTTTCTCGAGAGCTCCAGTAAATACCTACTCTTCTCGGACGCTATAGTACCTCATCTCTAGATGATTCCGGAACATTCTACCCTCTTTATTAAGAGGTATAAAAGGGCGCCCAGCGATCGACACGAGTTGGATCGCTTCGGGCCGACGGAGATTTTTGCAGACACCCGCACTACAAATAATCACCGAGCCGCACGGACTGCGAATACCCGCATTTGTATTTACGCCTCGGTGCTCGCGGAGACGTCAACTTTTGACGTATCCGTGCGCACCGAGCGCGGAATACCGCCGCGGGCGAACCAGACGCCCAGAAGAGCCTTCTGAGCAGTCGCGGCAGGACCGACCTCAGCCATGTCCTCTGAAAACAGCCCTTCTAAGGGCTCAAATAAAAGTCGAAAAAGCCCTTATCAGGGCTACCAAAACCAAACCCAAAGTCACGTCGGTAGCAGACCACCAGCACCAGGGACGAGACCGGCGCAGCCACAATACCCTCCGAGCCTCAGCATGCCGATCCTGAGGTCTCCGAGTCCACCGTATGCACCTTTTACAGGGTCCCGCGGTACCTCCACCGCACCACCCCAACACGCAGCACCGACACCGGTATCATCAGGTGACCATACCCGTCGGCGTAACCAGCCACCGGCTCCCTCCGCGGTTGAGCCGATGGAGGTCGGCGCCCCCGCGAGCGCGCCCGCGTCCCGCGAGCCCGCGCCCACCCGCACTCCGGCGGGGCGGGTGCGCGAGCCCCGCGCGGCCCCGGCGCCTGCGCCCGCGCCCGCGAGCTCGTCGCGCGCGCCCGCCATGCGCCCGCCCGCGCCCCCCTCCGCGCCCCGCGCGGCGCACCGCGACACTCCGCCCACGCCGGCGTCGAGCAGTGCTTCCGCGCCGCGCACGCCCGGCCGCACGCCCGGCCACAAGAAGGGCCCCAACGACAGGGAAGCCCAAGACGCTTTGTTTTCGCCGACCCCCTCGATGCACTCGTACCTAGCATCGGACGCCGAGTTCTCTTCGGCGGAGTCGGCCACACACCCTCCCCCCACGGGGAACGAGAGCGAGAGCCGCGGGATCACTCCGTCCCCAAGGACTCGCCAGCAAGAGGCCGTACACCTCTTTGCGAAAAATCAAAGAGCGCTGCAGAGAACGCAATCGTTCGAGTCCCTACCGCAACAGCGGGGGGCTAAGAAACCCAGGAGCCCCGACGGGAAAGACAGGGAGAGTGAGAAGCGTCACTGCGCGACCGCGCCGCAACGGCCGCCGCTGACGCAGCGCGATCCGCGTCTCAACCGGCGCGAAACCGACGCGCCTCCCGTCGCGGTTACCTACGCTCAGGCAAGTGCGAGTGTGTCGAGGGTCACGACAACAGCGCGTATGCCGGCAGCCCCCACTACCTCGGAACAGGCGCCTGGATCCCTAGCGGACCCGGCCCCACCGATCAGCGCGCCCAAACCGCGCTACCCACCGCTCATTGTGGAGTTCTTACCCGACTGGGCATACCACATGCGGAAGCTAAAGGAGAAGCTAGGGAGGGCGGCCAACGCGCGACCCTTCGGAAAGGGTATCCGTTTCTCTCCGCAGGGGGAGGACGAGTACCGTGTAATACAGAAATACCTGGTGGAGTTGGAGAAGGTTGAGAACATCGCCTGGTTCTCTTACTCCCCCCCTGCGGAGAGAAGCTTGAAGGTCGCCATTAGGGGGCTGCCGAGCAACGCAACGCCGGAAGAGGTGGAAGACGAGCTCCGTGAGCTGGGCTTCGAGCCTGAGTATGTAAGGAACATACAGGCGAGAAGCGGGCGACCGGGGTGCATCCTCCTCGCAATATTGAAGCGGACTCCCACGACCGCTCCCGGGATCTACGAGATCACCGAGATGCTCGGTATCCCGGGAGTGAAAATTGAGGCCTGGCGGGGCAAGCGAAGACCCGCGCAGTGCCATCGGTGCCAAAAATTCCGCCACTCGTCGCATCAATGCCACAGACCGATGGCCTGCGTGCGGTGCGGAGGCGGCCACCTGGCCAAAGAGTGCCCGCGCCCGCGCGAAGAACCGGCCACGTGCGCGAACTGCGGGGGGAGCACCCCGCTAATCACCAAAACTGCCCGATTTTCAAAAAAGAAGCCCGCAACAGGAGGGCGGGCACGGTCGCCGCGATGAGCGAGTCACGTCCGGCTCCCGTAAAAGCCCAGCCCACCGGCGAGAAAGCTCAGGGTGCATCGCTGATGGCGGCGGCGAACGAACCCACAGCGCGCGGAACCACCTCTTCCGGCAGAGGGCGGAGAAAGCGCAAACGGGGCCGAAAAGGGCCCCGTCCTCAAGAGGCGCTAGGTACTGCGGAGCCTAGCAACAACGACCTTACCAGAGAGGCGAAACCCGTCCCTCAACCGGTCGCTGCCCCCGCTTCCCGGGGAAGAAGGGCGAAGGCCCAAACGCAAGAAGTCGACCCCCAGGCAAGGCCGACAACGTCCGCCAAGCCGGCGGGCGCGGGGAAAAACCCCATCTTGGAGGCCGCGGTCAATATCTTACTAAAGATAGTCTCTGCCCTCCAGAAAGGAGAGGACGCCACCGACGTAGTGCAGATCGCACTCGCTGGCGTAATAGACATGCTCAAACATTCCAATGGATAGATACGGGTTGAGAGTACTCCACTGGAATGCCCGCGGCCTTCGTGGTAAGGTCGCACTCCTCCGTCCTCTACTGCAGGCACACAGGATAGACGTGGCGCTCATAAGCGAGACGCTCCTGGGACCTGCAGAAAAAATAAATTTCCCGGGATTCCTCGTTTACAGGAGGGACGAACGCTCCGAGCAATCTGGGAGGCCCATTAGCTTCCGTGGTCTGGCTATTCTGATCCGCCGGAGGATAGTGCACCAGCCTATCCCACACGCAGACTTCAACACTGTTTACACGCTGGGTGTGGAGCTACATATGGGAGGAGCCCACACAAAAATATACGCAGCCTACAGGCCGCCCGGCCTCAACATAGACGTCACAGACATCCACGATCTGCTCAATGCCCCCGCCCCCGTACTCATAGCGGGGGACTTAAACTGCAAACACCCAGCGTGGAACTCCGCTGTTACAAACCCGGCGGGAGTACGCCTGCACGCAGACGCCGAAGCCCGGGGCTACTATGTCGGGGGTCCGGAGGTGCCAACCCGGTACCCGGACACCCCGCTAATAGACCCCGACGTGCTAGATGTTATCGTCTACAACGATCGTCTGAATAGCCAGATCACACAACAGGTCCTAGTCGAGCAGCTGGGATCGGACCACAGACCTGTTGTAGTTACCCTGGACCAGCAGCCTACCCAGATCGCCCCTCCAGCGCCACGTCCCCAACCGGACTGGACCCTCTTCTCAGGAACGCTGGAGACCACGACGCCCACCCGGCCCATCAGCTCCCCAGCTGACGTTGACGAGCTGGCAGCGGGCCTAACCGCGTGTATCCGGGGCGCTCTCGAAGCGGCACGAACGTCCCCGCGCACCCAGGAACGATCACCGCGGCTGCCCACACATATATTAAACCTCATGGCCGCTAAGAAGCGCCTACGGAGGCAGTGGCAAAGGACCCGCTGCCCGACGATGAAGGCGGAGCTCAACCGGCTCGGAGGGAGAGTGAAGGCCGAGATTTACTCCTACCAAGCCGAGAGCTGGGAGGATCACATAGCTCACATAAGGGACGATTGGCCGTCGATACACAAGCTGTGTCGGCGGCTCACGAACACCCCAGCTCCGGTGCGCCCTCTCCTACACGAGGACGGGGCACCTAGATACCAAGCAGCAGACCGGGCGGGCATACTGGCCCGCCACTTGGAGCGTCAGTTCACGCCGAACCCGTCTGACGAGCACGACCACGTAGCAGCTGTTGACGAACACCTAAGACACTACTTCGAGTCGCCGATAGCTTCCGATGAGAACCCTATAGCTTTTTCGCCCGGTATGGTGCAGCGCGCCATCCGCCGAACAAAAAAGAGGAAGGCCCCTGGAGTGGACGGTATCACCAATACCGCACTCCAGCACTTACCATTCCGCACCGTCGCCGCGCTTGCCCGGTTGTTCACCGGCATCGTGCGCACTGGGTCCTTCCCAAACATCTGGAAGGAGGGGAGAGTGGTAATGCTGCCCAAACCGGGCAAAAACATACTGAAGCCCGAAAGCTATCGGCCCATCACCTTGTTGCCGACAATGTCAAAGGTGTTCGAGCAGCTGCTGCTGAGGCACCTCACACCGCACGTGACACCCAGACCGGAACAGTTCGGGTTCAGGTCTGACCACTCCACGACGCTCCAACTGTCGAGGGTACTGCACGGGATTACCGCAGCGCGCAATAAGCGCGAACACGCCGTAGCAGTATTCCTCGACATAGAGAAGGCCTTTGACCGGGTATGGCATGCCGGTCTGCTGTATAAGCTCGCCACGTCTCAGGTGCCCCGCCGGATCGTAAAGGTGGTCTAAACGTTCCTGAGCGACCGGACCTTCAGAGTGGCGGTGGAAGATGCCATTTCCCCGCTGCACCCCATCCTTGCAGGTGTACCGCAAGGCAGCTGCCTATCGCCTGCGTTGTACTCATGCTACACCGACGACATCCCAGTTGCGGAGGGCACGCAACTGGCCTTATACGCAGACGACGCGGCGTACATAGCGACTAGCTTGAACGCCAAACACGCCGCGTCAAAGATGCAGAAAAGCCTTGACCTCCTTCCCCAATGGCTCGCGAGATGGCGCTTGTCGGTGAACGTGGGTAAGACGCAGGCGATAACCATCTCCACCAAGAGGAAGCTCCCACCGCCACTCCTCCTCCACATGGAGCCCATTCCATGGAAGCCGTCCGTGACGTATCTGGGCGTCACACTGGATCGGCGGCTCTCCATGAGGAGGCACGTCAGCAGTGTGGTCGCGAAGGCGCGCGTTACCCGCGCGCTTCTACGTCCAGCGCTCTCCTCCAACCTACCACCCCGCGTCAAGCTCAACGTGTATAAGCTGTATGTACGCTCGCAGCTTACATACGCAGCACCAGCGTGGTTCGCCCTCACGAGCGAGGCGAGCCGCACCCTACTCCGCCAACAGCAGTCGGCCACCCTTCGGAAGGTGGTGAACGCGCCTCGCTACGTGAGGAACGATGTTATTCAACGCGACCTGCGAGTGGAGAGCCTGGACGAATTTGTAAAGTCGCTCACCCGGAGGTTGTTCGAGCGCGCCGACACGTCCGCGTGGAGTCACATCCGCGGACTGGCGCCGTGGCACGCTCGCCCACCTGACCGCCACAAGCTGCCCCGCGACCTACTCGCTGACGGGCCTACAACCACATAGGACTCCAACCCCCAACACGACGCTGAGACTCCCACGATTAGCGGATATACGGGGTGAAAACTCAAGCGCCGCTTGTGTGCTACCGCGGTAGCACACTAAACCATCACACAGCGTCCCGCGGAGCCGGCGGCGCCGCGCTGTCTGGCGCGCCCCCGCCGGCCCCGCCTCCAAGCGCGCCGCATCGCAGGCCAGTGTGCGCGCGGCCGTAGCGCCGAGCGCCGGCCGCGCTGCGCGCGCGCACGTCCCGCCGCGGCAACAGCTGCGGGCCCGCCGCGCTCTGCGAATCGACACCTAGCCGGTTCGCAGAGCGGGCGGCCTCACCTCAACACTGACTCTTTTTTATATATGCATATTTTAATTATCACCGTGTACATAACCCGATCGTCTGTCCTCAGCGAGTCCGTCCTCCGCAGCCGACATTCGCGGGTACTCCCCTGCGATACCTGCGCTATGTGGCTAGCGCGGGCGGGCAAGCAGGCAGACGATCAACATAAGAAGACAAACCAAGGCGCCGGGACCCCGAGCAGCCGCCGCTTCTGTCGCAGGTACGCCCTCAGCTGGGCTTTGACCGGGTAGCCGGTCATCTCACCTGGCTGGGGCGTCCGCCGAAGCGGCGTGAAGAGGGAGTTCCGGCCCACGATGGAAAAATGGGACTACAACCCGGCCCAAAGACCCTCCTCTATTAAGAGGAGGAGAAGAAATCTTCGTGGCAGAGGCCTAGCGCCTGAAGACACGACTCCACGCACCCCAGCTGGGGTGTAGTGATGATAACTGTGACACGAGTCAGTTAATTTTCAGAAGCGAAAGCGAACACATCTTACCGAAGCGATTCAAGAGAGTTATACCTGCGACTTAAGGAACTGCTGTATACTACTGTGAACTGCTGAGCGACTTGGAATGCTGAAGAGACGGCGTTGCTCATAGTAACATCGGCTCCGTAAATAATTTCGTTTAAAAATATTATAAATAACTCAAACGCTTTCGGGATACATTATATTTAAGTCAAAAGGTGTAAATCGTAACCACAATTGTTATCTTTAAGAAACAATAAGTGCATTAGTGCAAAATAACTGTGTTGTGAAAAATAAAAACAGTTCTATACAAAAGTACCAAATCGTATGCAATTGAACAATATTGTACTAAAATCAGTGCCTCAACCTTTGCTAAGTACCGTATTGGACTGACATTGTAGTATTAGAAGTGATAAAACATAAGTTCCTAAAATAAGATTTGTAAAAGTTTTATTCAAATAGTGCATAATCATTGCAAGCCATTCCATATTTTTGTATTGCGTATAGCGAAATCTAGTCAGCTGCACTCACGCAAGAATAAAACAAATCGTCGATAAAACAGATCTATAATTGCACTTATCTAAACCAAGCCACTATTTCATTAAAATCGCTGTTGTCATTGTGGTCTGATTCGACTGACCGTTGACGGGCACGCAAGGGGCCTTAGATCAAATCCTACCTGCCTCGACGAGCTCTTTTTGAGATTTCTTTCATCGATATCTTCACTTCACTTACAATGGAAGACACCAATAACATCACGCTTAGAAAGCCCGTAGTAAGGTCACTATCGTTGAATGAATCTGCAACTTCCTTGTTTGAGTCTACAGTTATGAGTTTGCCTAATACGTCACTAGGAGAAGATCTCGAAAAGATAGTTGAATTACAAGAACAAATTGAGAAGTTAACAGCTAGTCTACAGAGGGCTCATCACGAGATAGATAAGCTCAACTTTGAAAATATTCGACTACAATCTGAACTAGATAAATCAAATAAAATGCTTGATCTCTGTAAGAAAGTTGGTTTAGATGGAACAACATGCTTTACACCTAGACCTATACAAAAATTTAAAACAAAATCTAGTAGAAGAATAAGTTTAAGTGCAGCTTCTACTCCTCATTAAAGCTAAAGAGTCTTTTAATCTATCTGAAAATTGGATTCATAGTTATAATAATAAATTACCTTTAGACTCTGATCGTAATATGAGACATCAAATCACGTTGGAGAAGGAAAAAAGAGAAGAATTGTTATTTTAGCGGATCAGCAGGGTCAGGGTATTCAAAAAACGCTTCAGGATCTTGTTGGCCCTCAAACGAACGTCAGCTGTTATTGGAAACCGCATGCAAGAATGTGTGATGTGTTAAATTCCATGCAAAGTGATGTTAACACTTTAACAAGTAATGACTTTCTAGTTATATTAGGTGGGATGAATGATATTAATCCGTGTGAGCTGCAAACTCACCTTAATTACTTTCTCATGCGTAATAAATTTGTCAATGTTCTACTGTGCGAGATACCTCGTAATAAATGTCTAAATGAAACAAAAATAAATTATCTTTTAAAATTCATCAGCCGCCAGTATAGCAGAAGTATATTTATTCATATGAATTATATAGCAATTTCACCTCACAGAAATAACCGATCTAAATAAGTAAGTAGATATATATCCTACAAGAAATTGTAAGATTTGACTACAAAATAAAAATTCAACGGTATAATGCAATTAAGCAAACACAGAGCGTAAAACAGAAATTGATGGTTGAACAGAGCACGCAGACAGATGACATACATGAACCAAATTGCGTGTGCGTTAACAGTAGTCAAAACATTGTTGAATGTACTGTACCATTGGAACCTCTTTTTCGTTTACAATAGCATCACAGTTCTACATCAAAACATAAATGGATTGATAAGTAAATCAGTGGGCCTACCGCACAAGTGTCGTCGATATCACAGCCGTCGAAATGTTGCTCTGGTCAAGGTCGACGGCCATTTTGTACCGCCCCATTGATAATTGATGCCGGCGCGACGTAAGAATGAATGAAACGCTGTTTTTGACAGTTAAATAGCTGCCGCCTAAAAAAATTCAAATCTACGGCGTCGCTTTGAAGTCTCATTTCATTACGGCACCTCATGAGGTGCCGTAATGAAATGACACTTCACACAATGAGCTGTCGTTTTGAATATTATTTTCTTTTCCGACGGTTGATTACGATGCCGATTGCACCTAACACTGGGCTACTATGGCTTTTATGGGGGCGACTGCCGACGAGTGGGTTCTGCCCTCCTATTGTACCTAACACTGGGCTACTATGGCTTTTATGGGGGTGACGCCGACGAGTGGGTTCTGCCCTCCTATTGTACCTAACACTGGGCTACTATGGCTTTTATGGGGAGACTGGGTTCTGCCCTCCTATTGCACCTAACACTGGGCTACTATGGCTTTTATGGGGGCGACTGGGTTCTGCCCTACTATTGTACCTAACACTGGGCTTCTATGGCTTTTATGGGGTCGACTGGGTTCTGCCCTTCTATTGCACCTAACACTGGGCTACTATGGCTTTTATGGGGGCGACTGCCGACGATGGACTTTCGTCCTCCAACTCCTTCGCTTATTCCTTCCTTCTGAAACATACGAAAACAACAAACAACACAGCATAAACGTTTAAGTAGGTAAGGTAAAGATTAAAGAGTTATTAAAGATTAAAAAGCCATAATAGCCCAGTGTTAGGTACAATAGGAGGGCAGAATCCACTCGTCGGCAGTCGCCCCCACAAAAGTCATAGTAGCCCAGTGTTAGGTACAATAGGAGGGCAGAACCCAGTCGCCCCCATAAAAGTCATAGTAGCCCAGTGTTAGGTGCAATAGGAGGGAAGAACCCACTCGTCGGCAGTCGCCCCCATAAAAGCCATAGTAGCCCAGTGTTAGGTGCAATAGGAGGGCAGAACCCACTCGTCGGCAGTCGCCCCCATAAAAGCCATAGTAGCCCAGTGTTAGGTGCAAAGGCCAGTGTTAGGTACAATAGGACGGCAGAACCCACTCGTCGGCAGTCGCCCCCATAAAAGCCATAGTAGCCCAGTGATAGGTGCAATAGGAGGGCAGAACCCACTCGTCGGCAGTCGCCCCCATAAAAGCCATAGTGTAGCGAGTAGGCGAGTGCACCGGCGAAAACATGCAAGTGCACCGGTGCATCAAACGAGGCATAACATCACGCCACACTACGTCATATCGGATGATGTTAGGCCGCGCCTACGCAGGTGGCACCAACCGGTCAAACCGGTATAAGTGGGCCGCACTTCGAGACGGTAGACAAGAAACGACTGTCCTAGCGGCCCGGGAGTTGGTGCCGCCTGTTTAGTTTTATTAATAGTTTTAGTATATATAAAGCCATACTAATGTTTGTGATTTTTATTCGGCTTTCTGCCTTCACTATTGTAATTACCGAATAATAAACTCCTATTCTACTCGACGCTAGTTTCCATCACGTCTACTCGCACGCAAATTGTAAGTGGTCTCATCTACATACCTAGACCGCTTCACTGGTGACCCCGACGTGATCTGAACCGTGATCTTCATACTTGATCAGCCAACGTGATGTCGGATACCGAAGGTGCAAGAGTTGCCGAAGGTGCAAAGGATATCGTGCTGGGAGAAACCTGCCGAGTTGGAGTGAGGACACCGCCTTTCAACCCCAGCGACCCCGAGCTATGGTTCGCTCAAATTGAGGGGCAGTTTGTATTATCGAACATAACTACTGATGCCACCAAATTCTATTACGTACTGGCACAGCTGGAAGCCCAACATTCGGCAGAGGTGCGAGATCTGATCGTCACCCCACCAGCCACGAACAAGTACACAACCCTAAAGGCTGAACTTATACACCGATTATCAGCTTCTCAAGAGCGAAAAATTAAACAGCTGTTGATCCATGAGGAAATAGGAGACAGGAAACCAACCCAATTCCTCCGGCACTTGCAACAACTAGCTGGAGTAAGCGTGCCTCCCGAGTTTATCCGGACTATCTGGGCCAGTCGACTTCCCACCCACCTGCAGACTTGCATTGCTGCCCAGCAAACAAAGATGTCCCTTGAAGACCTGGCAGAGTTGGCAGATCGTGTCAACGACGCAGTACCGGCAACTATGATAGTTAGTGTACCTACCTAAGTGGCCAGTACATCAACACCTGGACCAGCACCAGATAGCGCAATTGAGGCATTGACCAAAACGGTGGCAGAACTCAGCAGAAGACTGGATGTCATGAGTATGCACATGGGGGAGCGTTCACGTACATACGACAGAGGCGGAAGAAGTCCCAGAAGGAGGTCTCGTTCAAATCCACGTCCTCCTAATCACCCATATTGTCGGTTTCACTATCGATTTGGTGAACAAGCATGGAGATGTATACCACCCTGCTCATTCAAGAAATCGGAAAACTTACCAGGCAGCCATTAGTGGCGGCACAAAACTGCCTAGGAGTTACAAGCCGCCTTTTCATCACGGATCGCAGAACTAAGGTGCAATCTCTCATAGATACGGGTTCAGACCTGTGCGTCTTTCCACGATCCGCTATTCGGGAGCATCGCGTTAAAACAAAATATGAGCTATTCGCAGCGAATGGAACGATCATAGCTACATATGGCGATCTACCTTTATCATTGGACCTGGGACTCCGGCGTGCTTTCACCTGGCGTTTCGTCGTGGCAGATGTCTCCAAACCCATCATCGGCGTCGACTTCCTAGGTCACTACAACCTACTAGTCGATTGTCGAAGTCAGCGTCTAGTGGATGGTGTTACAGCACTTACCGCAGCTGCGCCACGCCAGACATCTACAGAGGCAATTTCATCTGTACGCACTACCACAGAAGATTCGGTTTACCACCGTATACTGCGAGAGTATCCAGATCTTACCCGCCCCGCTGGCAAACCCACTGTGACCAAGCATTTAACTTTCCACCATATACGCACTACCCCTAGCCCACCTGTATGCAGTCGTCCTCGGCGCTTAGACCCTGAACGCTTGAAGATCGCAAAGAAGGAATTCGAGGAGATGCTTCAAAACGGGACAGCTCAAAGATCAGACAGTCCATGGTCTTCACCACTTCACCTGGTCCGCAATGCCCGCACAGTCCCCGATAGATACCCTGTCAGGCACTTGCAAGACTTCACACATCAATTGACAGGAAGCACAATCTACTCAACAATTGATCTAGTAAAAGCCTATAATCAGATTCCAGTATTTGAAGGGTATACCCAAGACAGCGATCACAACGCCCTTTGGGATGTACCATTTCCCGTTCATGACTTTTGGTCTCCGAAATGCAAGCCAAACCTTCCAAAGGTTCATGGACGAGGTGCTTCGGGGGTTGGACTTCTGTTTTGGATATATCGATGACATTTTGGTGTCCAGTCCTGACAGCATTAGCCACCAGCAACATTTGAGAACCCTATTCAAAAGACTGGCTGAATATGGCGTCCTAATAAACACAAACAAGTGTGTTTTTGGTCAACCTGAAGTCAACTTCCTTGGCTTCAAAGTTTCAGCGGCAGGCATACAACCGTTGGACTTAAAGGTACAAGCAATACAGGACTATCCTGCACCAAAGACCATCAAGGAGCTAAGACGATTTCTCGGAATGCTAAATTTCTGTCGTCGTTTGATTCCGAGCGCAGCTACTATCCAAGCTCCTCTAAACGAGTTACTTGCTGGTCCCAAAACGAAGGGATCACAAGCGATTGTCATGACGACAGCACTCTTGGAAAGCTTCAACACCTGCAAGAACAGTCTGTCAGAAGCCACACTCCTAGTACATCCTGATCCGCAAGCGGAGCTGGCCATACAAACAGACGCGTCAGACTCAGCGATAGGAGCAGTATTACAACAGCGCCGGTACCAAGAGTGGAAGCCACTGGCATTCTTCTCCAGAAAGCTCAGTCCGAGTCAAAGGAAGTACAGTCCATATGATCGCGAGCTGCTGGCCATCTACGAGGCTATAAAGTACTTTCGTTTCATGGTCGAAGCACGAACATTCGCGGTCATAACAGATCATAAACCGCTGACATATGCCTTCGCTGGACGACGAGAGAACTGCACACCACGTCAGTTCCGTTACCTGGACTTCATCAGCCAGTTCACGACAGACATCAGATACATCACTGGAGCAGAGAATGTGGTTGCTGATGCCCTGTCACGGGTTGATGAAATCTGTACGCCATTTTATTATCAAGCCCTAGCCAGTGAACAGGAGACAGATGAAGAGTTGCAAGACCTGTTGAAGAACGGCTCCACTCTGAAGTTAGAGAAGTTGCGAACACCAGAGTCAGGCTTGCGCATATACTGTGATATCTCCACATCAATTGCACGACCGTACATTACCCCTTCATTCCGTAAGCAAGTGTTCCATGCCCTACATAACCTCAGTCATCCAGGAGGAAAAGCAACTGTTAAGCTGGTGACGCAAAGGTTCATCTGGGCAGGCATTAGACGAGATTGTCGCCAATGGGCTAAGGAATGTCAGCAATGTCAACGCTCTAAAGTCTCAAGACATACCTCAGCGCCTCTGAAAACATTTGAACCACCGTCTGCCAGATTCCGTCATATAAACCTGGACTTAATAGGTCCATTACCATTATGTTCCGGTAACAGGTATTGCCTCACGATCGTCGACCGCTTTACTCGTTGGCCTGAGGCGTATCCACTCCCAGACATGACTACAGAAACCTGTGTTGCTGCACTAGTTAATGGATGGATCTCACGGTTTGGCTGTCCAGAACACATCACCACTGACCGCGGTGGGCAGTTCCTATCACACAGCTCGCCGCGTTAGTCAATGCCACACACCATACCACTACGTCGTACCATCCAGCAGCCAACGGACTAGTAGAACGGCTGCACCGTCAACTGAAAGCTGCCATCACCTGCCACGCCACATCAAACTGGACAGAGGCACTCCCATGGGTCCTTCTTGGTATCCGCAGTGCATGGAAGGATGATCTCCAGACCTCTGCAGCAGAACTAGTGTACGGCGAGCCACTACGCTTACCTGGACAGTTCTTCTCCTCTAGTGCCACTGAAAACACTGACATGACCTCCATTGCCAGCAGACTCCGTGCTCATGTCAGCAGCTTAGCACCTCAACCAACATCTTGGCACGGAAGTTCCAGCAGAACTTTTTACATCCCTAAAGACCTCAAAACGTCCACCCATGTCTTCATCCGGCAAGGTCCTGCACGAACGCCACTACAAGCACCTTACCTCGGCCCGTACAAGGTACTGCAGCGTGGCGAAAAGACCTTTGACGTCGATGTCCAGGGAAGATCACAACGTATTTAAATCGACCGTTTGAAACCTGCCTTCATCACCAGGGAAACTCCACAGACGACGGCACTGCCCGAAGGTCCCGAACATCAGGAGACAGTAAAGAAGACGAGATGTGGACGCACAGTACGTTTCCCGGACTACTATCGACCGTAGTAACGGTCTCAGTGGGGGAGTGGTGTAGCGAGTAGGCGAGTGCACCGGCGAAAACATGCAAGTGCACCGGTGCATCAAACGAGGCATAACATCACGCCACACTACGTCATATCGGATGATGTTAGGCCGCGCCTACGCAGGTGGCACCAACCGGTCAAACCGGTATAAGTGGGCCGCACTTCGAGACGGTAGACAAGAAACGACTGTCCTAGCGGCCCGGGAGTTGGTGCCGCCTGTTTAGTTTTATTAATAGTTTTAGTATATATAAAGCCATACTAATGTTTGTGATTTTTATTCTGCTTTCTGCCTTCACTATTGTAATTACCGAATAATAAACTCCTATTCTACTCGACGCTAGTTTCCATCACGTCTACTCGCACGCAAATTGTAAGTGGTCTCATCTACATACCTAGACCGCTTCAATAGTAGCCCAGTGTTAGGTGCAATAGGACGGCAGAACCCACTCGTCGGCAGTCGCACCCATAAAAGCCATAGTAGCCCAGTGTTAGGTGGAATCGGCATCGTAATCAACCGTCGGAAAAGAAAATAACATTCAAAACGACAGCTCATGAGACGCGGTCGATTTGAATTTTTTTAGGCGGCAGCTATTTAACTGTCAAAAACAGCGTTTCATTCATTCTTACGCCGCGCTGGCATCGATTATCAATGGGGCGGTACAAAATGGCCGTCGACCTTGACCAGCGCAACATTTCGACGGCTGTGATATCGACGACACTTGGGCGGTAGGCCCACAGGTGTATTTACAGTACATTTAGAAAATTTAAGTAGTACGGGTAATCTAAATTGATGTACTATGTTTTTGTGAACACAACATGTTGGCCTCAGATGTTGATTTGTTGTCTATTCCTAATTTTACATAAGCTACCTTCTATGCAAGGAGTGTGAGGCACGGAGGCACCTGTATAATGGTAAGGAATGGACTAAGATATAAATCTATGGCAAATGTGCCGCCGTGTAGTGTGATGGGTATAATTGAATGCTGTGGTATAGAACTTGTGGATCATAACATCATACTTTTATGTATTTATAGACCTCCACAAAGAGAAAATGTAAGAAGTAAATTTAATGTATTCCTTGATGTGCTATACCGAGTTCATACATTGTTCCCATTTAATAGTAACAAAAAGATGGTATTATGTGGGGATTTTAACGTTGACATTTTGAAAAAAAAAAAACAATTTATACGCAGCAATTTAGTCAAGTACTTCAGGGGCTCAACTTAAAATGTGAAACAAAAGTACCTACTCGCTTGAGCACCGGAACTTGTCTAGATAACTTTGCACATAATTTACGTGGATGTAAAGCGGAAGTACTGGAACTGGCTGTATCAGACCATACTGCACAATTACTACACTGTCCTGTCAAAAAAACATGCAGACTTGATTACTGGTTTTCCGAAAAACGTAACTACTGTAAAAATAACATAGATAAGTTTGTTAATTGCCTTAAGGGTATCAGTTTCGCTGAGGTATATCAAGAAACAGATTGTAATCGTGCTTTTGATATCTTTCACTAGGTATTTCTGTATTTGTATAATGTGTGTTTTCCTAGAATTAAGATCAAAAACTCTACAAAAATAAAGCCCAAGTGGGTAGGTAGTGGCATTAGGGTGTGCAGTAAAAGAAAACGAGAACTCTTGTGTACATATAGACGATGCCCTACCGAGCTTAATAAAGAAAATTTTAAAAATTTATCTCGTAGACTCAAAATAATTGTTAACCTAACGCAAAAACATCAAAATAATGAATATGTGCGCTCTTCTAAAAATAAATGCAAGGCTGCCTGGAAATTAATTAATAAGAATAAAGTTAACTTCCCGTCTGAAGGTGTTAGACGAATAAAAGTTAATAATCAGTTGGTAACAGGTCCCATGGCAATTGCACAAGCCTTTAATAATTTCTATGCTGACCAAGTAGAACCAATTAAAAGTGCAAGCGATACCAATTTTAGTATCTCCGGAACACCTTTCTCGATGTTTATGCAACCAACTGTACCACAGGACATTCACAGAATTACAAAGCAATTAAAAAATATATCCAGTACTGGGTATGACGAAATACGTACAAGTATAGTATAAAAGGTATCCATATACATTGCACCTGTACTTAGTCATATTGTTAATTCCTGTATTTTAAATGGCTTATTTCCTGATAAATTAAAAAAGAAGATTATTAAAACCACTTTTCAAAAAAGGTAACATGGAAGATGTATCTTGTTATAGACCAATTGCTCTAGTCCCAATCTTTTCAAAAATCTTTGAGACAGTCATTTATGACAGTGTCAACAATTTCTTCGAAACAAATCATCTTTTTCCTGACCAACAAAAGGGGTTCAGAAAAAATAGGTGTATTGATGTAGCCATATATGACTTTTTGAATATGGTTATGGCAAGAGTTGATAGACGTTTACCTGTAGCAGCTCTTTATATGGATTTGACGAAAGCGTTCGACTATGTGGATCACAAAATTCTTATGAACAAGTTGAATGCATACGGAATTAGGGGAAACGTATCCAGTTTAATTGAATCATTCCTAACAAATCGACAACAATTGACCATAATTAATAGGATAAGTTATAAATCTAGAACTGACCATCAATATCAGTCTGACGTGAGAAGTATCGTCTACGGAGTCCCGCAAGCAAGTACATTAGGCCCATTATTATTTAACATTTATATCAATGACTTTCCTTCAGCTACAACATCTTCAATGGTAATGTTTGTTGATGACACTACAGTTGTATTTGATAAGCCTAATCTCAATTTAATTGAATCTGATATCAATAGCAGTATTTATTCTCTTGCTACTTGGCTTAAAGCTTAAATACTGAAAAAACAACAGTAATGAATTTTGGAAGAAATATAAATGAACATTCACATTTAAATATTAAACATAACAATATTACAATACACGAAGCAACAGTTACGAAATTTCTTGGGCTAAAGATACAAAGCACGTTAGAGTGGAAGGAACAAATCGCAAAATATGCGGAAAATTAAATCAGCATGCATATGCTTTATATATGCTAAATAAAACCGTAAACCAAGATACCGTTCTTACAGCATACCATGGGCTAGTTGCATCCATCTTAAGATACGGAATTATATTCTGGGGGAATGCAGTTGGCAAAGAGTTAGTATTTAAGGCACAGAAACGATGCATCAGAGCAATTTGTAACTTACACACTACCGATACTTGTAAGCCACATTTCTTAAGCCTGAAATTGTTGACAATGCCATCTATGTATATTTTTGAGATGTGTATGTTTGTAAAACGTAATTGGTCGAAATTCTCACAATTGACTAGTAGCCGTAGATTAGGAACATTACATGTGGTAGCTTGTAAAACAACTATGTATCATAAAAGTGTGTTCTGCATGGCACCTCCAATTTACAATAAGTTGCCTAAGTCTATTAGCTCGACTTTTGATATACAAGAATTTAAAAACTAACTACTCACATTACTGTTAGAAAAAGCATACTATTCTATTAATGAGTACGTGAATGAGAAATTTTAATATTACTATTATGATTGAGCTTTATTTATTTTTAGATTGACATTATTTTACATTGACATTCGAACTCCTATTATTTAATTATTTTTATTGATGACATTATGGAAATATTAATATTTTACTGTTATTATTGAAATGCATTATTTTTTAATCTTAAATTATTTTACTTTGACATTCAAATCTCCTATTATATTGATGACATTATTATTATTGATGACATTATGGTAATATTAATATTTTTACTGTTATTGTTGAAGTGCATTATTTTAAATTTGACATTTTATTACTTTGATATTCAAACCTTCTATTATTATAATTTCTCATGACTTTAAATTAGACAAGTTAAAAATATGAATAAAGTCACAGATAAAGGTTTAATAATTATGAATTGTGATAGAAATAAATCAATAATGAATGATATGTAGCTACTAACCATATTCTTGAAGTCCAATACTAACCATACTTTAAATTTAATTGTACACCATGTTTAATGGTAGGACATAGTGCACTGATATTTGATATTAAGATCTTTTGTAATACCTATGTTTCACAAAATAATACATAAATAAATAAATAAGAGTACTGTGTGTGCTAGTTATTTAGTTGTCTAGTTTGTGGTGAGCGAATAAACCTCTTTGTTGTATAAACGGCATTTAATTTGTACCCCGCGCACGTAACACAAACTTTAAACAAAACCTAGCTCTGACTATATTAGGTGTCACAAAATTAGGTCTCTGAATTTTGTGAGATGACTTGGTATCGACAAAATATGTATTTGAAACAAAAAAAAAATATCGGGTAAAAGAAATATATATATAAAACAAAAAAAAAACAAAATGAAAAAAAACACCACCAGCGACCAGCGTCACGTGACGCGACGAGCACACGTGACGCTGGTCGCGATTTAGGTATTATCCACACATCCGCTTGGAGAATACTGCGAGGAGGACTGCACGCCTACCACGTGCGTCACGGGCTCATCGTGTCACGTGATGCTGGTCGCTGGTGGTGTTTTTTTTTTCATTTTCATATATGTTTTTTTATATTTTTTTTATTTTACCCGATATTTTTTTTTTGTTTCAAATACATATTTTGTCGATACCAAGTCATCTCACCAAATTCAGAGACCTAATTTTGTGACACCTTATATACAAGCAATATATAATATATCTAGACTATCCATTGCTATAAAACTCTGCCAAATGACGGCTCAAACTATGCGTTATGTGTGAGTAAGCTAATGTCTGTAGTGTCTTTAACCTACAATGTGTGCATGTTAGGGGATATCAGCTTTAAATATCTTTCCCTATTTTTCTATTAATAACCATTAGGAATTGTGAAGATGAATACATGCCTTAAACAATTGATAAAGTATTATGTATCATGATTTGTTGCTCGAACTAGATGTGCGTCTGTTTGTAATTTTAAAATAACAATTTTTCTATGAAAACATATATATGCAAGGGCGTCGCCAGCCCTTGGCCCAGGGAGGGGCAAAATTTCATCCTCCATAAAATTATGGAGGATGAAAAAAATATACATTGTGATTGGTTGCGCGTCAAGGCACAGATTACTAAATAGTTACTACGTAAGTCAAGGTCAAAAATTCACGATTTTTGGAGCGGCCTATACCTAGCTAATGATCGTCGGTGCAGTGCACCTATTGTTTAGATCGGATACTTATGTCAAAAAGTGTGCAAAAAGTACACGCCGTACTGTTGCAATCAAGCAATTTTTTTTTGATATTTATCAGTTTTTATTGTTATTGTCTTTGCCATACCTACTTTGATTTTTTTATTTACGTTAAACAATTGATTGTGATAAATTAAAATTATATTAAATACTACTTACTAATAATTATTTATTAAATTCATATTTAAAATTTGTGTTAATAATAATAACTTTTTCTCTTTGATTTTTTTTGTTATTGTTGTTTTGCAATGTCTCGCGGACGTTTTGGCGCACAAAATATTTTTTCAATTCGAACCAGTGGTTACTGAGATTAGCGCATTCAACCAAATAAACAAATAAACAAACTCTTCAGATTTTCTTTTTGGTTCTCGCATCGGTTTAGGTAGGTACGTTGCAACAGGGGTGCTTGGTTGGGGACCTGGGGTGCTTGGTTGGGCCCTCCACGCGGTGCACCCTGGGCAACGGAGACAGCAGCGCCTCTCTCCTAGGGTGGCAGAGACGCTGCCGCCTACGGCCAACTCCGACCGAGGCGGGGACGGCCCTGTTGAGGGCTGTTCGGAAGCTTTCCACGTGTCCCTCTGATTAGCAGATGGCACAGTGGAGAGCAAGTAAGGGGGCATCTCGAAACCGGAGATGGCCCAGGGTCAGTCGGGGTGCGAGGGATATGCTCTATGGGTAACCTTACACCCTTCTTCGTCTTAAGACCCGAGACGGCGTGCGGTTTTAGTCGGTTCAAGCCCGACATAACCGCCTCCGCTGAAATAGTATAACTCTCTTGAATCGCTTCGGTAAGATGTGTTCGCTTTCGCTTCTGAAAATTAACTTGCAAGCCCTAACAAGACAACCGCCCCCGCTGGGCGGCGGGGGGGGGGGGGGGGTATCCGTAGGGATTTCCGCACGAAAAAAAAAAAAAAAGGTACGTTGCAACACTGACGGTCGGTGGCGCGAGTTTTAGGTCGTGTAAAATGATGCTCTATTATAACTAATTAAGAATTATTATGACATAATCATCTCGATTCTTGGATATATAATTATAATCTATGCATTGGAAAATAAAAAACGATACTGCCAAATTATACTTTATAATAATAATGGCCTTAGGACTTTGGTTACTTTCCATTCGGCTTCATTTTTTCGATTTCCTAGGGGGCAGTCCCTACCTGCCTCCCCTCGGCGACGTCCTTGTATATATATATAACACAGTCATCGCGTCACCCAGAAGCAAATTTAAGGGCTGGAATGGATGGGCTTATCTTAACAGGACTTTCACTGGTAGATAGCTAATATTACAAGACGTGACATAGGCTACTTTAACTAGAAAAAGAATTAGGGTTCCACGCAAAAAATTAAAACCAAGTACACGCGGATGAAGTCGCGGGCGCAGCTAGTTATATACTACTAGGTCTGCAAGGCGAATCGCTGCTTGCAATGTTGAGCTGTGTGAGACATCGTGAATCAGATTTTGAAGATTTTGAACAGTGATCATTCCTCCGTGGCAAGTCCGATTTTGAAAATTCTTTTTGAAAGTCACAACTCTGGACATGCTTTCTGAGCGTGTAAAGTTTGGTCACAGTGTCTCGGGTGGTTATTATGTAATTCCATCTGGAATTTTTTTAACGGTGATCATTCCTCTGTGGTAGCATTAATTTAGCGTTAGCAAAATGTTCCGAACACGCGACTTTCACTGCTCTTCGTCTCGTGTCCGCCATTTCACTACAGTCCAATGATCTTTCAGTACGGAATCCGAAAGAAATCTATGATGTTATTTTATAATTAGCGTAATATGTTCATGAGTACGAACATAAAAAGTATGTAAGTAATTTAATAAATTGACATCACTGACCAATCCGACTTCAGTACCTTAAGGACACCGACAGAATTGGGCCATGGCGCGGACAGTGGATATGTAAACAAATTAAAAGAGTTCAATTTATCTTTTATTATGGGATAAAGATATGTTGACAATTTGGTTGTATCAAATGAATCTATATTTAAAAAGACATTTAAAAATATTTACATTGATTTATGCCGTACAATTCATTCGAACTGCAAACAAAAAACTTGTAAGTGTTGCATCATAAAAAAAAGTGGGTAAAAAGGCGAAATTAATAAAAAACCTTTTATTTTTAATGTCTGTGAATATGTATATGGTTAAGTTTGTAATAATATCCATACTTAAAGTAATTTTTATTTCACATTTACTTTTGTATTTCACAATGAATGTTCAAAAATATAATTAAAAATCTTTACAACATTTAAGAAATCGTCGCGAAATTCCTCCACGTCAAATTCAGTTTGTAAAGTTAGATAAAGTACATAATAAAAAATATTTTAAATAAATAATCTTACGAAAAACGGTAATGTGCATTGGGTAATTTATTTTCATACTCTAGCAACACTGAAATGTGTCAGGTGTCACGTCTGAGCGTTAGCATCTGACACTCATTCGCTTGCACGAGTTGAATAAAATGCGTTTTATTTATTTTTTTAAATTTTTTATAAGTGAATTGATACAAAACTAATTATATGATTGGTTTCTGCACAGCTTCAGCTACTAAATAGTAAAATTGCTGTGTCAGTAGAAAAATGTTCATGCCTTAGCCCAAGTCCCATACAAACTGTCGGTGTCCTTTGAACATCATGTCCCTTAAAAAAATTACCGAATATAAAAACTTACCTACCGATGAAATGAGATCTTAGTATTATTAACATGTTTCCCTGGAAACTTGCGACATAATTTTACCGCAAAAACCGGCATTATTTTATGTATAACATGACAACATATTGACAAAAGTGAAATGAAGTAGCTGTCAAACTTTGTTACTGAATATGGTACAAACTTTCTCAGCCGTGACGTTTCGACCATTGCTTAGTCTAGAGATTTGTTTATAGTCAAAGATCTAGCTAGCCTAGCACATCATTCAACGCAGTGACATTTGGTGAAGCGACAACTACGCAATCCGCACAGTCAATATGTGTAAGAGTATAAGAGTTACAAAGAATAAAGTTCACACACAAAAGTGTAAATCTTACAGCAATCCAGGCGTTGCCAAAATGAAACTAAAATGTTATTGTGTTTCGAATACAGTCGTAGTAAGTTAGAGAAAATCAGATCGGGTGGCAGTAATACAGGGCGTTAGATAATGTTTCCTCCCGGGAGGAATCCGACGGTCGACAGATAACGCCACGACCTCGGATTTGTCTCTGCAATGTTACGCTCCGTAATAATATTACGAGCGGTTATTTAGACCTTTGTCCGCCGCTCATTGGACGTCACGTGAAACGCTATAAGTTTACGGGCATGATTGCAATTTATGTTTGTACCGTAGTATGGGCGATTTGGATGTTTTATTGGTTGCGTAGGAGGCTGTTTTTTCATATAAAGAATGAACAGTACAGGTGTGTGTCAAGTGTGGTCCTAAAATTTTTGAAAATGAATATAAATATATTTAGCTCATTTTTTTTCAAGTCCATTCTTGCGTTTTGGATTAATGAGAACGATTCTTGGTTAAAATACTAGTATTGGGAACAGCTTCAATTCATGGACCATTTTTCATAAGAAGAACTATAATTTTACAAGGATGAATTAATTCTTAAATAAGTTCCCTAGACAATACTACAAAAAAAATTCTGTCGAAATTGCTTCTTATAATTTTTTAACATTTAGTTTTATATTTTCTGCATATCGAGCTGCATGTAAATAATAGTGCCACTGTTTCCTCGTCTGTTAACTCAACTTAGAATTTGAGAACATCAACAATTAGGCCCGAAAGCTAAGTGAAGCAGTACTATCGACAATGTATTCTAGCAGTATGATAATAATTTTGTACAATTTACCCGCTACGTAATATGCATTATTATATGACGGCCTCTCTGTGTGTTCGATTGCTACGTCAGGCGGCGCGGGTTCGATTCTCGCTCAATACAAATACTTGTATACATGAATTTGTATATTTGCGTTGGTCTGGGTGCTTCTATGTATAATATTTATGTATTTAAAAAAATGTATCTAAGTATGTTTAACTACAGTCTAGAACCCATATTACAAGCTATGCTTACTTCGAGTCTAGATAGCGCTGTGTAGAATTTTCTAGAATATTTATTTATTCATATAAATTATTCGCTTATTCTTCATATGTTTCGTTTAAGTGCTTATGTCAAATCCTTCTTTTCCATAAGAACAACTCGTAAACTCAGGAGCGTCCATGTCACATTTCCTCAATATAGTATTATGGTATGATAATACTGCGAGTCGGTCACATGAATCACAGGGCTCTTCGCAGCCGAGTCTTTGTATTCAGTTTGGCGGATGACGATAACCTTAATGTAAGCGCCGTCACGGCTGGTGGTCCGAAGAAGGATCGCTTTTGTCGTGGTCCCTTCCGCGCGCCCCATTCTTTTCTCTTTATACCGTTTCTCACTTGAGTAATTCGAGGACAATAAACATTTATTGTGCTCGTTTATTTGACAGACGATGAAGAAATATCGAATGAGTGAGTTTGTTATATTTGGCCGGCAGGCATCTTCCGCAGTTGTTTAACGGTCACTGTACTGAAGAATGCGATGACATTTAGGCCCGAAGGGCTCTTTCTTTAGAGTGCAAAGCATAAGAAAATGATTCGGCCACTTTAAAGCCCTAGCAAATTTGTAAAATATTTAAAGATAGCCGAGTTTCTCAGCTCTCAGCGAGAAGTATCCGTATTCGTTCTTACAAGAATGAACTTTACGACTTCCTCCTTTAACAATTAACTCTTAACTTGGTTTATTTAAATGAGATACTGGCTTTTCTGACACTTTAAGTTATATCACTTCTTATTAGTCTTGATGGTATTATTCACTTAGGATTTATAAAAGCTGGTAACGTAAATAAAATTCTAAAGTAAAAGTATAACGTGAAAAAAGCTAAGCACCTTTGATAAAAATTCCTTCATATATATATTATCATTTTCAGCAGCAGCTAATCATCTTAACAAGGTACATAGGAGCGAATAACACAAGCCTGTCGCCGCAGCATTTGTATTCAGTTTGGCAGACTACGATAACTTTAATCCGGGTAAAGTGTCACCTTGAGTAGCTTACAGCGAAAGAACCTTTGTCTGGGAGTAGGGTACTCTGACCTTCTTATTTTTTCCGTCAGGTTTTCCTCTATTGTCACGGGGTAATGTAAAATCCAGCTACTTAAAAGGCGAGCTTTTCTTCGGATTGAACTGAAGCTAGACTATTGCTGTGCTTCATTCCGCTAGTCGACTTGATGGATTGTGATCGAAGGCCTCGTTGATCAAACTACATGTTCTTGGACACTTAACGTTGCGATATATCGGTGGTCAGCAGATTGAAAAATGCTATTCATTTTCTTATTTACACTACGGACATCCACGAGATCCATGAAACTGCTACAGATATGCGGACATCTATCAAAAGTCAAGTTGGTTCAGTTTAAAAACAATTTTAATTTGTGGATTATTATATCGTAATTGTTAATAAAGTTTTCACAAAAGGTGGGGTAATGATAGGGTTTCTTTGTAAAAGTTGCAATGTACGTGACAAATCTTCTAGTTTCGACTTTAGATTGAAAACTGCGATAGAGTCGGTCCCGACGTGCCTCGAATCTGCTAGTAGCCACCCATTTAGAAGTAGGTGCAAAGATTTTATAGCTATTATATCTTATTAGAAATGTTAGGGAACTAATGTGACTTGATTACATTGTAGTCACGATTCGTACACTTCGTCTTGTGTACTGTTGTAATAAAATTACAGTGCCGAGTACTTATTCGATTGAACACTATTAGAATAGGCAGTCAGTTGAGAAATAACTTAAGTGGAGCAGGTTAAATGAATACAATCCAATTCTTAGTCAATTTCTGATAAGACAATAAAGACATATTGATTTGATTGTCCAATATTGACTTTTTTTTGGTTTAAATCCTGATAAAATGAAAAAAACTTAGTTTTTGATGACAAATTGTCGTTTGAGTTACATGTAAATAATAATTCAAGTACAACGTTGATTACGTATTCTGGTATAGGACTCCATTTTGTTCTGTATGATTATAATCGTTTACATTATGTACATTTTTTATCAGTCTTAACTTCTGCCGCGCACCGCCACCGATCTTATGAGTGCGTCATTTTAAAGATCTTGTATTCAATTAAGCATTTAACAACCTGAATTGAACTCCGCATGTATATGCGGGGGGGGGGGGACTGGTCTTGCGCAGAGGGTTGTCACGCGAATCTGCCACACCATGCAGTGTGCAACCGGCACTGAGGAAAAGTGCTGTGCGTTTTGTGGCCACACTCGTAAGATACGTTAAATAATTGTCTTCAAAAACAAAAATTCAAAAACCAACACTAGGTTTTTAGATTGGTATATTATTTTGTTTTTATCCGAGGCCTAAAAGGCACAGAATTTCTCACCATTTGGTGCTTGATGAGAGCGAGTTTATGTCACGTAAATAATGAATTTAAGATATTTCACTAACTATATGAATGGGCATAATTTTATGAAAAAAAAAAAAAAATAATGCAATCGTCATCGGTGTTATTTTTCAGCTATTGACCCACGTTTATCTCTTTAGATTTTTTAAAAGTTTTAACGTCGTTTTAATCGTGAAAGTTTCGTGAAATTTGTTAATTTTTGTGTTGCTTTGTCTTTATAATATTTATGTTTGATTTATTATTTCAAATTTAAAAGTAGGTTCCAAAGAGAAAAACTAGTTGTGCTTGCAACTTTGCCCGCGTGGATTTAGATTTTTAAGGTGTTGAATTCTTTTGCGCGGATCCCTATTTTTTTCTAGAATAAAAGTAGTCATTGTTACGCCTTATAATATTACCTAACTGCCAGTGAAAGTCCCGCTAAATCGGCCTAGCCGTTCCAGGAATTATCTAGTTCAAACAGACATGCACACAAAAATTTAAAAAAATGCAAAAATTATTTTTTTAATAATTTAAATGAAAATTAATTTTAAAACATATTATTGTAATATTACAAACATAAACTTCTATTTTATTAATTTGTATATACGTAAGTATATATTTACTTACATAGATTTAAGATTTTAATAACAGAAAACGAACGGATTAAAAAATATTTTGGCCACACGCGTGACACGAGGCATTTTAGCTTGGAAGTTAAGTTGTTTTTTTTTGAACCTAAGCCTGGTCAGCTAAATACAATGATTCTACATTGAATGTCACGCTCCAATATTTTCATACAGTGTCGGTAAGATAGACTGTTACCGATTTCATTCTATTTTAAGTATTTTAATACCTTGAAAAATGGTCTTATGAAAAAAAAACTAAGAAACTAGCGAAAATACTTAAAGCCTACTTCAGTATTCCACATAAAACAATATAATTCACGATCCTAATCGTGATAATACTTTAATTTAACCTTTTGTATACATCGGATTGCAACCATTACCTTGGTCACGAGTAGACTCGAGTACGATATGCGAGTTTCCACAGCTACCCCACACGTAATATATCATTTTTATGGTCGGTATTTCTACAACACTTACTATGTCTTTACACGGGCGTAATGCACCCTTGCGGCGAAGATTGCACTTGCTAATATGAGAATACAAACACATACACGCATGTTCAGACACACTCAATCTAATATTGTATATGTACACATATAACAACAATATTAGCAAAACAAAAATTTTAAACTTCAAAAAAAAAAGGATAGATCCACATATAAATATCAATTGTAAAGTTCAATCAATCACAGAAGACAATATAACTAAATTCTTAGGACTAAAAATTGTTTTTCAAATGAACTGGAGCGCCCACATAGAGTATGGGCACGGGTAACAGCTGAGCGTAATAATTAAAAAAATATAGCAACTACTCCAACAATAATAACAGCATACCATGAAATAGTCACTTCAAATCTACGATACGGAATTATATTTAGGGGGAAAGCCACTGACTGGTTACGTGTCTTCAAAGAACAGAAACGTTGGATCAGAGCCATCTTCAGTATCGAAAGAATAGATTCATGTAGGCAATATTTTTAAAATTATAACTTTCTAACTCTGCCCTGTATGATATATATAAATATATATATATTAGAATGTGCCATATTTATAAAAATACATTTGGAACTGTTTGAGAAAGGGACAAGGATTCACCACACTGGGAAAACTATGTATTGTCACCTTGTAAAACGGCCTTAATGCTTAAAAGCTTTTTCTGTATCGCTCCTCATATTTATAATAAACTAGATGACCCGGCAGACTTCGTACTGCCTCAATCGATAACAACTTCCATATTTGTTCACCTTTTAAACCTTCTCTGAACCTCCACAAATAATTCAAGACCAAAATTAGCCAAATCGGTCCAGCCGTTCTCGAGTTTTAGCGAGACTAACGAACAGCAATTCATTTTTATATATATTGATGACTAGCTGACCCGGCAGACTTCGTACTGCCTCAATCGATAGCACCTTTTAAACCTTCTCTGGACCTCCACAAATAATTCAAGACCAAAATTAGTCAAATCGGTCCAGCCGTTCTCGAGTTTTAGCGAGACTAACGAACAGCAATTCATTTTTATATATAAGAGAAGAAGATTACCTAAGGAGCTTAAAGATCTGCCAAACTTAAGCATCTTTAAAAAAAGTTTGCAACAATGCCTGGTCCATGAGTGTTATTCAATGCGTAAAGTTTAAGGAAATTTATATAAAATGTATTTCTAGGTATTATCAAAAATTGACATTATTAATAACATATTTGAGACTATTAAATACTTGACATTGTTAATTACATATTTTGACATTATTAATTACATACTATGACGTTATTAATTATTCAATACTTTTTATTAATTATTTCACGTTGGTGAGATAGTATTAAGACAACAGTTATAATAATTTTTGAAATTAAAATCTTGACATTACGATGTTGCATGCTAAGTTATAATTTAAATTATTAGCACGCCTGTTGGAGTTAAGGCAGAGCTCACATATATATTATTATACAAACCAACTCTATGTACCTGTCTTATGTGAATAAAATTATTTGATTTGAGTTCATTTGATAACTCTATATTATTTTAATAAATAATATTAGTAACCGAAATTGCTAGTATTCCCGCTAACGCCACCAGCTAAGCTAAATTGCTTGTGTCAGCAGTGGGTTCACATCGGTTGTGTTAATGACCAGGATTCGAAACCGGGACCTCTCGCTTGTAAGGCCGACTCCTTAACCACTAAGCTACCGACGCTACATTATGATCGTAATATGACAACTTTCTTAATTTTTGAATAACAAAAATTACTTTTTTCAATTCTTACGCTTAATTTGAATCCATATCCCAAGTCCAAATAAAAAAAATTACAGTTATTCACGTATACGTACAAATTCAAAAAATAAAAAACGCCAGGATTGCTCGTTGAAGATACGAAACAACACTGTTTACATATATTGAACTGAAAAGATATATGGTCAAACTCACTCGTCTACTTACACAGAATTAGCGAACATGTTCGACTACAAATGAAAAGGTTTTTACGCCAGTGATGCGAGGACCGCCAAACACAGAAAACCTTTGAAAAAATGTAAGCTGATTTACCGTGGCTGGCCAGGGGCCTCTTGTGTCCGCTGGACCGGCAAATAAAGGCGACCAGACAAATGCTCGCAAATTGACTCGACGTTTTTCACTGTATTCCATATTTTTTACGCAAGGAGAGCATCTATATAGTTGCTGAAACGTCGGAACGAAGCTCAGAAGATAATTAAAAACATGCAATGTTTGCCAATGTTAATTAAATTTCATTATGAAAAATCTGTTTCAATATAAAAAACGTCTTTTGATACGTTTTTTTATAATGTAATATGTTTTTTACTTAAGTAAGCCGTTTTAAATTTTACTAGCTTTACGTAACCGCCTGTTCATGATGACAAGGGTAGTGGAATTACGTACGTTGAATGCCTGGCCTAACTAATCCTTAAACAATTGAAATAAAGGAGTAACAAAGCGAGCATTGAAGGGACGTTACGAGTACATGAAGAAAATCAAATAAGGAAGGGGCTTCATAAAAACCGCTTCATTACCAAGCTTGAAGGTATTAAGTCTCTACAACGACCAAATAAAGCTAAGATTACAAGTTAACCTCATGTTAGTCGGAAACCCCAATGATAAAGCATCTCAGGAAAATCGAGCCCGAGGAGGGTACACTAATCCCTCTTTAGCAAAAACGCTTCGTTCCAAAAAGTGATGGCCGGCTCACGAGGGATGGATCTTCATTACCTAACCGTGTTGTCAGTTAAGCCAAAGGGTCTCAGGATTACATACTACTTAATAAAACTTTAAAAATGAGGACGTAACAGCTCATATGTGCTGTTGGGTTTTAAGTAAAATTTGTTACAATTTAGAACCTTTCAAGTCTTTTACTTGGTTACTTGGTTAAATGTTTATGTTCACGAATACTTACTAGCCGTATTCTTAAATCAACACAGGCATTTGGGTGCAAAAATGCTGGGTTATTCATTTACCACATTATTTTGCTTCGGCCTATATCATGACTCTAGAATCAACGGCTATGTCACCGTTACTCCGGTGTTCAGTGTCGTGGAAAAATACTTCACTGAATAAAGTCACGATGACTAACCGCTAAGTTACTAAAGAATTTTTTGTGCCTTCGTGAATCATGCTGTAATGACTTAATCTTCTTGAAAATAACTCTTGTTTTATGTTGAAATATTCAAGTTCAAGTTGTTAGAAACTTGTGTGTATGGGACCCACCAAGACCTTGGAGTACCATACAAAACTCATCTACAACCTGCTTAATTACATACGAAGCTCTGACGCAAGCTTTCCCGTAAAGAAACCCATCAGGTACTTCTGGTATCTTTATGGAGTGGGTCGTAATGTGAAGCCGTATTGCGTAAAACTTTCAGATGTAACTCATAGTTGGTGCATTCAGTTATAAAGTCCGAGATAAGAGACACAGGCTGCTTAAGTTTTTATCTCGTTGTTCAAACTGCTGTTGTAATTTTGTTACAGAGCTGAATTTCATATTTCGGATTAATTTAATATTTCTATAGGTTCTTACTATTTCATGCCTCATTAGATGGAAAAAAATACTTTTGACTTCTTACTTTTGCTAGTAAGAGATTGCCCTGTGCGATAAGGCCGCCCGCAAAACTGTACCAACGTTATGTTTCTGTAATACTGTTCTTGTGTACATACAATAAAGAGACATATTATTATTTCCTTTATTTAACTTTAAATACATATCAATTATATTTTTGAATACATTCTATATAAAAAAAAAAACAAATATATTATTATTATTATTGTGGGAACAAGTCTACATCCAGGACGAGACAAACCCCCGACCACTCCCTTTCTAGGGAGGATTTTTTTTTTATGGTCACGTCAATGTGGTAAGCTAAAAACCTCGCCTGATGCTAAGCTAAAGGTAGAATGCCATAACTTTCAAGATCTGTACACACATGAAAGCAATAAAGATTTTGACTTTGACTTTGAATCTCCGGAATGAGGGTCACCATTACAGAAATAGTCCAGTCAAATAGACAAAAATAAGTCATAACTAAGGAATAATTCGCATAGAGCTGAAAATTGGCAGAGACGTGAAATACATTATTATAAATAAAATGTCAAAAATCCCCATCGATCCTACTTCTGCAAAAAAAATATTCAAGGTCAAACGTACAAAATTAAGGGATTTTCCATTTTTCTCGAAAACAGTAAGTTTTATCGTGAAAATAGGTCAGACAAAGTTGTAGATCATACAATTCTCTACAAAAATGGTCTATGCGAATTATTCCTTAGTCAAATGTCTATTTTGACTGGACTAAAACCAATAATGTTGCAATGGTGGCGCTCAGCTTGACGGTCCCGGCCCCGCTTAAAGGACCCGGGACTGTCTGAAGAAGGATGGGACAGGACGTGTGCTGATAAAGAATTCCAAACCTTGATGGTGAGGCAAAGAAGAGAGGTGCCGAACCGCTTGTTTGCTCTGACCAACTGAGCTACTTGGACATATCCGGGAATGCCGTAATTTTCCTTATATACGTCTTGGGGCGCCTCTGGAGCCATCTAACGAAAATCTTACCAACTAACGGAAACAGTGAATGGTGTCACAATGATTTTTAAATATTGCTTTCAGATTACTCCATCACCACTTGCATCGTAGAAACCCTGCGAAGCGGACCCAGTTTTTGAAACCTATTTTAGTATAATACTTCTAGCTTTATTTATATGTGGTAGTGTTTAAGTTAATGCATATAATTCAATTTCGTAGCACAAATTAATATTTCTCATTTTTGTGAAAAATAGCATATCTACCTACCTTTTTTTTTATTTATTTTTTCGTGCGGAAATCCCTTCGGATACCCCCCCCCGCCGGCCAGCGGGGGTGGTTATGGCGGGCTTGAACCGACTAAAACCGCACGTCGTCTCGAGTCTTAAGACACCGGGGTGTAAGGTTGCCTATAGAACATATCCCTCGCACCCCGACTGACCCTGGGCCATCTCCGGTTTCGAGATGGCCCCCTCGGGTTTGGGAACCACGGTGTCCCCGTCTTGCCCCGGTTTGGGGGAGGGGCGCTAGTCGCCCCACCGTCCCGACCTGCTTCTACTGGGGTGATAGGCAGCCTCACCTGCCACCCCCAGGCCTAGTATATCTACCTACCTATAGGCGATATTAATCACGATAGGCAAGGCACGAAAGGCAGTCGCTATACTAACAGTGAAATAAAAACAAAACATACAAAGTTTCGTAACAAAGGACAGAATCCTTTTGTTTCAAATTAAGTGCACGTAACCAAATTTTATGACAAAATCGAAATCATAATGGCTTTGCGGATATATTACAATAGCACAGGTGAAAATTTACGCTTACGATTCTCTTCAATAACGAGAGCATATCATTTTTCCATACAATAGCGTCGTAAAAAGATTCACGGCACTGCCTTTTTCGTATTTACCTTTGAAAATTTATATTCCCGTTGGGTCCAAGACCGCGACCGACCGCAATAATACACAATGGGCAATCGAATTATCATATCATTACATGGCAACGAAAATTCCTAATACTTGGCATTTTTGTCTCACCTGCGCCACACACTCACTTTGTTATGGTGTTTTTCTTTTCCAATAGGAAATTATAGTTTCGGGTTACTATGTATTTCCATGCTGATGGAAAATTAATTCGTCATATGTTGATATTAAAATTAAATTTGCCTAGTCTATGACGCCTCTACATAAATGTAGGTCGTTTATCGTTTTTAGGGTTCCGTTGCCAAATGGCAAAAAACGGAACCCTTATAGATTCGTCATGTGTGTCTGTCTGTCCGTCCGTATGTCATAGCCACTTTTTCCCGAAACTATAAGAACTATGCTAGTTTCCGCGAGAGACACTTCCAAAGTGATAAAATGTGCCCCCCCCCCCCGTAACTTCTAAAATAAGAGAATGATAAAACTAAAAAAAATATATGATGTACATTACCATGTAAACATCCACCTAAAATTGGTTTGAGCTAGATCTAGTAAGTAGTTTTTTTTTAATGCGTCATAAATCGTAAACCACAATTTACCTTTCATTCAATCAACCCAAACATTGTTCGGTTACTTGCTGTTTCGGAACCCTTCATGGGCGTGTCCCCGGTTCTCAATCAGAGATACGGCGGATTTTAAGTCTGACCAACACCTCTCTAATAGCAAAAGTCAGAACTAAAAGACAAGATTTCCAAAAAATATACCTAGTCAGGTCATAAGTATTGTCACACAGTAGAAACATTTCTTTTAGAATGCTGGCCACAAAAAAGTTTATTGAATTCGAATTTCGAATTGTTCATGAAAATAAACAACCCGTTCCCGCAGGGGGAACGCACAGGTAGATTTCGTGAAGCAATTAATATTATTTAATAGAGAACTACGGACTTTAAACAGTTTATTTTTTTTTTCTCGAAAACGGTAACTTTTAGCGATAAACTTTTCAGACATTTATTTTAGACTTAAAAATGGCCTATCAATTAAAAATGTTTCCGACGCAAGAATGTTCACCGGTTAGAAGTTATGATTTTTTTCCCGAAAAATTTTGGTTTTTCCCCCCTTCACTTTTAGTTAAAGTTTTAATCTTATGGGTTTATGATTAAAAGTTGTTGGTATTCATGTATACTATGGAATAAAATTAGAACGGTTCGAATATCTTTCATGGAACGTGAAATTTTGAGGAAAAACTGATTTCACAAAAAGTGAGGCCCTACCGTCCCCTTGGCCGGATTCCACCCGTTCACGAACTTAAACTAAGTTTACACCCAAGCAATTTTTGACCGCAGTTTGAAAGCGATCGGGGCAAAAATGCGACCGTGAGAGTGCCGCAAATTTTGGAAAGTGGAACCATACATACATATATATATATCTATCTATATATATATATAACTCAAAGTCAAAAAGTCAAAAAGTCAAAAAGTTTATGTATATATATATATATATATATATATATATATATATATATATATACATAAACTTTTTGACCAGTGGTCATTTCGGACTATTAAAATTCGACAGTAGTCAAGAAACCAATAGGTAGATCGATTTCATCGAAATCTACCTAAAATGTATACTTTTTAGAATTTTACTCATTTTTAAATATGGAGTGGACGCTTAAAGAAGACCGTGTTGCAGTTATTGCGTTGCATCGTTGCGGTTACGCGCCAATTCAAATTTTTGACATACTGAAAAATTCGAATATAACCAAAAGATTCGTTTATCGTACCATCAAACGATACAATGAAGACTCTAGTGTAGATGACAGGTCAAGAAGTGGTCGCCCTCGGTCTGTTAGGACTCCAGCAGTGATAAAAGCTGTGAAGGCGCGAATTCAAAGAAATCCCAAACGTAAGCAGAAACTGTTGGCCCTTCAGATGGGGTTAAGCAGAACCACGGTGAAAAGGGTGTTAAATGAAGACTTAGGGCTTCGGGCATATCGAAGAAAAACAGGACATTAAATGCTCGTCTAATGGACCTGAGACTGAAGAGATGCCGCGCTTTGTTGAATCGGTACGCGGGAAAAAAATATCGGGAAATTCTTTTTAGAAGAGAGCTACAGTAGTGAAGAAGCGAGCAACCGTATTCCACGTGTCCAACGAGGTCATTTTCCATCCTCGCTCATGGTATAGTTGGGGAATTTCTTATTGGGGCTTAACCGAGGTACATTTTTGTGAGAAAGGTGTAAAAACGAATGCAGTTGTGTATCAAAATACAGTCCTGACGAACCTTGTGGAACCTGTTTCTCATACCATGTTCAATAACAGGCACTGGGTATTCCAACAAGATTCCAGAACCACGGTGAAAAGGGTGTTAAATGAAGACTTAGGGCTTCGGGCATATCGAAGAAAAACAGGACATTAAATGCTCGTCTAATGGACCTGAGACTGAAGAGATGCCACGCTTTGTTGAATCGGTACGCGGGAAAAAAATATCGGGAAATTCTTTTTAGAAGAGAGCTACAGTAGTGAAGAAGCGAGCAACCGTATTCCACGTGTCCAACGAGGTCATTTTCCATCCTCGCTCATGGTATAGTTGGGGAATTTCTTATTGGGGCTTAACCGAGGTACATTTTTGTGAGAAAGGTGTAAAAACGAATGCAGTTGTGTATCAAAATACAGTCCTGACGAACCTTGTGGAACCTGTTTCTCATACCATGTTCAATAACAGGCACTGGGTATTCCAACAAGATTCGGCGCCAGCTCATAGAGCGAAGAGCACACAAGACTGGCTGGCGGCGCGTGTAATCGACTTCATCCGGCACGAAGACTGGCCCTCCTCCAGTCCAGATTTGAGTCCGTTAGATTACAAGATATGGCAAAACTTGGAGGAAAAGGCGTGCTCAAAGCCTCATCCCAATTTGGAGTCACTCAAGACATCCTTGATTAAGGCAGCCGCTGATATTGACATGGACCTGGTTCGTGCTGCGATAGACGACTGGCCGCGCAGATTGAAGGCCTGTATTCAAAATCACGGAGGACATTTTGAATAAACTTTATTGTCATAAGAATCTATGTTTTGTTAAGTTCATTTTGGTATATAAATGGTTACATAATGAATAAACTTGTTTCAATTATTTTGTATTAAACATGTGACAGAATTTAAGACCTGACTGTATAGATATAGATTATATTATATATATATATATATATATATCAAAATCTTTGAATGCATATTAAATTGTTTTTAAAATCAAAATGAAGTCTCTTTTTTTTTTAAATATGCAGGACACGTCAATTTGAATTCACCTCGCCTGATGATAAGCTGAAGGTAAAGTCTCTGGAAAGAGGGTCGCCATTACATACACGCACCATGTTAACAATGGTGGCACTCAGCTTGACAGCCTCATCAGAAGAGGATTGTCGTCGCAGCACCGCGTGACACCCACCGGTCCCACTAGTGCTGCGACCACAATTCCCTGCCCGGCTATGCACTTGCTGACCCCTGCCGATGATTCGAGATTATAGTTATTCGAGATTTTGATGCATCGAGGGAGTGAACTGTCGAACTCATAATTTATCGATTTCAAGTACTATCGAGTAAACGTTTTCGAGCAAGTGTTATTCGATCTCGCGTCTTTTCCGAGGTGATCAAAGTAGACTAATAAATTCCACTTTGTTCACCTAGGTGATATCACCCAGGTGAACAAAGTGGAATAATCCTCATCATCAGCCTTGGACCTCGGAGCCCGTTCTCCTACTCCTCCATAGGTTGGTTTAGTTGTCTTTTACAGGAACGACTGCCGTCTGAACCCCTAACACCTAGAGAAAAGCCTGCGCCAGAGCTTCGTCGACTCGTCAATCAGCACTTTACACATTTACTTACCACTTTACACTTTACATTACTATCACCTCTGCATTATTGCTAATAAAGATATTAAAAACATTTTATTGCTTCAGTTTCACTATCACATACATATACAGTATATACACACTGAATTTATAGTCGTTTTGGACCCGACACGAGGTTAATCGGAATAATCTATGGTACCATTTTGAGATGTCCAAATTGCTTTACCGGTTATAATTAAATAGTTAAATTTTTTTGTAATCTTTTAAACTTGTTCGGGTAGAAACATTATTAGCGCTTCTGTAATTCATTGACAATTTTTAATGTATGAAGGTGTGTCCTTGTTCATAACTGCGCGGGAATAGGTATAAGACACGCCGCCTGGCGCGTCGAAACAGGTGATTATACGAGGACACTGACCGCTTTAAATATATTATAATATATTCTCTTTCCTACTTTATGACATAGGGCATAGGACCGTCAGAAATACTTTATTAGGATCATTTAACGATAAATGACTTCATGGGCTATGTAGTGATAATAAAATAAACACAACAACGGACTGCGAGTAGGTATTTCAGACGTACTAAAGGAATTAGAGCTCTTTAGTTTACACTTTTCAGCAAAAAGTAACTGCTCGAAATCGAGCGGGTCCTCCACTTTCGATACACAACGGGCATGTTTTATGGTTTTCTGCTATTATTTTTTAGCGTATTTAATGTGTGTCTGTCTCTATCACTTTTCACGAATTGGTAAACGTACCTACCTACACTATCGCACTGCATAGCTCATTATGAGTTTCGTATTCACGAGTGTAAACAAGTTGTTTTATCTTTATTACAAATAAAAGTCTAGGGCCAAGTCATGGGGTTACCGCGGCCTATCCATCGTGCACCAAATTTATTATTTAGATATTCACGCACTGCGTATGCATAATAAGCCCGATGGATGACCTCGTAGGTACACTAGGGGCCTATCCTCTAATAATTCTGATATTACTGTGCCTACATAGCATTACTAGATACGAACTACCAGTGAGATGACCTCAACAGACGGGCCCTAATAATTGATCGTTAATGATAACGGCATAAACCTTCACATAGAATGCAAACCGCGCTACTGGAGAGGATGCCGAACAGGAGGGATGGCGCCGTCGCCGCTGGCAGCGATTCGAGTCGTGACATATCGCCGCTGGCGCTGAGAATGGGCTCTGATTGGTTGTTTACCGAATGTGGAAATGTTGAATGAAAATAATCGTAGTATAACTTAGTAAGCGTATTACGTGAAAGTTTACACGAGTTCTCATATGATTTGTGCAAACGACATCCATTTTGTCATTTTTTTTTTATATTTGTAGTTTTCAAATTAATACTTCCAGGCGGTTCTCTTATCGAAACTGTGGCCAAAATATTTCGTTCCAAAACATATATATATATATATATATATATATAAATATAAGGTATCACAAAATTAGGTCTCTGAATTTGGTGAGATGACTTGGTATCGACAAAATATGTATTTGAAACAAAATAAAAAGATCGGGTAAAATAAAAAAATAAAAAATTAAAAAATTAAAAATAAACCACCAGCGATGAGCACACGTGACGCTGGTCGCGATTTAGGTATTGCCCACACATCCGCTTGTAGAATACTGCGAGGATACTATCCGCGATAATAAATCCCGACCAGCGTCACCTGTGCTCGTCGCGTCACGGGACGCTGGTATCTGGCGGTGTTTTTATTTCTTTTTTTTTATATTTTTTTCATATATTTTTTTTATTTTACCCGATATTTTTTTGTTTGTTATATATGGAACACTTCAAAAAACTCGATTTGATTGCTTTTTAGCCTAGGTGACTATATCAGTTTTACGTGTTTATCTATTCATACCTAGTATTAGGGAAACGCTTCCGAAAAACGAAAGCAGGCGATAGTACTGAGATTATAAAAAAATGAGTGAATTATTATTATTTTGAATTTATTTTCATTAGGTAAAGTGATGGACTTTTTTTATGAAATTATCGTTTAATTTACCTGTACTAACACGATGGAGCGTGAATGATGCTAGTAACAAAAAAAAACATTTGAAATAAAAATGAAACCGATCGAAAAAAAAACGCGATTTCTTTTTTCTTCAGTACTATTGCCTGTCTTCGTTTACGGGAGAATTACCCTAACACCCGGTACATTATTAACTCATTATGTTGGATTATAATTCTTGATTTGGTGTAACACAAAAATGTAGACGCTATAATTTTGATACTGCCACTGCTGATGCCAGCACTGACCTGGCATCTATAGTGATGGCCTTCACTCTGTAAACTTCACTTACAGCTTTTCACCATCTAGCGTGGTGAAATTTTTCCGTGTACAAACATGGTAACAATATTCGACCACTACGTAATTCAATGAGTAAAAGTGTACATTGACAATGAATAATGAAGATTTCCTTTATTATAATGATTCAATTTATCTTCATTTCAAAGAAATAAATCATAAGACGACATATATAAATAAGAAAATTGCTTACAAAATTCCAGTTTGTTGCGTGTCTGTTGTGAAATTTATTATGAAGCGAAAGTGTAGTGTGAAGTATTACCTTTAGATATATTTGATATAGGTACACCTTCATTACTAGATATTTCGTTACCAGCTGTTTAAAGAATGGTTCCATTTGAAAATCGTTACTACCTGAGATCTTTCTTTGAACGGCTGGCACTACTATGTATTACTTGCTTTGTGTTTTGTAACAGCTCTAGTTATAACACGGGACAATTAAGGTAAATACTTTTGTTATTTTAAGGTTCACTCATTATTATCGGTTTGGCATTGTCTCAATTATTTGTGGTCAACACATTTCATACATTTCTGTTAGACAACATCTGATAAATCACTTCTTCAGATTAGGCTTCAGACAATTAAATTTGAAATTTATAACCAAATTTAACTTTGTAATCTATTAATTCAGTTACAGTAAGATACTTAAAACTTATAAAAACCGAAATAAATGGGTATAAAGCGGTGTGATTGGCGATATTATAAATCTTTTCAAATAACATTGTAGGTGACATTAAAAGGACCTCTGTGTGACTTGGTGTGACCCAAGCGGATTTTCTAACCCTTTTTTTCCCTTGCAGAAATCCCTTCGTATACCCCAACTGACCCAAGGCCATCTCCGGTTTTAAGATGGCCCCCTCGGGTTTGGGAACCACGGTGTCCCTGTCTTGCCTCCCCCAAGAAGGCGCCAGCCCGGCCTGCTTCTACAAGGGTGACAGGCGGCTTCACCTGTCACCCCCAGGCCTGCACTCATGGAGAACGGAGGTCGCACCATCGCCGAGAGCAAGACGCCGAGCGAGAGGACTCCCACTCCGAGGGCTGTCACGAAAGCCCGACTTGGCAACTGGATTTTCTAACCCTAGTGTAGTGTAAAAGTAATGTTTTGACAATTTTCCCTTTTTATAGCAGGTAAACCAGCTAGATTATAAATTTACATAGACCCCGACTCTGTGGATGTCAATCAAATAGAGCTGTTACGTAAACTTATTTAAAATTGCAATGTAATAAGTCATTATGTTATTATGCTTCAATTTTTAGGGTTCCGTAGCCAAATGGAAAAAAACGGAACCCTTATAGATTCATCATGTCTGTCTGTCTGTCCATCCGTATGTCACAGCCACTTTTTTCTGAAACTATAAGAACGATGCTGTCGAAACTTGGTAAGTAGATGTATTCTGTGAACCGCATTAAGATTTTCACACAAAAATAAAAATAAACAATAAATTTTGGGGGTCCCCATACTTAGAACTGAAACTCAAAATTTTCTTTTTCATCAAAGCCACACGTATTGTGGGGAATTTTATGAATAGGTCTTCAAAAATGATATTGAGGTTTCTAATATCATGTTTTTCTAAACAGCGAGAGACACTTCCAAAGTGCAAAAAAGTGTGTCCCTCCCCTGTAACTTCTAAAATAAGAGAATGATAAAATTAAAAAAAAATATGTTGTACATTACCATGTAAACTTCCACCGAAAATTGGTTTGAATGAGATATAGTAAGCAGTATTTTTTAATACGTCATAAATATAAACCGCAATTTACCTTTCATTCAATCAACTCAAATATTAAAATTAAAAAAAAACCATTATTATGTTACTTGCTGCTATGGAACCCTTAATGGGCGAGTCCGACTCGCACTTGGCCGCTTTTTTATATAGAGAATATAGAGTTTACTTTTGAAAAGTCTCTGTTGCCGTGCAAAGAAAATATAAATAAAATGGAGCGGTGGTTTCTGAAAGGCTAGGGTATAGGTTCGCTCGAGTGATCAAAACTGCGAAATCTGTCAAACACAGATTGCTTTGGAAAGGAGTTGGACAGCCGAGCAATATCCGTTACCATAATACGTGAACAAGTGAGTGCCCTCGACAAAGCCAACTCGAAATATGAAACGTTATATCAAACCCTTCTTGTGACGTAGTCAAGTATAGATCCATATAAAGATAAGTTAGGTTGCAGAAATTCACAGATACATAAGTTGAGTACTCAAAAAAGTTTTTTAATATCAGGTAGTTGAGGAAATGGCCATTTATTATTCATAACTCTTGTAGCGAATATTTTATGGGCATGGTTTGTGACGAGATATGCTTTTAAAATATCTACGATATACATTTAAATGAATCTTTTTGAAATAAACGTTTACTGTCATGGCTGTAATCCCAACTGAGATAGACGGTCAAGTCGTGCAAATTGGATTTTCTCTTTGGCTTGCCACTGAATTTGTGAGCTATTTTTTTAAATTTTAACTAAAATATTCGACAACTTAATGTAGTAGCCAAAGCTGTAAGTAGATCTTTAGCAAATATTTCACAAAATTCATGCGTACCCTCGTAAAATGAATTTCATATAATTTAGATTATTTATACAGTATTTTTATATGGCGCTGGCGGCCAAGGTCTGCCCGGCAATGGACACTTGGGCAGGACACCGTGCGGTTTTAGTCGGTTCATGCACGACATAACCGGGGGGGGGGGGGATCCCAAGGGATTTCCGCAAGTAAAAAAAAATGGGTAAGGTATTTGTGCGATCATTTTGTATGCTTATTTTTATATTTATATTTTACCGCCACACTCTCTAATTCCCTAACTCATTACCATTATCTACGTGAATTATGTTCAGCTTGTGGCGACCAAGTACGCGGTGACACTGACTATTAAATTTTCTCCTTCTTTCAGTCTTCCTCCAACCGAGCACAAATTCCAGTTGCACCCAAAGCCTTTTTCCTTGGAGCCCGGAATCCGATCACTTGCTCTTCTTTCCCATGATTTGGTTTACATACTTTAGTTTTTACGAGTACGACCTTTGAAAAAAGCCTACACCATAGCCTCATCCGTTAATCAGCAAGTGTACGGCTTGCAGGTAAGGTTGGCTTAGGCCCCGGAAATATTGGTAAGGAATAAAATATAGGCTATATTTTACTTACGACAAGATATTATTATGTGTATTTCTCACAATACAATAACTACTACAATTCTAAATCATAAAGGACCATTATTTAAACCATTAAACTAAGAAGCTTATTCTTTCTATTTTACAGATCATTTATTTAACAGTTTTGATAAAAATACTCCAAGATTTAGGTTTTATACCACTCCATTTAACATTAAAACATTTTATGTTTTAATGTTAACGACTGATTTCTTTCAAGCTTTTATTATATAAAAACACTACGACTGTCTGTCAGAGTTGTCACATCAAGACAAAATTAAATGAAAGAAGCTTCGTATTTTCAATAGCGACATTTCCTTCTCCCAACAGCCATTGTCAGCTATTCTCATGCCTTGTTTGGCGTGTAATTGAATAAGACGATTGCTATCACCAGTCTCAAAGAAAAGAATTTAATAACATACGATATAAACGTGACTCCGAATACATCGCGTTCAGCTATTTAAACGACACATCTTCGCGACGTGACGCAAGGTCTCGTTTTCCGAACATCGTATTTCCCGGCACAGTGAATAGTTTTTTATTTAAATAAAATTCCAATAATTTTAGCGCTTACCGTTCAGTGCGCCCACAGAGGGCGAATTCATTGTGTGAATGGCGAACACAGTAGTTATGCGTGACCAGCACGGAACAGTCCTAAAAATAAAAGCTTATTCAGCTGACTTATTTTAAGCCCGGTACAGAAAATATGTAAGGATTACACATATACTTTTTTCAATGACCCTTTATCATTGAGAAAAATAGAATTCTACATTCTATACATAGGGATTTTATTGAATGTTTCGTGTATGATGTAGTACTATTTGGTGAGCAAAGGCGCTCAACAAATAGTATATATACGGCGACTAATGGTTATCAATGCGTTTAACGCCCTATAAATCTTATAATATTATACTTTAATGTCATTTGTTCAGATATGCTTGAAACCCCCCTTATGGTATGTTGTACAGTCAGCATAAAAAGCAGATAATGATACCACAGATTTCAAAGGATTGCATTTGCGCATCATGCACAGAAGTTTGAGCTACTTATAGACGCTAAAAAATTATGTTTAAACAAGTATTAATAAGTAGAATCGCCTTTTTTCGAACTGCAGTTGCATGTTATTTCCAGAGCTACTCTATCGAATTTATTGATTATTATAAAATTTATTCATTATTCATGTGCTAGTGATTATATTGGGTAGAGTAAGCGCCGCAAATTATACGTAAATGAAATAAAACAATATATTATGTCTTTTAAAATCCCTATTCAACATGATTTTTTGACAAATATAAGTAGCTCAATCTTCGCTGTCAATGATGCACAAATACAAATCAACACATTATATACAAATAAGTTAAGTTCTTTAGGTCGTGGCCTTTAAAGGAAATTAATAAACGGCAACCAAACAAAACAATATAATGAAAGGGGCAAATAATCAAAGCGAAATGCGAAAAGGATCGGTCAAGTATTATGAGTTAAAATTTCCGCGGTGGCGGCCAAAATCCGCCGGTAACCCCGGGGTTATCCTTTTGTGGGCTTACCCGGGGTGCCCGGTAATGGACACTTGGGGAGGGCACCGTGTGGTTTTAGTCGGTCCGATTCTGACACGCCCACCCCATCATCGGCACCCATGGGGTGAAGCCCGTGGGGGTTAATACACGCTAAAAAAAAAGGTTCAGTACGCAAACTTAGTCACATACGTTAATAAATTAATTATACTCTACTATATATCTAATTATACATATAATGTAGGCATCGACTAAACACTACTTTACTTCCTATACAAATTTATGAAACAGATTTAAACGAATTGTCCTTAATTACCTAAGAGATGTAATAGGCTTTTATAGGAGCAACTACCGTCTGACCTCCTAACCCTGAGAGTGATGTGTATAAACTAGCCTTCCAGATATCACTTATATTTTTAACTGACTTCAAAGGAAGTTCACTGTTTTCCCTGTATGTTTCAGAAAAGTATTTGTTAAGGTTGAAGTTTACGTAGCTTACTTAAAAAATGAGATATGTTTGTCCGTGATAAGGTATCACGAGAATTAAAAATGTCAGTCTGACCTGTCAGAATAGTACCTAATGTAAGTAAACAAAACATAAGCGCTGCGTTCCAGCTACCATAACTTTTTTTTCTTTTTTTTTTCTGTTATTCTCAACTCAATATGTATTTTACGAAGTTCGTTTTCATCTGTGTACGGTTAACCATTTTATTTTTTATATTAAGTATCATGTAGTATAAATAATATTGTAGAGTTTGCAAGTGATTCAGTTCTAGTATGAATTTATTTTTATTTTTTCGTTTTTTGTTTTTAGATATTTTATCCTGGTGAATGTAATTAAATATTTGAGGTAACACGCAGCTGGTGGATGGACAGTTACGAAATATACGTAATAATAAAACCATAACTTACATTAAGTTATAGGTTTGCTGGCCCACTTATATAAGTAATTTTTATATTTATTAATTTATTTTGTCATATATATAAACATATATAGTATATATTATTTTCCTTTTTCTTTTGTTCAATGGTAAGCATTTACGATTCCAGCGACGATGAAAGTTTTGTAACAGCCAGTAGTAATGATAGTTTTACGAGTAAGCCTTCACTGGCTGCAATATATATATAATATAAATGCACAGAGTGTTCCGGCCCATTTCCCGGATATGCTGACTAGTTTTGACTGTAAAAATATCGATGCTATTCTTATTTCTGAATCTTTCTTAAATAAGAAGGCTTTAGGAAAGATTCAGAAATAAGAATAGCATCGATATTTTTACAGTCAAAACTAGTCAGCATATCCGGGAAATGGGCCGGAACACTCTGTGCATTTATATTATATATATATTGCAGCCAGTGAAGGCTTACTCGTAAAACTATCATTACTACTGGCTGTTACAAAACTTTCATCGTCGCTGGAATCGTAAATGCTTACCATTGAACAAAAGAAAAAGGAAAATAATATATACTATATATGTTTATATATATGACAAAATAAATTAATAAATATAAAAATTACTTATATAAGTGGGCCAACAAACCTATAGTTTTCAATCCACTGGAAATATGCCAGTGTGAAAAACTTAGGGATATTCCTGAGAGTCCTCAAATCCGTGAAGTTAGTCGCAAATTGTTTGCATCAGCGGGCTCCATGCACAGACTGCGTAACTTGCTACCAACGACCACTAAAATTGCGCTTGCAGAATCTCTTCTTCTTTCTCTTCTTGACTATGCCGATGTCAGCTATCTCGACGTCACCGAGGAGCAACTCGATAAGCTTGAGCGCCGTCAAAACTTTTGCATTAGATTTATATTTGGTCTACGCAAATATGATCACGTATCAGAGTTTCGCCAATTGCTCAAGTGGCTCCCAATTCGACTTCAACGGAATGCTCATATTCTTTCGATGCTTTATAGTATTCTCTTTAATCCCAATACTCCCACTTATTTAAAAGAACGTTTCGTATTCCTCAATGACACACATTTAAGATCCTTGAGGTCGTCAGAATCGTTGGAATTGGCAGTACCTAGGCATTCTACGATTTTTTATGATAAATCGTTTACTGTACAGGCGGTACGGTTATGGAATGCACTGCCATTATCGATTAGACGGGCACAATCATTGGCCATCTTCAAAAGGATGGTAAAAGAGCACTACCTGGGCCTATAGTCTCCCCCATTCCTTGTTCGCGTTATGTGCTGTCTTAACTTTCGTGCGAGGTATTAAAATATTATATGTAGGCTTAGTATGTATGTTTGGAAATTTGGTACGTAATATATGAATGATTTATATTATGTACGATTATATGTAGGTGTCGTAATTATGTATCATTATATGCTTATTTGTAGGTATATGTACGTACTAAATTGTAATACGTGTTTGTAATCCAATCTATTTATTATATGACTACGTTAGTTCTCTTTTATTTCCTGTTACATCAATAGCTACCCAATGTACGATTTAGCTTATTTAGGATTCATGTCCATCCAAAGGTTGCCTGTAAGATATTGCTTTTAGCGATAAGGCCGCCATTTGTATATATGTTAATTAAGTTTACGATATATGCTCATTCTGATTGGTGTACAATAAAGTTTATATCTATCTATCTATCACGAGTTTTGGGAGGCAATCGCACCGCCATCAAGCCCCAAATGAAATATTTGGGGCTCTTGCTCGACGGCCGATGGGACTTCGGAGAGCACATCCGAAGTCTGGCCCCCAAATTGAAGGGCACAGCTTTCGTGTGGTCCATGACCATGTATGGGTGCCCAATATGGGCAGGGGCCCTGAAGGCCAGAAGTGTGATGGCCAACAGGGCCATCCGCGGGTACCGCACGATCTCGCGAGGCGGCGAGTCTCCTTGCTGGAACTCCGCCATGGGACCTGGAGGAGAGAGCCGTTTCGCAACTGTACCAGTGACGAAAGGAGGCGCGGGAACAGGGACGGAACCCCGAGCCTCACGAAATCGAGGCCGAGCAGTCCCAACTCCGCCAGGCCATGGTGTAGTGGAAGGAACGATTTGGGCGACCAAGCGAGGGCACGCCGCAGTAGCGGCGGTAAGGCCCGACATGGAGGATTGGCTAGAGAGGCGACACGGAAGCCTCTCGTACCGACTGATGCAGGTGATCTCCGGTAAGGGGAGCTTCGGGGACCACCTGCATCGGATCAGGAAGGAGCCTACGCTTGAGTGCCATCACTGCGACGCGAGCGAGGACTCGGGGCTGCACACGCTGGCGGATTGCCCGGCGTGGGAGGTGCCGAGGCATGATATTGTGGCAGCCATCGGGATGGGAGCCCTCTCGCTCGGCAGCATGATTGCGGTAATGGTGCGGAGCGCGAGCGCGTGGGTCGCCGCCGCATCCTTCTGCGAGCATGTAATGCTCGAGAAGGAGATGGCGGAGCACGCCCGGGAGAGATTTAGAACTCTCCCGGCCCTCCGAGCCCGCAACATGCTCGCCGCGCGTCGCAGGCGACTCAGGCGCCGGATGTCGCTTAACGACCTTCGTCCTCCATGAGCGCAGGCCTGGGGGTGGCAGGTGAGGCCACCTTTCACCCCATCAAATGCAGGCTGGGACCCGAGATTTTTATATAAAAAAAATAGAACTGACTTCAAAAACCAACAAAGGACTAAAAAGTGAAAAATAACTAAATTACGTATTTAATTCAACAGACAAAACCCTCATAAGACTTTCCTGTTGAAGTCAGTGCCAAATCCATGGAGACGTCAACCCACATGTTTTGTGTCACTATGGTTACACATTGCATTCAATGCCCCGGGAAGACTTATGATGTGGCAGGACTATGCGAGTGGACTCAGCCTACATTTCTGCCTATTGGTCCTATTGCCTCTTTGATTTGGCACCGACTTTAAACGGAAAGACTTATGAGCGTTTTTGTCTTTTGAATCAAATATGTAATTCAGTTAATCTTCACTTTTTAGTCCCTTCTTGATTATTGAAGTCGGTTCTATGTTTTCATATAAAAATTATTTATATATAATTATAATTATCAACTCTATGCGGTTAAAGTACTACAAATTGCATCATAATTCTTTTGGATATACGAGTAGTTAGGGTAAAACAGATTTTCGGTAAATGTTTTATATAGAACGGGAGTGTGTGGGGTCAGATGGAACGGGCAATAAATCTGTTAAAATGACAGTATAGGAGCTATAACACGCGATCGCTGGTGTGTGTGTTTGATAATGGCTCGACACCTGCCGTTGAAACCGCAAAAATGTGTCTAGCGATACCCATTCCAATCGTTCCGAATATTCTCTTAGATTCAGTTAGTGAACGATATTCAAGTTTAGTCTCTTTAATATAGATTTTTTATAGGTTACAGATCCATTTGGGTTTGTTATTCATTCATTACAAACTCAAATTAAAAAGAATCCAGTGCATGTCAACAATTCGTCATCATGATAGCAATAAGTTCATTATGAGTAGCATTTTATTGCAGTATTGAGCTTTTTGAAGTTAAATTTTTACAAAAATGTAGTTGTGTCAAACACAATACTAATAATTATGTGGTCTTATTTAACTACGGCTCTTTACGGTCTACCTACACACAAGTACTTCTCCAGTAAAAAAAAAACAGATATCCTTCTCCACAACAACAATATTAACAAATCCTAACCAATTAAGTGCTCATGTGTTTACTTTTAAGCTTTTATTCCCTTCTATCTAATTCTAAAAATAAAAAAAAGTATTCGGCTACAATTGAAACTAGATTTGCTTCCATCGATTCTCTTGTTCTTTAGATTCATTCACTCCGGAATGAATGAAAGTATAGCACTGATTGAACGACACAGACAAAAGACTTGCATTATCCTGTAAGTGGCGTGATCCGATGAATGCCTATTCGAATCTCTTTATATCGGAGACTTTCGAAGTACGCCGATTTTTCATGAACGTGGGATAGGATCGCATAAAACAGTCACGTCTTTTTTTAGTGTCAGTGGCTTCAGTAGGACTCGATCCTTAACAATATCATAACCGGGCTAAAAAAATATATCGAGAGAGCCTCTGTACATCGGTTTATTGAATTTCTCAGTGAAAAGGGTTCACTGACTGTAAATTCTTAGTTTCTTTGCGACTTTCCTTGTAATCGACTTGTTTATTATCCTCTCAAAAGACAAAATTTACATGAAAATTGCTTTCTTGGCTTTCAAGATCTTATATGTTACGACTTCAAATATAAATTTGAAAACTTATTACACAAAAGTCATTTCTTAAAGATTTTCTTTCGTAGAAATCGAAACATTTTGAATAACTTGTGTCACAATGTGACCTGAATATACTAATAGTTGAAATATCTTGAATGCATTAACAAAAAGAAAAAAGAATTACAATTTTGCTCCTAACTAGCTGTTGCCCGCGACTTCGTTCGCGTTAAATTCGGAATAGATCAAGGAATGTTTACCTATTTCATCGTTATATTTGCAAAAATCATTGTATTGTAATAAATTCTACCCGGTTCCCTTATATAATAGCGTGATGATATTTATTACCAACGGTTGAGTTTCTAAGTAAGTATCTTTTATACATAGGTAACTCTGTAGTTTTAAGTCTTACTCTTCACCTTTTAGCTATACCTAGTGACGATGACTTCGGACTATGATTTATAGTCCGAACGTTGCCCATGTCTGAGCTCTATCGAACTGCAGAATTTCGCGATGATCTTCACGTCTGTATCTGTTCAGCGGTTTTCAAGTAATGCTCAGACATCGATATTAAAAAGCAGACAAACAGGCAAAAATTCTAAAAATCATGTTTTTGGCATCGGTATCGTTCCTAGACATAAAAATAGTTTTTAGAAAAAAATAATCATTGTACAGTTTTCACCTCGTTACGATTTTATTATATGTATAGAAGACAACGTCCAAAAAACATATTACCTATATTCCACAAATAAATCATCCGCTTGGGCAAATCAAATAATGTAGACCGAACAGTTAAACCTCTGGAGTCGTTAAACGAATTTCGTTGAAATAGCTACAAACTGGAGCGAGGAGGAGAATTTTCTAGAAGTTTGTTTTGTTGTAAAGGATATATATATTCTTCGGCGGCATAGACAGGCACGAACGAATATTGTGCGGTTACACTCGGTACAAGTCTGACATACCCATCTCACCACCGTTAACAACGAGGGCCTGTTCACATCACCACGTCACGACGTCGTCGTCGTGGAACGGTGCGGTACCATCGCGCGGCGCGTTGCCGTGACGTGGAAATTAACGTTGCCGTACCGTAAAAATGTACGTCATCACGCCGCATAGTTACACGTCGCCGTGCCTTGTAAATTTTCGGTACATTCTTCACTAAATACCAGATAAATAGAAGTCTCGTTGTAGATATGTACCGCACAAAACGTATTCTGCTTCTGTTGTTATTAAAAAGACAGAGAGAGAAGTTGGGGAAAAAAAAAGTAAAAGGACAATACTGGGTGCACCCATATCTTTCAATTAAAAAAAAAAAGAAAAGAAAGAAAGTGATGGAAATATAGAATTCTTAAGAAAAAAAATACAATTTTAAATGGGTAAACTAATGTTAACAACCCATTCTACTTTGAATTTTAAAGTTTATTCAATGTGACTGAAATTTGAGGTTTTTATGTCTCTGGGGACTCCACTAACTATATTGTTCCGTCTTTATGAACCTCATAAATACACACATACTGCACTAAAAATAGGTTTTCAAAAACTTATCTTAAAGTTTAGAATCACTTTTTAGAATTTAAAACTGTCAAACATAAGTATCAACTAGTTTACTAAGAGCGGACATCACTAGTGAAAATCCGTTTAACTAAGCGGTTTTGTCAAGTTTTACTCAATGAATGTCATTGAGTAAAACGTGATAAATCAGTTTAGATTGAATTAAACCCGTTTATATTCATTGGTGAAATCTGCTCGAAGTCCCTCAAGTCCGTTGAGCGGTAATAATATATTCATACCAAATATTTGTGGGTTCGCAACGATGAACTATTAATATAGTGCCTTCAAAACTAACTTATGTATAATGCTTTAGTTTTCATTAGGTCTTCAGGTACCGAAATAGATTGATGAGACCGTTTGACGTCACAATTAGGTCTCGGTTTGAGCCGGCGTTTTTTCTACCCATCGCTTGGCCTGGATAATTGGACCGAATGTTTTCGTCCGTTCGCCCTAATGACAGGCACTTTTCTTTACCAGCGGGACATGCCAGCTTTTATTGAGCCGTTTGCGTTTAGCCCCCAAACAATTGGTGACTGGCTTTATACTTTTTAAATCTAAATAATGTTTGAGGATTTTTATAGGATCGTTAAATCAACTTTACTGTACCAGTGTACCGTATCTACATTATTTTTTTGCCTTAGAAATCTGCATCTTTTGTTCAAAAGCCACCTTAATTTTTTCATTGAATTTTAGGTATTTGCGCTTTTTTGTGAATTGAAAGAAAGAAAAACTAATAAGTCTACAAATATACTAGATAATCATAAATATGTTGCATTGTTTAATGTATTTAACGCAATGAACGTTTTTTTTTAAATATAAACCAACCAATCCTATTGTCTCTCATGCTATACGGAATAAAACTAGCTGAGATCTCAAATAATAAGATCTGTAGAACTTGATCAGTAAAACTTCTTTAAGTCAAAGTTACTCTCAATAACGTTGCATAAACAAACACTCCAAGTGGATCGAAAATTCGTACAATATGTATGACGCGACTGAAGTATGTAAAAAGGATCTCCATCCTCGACTGTTCCAATCTAAGTAATTGAGCGGTACTAAAATATGTACACATCTATTTATACTTAGGTGTTTTTGCGTAGGGTCGCGTGGGAGGTCGGTATCGATATATTTCGCTGTCCGTCGATGCGTCACATCGGCGTTACCGATAGATTGATCACCGCGTTGAATGACGTTCTCATTTCGGCTCGCTGTACGCAGGGTCCAGCTATATTTTATTACAAACATACAATTGTGAATATTAGAATCCTCCTTGTTGCAAGCATTTTTTCTTAATATTTTTTCACTTTCATATGCGTAGATATGAAAGTGAAAAATATAATCCTAATAAAATTGAAATATCCTCTAAGTGAAAAGTAAGGAATACGCTACAAATCACTCCAATGAAAGCAGTTCTCATTGTTCCAAACGATTTCTGTCACGTTAGTGCATTAGCTTCCTCTGTGCCATATGAATACAAAACGGTTTTTTATTGAAACATCGATGTTTAACCTTCAACCTTGACTTGGTTTTCGATTTGATCCCTTTTAAGGCTTCCGAATCTTATTCGATTATGTAATTGTAATCATATATAAGGATTACAATTACAACATAAAAAGGTATATAAATATGTTATCTGCGTTTCAGAACCTATATATTAGGCTACGCTTAGTTTGTGTCTATCTGTAGCTATGTAATAATTTTCTAGAATATTTATTTATTTTATTTATTATGTGCAAAGCTTAGTATAAGTACATGGAATGAGATCTCTTAATATTCAAAAGTTAAGACTAAAGCTTAACTTTTTGTAAACAATCTAGTCCAATATTCGTGATTAATCCGACCTTAGACAATGGTTTTCAAATGTATTTCTTTTAAGGAAATAAAATCAGTTTTATTTAAGATCAAGATAACACAAGGAATTACCTTTGGTTTGTTTTTGTTTTTATTCCGTCGTGACGCCAGCCCTCGCTATTCATCTGGATTTTAAGATTATTTTTGATGTTGATTGTTTTGTTTGTAAATTGCCAGAGACAAAAAGCCTCTATGTCGTTTTCTTATAAACAAAAAAAATTACTGGTAACGTATATTGTGCGATAAAAACTTGCTTAACTACCTAGCATCATTTTTATCCGAAGGCTTTCGTTAAAAATGTCTCGTCGGCCACTAACGTTTCATGTGACATGGTAAATCCCTTGGTGCAGAGGCGTCACTTGCGAAAAAACTGTCAAGAGCGTTTTTAAAGAATGATTGTCGTATGACAGGATTGACCGCGCAGGCGAATGTAACAATTCCATAAATGGCAATGACTGCTTTTGTTTTTCACCAATTGTAACAAACAAATTGTGACTGTCTGTAGTTATGCGAATATTTAATGATCCCTATCAACAACAAAACGTTATGAGCAAATAAAAATTAGAACATCCTCCTCATTCTAGAGAGAGTAGAGTCCAAGAGTGAACCCTGGGCTCTAAAGTGCAAACTTTAGAGACTAGGGGTTCACTCCTCCACGATTGGGTTTATTTTGGCTTTTTAGCTAATCTCTGACCCTCCAATCGCGAGAGGAAAACCTGCACCAGAGCCTCGCCCATCAATTAGTAGGCGTACTGGCTTACAGGGGAGTTCGGTTAGGGTCTCAAAGATCTTTGATCGGACCCTAAATACCTGGCTTTCCAAATGTTATAATTTTAAAATAAATAAATAAATACTGTCAGTTGATTAGATCTAGATTACATTGATTGTCCATAATTCAGAAGTCTTTAAAATTTCACGAAAACTATGGGTGGTTTTTGATATTGTTTTGGCATCATTGACACAGTTCTGTAACTATATTAAGTCACGTTGTTGGTAGCTATCAGCATTGAGGCGCACATAAGTATGCCATAAGTATGCCATAAAAAACATATTACCTATATTCCACAAATAAATCATCCGCTTGGGCAAATCAAATAATGTAGACCGAACAGTTAAACCTCTGGAGTCGTTAAACGAATTTCGTTGAAATAGCTACAAACTGGAGCGAGGAGGAGAATTTTCTAGAAGTTTGTTTTGTTGTAAAGGATATATATATTCTTCGGCGGCATAGACAGGCACGAACGAATATTGTGCGGTTACACTCGGTACAAGTCTGACATACCCATCTCACCACCGTTAACAACGAGGGCCTGTTCACATCACCACGTCACGACGTCGTCGTCGTGGAACGGTGCGGTACCATCGCGCGGCGCGTTGCCGTGACGTGGAAATTAACGTTGCCGTACCGTAAAAATGTACGTCATCACGCCGCATAGTTACACGTCGCCGTGCCTTGTAAATTTTCGGTACATTCTTCACTAAATACCAGATAAATAGAAGTCTCGTTGTAGATATGTACCGCACAAAACGTATTCTGCTTCTGTTGTTATTAAAAAGACAGAGAGAGAAGTTGGGGAAAAAAAAAGTAAAAGGACAATACTGGGTGCACCCATATCTTTCAATTAAAAAAAAAAAGAAAAGAAAGAAAGTGATGGAAATATAGAATTCTTAAGAAAAAAAATACAATTTTAAATGGGTAAACTAATGTTAACAACCCATTCTACTTTGAATTTTAAAGTTTATTCAATGTGACTGAAATTTGAGGTTTTTATGTCTCTGGGGACTCCACTAACTATATTGTTCCGTCTTTATGAACCTCATAAATACACACATACTGCACTAAAAATAGGTTTTCAAAAACTTATCTTAAAGTTTAGAATCACTTTTTAGAATTTAAAACTGTCAAACATAAGTATCAACTAGTTTACTAAGAGCGGACATCACTAGTGAAAATCCGTTTAACTAAGCGGTTTTGTCAAGTTTTACTCAATGAATGTCATTGAGTAAAACGTGATAAATCAGTTTAGATTGAATTAAACCCGTTTATATTCATTGGTGAAATCTGCTCGAAGTCCCTCAAGTCCGTTGAGCGGTAATAATATATTCATACCAAATATTTGTGGGTTCGCAACGATGAACTATTAATATAGTGCCTTCAAAACTAACTTATGTATAATGCTTTAGTTTTCATTAGGTCTTCAGGTACCGAAATAGATTGATGAGACCGTTTGACGTCACAATTAGGTCTCGGTTTGAGCCGGCGTTTTTTCTACCCATCGCTTGGCCTGGATAATTGGACCGAATGTTTTCGTCCGTTCGCCCTAATGACAGGCACTTTTCTTTACCAGCGGGACATGCCAGCTTTTATTGAGCCGTTTGCGTTTAGCCCCCAAACAATTGGTGACTGGCTTTATACTTTTTAAATCTAAATAATGTTTGAGGATTTTTATAGGATCGTTAAATCAACTTTACTGTACCAGTGTACCGTATCTACATTATTTTTTTGCCTTAGAAATCTGCATCTTTTGTTCAAAAGCCACCTTAATTTTTTCATTGAATTTTAGGTATTTGCGCTTTTTTGTGAATTGAAAGAAAGAAAAACTAATAAGTCTACAAATATACTAGATAATCATAAATATGTTGCATTGTTTAATGTATTTAACGCAATGAACGTTTTTTTTTAAATATAAACCAACCAATCCTATTGTCTCTCATGCTATACGGAATAAAACTAGCTGAGATCTCAAATAATAAGATCTGTAGAACTTGATCAGTAAAACTTCTTTAAGTCAAAGTTACTCTCAATAACGTTGCATAAACAAACACTCCAAGTGGATCGAAAATTCGTACAATATGTATGACGCGACTGAAGTATGTAAAAAGGATCTCCATCCTCGACTGTTCCAATCTAAGTAATTGAGCGGTACTAAAATATGTACACATCTATTTATACTTAGGTGTTTTTGCGTAGGGTCGCGTGGGAGGTCGGTATCGATATATTTCGCTGTCCGTCGATGCGTCACATCGGCGTTACCGATAGATTGATCACCGCGTTGAATGACGTTCTCATTTCGGCTCGCTGTACGCAGGGTCCAGCTATATTTTATTACAAACATACAATTGTGAATATTAGAATCCTCCTTGTTGCAAGCATTTTTTCTTAATATTTTTTCACTTTCATATGCGTAGATATGAAAGTGAAAAATATAATCCTAATAAAATTGAAATATCCTCTAAGTGAAAAGTAAGGAATACGCTACAAATCACTCCAATGAAAGCAGTTCTCATTGTTCCAAACGATTTCTGTCACGTTAGTGCATTAGCTTCCTCTGTGCCATATGAATACAAAACGGTTTTTTATTGAAACATCGATGTTTAACCTTCAACCTTGACTTGGTTTTCGATTTGATCCCTTTTAAGGCTTCCGAATCTTATTCGATTATGTAATTGTAATCATATATAAGGATTACAATTACAACATAAAAAGGTATATAAATATGTTATCTGCGTTTCAGAACCTATATATTAGGCTACGCTTAGTTTGTGTCTATCTGTAGCTATGTAATAATTTTCTAGAATATTTATTTATTTTATTTATTATGTGCAAAGCTTAGTATAAGTACATGGAATGAGATCTCTTAATATTCAAAAGTTAAGACTAAAGCTTAACTTTTTGTAAACAATCTAGTCCAATATTCGTGATTAATCCGACCTTAGACAATGGTTTTCAAATGTATTTCTTTTAAGGAAATAAAATCAGTTTTATTTAAGATCAAGATAACACAAGGAATTACCTTTGGTTTGTTTTTGTTTTTATTCCGTCGTGACGCCAGCCCTCGCTATTCATCTGGATTTTAAGATTATTTTTGATGTTGATTGTTTTGTTTGTAAATTGCCAGAGACAAAAAGCCTCTATGTCGTTTTCTTATAAACAAAAAAAATTACTGGTAACGTATATTGTGCGATAAAAACTTGCTTAACTACCTAGCATCATTTTTATCCGAAGGCTTTCGTTAAAAATGTCTCGTCGGCCACTAACGTTTCATGTGACATGGTAAATCCCTTGGTGCAGAGGCGTCACTTGCGAAAAAACTGTCAAGAGCGTTTTTAAAGAATGATTGTCGTATGACAGGATTGACCGCGCAGGCGAATGTAACAATTCCATAAATGGCAATGACTGCTTTTGTTTTTCACCAATTGTAACAAACAAATTGTGACTGTCTGTAGTTATGCGGATATTTAATGATCCCTATCAACAACAAAACGTTATGAGCAAATAAAAATTAGAACATCCTCCTCATTCTAGAGAGAGTAGAGTCCAAGAGTGAACCCTGGGCTCTAAAGTGCAAACTTTAGAGACTAGGGGTTCACTCCTCCACGATTGGGTTTATTTTGGCTTTTTAGCTAATCTCTGACCCTCCAATCGCGAGAGGAAAACCTGCACCAGAGCCTCGCCCATCAATTAGTAGGCGTACTGGCTTACAGGGGAGTTCGGTTAGGGTCTCAAAGATCTTTGATCGGACCCTAAATACCTGGCTTTCCAAATGTTATAATTTTAAAATAAATAAATAAATACTGTCAGTTGATTAGATCTAGATTACATTGATTGTCCATAATTCAGAAGTCTTTAAAATTTCACGAAAACTATGGGTGGTTTTTGATATTGTTTTGGCATCATTGACACAGTTCTGTAACTATATTAAGTCACGTTGTTGGTAGCTATCAGCATTGAGGCGCACATAAGTATGCCGGTAGGCAGCCTATATGATATTATTAAACTCAGGCGCATATCTGCTAGAGTGACGCTAAAAATTACGTGACCGTGTTGCACAATTGAAGTTTCCTCTGAAAAATCGCTGTCCTAAAATTCTGAGCTTATCCTGTACGAATAAAGGAAAAAATTGCTACGGAGTCTGCGGACCACTCCTCGGAGCGTCCCGAATAAATTATGTTGATGAAACTTTTAGTTTGAGTGTTATACACTAGTCCTGGCGATCGTTTTAATAGTCTTTTAATATGAATTTCAAAGTTGCTTCATTAGCTAATATTAGGTTAGATTAATATAAGGGTATTAGATTAGATTGAAATTTAAATTATACAATCAAACAAGTTCGCATACCCAGTAGGTATACTCAGATCTTTTAAAGTGTGTTTCCTAGAATACTTGTCATTGAGGCTCATATAAGTTGCTAGTGAAAGATATATTACTTTTCTTAGTGAATCATCACTATACAGTATAAAAAAAGTCGCTTCCTGCTCTGTCTGTCCCTATGAATGTTTAGATCTTTAAAGCTACGCAATGGATTTTAAAGCGATTTTTTAGGGTTCCGTAGCCAAATGGCAAAAAACGGAACCCTTATAGATTCGTCATGTCTGTCTGTCTGTCCGTTCATATGTAACAGCCACTTTTTTTTTAAAACTATAAGAACTATGCTGTTGAAACTTGGTAAGTAGATGTATTCTGTGAACCGCATTAAGATTTTCACACAAAAATAGAAAAAAGAACATTAAATTTTTGGGGGTACTTAGAACTGAAACTCAAACATTTTTTTTTCATCAAACCTATACTTGTTTAGCTTATTTATGGATAGGTCTTCAAAAATAATATTCAGGTTTCTAAAATAATTCTTTCTTTCTCTAAACTGAATAGTTTGCGCGAGAGATACTTCCAAAGTGGTAAAATGTGTGTCTCTTATTTTAGAAGTTACAGGGGGGGGGGGGGGGCTGTAACTTGTAGTATTTCCAACTGAGTTTTACCCACTAGCGTACGACTGATTATTGTGCTACAATTGCTAAGTACTTTAGCTTATTCCATGCAAAGAGTAAAAACAACAAGAAAAAATGACAATACATAAGATTAATGGGTGAAAGTCTTGTACGCAGACATCACAAACGTATGTTTACCATGTAAACTTCCACCGAAAATTGGTTTTGAACGAGATCTAGTAAGTAGTTTTTTTAATACGTCATAAATAAACCATAATTTACCTTTCATTCAATCAACTCAAATATTTAAAAAAACATTATTATATTACTTGCTGTTACGGAACCCTTCATCGGCGATTCCAACTTACACTTGGCCGCTTTTTTAATAGATAGTGATTCAAGAGGATCGTTTATATGTAAAATACGTGCATAATATCGTACAGAAACACTGATATTTTTAGAGGTTTCTGATGTGATGTCGTAAATAAACACATTTTTTGAGCTTACATTGCAGACTAGCGTGATAGATATGTTTATCTCTTAGGGATAACCCACAATGGGGTGTGTGTTGGGTAACCTCCTCGAGTGTCGCTCCGATTCCGATCCCGCTGCAGTCCGGGGGGAACGGAATCGGAGCGGCCGGTACACCCTGGGCGGCGGTCAATGGCTTCCCCTTCATAGGGTTGGCATTGATCGTCGGCCAATACCCAACGTGGCGGGAACACATCGCTCTCCGTACTCCTCTGCTTTCAGAGGAGACAGGATGAGCGATGCTGTTAGTGGTGAGATGGCCCAGGGTCAGTCGGGGTGCGAGGGATATGCTCTATGGGTAACCTTACACCCCGGCGTCTGAAAACCCGAGACGGCGTGCGGTTTTAGTCGGTGCAAGCCCGACATAACCGCCCCCGCTGACCGGCGGGGGGGTATCCGAAGGGATTTCCGCACGACAAAAAAAAAAAAAAAAAAAAAAAAAAAAAGGTATCCGAAGGGATTTCCGCACGATAAACAAAAAAAAAAAAGGGATAACCCACAATAACTAGGTCTGCAAGGCGAATCGCTGCTTGTAATGTTGAGCTGAGTGAGACATCGTGATTCTTGTTCAATAGATTTGACCGCTATTGCGGAATCAGATTTTGAAAATTTTAAACAGTGATCATTCCTCCGTGGCAAGTCCGATTTTGAAAATTCTTTTTGAAAGTCACAACTCTGGACATGCTTTCTGAGCGTGTAAAGTTTGGTCACAGTGTCTCGGGCGGTTGTTATGTAATTCCATCTGGAATTTTTTTAACGGTGATCATTCCTCTGTGGTAGCATTACATTTTCAAAAAATATCCATAAACCTTCCTCTGATTGACCTCTTTAATCATGCCAAATTTGGTTCTGATTGGATTAGTAGTTTAGGAGGAGACCTGTGACAAAGAAAATCCTGAAGTCTGGTATGAGGAGCTTTCGCTCGACTTCGTCTCACTCAGCTCAACTAGTTTTTATCCTTTACTAGCGACCCGCCCCGGCTTCGCACGGGTGCAATGGATGTTATAATACATATAAACCTTCCTCTTTAATCACTCTATCTATTGAAATAAAACCGCATCAAAATCCGTTGCGTAGTTTTAAAGATTTAAGCATACATAGGGACATAGGGACAGAGAAAGCGAATTTGTTTTATACTATGTAGTGATTTTTTATGAGAAATAATGGCTTATTTACGTAGCGATTTTAAGCAATACAGAATTAATCCTTATCCAATAACATGTTTCTATATTCTAATGACAAAAACTGTGAACGTTGTATCTAAAACATTCTGTAGTATATTTAGTATCAGCATTACATCCGTGCGAAGCCGGGGCTTGTCGCTAGTATATTATAAAATACTATTGAAAGTTGAGAACCTTGGGTTTCCCGCATTCAAGCTATCGTTCTGAAAAGTGATAACCCTGTTTATTGAATATGAAAAGTGATTTAAAGATACCCTATAACCACAGTATTGTATCTTAAAATGCACATATACTGTACGAGTATCGTAAAGTGGGCATTGCACGGTGGCAGCTTGTATCAACGTATCGTGAGATAAACGAATGGCCAGTAAAGTTCACGTCGAATAAAATGATTAAATTTATACGACCGTTTCACGGTTATTAAACCCGCCCATCGCAGCCACTCCCCATGAAATGAAACTGGAGACGCATTAATTCAAGTGCAACACGAAAAATGCATTAGCGGCGGGGGTAGACCATTCGTCATTGTCCTGCAATATGTCATTTGAGATATGTAGCTGTATGAATTCTCGGAAATTGACTTTAAAAATAATTTATTTTTCTATTTAGGTATATGTACACAGTTGAATATTTCATTTCGTGCATACTAACTAACGCCAAACAATGAAGGATACATTAATTGTTGAAAGAATCTAAAGCAATTTTTTTTTGTTGTAATATAATCCTAGGATTATACTATTAGTCGAAACCTTTAAAACATCTAGTTTTATTTTAGAAAGGTACGAAATTATAAAAAACACCTAAATATAATCACCATCCATGTCCCTTTAATAAACCCATGAAATTTTGTAAAAAGTGTACTAGTACTATCTTGAAAATGGTGTCTAAAAAGGGCGTTGACACTCTTTCCCAATAGTTTTTGGTGCCAAGTAATAAGAGGCAAACCTATTGCTGTCGATTTAGTGTTTTTATCTAGTTCCGGGCTGCTATTGAGAATATTATAACAAATAATATTTGTTTTCCAACGTAGGAACAGGACCCTTATGTGTAGCACTTGAACTAGCTGCCACTGTACCAATTTTGACATGAGTAAAATCAATAGTGATTTTAATATCTACAAACTACTTTATTTTAGGATCTACTTTAAAATTTCCTTTGGCATCATGGGTTTTCTAATAATTCATTTATCTTTATCCTACAGAGTATCGCTGTGTAATTATATTATCATCCTCCAAGCGATTGCCCGATGGCGTCAAAAGTTTACACTCTGGAATCCGAGAACCACTTATTATTATTTTTGTTTGGGCATTTTTACAAATGGGCATTTCTGAATCAACGATTGTCAGTGACAAAATTTCGTTGTAAAATCATTCGTTTTAAAAACAATTGTACTTACCAGTTTTATAAAGTTAATAGAATTAAATTAAAAACACGTGTTCAGATTAATATTGTAAGTACAGCTACTGAGTGTTTTCGGAGCTCCACTAAGATCTTCGGAGCCCAATCCAATCTTACCTGCAAGTCGGTATACCAGCGCAGACTGTCTTTAGGGGTTAGGCGGTCAGATGGCAGCCACTTCCATTAAAACCTTATTTATAAGCTAAACCTAAAGAAGGAAAAGGAATAAGCGGGCATAAAAAGTAAGCCTTGGTTAAGAAGTATTGCTTTTGTCGTTTCCTGGCCGCCACATAAATACTGCCATGAATTTATAAAAATACATTATATCACAAGGCTATGTCTTTAGTAATTATGAATGACAATGACGAAAGTTATTATTCTAAATGTAGCAGTTCACGATTAACATGACCATTTGTTTATAAACTTAAAACAGGATAATGGTTTAACAAAGATTTAATTCAGCTAGCTGCTAGTGTCAATATTAGACAAGTTGTTTAGGATAAAAATTGGCTCTTGGTTTGGTGGTAGGGCGGGAATGAATTTTGATTTTCCAATTTGTAGGGTTTGAATTTGATGTAGTGGAAAGAAATTAGCACCGACATAAGAGAAATTAGTTAAATACATGCATATTATGCATATACTTGTTTAGGATAAAAATTGGCTCTTGGTTTGGTGGTAGGGCGGGAATGAATTTTGATTTTCCAATTTGTAGGGTTTGAATTTGATGTAGTGGAAAGAAATTAGCACCGACATAAGAGAAATTAGTTAAATACATGCATATTATGCATATACTTAAGCATCAAAACCATTATATTTTTATCTTTATTTATTTCATGGTTTATCACCCAGTAAGGATATGTCAACTCCATTGTACCTTCGTCAAGACCAATGCAAAGGGGAAAGTCCCATCCAAAACGGGATGTAAGGTCACGTTAGGACATGTTTGATGCTAGAAATGCTACTATAGATTAACAGTGCAATTGCTGATGAAAGTTATAACATGTCAACGTTAGTTTCTTGCAGTTTCAACTTTACCTCAACTTTATCAAGACTATCAAGGTAACTTTTACAACTAGATCAACTAGTTAAGTGAGAACATACCACATCAAATACTCATCATCAGTAACTTCCGGTCCATGCTTTTAGAATAAGAGAATTTTATTCTTAACCATTAATCTAGTTATAGGTATAGTGCAGTTTAAGATTAACTCAAAATCGGTTAAGCCCTGAAGGAGCAAATTTGAGACGAACGCGGTTAAAATATGTAATGAGCAAGGTTTTCAAATACTGTTCTATTACAACCAACTTTGTTCTTTATCAGCGCAAGTTTTATAACTTTTGCCTCTAATTATACAGGGTATCATTTGCAAATAGAGATTTACTATTATAAAAGTTTTTTCATTGGGTAGAATAGGTAAAAAGAATGAAATTGGTATACCAGTATACCGTGCGATACTGTAACGTACATACCAAATGGTCAACCTGCTGTGGCTATACTCATTGCCTTAAACACGATTGTCAGAAACGTGGCAGCCGACGTTAATGGCTTATTTACAGCTAGCTCGCTAGCTAGAAAGTTGGCTCGATTTATTAAGTATGTGATACCAGACAGACACACATGTACCGTGTTACCTTAGTCTGGTTACAGTTTTATAAACTTTATACTTGTTAAAGACTACTGGTAACGTGGGCCATATAGTACTAGCACAGACGAGCGAATTCTTTCTTACAGTCGACAGCCGTCTAGACAGATCAATCGTGCGGGGTAAGCAGGATGACGGGAGGCGAGGTAGCGTACTGAGTAGCTATACATTTACTCGGTACTAACGATTCAGGGCTGTTCTTCTTCAAAATTCATATGTAAGATCACCTTTAATGTTTGAAAAAAAAAAGACTGGATGACATCATCTCGTTTAAGTGGGAATTTGAAATTTCATCACTGAAATAATAAAAATAGGCATATGTTGTCATGAAAAGTTGATCCAATAACTTAGAGGAAAATACGTCTTCATTTAAAATCAAGAAATTCTTTAGGACATTTATTTCAATATTATATTTCATAAATTACACATTTATTGTCAAAGTCAACGTAACGTTAGCATAGGATTTTCAGATAAGTTTGAAATAATAATGAATATCGATCAATAACTTGAAATGTCTTAACAATATTATCTAGTTTTATATAGTAAACTTATACTAGTCAGTTAAATATATTAATAGAATATTACATTACATTTTGTTAAGTGCTTGCGCTGCTGCGTTATTTCTGAAGGCTCTCTTTTTTTGGCAGTGGGATAATTGTTTTCTTGCGTACCTACTCATGTGAGTGACGGGGTTTCCAACAGCCCATGCACTTAAATTCCGGATATTACAGTCGATACTATAGATACTATTAAATTCACAAATATACCTTCAGAATCACAGTTTTTGAAGTGAAAAAAATGTACTTTAGCAGCGTTGTGCACTTTTTTTGTAATGGGTAAAAAAGGTTAAACTCGCGTCAGTAAACACGTGACCTGATCGTAAGACAAAAAATATAGAAGCACTGTAAATTAAACTGCTAATTTCACACTGTACTTAACAACCTTGGTGGCGCGTTCGTCTAATGAGTGCCGTTGACTTCGTCAAGACTGAGATCGATTCCGACCGATGCCCAAGAAATACTTTTTGTTATCATATAACTTTTTGTAATATTTATTCTATTTTGTGCCATAGATCTATTGATATAAAATGGAAATTAAACAAAGTGCATCTATTAATGAAAAAAGTGACGAAGAAAAAGCGAAAGAAAATGAATGACTACGTTATAAATATATTGGCGATGATGGTTCTCTGGAAATGATAGTACTTTTATATTGATAATTAAAGCAATTCGCGCAAAATTATTCCCTAACCATTTCAAAATATCAAAAATGCACAACGTTTGTATTCAAGTTTTCACTTCTGCCGGCACTCCCAGAGTGCAACCTGTAATTTTTTTTGTTCAGTTAGTTTTTAGGTCAATGTTTGTATTCTTTCAACGTAGGAGAACACATTTAAAGAATTGCTTTTGCAAATGACACAAAGCGGCTCCAACTGCTACGAATATTTTATTTACACACAATTTAATGAATTTTAATTTCTTACGGATTACGGTTGAAATACTCGCAATAGTAGAATGAGTCTACAAATAAATCAAAACTAATTAAATTATTATTTGCATATATTGCATTTTGAAACGTTTACCATATTGTATTTTGTCGATAAAATTTCATTAAACAATACTTGTTTTCAGGCTCTTTTTCATCAAATTAAGTAAGGCCTGCAGCATCAAAGATAAATCTATAAAATTTATTAAAAAAAATCCCCTGTAGTAAAGAACAGAAATAAATTTGTGAGTTTTAGGCCCGTATTCTAGAACGATATTTAGTCATGAATCTGTACTTGAGACTTGTTTTAAGTACAGATTGCATTCTAGAACTAAACTTGAATGGAGGTTTTATGAACGCTTAGGTGATTTACGTTCATAAAAAATCCACTCAAGTTTAGTTCTAGAGTACAATCTGTACTTAAAAGTAGTTTTAATTAAGAGACTCATGACTGAGTATAGTTTTAGAATAGATGATTCTAAGTCATCCAAGACCTTCGCTTCACTTCCAAATGGTAATGTAATTGCGAATGGGTATTTGCTATGTGTATGTATCTTATCAAAAAGGATTATGTAAATTGAAAATTATAATAAAAGTATATGATTGATCATGTAAGTAAACGTTTTTCCTTAATATTTGTACAGTAATTATCTGTACTAGGAAACCTTAAAAAATCTTTGTTTCTTTTGTAATGTCGTAGAATACTTTGTTGTTTATCTGGAATATTTATATATATTTAGAAGGTATGTATGTATCGTATGACAGTGAGAAGTAGCGCGTAGAGCTGCGGAGGCAGGTGCTGCGTGAGGCAGTACTGCGCATGTGAGGCGGCGGGGCGCGCGCGCGCAGGTAAGTTGCGTGCACGTTGCCATGCCGCGCCTGACACCATTGGTTCTTCGGCCCCGAACCCGTTCATGCTTAGTTCTAGTCCTGCACACAGTTAAACAGACAGATTCTGAGAGTATCTAATACTGGGTAAATTTAAAGTTTCTTAAGGTACTATCTACTGCCGATAAGCAATGCTTCTTCAAGTAAGATTTACTTTTGTTTGAATTGCTTATTGGCAATTTTGCTGATTTCGCTAATGATATAGGATACCGTATAACTATTTTTAAGATAACCGCACTTGGTACGGGTTTTTCTAAAAAAGGCTTTTAAATCCTTTTCTAGTGTAAGTATTATTAAGTTGTTCAATGGAGTCACATGACTACATAATCAACCTGCATAACTATAATTCACAGAGCGTGCTATTTTGTTCAGAGTCATAAAACGTCAGATTAGTAACATTGCAAAATTTATTTAATTATTTTATGATATCAAAGATAATGGTCATAATAGTATAGTATAGGTCACCGTGTCAATTGCTTCTGTGTTAAGTTTTGTAGGTTTGATTGTCATACTATACTAATTCAGACTATTGTCACGAGTATGATACCTATATATTACAAATATCACATAAAAAGAAACACATATACACATAGTAAACTGACCGATACTAATAATTATTATTAATATTCTGTAATAATTGTACATTGGACTCAATAGCAATGACAAAAATTTAAACACCCAATAGGAGACTCTGCAAACCTCAAAGGAAGTTAAATTGCCCTGGAACCCGATTCGAATTTATCCAGAAACAAATGCGATTCGAAAGAAATTTATTATACGTTATTGAGTACATTTATAATTCTTGAGTTTTACAATTTTAGTACAATCAAATATTGGTTAATATTATATATGAGTTAATAAGGAAGAGTTATATGTTTACAAGATTATTTATATAAATACTTTCTTTTAAGGCATTATCTACAGTGAAATCTATATTACTAGATATTTGGTATCCCATGCTGATACGGATCGTACGTGGATCGACAAGTTTACACATAAGCTGCAAAAGAGCTAATAAGATCGGCCACTTACTATGCAAGCTGACTTGACTCTCCATCTTGCCGAGCGCATTGACTGAGGCGCACACATAAGTTCCGTAGTCTCCAGGCGCGAGAGACTTTATCGTCAAGTTTATCCACAGTGAATACTCGTTCATTATAGTTTCCGAAACACGTAGCTTCGGATCCTCTGATAATTTGTCGCTTAACAGTGCTGTAGACAAAACAAAATGCTAGTCTGTAATTGTAATCTAATGAACTTACTATATTTCTTAAGAGGGAAAGTAAATCATAAGGATTCAGTCCCTTTGAAGCGCTTGCAACGGTGTTGAAACATCGGAAATAAAAAAAATACATGGCAAATATCCCATTAACTCAAATACTAATCATAAGGATTCGTCCAAAAAAATAACACCGAGGATTGAACTAAAACGTGGTAGGAAAATTTTTTCTTGAAAATTAAAATGCAGATACCTTCAACTTTTGTTACTAATTTAGTGACTTTCTCATAAAAGTGCGGTTCTATCGCGTAGGTGAAATCAAATACACATTTGGCTTCAGACACCCTTTTAAATGTAATAATTTGTTAATAGCCCAACAATTTTGCTGCAAAATGAGTTTAAATCTGTCAACCCATATCAGTGTATGTTAGCATGTCAGTAAGCCTGGTCGCACACTGTCCGAACTTAAGTAAAACCAATGAGGCATGTTTATAAATAAATAATCATGGTCTGTAAAAACGACGACTGAAAATTCAGTAACGACTGTGTAATGTCAGGAATATAGGATGCTGATTATCTGATTTAGGTGTGAAAGACTTCTTTCTGGTTTAGGTGCGAAAGACTAGAGTGTAAATTAAGCTTAAAATTCATATCTAACTCCCTGTTTCTTCACACAGGAAAATACAGACAATGTCTATGTTTCAACTATATTAAAAATTGTACAATCCTACAAATACTCAACAGGTTCTTGAAGAAAATAAGGTGCATAATAGTTCAAATGTTTTATAAAAATAATATATTTAATAAATAATTGCTTTACTAAATATCTGAGAAAGTAATAAAATGACAACCAAATAAGCTGAAACACGTGTATTACAAATTACAGTAGGCAAGGTTTCAAGGATTTATGAAAATTGGAATAATTACAGTTACCGTCTTCCCTGTACCAAGAATTCATAGCTTTAGGCGAGGCTTCGATGTAGCACTGGAGTTCGACGTCACTGCCGAGGGGGGCACCCACCAACTGATTAGTCACCTTCACTTGGGGTATAACTGTTGAAAAAAAAATACCTTTACTTTACATTGACAATGTTTTTTTTTTTATTTTTCCAGAAGAATTCATGAAATTTTGAAGCAATTAGTGTGCTAACTTCTACAAATTCAAATCGGAATAGTACATTTCCTGGTAATACTCTGACCAACTAAGATATTTTGAAGCTTTATAGGAAAATATAGCATTAGCAGTTGACACAAACTTATTGACGGTACAAAGGATAGGATGCATCGGAACGAGCTTGAAATAACATAATTAAGGATCAATGCCATCCACATTCTAATCACACGGTAATAAGAATGTGGATGGCATTGATCGTATCTCGAAAATTCTGCTCTTGTACAGAGCAGAATTTTTACAGTTTTGGGACAATTTGGACCTAAAGATATAAACGTTCCATTGCGAGGCTTTAATTTGATAGTGAGTAGTTTTATTAGACTTTTATGTTAGAAAATTCTCAGTAGCTGTAAGAAGTCTAAAGTCGCCACTTACGTTGAACCTTTAACCGTTAACTGGTGAAATGTGAACAGAATGCATCACTACCTGCCTCTTCGAAGGTTTACAAGCGTCAGTCATCGTCATCATCTTAGCGATTTGCACCAGCTTTCTCAACTGCACTACGCTCGTTCTTCAGCATTCCTGGTAGTAGGACAATTGGTACGTATACCATTTGTGCAGGGTCAGCATCATTCTAACAGTGTTAGTCCCGGTTGCATCCAAAACTCGTGTTTTGGAGCCCGGGGTCCACTTGCCTACTCTTTCTTTCTCTTGATTTGGCTTTCTCAGCTTTTGCGGGAGTGACTAACTTCTGTCGTCTCAACCTCTAGAGGACAGCCTGCACTAAAGCCTCATCCGTTATTCAGCAGGTGTGCCAGCTAGCTGGTGAAGTTAAGGCCTCTATGGGTATTTACAAAAGCAGAGTTTGAAGCATTAAAATCTATTTGTATTTTCATATTAAATCGAAACCAGTAACTAATACCACGCTAACTTGAAATTTGGCAATTTTCTTTTTTTATGCCAAATAGTTTGTCATGGCGTTTTACATAATGTACTGAAAATTTCTTCATTTTTTGGATTTTTTACACGAAATTTTAAATAAATGTGGAATTTATTAAAAATTTCGTGTAATAAATCCAAAATATGAAGAAATTTTTGATGACACATGTAACCTGTCAAGGCTACGCTATAGGTAAGTTGCGTAGTGTTGATAACCGTGTGGCGTGGGGTGGCGTTTGTAACTTAAATTTTGACATAGCCGCTTTAAGTGTTCCAGAAAGTGGGTTGAGTATTCAAAATTTAGTTTGCACTACGTTAAGTGATGAAAGAATATACTGAGGTATTTAAATATATTATCAAATAGGTTTAATTTTGAAACTTGTACGTTTGAAGGTTTTTAACACTCCATTATATATAGTACACTAACTATTAGTTGGCGTAATTTATAGTGAATTTCTTTTTAATCCTTTCAGCCACATACTCGGCTACTATTATATTTCTAGATTAACTAGTATTATATTTAGTTATCGCGTTCACTATACATTTATCATTGAGTGACATAACATTTAGATCATTTGGGTGTAGAGGGCCTTACCGACATCCTCACCAACCTCACCTGCTAGTTGTTCAACAACGGACAAAGCTCTGGCGCAGGATTTGCTCTCCAGGGTTGAGAAGTCAGATGGCAGTCGCAAAAACAATAATTGGCTCCAAATTGCAAACTTTGGACGTAACTGAGACATCGCTGTGATGATTAATATTCATTAAATTAGCTTTGCTCAAGATTTTTGAAAAGAAAGGCATACTATTATGTAAATGAGGAACATACAATGCACTTCTACGTGGTACCGCCGGCTGACTGTCGGCCGGATGCCGTTACTGGCGATGCAGTAGTAAGCGCCCATGTCGTTTCGCTGAACATGCACTAGCTCCAGGATACCGCTTCTGAACGTCTCAACCACTGTAAAAAAATAAGTGTTCTCATTCGAATTAAATGAAACACGTCGCAACAAATGTGGAGAGTCTTCATAATGTTATTATGACATATTAAATTTGATCTAGGTATATATAAACAAGTTGAATTCCTGAGACGAGCTCAGCCGAATACAAGGGATTTTCGATTTAGCGTTTTTTTTTTTTTGCGATTTTTTCTTTATCTTGCAATGGTTCACCCCAGCACGAATCTATTACCGAAAACAGCAACTCGATAGCTCATCTCCTTCATACCCAAAACCGTGACAGAAAATTGGCAACGACGACGTCGACGACGTCGACGACAACTCCATAGCAATAGGGCTTTTCTAAAGAAAATCCCTAAAAAATGATACGTCTTGTTCATTAGTGAATATGGCTTGGTTGGCTTTTTAAGAAACTTTCAATTTGTCTCCAAATCGGAACAGAACAGAACTACAGTATTTCTGATCTGCGGGAGGATTTACAAGTATTATTAACAAAAAGTAACTTAAAACTATTCCACTTTTCAGAGTTGCGAACGATCTATACTTTAGTGTATCTGTTCAGCTACTTTTATGTAATGTTGTATTAGAATTGCCAGCAGATAGTTAAAAAAATCAAGTAAAATTATCCCGCACTTCTTGCGCCTTCTAATTTGGGACCACCACCTTATAATTACTACGGTTAAATAACGTTATTTATTCACAAGTTTTAAAGGTATTAGCGGAGGGGTTAGGGTGAGTAACATGCGAGTGATACCTTTAGCGGCCAGGGCCAGCCCCGTTAACCGCCTTTTTTTTTTACGTTCGGAAATCCCTTCGGAGCGGGGGACGAGCCCAAGGTATTTCATCGTGGGCTCGATGCCGATGCTTACGCCCCCAACGGTTATGCTAGTTCCCGCAGGAGGCCCCCTCCGAGGCCCTTGAAAACACATAGCCTCGGACTTGTGGAGAGCCACCTCGAGTCCCACGACTTGAGCAACCCCTGCCGTAGCCTTTAGTGCCGCGCTTCGGTACGCTGCTCCCCGCGCCATAACGAGGGTGTCGTCAGCATAACACACTATGCTGACACCCTCGAGCAACGTACCGCGCAGCACCCAGTCGTATCCGATGTTCCACAGGAGTGGCCCTAGGACCGACCCCTGTGGAACACCGCACGACACTTCTCGCCGCCCTGGCCCTAGCCGGCTCGGGTAAACTATGGCCCTCTCGGATAGGTATGCCTCGACAATGCGGCGGAGGTAAGGAGGCACTCCGTGATACGCAAGCGCCTCCCTAACGCAGCTCCAGGGTAGGATGTTGAAGGCGTTGGCGATGTCGAGAGACACCACCACCCCACCCCGCGAGACTACTTCCTCCGCCAGGCGCCTAGCGCGCATGATCGCTTCTACGGTGGAGTGCCCCCGGCGGAAACCAAACTGATTGTCAGCCAGATCTGGCCCCACGTTCGTGAGATGCTCGACGAGGCGCTCTGCAATAATCCGCTCAAAGAGCTGGCACACCTCGTCGAGCAACACGATCGGCCGGTCCAGGGGCAGTGCATTTCCGGGCTTTAAGCCGGAGCACTGCTACCCCCAGTTCACTCTCCCTGACTTCGGGCACATCGCTCTCGCTATTATCAGCGTCAGGCGCCTGAGGCGGAGCAATACGTGGAGGAACATGCTCCTCCGCTCTCGCTGGGAACAAGGAGCCCAGTATCCCCTCCAGCCGCTCCGGCTGGAGGCTCTGGGCGCCCTTGGGCGGATTTTGCCCCTGACCGCAAGGTAAGGACGCCCCCATGGGTTCTGCTCCAGAGACTCCAGCAGCTCTTCGCGGGCCCGCCGTTTGGCCTGCTTAATGGCTACCTGGAGAGTCCTCTTGGCCCCCTTGTACGCCTCATATAGCTCCGCCTCTCGGGCTGCCGCATCGTCTGGGCGGCGACGCCTCCGGCGAAACCTGGTGTACTGGCGGCGAGCGGTCACGCACGCTGCTTGCAGCTGTGCGATCTCCGCTGACCACCAGTACACCTGTTTCTTTTCCGGGCCGGGCTTAACCCTAGGCATCGCCGCATCGCAGATATGCGACATGGCTCTCATGAACCATTCGGCCTCTGCGTCGACATCGGCAGGCCTGGCCGGTGACGGAATCCAGGCCTGCACAATGGATGCCTGCAGGAGAGTCTCCCGATCCAGGCGTCTGAGCACCCAACGTGGATCTGGGGGGTTCGCTATAGACTTCGTCCGCGTGGATTTAGATTTTTAAGGTTTTAATTTTTATGCGCGGAATGCAAATTCTTTTCATAATATTAATTATGTGCCAGTGAAAATTCCATCAAAATCGGCCCAGTCATTCCAGTGATTAGGCTAGAGAGGGGTTTGCATTAGAAATATGACACCTGACTCTTTTTTTATTCTCTGTATTGTTTACAATTGTTCTGAAGGGACCAAAGTCAGACATGTTCACTTGCCTCGATAGTGAGGTGAGTTGAGCATGGGTATGAGTTAAGTGGAGCAAGGTAAGAATTGCATAACTAAAAATTTAATCATGATATTTATTGAAATAAAACTATTTTTAAGGGATTCTATCGCGATTTATTTGATGTTATTTTATATTTTACATTGATCCGATGATAAATCGGTACGCTTTTAACATAATGATTTTAATAATGATGATTTTTCTCATAGAAAAATCTAGAATAGCTTCAGACAATCTAATAGCTTTAGGTGCTTGGCCTGAGATTTAATGCGATAGATTCAATTTCCGTCTACTAGAGTTCCCACTTCTGTAAAACCCGTAGTATTTTTATTTGTGGAGAAGATGAAAATAATTCACGGGTGTAATGGGTGTTGATGACATATATTATTTAGTTTTATAAATATTAGTTGTAGCCAGCCTCCCTCTACAAATATTATTAATTTCAATAAATTAATAAAGTATGGGAAATTAATTATAGTACAAACAGCCAACCAATGTTTGGTCTAAGAAAATACTGAGTGAGTCTACAACGTCAACATTACCCTTTTTCAGAGTCTAAGCTGCTACACAGAATGATTTAACAGGAAAATCCAATAACACTTTGCCTGAAGTCCATGCAAACGAAGGTACGGGTAACAGCTAGTAAAAAATATATTCCTTCAAGGAGTCCACATTCAGGATTCTTGTATTGAATAATAAACTACACAATCAATGCAAAAGGTTAAACAGACCTACAAAAATAAACCACACGTGGGAATATTTTATGCGTTAAAAGGCTTTCGGGGTTGTTGAAAGGGATGTACAGAGGAATTCACTTATACAAATTTATTTCAAGCAAATAGAAAAGGGGACTTAACCATTGTTTAGAAATAAATAGGAGATAAATAAAATAACATCATCTCTTTAACCTATACTATCAGGGTATATCTATACGTAAGGAATATAAATCTTTCCTCGGGCTTGAAGCGTTGAAAAATGACCCTGACACCCTAGCAGAAGCAGTTGGACCTGCGTCTGCTGCTACTAGTTTATGCATGTGTTCCTCTGAACAGCGGGGCGAGGCCCACTGCACTCCAAGGAGATGTCGTTTGTGGCAGTTAATGCCTACGGGGTTTCAGGGTCTTCCTTCCTAGCTTAACTACTACTACTAACTTACCCTGGGTAGGGTATTAAGCTCTCTCTCTAATATTATAAATATTCAAAGAAAAAAGAACTGGTGACGCAGCAGCCATGTGTATAACAACATACTCAACTCGTAACATATGCAATCAAAAACATAAATATAAAATGAGACCCAAGATCAGTATTAAGAATATGAGTCTTTGTCAAATTCGTCGATAAAAGAATTGAGATCTATATGGGTATCAAGTTCTGTGTAGAAAATCCTAAAATTGTAGTTTCAAGAACCTAAAGCATTGTGAAATTAATTGATAGAACCATTTCATGTTTCTTGGTGCTACCATAATAATTTCTATTTAAAAGGTAATGTTAATTCTTAAACTTTAACAGAAGATTTTTCACAAAATGCAATTATTTCACTTGGGATGTAGTTCAAGCTCAAGATTAGACTTGACTAGTTTTTTAACTAACAAACCAAATTTCAAAATAGTACCAAATGTATTATATCAACCAAACAGTATAAGTACAGTAACTTGCGTACGTACTACGTAATTAACGAAGATTAGTTCACTAGACAAATAGAAATTACTTATCACGTTTCTACTAACAAACCAAATTTCGAAAAAGTAACAAAGGTTATTATCAACTTAGCAGTATAAGGACAGTAAAAATAGGAAGTACACTAACTTGTGTATGACTTAACGAAGATCATTAGACAAATATAATTTAGCCTGTACGTAAAAACTAACTAAGTCAAATCATGAGCTTGAATTACATCCGAAGTGAAATGATTAAATTTTGTAAATAACAATTTAAGAAGTTATATTACCTATTAAGTAGAAAATATTGTGGTAGCACCAAGAAAAAAGAAACTGTTACCTACATCAGTTTTTTTTAGAATATTTTAGATTCTTGTGACGAAAATTTTAGGATTCTCAACTTTTTTTTTTTTTATGTATTTAGGACCCTTCAATTTGACTTCACCTCGCCTGATGGTAAGCTGAAGGTAAAGTCTCAGGAAAGAGGGTCACCGTTACATACACGTACCATGTTAATAATGGTGGCACTCAGCTTGACGGCCTCATCAGAAGAGGATTGTCGTCGCAGCACCGCGTGACCCCCACCGGTCCCACTAGTGCTGCGACCACAATCCCCCTGCCCGGCTATGCACTTGCTGACCCCTGAACGCAATCATACCGAAATTGGATTACTATGGAGGGTTTTTCGCAATCGTGCACGGCGGCCGAATTTTGTGACAAATTTGTGTCATTAAATTTCTACCACCAGTAAACACAGAATTTGGCACCTCTCAATACTTTTATCAGCGAAGTTCGACAACGGACACTTCGGGAGGACACCGTGCGGTTTTAGTCGATACACGACATAACCACCCCCGCTGGCCCGCGGGGAAATCTGAATGGATTTCAGCACGTAAAAAAAAAACGAAGTCGACAAGGACGCTTATTCTTAATATTGAACTTCGCACTCGTTGTACATTTTTGATGGGATATAAACAAATTCGAGAGCTGCCTACATTACAAAGCCGATGGAAGTAATTTTTTTTATAGCAAACAAAATTCTATAAGCAATCGGAGTTTTGATGAAAACTGAACAGTGCAAACCCTGACTATGCGCACCCTGACATTCTCATAAAAAGTGTTGCAGTTTTTATGGCGTCGCTTTTGGGCATCATCGCTCTTGAATGTACCACAATTTGTATTTCTGAGTGTGTTTTTTAATGTGCTTGGTGTACAATGAAGATATGTTATTGTCATTATTATTCCCATTAAACTACTTCACGCTTCCCTTGTAGTTTAGGAGGGGCGGCAAGAAACCCCGACGAGGTGGGTAAGAGTCTGCCGGGGCGTTAGAGCGATTGGCAGAAGAACCGCCCGACTATTCGGGCATTGTCAAACAACTCCGCTTTCTTCATCTTGGCCGCCACCGATACGATACACCAACACGATAAACGTCCACCGTTCCATCCCTCAGTACGTACCTCCTGTAGTTTTTCGTCTTAATAACCTAATCCTGTATGGCACAGACAAAACCTTCGGTTTCTCCGAAGAAGTCACCGAAACGCAGCCAGTTCACAGACGCTTTCCGATTCACGTGAGGCTCATGTAAAGAATGAAAGAAGCGTCACACGGCCTCACGCTCAGAGGTACTAAGTGCTACCGGCGCACGTCAATCTGTGTTAGCCAGGGCTAACGAGGTCAGTCCTTTATCGCATTCTATGGACTATCTATCAATCACAATGTCTGCCTTTGATAGGGAATTCCCTGAGACTGCACTCCTCGCGGTTATGCATGGTATGGCACTGAGAAGGCCTCGACCACACACTTTCGCGGGATGTACAGTCTTATAACCGAAGTCTTCGGGTGGAGAATTCTATGAAGTATCATAGTTACACGGACTCTTCTGCCCGGAACGTCTAGTTTGGTCTGAGACTACTAGAGCACACCGAGGGTCAACAACAAGACGGGCATCACCAAGCCGTTGACCACCTGTGTTTTATTCATGTCAGATAAATGTTGAAGACTTTTACCAGACGCTTCACCGCTTCACCTTTATCCGGTCTTCCGCATCCGAGCACCCCAGGTATACAAAGTATTGTGCTTAATGAAGTAGTCCTCGGAGTCTGTATAGAGCAATGGCTCTATACAGACTCCGAGGAAGTCTCGAACTGTATAATACATTTTTTACAGCGCGAAGACCCTCTTAAGCCATGTACAGGGGCGGTACTCGGTAGTCAAATACTTCCTTATAGTCTATCCAGGTAGCGGAGAAATTACGTCGGTTGCATTTGACCTGCTGGCCAACTACCGCGTCGATTAAGAGGAGTTCCTTGGTACCACGTCTACGACGCTTACATCCTTTCTGTGCACTATCAAGAATGTGAAAGCTGTCTATATTTCCTCTAAAACGGATGTTAGTGCCTTGTAGATAGTAGGGAGGCACGTTATCGGCTGGTATTGCGATGGGTCCGTGGTACGTTCGACTTAGGAACTAAATGATTGATTCCAGTAGTGAGGATGTTTCTGAAGCTTTTTTGTTACTAGGGCCTCCTGGAGCTGTCTTTCGAGGGTGTCATGGGAAGCCTGGAACCTCTTCAGCCAGTAGTGCTGCAGTCCATCGCTTCCGAGAGATTTTGGCAATGGCTGCGCTCATCCCGGCTTATACTTACCGGGCTCATTGGTGGTACACATGACTCCTCAATGACATCTAGGGTCCATCCACATGCTCCACAGGTCGTTACCATAGGTTGCGTCAAATACCACCAGCTCCTATCCATCAGAATGCTCGGTTATGAATTGACCCCAGGTTGGTCATTATTATTATTAGGCACTTTTAACTGGTTCACTTATAGAAAAGGGAATGGCTATTTCATGTTTTCAACCGACTTTATTTTTGTATGTTTAACACTATTTTTTGAATGAAAAACCCTGGGATAGCAGTCAAAGCCAAGACGAAAATATTTAACTCCTGTATTTTACCAAGTTTGACTTATGGTTGCCAGACATGGAGTCCAACAAACGATGACATTAAAAAAATACAAACCTGTCAACACAGCATGGAACGCAGTATGCTCGGTATTAAGATAAGAGATAAGATACGACTAAAGACAATACGATCACAAACAAAGGTTACAGACGTGGTATATGGTATCAAGAAACTAAAATGGAAATGGGCAGGTCATATGGTAAGGTGTCAGAAAGATAAATGGGCTAAAACTGTAACAGAATGGTGTCCCAGATATAACAAAAGAAAGAAATCGGAGATGGGAAGATGATATCAAGAAAATAGCGGGACCGTGTTGGATGAGACCAGCACAAAATAGGGCACTCTGGAAAGCCCTTGGGGAGGCCTATGCTGAAGAGCAAGACGATCATTAGTACTTACCGGTGTCAATACATATTAAAATGTAACAAAAAAATGGTTGTTAATAAAGGCTTTATTATTATTATTATTATATAACACTATTTTTTAGGGTTCCGTTGCCAAATGGCATAAAACGGAACCCTTATAGATTCGTCATGTCTGTTTGTCTTCCCGTATGTCACAGCCACTTTTTTCTGAAATTATAAGAACTATGCTGTTGAAACTTGGTAAGTAGATGTATCCTGTAAACTGCATTAAGATTTCCACACAAAAATAGAATAGAATAGAATTTTGGGGGCTCCCCATACTTAGAATTGAAACTCAAAAATTTTTTTTTTGAGGTTTCTAATATCATTTTTCTTTAAAAGCTTGCGCGAGAGACACTTCCAAAGTGCTAAAATGTATGACCTCCCCCCCACCCCGTAACTTCTAAAATAAGAGAATGATAAAAGTAAAAAAATATATGATGTACATTACCATGCTACTTCCACCGAAAATTGGTTTGAACGAGATCTAGTAAGTAGTTTTTTTTTAATACCTACGCCATAAATCGAAAACCGCCATTTACGTTTCATTCAATCAACTCAAATATAAAATTAAAAAAAAAACATTATTATGTTATTTTCTACTACGGAACCCTTCATGGGCGAGTCCGACTCGCACTTGGCCGCTTTTTGTATGTTCATTCGTTATTTCCGTTGTTTATGAACCGAATTTGAAAATTATTTTTGCACCGAATTCAACAGAAAAGTCTTCACTTTTCTGTGCCCTTTCGGTTATTGAAGTCGGTTGAATTTTTTTGATTAACATATTTTATGTTCATTAACTTTTTAAAGATATTAAGGATCATGAAAGCTTCATAGTGACTAGGCAAACTGAATATTGTAGAATATACTGCTTCCGGGCTGTTTGGCCGTGGTCCATCGGAAACTTGAATTCCAGACGTTTCGTCGATCACTGCGGTCGACATCTTCAGTGGTACCGCTCGGGACGCCGTCGAGTGCGGAGAACCTTCCTCGGTGGCGAACTCGCTGCGACTGATGTAGCGGCCCGAGTCACTGGCGTATTTATAGGCGCAGTTGGAGGGGGGAAACAACGTGATCGGTCGTGATTGGTTGAGAGCTGCGCAACCGATGCGCTCGATCCTGATTGGTCGAGGCTAAGCAAGGGGGCGTGGCCTCCCGCTACCGGGGATGGTGGCTTCGTCATGTTTGAATTGTGATGACGCGCGGCTCTCTGTGCTGGGTACCAATCTTTCTGGAGATGAAAACCTTCGTTTTTCCTATTAAAATTGTTGGAGTGCTTGAATATTTCGATGGCTTCTCGACATAGCAGTGGGAAGAAATGTGAAGTGGTAGCTAGAACCTTCGTGTTCTGAAATTTGATGGTATGATTACCATCCTCCTGGGTGTGTTCTGCAACCGCTGACTTGTCGAAGTGGCTGAGGCGGCAATTTCGTTCATGTTCCGAAAGGCGGGTCTTGACGCTTCTTTGAGTAGTGCCCACGTATACCGAGTCACACGAGCAGGGGATTTGGTAAACTCCAGCTGAAGATAGTGGGTCACGAGGGTCCTTGACTGAACAGTGAAGATTACGTAACTGCGTCGTGGGCTTGAAAATAGGCTTAATGTTGTAAGCTTCTAGCAGTCTCCCGATACGATCCGTTGTACCATGAATGTATGGCAAAAAGGCCTTCCCTAGAGGGGCAGGTTTCTCCTCATCCTGGTTCGTTAGAGAAGATTTCCTCGGATGAAGAGCTCTCCGTATCTCCTGGGCAGAGAATCCATTGGCTTGGAAGGCCGAGTCTAGGTGGCGTAACTCGTTTTGAAGGTGTTGAGGCTCACAGATGCTCTTAGCTCGGTGGACCAGGGTCTTGATGACTGACATTTTCTGTCTGGGATGGTGGTTGGAGTCCTTGTGTAAGTGACGGTCGAGCGGTACCACTGAAACGTCTGGAATTCAAGTTTCCGATGGACCACGGCCAAACAGCCCGGAAGCAGTATATTCTACATGCAACGCTGGCCGTGAAAGCCTTATGCTTTATATTCGACGCCTCTACGGGGTGGAAGTCCACCAGCGAGTTCGCCGCCTCGAGTCACTTCGAAAAAGAAAAGCCCACCTTTTGTCTTCATTGGCGTTTCTACTCCGCTGCCGAGATAGCAACGTCGTGCCCCACTTTCTACGCCAGAAGCGGATCATACAGAGCCCCGCTTCGCACCGTATCTACGATCGTACTGAGAGAGCCCGTCTCCGAGAACGTATTCAAAGTACACGGTGGACCGTGGCGCTACTCAGTCAAGATTTTCTGAGAGTTCACCTTCAAGTCGCTCATGAGCTTTCACCTAATGATTGGGACCGCGTGGAAAAACTGACTTTTCACACCATGAACTGGTAAAGTGAGCAGGCTTCTACACGACAGAAGAGGAAATTTGACAAGCTCCCATGAAAACAAGAGTCTGGTCCAAGTCTGGATAAACGCCTTGTAGTAGTGAACCTGTCAGACCACCAACTGTCTGAAGAGGAGAGGTCAGTCTTGAGCAAAGGGAAGAATTTTGCCATTACCCCAAGATCACTTCCGGTGGAAGATATCATCGCCAACGTTGAAGCAAGCTTGCGCAAGCTTCCCAAGAAACTGGCGGAGAGGGTCCGCCAAGAGTCCTCCAGAATTCTACAGCAAGCCAAGCCACCGAGGAGCAATATCACGGAGAAAGAGCGGAAAGCCTTAAAGAACCTAAGGGCTAATAAGGATATTGTTATCCTAAAAGCTGACAAGGGCAATGCCACAGCGGTTCTCAACCCCAAGGATTATGAGACCAAGATCAAAGATCTTCTCGACCCGGCTACCTATAAGGAGATTCCAAAGGACCCAACGGCAAGAATCTTGAGACAGGTTTACAACCTGATCAAGGGTTCGTCTATTCCAGAAGAAACGCAGCGTATTATCAAGAAGTCTGAAGCTCTGCCGCCTAGGCTCTATGGGTTACCAAAGATCCATAAGCCTTCAGTACCGCTCCGGCCCATCGTGAGCGCTATTGGCTCGCTCCAGTCTCAAAGTATCTCACCAGACTGCTTCAACAACATGTCGTATCGTCCTCGTCATACATCAAGGACTCACGCCACTTCATGGAGAAACTTGAGAATCTCGAGCTACACCCGGATGATCGTCTGGTCAGCTTCGATGTCGTCTCTCTGTTTACGAAAGTTCCAGTCAAGGAAGCTATGTCACATATCCGACCGCTGTTCTCTAAGGACATCGCAGAATTGCTCGAGTTCTTGTTGACGACTTCATACTTCCAGTGTGTAACAATGCACATTGTACTTTTAAGAATATTAGTGGAATATGTAGTCGATTCCTTAGTTGATATCGATTCATAGTCTACTAATATTATCTGTATTCTTTCATCGACTCTGTCTATGTTAGCTGTGGTCAACCCTATCGGCTGTGGTTCATTATCTATGAACTCCCACCAAGTCGCTGCTTTCAGCCGACGTTATAAATTACGGTGCAGCGGTTTTGCGAGCCGCTAATTTTCTGCATAGCTCTGGTACTGAGCCGTTGGTCCGCCGAGCGAGTCACGCAGCGGTCGGTGCCAGCGCGACACGCCGGGCGGATACTACCTGAGCTAAGTGCAGACTCCTAGCTGCCGCGGGCCGTCTTTCACATCTCTTAACTTCACTTCCTTAACTTCAATCTTAATAAAAAATTATGCGTACTCACCCTTGAGGTCACATACAATTTATTACATTTAATATATGAAAGGTAAAACTAGTCTCATGTTTGATTTGCTATAACCTTATAAACCAACTACTAACTTCTATTAACTTGTAACTTATAATAAACCTTAAATTCAACTATCCCTGTTACAAATGGCGCCCAACGTGGGGCTCGAACCCACGACCCTGAGATTAAGAGTCTCATGCTCTACCGACTGAGCTAGCCGGGCATAATATTATACATAACATAATATTCTTAAAAGTACAATGTGCATTGTTACAAGTGGAACAACACGTTCTATGAACAAGTGGAGGGTTTAGCCCCATCAGTCCTGTAGTTGCGAACTTCTACATGGAATTCTTCGAAGAAGCCGCTCTTGACCTAGCGCCCAAGAAGTCTAAGGTCTGGTTCCGCTACGTAGACGATACCTTTGTGGTTTGGAGTCATGGAGACACGGAGCTGACTAAGTTCCTAAATCACCTGAACAGCATCCATCCCAACATCCAGTTCACCATGGAAGTAGAGAAGAACGGAGAACTGCCATTCCTCGATGTCCTGGTATCCAAAAAAGAGGATGGCAGCCTTGGTCACCGGGTCTATCGAAAGCCTACACACAGAGACCGTTACTTACTCCAACCACCATCCCAGACAGAAAATGTCAGTCATCAAGACCCTGGTCCACCGAGCTAAGAGCATCTGTGAGCCTCAACACCTTCAAAACGAGTTACGCCACCTGGCCTCAGCTACTTCGACACGTCAGCGGTTGCAGAACACACCCAGGAGGATGGTAATCATACCATCAAATTTCAGAACACGAAGGTTCTAGCTACCACTTCACATTTCTTCCCTAGGCTATGTCTAGAAGCCATCGAAATATTCAAGCATCAGAACAATTTTAATAGGAAAACTGAAGGTTTTCATCTCCAAAAAGATTGGTACCCAGCACTGAGAGCCGCGCGTCATCACAATTCAAACATGACGAAGCCACCACCATCCCCGGTAGTGGGAGGCCACGCCCCCTTGCTTAGCCTCGACCAATCAGGATCGAGCGCATCGGTTGCGCAGCTCTCAACCAATCATGACCAATCACGTTGTTTACCCCCTCCAACTTCGCCTATAAATACGCCAGTGACTCGGGCCGCTACATCAGTCGCAGCGAGTTCACCGCCAAGAAAGGTTCTCCGCACTCGACGGCGTCCCGAGCGGTACCACTGAAGATGTCGACCGCAGTGAACGACGAAACGTCTGGAATTCAAGTTTCCGATGGACCACGGCCAAACAGCCCAGAAGCAGTATATTCTACAAGCAACGCCGGCCGTGAAAGCCTTAAGCTTTATATTAAACAGAATATTGTTAAAGCAAAATTAATTTTCACAGGTCTTATAAACTTTTATAAGCGACCAAATAATCTAGAAATGCGCTCATTTTACGAAAGTATTTAAAGTAATCTGAGACCTATTTGTATGTGGTGTTTTTTTAACTTTATTCTCACGAAATCCGGAGTAATTCGAGCGCAAAAAATATTCTAACGTTACTAGAGACGAGACGAAGCAGCGACGAGAAGAGCAGCACTTGCCCGTTTCACGGAAATATCGTCCATTCTCAAATCGTTTTTGAGTATAAAATCTTTTATTATGCGAGCACGGTTCATTTAACGCGGCATTAAGTGAATTTGTCGAACATCGTATTATAAAAATGAACGGGTAAAAGAGCTGTAAAATATGGACGGTGCAAAGGAGGGGGAAATTATGAATTGCTGCAGCCGTATTGTGCTAGTTCTTTTCAGCATTGTCTACCAATAATTTATTACATTTTTGCTTATTGTGGCTACTACTACTAAACAGGTCACTACTAAAGTTTGGTGTTTGCGGGCTATATAATACATTTGGTTTCTTTTTTAAACCGTCTTGAAATTGTATAATATTTAAGTGAGTTGTCAATTTACTATGAACCATGAAATTTTGTTGCGTGACGTCTATTTATACTATTATAAAATTGTAAATTAGTTGTTTCTGTACATTAGATTTAAAAAATACTAGGCTTATGTTACATGAACGATTCTGAACTGGTTCTTCAATTGCTGCTTTAACAGAATTATCCAAATAAACAGGTAAAATGTGAGTTAATAAACATTTCATTCTAAATCATAGAAGTTACACCACTATAATTACATATTAAAGTGGTATATCTCAGACTAATAACATTAATTACTCAATAAAGAAAATAAGAATAACCACAATGCTGATTAATTACTTGTTTTTGAAATTACTTAACTATTGAAATAACTTTTGAAATAAGATTATTTTTATGACTAATAACCTTAAAATACATATTAAAAACTATTTGCATAAATAAATTACATTTTACGATTTATTTTTTAAGATTTTGTGCCTGCAGAAAAAAAACACCAAAACCCAAAACCAAACTATAAATAAATTCCACAATGAAAATAGATATAATTTTATAATAGAATCCAATGAAAACTATAAAATATTAACATAGAAAATATGACATCACAATACATGACATCTAGTGTCTGTCTTATATAAAAAGCAACAAAATAAAATGTAAAAGGACAAAAATGATCACAAGATCCCAGAAAAGGATAGCACGCCTACCATCTCCGGACTCGTCACTAAGCTCCGCCCCACAGCTAACCTCAAGTGGAATCCCTGGGGCGTCGAGCAGCAGCTCTAGTGACGAGTATTTCTACACACCGACGTCACCAACACCTGCGCGCCGGCGAGGGAGAGGCCGGCCACTCGATCATGTACTGTGGAGCAATCGTGGTGTGCAACGTCGCTCGTGTCAAGTTTCCAGATACTGACCGGGCGCCGCGGCCCGCCGAGGTTGTACCCGCTTGGCAGGTACGGATCGAGCGGCGTATCATTCAGGACTCTCATTGCGAAGCTGGTGGACTGAAGCAGTTCAGTCGGGGGAATAACCGCCCCCGTGTCATGCGTTTCGTGACTCAAGCATTTGCCGGGACCAGTATTCGGCGCCCGGATTTTGAGGCTAACGTCACGGAGCGCATTGACTACCTGAAGCAGAAAGTCTATGCATGGACAGCCCGTATTCGCCGGTACAGAGAGCGCGTGGATCGGTACTGGCAGAATCACCTTTTCCAGAGTGACAAAAGGAATGTGTACCGGAAGTGGGATGGAACCGCCCAATGTGTGGTCGATGAGGGGCTGCCAGAAGCCAGTGCCATGATTAATTTCTGGCGTGGTATTTGGTCAGCGCCCGTCGAACACACAGAGGGCGATTGGATGTGCGTTGTTGAGCGTGAATGTGGGAGCATCGAACCCATGGCGTCTATAACTATAGACCCCGAAGACGTGAGTTGTGCGATCCGTACGGCCCCGAACTGGAAAAAACCTGGACCGGACGGGTTGCACAACTTCTGGATAAAGTGGATCCGGTGCTTCCATGGCCGCTTAGCGACGCAGTTCCAACAAGCCGTCGAAGTTGGCTCCCTTCCCCGGTTTATGACCACCGGGATCACCTTCTTGCTCCATAAGACCGGTAGTACCGTCGAACCTAAAAACTATAGACCCATCACGTGCTTGCCCACTATGTACAAGCTCCTTACATCCATTCTGACCATCAAAATTAACACACACATTGTTGTGAACAATATTTTGGCCCCCGCTCAGAATGGGTGTAGGGTTGGGTCCCGCGGTACTAAGGAGCTCCTCCTCATAGACATGGCTATTAGCCAGCAAGTCCGGTGGAGCCGGGGGGCTCTGTCCGCGGCCTGGATTGACTACAAGAAGGCCTATGATTCGGTGCCTCACTCATGGCTGAGGAGGATCTTAGAGTTGTATAATATCGATGCAACTCTGAGATCCTTCCTCAGTGCGTGTATGGGGCAGTGGACCACAGTCCTTCTTCAACCGGGCGGCGGGGAGATCTCCTCTGACCCCCAGGACTTCATAAGGATTGAGCGGGGCATCTTCCAGGGCGACTGTCTGAGCCCGCTTTGGTTTTGCCTAGCACTGAATCCTCTCAACACTTTGTTGAGAGATTCAGGTCTAGGCTACCGGCTTCAGAGAGAGGGTGAGGTTATTAGTCATCTGCTGTACATGGATGACCACAAACTTTTCACACCGAAACTTCCTGACCTGGTGGAGCTGCTGAAAATCACGCAGATTTTCAGCAACGCCATTGGGATGGAATTCAGTGTGGATAAGTGTGCGGTCTTACATGTGCAGCGGGGGAAAGTTGTGAATTCTACGAATTTGCAACTTTCTGAGACCATGACTCTCAGATCTCTCTCTAAAACCGAAACCTATAAGTATCTCGGTATGGCAGAGTCTTTGGGTATCTCAGTAGTGGATATCAAGAAATCGGTGAAGGAACGCTTCTTCTACCGCTTCACAAAAGTACTCAACAGTCTTTTGTCGGGCGGCAACAAGGTGCGAGCCTTCAACGGTTGGGTGATTCCTCTACTGACTTACTCCTCTGGCATACTGAGATGGACTCAGACTGAGCTGGACGCCCTGGATGGAAAGGTCCGTCAACTGCTCACCACTCATAGCATGCTACACCCGCGCTCGTCTGTTATGAGACTGTACATCCCACGGAGGTGGGGGGGGGGGGCCGAGGCTTTTTAAATGCCAAAAACCTCCACAACCGTGAGGTGTGCAGACTTAGGGATTATTTCCAGAGCAACGAATGCGGGATGCATCGTGATGTGGTGGCAGTAGACAAGGGTCTCACTCCGCTCTCCTTGGCGAACGAGAACTGGCGCAGGCCGACGGTATTGAGCGTCACGGACCGCAAGACCGTATGGGAGGGCAACGAGCTGCACGGGAGGTTCTATCGAGCCTTAACAGGGCCCGATGTGGGCCTTCTGGCCTCGGTGAACTGGTCACGCTTCGGGGACCTCTTTGGGGAAACTGAAGGGTTTGCCTGTGCAATTGCTGACGAGGTCATGATGACGAATAACTATCGGAAATATATCCTGAAGGACGGTACGGTCGACATCTGTCGGGCATGCCGTCGTCCCGGAGAGTCACTCAGGCATATTATTTCGGGTTGTTCTCATCTGGCTAACGGCGAGTACTTGCACAGGGATGACCTAGTGGCGAGGATCATCCACCAGCAACTTGCTCTTCGATATGGCCATGTTGAGTCTGAGGTGCCGTACTGTCGGTTCTTGAAAATAGTCATGCATTGCTCTACTGGGACCGCTCTATTATCACGGACAGGACTATTGCTTGCAATCAGCCTGATATCGTGGTAGTCGACCGGCCCCAGCGCCGGACAATGATCGTTGACATCACCATCCCGCATGACGAGAACCTCGTGAAGGCTGAGAAGGACAAAATCAGCAAGTTCCTTGACGTGGCTCACGAGGTTACCGCCATGTGGGATGTCGATTCAACGATCATTGTCCCGATAGTCATTTTGGCGAGCGGGCTGATAGCGAAGAGCCTCGACCAACACCTCAAGAGACTCTCGCTAGATGGTTGGGTCAAGGGTCAGATGCAGAAGGCGGTCATCCTCGACACGGCACGCATTATCCGGAGGTTTCTCTCTCTGTGACCCCGACCGCCGGTAGCTTGGGCCCTGCCACGCTGCCGGTGGAGCACTATTTTTTATATTTTTAAATAGATGTTTTTTTTAAATATGTATTTAAAAATGTAATTTATAAGTAATTTTAAAGTGAATAAAGAGATAATAAAAATAATAATAAATATTCTATGACATTCTACACAGCGCTCTTTAGACCCAAAGTAAGCATAGTTTAACTAGCTTGTGTTATGGGTTCCAGAATGCGGATAAACATACTTATATACTTTTTTTTTGTAAATATATACATATTATACATAAAAACGCCCAGACCAATGCAAATAGACATATTCATGCATACAAATATTTGCACTGAGCGAGAATCGAACCCGCGCCCTCTGTCATAGCAGTCGAATGCACTACCGCTACGCCACAGAGGCCACAGTTTTCATTACTGTAATTATTTAATTTTATTTACACTAATTTTACAGACATATTTAATAACTACTAAACTAAATAACTTTAACTTTTTAAATTAACATTGTAATATTTATTTCAGTATTTAAAAAAATGTCACGAGATATCGATGCATCTCAGGGAACTCTACTGGATGTATTGGTATTTTGAAAACATAAATAATAAAAAGTCCGCAATAGTAAACGCCTTACTATCATAGTTAAGGCACAATATGTTTATTTTTAATTTTTAACTTCAAGTACGGAAGGAATAGAATTGTAGTGATATTGGTATGATGATACTAATCCTCATTAATTTAAATGGTTGACTATACATGTGTAACTTACACTTAACATTATTTGGATCGGTCTTTTCGTGTATAAATTATGATATGAACAAAAATGTAAGTTATTTATTTGTTAGTTACAATATTTAAACAGCCCGTGAAAGTGATGGCCGTCAGAGTCATCAGGGGGTATCGCACGATCTCTGTCGAGGCGGCATGTCTCCTAGCCGGGACCCCTCCATGGGACCTGCAAGCGAGAGCCCTTGCGCTGGCGCTGGAACGGGGCCAAAGGCCGGAGCCCCGAGAAATCAGGGCTCAGCGGTCCCAGCTCCACCGGGAACTCATGGAGACATGGAGGGTGCGACTTGAGCACCCAAGGTGGGGGGAATCCACCATTGCGGTGGTGAGACCGATCATGAAGGAGTGGTTGGAGAGGGACCATGGGAACCTCTCCTACCGGATTTGCCAGATGGTTACCGGACACGGGTGTTTCGTTAAGTATCTGTGGCGCATTCACCGGGAGACAACGCCGCAGTGCTAGCAGACAAGACACGGCGCTCCACACGTTGGTGGAGTGCCCTGCGTGGGCGAGTCAACGCCGGGATCTCGTTGCGGTCCTGGGCTCCGACGGGAGAAAGTGGCACGCCGCCGCCTCTTTCTGCGAGCAGGTGATGCGCGCTAAAGAGACGGCGGAAAGGGAGCGGGAGAGAACCCTGTCCCCCGAGTTTCGCAGTCTGCGGCGAGGATGCCGCAGACTCATCTACGCCCGGGACTACCGACCTCCATGATCGGGGCCTGAGGACGGCAGTTGGCCGACTCGTCGTCCTTACAGAAGCAGGCCGTGACGGAGGCGTGTCGTGTGTGCCCTACACACGCCTGCCAACTCACCGAAGTGGGATAAAACCCGACCCCACCACCGCAGTGGCGGCCAAAGTCCGCCGGCAACCCTGGGGTTATCCCTTCGAGGGCTTACCCGGGGTGCCCGGCAACGGACATTTGGGGAGGACACCGTGCAGTTTTAGTCGAGACACGACATAACCACCCCCGCTGGCCGGCGGGGGGGTATCCGAAGGGATTTCCGCACGTAAAAAAAAAGTTACAATATTTAATTGACAATTAAAGTATAATTTAATAATTGTCACCACATCACACATCACCATCATCTAAGCGTTGTGTCCCGATTGTATCCGACCGTAAACCTCGGATCCCAGGATCTGCTTTCCTACTTTTTCTTCTCCACTTCGCACGAACTTGGGCATCCATGGTAGTGAGATAATTGGCACACAAGTCATCCCTTGCTGACGTCGCAAGCCAGCCCTTCTTGGTTCTCCCTCTCCAGGGCCTCTGGGCCGGGCCTCCATGGCCACTCATTTTTTACCCGTGGGTAGGCAACGGCCAGGTTACGTGGTATACTGACAGTTGCCTGGCTGTACTAGAGTCCTACATTTTATCTAGGATGTCTCGGATATGGAGGCTGCTGCGTATGCGGGAGTTCCTCACGCGGACTTTGCGCGTGTCTCCACACATTCACCGCAATTTATTCGTCTCCTTGACACGCATCTCCTGCTTGTGTCACTCAAGCAATGGCAATGACCATGGCCAATTCACACCCGTGTAAAAGGACAGGCCTAATGATGGTCTTATAAAACTGCCCTTTCAACCTCACCAACATTTTGGGGTCACAGATGACACCAGTCATCTTATGCAACTTGGCCCATGAAGCTGCCATTCTTGGCTTGACGTCGCAGTCGATGTCGCCAGTCAGGCGCTTCCCTGGCACTTAACCTGGTCCGTGCGCTTAACCAAGTCATCGCCTATGCAGACGGGTGTGGGATCTGTAGAGTTCAACGCCATGTAATCGATCTTTGCCATATTTAGTTTCAGACTACCGTTCTCTAGCGCCTCCTTCCACGCCTGCGCACGTTTCACCAATCTGGATCTATCCGGGTCCGCCAGAGCGATATCATCAGCATACATGAGCAGCCATGGAGGTTGTTCATGTGGGTTTCTGATGCTGTCCGACAGCACGTCTAATATCACGCTGAACAGAAACGAATTAAAGGCAGAATCTTAAAGACATCCCTGGTGTACCCCGACTGTGGTGGGGAAGGGTTTTGTGTCACCAACGGCGGTTCGAGCCACGGTATCGGAATCGTGTTACATATCTCGGATGATGGCAATATTAGATTCCGGAACCCCTTTAGATCACAGGGCCCACCAGATCATCGCGCGAGGAACACAGTCGAAGGCCTTCTGTATGTCCAGAAATAGGCAATGCAGAGGCGTTTTGTTCGTCCTATATTTCTTCGCGAATTCAAAAACAGGGTCCATGGTACCGTGACCGGGACGGAGTCTATATTGACACTTCGAGTGTGTACACTCCTTTCGAATCTGAGAGCCAATTAGCCAATTTTGTAATGACGATTTTTTTTAAATTTTACATAATTGTAAATACTCACCGGCAGTTCGGTGCTTATTTCAGTTATAAAGGTTTATATAGCAATCTCCTGGTTTCGATATATTTATAAAATGATGACATTTGACTAGGTATATATTTGTGGTAGTTATTTATTAAAACATTTATATTTATTTATTTGCTTAGATACAATATTTAACTTTTTTTGTATGCGTTCCATTACCAACATATTTCCGTTACCAACATGTATCGAATTAGAGGCCAGAGTAAACAGATACATACGATAGTAAACACAGAAGAACGAAAATTTTCACGCATGGCAATGTAACACGTGTATGTTTTGAAATTCTATCTATGAAATGGTTTTAAAAGATTACTTGCTCTTTCACTCTATGCTCGTCAGAAAAAGTTTAAAGATGTAAACTCAATGTAGATTTTTATTTAAAGGATATTTTAAGTTATGAAAGTAAAATATATTGTGAAATTTGAATGTTTGAATGTATTTAAACAGTTATCCAATGACAACTGTATACAGTTTCCATTAAAAGTTCGTTGTGAATAGAATGAACGAAGACACTCACTTCGAAATTGTTATTTATTTTTATTTTATTTCTTCACAATAGCCTGTCTCTAAGCAACATTGTCAGCTCGCTCCCTGGCGTGAATAACTACTATTTTATTGATTTTAGGTGTAGGTACTTTGATTATGAAGGTGTTATTAAAATATTTCGCAAGAATAAACATTCTCCTAGCTAGCACGGAAGTTGTATTCATTAATTAAAAACAATATGCGCTAAGCTTCATAACAGTATCTACACGTCATTAACGTTTGGCTTGGGCCACGGTGTTGCGAGAAACAACAAGTTATTTTGCTCTTTCAAACTAAGGGAAGTTCCGTTAAATCGTGTTATGTAGGTATAGTACGATTTAACGGAACTTCCCTTAGTCTGAAAGAGCAAAATAACTTGTTATTTTTATTATATATTATACTCGCTTTCCGCCCGCGGCTTCACCCGCGTGGATGTCAGTTATCCCTACGAAGTCTTTGTTTAAACTGATGGACCTTCCATGTAGAATTTCAACATTTAGAGGTGGTGAGTTTTTCAAGAATTGCATGTTGCTGTAAGTAACATCGGCATTATCCTACCAAACAGGTGTAAAATAAAAATATTGTTAATGTTTCCTGTCACCTACACTTATTTTTCGTGCGAAAGTCCCCCCGGATACCCGCCGGCCAGCGGGGGTGGTTATGTCGGATTCGAACTGACCAAAATCGCACGCCGTGTCGGGTCTTCAGACGGGTGTAAGGTAAGGCATTTCCCTCGCACCCTGACTGACCCAGGGCCATCTCCAATTTCGAGATGGCCCTTCCCAATCACCTACCCTAAACAACAACATTACAAAGTGGAGAATAAGTAATATAGTTAAAATTAAAAAAAATGACGGGTTGCACTCCGGGAGTGCCGGCAGAAGTGAAAACTTAAATATTAACGTTGTGCCTTTTTATATTTTGGAATGGTTAGGGAATAATTTTGCACAAATTGCTAATTATCAGTATAAAAGTACTATCATTTAAGTGGTAACATACAATATTCATTTATTGCGCTATCGTACACAAACATGACTATTTATATTACATTAAAAATGTAGCACTTCAGAACTATTACAATTATTTTACATTAAAAAGTTTATCTCTCAGAAAAATCAACTTCCATCCATAATTTCAACGACTTTTTCACCATCATTATTACCAGAACCATCATCGCCAATATATTTATTTTCTTTCGCTATTTCTTCGTCACTTTTTTAATTTCTATTTTATATCAATAGATTTATGGCACAAAATAGAATAAATATTACAAAGAGTTAGGGTAAACGTACCCGTGGTCAGCCCCAAATCGAGTTTTTGGAGTTTGAATAGCTGGCATTTTTACAGGATATAATGAAACGAAGTACATAATTGTATTCATTGTTTATTATAGTTTTTAAACAACATTTGGTGAAATCAATATGTCTCTTTATAAAATATATATAGAATTTCAAACAAAAAAATACCCATTTTTCCAGTGATCAGCCTCTAAATTCCAGTAACCAGCCTCGATGGGCCCAGTATTCAGCCCTTATTTAACTATGAATAAACATGAGATCAAAATGAGTATAATTTATATAAAAATCAACAATATTATTTAAGTTTCTCTTATGTCTTAGCTAAATTCTCAAAAAAACTAAAATACCTTACTACTTACTACCTGATAGAAAATAATATTACCGCAAGCACACAATCACAGTACTTATTTGTGTTCTTATTTTCTAGAACTTAATGATAAAAACATCAATATTTATTTATATAAAAATCAACGATATTAGGTAATTTTGGTATGCATACCTATATAAATATGTAAATAGTCCTCTAAAGTCTAATACACATAATACCTACGAAAGAAAAATAGACCACTAGAAAATCTATGAACACCTAGTATTGCTAAACCTTAGTAGTACCTACCTAGGTTTAGCTTAAACTATTATCACAATCAAATAATCAGTCATAATCTTTATATTATTACAACGAAAAAAAAAAGATTAACATACCTACATATCTATCTTATACTAAATAATATCTCTATCTAATCATCCGAACCGCTACTTGTATTTAAGAAATTTATTATTTCTCTGTCATTTGTTAAATGTTTTGTTATTTTCCTGTTACTTGTTCTTAACGCTGGTTTAGGTAAAGTAAAATCTTTTAACACAATGTGTTTACTTGTGCTTGGAGAACTGGATGAAGATATCGAAGGATTATTCTCCTTGTTAAGGAAGCAGACACGTTGATTAGAAATAATCTTTACTTTAGATTCTTTTCCACACTTTCTTTTACTGTTTTTGGGTCGGGTTTCGCAAATAGGAACTGCATCACTATCTGATAAGTTGGATGAAACAGGCGAAAGATTTATTTTCCGTTTCCTAGTGCACTTTTTATTTACTTCACTAGTGCTAACGCTTTCTTTTTTACTGCGTTTGGCTGCAATTTTTTCTGCTTTTTCCTTTTTTATATTTTCCCGTTTTAACTTTCTTTCTAAGATATCAGCCTTCTTCTTCTCTTTTTCATCTTCTTTTTGCTTTTCAAATTCTCTCCAGTCTTTAGATGATATTGCTCCAATTCGATTCATAACTCTAGGGGTGACAGATTTTTTAATAGGAGTCGGTATTTTTAGAATCTGTTTCAATGCTGGTGAAACATTTGCGGAGGTCCTACGTTCAGTAAATTGGGGTGGTTGTTCAGGTCGAATATTCAAGTCATCATTTCCGGGTATCAAATCGTTGCATTTATTCATGTCAGTAGTCCTAAGTTCACTAAAATCGTTCGTTTGTTCTGGTTGAATATTATAGTCATCATTTACAGGTATCAAATCATTGCATTCATTCATTTCGTAAGTTCCTAGTTCTATATACGATAAGTCCAAGTTGTTTAAAAGGGTACTATCGCCCAGTAACGGTAAACTTATATTCATGTCCGTTGTAATATTCCCATTATGGGTCACATTTCTTGAATCCATTAAGGTATCAGATACAGCAGAGTTGTCAATTCCGTGAGCTTTTTTTGCAGTTTCAATTACTTCTAAAACTACCGATACCTCCACCCTTTCCTCCGTTAATTCTTTATTTAAACGCCGGATTACTTTAACGGCTGTGTCATAGTCTCTGTTTTTTAATTTTTTCCTGGGTGATTGACTCGTCTTCCGTTTTAATTTTTCCGCATTATTTTGAACACATTTTGTGTAATCAACGGAATTAGGGTCGAATGGATAAAGACCACATTTCCGAAAACCGTTTTTTATTGTATCCTTTAGGTTATCTTTTTGAAACACTTGGTTTAATAGAGGACAGAATAAGGCCTTTGTTAGACATTTGTTGGCGTTGTCTGGTATAGATGACCATTTATGGATGGTATTCTTCCATTCGGATTTTAGAGGTTTGAATACACTCACGTCAGCCGGTTGCATCATGTGCGTGGGGTTGGGTGGTAGCGCATAAAGTATGATATCGTTATCGTAACAAAATTTGCTAAGTTTCATTGTCAAATGACTCTTATGGCCGTCAACAAAGAGTATGACGGGTTTTTGCACATCGTTATCTGCAAGCCATTTGTTGAATCCTCCAGAAATATAGTCATAGAATATGTCGGTTTTCATCCAGCCACTATCAGATTTGCCAAGAAACCAGTCATCGGGCATACTAGAAACAACTTCTTTAGGAGGTTTTACATAAGGAAATACTACGCATGGTGGTAAAATGTCTCCGTCTGCTGAAAAAACCGCTAAAGTAGTAATTGTTTCCTTTTCACTTCCTTTGACAATATGATAAATATTTTTATAGCCTCTAGGAGCAATCACTTTTCCAGTTTTTGGGAAAATCATGAAACTGGTTTCATCACCATTAAATATTCTCTTAGGGTCATCCAGTATATCGAGAGCATCGTTTGCTTTTAAAAACTCTGTCAAGCCTTGAAACCACTTCCTTATATACTCTTCAGTTATTACTGCTCGTCCCTTAGAAATTTCTTCAGCTGTTCGCATAGATAAGGAAGGATTTCTTCGAAAAAAGGCTTTAAGCCATTTTCTTCCTGGTCTATCATTTGCAAAAGGATTAGGTCTTCCGTCGGCCTTTACTAATGCTTGGACTGTATTTAATAAATTATCAACCTTTAAAGGAAACCCACATTTTGTTAACTTTTCACACCAGTCCAACAGTGCAGCTTCTTCTGCTTTATTTAAAATTGAATCAGGACCCATTTTTCTTAGACCTTCAGGGACACGTAGATGAATCCGATCTTGTAGTGTGCCTCTAGGAACTCCAAACGTTCTCTTAGCCTCTCTTATCGGCATTCCATTTCGTATGGCTTCCATGGCAGAAGAGAGTTTCTCTGGAGGATACGTTTGTCTTGACATCATGTTTGGCTAAAAAAAGGAAACAGAATTATTTATCGAAGATTATTTACACAGGTATACCTTTTTAATTATTGTTATAGGTACCACATTGTTAAATACATTTTAGAACTATTTTAGGTAATATTAAAATTTTGTCTACCAACGTCTATAAAAATACCACTTAAAAGGGTACCATCAAAGACACTTAACTGTACATTTACAAACGAATATAAACCTTAACGCAATGTATTAAAGTCGTATGGGTGATTAGTTAACAGTATCTTCGTTTGTACCCCGCTAGATAGGGGCTGCTTACTGGAACAGCAACACCCAGTGCCCAGCCGCGTAAAAATAAAATGTTTAAGGCGGCTGACCACTGGGTTTTTTGAGGAATGTGAAAGGACATGCCTTACTAAATTTAAAAACTTAAATTTAACGGTTTTAACGGCCGCCTTTTCTCACACTTTTAAAAATAATTCATAAACCCAGTGTCCAGCCGGGGGGGGGTTGACTACTGGAACTTTTATGGAAAAAGTGTTACCCAGTGCCCAGCCCCCACAATATTTACGTAAATCAGCGATATTCTTGTTCAAATTCTATATAATTCAATACATTAAGTTGTACATAATGCTTAATTGCATGAAAAATGATCGCATTTGATAATAAAATGTGTTTTTCTTACCTTTAAAGAGAACACCACGCGAAGTTAAAATAATGGCGGACATGACACTACTGCTCTTGTCGATCGCCGCCACTTGAATGAACAAGTTTATTTCTCCCCTCTGACCCCCCGCCGCAATTATCGTGTGACGTATTAACCAATGAGGAACCAAAGTTTCTATTTAAGTGCACTTGATTCGTTTATTCGAATTATAGCGATATTTATGACCAATAAACGACGGAAACGGCTGACCACTGGGTCACGGCTGGCCACTGGTACGTTTACCCTATATGATGACAAAAAGTGTTTTTTGATCCTCGGTCGGAATCGATCTCAGTCTTGACGAAGTCAATGACCACTTATTAGACAAACGCGCCACCAAGGTTGTTAAGTACAGTTTGAATTAGCGCTTCTATATTTGTTGTCTTACGAATTTTCGATCAGGTCACGTGTTTACTGACGCGAGTTGAACCTTTTTTACCCATTACAAAAAAGTGCACAACGCCGCTAAAGAAGTTTTCACTTCAAAAAATTGACATGTGGGTGGACAATGGACTCTTCATTACTACCGACAGATTTGGAAAAGCTATATGCAGCGTTTTCATGCGAGGATGCGTAGCGAGGGATGTGTTTGTTAAGACTTAATAGAATCACTTCATCTACCTAGCTTTATTTTCACATTGGTATTAAAAACTTTCTTATTCATGTAAGTTTCTTGTAATCATTACATGAAATCAAATTCCATATTAACGTTTTCGCCTTCAATGTCAACAATTATTACGTATTTGTCTGAAATTTAGCTCTTTATGAGGTTGACATCCGCTTTGCCGTCGATACTGAGGCTGGTGGTAGAGTTGTCCAGTAGCTTTGTATTCACTCTACGTCCACGTAAGCAGACTCGTACTAGGCAGACCTTTTGACATTTACGGCATGTACTTTTATAGCGCCGTATTCATTTACAATGTGATCATTTTGAAGTATCTGACGAAGAGTGACGTGATTAATTTTTGTTGTTAAGATCTATCGATGCTTTATGAAAAGTTTTAGATGTGGGTGAGATTTCATGTTTTCCCATTTCCAATTATGTATATTATGTATATACTACTAATGTGGAGAATAGCGTTGTTTCTTGTAAGATTTTTGTACGAATTTCTGTCTTTTAATACTCTAATGAATTGTAGTGATAGAAATGAGACCACCGTAGATTTGTTACAATGTGGAACTTGAAATTCACACTTTAATAATGATCTCTTCAGTTCCGATGCAAATATTGCGACATTCTTATCAGCATGTTGTAGATACGCAGGTATCTTGCGATCATATAGTTGGTTTCGGGGCCATGAAATTATATAAAATATCTGACAGCTCCTCAAAAGTCTTGTCACTCGGTTCAACTGGAGAAGACAGATCCTGGATTCTTTCATGAATTTCTATCTGGGGGTAGTGTGGGGTTATTTATATAGTTGAGGATGAAATAAATAATAAATTCTTTCTCGTGAAAAGGCTGGAAGTTAAATCTGGGCTACGGTTCGCGTTGAACACTCTTTTGGTACACGGGCAAGGCAATTTTTTTCCACTTCATACCTGTATTCTGTTTCTATTTCAAGATTTTTGTCTTCCGTTTCCTGTTGTACCTGGCTCTGTATGCTTTATATTCCTTGGTAAGTATTTTGAAGTGTAAATAACCTTGTTTCTATTTTTTCTATATAAGTTTTCATTTTTTGGAATAACTCGTTTTTGTTAGCATACTGCGTAAAGTAAAAAAAATGCGAAAACTAATAAATGGATGTCAGATTTTGTAGAAAGTACTAACGAGACATGTGAAAACTGTTTGTTTCCTAATAAAGAAAAATACATCTAAATTAAATAAAGGTGGTTCGTATACATTTACTTTTTAAATCAAACGATATCGTCACTAAATGTTATATCATGAAATTAATATACATATTCCAGACTATATTTTACCTCTGCGCCTAATTTCATTCAGATTCGTTCAGACGTTCTGGCGTGATCGTGAGTAGCGACATCCCTCCAGCCATTTAAACTTTCGCATTTATAACAGTAGGTACTAAGTATAAGACTGATCGTAGACTGACGTAGGCGTATTAATTTTATTGCCACTAGCTGTTGCCCGCGGCTTTACCCGCGTGGAATTCTAATCCCGTTCCCGCAACCCATGAGGATCAATTAACATAACATAACTTCACGCCTGTATCCCCGAAGGGGTAGGCAGAGGTGTATAACACACCGACGATAAAAATAATACCGGCCCCGGGATAAAAAGCCTGTGTTATTCCAGACTATAATCCATCCAAATGTACCAAATTTTAGTCAGATCATTAGAGTGTGATTGAGTAATACTTAAACATCCAAACATCTTCACAAACTTTCACATTTATAATATTAGTAGCAGGTAGGATAGGATACTAATATAGGCAGAATCTAAATAATACTAGGGGCGCAATGCATTTTGCTGTTGCAATGTTCAGCTGAGAGTGCACTGCACGATTACCTACAAAACCTGCCCAAAAACTACCCTACTACTTGAGCTTTTGGCTCAACTTCGTCTCACTCTCAGCTCAATAAAGTTACCAGTAATGGAATTGATACAGTACCTTTAATAATATTAGATTCCATATTTGTATGCATTCGCTTACTTTATGTAATTACCGTCTTGATGAAATTCATCTGTTAGTGACATTTTAATCTAAAAAAGAGGCCGCTTCTGTCGACTATAAAATTTCGGACGTGTTCAAAATAAAAACGTTTCTAACTCAATCCAGTATTTTGTTAAATCAGACGGCCAGATATTATAACTCACTTTTTTATTTAATTAAAAGAAAGAAGATTCATTGATGAGCGACTTTTTTTTTCGTTTGGAAATCCCTTCGGATACCCCCCCGCCGGTCAGCGGGGGCAGGCTTGAACCGACTAAAACCGCACGCCATCTCGGGTCTTAAAACGCCGGGGTGTAAGGTTGCCCATAGAGCATATCCCTCGCACCCCGACTGACCCTGGGCCATCTCCGGTTTCGAGATGGCCCCCTCGGGTTTGGGAACCACGGTGTCCCCGTCTTGCCCCCGTTTGGGGGAGGGGCGCTAGTCGCCCCACCGTCCCGGCCTGCTTCTGCTGGGGTGACAGGCGGCCTCACCTGCTACCCCCAGGCCTGCCAGGGATGAGTGCCTACAAGGTGAAATCATTTTCAACTTATTGAACGTTTGATTATTTAATTATTTGAAAAGATAACTTAGAAAAACTGTACTTTAATATATATATAGCTGCTCGTGCTGATTCACTGAATCACTCAGTCACTCATTGATCACCTCTCCTGAACAATTTTGTATGAAAATTTTTTTTTTCACTGATGGTTTCGTATAGAGGATAAAAATTCATTCGGAGGAAAAATATGGAGAGAGCTGACGATTAAAGATTTCGGAGACGGGTGAAGAGCACGCTTAAGGTATTGAAGATAGGTTGGAGGTGCTTGAGCAAATGTCAATCGAAACGTCATTCAATTGCCAGTGACCTGATAAAAAATTCAAAATGGCGAAAAAAAAATGGCCGCCATACAAATTTCGTCGGTGTCCATCTCGGAGAGTATAAAAGATGGAAGAGTAGTTTCTTCGCAAAAGATGATCAGGATCCAAAGGTCTACTCGATGAATAGGAAAAAAAATCAAGATGGTGGAATTTTTTTTTTTCTATAGAAAATGTATGGCGAATATTGAATAGACTACAACTTTTGAACTATGCAAGACTTTGATTTATGGTTTCTTTTTAAAATGTTTTTGTGGAAGAACTCTTAGTCAGAAATATTTAGATAGGCGATGATCGAGGGTTTGGAAGATGGGTGAGGAGCACGGCCAGGGTATTAAACATAGGTGAGGGCTGCTCAAACAAAAAATACTTGGAACCTCATCCAATTGGCAGTGAGCTGAAAAAAAATTCCAAGTGGAGAAAAAAAGATGGCCGCCATACAAATTTCGTCGGTGTCTATCTCGGAGAGTATAAAAGATAGAAGAGTGGTTTCTTAGCAAAAGATGATCAGGACCTGAAGGTCTACTCAATGAACAGAAACAAAATTCAAAATGGCGGAATTTATTTTTCCATACAAAATATATGGAGAATATTGAAGAGACTGCAAGTTGGGAACTATGCAAGACTTTGATATGGTTCCTTTTCAGAATGTTTTTATGGGTGAACTCTCAGTCAGAAATATGGAGATAGAAGATGATCGAGGATTTTGGAGACGGGTGAAGAGCACGGCCAAGGTATTGAAGAGAGGTAGGGGGTGCTCAAATAAAAACCACTTGGAATCTCATCCAATTGCCAGTGAGCTAAAAATATAACCAAAATGGCAGATTCAAGATGGCGCCCATACAAATTTCGAAAGCGTCTATCTTACAAAGTATAATAGAAGATAGAAGAGAGGTTTTTTGGCAAAAGATGATCAGGACCTAGAGGTCTACTCGACGAATAGAAAAAAAAGTCAAAATGACAAAATTTATTTTTCCATACAAAATATAAGGCGAATATTGAAGAGACAAATGTGCAAGACTTTGATATGCTTTTAACCGATTTCCAAAAAAGAGGTGGTTCTCAAACGGCCCGTTTATTTTCAATGTATGTACACCGATTATTTCGAGGTTTCTGGACCGATTTGCAAAGTTTTTTTTAAATCAACTGTAGAAGTATTCGTCTAGGTCCCTTAAAAAATTCTGGATCCAACTCCTTAATCCTGATGCTGAAAGTTTACTGCCCGCCTAGGCCCTAGGTTATCAAGATTCAGAAAGTGTTCATAGTGAATTAATATTATAGGTACTGTAGTGTTCGGACCTCGTCCCACACACTACGGTTCGTTTCCTGGCCATCATGTGTCAGAGTTTAAATAAAAATACTTTGTCATTCAAATTTAGCTTAGGGAAGAAAAACAATTGCGGCGTGGAGCTGCATTCGGCTGTGCGGCTGACAGCGGGCGACTAGACGCGCCGCCCGGGTCCGCCGGCCGAAGAGAAGATATAATTGTAATTAAATTAGGCTCAGTCCTTGAGCGGAGTTCGCGATTCCCTAGTTCGCATTAAAATAATAATATACGCGTAAAAACTTCCCTAAACTCGTTATAGGAAGCTTTTGTTGATATAATAAATGCCCATATAAATTTCTTCCTCTGTGTTTATCTTATTATCTACACGAGGTATTGTGGCGTCCAACCCCCGGACGCTACAGTACCAAGCAACGACTTCATGGTTAGATTTCAAGTCCCAACTCCTCAACCCTCATAATGCAAGGTACAGCTGCACTCACAAACTATAGTGATTCAGAAACTGCGGATGGTGCAATGCAATAATATTTTAAGTACCAAGCATATACTACATAATTGAACTTCGGATCCCGACTCCTCAATCTTGATGCTGCAAGGTACTGAACTGTTAAGCCATGGGGATTCGAGAATTTCTTATAGTGAATTGATATTTTAGGCATCAAGCAACAGCTTCATGATTACACTCCAAGTCTGAATTCCACAAACCTGACGATGCAGGGTACAACACTCCTAAACCATAGAGAATAAGGAACTGTTCCTGGTGAAATAACAGGTATTGTAAAGGCCGAGCATAGACTTTTGTTAGGTATTGATTTCCAAGTCCCAGCTTTTCAATCTAACCACAAATTCACGGTTTAGCTCGATTACCACTCACTCACTCACCGACACAATTGTTCTCCTAGAAGGAGTAATGGGGGATATGGATGATGTATGGGAAAAATGTAGAGAGAGCTGAGGTGACTATGGGAAAAATCCGAAATGTCAAAAAATTCAAGATGGTGGCCAACATGGTGGTCGTTTCTCCGCCATCTTTGACGACATGGCAACATAGGTGTCATTCTTGAGTAAATCGAGGCTTCTGATTTTGAATTTTTGAAAAAAAAAGTTGAAAAGTCCAAGATGACGGATAGGGCACTACACATAACACTCGCGAGCTGCTAGCAGCTCGCGCACCGCGCAAAATACTAGTTCTTATATAACTGCTTGTAGTTTCTTCTCAACTTTCTGGTACCTGCGACTATTTCTCTGTTGGGGTCAAATTATCATGTCAAAATATTTTTACTGCTGCAGTCTCGATCCTAACTCGTATTAAGTAATTTCATAATTGTATTTTTGATTATCTGTACTTCTATATTAACATTGTTTAGAGGAAGGCCTTTTACGCGTGATTAATTTTGATTCCTGTAGAATATACTGCTTCCGGGCTGTTTGGCCGTGGTCCATAGGAAACTGGTATCCCAAAAGTTTCGTCGATCATTGCGTTCGACACCTTCATTGGGCTGGTCCGGGCGCCAACGATTGCGGAGAAATCTCCTTTGCGACGACTTCCCTGCGACTGATGTAGAGGCCCTAGTCACTGGCGTATTTATAGGCGCAGTTGGAGGGGGAAACGACGTGATCGATCTTGATTGGTCGAGAGCTGCGGAACCGACGCGCTCGCTCCTGATTGGTCGAGACTAAGCAAGGGGGTGTGGCCTCCCGATACCGGAGATGGTGTTGGCTTCCTTATGTTTGAACCGTGATGACGAGTGGCTCTCAGTGCTGGGTACCAATCTTTTTGAAGATGAAAACCTATGGACCACAGCCAAACAGCCCGGAAGCAGTATACTCTACATGCAACGCCGGCCATGAAAGCCTTAAGATTTATAATTTTGATTCCTTTTAGGTACTTCTTAACCGATTTCAAAAAGGAGGAGGTTCTGTGTTCGTCTGTATCAATTTTTTTTGCATGTCCATCGATAGTTCCGATCGGTAGAACCGCTTTATAAATTCTTTTTGTATTTATTTATTTATTTATGATATCATTCAACAATGAAATTTTCGCTTAAAATTATACATGGATAACTATAGGCTAAAATTACGCATTTATAAGTATAGGTAGCATCTGCAGCCGAACTAGGACAAGCCTGTATCTCGACTTACAGCGCCGATCCCCTCCGAAAACATTACATATGTTTAATAGCCCTACTTCAGGTATCAAACAAATATATAATAATATAGACCCAAAGTAAGCATAGTTAACTAGCTTGTATTACAAAATATTATATTAACAAAATGAATTGTATAAAAATTACTTGAGACATAATAATACCACAGTCTAACGATATACTGTGATAATACTGCAGGATATTTAAAAGATGTTTGTATAAGTATATATGTGTGTGTGTGTACGTGCGTGCGTGCGCGCGTGTGTGTGTGTGTGTGTGTGTGTGTGTGTGCGTGTGCGTGTGTGTGTGCGTGTGTGTGTGTGTGTGGTAGGTGACTGATACCGAGATCAACAAAGCATCTAGCTCTGTATCATAATCTTCAGTCTCGTCATAGGTAAGACTTTGTAAATAGGTATAAGTTTTTTTCTTACACAAGGACTTGGTGAGCGGGTAAATATTCAGAATTCTGTTAATTTTATTATACAAGAGCGGCTCAAGAAAACCAGAAAATTGACGAACAAACGATGTGTTCGGTTTATGCAGCAGAGAAGCTTCTCCGCTTATTGAACTGATTAGGGTTAAACGTAAGCTTACTATGTTGCAGTAGTATAATCTTTTGTAAAAATAATTGCCTTACAGTGAGCACGTCACAATATTGATATAGTAGTATAGTAGGATAAAGCGTAGGCTTAAATGTACACACCTTCAGAACTTTACTTTTTAATGTGCCCTTAAGAACACCCCCCAGGATGTTATGCAATATGTGATAATTGACTGACATAACGCGAAATATATTTGTTTTAGTAATGAAGGTTCTGCAACGTTTCTTAGGGTTTTGAAAACATAGATGATTTTCCTCACCCGGGCAGTCAGGGCCTTAATGTGTTCTTTAAAAGAAAGGTTAGGATCGATTATAACACCTATCATCAGCTTACCATCAGGCGAGATGAAGTCAAATTGACGTGTCCTAAATATTAAAAAAAAAAAAAAAATTTTTTAGTACACTCCAGTGGTTTACAGTGGCAGCCGTTAGTAGAGCTGCACTGATGATAAATAATTTTATATCTCTCGTTAATGGGTATGTTTCGAATAGCGAATGTCATTAATTTAGTTTTATCTTCGTTCAAATTTAGCATGTTACAATTAAGCCAATTTTGCACTAGATTAAGTCCAGTTTGGGCTGCGTTGTAGGCCTCTTCCCATGTATTGGCCGAAAAAAGGAGAGCAGTATCGTCCGCATAGCAAATAATTTTACCAAGGCGTAGCTTTAAATTAGCAAGATCATTAATAAAAACTAAAAATAAAGTCGGGCCTAAAATGCTACCTTGTGGAACCCCATAGGTTACAGGAAGCTCATCGCTAATATTTTCTGAAAAATAACTTTAAAAAAGCTTTAGTTGTACTCCCCTTACACCAAGCGTTTCCAGCTTATTCAAGAGGTAAGGAACCGAAATCGTGTCGAAGGCCTTAGCGAGGTCCAGGAAGATCGACAGACATTTTTTCCCTTTATCCAAAGCGCTGCTGATATAGTTGGTCAGTTGATGGACTGCTACATCCGTTGATCCACCCTCACGAAGGCCATGTTGATTACTGGATAGCAGTTTGTATTTTTGGAGATAACCGATCAATCTGATATTAATTATTTTCTCCAGTATTTTTGATAAAGAAGGGAGGATAGATATAGGCCTATAATTCTGCACTACATTTCTATCTCCACCCTTATGAATGAGACGAACTGCAGATTTCTTCAATTGAGTGGGGAAGATACCAGTTTGAAGACATAGATTAAAAATGAATGTGAGTGGGGGAACCAGTATATTTTTAAATTGTTTTAGTAGGTTGTTTGAGATTGTATCTAGTCCAACTGAACATATACTTTTTAGGCCAATAATGTGTCGCTCCACTTCCCCTTGATCAACATCATTAAGAACGAATGAATGCAATTGCGAGAGACAAGGGGAATCAGGATAAACAGGACTTTTATTAAACATCTGACCCTTTCCAGCGAGTGATTTACCTACATTTATAAAATAACTGTTAATACTGTTCACTGATTGCCGAGGCGAGGAAGAAGCGTTTAATAATTCAGTGGGAGAGCTATTTTCCTTAGTCATGAGTGATATTTTTGACAATGTTCCAGGTCTTTCTAGGATCATTTTTAGCCATCTCTAGTTGATTTTTGTCGTATGATGTTTTCACTTTTTTAAATATTAAATTACAATAATTTCTATACCGTCTATATGTCGTTTGGATTATTTCATTATCTGGTGAACTTTTCGCTTTTTATGCAATTTGTCTCTGTTTCTCATGCACCGTAGCAAACCCGGCGTGACCCATGGTTTTAATATTCTTTTACGTCTTGATAAGTGTACTGTTTCTGTATTATTTTTTATTATAGTTTGAATTTTATTAACAAGATAATTTATTTCATAATTTGGATCTAAAGATTGATATATTGGACTTAGGTTAATATTATTCATATCATTAAAGATATTGACCGTGTCTGTTTTCTGCATTGTATCAGTTCCACATCGACGCCTTTTTCCCCATTCCATGCACAATATAACAGGATAGTGCTCTGTTAGTACAGTTTCAAGAACTATCGTGTTAGAGGGAATCTTTGTCTTTAACAACACATGGTCTATACATTTGCCACTTTCAGGCCTAGTCACTTCTGTGTGCGCAGGTAGAAGACGATGTGCGGCCATTCGATTAAGATACCTTTCCCCAGCAAATTCAATATTTTCGCTATTAATTGCAATATTTAGATCCCCTATTACTATAATATTGCTTATGTGTGATAGGTTTTTCAGTGTTTGGTCTAAAGAGTCCAGGAATTTGTCTATATTAGTGTACGATGGGGATCGGTATATGCAGACTATTGCAGTAGTTGAAGATGTGGCAACTAAACAATTGCAATCTTGGAGGCTGGGCTCGTAAACGGTGAAATTTAGACGATCCTTGTAATATAATACAACCCCATCATTCTGTGTGATGTTATTATTAGTAGCACTAGTCCGGTAACCCCTAATTGTTGGTATTGCGGCAGCTTTATTAGTTAGCCAACATTCTGTAGGGAGGATTACATCACAGTCAAATTTAAGTCTGCTCAACATTAGTTCCAGACCAGGAAAGTTGCAATTGATGCTGCGAATATTTTGTGTGAGAACAGTGAAAGAGGTAGATGAATTATTAATTTTTTCATGGCAAGAATCTAGGTTGCAAGACAGGGAATTTCAGACAGCCACATCATCAATATCGTCAGTCAAGTCAGTTATGTTATTGAATGTTAACAAAAGTATTAAAATCGGATAATTAATTGAGTCATACAGGTGACTTCTGCAGATTTCACTAATAATGCTATAGCTGATTCTTTTTTATAAAGTAAAAGTGTCGGTATAGTCGTATGTAGTATGTTTGGTGTATTTATTATTAAATTTGTGTATATTAAATTGATATAGAGTAGGTTAAATTGTAAGTGTGATTTTGTATAGGTGTGTACAGTATAACAGTATAAAATATTTATAGAAAAACATGCTTTAAAATTACTACCTATTACTAGTCATGCAGTTATAGTATTCCGTAACCTTTCCAGATCTTTTTCAGAACTAATCCGAGTCTGACCATCACTTGCAGTTTTGCGTAAATAAACTATCCCATGGGAGGTCCAGCAGAAAGAGTATCCATACTCTTTTTGAAATTGGCGCGCCAGAAAATACAGCCTCTGGGTTTGTGGGCTAGAGTCTCTGAGACAAATATTGGCCGCACTGGTGACGGAAGCTTGAGATACGTTGTGTTCAGCTTTTCCCCCTTGGCCTTGGATTTGTTAAAGTCTCGGACTTTCTGTAATATCTTTTCTTTTAATATAACCGTATTTAGCTCCATCACCACAGGTTGAATATTTTCTTTAGACTGGATTCTGTATACATCTCTTATATCAGAGCTTTTAATATCCACATCCAAGGACCTTCCCATATTCACGATGGACTCGCATAGTTGATTTTTGGTTTCACCATTTCTTTTAGGTACGTTTCGAAGCTCTAGTCCAGTCGCACGGGATTTTCTTTCCAGGTTTTAATTTTTTTCTTCTAACTGCTTAATTATTTTTTTAGTCATCTTTTCTTTCAGATTCAAGTGAAGAAATACGCTTCAAAAATTCGTCATGTTTGTTTGACATGACCTCTACGCCCTTCTTCAATTCGTTGTTCTGTTCTATAATATCCTCTAGTTTCAGCAATAATTTCTCATATCGAGCCTCTTGAACCTTCACGAATTCAGAAAAGATGTTAGAAGTAATATCTCCGGGGTTCAAAACCTCCCCACCACCGATTTTCCTCTTTTTCCGTTCAGCCGCATTGAAAGGGATTTGCGAAAGATCAGGTGTTGAGTCACATTTGTGTGATGTAGAATCCCTGCCAAGAAATCGTAGACTTGATGCGGTCTCTGTAGCCGACGGTACGGGCAAAGGAGATGCAGGAGGCGATCTTCTAGGAGGCATTTTCCTTCAGTATCAAATCGTAAGAAGAATTAAGAGCAATACAGATCACACGTCTGTTCGCTATCGCGGTCCTGGGGGAAGGGGGGATATTAGGGTTGGTTCAAGTCCAAGTTAGTCCCATATACCTAAATTTTATTGATATTGAACCTAGAACTCCATAGATGCAGCAGGAAACTCCTCAAAATCAAATAGAAGTAATGAAATTATCGAGTGTATGATCGAACATGACGTCAGGTGTCTTTTGTTTGGAATTTTGGAATACATATTTTGAAAACGCCGCAGTGCCAGCACTGCGAGGATCCTGGCGAAGACACGGCGCTCCACACGTTGGTGGAGTGCCTTGCGTGGGTGAGTCAACGCCGGGATCTCGTTGCGGTCCTGGGCGTAGACTTTCTCTCGTTGGAGACCATGATGAGGACCGTGGTCTCCAACGGGAGAAAGTGGCACGCCTCCGCCTCTTTCTGCGAGCAGACAATGCGCGCGAAAGAGAAGGCGGAGAGGGAGCGGAAGAGAACCCTGCCCCTCGAGTTTCGCATCTTCACTCGGGACTATCGACCTCCATGATCGGGGCCTGAGGACGGCAGTTGGCCTACTCGCTGTCCTTACAGAAGCAGGCCTTGGCGGAGGCCCTATACACGCCTGCCAACTCACCGACGCGGGATAAAACCCGACCCCCCCAGGCGAGGCCGTGGTGGCGGCCAAAGTCTGCCGGTAACCCTGGGGTTATCCTTTCGAGGGCTTATTTTTTTTTTTTTTTTCTTTTTATTATTTATTTATAGCAAGTACATGTATATCTTACGAACTAACACATTGTCCCACAAAACCGTACAAACAGTTTGACTGTGAGATCAGGGAAAATATCTAAGTATAATCTAATGACAATATTTACCTAATTATTTTATGGAGTATACATTATAGTGTTACATTATGGTAGCGAATCTATTAGGTGTTTCTTTAATTTAATTTTAAACAACATTTTTCTACTTTCTGTCCTTATTTCTACAGGTAAACTATTTAATATGTAAGGTATTCTTTTATTTAGCGTCCTATCTCCGTACATATTATTACACCTAGGTACTACAAATTTGCCTGCTGACATTGCTCGTGTGTTGTATCTGTTATCTAAATAACAGGTCCGCGCTGGATCATGCTCTAGACTGCCATGGTTGTTGGTAGCAAGTAGATATTTGTGTCTTACACTGACTGGTAATATTTTACATAATTTAAATAGCTTGGAGTAATCATCTTTATACTTGTTTTTAATTTTATTATCCACTAATAATTTGACAAATCTCAACTGTAAGTTTTCTAACTTGTCTATATGTGTTTTATAAGTGAGTCCATAACAGTCGAGCGCATAGTCCAGGATAGACTCCACCAAGCTTGTATATAGCAGTTTTAGAGTACTACGGGGAACTTTATAACTCAAGTGGTTGAATTTACTTAATATAGCTCTAAGTTTGGTACATATGTACTGAACATGTTCGGACCAGGAGAAGTGTTCGTCAATTTTCATTCCTAGATAGGTTGCACACTTGACTCTTTCTATCGGTTTGCAGGCACAGTTGACCAGATTGTTGTGAAAACATTCATATGAATGAGTGAACAGTGAGTAAGGGGAGTCTTTTACTGGTAAATAGGGAGAATGTATGATCAGTTCTTTTGTTTTTTCAGCGTTGAGTACTATGCCGTTGTCGTGTGACCACTTAACAACTGCATCCACGTCCTGTTGCACTAGTCGACACGTTTCGGCCAAGTCGGTGCCCGCGCGCAGTACACATAAGTCATCTGCGAACATATGTGCGGTGCAATGTTGCAATGTTCCACATAAGCTATTTACATGCATTAAATAGCACACAGGTCCACACCCCGAGCCCTGGGGAACGCCACACCGCACCCGCTTGGCCTCGCTGAGCGTGCCCCCGATCTTGACTCGATAGGAGCGTGAAGTGAGATAGTCTCCGAGCCATTCATTCAATCACTCCTTTATCGCCTGCAATAATGTGCTTATTTTTAATGTCTCAAATGCTTTTTTGTAATCGAAGAATATGGCAATAACGAATTTTTTATCATTTAAGTATGTATTTATCTCATCTGTGAATTTTGCAAGTAATGTATTTGTACTTTTACCTTTTTGAAAGCCATGTTGTGATTTATTTAAAATATTGTTAGTTAGTAAGTAGTTCCCTAGTTGATTTACAATACCTTTTTCTATAATTTTGTCAATGCTAGATAATATTGCTATTGGCCTGTAATTTGAGAATGACTTTTTGTCGCCTTTTTTATGAATAGGACGTATTATTGCCTCTTTAAGTTGATCTGGAAATCTATGGTCTTTAACAGATAAGTTAATTAACTGTGCTAATACAGGGCTAATTTTGTCACTTACTAGTTTTATATCTGACATTCGGATCCCATCGCTGCCGGGTGATTTCTTAGCGTTCATATTTTTAATTATTTTACCTACCTGTTTATCGGTAATCGGTTGCCACCTCATACACCTATCATTGTTTTTCACATACTCGTCCCTACTTAACAGCTTGTCATCACATACATGCTCAATCTTTTTTATTTCCTCATCAAAAGTATCCGCAAACCGATCAGTTATATGTTGAGTGTCTCCTAGCTTATTCATGTTAGACAATATTTGCTCGTCAACTGTATGCTCTTTTTTCCCCAACAATGCATTTATTCTGTCCCATATCTTTTTTATATTCTTATTGCAATCAATTATACACTGCTTATCATAATCATTACTACGTTTACAAATCATTTTCGAACATTTACCCAGGGTGCCCGGCAACGGACACTTGGGGAGGACACTGTGCGGTTTTAGTCGGTTCATGCCCGACATAACCACCCTCGCTGGCCGGCGGGGGGTATTCGAAGGAATTTCTGCACGTTAAAAATAAAGCCTTATAAATGTATTGGTGCTGATTCTGCTGTTACAAAACTCTCTAAACTAGACTACCTATTTAATAAAGTAAAGATACTTGGTCAAACTTAAAATCTGCCGTATGATTAATTGCAATTGGTTAAGTATAGCCGGAGATATGACCAAAAACTCGCGGGAATTTGCTAGCATATTATATAGCTATAATAGCTCGCTCGCCTTAATTCTTGTTACAGCTTCAAGATCCTTGGCTTCCCAAACCTCCTAGAACAAAAATACCCACATAAATTTAACACCTAACCTAACCTACTTTTAGCACCTGATGGCCTACCCTGAAACGTACATCTGCAATAAGAAATTGGCTCGGACGGCCCGGATCATCTAGGATAACCCCGAGGTGATCCTCGATCCTCTCTTTTTTATTTCTTTTTTCAGTGCTTGGAAACAGTATAAAAGTTCTGAGTACGTCTTTATCCCGGTTATAGATTTGTTTGCCTAATTTTAACCAGATGTATCATCATCTTAGCGGTGATCCTGACTGCAATCGAGACCTTCGACCTCAGAGCTTATTTAAGAGAGACATTATTTTGTCTATTATAGAAGTGAATGTTGTTTGACCTTCCAACCCAGAGATGAAAGCCTACGTTAGGGCCTCGTCCCTTTATTGACAGGTCTACAAGCTAGCAAATAATATTGCCTGGGGCCCTGAAGTTACTAATACGCTAAATTTCAGTCAAATCCATGCAGTCGTTTTGCGCGATTGAAAACACACAATCCAAAAAAATCTTTTGCATTTACATTTGTAGGTTTCGGGTGCTCGCGTATTACAATTAGCTAGTTAATACAGTTTAAGAAATCTTTATATAAAACAACGTCGTGTTTGTGATGACCGTTTATAACTCGAGAATGAGAACGATGATTTTTATATTGCTTTATTCATCTTCACGCTTTAAAGGAATAATTTTAATTAAAATATCTGAAAGATTTACATAAAAAATACTCAAATTTCTAATGTAAACAAAAATACAGAGAGCATATGCCAACAATTTCACATTGTTTTCGACAATTTCCCAACCCAACGTCATAGACAAGAATTACTTCATAGACACAATTACATTTTTAAGCATTTTGTACGCTTACTTTTTCTAAAGATTAAGATCGGAAAAAGAGAACATCTAGAACGGGACTTGAACCCGCGACCAGTCCCTTACAGGGGGAATGCTCTGACTAGGTGAGCTATCTAGACACGTCCCAGATATTCGAAATTCTCCGATACATTATATACGTCTTAAGGCGACGGTGGAGCCATCTACCGTAATTCTTGCGAACTACGGAAACAATGAATAACTTTACAGTCATTTTTAAACATTGTTTTTGATGACTCGGCCTAATTAATTCAATATAAATTAGACACAATTAGATTTTTAAGCATTTTGTACGCTTACTTTTTCTAAAGATTAAGATCGGAAAAAGAGAACATCTAGAACGGGACTTGAACCCGCGACCAGTCCCTTACAGGGGGAATGCTCTGACCAGCTGAGCTTTCTAGACACGTCCCAGATATTCGAAATTCTCCGATACATTATATACGTGTTAAGGCGATGCTGGAGCCATCTACCGTAGTTCGCAAGAATTAAATTGAATTTAATTGAATTAATTAGGCGGAGTCATCAAAAAACAATGTTTAAAAATGACTAAAGTTATTCATTGTTTCCATAGTTCGCAAGAATTACGGCAGATGGCTCCAGCGTCGCCTCAAGACTTATATAATGTATCGGAGAATTTTGAATACATGAAGTATTCAAAATTCTCCGATACATTATATAAGTCAGACACTTATTTTACAGACAATTTTTGTGAAATAACTCACTTTGTTTTAATACATAATAATATATAAAATATAAATACTGTTGAAAGTGTTCAAATCGTTCTTTAAAATAACATAAAATATATGTAAAATATAGATTAAATTACACGTAAATTAGACCTGTTAGAACGCCGCCATTGTTCGCGCGCCTTGGATAACGTCACGCAGTTGCTTAATATATGCATAATATATAAAGATTTATTTTGCCATCAGATGAAGTCGACTTATCACTTAAAAAGACATTGAAAATTCATTTAGCTAAATTGGTTCTCACGTTTTACTCGATAAAATACATTGGGTAAAATGTGATAATACAATTTAGTATAAATCAAATTCGGTACGTACCTATATAGTTGAAATCCATAGGTGAAATTAGCTCTGAGACTGGTATTCATAGTAAAAATTAGTTCAACTAAACTGGAAATTTGAGCTTTACTCGAGGAAATTAGTTGTAATAAAACGTGCTAACGCAGTTTAATTTTAATTTATCTCAGTTTGTTTCATTTGTGAAATGCGTTAGTTGCGTTGGTATGGTTGGTGTTTAATATAATATAATTTTTCTGTACGCGTGTTAATCACCAAACTCCTCCTATACTGCTGGACCGATTTGGATGAAATTTTGTATGTATATTTAAATGGGTACCTGGATGGTTTAAAAACACAGTTAGCGCTGCTGTGGTGTGTGTAATGTGGTACTGATATCCGGCCAGGATGACGTCTGCCAAGTCCACTAGTAATATAATAAAAGGAAAAACAAATCTACGCACGTACTACGTTAACAGTCTCCTTAATTTGTATCAACTATATTTATACCATAAAAGTTATGTGGTAAGCCAACTTTGTCATCCGCCTATTAACACCAATACTAATTTATAGATAGGTGTGAATAGGATTCGGATACGACTAGGTGCTTCGCGGTGAGCTCGCAGATGGTGCCGCCGTCACGTATTACGCGGACGACACGCTCGTGACATCGTGCGGAGAGACGTACCGCGAAGCGACCCTGAAGGCCACGACCGCGGTTGCCCAAGTCGTGGAGCGGATTCGGCGGCTGGGTCTCGAGGTGGCTCTGCATAAAACCGAGGCCCTGTTCTTTTATGGGCCTCGGAGCAAGCCACCTGAGGGATCCAGTCTCATCGTGGGAGGTAATCGCATCGGCATCAAGCCCCAAATGAAATATTTGGGGCTCGTGCTCGACGGCCGATGGGACTTCAGAGAGCACATCCGAAGTCTGGCCCCCAAACTGAAGGGCACAGCTCTCGCTCTGGCGCGGCTGCTGTCCAACATGAAGGGGCTCGATGACTCCTGCAGGAGACTCTACGCGGGGATCGTGCGGTCCATGGCCCTGTATGGGTGCCCAATATGGGCGGAGGCCCTGAAGGCCGGAAGTGTGCGGATGCTGCGCGCTCCGCAGCGAGTGATGGCCATCAGGGTCATCCGCGTGTACCGCACGATCTCCTTCGAGGCGGCGAGTCTCCTTGCCGGAACTCCGCCATGGGACCTGGAGGCGAGAGCCCTTTCGCAACTGTACCAGTGGCGAAAGGAGGCGCGGGAACAGGGACTGAACCCCGAGCATCGAGAAATCGAGGCCGTGCAGTCCCAGCACCGCCAGGCCATCGTGGTGGAGTGGAAGGAACGACTTGGGTGACCAAGCGCAGGGCACGCCGCAATAGCGGCGGTAAGGCCCATCATGGAGGATTGGCTAGAGAGGCGACACGGAAGCCTCTCTAACGACTCGCTTAACGACCTCCGTCCTCCATGAGCGCAGGCTTGGGGGTGGCAGGTGAGGCCGCCTGTCACCCCAGCAGAAGCAGGCCGGGACGGTGGGGCGACTAGCGCCCCTCCCCCAAACCGGGGCAAGACGGGGACACCGTGGTTCCCAAACCCGAGGGGGCCATCTCGAAACCGGAGATGGCCCAGGGTTAGTCGGGGTGCGAGGGATATGCTCTATGGGCAACCTTACACCCCGGCGTCTGCAGACCCGAGACGGCGTGCGGTTTTAGTCGGTTCAAGCCCGACATAACCGCCCCCGCTGGCCGGCGGGGGGGTATCCGAGGGGATTTCCGCACGAAAAAAAAAAAAAAAAAATTGGTGTGAATAGGATTATGTCTAATGATATCGAGCTATTATCATTGAGATATCCAATAATATTCCAAATAATATAATATCTAACAATATCTATGGAATTGAATTTCGGAATCGGTTCCTAAGTAGATTTTCACGTTTTTCAGTCCCAGTTTTTCACGAATTGATTACCATTCGTGTTTAAGTGCTTCTACCTTTTTTTTAAGAGATAATGTTTTTAATTGTCCAAAACAGTTTATCAGAATATTTTGGTAATGAGTTTTTATAATAACCTGTGGCAACAGGTTATTATATAAACTCTGCATGCATGAGAACTGCGACCAATTGGTATCGAATATTATTTAACACACACGATGAACATTGAAAACAACTTGTCATTCTTTTGTAGTTGGCCTATTAAGTTAACATCGTCCCGCCTGTTGGTAAGGTTGAGTGAAGTCCACCATTCCCGATGCTCAATTTAAAAACAGTAGTCCTGAAGTATGACGTCTTTGAACTCTACGTCAACCGTATGCTGTAAGAGTTCAGGCTAACAATAAATAATTACCATTGTTTATGACCGCTTTATGCATGGCACCGTAAAGGACGTAGATGGATGTAAACACCTATGATAATACATCGTGAACAGCATCACCATAAAGAGTTCCAAGAACACCTATTAGGGCCGACGGAGTTATGTGATTGAAGTATCCTACTATTACCAATAGAAATCAATGCCACGCTCACTTTGAGTGCCAAAATGTTATTTTCTTATAAACTCCATGACTGGTACCTTTTTGAATGATGTAAGTGACACAACTGATTAGCGCGTCGAAGTGAAAGATAGGTATGCAGGACGACGGCTAGGCCCATCATTGGGGATTGGCTAGAGAGGCGACACGGAAGCCTCTCGTACCGACTGACGCAGGTGGTCTCAGGGAAGGGGTGCTTCGGGGACCACCTGCATCGGATCAGGAAGGAGCCAACGCCTGAGTCTCATCACTGCGACGCTAGCGAGGACTCAGGGCTGCACACGCTGGCGGACTGCCCGGCGTGGGAGGCGCCGAGGCGTGACCTCGTGGCAGCCATCAGGGAGTGAGTCCTCTCGCTCGGCAGCATGATTGCGGCAATGGTGCGGAGCGAGAGCGCGTGGGCCACCGCCACCTCCTTCTGCGAGCATGTAATGCTCGCGAAGGAGATGGCGGAGCGCGCCCGGGAGAGATTTAGATTATTATTAGATTGTCGCCGCGCGTCGCAGGCGACTCAGGCGCCGGAGGTCGCTTAACGACCTCCGTCCTCCATGAGCGCAGGCCTGGGGGTGGCGGGTGAGGCTTCCTGTCACCCCAGCAGAAGCAGGCCGGGACGGTGGGGCGACTAGCGCCCCTCCCCCAAACCGGGGCAAGACGGGGACACCGTGGTTCCCAAACCCGAGGGGGCCATCTCGAAACCGGAGATGGCCCAGGGTCAGTCGGGGTGCGAGGGATATGCTCTATGGGCAACCTTACACCCCGGCGTCTGTAGAACCGAGACGGCGTGACGTTTTAGTCGGTTCAAGCCCGACATAACCGCCCCCGCTGGCACGCGGGGAGGTATCCGAAGGGATTTCCGCACGATAAAAAAAAATTAAAAAAAATTGGTATGCAGGACGGCGGCTAGGCCCATCATGGGGGATTGGCTAGAGAGGCGACACGGAAGCCTCTCGTACCGACTGACGCAGGTGGTCTCAGGGAAGGGGTGCTTCGGGGACCACCTGCATCGGATCAGGAAGGAGCCAACGCCTGAGTGTCATTACTGCGACGCGAGCGAGGACTCAGGGCTGCACACGCTGGCGGACTGCCCGGCGTGGGATGCGCCGAGGCGTGACCTTGTGGCAGCCATCGGGGTGTGAGTCCTCTCGCTCGGCAGCATGATTGCGGCAATGGTGTGGAGCGAGAGCGCGTGGGCCGCCGCCACCTCCTTCTGCGAGCATGTAATGCTTGCGAAGGAGATGGCGGAGCGCGCCCGGGAGAGATTTAGATTATTATTAGATTGTCGCCGCGCGTCGCAGGCGACTCAGGTGCCGGAGGTCGCTTAACGACCTCCGTCCTCCATGAGCGCAGGCCTGGGGGTGGCGGGTGAGGCCGCCTGTCACCCCAGCAGAAGCAGGCCGGGACGGTGGGGCGACTAGAGCCCCTCCCCCAAACCGGGGCAAGAAAGGGAAACAGTCCCAAACCCGAGGGGACCATCTCGAAACCGGAGATGGCCCAGGGTCAGTCGAGGTGCGAGGGATATGCTCTATGGGCAACCTTACACCCCGGCGTCTGTAGACCCGAGACGGCGTGCGGTTTTAGTCGGTTCAAGCCCGACATAACCGCCCCCGCTGGCCGGCGGGGGGGTATCCGAAGGGATTTCCGCACGAAAAAAAAAAAGGTATGCAGGACGAGACCGTATCTGCAAAGTACGCGTTTGACGTGATATCTTTCATAAAATTTAATCTACCGTAAATAGCACTAGGAGTAAATACCGCCCACGCAGTTTAAATAGTAGTAAGTAGTAACCGTTTTTCCATAAGTTTACATTCTATTAATGGATCGATTATGGATTCAAGGTGAGAGAACAGGCATTCAGTATTCAGGCAGCAGTATTGTAAGCTACAATCAAATAACGAACTGTGGGACTGCGCATGTCATGTGTCAGAAGCTTTTAACAAAACCCTTATAGCTATGAAAGGATATGGGACCCTAAAAGTATAAGCGAACAATTTTTATTCCAGTCTGGTTTTATTACTAATTTTTATTTTCCATCCCATATCAAATATCGTCAGCTATCATAAAGGCACTTAAGTATTATGACCGTCGAGATCCGATCACTTGCCCAGCGATGATATTAGCATGAAATTTCTATGAACATTTTCCTTTCGACCGACAATGAAAATTGAAAATATTCTTGCTTATCTTATGAATAAATAATGGTTTGTAATAAATATAAAGTGTAGATATTGAGATTGCCACGTGTCATCGTCATCGTCATTGTCATCCAGTAAAAACTTGTAAAAAAATCCAAATGCTACTCCATCTCTTAAAGTGAGTGTTATATGAGAGGACTAAGGCTTATAATTATTCTGCATCCGATAGTAAAATTACAGCCTATGAAAAGTGCATCGTTGACAACAATAAGTTCATTCCTATTACCTGTTAACACCTCTGCCTATCCTTCGAATACGTTTACATACATATACAAAATGATGAAAAGAAGGCCTTTAACTGTGTTCCTCGCGTAATGATCTAGTGGGCATTGCGGTCCAAAGAGGTTTCAGAATCCTATATTGACAGCATCCGAGACGTGTATCACGATTCCATGGTTCGGACAGCTGTTGGTGACACGAAAGCCTTTCCCATCACAGTCGGGGTTCACCAGAGATCCGTTCTTAGTCCGTTTCTATTAAGCATGATATGACACATTCCGTCAGACAGCATCAGAAATTCACATGAGCAACATCCGTAGTTGCTGATGTATGCTGATGATATCGGCAGTCTCCATGTCCGTAACATTGCTGACAAAACAGGAGGAGGAGTACCGCCTTCGCTGGTTATATATGGTCGCCGCGGGGCCCTGGTAAGAGAAGGAGACCCAAGAAATATTGGTTTGAAGTCGTAAGGGATGACATGCGTGCAATGGTCTAACTACCATGGATGCCTAAAATCGTGCGAAGTGGAGAAGGAAAGCGGACCCCAGGCTCCGAGGTGTAGGCCTCGGGTGCAATTGGGACACAACATATATATATATATGTATATATATACATATATATATATATATACAATATATATATATATATATATATATATATATATATATATATACAATATATATACCTATATGTAAATTATAACATTACTCGTTTTCAAGAGACCCATTCTTACCCATTTTGCCAAACTTCATGTCACTTGAATTTATACCACGACAGCTGGGTACATATGTACCGAATACATACCTAATAAAAAGCTTAAAATATATTTGAAGTTAAAACGTAAAAAGAGGACTTTATTATAATAATCGTATTTTTTTAAACTGGCAGTGACATATTAATGAAGGTTTTGGCCTAAAATATTTGGCAGTGCAATAATAAGTAACAAGTTAACGACAACGGGCACGCGCGATCATCTAGGAAACGGTTTATGTTAGAGTAAGACAAGAGTACATCCTCTATTCTGAAATCTGTGTTAAATAAAATTAATTAGCCAAATCAGAATTCAGACTAAAATATATAAAGGTGTCTGAAATAGACCGCAGTTGTTACTTTGATTATATTGATCGTACCTTATGTGTATACCTATTTTCAAAAAAGTTACTCAGGAATCAAATTGATCTTTTTTAGATGCCGAACTTTGTTGGTTATTTCTGTGCACTCGTATAATAAGCCGGAAGAAAAAGATCAGCGAGATTAAATCATACACATGTTAATTTTCTCACCCTCCTTCGTTTGTGTTTTTTACTTTCAAACTACCTACTTTCATTTTATTTATTTTGTACCGAGGTCGTAGAACCATACTTTTCCCAGCAACTCAGCCGGAGAAGCATAACCATTTCATGTCTAATATCTCATACCTTAGTATTAGTATTAGAAGGTATATCTCCTTATTGAACATCAAAAATTAAACAATCCACACATTTATATATACATATAACTGTTATTTACAAAATAGCAGGTAACGTGAGTTAAACAAGTTTTATCATTCACGTAGAAGCAACCTGTTCTCTTTAGACATGAAAACTTTCAGGTTATAGCAGTCTGGAAACAGACTCACACAACAAAGATAAACGTATTAATATTGTAATTAAATATAACATAACAGGCCGTTATCGGTAGGAAGTTATAATGCCTGTATCCCCGAAGAGGTAGGCAGAGGGATATTACACACCCACGATTCGCCAGTTACGTTTAGGTCCCAATGTAATTAAATGCTACAAATAAATAATATAATTGGTATTGAATAAGTGAACTAAAGTACATGTATGATTTGAAGCATAAACGATGTTCATTTCGTTACATTAACATTCCTGAAACTAAGAGATTAAGCGTCTACCTAAGAACAGTAGTGTAACAGTAGTAACATAACATAAACTCTGTTATGTTACTACTGTAACACTACTGTTGTGCTATAAAAATTTAAGTTTTTAATAAATATGTTAATAGAATTTTAGTATTCATTCGTCGTTTGTGCATAAAACATCCATTCCCGTAACCGAGACCTTACGCATAAAATAAATTATTGTTAGAAATCCGAGCGCGGGTCGCGATGTATCTGCGATGTTATCGCTCGGCTCTCACTCAGCCCTGGTTATGACATTATTAAACTACACCGTACGGATCCTCTGACGCTAAAAAATACGTGACCGCTTTACAGAATTTTTCCACGTTGAAAAATAGCCTTCCACAAATTTAAGGCCGGTACTGACAGGCGCGAATAAATTATGTTAATGAACACTTTGGAAGCGCATTCGTTGATTCACCGATTGGGCCGGCGAGCTTTTTCTTTCATTTACATAATAACCGGGTGTCTACTGCTGCGGCGGCATGCTACTGTAACTGATATTTTCTTGTAATATTGGGCTACGGTATATATACAAAATATATTTATAATAAATCGTATGCAAATATTTTTCTATTTACTGAACTGTTTATTTTACTGGTATCTCCAGCCAGTGAATATTATAACATGATATTATCGTTAGAGGTACCTACGTCCAGTTATTAGTAGTTGATGTACCTACTACTAATAACTGGACATATTGGTTATGATTTATAAACTAGATAATCAATTATTTAAGAATCAACTAATATAGTAAGACCTAGTTATTATTTGAGTTCACTATTGATTAAAAGTCCTAGCTAATCTGATATTGGTTTAAAGATTTCGTATAAATAGTAAAAATGCCTACAAAAAACCCAGATTTTTTGTGTGGGACATTTGGATTTCAAGCACTTCTTTCACAATTATTACTCAAATTTTTATTTAGTAATCGAGTATATTTTGGAGCTGTTCATTCTGGAATATCACCCCCAAAATATAACTAATTACTGGTAACGAATATAGCTTTAAAGTACGCGAATGTATCAACGCTACTTGTTGCACAAGTTAAGGCGAGCTTCGTGTATACCACAAACTTAATTAAGATTTTCAACGGTTCATTTACTTTCATAAACAAAGAAAAATAAAAGAGTTTATTTACTTTGTTAAAGCCGACAATATGGTGTTTACGGCGCTGCTGCGATTATTTTGCATGAACTAAGGATTCTAAATGCAACTTACATGCTAAGTCCATTAGGCTTACGTTCTCATTCTGCTCAGAGCTTGCAAGCCGACAAAAATAACACTTTATTTCCTGTGTTCCAGCATATGAAACTCTTGCGGTTCCTTATAAGTTTATATTTATTTTTCACTACTATATTTGCAAATTGCTTCTATGTAAACTTGTAAAAAATGAAAAGAATTCTTATGAAGTTTCTTTCTAACTTCGGATCCAAATTCCATACTAGTTGAGTTCATTATTTACGTAAAGATCCCAGAAGAAGGAGGGAAAGACTTTAAAAAATCTCTACATGATATTGTCGGAAGTTGACGCGAATGTCATACATTGAAAGAAAACTATTTTTAGAGGATTCTATCGCGATATAATAGTTTTATTTTCAATCTCTACATGATTTCATGACCTAAATTGGGAGAGGGAAGAGGTATACGCCATTATTTTATACTTATATTATGTGATTACTTGTTCCGACTAACTGACTGTCTGATTCATCAATACCTTAAGTATTATTAAACATGATATGCACTAAAATGCCCACTCAAAACATAATAACATAAATTAGTTTTAAGTTAAATAAAATCCATACAACAAAATTCTCTTCTTAATTCTTATCAATCTGGTTTCCGTCCTGGCCACAGTACCGTCACAGCTCTCTTGAATATAACAGATGACATTAGACTCAGAATGGAAAAGGGCAATTTAACTGTTTTAGCACTCCTCGATTTCTCTAATGCCTTCAACACAGTCGATTTCGACGTTCTGCTCGGTACAGTAAGCTCACTTAACATATCTCCAACGGTAATTAATTGGCTTCGTAGTTACCTGTGTGGACGCCGACAGCGTATATGCATGGGGAACACTCTCTCGTCTTGGTGTAATACGTCTGCTGGTGTACCCCAGGGTGGCGGTTTATCTTCATGACTTTTCGCAATTTTTAAAAACTCAATATCAAACCAACTTTCCTTTCACTACCACCTTTATGCAGATGATCTTCAAAAAAGCTTGGATATATGACAACTACTTAACATCACGTCTGACTTGGCCTTTTCTGGTGTATGAATTCGGTAAAACCTTACTGGCGAAAATAGATGCAACTGTCATAAAATCGCTAAAATCGTGGCTTGGACTAGCGCACTCTGCTGATTCCTCTGCTCTATTTAGGGATCAAAATAATTTTGGGATGAAACTTAAGAAACCATCGGAGCTCTATAAACATCTTAGAGTTACCAAAGCCCACATCTTAGGAAAATCCCAAGATGTCACAATCAGGGCACTCCCGAAAGATAATAACGCGTCCGAGCTTGAATCTAGACTTCTATTCCATAAACGATTTATGATAGGGGCCCAGTCAAACAGAGTGGGGTTGGGAGTACGAGAGCCAGAAAGGGACCAGGATATACTTAAGTCCTTTCTAAAACAAGACGAAAATGATAAATATCGAGTGCACGCGATGAATTTGGAAATCCAAAATGAATGGTTGACAATGGGAGAGTTCTGCATACCGATGGCCTTAAAGTGGCGCACCTTGATCTATGACTGGTCGCCGGCCCTGTTAAAATTTTATCTTAACGCCTTTCAGATGACCCTCCCAGACCAGAGTAATCTGGTAAGGTGGGGGAAGGCCACAGAAAAACAATGTTATACTTGTGGTGAGGCAATAGGGACGGCTAGACACATATTAGTAGGATGTAGGGTGCTTCTCGATAGAGGCCATTACTCACGCCGCCACGATAAGGTGCTTATCATCATACGTGAAGCAATGAGTCTGGCAGTATCTAGAGCCCAAAAAGGATTGACTACTAACAGACGTCATATCAACTTTGTGTCTGAAGGTTCATCCATAACACCCAGGAACAAACCTTATTCAATCTTAGATACTGCCCCAGATTGGACTCTCCTAATCGACACGTATGAAAAGCACTACAAAATTCCGGAGGATGTTGGGGTTTCGTCATCTAGACCTGACATATTCCTATATTCTAAGAGATTAAAACATGTGGTTCTTGTGGAACTTACTGTACCGTGGGAAACAAATATACCGAAGGACCACACAATAAAGAAAAATAAATACTATGATCTCACAAACGAATTAATCAAAAACGGTTACGTGGTTAATTTGTATGCAGTGGAAGTGGGAGCGAGAGGTATACCAGCAAAATCTCTCTATAACCTACTTAAAGATCTAGGCCTATCGAGAGCTACAATAAGCTCATTACTAGGACGAATGTCTAAAGCGGCACTAGTAGGTTCGTATCAAATTTGGTTAGGCAGGGAGGGGAACTTGGGTAGTGAAGGTGAGTGTTGATGTACATCAACAAAAGGGGCCCCTTCTAAACCTACACTTGGGTCGCAAGTCCCAGGCACTGTCCCGAGTTCCCAACTCAGCAACGCGATGGACCCGGCACCCGCACGGAGAATCCATGGATTGCTAAGATTACGGTCTGTGATTACTTGTTCCGACTAACTGACTGTCTGATTCATCAACCCAGAACCTAACCCACAGAGGCTACAAACTTCAAAATTTGACAGTTTATGCCTTTTATGTTTTAAGTATCCATTAATGAAGAATTTTCGGAAATTACACTTCTAAGGTGGTAAAATAAGAGATCAACGGTTGTAGGGAAGTTCATCGTTTTCGAAATTCGGATCACGAAATTCCATAATATCTGCTTGTGGTTAGAAATAAATGTGTTGTGTGTGTTTTTAAAGCTTTCTCTTGGATATCAGCTTCACAAGACTTTATGCAACTTTATATTCCTTTATATTATATTAAATCAACATTTTTACTTGCAATTTAGAAGCGCTACACTAGAGTAACGAGACATTCACTTAATCTTATTCAGAATTTGATGCGGCATAAGGAACTAATTTGGGGAGTCCTATGCTGAGATGATTAAACGGTGTAACAGCATGTTAATAAGTTGCCGGGTGACAGACACCCCACTAACTCCCATATGAAACATATGACCATGATTGGCGTAGCTACATTATACTCACATTATTACATTCCCGTCACGTTCAACGTACGCTTTTATCAAATAAATGTATACGATACATTCCTAATGTCACGTGATTCATCCAATTTGGACTTGACAGGGTTTTGGTTTGAGTCAGCTATTTCAGTCGCAAATTCAGAGCGAGTCTTTCAACCCTTCCTATCTTATTTATGTAGGCATGCATTGTATGGGATTTATATAAATGTATTGTGATGTTTCAGTAAGGTTGTGAAAACAAAACAATATGAAAGTTCAGAGGCGATACAAAATGTTTAAAAATAGTATAAGTGATAATCGGTGGGACTATACTCCTTACAATATAGCTTGATCTCAGTGACAGTTATAACTAGTGCTGTGACGCTTATGACGTAGTTCGTATTTTTTGTCGAGAAAACTCTTTATTTTGTAAATTGTGATTTTATATTGTTATTGACTGCTTTATGAATAAACATGTTTATTTTATTACCAATAATGAGTCTTTAGTATTATTATTTACTCTGAGAAATGGGAACCTATTTTACGGATGAAAAGTAGCCGATACTGTATTCCACATTATAATTTATCCCTGTACTCAATTTCAGCCAGATCAGTTCTGCCGTTTGAGCGTGAAACCTTCAAACATCTTCAAAAACTTTCAGGATTAAGATTCTTAACGTAAATAACAGGTTGTTGATATTATTATAAGCCAGCGGGCTTGCATGTAAGTTAATAATATAGTAGAGGGAGCTTGTAAAGTGTGTGAGGACAGAAATAGATGGCGAGCTCTTATTTCTGCTTGTCCTGGAGGGAGAGGAGTGTGAGTGTATGTAAGTACCCACTTCAATCAATCAATCAATTAGCCTATTGCAGTCCACTGCTGGATATAGGCCTCTACCATTTTACGCCATAGCACTCGATCTTCTGCCTTGCGCATCCAGTCTATCCCAGCTACCTTTTTCAGGTCATCCGTCCATCTTGCTGGGGGACGTCCTACCTTCCGTTTACCGGTTCGTGGTCTGCTTCTCAATGGCAGGGTACGCTAGATATGACAGCTGTAAATTGTAGTGTTCTGCTTCTTACCTTAAGTATTATTAAACATGATATGCACTAAAATGCCCACTCAAAACATAATAACATAAATTAGTTTTAAGTTAAATAAAATCCATACAACAAAATTCTCTTCTTAATTCTTATCAATCTGGTTTCCGTCCTGGCCACAGTACCGTCACAGCTCTCTTGAATATAACAGATGACATTAGACTCAGAATGGAAAAGGGCAATTTAACTGTTTTAGCACTCCTCGATTTCTCTAATGCCTTCAACACAGTCGATTTCGACGTTCTGCTCGGTACAGTAAGCTCACTTAACATATCTCCAACGGTAATTAATTGGCTTCGTAGTTACCTGTGTGGACGCCGACAGCGTATATGCATGGGGAACACTCTCTCGTCTTGGTGTAATACGTCTGCTGGTGTACCCCAGGGTGGCGGTTTATCTTCATGACTTTTCGCAATTTTTAAAAACTCAATATCAAACCAACTTTCCTTTCACTACCACCTTTATGCAGATGATCTTCAAATATACTCACAAGCGCCCTTGGAGCGGTTATCGGAAGCATAAAGATAAATAAAGATTTAGTTCATGTCAGTGAGTGTTGTAGCTGGCACGGACTGAAGATAAACCCATCAAAGACCCAAGTGATTGTTATCGGCAGCTCTTGGAAAGTCTCCAGGGTCGATTGGTCAAAATTGCCTCAAATTATATTTGATGGCAATCCAATTCGCATTAGTGCGAAGGTGAAGAACCTGGGAATTCTCTTCGATTCAGAATTTTCCTGGGGGCCACAAATTCAAGAAGTGAGCCGTAGAATGTTTGCTTCAGGTGGTTCGCTACGACGTTTGCGTAATTTATTACCAACTGCCACCAAGATTGCTCTTGCAAGTTCTATATTACTTCCAGTCCTTGATTATGCTGACGCCAGCTATCCAGATCTCACCGAGAATCAACTTGATAAACGTGAGCGACTTCAGAATTTTTGCATAAGATTCATATTTGGTTTACGCAAGTATGATCATGTTTCGCATTTTCGTCGAAAACTCAAGTGGTTACCAATTCGCCTTCGCCGGAATGCTCATATCCTTTCATCGTTGTACAACGTCTTGTTTAACCCATCAGCACCGTCCTATCTGAATGGACGATTTGAGTTCCTTCATGACACACACAATAGATACTTAAGATCATCAGATAATCTAAAATTAAAAATGCCTTTACACTCTACTACGTTTTTTGATAAATCCTTCACCTGTCAAGCAACACGACTGTGGAATGCTTTGCCAGTAGACATAAGACGCGCACAATCTCTAACCACTTTTAAAACAATGGTTAAAAATTACTCCCTGAATATTTAATTAACCAACTGCTATTTATTTGCTCTGCTGTATTGTATCAATTGTATGTATTTATTATATTTTTATTTTATATATATATATATGTTTGTACGTAGAATTCTATGATATGTAGGGTTATATGTGGGGTTTCGTCATCTAGACCTGACATATTCCTATATTCTAAGAGGTTAAAACATGTGGTTCTTGTGGAACTTACTGTACCGTGGGAAACAAATATACCGAAGGACCACACAATAAAGAAAAATAAATACTATGATCTCACAAACGAATTAATCAAAAACGGTTACGTGGTTAATTTGTATGCAGTGGAAGTGGGAGCGAGAGGTATACTAGCAAAATCTCTCTATAACCTACTTAAAGATCTAGGCCTATCGAGAGCTACAATAAGCTCATTACTAGGACGAATGTCTAAAGCGGCACTAGTAGGTTCGTATCAAATTTGGTTAGGCAGGGAGGGGAACTTGGGTAGTGAAGGTGAGTGTTGATGTACATCAACAAAAGGGGCCCCTTCTAAACCTACACTTGGGTCGCAAGTCCCAGGCACTGTCCCGAGTTCCCAACTCAGCAACGCGATGGACCCGGCACCCGCACGGAGAATCCATGGATTGCTAAGAATATCGGTCTCTATTATTTATATCTATGAACAATTTATGACGTAGTGCGCCATCAACTGCCATACTACTCGTATTGGTAAATCCATCCAAAGGTTGTCTGGTAGAGATCGCTCTTAGCGATAAGACCGCCCATTGTACCTACACTTAGAGACTTAAGATATTGTATAAAATAATATGTGGTGTACAATAAAGAGTATTCTATCTATGTATACAACTGTGTCAATATTAAAAACAATCGTCGATATGGCGTTACCAATATGACAGTGGCCTATGAAAAACAACGAGTATAAAATGTATGTATTTACAAAAAAGAAAAATATATAAGTATGTTTATCCGCATTCTGGAACCCATAACACAAGCTAGTTAAACTAGAAAGCGCTGTGTAAAATGTCGTGAAATAATTATTTATTTGTGGTGTTCTCTTCCTTCGAACTCATCTTAGAAACTTGGTACCTTCGTACAGTCAAAGCATAATCATGGGTGACTTTAACACCTGTCTGCTTAAAAAACGACTCACGTTCTTCCACCTTACACTCTATTATTCGATCTAACAATTTGTCTATATTCCTACTCATCACCTTCCAAATCATGTGCCTTCTCTGCTTGACCTCATGATTGTCTCTTCTCCAAATCGTGTTGTGAAGAACTACTCAGTTTTCCTACCACCACTTGTTGTATCTATCTTACCGACTTCGCCCACCTAAATCTAAACCTAAAGTACTACCGCAACGCAATTTTCGTGACATGGATCTCGGCTCCCTACGCAGGGCCGCGAGTGCCATTTATTGGGGTTCACTTATTAATTCTAGTTGTATAAACGAAAAAGTTGAACTGTTTACAACTAATCTGACTAAATTGTACGATCTGCATGCACCTATACGTAACATCAAAGTGAAACATCCACCATCACCTTGGTTAACTGATGAAATTAAAGTGCTCATATCAAAAAAAGCTGCAGCCAAGTCGAAGTACCAAAGTCGTCCTACGGAATTGAATCGAGAGAAATACGTAACTATTCGAAATCACTGTAGTAAGGTGTGTAGGAATGCTCAACGCCAACATTTCCATAATTCGGTTGAAAACGGTGATCCAGCTCAGGTCTGGAAGTTTCTAATGTCACTGCGAGTCGGTAAATCTTGGCAAAGTACGATTTCTAAAAATATTGATATAAATTCCCTTAACCAACACTTCTCTGCTCCGTTAACTTTTAACGCGGCAACTAAACTTAGTACTCTTAACCATCTTTCATCAATTGCCACTCCCGACTGTTCTCCGTTTGTTTTCACTCAATTCACTAGCTGTGATGTTAAGAAGAGCATAATGTCGATCACTTCTTTCCCCCTACTTTTCTTTCCCCCTTCTACAATTATATTATTACATGCTGTTGCCTACCTACTTATACTATTTAACATTCTTATAATAAAGATATTACTAGTTAACTACTTCCCGGAACAATTACATAATTGTTTTATTCAAATTATGTTAACTTACATTCTAGATCTTTAATATATAATTATTGTTAACCATTCAAACTGCACATCCATTCACCTGTGAGTGAAAGTAAACAGACAAATCATTCAGGTCGAATATGAAAAGATGTTCTATTCTATACCTAACACCATTATTATCTAACTTTATTGACTTGGGGCCCTCAGCTCCAAGAGATTAGCCGCAGAATGTTTGCCACAGCGGGGTCCTTGCGTATGCTTCAAAATTTTCTACCAATTGCCACGAAAACTGCGCTTGCACAATCTCTTTTCTTTCCCATCCTTGATTATGCCGATGCCAGTTATCGCAGGTTTATAAGTGCCCGGTTACATTGGGAACTAAACATAAACTGGCGTAATGTGGGTGCTAGCACCTCTGCCTACCCCTTCGGGTATATAGGCGTGAGTTTATGTTATGTTATGTTCAGTTATCCAGATCTCACTGAAGACCAACTTAATAAACTTGAGAGACTCCAAATTCTTTGCATACGATTTATATTTAAACTCAAGTGGTTACCTATACGCCTTCGCCGGAATGCCAACATTCTTTATCTATTATGTAACATTTTATTTAATCCTTTAACTCCAGTATACATAAAAGAACGCTTTCAATACCTTCAAGACTCGCATTTTAGAGTCCTGAGATCGTCAGAGAATCTGAGGCTGAAAATGCCTGGGCATTCCACGAGATTCATGGATAAGTCTTTTACTGTCCAAGCTGTCCAGTTGTGGAATGCCTTACCCGTAACGATAAGACGCGCGCAATCTCTGCCCGTCTTCAAAAAATTAGTAACCGCCTACTATTTATGGGGATAGTCATTATTTTTGTCTCCTAGTCTTCCTGTCGCCTTTATTCATGTCTGTGTTGTGTTTCTATTATGTTATGCATATATTATGTACCTAATAGTAGGTATTGTATCACTGTAAATTATATGTGTAGTAAGTATAATATGTATTCACAATTTTATATAGATAATATATCAGAGTATAAATAAAAATATAAATTAATTTAATTTGTACACCGCAAACTGCCCTAGTTCTATTCACTGATTCCCTCCATGTAATGGTTGCCTGTAAGAGATTAAGCGATAAGGCCGCCAATTGTATATGCCGCATAACTATACCCACTTCATGTTTCTGTAATCTTATTCTTGTGTACATACAATAAAGAGATATATTATTATTATTATTGCCTTTATTAAGTTTTAAATACATATCAATTATATTTTTAAATACATTCTACAATTTAAAAAAGATCCTTATTATTATTATTTCCTTCATTAAATTTTAAATACATATAAATTATATTTTTAAATACATTCTATATATATAAAAAAAAACAAATATATTTAAAAATATAAAAAATAGTGGCCCACCGGCATCGGGTACAGGGACCCAGCTACCGGTGGTTAGGGCTCCAGAGAGAGGAATCTCCTCACAATACGTGCCGTGTCGAGGAGCACTGCCTTCTGTATCAAGCCCTTGACTCAACTGCCTAACGCGAGCCTCTGGAGATGTTGTTCGAGGCTCTTGGCAATCAGTCCGTGAACCGATACAACTATCGGAACAATAATCGTCGAATCCACGCTCCACATGTCGACAAACTCGTGAGCCGAATCCAAATATTTTATTTGTTTTTCTTTTTCGGCTTTTACAAGATTCTCGTCATGTGGAATGGTGATATCGATAATTATTGCGCGACGCTCTGACCGATCTATTACCACAATATCAGGTTTATTAGCTACAATAGTCCTATCATTGATGATAGATCGATCCTAGTACATCGTGATGTGCCCATTTTCGAGATCTGCGTCGGGCACATACCTATAGTACGGTACCTCTGATTCCACGCGTCTTTTTTCAAGCGGCCAAAGAAACGCTCCTGTAACGATTGCTTCATGCTAGCATCTGTAATGCCTAATGCCTGCGACATACCCAGGTATTTATAGGTGTCGATTGCAGAGAGAGACCTGAGTTTTGTGGAATCTGAGAGCTCAACCCCATCGGATTCCACAATCTCACCTCTTTTTACATGCATGATCGCACATTTGTCCACACCAAATTCCATCCTGATAGAGTTACTAAAGGTTTTGGTCATCTTTAATAACGCTATCAGTTGGGAATTGCTGGTTGGAAATAATTTAAGATCATCCATGTAAAGGAGGTGGGATATAACCTGACCATCTCTCCGCAATCGACAGTCTAACCCTGAACCCGCCAGCATATAAGTGAGAGGGTTCAGGGCCAGGCAAAACCATAATGGACTAAGACTATCGCCCTGGAATATGCCCCGCTCTATCTTTATCAGCCCACCTTTCTCGCAGATCCGTCGACACCCTGGATAGCAAAGGACCGTACTCCATTGCCCCATACATGCCTTCAGGAAGGTACATAGAGTTGTATCAATATTATACAACTCAAGCACCCTCGAGAGCCATGTATGCGGCACGTCATAGGCCTTTTTATAGTCTATCCAACATGTCGCCAGGTCCTTACGATTACGGCGTGCCTGTTGGCTAATGGCCATATCAATTATAAGGAGCTCTTTAGTGCCACGAGCCCCACTTCTACATCTATTCTGAGAGACATGATAGAATTGTCGGTTAAGTGTGAAGACATTTTTTCTCTCACGATGGATGTAAGAAGCTTATAGACCGTAGGTAGACATGTAATCGGTCTATAAATTTTAGGGTCCGTAGCACTACCGGACTTATAAAGAAGGTGGGTTACACCAGTGGTCATGAATTTGGGAATCAATCCTGATTCAAGACATGTTTGGAATTGAGATGCCAAACGACCGTGAGAGCTTTTCAGCCATTTTAACCAAAAATTATGCAGTCCGTCTGGTCCCGCTGATTTCCAGTTAGGCAACAGACGGACTGCATAAGTTACATCCTCTTGTACAATATTGACAGTATCCATGATCTTGATAGGCTCACACGATCACCCTCTCTATGACTGACGGGCATCGACCAGATATTACGCCAGAATGTATTAGTAACATCATCATCTGGTCGATGCACGTCAGTCCCAGTTGAATCAGGGCGCTCCCAATTTCTGTAGACCTTTTCTCCCACCTTTGGTCCCTTTGGAACGTGCGATTCTGAGAATATCGCTCCACTCTTTTTTTATACCGTCGAATCCGGTTTGTCCACGCATAAACTTTTTGTTCCAGGAAGTCGATGCGCTCTGTGACTTATTATTATTATTTCCATCTAGTTTAAGGAAATAAACTTTTATATTATAATCAGACTTCGTTAAAATAGATATTAAAAAGCTATTTCACTAATTATGGTTAAATTAAATAGATATTTTTTATTTTAACTATATGGTAAGGCAATTAGCTATGGTTCCCGTCGCCTGCGCATATTTCGTGTCACGCAGTAGTTTATTTCAAATAGCCTCATATAACGTGAAGATTAAATTCAAATTCAAAAATATTTATGTAATTATATTTATTCTAAATACATAAATATAATAAAAACTTTAAGTACTTGAACCTACGTACGTATTTAGATTAAAAAAATAGAAACGAATAGCGTCAAGTTAATAAGGATTGCGTTTTTTACTATAACGGAACGAGGTGACTGTGCATTTCATTTTCTTCCAATTGAAAAATTCATACGAAATGGACGCTTTTGATTTCGCTCTATGGTGCGTAACTTTAAAAGCATACAAATAATATCATTGGACTCATGATACAAGTTATTTATAATTATATCAACAATTATTTCAAATACGAAAAGTCACATGTGCTAATATCGAGTTCTCATGTCGCTTTCTTCTTATCTGCACAGCTAGTCCTTTTTACCTTAAGGCTTCCGCACCGCTTAACGATCAGGCCTTCACTGTACATCCTGAGAATGCATCGTGATTGACCGACTAGACATCTAGGACGCGGGCAAATTTGATAGAAATTTCAACACGCGCCCGTGCTTATAACCGGGAACCAGTGCTTTGCGCTGGATTTTATCTTGTCAGCACTTTAAGATCACTCAACTCGTTTATGACGGGTGGATCGTGATCAGTTTGACGTGCGCCCCACGCCCCCGCGACTCGCTTGTGCCACGTGGAATCCGATGCCCGTGTCCTTTGAGGACTTCATATATTTTAGTAGTCCCCTATGAACGTACATACCTGCGTAACGCTGCGGCCAGATTAACTATTGTGAAGCAACTTAGTTTATTAGGATTTCATTTGCATGCAAACTTAGTTTATTAGGAGGGATTCAACTGTTTGAAATCAATCCGGAACCATCCATTTGTTAACCTTCGTTTTTGGTAACATCACAAGGTGGTATTCATTTTATTGTATTAACTGTATCATTTCTTACTATCAGTAAGATCGCTGATCGACTATCAATATATATATATATATATATACACATAGATAGTCGATCAGCGATCTTATATATATATATATAACATAACATAACATAACATATAACATAACATAACATAACATAACATAACATAACATAACATAACATAACATAACATAACATAACATAACATAACATAACATAACATAACATAACATAACATAACATAACATAACATATATATATATATATATATATATATATATGTATAATGCATGTAATCTTATTTAAATTTAGAAACATGTTCAAGGTTCTGACTTTTGATGTTATGTATTTTGATCATCAATTAAAAATATACTAATAATAAATAAATAATTACAAAAAACGGAATTTTCTTTGTCAAACCCGATTCAACATTGATTTACCTTAACCTTAAGACGGCCCTTAACTTTAAAAGGTCTAATGTAGCTGCTTTTTTAACAGTAAGGTTGTGACGTAAGGGAGCCTATCTTGTGGAGACATGAGCCAACACTCACACCCCAAGCTCCCGTTACGGTACAAAATTAAATTGTCATACTAATCAGCTCTTGCTTTCTGATACGTTAGTTAATAGTTTCAAACTGAAGTATGAAATTAATAAGAAATATTAAAAAACATGTGAAATATTTTAAATGTAAACAGTGTAGGGTCTAAAGCGGATATTTCACTTATTTCGTAAACTTCATACTACTGAGCTCGCTGGCACCGAGTTAAGACGTTAATTAAAACACTTTGCTCAACTTTTAGTACTGAATTTCTAAAGTACAGCAATCAACTTAATGGCTCTATCAAAGATCAAAACAACCCTATCACAATAAATATATAATTTCGTCCATTTGTTCATGCCAGATGCTATGGATTGCGTCTGTATTGTTTCAATTATTTTAAGCTGCCTGCTTTGATTTTATGTGTTTTCGATTACTTTAATACCATATAATTTTGCTACGATAGTACATTATTAAACTAATGAAAGATACTTTAAGAATAAACTAATAATTAAGATTATTTAAATTTGATAGAAAAAAAAACATTTGTTTAATTAGGTTTAGCTTTTCCAACCCGGAACATCACACATAGTCAATCGTAGCAAATTAAGCTACGACAACTGCAAAGACTGATGACACCGTGCGTTACCATATCAAATTGTGAATGTAAGCGTTGACGTACACGTTTACAATCAAATATGAAATCGTAGATTAAATACATAATACAATGGTACATAGATGTATTATAGAAAAGTAATCGAAATAAACCCGTTTGTTAAAAATATCCTTGACTTTTATTTATTTGCTTCTAATTTAATTTATTATTTTTATTTCATTACTAGCAGACCCGATTGAGGTTTTCCTGCCTTAACTATGAATACTGAATTTGGAATTATAAATGACTGATAGGTATGTCAAACGCTCGTAGGGGTGGTATCCGAGGGGATTTCCGAACAAAAGAAAAAAAAAAAAGGTATGTCAAACGCTATAAGATTACATCATAAAAGTTAATATGCTCTAATTTTTGCGCAAGTTCCTCAATTTTTTCTTTCATAAGAACCTTCTTCTGATAATAGGATACACAACAAAAGCATTACCGGAATCGATCCTGCGGTTCACGCGTGATACCGTGACCAAGGGAAATAGTTTAAATTGTTTATTAAAGTTTTTTTTTTACAAGCTGTTATTTGAACTTGTCACATTCCAGTATGCCATTTGGGATCATTTGGTTGTTTTGACGACTACTATACTCCTACGGCTTATACAAGGTCCTTCGAGCCTTCGAGCGCCAACACCTGCTGCATGCAAATTTACATTTTGGAGCTAGGAGACCGCTCCCCTTTTCCTTCTTTTCATTATCAGTTTATTTTTACTTTCACGGGAGCTTACGTGGAAGCCTGGCATCAGAGCATCTTCCGTCAATTAGCAGGTAAACTAAGGATCTTGGTGGTGCCCAATACACCCAACACCAAATTCTATTTCGAATTCTGAGGTAAGACGATAAAACAGAAAGGTTGCCATTGTAAGTATAAATAAGTATAATAAAGTTTACCTCAGCGTAAACCTTCTAATAATAGTCAAGTTTTCTGAAAAGCTTAAGGCTGAGACGTTACTGCACTTAAAATAGCAACCCTTTCCCTAAATCTTTTAAAATTAAAAATTTTGAAGTTACTTAAGTTTTATTGCCAAAGTATGACTCTTACAGTAAGCATGTATAAATGTAGATTTACTTATTATCTTTATACCTTATTTTTTTTTTTTCATGTGGAAATCCCTTCGGATACCCGCCCGCCGGCCAGCGGGGGCGGTTATATCGGGCTTGAACTGACTAAAACCGCACGCCGTCTCGGGTCTACAGACGCCGGGGTGTAAGGTTGCCCATAGAGCATATCCCTCGCACCCTGACTGACCCTGGGCCATCTCCGGTTACCTATCTATCTTAAAGTTAAATTTTGCTTAATAAGTTTTTACATTATGTATGGAAGTGTAAGGGGCCCACCGAGACCTTCGGAGCCAAGCCAAACTTAACTGCAAACCGCTACAGGCTCCGAGGTGAAAGATGATTAAAACAACGCTTAGATGATTACGATGAAGCTTGTTTTTTTATTATGCTGGATTATTTTACGTAAATTAGCTTATGTTAGCTTATTCATTAAGAAAACATATGAAATTCGGTCAATAACACATGATTTGAAGAATAAGCCTAGTTTCCAGTGCTAAGCAGTGAATATCTTCGGAGTAAAGCCAGGTCCAATTAATGTGATTAATCATGTATTTCTTCTATTCATGCTTATTTCTTTAATTTAAGTAGACCTTATAGCAGAAAAAAGTATACACATGGAGAAAACGAGTAGACATTATCATTTGGTCAGGAAGTGGAGGAATGTTGACGGCCTCTGTGGCGTAGCGGTAGTGCATTCGACTGCCACGTCAGGGGGCGCGGGTTCGATTCCCGCTCAGTGTAAATATTTGTATGCATGAATATGTCTATTTGCATTGGTCTGGGTGTTTCTATGTATAATATGTATGTAGTTACAAAAAAAAATGTATTTAAGTATGTTGAAATGTCCGCAGTCTGGAACCCATAACACAAGCTAGTTAAACTATGCTTACTTTGGGTCGAGAATGCGCTGTGTAAAATGTCGTAGGATATTTATTTATTTTTATTTTATAAGAGCTCCGCTTTTGGGCATTGTATGCCCAAAAGCGGAGCTAGAATTAGAAACTATTCCTGTAACTATCACTTAGATGCAACTGAGTGAGATTAATTAAGTACACATGGAGTGTTATTTTATTTTAGGATGCCACCAAAATATTACTTTAAGGTATACATATATATTAGGTTGGGGAAAAAGAAATCCATTATTTTTACGTGAACTTCAAGACTTTATTTAAAACTGTTTTGTGGTCGATCTTTAACTCCTGGGCGATGCTACGACTACTAACATGCCGGTCCACTTCGATGATTTCAGTGACTTTGTCGACATTTTCGACGACGGGCCTGCCTGTGCGAGGGGCATCCTTAACGTCAAAAATACCCGAACGGAATCGACGAAACCAAAATTGCGCGTAATTAGCTGTTACAGTATCGGGACCATAAACACTATTCACATTTTCAGCCGCCTGACTTGCATTTTCGCCCTTATCAAAGAAAAACTGTAAAATGTACCGAATTTTCTCTTTGTTGACTTCCATCTTTAACGCCGTGTAACTCAGAACTGAATGGACAAAACAAAAAACTGCAAACGAATTCTTTTAGTGCGAACTGTTACCTTGACAACGAGCATAAATTTGAAATTGTTTGATCGATAATTTACGAGATATCGATCACTACAGCCATCTACCGAAAAAATAATGGATTTCTTTTTCCCCAACCTGTTATAATATATAAATTGGAAATAAAATTAATTAAATACATACCTAAATTGAAATAATTTATCTTTACCGCTGTTCCTTGTTTTTCAGTATCGCCAATGATACAGTAATTACGTTGGTTTTCATATAAGAAACCATTATACACACGACTTAAACTCTTAATCAGTAGAAAAATTGTCCGTTAAAAACTTCCTAGCGTTACTATTACCGATTATTACATCGTCGTCTGCCAGTATATACGCCTTAAGCGCTATCTAGCAAAGCCATGCAAAAATACTTCGAGACTACTGATTCTGCATAGAGCAATTAACCGTCTGATGCTTAGTATATATACAACCACGAACGATCCTATCCTATCCTATATATGAACCTGTCCTAGTCTGGGCGGAGCTTGCTTCCTGTGAGTCGAAGGAACATTACAGCCTGTTCCTATATATACTTATTAATTTTATTCATATTGGTAGAGGTCTAACCACGCAGTATACTAATTTCTACTTAGAGTTTTCTAATTGATGAATCTAATCTACCTGTAAAATAACGTGTCTACTAAAATAATATTAGAAGTAGCCTATTCCTTCCGTATTCAGAGCACGTGAAAAGAGAAAAAATGATCAGTAGGTATATCACTTTTCTTTCATCCGCTGCCCACTAAAGTTTTTTAATTAAGGTCAAAAAATGCAAGAATGGCACTCTTGTTCTTTCAAGCTAAGTATGGCTTCATGCCAGTCTTTATTTTTCTAGATTGAAAAGGTTACACCTCAGTAAATAAAAACAAAACAGTGGCACTCCGGGAGTGCCGATAGAAGTGACAACTTGAACAATTACGTGTATTTTTTGAATCGTAATCATACATCCCTCCTTCCTCCCTCCCCCTTAATCCTTCAGGACCTTGATTTTTATCAACTCAATAGGGACGAAAGACCTCAGTACCTTTTTTTTTTTTCGTGCGGAAATCCCTTCGGATACCCCCCCGCCGGCCAGCGGGGGCGGTTATGTCGGGCTTGAACCGACTAAAACCGCACGCCACCTCGGGTCTTCAAATCAAAAACTAAAATTATACAGACTTCAGTACCTTTTTTTTTTTCGTGCGGAAATCCCTTCGGATACCCCCCCGCCGTCAGCGGGGGCGGTTATGTCGGGCTTGCACCGACTAAAACCGCACGCCGTCTCGGGTCTTCAGACACCGGGGTGTAAGGTTACCCATAGAGCATATCCCTCGCACCCCGACTGACCCTGGGCCATCTCACCACTAACAGCATCGCTCATCCTGTCTCCTCTGAAAGCAGATGAGTACGGAGAGCGATGTGTTCCCGCCACGTTGGGTATTGGCCGACGATCAATGCCAACCCTATGAAGGGGAAGCCATTGACCGCCGCCCAGGGTGTACCGGCCGCTCCGATTCCGTTCCCCCCGGACTGCAGCGGGATCGGAATCGGAGCGACACTCGAGGAGGTTACCCAACACACACCCCAAATCAAAAACTAAAATTATACAGATAGACTTCAGTACCTATCTGTATAATTTTAGTTTTTGATTTGAAGACCCGACGTGGCGTGCGGTTTTAGGTGGTTCGAATCCGATATAACCACCCCCGCTGGCCAGCGGGCAAAAAAATACACGTATTATAAAAGAGCATCTATGTGACTGAATGCAGAATACGAGTATAGTTTCATATGTTGAGGTCGTAAACAATGATTCACTATGAGTTAATAACTCAAGTTACATAGCGCACGTGTTGTGTACGGCGTCATGGCTTGTTTTTAATATAAATTTAACACCAGCGCTAGTTATACGCCAACCCATTATTACTACAACCAGTATTCACTGTTTGAACTCGGTGAAGCTCACAGCGCCGGTCACGTCACGGGAGGCGACACGCTGTCATATCGATATTTGCATTTAATTTTAGTGTGCAATTTCATTCGATTTATAGGCATTGCATTAATATTTCAAACTATCATACGCGAGTAATGCTAATCTACTTTCAATTAGTAGTAATCTCGCTTTAGTTTGCGGTTTGAACATTATTTAATGTAGTTTAGTTTTGTTACTACGTAACCACGTTAGTCGGTAACATCAATAGTTATAATTATAACTTTATGTACTAGTTTGCTTATATTATATAAAAAGTGTTTATGTGAGAACACCATTGCTGATACTGTTGGTGGTAAAATGATTCTAACGCATATTTGCACCATAGTACCGTTTATCATCCTCGGGAGCTTTATCCATACTTAAAATTAAAATGGTACCACGATGCAGAGCGATTTCTTAAAATGTAGGCATACATAACATAACTTCACGCCTGTATCCCCGAAGGGGTAGGCAGAAGTGTATTACACACCCACGATTCGCCAGTTATGTTAAGGTCCCAATGTAATAGGGGGCGAGCCTATTGCCATCTACCGGGCACATTATTAAGCGAGCGATAATTAACATTTATTAATGTACACATAACTTCGAAAAATCAGAGGTGTGTGCCCGGGGCAACTGGGGATCGAACTCGAGACCTCGTCTCAGCAGTCCGTTACGTATGCCACTAGGCTATCGCCGCGTATGTTGATAAAATGTAAGATGCTGTTTAATAACTAAATATGTCGAATAATTCAAAGTCACGAGTTAATACAAAGTGTAATGTTCTACTTACTAAGTAATTGGATAATAATATGTATATTTCAATGAAATTTTGAAGCTATAGTATGCTTACTTTTCCTATAGATTTAGATCGGAAAAAGAGGACATCTAGAATGGTACTTGAACCGGCGACCAGTACCTTCCAGGGGAATACTCTGACCGACGGAGCTATCTGGACACATCTCAGATATTCGAAATTCTCCGATATATTACATACGTCTTGGAGGAACTACGGAAACAATGAATGATGTAACAATTATTTTTAAACATTGTTTTTTTATTACTCCGCACATTAATTCAATAAAATTTTGAACCAATTAGTATGCTATCTTTACCTATACATTTATATCGGGGAATTTCGTAGATCTGGGACGTATCTAGGTAGCTCAGTTGGTCTGAGTATTCCCCCTGTAAGGCAGTGATCGCGGGTTCAAGTGCCATCCTAGATATTCTCTTTGTCCATTCTAAATCTATTAATCAATATGTATATTTTTTTAATTTATAGTTTAAGGAACTTACTATGTGGGCAGCCAATATCTCGACCGCCTTAAGAGTAACTAAAAGGTTTAGCTTCCTGAGTCCCCACCAGCTGGCTTATAGAGATCAGGCAAAGTTACTTGGCGTAAAATGTATGTACGGGAAACAAGAGTGTTTAAGGCAAAATAATAGGAAGCTACACTCCAGAGACGCTACAGGTTTGAAATAGTGCTTTATAATTCCTGACTGACTACTCACAATGTCGATGGAACTCGATATTTTCAAACAAAACTGAATTTATGGTATTAAGTATAGATCTCAGTTTACATGACTTAATTATTTTATAAGAACCGCCTCTAGATTGCAGAAGATTTTATTGGAAAAAGTATTAATGACATACAAAATACATTTATAGTGCTGATCAAAGAGGCAAAATTAATTTTATAGGACGTACTCCGATGGGTATTCTCAAACTTAATTAACCGGAAAAGTCATTGATGTGTCTCAAAGGCATTACTTACCTTGTGGTTATATAAACTCATATTAAAAGAAAAATAATATTTGTGGATGTCATCTTTATTGATATTGAAACGTAGTACTCTTCAAGAAAAGGTTGCTTGCTTAGGTTCAGGTGTCTTACGGTTAAAGGGTCTAAGATTCTATAGCCTTTTGAAAAGCATATTCCGTTACTCAGTACTTACAAGGGTTAAATTCTTAAGTGGCCTTACTAAGGATTATCCGCCACCCATGGTCTCGGATGTCCTGATCAGCGGTTTTTAAATAAAGCAGCAAATTACATAGAACAAAGACCGAATAGAGATTGCGATTCAGATTAAACGTTTTTCTAGGTTTATAATTACAAAGTATGATTAATTTATATTAATCATACTTTGTAATTATAAACCTTTATTATAAAGTAAAATCTAAAGTATTTGGGTAATGTAGGTATACTAAGAAAAGCTTCTAATAATGTATCGACGTTTTTAATGTAAATGAAATTATTTATTTTGAGGCACCGGTAGTAACAACGTCAAGATACTAAATTAAATCATTTTTTTTTATATATACTCATATACCGTTTCCTTATATTCAGTAACCTTCGTTCTCATAACATAACATAACATAACCTCACGCCTGTATCCCCGAAGGGGTAGGCCGAGTTGTATTACACACCCACGATTCGCCAGTTATGTTGAGGTCCCAATGTAATAGGGGGCGAGCCTATTGCCATCTACCGGGCACACTACTTCGTTCTCATTGGAGTAAAAATAAAAAACTAGGGCTTTTACCTTGAAACGGTCAAGTAACACTTTTTGACCTAGATATAGATTTCGTAGAGATAGGTAGACCAGTGTAGATTTTGTAGAAGTAGGCAGACCTTGGGGTTGGGTGACCTTGGGGCTTCACGAATTTTTCATTATCTCAGACGGCATGGTTAAAAATGTATTGAAGCCTTGATTGTGACTCACTTCAAATACTGTATATACTGGCCGTATATTGCCCTAAGCGATATTGCAAGCGTTTCTTTTTTAGTAATCGCAGTCTGGAGTCAAACGTTCACAGGTAGTTTCCATCCTTCAGTTACAAATCCCTTACTTAGCTAATAAAAATTGAAAGCAAAAAAATAACTGAATAAAAAATCTGAGAGATAATACTTATGTTTTGGTAATATTTCATACATTACAGCCCAATTTTTGTCTTTTTTAGTGATCGCAGTCTGGAGTCAAACGTTCACAGGTAGTCTCCATCCTTCAGTTACAAATCCCTTACTTGGCTAATAAAAATTGAAAGCAAAAAAATAACTGAATAAAAAATCTGAGAGATAATACTTATGTTTTGGTAATATTTCATACATTACAGCCCAATTTTTGTATTTTTTTCGCGTGGAAATCCCCCCGGATTTCCCCCCACTGGCCAGCGGGGATGGTTATGTTGGACACAAACCAACTAAAACCGCCCGCCGTCTCAGGTCTTCAAATGTCCGGGGTGTCAGGTGGCCCATAAGGCATTTCCCTAGCGCCCCGGCTGACCCTGAGCCATCTCCGGTTTCGAAATGGCCCCCTCGGGCTTGGGAACCTCGGGTTCCCGTCTTGCCCCCGGAAAAAGGGGAGGGACGCAACGCTTCGCGCTTGCTTCTGTTAGGGTGACAGGTGGCTCCAACTGTCACCCCAGGCCTGTGCACATGGAGGACAGAAGTTATTAAGCGATCTGAATCTCTCTCGGACCCGCTCCACCGCTGCCTTCTCGAGTATTACTTGCTCGCAGAACGAGGCAGTGGCAGCCCACGCGCTGGTGCTCCACACCCTCGCTGTGAGCAAGACGTTGAGCGAGAGGACTCTCATTCCAAGGGTTGCCACGAGGGCCCACCTCGGCACCTCCCATGCAGGGCGTTCCGCCAGCGTGTGCAGCCCTGAGTCCTCGCTTGTATCACAATGATGGCAGTCAAACGTTGGCTACTTTCTGATCCGACATAGGTGGTTCCCGAAGCACCCTTCCCCAGAGATCACCTGCGTCAGCCAGTATGAGAGGCTCCCGTGTCACCTCTCTAGCCGGTCCTCCGTGATGGGTTAAGACCCATCATGTCGCTGCTATTACGGCGAGTCCTAGACAAAGAAAAATAAGAACATCGACATGAAATTTTCCAGCTATGTTTAAACGGTTCAGTTGTCTTTAATAAATAGTGATATTTTTCTGCCGTTAGTAATAGAAAGCTGTTATCAGATAACTTGCACATTATTCTCGCAATAATTGCCATGACTTTTTCTACCATTTTTATTATTTACTTTGAAGACAAACGAGTGGCTCTTGTAACGTTTGTAACCGTGATGAGAGGCTGCCATTATTAGTTCTTTTCGTTTATTGCGTTTCAATATTGGAACAAGCGCAAACCATTCAATGTTATGATACATGTTTTCTTTGTATTTTTTTCGAATGAGTAGTTCTTGGTATTTAATATGGCAAAGAAAATTTTTCGTTAAGTAAGTATCATACTTCACTTAGTATATTTTAATACCGGTTGTTGAAAATAAGTTATTTTGGGAAATACTAAACAGATATTTTCACTATTTGAAATTGAGTACTTGCTGTTAATACAATTTCTAATAACCCCCAGTAGGCCTAAAAAGGTCACGTTATATGTTTCATATTTAATATCATTGATTTGCAGATTAGTAGGAGAAATATTCATTTATAAATTTATAATTAATATTAGACTTCTTATGTGCATCATCAATCTTATTTTATAATTATTTATCAGAAATAAAGAAGGTGAGACTGTTTATTCCGATAGAAAGCGGCGTCAATGGATATTCGCATCATTATGGTCAGTATTTTATAAATATTTGTTTCTTGTCATGATGAAAACGAAGAGTGCCTAACTGGTAAAAGAAGCTAGAGTCAATAAAAGAAAATAAGTAACAGTTTAGTCTATATTGAATCGTTTATTTCCTACTCTTTTACCTACGGACGTGTCACCGACATAACCTTTTATCTAAGCCGCTTCCGACGACAGGCCTTTCCAGCTACAGAGTGCTTCACCGACACGACTTTAAACATATAACCCATTCGACGACATGCCTTTTCAACAACAGAATGCTTCACCGACACGACTATAAACCTATAACCCTTTCGACGACAGGCCTTCTCAGATAGAAATTACTTTACCGACACGACGATAAACCTATGACCCTTTTAACTACAGACCTTTCCATCTACGGAGCATTTGTGTCCAAGTGTCAGTCATATTCAAGGTGTGACTTTCTGATGATGATGATCGTAAATATAAAAGAAAAATAGCGTTCATAAGCAAGGTATTTTACGTATTGTACGGTCAAGACACTCGTATAATTAGATATCAAACTTCACCAGGTAAGTTCGTTTGATTCTTAATTATACTTCGTATCTCTCCCGAAGATGATTACAGTTTACATGCAGATGTTTAGAGCATCAAAAAAAGGAAACAAAAAAAGAGTGAAAAAGCATTGAAGTGATTTATGAACGTAATAGGTATAAGGTTTTTATTTTCATAATCAACACTTATTAAGCATCTCCTCATATACATTGTACTTAGTTACTCATCTGAATAATGCGTCTACAAATTCGGTTTCTGCTTGATTGGATACATTTTTATTATAATATTTTAAAAATACAAGGGAAAGATTCAGTCCAACCTGCCGCTTGCCTTATAATTTCCAGGTTGCTCTGTACGCAGCCGACGTCGAGGAATGTCTAGTGCTATGAGCGCTATACGTATTTATGCCTATGCTACTTTTTTCTAATATTGATTTTACCCAATGAGATAATGTTTGAGGGCCTATTCTTTTCTGTGGTTTTTGATAACTAATAAAAAAGCATTCCAGTGCTGCGCTGGCGGTCACAGCGGACGCGCGTGGCTCACTCCGTCCGACCCGCCATTAAACTCCGTAGTTTTACGCGACACGTGAATCTTAATAGTGATTATAATGTTTATATTTCATAATTAGGGTAACTCCTGTCAACAGGAGACCCTTAATAAAATAATGTTTAAACCCACAACGTCTCAAAACTATACAATGTCCCAACCAACCACAGTGACACAAACAACAGCCAACGCATCAAGTTATGCCAATGTAACATCATCCACTTGTTTCCCCTAAAAAGATCAAGCCATAGTATTGAACTCCATTGACGGAATCGCACTTAGGGAGTACCTCCTTGCGCTTTCAACATTAACACCTTCAGCAACAATAAGATTTATATCACGAATATCAAATGGACAAATTTACATATATATGAACTCCAAAAAAACGGCCGATAACCTGGTTGGAGACAAAAAAAGGTAACTATTAAAAACAATATCCTCGAAATAAAATCCTTGATCACAAGAAATAAAAGGATTGTGCTATCCAATGTATGTCCCGTTATACCAAATTTCATAATAGAAAAAAGATTCGAAGAATTAAATATAAAAATATTATCACCACTAACGTTTATGAAAATAGGTGTTAGTGACCCAGGATTTTCCCACATATTAAGTTTCAGAAGACAATTATATATTAGCCCAGAAGATTTAGCACGTCTACCAGAATCATTCCAAATAACATTTGAAGGCACTAATTACTGGATTTATACATCTACTGATGCTCTAAAATGTTTTACATGTAACACACTGGGGCATTAAGCTAAAAATTGTCCACAAAATACGATACACTCTAAGGACTACCCCCTTGAAATGGATAAACAAACACCAAAAGAAATCATTGATATATTTGATAAATGCGATGATTTAATAGTAACCCGGCCTCAGGATGACCCTATATGTACCCCATCAGTAACCCAAGATTTTTTACAACCACCTCAGAGCAATGCAAAAGGAATAAAAAGGATACATTCACCAACAACGACGGAATTCTCAAAAATAAATATTATAAAACAAAACACACAAGAAGAGGAGTCTGACAGAATGGAATTTGAAACTGATGAAACAGGAAGTAATATATTATTGGAAGATGTAGAAATCAAAACTAAAACTAAGAAGAAATTTAAAAAGTACGACCCTAGGACTGAAGAAGAAATATGGAAAAATGATGAAAAAGTAATGTCTGCGTTAAATACGAAAAGATATTCCCTATTAATTTAGGCCAATTCATTAACTTATTAGATAATACACGAGGTAAACCAAATATAAAATAATTAGTATATTCATATACAGATAATATTAAGGATCTTATTAAAATGTGCAATGATCTACACTGTAAACTGAACAAAAGCTTACAAAATAGATGTTCACGTTTGTCAAGGAAATTGCATGAAATGTTAATACCTCCTATACCTATTGTGACAACGAACATAGATAAATACATTAAATTTAAATTAATTAATTAATTATTGTTACTTTACAAACTTATAATTATATTTAGTTGGTATGGATATTTTACAGTGGAATGTTAATGGTTATTATAAAATAATTGAAATTATCAAATTTTTAATAAGTCAATTATTAAGTATATTATTAAGTATATAACTTGCATTTATTTACAGGAAACTAACTTTGTTTCCAATAAATGCGCTTCTTCAACAGGATATGAACACTTCTACAAAAATCGGCAGCAAGGCGATAGGGCTAGTGGAGGAGTAGCTATTTACATTAAATCTCATACAATTCCACAAGAAATAGTATTAAACATAAACTTAGAAGCAGTCGCAATAAACATAAAATTCCCATTATCAATTACCTTATGTAATGTTTACCTACCAAATAGTAACACTCTCGATAAACAGCAATTAAATGATCTTATTAGTCAGCTTCCGCCCCCTATAATAATCCTAGGTGATTTCAATAGCCATCACTTTTATTGGGGTTCAGATAAATCTGATCCTAGGGGTAGGTTATTAGCAGAATGGCTTGATGAACATGATAATTTATTCCTATTAAATAACGGACAACCTACTCGTTTTAATAGTCAGACTGGTTTCACAAGCAATATAGATCTTACTTTAGCTTCACAAAATATAACGTCATATTTTGAATGGAACGCCCTAGAGGATTTGTATGATAGTGACCATTTCCCAATTACTATTAGATCTAATTTTTTAAATCACAATATATCAGACAATATTAAATTACCTAAGAAATGGAAATTTGATAAAGCAGATTGGGAGATGTTTCGGGAAGATTTTGATCTTAATATATCGGATTTAATACCAGCCAATCAATTTTCAGATTTTTCTATAAACGAGGTGGTTGAAAAATTTAATGAAGTCATTCTTAGGGCTGCTGATAAATCGATACCCAAAACATCTGGTAGCTTAAGGAAAAATAATTTACCATGGTGGACTGAGGAATGTAAAACCGCAATTCAAGAAACGAAAAAAGCACTAAAATTTTTCAAACGTTATGCCAGAGATGATCCCAATTCGAAGTATAAAATCGATTATAAGAAGAAAAGAGCATTCTATAGGAGACTCATTAAAGAAAATAAAAAAAGATACTGGGAAGATTGGGTATCATCTATTACAAACAAAACCCCTGTTGGGGATATGTGGAAGAAGATTCAGAAACTGAATCACCTCAACACTAGATTCAATCTAATTATACTAGAAAAAAATGACTGTACATTTACCTCAAACCCTATTGAAACCTCAAACCTTTTAGCTGAAGCCTTCGCAACTAATTCTAGTTCTAATAATTATGATGGCCTATTTATTGAATATAAAATCAGATAAGAGTCTGATTCAAATCTTGACATGTATAATAATTCCAACGCCATCAACAACGGTTTCTGAGGCCATGAGGCATATCTATGGCATTTGTGGTTTTGAATACTTGCGAATAAGTCAAATTCTGGGGTACCAAAAAACCGTATTATTTGTGAGAATGCGTAGTCTGCTAGTTCCCATTCAGTATCTAAATTGCAAGCCTGACGGGATTCAAGGTCTGCGATTCGATTGCTCTCGGACTGGATATATGATGCAAATAGATGTATATTACGTGCTTCACACCATTGCCATATGTCACGTTCAATATTGTTCAAGTGGGTGAATTGTATACCACCCATTTTATTAATATATGCTATTGCTGTAGTATTGTCTATTTTAAGTAAAATATTGCAATTTTTAACATGTAACGCAAATATCTTAAGGCCGTAAAAGGTTGCTAAGAGTTCGAGACTATTTATTTGTGAAGATCGTTGAGACTGGTCCCAGTGTCCATGAGCGGTCTGGTCGTTACAAACTACGCCCCAACCTGTGTTTGAGGCGTCACTGAATATTTCAACGCTATAGTCTTTTGTTTGAAATGAACAAGACGATGAGTCAATATCCACCATATAATGCCATTTTTCAGAACATTGGGTATAGTTATATTCTTATTAAAATTATTCGAAGAGTTAAGTGCCAACCAATTTTCTCTTTCTAACAGTTTTGTGTATATATACTGGTGGTAGAAATTTAATGACACAAATTTGTCACAAAATTCGGCCGCCGTGTACGATTGCGAAAAACCCTCCATAGTAATCCAATTTCGGTTTGATTGCGTTCAGGGGTCAGCAAGTGCATAGCCGGGCAGGGCGATGGTGGTCGCAGCACTCGTGGGACCGGTGGGTGTCACGCGGTACTGTGAGGACAATCCTTTTCTGCTGAGGCCGTCAAGCTGAGTGCTACCATTGTTAACATGATACGTGTATGTAATGGTGACCCTCTTTCTTGATACTTTACCTTCAGCTTACCATCAGGCGAGGTGAAGTCAAATTGACGTGTCCCAAATATAAAAAAAAAATATATATATACCCAACCATATTTAACAGCGGGGCATGCTGACGTCAAAACACCCAGAAATCTACGAGTTCCCTTATTGTAAACTTTTGTATTTAGCATTCTGTTAGACAATAATTTTATACGGCTTTTCTTTTCGTCAGGCAGGGTCATACACATATTTTTTGAGTTAAATATAAAGCCTACAAATAAATATTTCCTTTTTGGGCAAGTTTCACATTAATCATCATTCAATAACAAACCTAGCTTAAGTAGTGAAGCTCTGGTTGTATCGACGTTATTTTTGCAATTGTGGAATGAATTACCAATACACAGAAAGTCATCTATATAATTGACGGATAAGTGGCCCAATAAGCGTAAATGTTGTAGCACAGGTTTTAGTAATTTTGTAAATACATAAGGTGCCGTACAAAGGCCAAATGGGAGAACATTGAATTGAAATAATTTCGAATTCCATGTAAAGCGAAGGTATTTTCTGTCACTTTTCGGATTGAGACTAAGAAATACGCGTCCTTGAGATCTACTGTCGCCATGTAGTTGTTTTGATAAATCAGCTTTACAGTTGTTCGATAATCTTCTATTTTGAAATGTTGAACGTAAATTAATTTATTGAGATTTTTTAGGTTGAGGATAAAACGATATTTTCCATTTGGCTTTGGTACGGTAAAAATCGGGAAAATGAATTGTTTTTCGCATGGAGTACACTGAGGAGTGACACCTGATTGTAATAAATCATGTATACACATATCGATAATTTTTGTATCAGAAGACGTGAAAGGTCTATTTTTGTATATGTGTTTGCCTGTAAAGGTTCGGAGATAAATGGTATCCGATATCCCTTTATCCACGATAAAATAATTTTGTCATTGGTAATTTTACACCATTCATCAAAGTAATACTTGAGTCTGCCGGCATTAGCTGCATTGGCACTATAGTATACCTGTGAAGAAGTAGTCAGCGACGTCGAGTAGGTGGTCCGCGGGTGCGTCGTCGCTGGCGCTCGGCGTGGGTTGCGCGGTGGCGGCGGTGGTGGTGCGCGCCGAGCTTGTCTGGGGTACACTCGCGGCTCGGAGACTGGTGCCCGCGGTGCCCGCGGTGCCCCCCGTGCGTTTAAAGCCCCGGTGTGTCGAGACGTTGTCGCACTATGTTGTGCCCGTTGTTGGTTGATTCGGGCGGCATTTGAGAATCTTAGTTCCGATGCAGATATTGATATAGCTTTATTTGATTTTAGGCATTCGGACAAGTTTGAGCCGAATAATTGATCTATTTTCGTGTTTTAACATTTCTCGTTTTTGTTTATTTAAGGAATTTGTTACAGCAAATCTTCTCAAAAGGGATTCCCTGTAATGGATATCGCACATCAATCCACCCACATCGCTTAAATGTTTTATAATTTGTTGAGGAATGTTGTCAGGTTGCGATAAGGCCATGATAAGTGCTTTTCCGATTGCTGTTATACAACTAAACATCTGATTTTATTTTAGTTCACTGTAAGAATCTTTCTTAACATTTGTTTCGGAAAGTGCGGATTTTATTTCGAGATTTAAGGTGGGTGCTTTCATACAAGTACAGTTTTCGGCTGGTAAATACTGTTTCAGAAGGTCAATCTTTTCTACTTTCGGTAAGCCGTTAACCAAAATATGTTTCCAACGTGAGGCTTTGTGTAAATCGTCTCCAAAGGACTTGTTTTGCGTAGGGTCTGCACCTAGTAACTCCAGAATATCGGGATCCAATTCCTGGGTCTCCTCAGTGACACATTCGCATTCTAATTGCGTTTCCGTAGTGGGGATCTCATATCGCAACATACCTTACTATATAGTGTAGGTATGTGGTTATGGGAGATTTTGCGCCCACACGATGAAACGTTGGGTATTTTTTTTTAATATGAATTTGCGGCATTCACCCACAATGTACTTCGTCGAGGTTATACTTATGGGTTGTTATAGTAAAGAAAGAAAGAAAGAAAGAAAGAAAGAAAAATGTTTTATTGCGGATTAGGTACAAATACAAAAGACAAAATAGCAAAAGAAAAATAAAAACGCAGCTACTCTGGCGGCGAATGCTCGTACCACCTTGACCAAGAGGCGCTATAAATATATTATTTATCTGTGGTAGCCGCCACCTGAGCATACGTATGACATTTTACGTATGACAAAATTGTCAAGCATGGCAGCATTGACAACTCAACAACGTGTCTTATTACGTGGCAATTTATAACACGTGTTAAATGGATATTAAATCAATCAATATTAAAATAGAAACAGTATTAACATTATGTAAGCCATGTCCGCAATAAGGGATTGACACTCAGCATACACTAAGGTGGGTATCTACCACCCAAGTACTGATTTTCAGCGTCACCCCATGTGTGCCACCTGACGTCGTCAGGCAATATCGCTCCGTATATAAGTCAACAACAAACATAATTCCCTACAAGTAACCTAAGTATCACGCTAAAACAGTAAGTAATTTTACAATATTCCAACAATAAAAATTAAATAACTTTGACAATATTTAACATTTCCTTAAGGTACATTTATACATATAACAATCACAACTCAGCCCGCCATACGTCCCATCAGAGGCTCCGCACGCCCAAACAGTGCAGTTAGAACCCAGAACAAAGACATGCATGCACAGACAATGCCGTCAAGTGCCGTGAAATGCGACTCTGGAGTGATCCAGTTGATGGGCCAAAACATCCTAGTAAAAAGAAAGGATATGTGCTAATGCATACTCTTTTGATGTTGTAATAGTAATGCTTTGTACTTGACTTTAAAACTGTGTTTGAATTTTAGGTCCCTAAGAGGTGGAGGCAGATCATTCCAGATTCGCATTGCTGCATATTTTAGGCAACCTCGGAAAGCTGTAGTTCTATGCCTTGGCACTGATATTGTACTGGTTGCAGACCTGACAGGGTAAGGGTAGTGGGTTTGTCTTAAACATATTTTTTCATATAAGTAATGAGGTTTTTTGCTTCCCAACAAGTCAAATAGCATGGTGGCTAGATGTAGCCTTCTCCTGGCCTCCATCTTCAATATGTTATGACTATTAATATAAGGTGTCACATGTTGGCGTCTTGGTATGTCAAAACAATATCGGGCACAGGCATTTTGTATGCGCTGTATAAGATTATTAGTTTTCGCAAGTAAACATGGGCCATATACTGTGTCACAATAATTAAATCTAGATAGTATGAGACTGTCCACTAGTTGCTTTCTTAATGACATACCTATGTATGCACGTATATTGTAGAGAACTTTAAGCCTATAAAAACAATTCCTCACAATCTTATTTATGTGTCCCTCAAACCGTAGCTGAGGGTCAATCATAAGACCAAGGCTAGTAGCCTCTTCAACCCTTGCAACTCTCTGACCATTTATGACTATAACAGGGTCATGTTGCAAGATAGACTGAATTTGTCGCTCACTACCCAGTATCATAAATTTTGACTTTAAGGGATTTAATATCAGTGAATGTTCTTTTGACCAAGTAATTACCCTTTGCAGGTCCTCATTTATTTTAGATACAGCTTCAAGCGTGTCACTAGGTTTAAATGATGAATATAATTGTGTATCATCTGCATACATATGAAACTGACAGTGTTGGAAGGAACCCGTGATGTCTGCAGTATATAAAATAAACAAAAGTGGACCCAAGATGGATCCCTGCGGCACCCCTCTTGTCACATTAAGGGGGGATGATGACATGACTGTACCATCCTCTTTCCGTATCTCAACATACTGTGAGCGATTAGTAAGGTAACTATGGAACCACTTCACAGTATCTGAGGTAAATCCATAATAGGTCAACTTGGACAGCAGCAGTGACGTATCCAGGGCATCAAAAGCACGGGAGTAGTCCAGTAGTACTAGAACTGTTCCCTCTCCGCGGTCCCTAGCCTCCAAAATGTTACCCACCACGTCACACAAGGCCATAGCTGTGCCTCGCCCCTTTCTAAAACCCGACTGCTTATCTGGGAGAATACTATTTTGTTCAAGGTACTCCATGACCTGCATGTGCACCACCCTTTCCAACACTTTCGATAAGCAAGGGAGCACACTTATAGGCCGGAGATCCTTAAAAGTATTTGGGCATCCAGTTTTAGGTATAGGCCGAACTACAGAGCACTTCCATAGCTCCGGATATGCATGTGTGGTAATTGAAGTGTTAATTATTTGAGTGATGATGTGTAATGAGTTAGGTAACGTGAGTGCCAGCATCTGCGCACTGATTTTGTCAACACCCTGTGCCTGTGTCTTAATGTTATTCAGAATCTTCAGAATTGTTGCATGATCTACAGGTCTGAGCTCGAAGCTCACACTAGGGTTATGCCTATGATATTCATAGTAGGTTAATTTTGATAAACTGACCACACATTCCCCTGGCACATCCAGGAAGGCTTTATTAATGTGATATGGGTTGTTGAAGTGACCTGGCAAACAAGAATCCTTATGTGTGTGGAGAATCTGAGTTTTTAGATTCTTCCACATGATTTTGGGGTTATTAATTTGTTCATTAATATTTTTTGAAAAATAAGCAGACTTCTCATTGTGCAATGCCACAACTGCTTGATGTTTGAGCTCCAAGTAGTATTGTTTTTTGGACTCTGATTTGGTACTCTGATAATTAAGCCTCGCTTTGTCGCGCAATCTGAAAAGTAGCTTAACATTATCAGTTATCCATGGAGTATCCTTGGTCTTAAAGAGCCTTTTTTTCACAGGGGCATGCATATCATACAGATGCACAATCCAAGTGGACAATGCTCCCACCATATCATCAACCGTAACCTGGGATTCCATGTGGTACCAAGGAATGAGCTCGATATCACTTTTAAAGAGATCTGGCAAGATATCTCCAAATGACCTGTATGTAACCCACCTAGGTTTCTCCTTAACTTTTTTTATAGTTGACTCACAAGTCACAACTGCATGCCTACCAAGTTCCTTGACATGGGTAACCATGACATTATGAACACTCATATCTGTGCATATTATGTCTATTAGTGTGCTCCTCTTGTCCTCAGTAAAATGTGTTGGTGCGCTTACTACTTGGTGCATATTAGTGTAGTGTAAAAATTGTTGTAGCTTTTTTGTGTCGGCATTGGACTGAATCAACATGTTTATGTTGAAGTCGCCCAAAAGAATGATATGATCATAGGGAGCCAATGCACAAATGCTCGCAGTCAAACTATCCATGAACCTATCCTCATTAAGCCAAGGTGGTTTATATGCTGTACCAATTAAAATTTTGTTACCCATACTAGTTAAAGACAGCCAATACTCTTCTACTTGTGGATCCACTGGGTGACTTCTAGTCCTTACACTAACACCATTTTTTATATAAAATCCTACTCCCCCCCCAACCCCATCTTTTATCGCTGTAGACCTTGGAGTGTGCCTTAACTTATAGCCTGGGACTGAAGGAGCTCTTCCATCCTCACCCAGTTTCAACCAGGTCTCATTTATGGCCATGATGTCAACTGAATGGTGGCTCATGGCTACCAAGAATTCATCATGCCCAGTACCTAGTGAACCTGCATTGAAAAGTCCAAACTTCAAATATTTCTTATTGTTCATTGTTAATATATATAATTGAGTAATGCAATGAATGTAAACAAAAGTCAAAGTTAGCTTTATAAAATTTAAATATTTGCAGTATGCCTGTACAACCTAGTGCCAAAACGGCCACTATACTAGAACGCCTAGTCTTATGGTTATACATATTTATTTGTTTACCTAACACTGTTACAACATGCTTCCCAATACCTAGCATCAATACCACATTTATGCAACCGGAAAAGTGTACACTCCCAATATCAGACTCCCAACCCAGACAGTCACATACTAACATTTCTGACACTTTCATTTGTAAAATGTTGCAGATACAACAATAAAGATCACATAATATGTCCCGTGCACCCATGCTACCCATATATAATAACTTTGTAAAGTCAGGATATTCCAAAACAAAGTCATAGTAAGTAGTTATTTGTATGTAAACCCTGTAAAAAATATAATATGTTGTAATTTCAATTTTCCCACTACAAATGCGTACACATACAACCATTATGTAAATCCTGTAAATACTTTTTTCATTTCCTGTCACATTTTTATTTTTCCTGCTACTAATGTTAATAGAGAATAAACATACATGTATATGAATTTTACAAATATTGTATTTAATTTTTTTCATGAGTTTATATATCCTAGTAGATGTGGAAATCAGATGACAGCAAGTAGCTATAGGCATATAAGTGCCACAAATATTGTAAACAACATCATTCATGTATTTACTCTTTCCAGTACATATGCGAGTGCACAAAAACATTCCAGTATAGAGAAAACAGAAGGGGCAAACAATCAATATATGGAATGACATAATTGGACTAATCTTTAACTTTCCTGACCGCATCACTTCCAAAAACCCGGTCAAGATCAGCTTCTGAGCGAATAGTGTGGGTAGGGCTACCTTCAGCCTTCCTAGTCAGTATTCTGCCGCGCTTTGTCCATGCGAACCTCCAGCCTAAGTGAGTGGCAGTTTGTCTGGTGATATAGAAGAGCTGCTTGTTTGCCCTGGTCAGCCTTTCGTTGAGATAGAATCGTCTGGGGGGCGCGTCAAAGCCCGGCAGGTCAGCTGACGTTGCACCTCGCCTTACCCGAGCATTCTGCAGCAGCTCGTCACGCAGTCCGCGTCGCGCCAACCGAACCACAATGCGTCTGGCTTTACCCGCCGCCGCAATGCCAGACTCACTAGACCGCTCAACCCGAGGACCTACACGCTCGGCATACACTATATCGTGTTTTTCAAGTGTTACACCTATTTTCCTCGCCACTAGTTCAACCGTTTGCACCACATTCTCTCCTACACACTCGGGCAGATTCGAGATCTCGATATCTGACAGCAACAGGTCCTGCTCCCTTTCGTTGAGTTCTGATTTTAACTTATTTATCGTCTCTTCCAGTTCGTGTGGTGGTTGTTGTTGGTCTTGACGGCTCTCAATCACTACAAGGCGGTTTTCTAGGGAATCAACCCTCGTTCTACATGATGCCACCGACTGACGAAGACCGGCCACCTCGAGCCTGAACTCCCTCAGTTCTGTCTTAAGGTCATCCCTCATGGACCGGATCTCTGTCCTCAAGAGCTCCATTTCGTATCCAATATGAAACGGATCTGCCGAGCTGGTCCCAGGCTGCCTGGCCTGCTCTCCGACTGGCCCCCCCGAACCGCTGGCAGCCAGAGAAGAATCAAGCCGATTGGGAGGAGTATCCACACCATCGTCGCCTTTCGTATGGGTGGTTTGGGTGATGTCTTTATTGACTTTTCCCTTATTTGTACATTTACAGCCAGCTGGGCCCCCTTTCGTGGAGATAAATTTTCCGCATGACGCACACTTGCCAGCCATAATGTAAATAGTTGTTATTTATCTACACCAGTTATTACGAAATAAAAAATGATTAGCTAAAAATTTTTTTTTAAACTGTTGTACTTCCACCAAACAACAGATGGCGCTGTCATCAATATTTATGAGAATTCCTTTTTAGTCTGGATAAGCTACAACTCCTGAGGGTCTCAATGAAAGCTACGTTCACCATACACTTGCCCACACACATAGACAGGAAAAACAATATTGGCACTAAATTGTATCACTTTTAATGCATCATTTATGCAGTATAGGGTAGTTTCCTGACACTTTATTGGTACACAATTTATTTTCGATTTATTTAAGTTCTAGCAAAAAACTGGCACTGGATAACACTATATGTCTTTTATTAAACCTTGTTATTGAATATTTTATATGATTTATTTCAAATTATGTTTAACAATTATTTATAATTACAATGTGAACAGAGATTGCGACTGTCAACGACAAGCGACACCTACCTAATCAAAATAAATAGTAGGTACCCACACACGATAAACGCCGAGGACCATAATGAATTTCATAAGAATATTAATTTCATCCATTGTTGTGTGTGTATTAGTACATTTTTTAGTTGTCGTCGAGATTGCATTTTTGGTTGTCATGGTACCCACACGTGATAAGCCGGGGTTGGCCAATGGATTTTAGATCATTTTATGACAATATTAATCATACACTGATAGTGATATCGTAATCAAATACATTGTTAATTTAACTTGAGTGCCTACACGCGCTATAGATACTTACGCAGGTTGCATTTTATTTGGCTGTCATAGTACCCACACACGATTGTCGGGGTAGCACAATGAATTATGATCATTTTATGACACCTGGGTTTTGACCATATAACCGTCGGTATGTTTCGAAGTGCTTCTTGAGGTATTCAAACACGATGTATGTAGGTACATAGATGGATAGAGTAGGTACATGATATACATTTTTACATACACATACATACATACATACATAACTTCACGCCTGTATCCCCGAAGGGGTAGGTGTATTACACACCCACGATTCGCCAGTTATGTTAAGATCCCAATGTAATAGGGGGCGAGCCCATTGTCATCTACCGGGCACATCACTAAGCGAGCAATAATCAACATTTATTAATACACACATAACTACGAAAAGTCAGAGGTGTGTGCCCGGGGCAACTGGGGATCGAACTCGAGACCTTGTCTCAGCAGTCCGTCACGTACGCCACTAGGCTATCGCCGCATTTTTGATGGTAACATATCGGAATATTGCAACTAATTTCTTTGTGACGGTGTTTGTGAAACAATCTGAACTAACTTTTTACGAAAGAATGGGATTTTAAAATATTTACCCTTTAATCTACCTTTTGCCCATGATGGCGCTTAGTTACACTTATTTTAACTAGAAGCTGATTTTTGTTGTGATTTGGACGACACAAAATCGCGTAATGACGAACGCAAGCATCATCCAATATGGTGATGGCGGGGCGCGCTGTGGTAGGGGAGGAGTCAATAAAACAACTTTTATTTTTGAAAATAGAACTAAATATTTCTATTTTTAGAACTTTAAAAGTGTGATTGGACAGCATGAACTGGCGTACTGCTGCATGTAAACTGTAATCATCTTCGGGAGAGATACGAAGTATAATAAGCACCACATCGAATGGATTTATGTCATTCGACGAAAATATTAAATTTTACGTCTGACCCGATTTCGGTGATATTTGTAACACATAAATATGTAGTTCATAATCTAAATTAATACATAGGATACATATCATTCTGGTAAATGTCAATCGTTTTATGTTCACGAAGACGAAGTTTTTGGCAGAAGCTAGTAAACTATAAACTAAGCTAGCTTTATTTTCATCGACTACTGTATACTTACTTGTATCACCACATGTCTTTTGTAGATGCACTCGAGATCACCACAATCAATCTGAGAAAACTGCTTTCAGGCTTTTGATTTTCTTATTAAACATCGAAAACGATTAAAAAGAATACAATTAAAAATATATGTAGGAGGACTGCAAATAACAAAAATGAAACAGTAAAGGTTAGTATGTCTGTGCAAGCAATCTGTTTCATATCTGTACAATGCTTCATACACGCTAGTACACTTTTTACTGTCTAACTAAAATTTTCTTTTAACTCGAAAAGTAATATTTTACAAGTTCGAAATATTTATTACCAAAAATTCATACGGGGTCACTATTGTGTAGTACTTAGGTAACAGTAAGGCCCCTTAAAACCATTCTACACATTGGAACCACAAAATCTATCTTACCTTAATCTTATCCATCCAAATACAAGAAAAACTATTCCTAGATCGACGCACCATTACACGTCTCCCTGCCAATCCAACAGGGAACAAAAGATCTACTTAAATAGAAACAGGAGATTGTTACGATACAATCGATCTCTTTGTATAAAGATACCCATATGCTATAACATAGATGAATATAACTTACAGACAGACTTGGTGCTTGTTATCTCTGAGACTGGGAATTTTGAAAGTCAAGTTTCTATCGATGAATTGAATAATGAAGAAAATAAAAAAAGTAATGAGGAAACAAGAGTACCTTTTTTTTTTTTTTCGTGCGGATATTCCTTCACTCTTGTAACATATTGTAGGAGTTTGTTATGGGTATGTATTTATGCGTAACCATTTACTCTCTAGTAGTGTTTCGATGAGTTTCTATTGGCGATTACTACGGAACTACGGCCTTCGAAAAAAAAGCAAAATAAAACATTTACAGTACTCATCTTTTGATTTGTCACGTCCCGGGGAGGACGAGTGAGAGTTCAACTAGGATCGGTTTACTTCGGTTTTGTAGAGTGTTTTCTCTATCGTACATTAGACTGACAGTTTGATACCTTAATAGAGTTATTGAAATCGTTTGTGATTATATAAATATATAGCTACTCATAAAATATAGTCAGCTGTTAAGATGCTCTGTGATAGAGAGAGAGCATTTCACAGGCTCGAAGGAATCGGATCTTTACTGGACTCTCACTTTTCCTACCGACGACGTGCCAAATCAGTAGCCGGGTAATGTAAATAGTTTGCACTTGCTGCTGTATCATGTCTTCCAAACAATCAATACTTTAAAATTCTGGTACTGTTTAACTGCCATGTTGTTGCTTAATTAAGTTTAATGTACTACACGGAACACAGGTAATTGATCCAAGTAGTGCTAGCTCCACGTTGTAAAGATTTAAAAAAACCCGCTGAGTTTCTTGCCGAAATCTTCTCAGGACGGAGCCGGGTCATGAACCGGTGGTCCATTCTGTCTGTCATGTTCTTGACGTTTTGTAAGTTCTGTTTTAATGGTCTGTACAGAATCAATTATTTTTGACTTTGATTGATCTTTTTTTAGGTCGGCTGGCTGCTGCCCATGTATAGGAAGGTGGGCGACTATCGAAGAGGAGATACAAGGTCTTTTCGAGAAGGCTTATCCATTAGTGGGAGGGATTCGGTCTCTTTAACCTCGGAGCATCCAATAACCTGACAATTGCGTGCCTTAAGTCAGCAACCTCTATTTCAAAATTGTAATATACGAGCTAACCGTTCGAGTACAAAGAATTGCTCTGAACATGAATTGCTACTATATCAACATTAGAACGGAAGAAAATGAAGACAGTCGGTAGTTACAGTAGCAAATTGCAATTACCGTTATTGCGGTAATTTGGAGGCCCCAAGACCGCTGGCCGACCGCTCGGCGAGCAACTAACATCTTGAAACGGCTAGCATTGCAATTTATAGAGCATCGCTATTTATTTTAATTTATGTTTATATTATATTATGTATGATATACCGAATGAAATTTGTTCATAGAGAAATTATTTAAATTTCGATATCAAAAGTTGAATCGTTTAAAAAAATCCGTTCCCGCAGGGGGAACGCACAGGTAGATTTCGTGAAGCAATTAATATGACCTATGCTTCTTCTATGACCCACGCCGAGCGCATTTTTAACATGTTTAATTATTTTTTCTCGAAAACGGTAACTTTTAGCGAAAAACTTTTCAGACATTTATTTTAGACTTAAAAATGGCCTATCGATTAAAAATGTTTCCGACGACAAGAATGTTCACCGGTTAGAAGTTATGATTTTTTTCCCGAAAAATTTTGGTTTTTCCCCCCTCCACTTTTAGTTAAAGTTTTAATCTTATAGGTTTACTACTAAAAGTTGTTGGTATTCATGTATACTATGGGATAACATTAGAACGGTTCGAATATCTTTCATGGAACGTGAAATTTTGAGGAAAAACTGATTTCACAAAAAGTGAGGCCCTACCGTCCCCTTAGGCCAGATTCCACCCGTTCACGAACTTAAACTAAGTTTACACCCAAGCAATTTTTGGCCGCAGTTTGAAAGCGATCGGGGCAAAAATGCGACCGTGAGAGTGCCGCAAATTTTGGGAAGTGGAACCATACATACATATATATATCTATATATATAAACTTTTTGACCAGTGGTTATTTCGGACTCAGGGGGTCATAACTAGACCTGCTATGAAGAATTTTTTTTTAAGTCGACAGTAGTCAAGAAACCAATAAGTAGATCGATTTCATCGGTATCTACCTAAAAACTACCACAGTGGTGTTGGGCAGTAACCTCTCATTTGTGTGTAGGGCTAATGTTACTAGGGCTATTGTTAGGGCACTACGTGTTAGAAGGGAACTATTACTTTTTACTTCAATCTCAACTATCGAACTTCAGTCCCAAAGGGTTTTATTACGAGCGGTTCTGTGACCAGTGTTTTGAATAAGTGGTCTTTCAGTTTGGTGAGAATAATATGTAAATGTAACACATGTATATGTGGTATGTGGTGTGGTGGTAGTGTATATGACTGCTATGTCCGAGGGCGCGGATTTAAAAGTCAATAAATTTTAAAAGAATTAGGTTGAACAAGAAAGCAGTTGAAGATAAAATAGCACCCTGTACGAAAAATATGTATAACTTTGTGAGTAACGGAAACATGACCGATGGTATTTGTCTTTTACTAAAAGGAATGAAAGTCAAAATATTTCTGGGTTTATACATAGTATATTAATTACTCCGTGGGGATTAGTAATGAAAAAGTTTTTTGAAGGAATTCCACTAGTTCCACATTCATCCTGCAAATACACAAGTTTATGTAAAAAAAAAAAATTCTTTTTTTCTTCTTTACTTCTCTACTACTTCTACTACTCTAGTTTCTAAAGCAAGTCTAGTCTAGTCTTAAGCAAGGAGGCTTGAAAAGATTCGCTATGTTTGTTATCAAATGTAGGAATCTACAATATGGGCTCCTTGTTTACGATATAAATAAGTTAACTGCATCATAAATGTACCATAAAGTAAGATTTTTTTGAAATATTTTTAAAATGTTACTCCTGTCAGTAGCGTACGGGGTGAGATAAGAACCCGTAACCTATTCCTATAGATTTAGTTCGGAAAAAGTGAACATCTAGGATGGGACTTAAATCCGCGAACAGTCCCTTACAGGGTAAATACTCTAACCAACTAACCAACTGAGCTACCTGGACACCTAAACTTTTTGATTGCAAGTCCTACGACCAAGAGATTACATCGTCGTTGTAATATAAGATTTATGAATCGATTAAAAATCTGGGCTGAAATTTCTAAGATGCAATAAATAAGACGATGAGTTCGTACGTTCATTACCTGTATACTGAAAGTAATACCTTTCAGTATACAGGTATCTTATATCTTATATCTTACACTGCCTCTCGGAAGTATTTTGTAATAATTAAATCTTAGAATACCATGAAATTGTGTGTTTTACGCGAGTCGAGTAATGGGTAAAGTTTCATTGCGAGCTTTTATCTAATTTATTTTTATTGTTGTATGAGCCAGTTTATGCCCCATTTTATATCCAGTAGTTACAATCAAGAGCACTGAGCGTGATATGTTTTCTTAATACATCGCTTATTGTGGATAATAGTTTGAGGTTCTTAGACCGATATTCTTAGCAATCCATGGATTCTCCGTGCGGGTGCCGGGTCCATCGCGTTGCTGAGTTGGGAACTCGGGACAGTGCCTGGGACTTGCGACCCAAGTGTAGGTTTAGAAGGGGCCCCTTTTGTTGATGTACATCAACGCTCACCTTCACTACCCAAGTTCCCCTCCCTGCCTAACCAAATTTGATACGAACCTACTAGTGCCGCTTTAGACATTCGTAGATCTTTAACTTGTCAGACTCATTGCTTCAGGTACGATGATTAGCACCTTATCGTGGCGGCGTGAGTAATGGCCTCTATCGAGACGCACCCTACATCCTACTAATATGTGTCTAGCCATCCCTATTGCCTCACCACAAGTATCCATCACCTTCCCCCACCTTACCAGATTACTCTGGTCTGGGAGGGTCATCTGAAAGCCGTTAAGATAGAATTTTAACAGGGCCGGCGACCAGTCATAGATCAAGGTGCGCCACTTTAAGGCCATCGGTATGCAGAACTCTCCCATTGTCAACCATTCATTTTGGATTTCCAAATTCATCGCGTGCACTCGATATTTATCATTTTCGTCTTGTTTTAGAAAGGACTTAAGTATATCCTAGTCCCTTTCTGGCTCTCGTACTCCCAACCCCACTCTGTTCGACTGGGCCCCTAGCATAAATCGTTTGTGGAATAGGAGTCTAGATTCAAGCTCGGACGCGTTATTATCTTTCGGGAGTGCCCTGACTGTGACATCTTGGGATTTACCTAAGATGTGGGCTTTGGTAACTCTAAGGTGTTTATATAGCTCCGATCGTTTCTTAAGTTTCATCCCAAAATTATTTTGATCCCTAAATAGAGCAGAGGAATCAGGAGATTGCGCTAGTCCAAGCCACGATTTTAGCGATTTCCAGTAAGGTTTTACCGAATTCATACACCAGAAAAGGCCAAGTCAGACGTGATGTTTTTTTTTTTATATTTAGGACACGTCAATTTGACTTCACCTCGCCTGATGGTAAGCTGAAGGTAAAGTCCAAGAAAGAGGGTCACCATTACATACACATACCATGTTAACAATGGTGGCACCCAGCTTGACGGCCTCATCAGAAGAGGATTGTCGTCGCAGCACCGCGTGACACCCTCCGGTCCCACTAGTGCTGCGACCACAATCCCCCTGCCCGGCTATGCACTTGCTGACCCCTGAACGCAATTAAACCGAAATTTGATAACTATGGAGGGTTTTTCACAATCGTGCACGGTGGTACCAACCCGGCCGAATTTTGTGACAAATTTGTGTCATCAAATTTCTACCACCACTAAAAACGTATCGACAACTTCATCCAAGGATGGTGTGCGTCCTTTATAGTCTATCTTTCTCCCAAGAAATTTAAATGGCACCGATTCAGCGACTATGGAAACTGGTTTACCCCCAATGAAGAGTCCCAGGTCGTAGGAGGTAAATTTGGTGTCCCGTCTAACCAGACACAGACAGTGACACTTACTGGGCTTCGTCCTCAGTCCATTGGTCCACGAACAGAACTCATCGACTTCCTTTAATATTTCCTGACATTGTTTTGGATTACGCGTGAGTATTGCGAGATCGTCAGCAAAAGCTAAGATGGACTCTGAGTATATGTTATTTACTTTAAACCGATAACCCCATTTCTTTACGTGACGTATTAACTTTGTAATTAGGATATTAATTACTATGTTAAATGCTATTGGCGACATGCAGGATCCCTGAAACAGTCCCACATTATACCGTAATGGTTCTGTGTGTACTTTTTGGAAGCTTATAGCAAATTTTAGCTGCGAGTAATACGACTCGATTATCTCTATGACCACGGGTGGAAAGTTATACCATTGCAACGCGTATACTATAAGGTAATGTGGAATTGAGCCAAATGCATTTTCTAGGTCTATCCAACATACCGTTATCTGTCTTTCGTATTTTCTGGCATCTTTTAAGCTTTCCGCTAACAGACTATTGGGTTCCAGACAACCAGAAATGCCGGGTAAAAACCCTTTCTGGTGGTTAGGTCCGAAATACCTATTGTTAATCATAAAATGACACATTATTGTTTGTAGAATTGAAAAAATATTTTTGAAATTGTGTTAGTTAGTGCTATCGGTCCAGTATATTTAGGATGGGTCACTTCATGTTTTTTTGGAATGAGAACGAAAATCGCTTCGCCAAATGCGACTGGTATATTCTTTTCTGACCAGATTTTACTGAATATATTTGTGAGATGTTTACGAACTGTTGGCCTTATTGATACACTATATATGGAACCCCATCAGGGCCCGGGGCCGATTTAGATGATTTCTTTTTTATTTGTATCTCTATTTCCTCTATGGTAGGTGCATTCCCTTGGAATTGTACTAGAGGGTCGGGGGTCTTTGGGTTTCCGGTTGATTGTATGGTGTTCTGCATTTAATTTTATTTCGTGTTTTCGTAATGTTCGTAAGTTTGTTCTTTGGTCAAAAGAAGTTTACCATTTTGGCTTTTAAAGATGTTTTTTGAGTACTGAAAAGGATTTTTATCAAAATTTACTTCATGCCTTGCCCTATCGTAACTATCGCAATTGTTTGCTATTTGTTGCGATATACCTTGTATTAGTTTAAGAATTGATCTTAATGCCCTAGACAGTTGGTGACTAAGATGATAATCGCCCAAGGCTTTGGCATCTCGAAGTTTTTTCTTTAGCTCCCTTTTCTTTCTCCGCAATTTAGTTTTACAAGAGTTTAGAGAATTATATTGTGAAATCTTATGAAGCATCGAGTTTAATCTAATTAAATTAGTACTCTGTGTCTAATGTGAGCTGAAATATCTTCTACATTACTTTGGTTTGGTTATCTTGAGATAGTAGCCAATCTTCTATACATATAATAAAACCGTATCGAGGCAAAAACTGTACATTGAATATTTGCCAAAAAATAATTGATATGTATTCTAGGAGCGAAACTGATGCCGAAAATATGATTTTAGTCTGTTTGTTTTTTCCCTGTTTGTCTGTTGATCTGTTTGTCCACTAAGGAAAAAACAGAACCCTTATAGGATCACTTCGTTGTCCGTCCGTCCGTATGTCAAGACCGTTTTTCTCAGTAACGCGTGGAGGTATCAAACTGAAATTTATATCTAATACTCAGGTATACTGTCCCTTAGAGCTGTGAAAAAATCAAACTTCTAAGCCAAAGCAATCAAAAGATACAGCCGTTTATGCCGCAAATTGCCGAAACTCACACGGGAATCAAAACCTTCAGGGTACTTCCCGTGAACTTAGAATCTTGAATATTGGTCCGAAGTAACGTTTTATAGTACAGATAAAGGAAAAATTGCGAAAACCGTAAATTTTTAGTTACATCATATAATAAAAAATATTTTTACGTTACTACTACCATAACTATGACTCCGATTGTCGTGATGGGTGAACTTTTACTTATATACCTACAGGTTTGTATGGAATCCTCGGTGTGCGAGTCCGACTCGCACTTATCCGGTTTTTTATTATCAATCATCAAATGAAAACTTGGCAGAATTTTTTTTTTAACATTGTTCTAGGGCATAGTCATAAACTGCGCTATATTTCACCACGCTATTATAGATATCATAGGAGCAGTAGAGCAACATCGGTCTAAATGATTATTGATGACTACTTTATTAGGTTTTACAAGGTAGATCTTTACGAAATTTTGTAGATAAGCGGAACTTAGACATGGTCAAAATGCGGACTAACTCATTATGCTATACCTGAAAGGTGATGAACAGTAAAATGTGAAATCTCGAAACTTCACAGAGTTACCCACGTATAAAAGATTGTTGATTAGAAACTCATAAACATTTCATAATTAATATCATCACGCTATTATATTACGGAATCGGGCAGAATTGATTTTGATGTTACACCGCATCCGGCCTGTTAATAAAGTGAAACTAACCCTATCACTAACGTTAATGTTTGTCTAAGTGGAACTACATGTTTTGGGTCTTTAAATACTAGAAGCCTGTATTTGGGAAAACAAAGGTGGATCACACTAAAGCGAGATCCCAGAAGCTGAATTGCTAGTGACAATAAAAAATGTGATGGCCTTAGATAGTTGATGCTATTGCATTTTATGGACCTAGGGTAAGCTGGCTAGCTCTCAGAATTGTAGTGTAGCCGTATTCAGTTATATATGTGACGCTTACAAATTTATAACCAGCTTGGTTATTTATAGCTGGACCTTTTTTAGACAACTGATACGATGTACAGCGTATACTTATAATATGGCTGAAATATTTATCATATGATTAAAATGTAAACGTATCATATAAATTCGGCAATAATAATTGCAAATATGTAAAAAAAACATACTTTTTCTTTGAACTTCTCCAGTCGAGCTAGTAGTCGTGATATGAGTGTATGGGGTCCTACCAAGATCTTCGGGGCTCAAAAATAACTTCACCTGCGAGCTTGAGCTGATTATCGGACGAGGCTCTGGCTCATGTTCTTCTCTTGAGGTTGAGGAGTCAGACAGCAGCCGCTCCCATGAAAGCCAAGATAAACCACATCAGGAACACATCGCACTGTAGGAAAGCGACCTCGGGTGCTAAAGTGCAAGGTTTATACACAACTGGGATAACCACTGGGATTATGATGACTTTTTGCTTGACCTCAGAATAGATTCCCGGGTCAGACAAAAACTTATTATGTTCTTCTGGTAGATAATACTGTGCTATTAGTGTATCATAAATAGGTTGGCTTGCTTGTTGACGTAATTGAGCATTACGTAGGTATGCAAACATCTCTACATATCCTTCGGGAAAATAAACGTGTGAGAGCATATAAAAATATATGTAACAAGCGGATCCAGCAGACTTCATCCTCCCCAGCGCCATCTACCGGCTTCAATTGTATTTTCAAACCATCCAGGAACCCCTTGTAATATACACACAAAATTTCATCCAACTCGGTCCAGCCGTTTACAGGAGGAGCTACATGACAAAAATACGTACAGAAGAATGATATATTGAAATATAAATATTACAAAGTTTCTTGCACATTTAATATTGATTACAAACTCAATGCCTGATTACTTTAAGCTGAAGAATACGGGCAACTCTTCATTGTTCATTACTGTATAACTGACTTACATTGAACGGTTTATTTTATTGCGATTCTCGTTCGCTATTTTGTGCACACTTTGTCACGCTATCGAGGGAATCGGTGAATTAACGACGATCTCAATAGTGATTCATTACTATTGAGCATTATTAAACTATTTAAACCAGACGAAATGGTTCTGTGATGTGGTGTTACTCAGTTACTTTTTACAATTAATCTATCGCTCCCTTTGTCTTTAGATGATTGAAAAATATTGGAGGTTAATTTAGTTTTCATTTTACATTATTTTAATTTTAGCATCAACGGCAACCTTTTGCATATGGAAAACTTCATGGATATCACCAAAATGCTTAGAGTGGTGACAGATTACATTAGGTTAACGTGATGAATTTAGTAAAATTCTGTTTTATCGCGAATAATAATAATATGTAAGTGACTGGTGAACGTTTAGACTCTCTTTTCGTAATCCGTGGTTTAGATCAAAATAAATAACTACAAATCAATGGAACAGTGTGAACAGTTTTTAACCCAAAAGGAAAAAAACAACGGAACCCTTATGCGATCACTTCATTGTCCGACTGTCTGTCTATCTGTCAATAACTTTTTTTAGGAATGCATAGAGGCATCAAGTTGAAACTTATACCAAATACTCAGGTCTACAACGCATTGAAGCTGTGAAAAATTCAAACTTCTAGGTCAATCGGTATAGCCGCAATCAAAAGGTACAGCCGTTTATGTAACAAATTTCATCAAATGCAAGGTCATCAAAACTTTAAAGGTTTTTTTTTTTTTTTTTTTTTTATATTTGTTCCGTCAATTGACTGCACCCCGCTGGATGGTGAGAAGCTAGGGTGAAGTCCAGAAGATATGGGCCACCATCCCAGATGCTGACGATCCCAAAATGGTAGCCCCTACCTTGACGGCCTCAAAAGATGCTTTTTCACGCCCCGCTTGAAGAACCCGGGATTGTAAGAAGAAGGAAACACGTGCGCGGGCAGAGCATTCCAGCTCTTTATCGTGCGACAAAGAAAGGAAGCACCGAACCGCTGAGTTCGGGACTGAATGGTTTACACCGTGTGCGGATGGCATCGCAGTCCAGCACGTGTTGTTCTGGATCGAGATGGAGAAGGTGGGATCAGTTGAAAGAGCTCGTCAGAACACTCGCCGTGGTAGAGGCGGTAAAATACAGCCAGAGAGGCAATGTCTCTACGCAGCTGCAGAGGTTCCAGGCTGTTGGTAATCGCTGGACTCCCAATGATACGGATGGCACGCCGCTGCAATCTGTCGAGAGCGTCTAATAAGTACTTTGCGGAGCCGTCCCAGAGATGAGAGCAGTATTCCACGCAGGGGCGAATTTGTGTCTTGTACAAAAGACACCGCTGCTCAGGCGTGAAAAACCGTCTCACCCTGTTCAGAACTCCGAGTTTTCGTGAAGCTGTTTTGATGACGCTCTCGATGTAGTTTTTATTGTTCAGTTTGCAGCGAACGTCCATTCCGAGCATGTTAAGGTGGTCTTGCAGTGGTAGCGGTGTGTTCTGAAGAGTTGGGAGAGGAAGGAAGGAGGATACTTTGGCTGTGAACGCGGACGCTTGTGTTTTCTTGGCATTGAACTCGACCAAGTTCTCAGACCCCCATTGGGAAATGCGGGTCAGGACCTGGTCGAGCTCAGTGACAAGTTGTCGTCTGTTTTCTTCAATATCGGTCCGCTTGGCCGCAGGGTGTCCGTAGTATCCCCCATGCAGAGTGCTATCGTCTGCATAGCAATGAATGCTGCCAGTAGACAGCATGTCATTGATATGCAGAAGAAAGAGAGTGGGTGATAGGACGGACCCCTGAGGTACGCCAGCATTAACCTGCATGAACTCTGAAGCTCGGCCGTCACAAAGAACTCGGATGCTGCGCTCATGCAGGAAGCTGGTAACCCAATTGCACAATCGAGTAGGCAGACCGTAGGCCGGAAGCTTGGAAAGAAGCGAGCTGTGCCAGACTCTATCGAAGGCTTTGGCGATATCAAGGCTGATAGCCAATGACTCGCCATGCCTGTCCATAGCCTCACCCCAGAGATGTGTGACGTACGCCAGAAGATCACCCGTTGACCGCTTCGGTCTGAAGCCATATTGCCGGTCATTAATTAATGAATGATCTTCTAGGTAACGCATGAGCTGTGTGTTTATAATATGCTCAAACACTTTACAGAGGACTGAGGTGACAGCTATGGGTCGATAGTTGCCCGGGTCCGACCGGTCTCCCTTTTTAGGGACCGGTTGTATGTTCGCCTCCTTCCAAGCCCGCGGGACTTTTCCTGAGGAATAGGACAGGCGCTACAGCCGTGTTAGCGTTGGAGACAACTCCGCTGCACATTTTTTTAGGACCAACGCAGGAATACCGTCAGGTCCACTGGCTTTCCGGATGTCGAGTGACTGTAGGGTTATTCGAACGTCGCATTGCCTGATGCGAATATCAGGCATTGAGTGGTCGCAGCTGGGTAGCGTTGGTGGCTGTAGTCCACAGTCATCGACACGGGAATTAGCCGCGAAGAGGTTAACCAGCATGTCTGCTTGCTCTTGCGGCTCGTGAGCCAGTGAACCATCAGGGTACCGTAGTGGCGGTAGCGAGGGCTGGCAGAAGTTGGATTGCACGGCTTTGGCCAGTCGCCAGTAGCCGCGGCTGCCTGCGGGATGCGACATGAGTTCTTGACCAAGCCGTGCTATGCGCTGAGCATCCGCTCTAATGTATGCCCTCTTGCAGTCCTTTGTGGCTCTGTTATACGCCGCCTTGAGGTGACCTACATTTGGATCGCGCACTGCGCGTGCCCTGACCCAGGCGCGGAATGCCGACTGCTTTTGTTGAACAGCGCCATTGCACTCACGCCCGAACCAGGGGCGAGCTCTGCGAGCACTGGTGACCTCGGTGTATGGGATATAGTACTCCATACCTAAACTGATTTCACCAGCGATGGGTACTTCCCGTTGAGCTAGAATCATGATATTAGGTAAGAAGCAAGGTCTAATAGCACAAGTAAAGGAAAAAGTCTGCAAACCTTAAAGATATTATATATTATGTCAGTCTGTCAAGACTAGAAGCTCTATGGCAACGTTAAGTACGCCCCCAATCCAGTTTTGTACGGAACACTTAGTACGCGAATCGAACTCGAACTTGAGCGGTTTTTCGATCACATCAGATTGATCAGTGCTGACTCATATTTCATTTCTAAAGATATGTACGTATCAATTTTTTCAATGTGTATTTAATATAAACTATAGTATCTTTAGTGACGTTTTAGTAGACAAAATACCTTTTTTTTTTTTTTTTTTCGAGCGGAAATTCCTTCGGATACCGCCCCCGCTGGAGAGCGGGGGGTCTCCAGCGGGGGCGGTTATGTCGGGCTTGCACCGACTAAAACCGCACGCCGTCTCGGGTCTTAAGACGCCGTGGTGTAAGGTTACCCATAGAGCATATCCCTCGCACCCGACTGACCCTGGGCCATCTCCGGTTTCGAGATGGCCCCCTTACTTGCTCTCCACTGTGCCCTCTGCTAATCAGAGGGACACGTGGAAAGCTTCCGAACAGCCCTCAACAGGGCCGTCCTCGCCTCGGTCGGAGTTGGCCGTAGGCGGCAGCGTCTCTCCCACCCTAGGAGAGAGGCGCTGCCGTCTCCGTTGCCCAGGGTGCACCGCGTGGAGGTCCCCAACCAAGCACCCCAGTAGACAAAATACCTCAGCATCTAAAAGTATGATATAGCAGCGGAAAACATTTTCAAATTATGAAAAGTAAAAGTAAACTACACGTACACAGAAAACTACACGTAAAAGTACACTTTTTATGACTACCAATCATAAAAAGTGTACTTTTTAATAACCAATATTTTTCCATAAGGATGTTTATTGTGTAACAGTATCTGCGTATTCCACACCAGTGGATTTCGAGTGTGATTTTACTTCGAGCGCTTAAGGAAAATGTAAGTTATCTTATATATAAAAGTCAATGTTTGTTTGCTTCTTCGTATTTATGAGCTACTGTCGTATCATTTATCTAATTGCGTAAAATTTATCAATTTATAACTTGCACTTGCGCGAGGGTTATACTCGTAGTCATAGGTTGAATCTTTAGTCACAGGTTGTGACTAACTGAGTGCGAAGCTGGATGCGTCATCTAGCTGTTAGGGTCGGTTTCTTGATCTGTAGTAAAATTTACTTTAACCATTAGTTTAGCTGACCATGGTTTAGAAACTAATCAATTGTTAAATCAAGATTCTTTTATTTTTTAAACACTATTTCACTATTTCAGGTCAAATATATTGCCGTTCGTTGGTGTGTTTGAATGTTTTGATTGTGAGTGCGTGGTATTTTAAATATTTGATTTAAAAACAGATTTATGTTTTTGTTTCTTTATTTGTTTTTTTTTGTATGTAATCGAATCGATAAACCTAAAAACTACTGCCCCGATTTAAAAAAATCTTTTACCAACAACATACTACCTATGTTATGAGTATCGGTATTTAACACAACTTCGTTCATATTGTTTTTTTTTGTTACATTCGCATTTTTACGCAATTCAAATTACTACTTGAAACATTTGTATGTATCACGAAGTAATATTCCGTAAGTTTTTGAATGTTGCTTATGCCACATAACTGTTCTTACAGGATGTGCGTATTGAAATAATGATTGAAAATGCGTAGTAAACCAAAAAATAAAAAATAACACAAAGCAGACCGAGGACCACAATGATCCAGCGGTGTTAAATTTTTTATGAAAAACTATAATTAATAAACCTTAAAATATATATATATATATACATACAATATTTAAATGAATATACATAGGTTATAATTATGATACTAAGCTTTTTCTAATCACTCGATAATAGAGATAACAATTGAATATGGGTGGCATAACTTCTAACGAGAACCCAAATTACTAACCTCTATACCCAAAACACCACTGTGATAACCTCATGCGATTAGTCGATTCTTCCTTTCAAGATGGAATAGCCAGCCGGCCAACGGGGGAGGTTATGTCGGACTTGAACCTACTAAAATCGCACGCTGTCTCGGTTCTTCAGACGCCGGGGTGTAAGGTGGCCCCATAAGATATTTCCCTCGCATCCCGCCTTATACTAGCACCACATAACAGAGGTTATTTTCATCCTATTTTATTATTGTTGTTTATTCTTGGCTTATTTTATACATGATTGAATAATGATTTGATTACCTTGCTTGATTGCTTTTTAAAAAAAGCAGTGAGCTGGAATCACTTCGCCAGGCACTTATTCAAAAATAAATTCATAGAGACACCAATAACAGAATAAGAAAGGAGTTTAGTTTGAATGTAGAAATTGAAAAATAAGTTAAATATGTATAAAACGTTTTTTTTTTAAGATATAATAAGTTTTCGTTTTTGAGATACTTGATGATGACATCATAGACGTTTACATTTTGTTTTAATTAGTTGTGTACAGACTAAAGTTACTGCAATTTCATAACAGGAACACGATGTAATAACTCAAAAAGAGCCATTAACAACAAAACAATAGTTTAAAGCTATTTAATTTTTAAAATTAAAATTCCAAGCTTTACCTCTCCTTGCCTTGGCAAGTGAAGAACTATATTGCTTTTTTATATTAAAAATACGAAGTGTTTCAACGAGGGGAAAACTGCCACTAAAACGTTATGGTTACTGCGGTGACATTCGCACGAATACCTAACTTATAAAATTGGTAATCCCCTACGCAATAGCCACCCTTCTTGGGTACCCGATAAAGTATTACCTACAACGTATTAGGGATTATTTCGGTTCTACCACGATATTATTTAACATTATTCCCACTCGTTTTTGGCTTTTCTTAGGCCTTGTTTTTAGTAATTGTGAGCATTAATACTTTGGTAAAACACTAAAGTAGGGTACTCACAGAACTTATAATAAGATGTAAAGAAATTTGATGCGAGTTAGAAATGCGAAGCGACTATAAGGCTATACCATGTATTATTTTTTCCCCGGTTCATTCTGTAACAGAATTCAGTGTGTGCAAATGCAAAAGTAGTTGTATGCGTAATTGTGTAGTTATGCTTCCAAGCCTTGCGTGTGCGCATTAATAGCAAGGAGAGAAGATGAAGCAGCGGCATCAATTCTTGAAGGAAACTCGAACGAAAACACTTCTACCTCGTATTATTAGAAAAAAATAAAGCAAGAAAATATTTTTATTACGGAACGAATAAGATGATTATCAGAATCGAACTGGCTAAAACCACAAAGTGTTACTTTGGGGAACAACGGCCGGAACTCGAATGTTAATTGCACAGATTTTAAATAATCTATTAGAATATTATTAATAGAGATATTAATATTTTTTAATAGAGTCCACTAGTAGCTATACAATATTTTTACTAAGAAATATAAATTACTTTGCTCAAAAACCAATTTTCAAAATCTATACATGATCATTTACTTTTGACGCTAACTGTACCTGTTATAATTTTTTTTAGTTAATATTTAAAGTATGGGTAATATATTTTGAACAAAGTGAAAACTTTATAATGAAGTTTACTCGTTATCTCATGAGCTACAATATACGAGTGCTTAGAAGAGATATTGATATTGTACTCCTAAGTACCAATTCTAGGAAAACTGATTAAACAGTAGAATAGTTTAACATAAATTATTTCAATTCTGAAACATTTCAAATTTAATTCCTCACTTTTACCCGGACTATGGAAGCTAAGGATGGGTTATGTTTTTCGCGCGTATCTTGTATGTACTCGTATGTTTGTGAGTTACTTTCTTGAAGGGAACCTTTCAAATGGCTGGATGGATTGAGACAGTTAATATATCGTTAGATACATTTTTAAAACCCAAATACTTTTTCTCTTTCTAATCGATTAAAATGTGAAAACGGTCATGTTTCAAGTGTCATGTGAGCGCATGACTGACTTTTGGTTTTACGGCGTGTGCGTTTTACCGGATATTCTTTAAAAGGCGTTTTTAGGGTTCCGTAGCCAAATGGCGAAAAACGGAACCCTTATAGATTCGTCATGTCTGTCAGTCTGTCCGTCCGTATGTCACAGCCACTTTTTTCCGAAACTATAAGAACTATGCTGAATATACTATGCTATACTAAACTTGGTAAATAGATGTATTCTGTGAACTGCATTAAGATTTTCACACAAAAATAGAAAAAAAAAACAATAAATTTTGGGGATTTCCCATACCTAGAACTGAAACTCAAAAAAAATTTTTTCATCAAACTCCTATGTGTGCGGTTCTATGGATAGATCTTCAAAGATGATATTGAGATTTCTAACATATTTTTTTTCTAAACCGAATAGTTTGCGCGGGAGACACTTCCAAAGTGGTAAAATGTGCCCCCTGTAACTTCTAAAATAAGACAATGATAAAACAAAAAAAAAATTATGTACATTACCGTGTAAACTTCGATCTAGGAAGTAGTTTATTTTTTAATACGTCATTAATCGTTAACCACAATTTACCTTTCATTCAATCAACTCACATATAAAAAATTTAATTGCTGACTCGCACTTGGCCGGTTTTTTTAATTGCGACAGTTAAGATATCGTTAGATTCATTTTACAAACCCAAGTGTTTTTTAATAGCTGTTTTTTAATTGCGACAGTCAAAATATCGTTAGATTTGTTTTAAAAATCCAAGTGTTTATAAATAGGTGTTTTTTAATTGCGACAGTCAAGATATCGTTAGAATCGTTTTAAAAACCTAAGTATTCTTCAATAGGTGATTTAAAAAAATATTAATATTACGGATTTTTGACACAAAAATATAAGTCTTTAATTATTTTTTTAAGTAGTTAGGCCTCTCTAGTAGGGTATAAAATGAAAGGAATTAAAAAGAGATCACAAAAATATCATGTAAAATCACGTCAAAACTAAAAATTATAAAAACAATAATAATTAAAAAATCCGACTGCAACTACAAAACAAACCCTTTTGACGTTTGTTTGTTTTTGTTTGAACGGTTTTCGTGTTATTGCTTTTTATGTTACGAATCATTTCAGCTGTGTAACACAGCGACTTAATGTTATTTGTTCGAGCTTACACGACTTTTCAGTTTTATTCGTAATAGAGTGATCTCCTTATCATCGTCTGTGTGTAAATGCCGGTTGCATCTAAAGGTGGCACTTTGAGCCAAGGGTCCCGTCCGCTCTCCTGCTCCTACTGATTAGTTTATCTTGACTTTTACGGGAGTGTTTGCCGTCGGACCCCCCAACTTCAGAGGAAAGCCTGCGCCAGAGCCTTGTCCATCAATCAGAGGTGTGTACCGGCTTGAAGGGGGGATCGTTTAGACCACGAAGGTCTTGATGGGTCCTCATATAGACAATACAGAATAAAATGATCTATTATTGCATTCATTATGATCAAATTACTTTCTAAAATAATTTAGTAGTAGTAAGTGCATTGTAAAAAAAATCCGTTCCCGCAGGGGGAACGCACAGGTAGATTTCGTGAAGCAATTAACATTATTTTATATAGAGAACTACGGACTTTAAACAATATTTTTAACGTTTAATTTTTTTTTCTCGAAAACGGTAACTATTAGCGAAAAACTTTTCAGACATTTATTTTAGACTTAAAAATGGCCTATCGATTAAAAATATTTCCGACATCAAGAATGTTAGAAGAACGACGAACGGTTAGAAGTTATGATTTTCTTCCCGAAAAATTTTGGTTTTTCCCCCCTCCACTTTTAGTTAAAGTTTTCATCTTATAGGTTTTTTTTTTGTTTTACGTGCGGAAAGCGGGGGTGGTTATGTCGTGTCTCGACTAAAACCGCACGGTGTCCTCCCCAAGTGTCCGTTGCCGGGCACCCCGGGTAAGTCCTCGAAAGGATAACCCCAGGGTTGCCGGCGGACTTTGACCGCCACCGCGGCCTCGCCTGGTGGGGTCGGGTTTTATCCCGCTTCGGTGAGTTGGCAGGCGTGTGTAGGGCACACACGACACGCCTCCGCCACGGCCTGCTTCTGTAAGGACGGCGAGTCGGCCAACTGCCGTCCTCAGGCCCCGATCATGGAGGTCGGTAGTCCCGGGCGTAGATGAGTCTGCGGCGACCTCGCCGCAGACTGCGGAACTCGGGGGGCAGGGTTCTCTCCCGCTCCCTCTCCGCCGTCTCTTTCGCGCGCATTACCTGCTTGCAGAAAGAGGCGGCGGCGTGCCACTTGCTCCCGTCGGAGACCACGGCCCTCACCATGGTTTCCAACGAGAGAACGTCCACGCCCAGGACCACAACGAGATCCCGGCGTTGACTTGCCCACGCAGGGCACTCCACCATCGTGTGGAGCGCCGTGTCTTCGCCAGGATCCTCGCAGTGCTGGCACTGCGGCGTTGTCTCCCGGTGGATGCGCCACAGATACTTACCGAAACACCCGTGTCCGGTAACCATCTGGCACATCCGGTAGGAGAGGTCCCCATGGTCCCTCTCCAACCACTCCTTCATGATCGGTCTCACCGCCGCAATGGTGGATTCCCCCCACCTTGGGTGCTCAAGTCGCACCCTCCATGTCTCCATGAGTTCCTGGCGGAGCAGGGACCGCTGAGCCCTGATTTCTCGGGGCTCCGGCTTATGGCCCCGCTCCAGCGCCTCCTGGCGCCACTGGTACAGCAGCGCATGAGCTCTCGCTTCCAGGTCCCATGGAGGGGTCCCGGCTAGGAGACATGCCGCCTCGACGGAGATCGTGCGATACCCCCTGATGACTCTGACGGCCATCGCTTTTAACGGGCTGTTTAATACAGCCACGTTGCGGGCCGCCAGAGTCTCCGCCCATACTGGGGCCCCGTACAGGGCCATGCTTTGCACGATCCCCAGGTACAGTCTCCTAGTGGGGGCGTTGGGTCCCTTAACGTTGGGCATCAGTCGCGATAGCGCGGCCGCAGCCCCCCTCAGTTTCGGGACCAGACTTCGGAGATGAGGTCCGAAGTCCCGTCGGCTATCGAGTACGAGCCCAAGGTACTTCATCGTGGGCTCGATGCCGATGCTTACGCCCCCTACGGTTATGCTAGTTCCCGCAGGTGGCCCCCTCCGAGGCCCGTGAAAACACATAGCCTCGGATTTGTGAAGAGCCACCTCGAGTCCCAGCCGCCGTATGCGACCCACGACTTGAGCAACCCCTGCCGTGGCCTTCAGTGCCGCGCTTCGGTACGTTGCTCCCCGCGCCATAACGAGGGTGTCGTCAGCATAGCACACTATGCTGACACCCTCGAGCAACGTACCGCGCAGCACCCAGTCGTATCCGATGTTCCACATGGCCCTAGCCAGCTCGGGTAAACTATGGCCCTCTCGAATAGGTATGCCTCGACAATGCGGCGGAGGTAAGGAGGCACTCCGTGATACGCGAGCGCCTCCCTAACGCAGCTCCAGGGTAGGGTGTTGAAGGCGTTGGCGATGTCGAGAGACACAGCCACCACCACCCCACTCCGCGAGACTACTTCCTCCGCCAGGCGCCTAACGCGCATGATCGCTTCCACGGTGGAGCGCCCCCGGCGGAAACCGAACTGGTTGTCCGCCAGATCTGGCCCCACGTTCGTGAGATGCTCGACGAGGCGCTCTGCAATAATCCGCTCAAAGAGCTTGCACACCTCGTCGAGCAACACGATCGGCCGGTAACCGGATGGCTGGTCCGCCGGCCGCCCCGCCTTCCGGATAAGGACCAGTTTCCCCGTCTTCCAAGCCTTTGGAAACTGGCCCCTTTCGAGGCATGCGCTAAAGAGCGCCACCAGTCGAGGCCTTAGTTCCTCCAGGGCCAGGACCCATGCTCGGCCTGGAATGCCGTCGGGTCCGGGGGCAGTGCATTTCCGGGCTTTAAGCCGGAGCACTGCTACCCCCAGTTCACTCTCCCTGACTTCGGGCACATCGCTCTCGCTATTATCCGCGTCAGGCGCCTGAGGCGGAGCCATACGCGGAGGGACGTGCTCCTCCGCTCTCGCTGGGAACAAGGAGCCCAGTATCCCCTCCAGCCACTCCAGCTGGAGGCTCTGGGTCAGTAGGGGCGCCCTTGGGCGGATTTTGCCCCTGACCGCAAGGTAAGGACGCCCCCATGGGTTCTGCTCCAGAGACTCCAGCAGCTCTTCGCGGGCCTGCCGTTTGGCCTGCTTTATGGCTTCCTGGAGGGTCCTCTTGGCCCCCTTGTACGCCTCATACAGCTCCGCCTCTCGGGCTGCCGCATCGTCTGGGCGGCGACGCCTCCGGCGAAACCTGGTGTACTGGCGGCGAGCGTTCACGCACGCTGTTCGCAGCTGTGCGATCTCCGCTGACCACCAGTACACCTGTTTCTTTGCCGGGCCGGGCTTAACCCTAGGCATCGCTGCATCACAGATATGCGACATGGCTCTCCTGAACCATTCCGCCTCTGCGTCGACATCGGCAGGCCTGGCCAGTGACGGAAATCAGGCCTGCACTATTGATGCCTCCAGGAGAGCCTCCCGATCCAGGCGTCTGAGCGCCCAACGTGGATCCGGGGGATTCGCGATTGTCGGCGGCAGGTTAGTTGGAGGGGAGACGTTGAACCGAATATACTTATGGTCGGAATCCGTCTCCTCCTCCTCCACCACGCGCCAACCCTGGACGCGGCGGGCGAGAGCAGGGGTCGCGAATGCGACATCCACGACCGAACTGAGCCCCCGCCGCTCCCAGGTGGCGACACTCCCCCGGTTGAGGACCTCTAGACCACGGGTGTTGGCCCAGTCCTCCAGTACTCGCCCTTTGTCATTGGTTTCCCGGGAGCCCCGGGCCTGAGACCAGGACTTGAAGTCTCCCAGGACCAAGACAGGACGAGGACGGCACGCAGCGAGAACAATGTCCAGTTCAGCGAGCCTTAGCTCAAGCTCGTACTGGTCAAGGCTTGGCGAGAAGTAGACGGCCACGACAGCCAAGCCCTCATAGTCCGCCGCGACGCAGTCTCTACACCTTGCAATGAGTGCAAGGCGCGAGGTGTCCGCGGCGGAACCCCCGAAGACGGTCGCTACGCCGTCCAGGTCCACCGGGCTTCCGGGGTGGACCCAGTACGGCTCAGCAACCACGACCACATTGATAGACCACTTCACGATGCTCTGGTACAGAAGATCCTGAGCACCGGTGCAGTGGTTTATGTTTGCCTGCAGGATGCGGATTGGCGTGTCCATTAATGGACGTCCATCTCCGCATCCCGCCTCGAATGTGGCCGCTCTTGAGCGGCACCCCCGCTACCCGTTGCGGACGAACGGGGCTTTGGCCTCGAGGCGGCGCAGGTTCTGCTGTCTGCCCGGTGCTCCGCCGCTTTGCCCTCCGCTACGCATTTGTAGCAGCGCGGCGGAGCATCCCAAGCACTGGCCTTGTGCCCGGGCTGACTGCAGCGGAAGCACCGATCCCCCACGGTGTCTCCCGCTGTGCACTGCACTCCCACGTGCCCCACAGCCAGGCACCTGAAGCACCTGGTCTCGCGGGGCTGCAGGAGTTACACCCGCGCCTTTAGGAAGCCCCCAACGAGGAGGCTCCGTTCGTCCGCAATTTTTTGCGCCGCTGCGACGGGGCAGTTGACGACTGCTGTGCCGTGACCGGTGGAGCTGAAGCGGATTTCTCCAGCTCTCACCTGATCACGGGGGCAGCCGCCCGCCTCCACGACGGCGGAGATGACTTCCTCCGTCGTGGCCACGTCATCCAGACCCGGGCTGGTGGTGGCGCCGCAGACCTCGAGGAGGCGAGCTCCGGTGCGAGTTGTTTTGCACCGGAGCCCCCCCTCAATCTCGAGGGCCTTGAGGTCCACTGAGGCTTTAACCTGCCTCAGGACCTGGGCGTACCCCACACCCTTCTCCACACCCTCCGTCGTCACCGTCAGGACGACAGCAGTGGAGTTCGCCGCAGCGGCTTTTGCCGCCTTCTTAGCCGCCTTTTTGGCGGCCCCCGCTACCACCCATTCCTCCCCTCTGGAGGAACGCTCGGGTGCAGCGGGAGCGGCGGTTATGGCGGGGGTGGGGGTGCCGCGCTTCTTCCCCTTCCCTTGTGGCGTCGCGGCCACTGGGGCGGCAGGGCCGGGCTTACCACTGACAACAGCCGCGAAAGACGCAGTCCTTGTCAGTGGGGGACGGTAAGCCCGGTCCTCTAACACGCCAAGCCGCCTCTCGATTTCCGCCAGGAGCTGCACCACACTAGGCGCAGGCTCAGGCGGCGGATTGGGCGCCGGCCTAGGCGCTGTTTTTGGCGCCGGCTTAGGTGCTGACTTTGTGGCCGGCTTTGGCGTCGAATTTGGCGCCGACGTAGGCGCCCCCTCTGGCGGTGCAAGAGCCCTCGGGTGGTCCGCCACCTCCTGGGCTCTTGGGGCCTTCTGGGCCTCCGGGGATCCCCTGACCATCTGGGTCAGTTGCCTGACCTCCTCCCGGAGGACCCGCTGTTGCTCCAAGGAGTTGGCCAGCTTAGTTTCTATGCTTGTGACCCGGGCCCTGAGCTTGACCTCCTCCTCGGAGACGCTCCTACCAAGGAGCTCCTCCAGCGCCGTCCTGGCGACGGCGACGTTTTCCGCCACCGTCTTTTTTTTTCCCGACACATTTTTGGACCCCTTAATGGAGTCCGTAATGCGGGCAAGCGCTGCGAGGAGTTCCCTCGCCGCGGGGACGCCTTGGTCCCTGCCACTGGGTAGTGGAGGGACGTGCACCGGCTGCTTCATCGATCTGGTCGCCGCGGTGGCCAATATTTTTTTGCCGGCCGATCATCCCCGCTCGAGGAGACCGTCCGTTGTCCGGAGCTTCTGCTCCGGTCAAGGGACGGTCCACCCGAGCGAGGCCGCTTACGTCGGAGACCCTCCTCGGTCTCCATACGGCTGGAACTGACTCGTTGTCAGTACCCGCCGTCGACGCCGCAGACGCAATGTCTGCGTCCGTTTCCCCACCTGTCGGTAACGGAGTAGCGGGTCTGGTGAAGACGGCCTTGACAGACCGCGAGTGAGGCCCCCGCCTCACCTCCTCTTCACCCCCAGCTACCTCCGTTCCATCGTCTCGGATTCCTTTGTCCGCGCCTCGGTTGTCGTTGTTGTTGGTATCGTCCGGTTTGTTTTTATTTTGGTTAGTATTTTCCATATCTAATCCCACGAGTTAATCTTATATGTTTATTATTAAAAGTTGTTGGTATTCATGTATACTATGGGATAAAATTAGAACGGTTCGAATATCTTTCATGGAACGTGAAATTTTGGGGAAAAACTGATTTCACAAAAAGTGAGGCCCTACCGTCCCCTTAGGCCGGATTCCACCCGTTCACGAACTTAAACTAAGTTTACATCCAAGCAATTTTTGACCGCAGTTTGAAAGCGATCGAGGCAAAAACGCGACCGTGAGAGTGCCACAAATTTTGGAAAGTGGAACCATACATACATATATATATATAAATATAAACTTTTTGACCAGTGGTCATTTCGGACTCAGGGGGTCATAACTAGACCTCCTATGAAGAATTTTTTTTAAAATTCGACAGTAGTCAAGAAACCAATAGGTAATTAGGAATCATCGAAATCTACCTAAAAAAGAAACTTTATTCTGAATGATATATGTAGTAGTGCAATGAATTTTGCATTTCCAGGATACTAATATTCATTATGATAACAAAACAAATGTATATAATGAATAAATAGATGCCTCTAGTTGTATAGATCGGAAGTCAATAGTAAATTTTCATTTGTATGTGGCAGTTTGCCGAGTGAAATTATTGGTCGAGTAGTTTGAATATACTGCTATTGTTACGACAAAATTTTTGCATTTGCATTCACTGTGTAACAATTTTTGTCGCCTGTATTTACATACAATCATTGTACAGACATGATTAGAGTGTTTGCAATCAGGTTAAAATGACTTTGATCCTAACTTGGACAGGGTATTGGGCTTTTGATTTCGATTCGATTTTAGATTTGGGACTAATCATATACAGTCTCTTACTACGATGAGTTTTGCATACTTGGATCAATGAGAGGTACTCGTCACAATTCCAGTAGTAAATCAAGAAATTGAAAACATAAAAAATGTCATAAGACTTTTCTTTCAATAAACTCTGGCTTTCTGAAATCAGAATATTGAAATTGAAATAAGTAATAGAAAAATAGCATACAGGATACCCAACTGCAATGGATTGGTTCTATTCACAGACCAACATGAAGAATACCATCAAAAAACTCTAGAAAAGGTCATTTAATTTTGTCATTCAAATTGAGTTAGGCAAAATAGAGAAAGCTCTTGATGGCATCAAAGTTAATCAGATCGGTGTTGCTTCTTGGAGACTCCTTTCAAGGACAAATTTAAGTGAGAACAATATTCTCACGTTGGATAAATTTTATAATACTCTTCAACAGTGTCGTCAAAGAACAAAGCCAAAATTGATTTCTTCTCTAAATCCATATTAACAGTATTTACAAAATGTTATCTGTGTAACGAAATTTTGTGTCAGCGGATCTTCAATATACCAAATAAAAGAGCATTACAAACAAAATCAATCCCTGAGGAACTCCGGCGTTAATTGCCAATTGACTTGGCGAACATTCATCAATGACTATATATGTCTCCAAAAAAAAATTGATAGCCACGGACAGCTTACTGCTAGGCCTGTTTGATCAAGCTGAATGATGATTTGCTTAAGATGCGATCCGGGAACTGAACGGATTGATGAATTTTGTTAGTAAACACAGATAAAGTTGTAAATATTGAATGTATAACTCTTTAGAAGTGTTTATGGTTTTATAAGGCTACCTACTACCTTACCTTATAGTCCTTTAATTTTTTAAATTAGTGCAAAATGAATGAATTGTTTTATTATTATAAAATTATAATGTAATTGAAATTTCAAAAGCGGCGACTCGAAAAGAAACTTAATTTACAGTTTCCTTTAAGATGCAATGCCCTTTCAGAAACCGGTGCCCGCGTTGCTATAACTTTACATTTCATTTTATAAAATGGCAAACAAAAAAGTTCATAAAAATTCAGTCGCGAGCGGTTGTCCTTTTTGGCCGCTGTTTCACCAACGGGCCAATGTGAAAGAGTCCGACAGAAACTTGTTTGAAGAAGTCGATTTAAGTTACGCAGGGAAAGGACCTAAATTACATTTTCATCGACATTTCTATAAAACAATAAAATATGTGTGCCTTAAATTATTATTTACGCTTGGGAAGATTGACCTGGTTCACCTAAAATGGTTTGGATGGTTGTTTTTATAGAGCAAATTAAAGTTAACAATGTTACCAGCATTTAGAAAATAAATAAGTAAAGTCACTTTGTATGTTCAGGCACTCACCACAAAATACCTTCACCAAACTTTAAGGGTTCCAAGACAAACAAAACTTCATAGACCTTATCAATGTTCGCTTCATTGATTAATAAATAAAGGCTTTATACGTGTGTGTGCTTGGGAAAATAAATCCATTCCATTGAAATGTGAGACCCTATTATTGACATAACAACGATCTCAGTCCGCAAGCGACAATCATTATTTTCACACTTAACAAAGTACTCCTCACATAAAAAGGCGTCCATAAGCATAAACTCCACGAATTATTCGATTCATTTCAAAGGAATCTTACTAAAAGGAACGCGAGACTAACTCAAAGCTTTTATATCTCGTTTCGAGGCGCCTTATTGTCTTCGGCGGTATATGTATTAAAGCTTGCTTTCTCTTGCGTAAATAAAATCCATTGGAAAGAGAAGTGCTTGGAAGCAAGTGCAAGGGTAGGGGGCGTCTAGGTGTAATGCCTCATGCGAGTGTCGGGGACAATGCAAAGTAGATTGAATTGGAAAAAAGACTTGAATAGAATAGCGGCTTTCGGCACACCGGGGGAAAGGAAAAACTCCTTCTGAAGGGTTAACAATGAGTGTCCATAGACGTTGCCGCTTTGTAGCGTTGTAAAGTTCAGCTTACGGGTTTATGTAGATTCATTTTCGTATTACGTTGGGGAAAATTTTCCTTAACATTTTCCGACGTAAAATAAATAGATTGGTAACCACAAAAAAAACTTCAATAACCACTAAACCGTACATTTATTGACTAACCCATTGCCTACCTTTTTTTTTTTTTCGTGCGGAAATCCCTTCGGATACTCCCCCGCCGGCCAGCGGGGGTGGTTATGTCGGGTTTGAACCGACTAAAACCGCACGCCATCTTCAGATGCCGGTGTGTAAGGTGGCCTAATAAGGCAATTCCCTCGTATCCCGGCTTCTACGGCTTCGAGATGGCCCCCTCGGGTGTGGGAACCACGGTGTCCCCAACTTGCCCCGGAGAGAGGGGGTGCGCGTCATGCCGCCGCCCCGGCCTGCTTCTGCTGAGGAGACAGACGGCCTCATCTGTCACCCCCAGGCCTGCGCTCATGGAGGACGGAGGTCGTTGAGCGACCTCCGGCATCTGAGGCGCCTGCGCCGCGCGGCGAGCATGTTGCGGGCTCTGCGGGCGGGGAGAGTTCTAAATCTCTCCCGAGCTCGCTCCGCCGCCTCCTTCTCAAGCATTACTTGCTCGCAGAAGGCGGGGGCGGCGGCCCACACGCTGGCACTTCGCACCATGGCGGCAATCATAGCGCCGAGTGAGAGGACTCTCACCCCAGTTGCCGCCATGAGTTCTCGCCTCGGGACCTCCCACGCCAGGCACTCTGCCAACGTGTGCAGCCCCGAATCTTCGCTCGCATCGCAGTGGTGGCACTCAGACGTTGACTCCTTCCGGATCCGAAACAGGTGGTCTCCGAAGCTCCCCTTGCCGGAGATCACCTGCGTCAGTCGGTACGAGAGGCTTCCGTGTCGCCTCTCGAGCCAATCCTACATGACGGGTCTTACCGCCTCTACAACGGCACCACTCCACCAGGATGGCCTGGCGAAGCTGGAATTTCTGGGCCTCGATTTCTGGAGGCTCAGGATTCCATCCCAGCTCCAGCGCCTCCTTGCGCCACTTGTAAAGGGCTGAAAGGGTTCTCGCCTCCAGGTCCCATGGTGGAGTTCCGGCAAGGAGATTCGCCGCTTCGAAGGAGATGGTGCGGTACCCCCTTATGACCCTGTTGGCCATCACCCGCTGCGGTTCCCACAACAGCCGGGCATTGTTGGCCTTCAGGGTCTCCGCCCACACTGGGCACCCATATAGGGCCATGGACCGCACGATCCCCCCGTAGAGTCTGCTGCAGGAGTCATCGGGTCCCCTCATGTTGGGCAGCAAGCGTTCCCAAACCCATTGCCTACCTAATGCAAAAGTTAAGCTACTTGCGATAAATTTTTTTGATTCTATTAATTTTTATTATAGCCGTATAGCCCCAATAATAATTATTGGAGAAGATATTTAATAATTTATATACCCGATTTATATTTATATTATAATTCTTTAACAGCAGCTTTTTTCAGAATAAAAAGATAAAAGAGATCAGGATGAAAAGAGAAGCGATTCAAAATATCAATGAATAGCAGATATAAATTTTTACCCATTTTAGAAAAAGCGTTATTTCCCGACTTTTAAAAGTATGCACTAAAATCATTAAATTAGTCCATTTTCGCAGAATATAAGCCTGCCAAATTCAAGCGTAGCTTTAGAGTTAATACATCTATACATATAATATAATCGTTTTTTCGTTATCGATTTCTGTCTGGTTGTCTGTTTGTCTGTTTGTCTGTTTGTCTGTTTGTCTGTTTGTCTGTTTGTCTGTTTGTCTGTTTGTCTGTTTGTCTGTTTGTCTGTTTGTCTGTTTGTCTGTTTGTCTGTTTGTCTGTTTGTCTGTTTGTCTGTTTGTCTGTTTGTCTGTTTGTCTGTTTGTCTGTTTGTCTGTTTGTCTGTTTGTCTGTTTGTCTGTTTGTCTGTTTGTCTGTTTGTCTGTTTGTCTGTTTGTCTGTTTGTCTGTTTGTCTGTTTGTCTGTTTGTCTGTTTGTCTGTTTGTCTGTTTGTCTGTTTGTCTGTTTGTCTGTTTGTCTGTTTGTCTGTTTGTCTGTTTGTCTGTTTGTCTGTTTGTCTGTTTGTCTGTTTGTCTGTTTGTCTGTTTGTCTGTTTGTCTGTTTGTCTGTTTGTCTGTTTGTCTGTTTGTCTGTTTGTCTGTCTGTTTGTCTGTTTGTCTGTTTGTCTGTTTGTCTGTTTGTCTGTTTGTCTGTTTGTCTGTTTGTCTGTTTGTCTGTTTGTCTGTTTGTCCGTTTGTCTGTTTGTCTGTTTGTCTGCTTTTTATAGAAGCAGGCCGGGACGGTGGGGCGACTAGCGCCCCTCCCCCATACCGATGCAAGACGGGGACACCGTGGTTCCCAAACCCGAGGGAGCCATCTCGAAACCGGAGATGGCCCAGGGTCAGTCGGGGTGCGAGGGATATGCTCTATGGGCAACCTTACACCCCGGCGTCTGTAGACCCGAGACGGCGTGCGGTTTTAGTCGGTTCAAGCCCGACATAACCGCGATTTCCGCACGAAAAAAAAAAAGATTCGAGTATCACTTGAAAACAGTTGAACAGGTTTGGCTACAATTTTGCATGAAAATTCTTCTAGGGCATGGTCATAAACTGCACTATATATGATCACGCTATTACCAGGCCACTCAGAAAGTATTGCGAAAAAAAGTTTTTATATATGAGAGACTGGTCAGTTATAATCTATTTCTAAAATATGATTATTTATGAGTAAAAATAAGTACGTTCCAATTTCAAAAATTCTCTCTGCATTTTTTGCAAGATAATTTCAATTATTGTGTCTCATTGAAAAATGGATCTGCGTCGGGAACATTTCGCGCTATGATTTTCTACGATTTCAAGTGTCGCCTGAAACCAGACGAATCGTACGATAGACTTCAAATGGCATTCATGGATGAAGGCCCTTCCAAGGCGACCGTGTATCGTTGGTATAACGAATTCAAGCGCGGTCGACTGACTTTGGAGGATGAAGAAAGAATTGGTCGCCCTTTGACGGCTGTTACGGAAGAAAACGTGCTAGCAGTGAAAAATTAAATCCAAGATAATAGACGAGTCACATATCAAGAGATTCAGCACATTCTTCAGATTGGATCGGGAAGCCTTCACGAGATTCTACACGTGCATCTTCGTGTGAGAAGGATAGTTTCACGCTGGGTGCCGCACAATCTCACCGATGCTCAGAAGCAGGCCCGGGTGGAATGGTGTCGTGATATGATAAACAAGTTTGAAGCAGGCGCGTCTCGGCGTGTTTATGACATCATTACAGGTGATGAGTCGTGGATTTATCAGTATGATCCAGAAACAAAACGCCAGTCAACGGTTTGGGTGTTTCAAAACGAATCAACACCTACCAAAGTGAAGCGATCTAGAAGCAGAGTTTGATCGCGAGTTTTTTCAATTTGTCTGGCTACTTGTTATCAATCCCTTTACGAAATCAAAGAAGCATCAACGCTGAATGGTACACTACCAAATGCTTGGCAGAAGTTTTCTCTGTAGTGAGCTACAAGCGACCAAACACAGGGCTCCGCGGGATACTACTCCACCATGACAACGCGCCCGCACACACCGCGCTTAAAACGAGGGACTTCCTGGACAGCACTCCGGTTAAACTCCTAGGTCACCCTCCTTACAGCCCTGACCTTGCACCGTGCGACTTCTTTTTATTCCCGAAAATAAAAAATCTGCTCAAAGGGATACAATTTTCGTCGCCGGAAGATGCGCTGTCAACGTTTGAGCAGGCTGTAAACGAGGTATCTGCGGCGGATTGGAAAAAGTGTTTTGAAAACTGGTTCAAACGCATGAAACTTTGTATAGAGGCTGGTGGAGAGTACTTTGAAAAGATTTAATAAAAAAATATTTACCTATAGAACACTTTTTTTTATTTTCGCAAAACTTTCTGAGTGTCCCACGTATAAGCATGATAAAAGCAGTAGAGCAAAATTTGAATTATTATTGATGACAACTTTATTATTGCTAGGTAGATCTTTACGGCCCATCATGGAGGATTGGCTGGAGAGGCGACACGGAAGCCTCTCCTACCGACTGACGCAGGTGATCTCCGGGAAGGGGTGCTTCGGGGACCACCTGCATCGGATCAGGAAGGAGCCAACGCCTGAGTGTCATCACTGCGACGCGAGCGAGGACTCAGGGCTGCACACGCTGGCGGACTGCCCGGCGTGGGAGGCGCCGAGGCGTGACCTCGTGGCAGCCATCGGGGTGGGAGTCCTCTCGCTCGGCAGCATGATTGCGGCAATGGTGCGGAGCGCGAGCGCGTGGGCCGCCGCCGCCTCCTTCTGCGAGCATGTAATGCTCGCGAAGGAGGTGGCGGAGCGCGCCCGGGAGAGACTTAGAACTCTCCCGGTCCGCCGAGCCCGCAACTTGCTCGCCGCGCGTCGCAGGCAACTCAGGCGCCGGAGGTCGCTTAACGACCTCCGTCCTCCATGAGCGCAGGCCTGGGGGTGGCGGGTGAGGCCACCTGTCACCCCAGCAGAAGCAGGCCGGGACGGTGGGGCGACTAGCGCCCCTCCCCCAAACCGGGGCAAGACGGGGACACCGTGGTTCCCAAACCCGAGGGGGCCATCTCGAAACCGGAGATGGCCCAGGGTCAGTCGGGGTGCGAGGGATATGCTCTATGGGCAACCTTACACCCCGGCGTCTGCAGACCCGAGACGGCGTGCGGTTTTAGTCGGTTCAAGCCCGACATAACCGCCCCCGCTGGCACGCGGGGGGGTATCCGAAGGGATTTCCGCACGATAAAAAAAAAAAAAAAAAAAAAAGGTAGATCTTTACGAAATATTGTAGTTTAGTAGGACTCAGACATGGTCAAAATCCGGACTATTACTCATCACGGTATACCTTAAAGGTAAGCAGTAAGATGTAAAATCTCGATACTTCACAGAGTTACCCGCGTATAAAAGATAATTGGTTTAAGACGCATAAAAATTTCATAATGAATATCACTACGCTATTATCGATTTCCTTATCAATGAATATTATGACAAGCCTTCGAGGTTTTACCATTCGTGCGTGACACTCCCACAGTAGACCGTATGTTTCTTTACTCTACACTACTCTCTACTCTTTACTCTTTACTCAACACTAGCTGTGCCTCGCTGCTTCGTGCATGGCACGCATTTTGTCCCATTCATGCCCGTAATTTATTAGTTCTACAATAATATATGGAAATTTGCCCAATTTGTTGGTATTTATGATAACTGCTGGCTCTCTTAGGTAGTGGCGTGATGATATATAGCCTATAACCTTCTTCGATGAATGGGTTATCCAGTTAATTTTTCGTCCAATCGTTCCAATAGTTCCTGTGATTAGCGCGTTCAACCAAAAAAAAAAGAACTCTTCAGCTTTATAATAATAGTATAGATTCCGATAGGGCTCGCATATCATAAAATACTCGTAGGTAGTATCTTCGGGGCTCAAGTAACTTGGCTTGTAAGCTGCTACACCTGCTGCTTGATGGAAAAGGTTCTGGCGCAGTAAAGTAAAAATAAACCAAATTGTGAAACCCGGAGAGTCGGAGAGCGGACCTCAGGCTCTAATTGTAAGCTTTGATCTAATCGGGATTCGCATGAAGTAGACAGTGAAATACTAGTACATCTAAGTCACTTGATGATATTATAGGAATAGCTGTTGCCCGCAGCTTCGCCCACTTGGACTTCTTTTGCCGTTCCCGCTTCCCATGGGAACCTATTCCAGGGATAAAAAGAAGCCGTTGTGTTATTCCTGACTATAGTCTATCCTTGTACCAAATTTCAGTCAGATTCGATCTGCCGTTAGAGTGTGATTGAGTAACAATCATCCAAATATCCAAACATACAATCATCTTCACAAACTTTCACATTTATAATGTTAGTAGGATAGGATAGTAGGAATTAGGATTAAGTCAGCACGGTCAGACGTATGCTAGTATGCTATGAACTCATCGATTTTAAGATTCACATATAAAATAAATTGCATATACAATTCAGGAATGATGTGCTAAAGAACTTTAAATAGTTAAAGGTATACTTGAAATCTAGATAGAAAACATACTTGTTCAGTTACACGGAACTGAGTAAGTAATTCAATTAAAAGTGAATATCTGCATTTCAACTTTCTCGTTGCAATTTTTCTTTTCTCGCATTTAATTCTCGTCCGCATCACACTCTAACTATTTATAAAATTGTTCGACTAGAATGAAATTCTTTCAATGTATTATTAGTGCATACCCAAGTACAAAGAGGCTTAGTTGCCAATTACGGGTATTGAGCCGAATTTTTTTTAGAATGTCTTGATTAATACCTATTCATGTTACATTATTCTTGCAGCTTTTCCTTGAATGGCGGGTCATATAAAGCGTAATTAGCTTCAGAAGCTATTTTTCAGCTTATTGAAACAGAGTAACAAGTATTGTACCTTTTTTCATTCTATTATTATAAATTTAGTCGTGTTATACAAGGAATAGAAGCAGCTGATCTATTTGGTTGAAATTAATAATGTTTAATACTGATAATAATAAATCCATGAGTCATCCTGAGAGTCCATCTTGAGAGGCTCGGGATCTGTGGGAAGTCGGTGGCGGTCAAGATGCAGAAACCGGTCTTGCTCGACAATGCCCGAATAGTCAGGCGGTTCCTCTGCCAATCTCCCTAACACCCAGGCCAACTGTTGCCCACCTCGCCGGGGCTATCTTACCACCTCTTCCAAACTATGGAGGAGGCGTGATGTAGTTGAATGAGAAATAAGTTGTGTGGATTCGGCGGCAATTATTGTTCCGACAGTTGTATCGGTTCACGGACTGATTGAAAAGAGCCTCGATCAACATCTCAAGAGGCTCGCGTTGGGCAGTTGGGTCAAGGGCTTGATGCAGAAGGCAGTGCTCCTCGACACGGCACGTATTGTGAGGAGATTCCTCTCCCTGGAGCCCTAACCCCCGGTATCTTGGTCCCTGTACCCGATGCCAATGGGTCACTATTTTTTATATTGTTAAAATAAATTTGTTTTTTATATAGAATGTATTTAAAAATATAATTTATAGGTTTTTTAAATTTAATATAGGAAATTATAATAATCTTTAGTGACTCATAGATACATTTAATATGTACATAAATCCCTGGCTCCCAGCTAGTTTCGAAAAACTGTATTACAGGAGTGTTTTCTCCTTATTATATAGGGACAAACTAATTAGGAGAAGTAGTAAGTATTACAATAATAATTTATTGTGTATGTTGGTGCCAGTAGGTATAAGGGTGTTTGTGTATGTGCGTGTGATTACTTGTTCATTGCCTTTACGTGCGTGTAAGTGGTTGGCGCATCAGAGTTTAGCAGTGTGCTATAGACTATTTTTTAACAGGTAACAGAAAATATTTTTGGACAAAGCAAGTGCGCACACGAAGTACTGGACAACGCAAGACTCTTTTTCTTGTATCGATTACAGTTGGGACTGTATATTTGTGGAATCTTTTTAAGATTTCAAAGATTTACATCTTTCTATCCGAAAGTACCTCAGTCCTTTCATATACTTTTGTTGTGGGATGCCTAAAAGGTAACTACATAAGGACCTTTAGTACTGCATCGACGTTGAGCATCGATCAGGTTTTGACTTACCGACACCCCCCAGGCACATATGCAGTAGCGAATCAAACACCCACAAAGCGCCATGTAGGTTTGGATGAGGAGATACAGGCTCGCTACCATGTGTAAGTTCTTAAATATATTATATTAGATCTCTGAATTTGGTGAGATGACTTGGTATAGACAAAATATGTATTTGAAACAAATAAAAAAAATCGGGTAAAATAAAAAAATAATAATATAAAAAAATATAAAATAAATTAAAAAAAAAACACCACCGGAGACCAGCGTCATGTGACGCGACGAGCACACCTAATTTTGTGACAATTTACATATCATTTTCCTTATCCGCCCCACCAGTGCATATACGAGTATATAAATATCCCACTTAAGTTTCTCATTCAATATGACCTTTTTTTTTTTTTTTTTTTATCGTGCGGAAATCCCTTCAGATACCCCCCCGCCGGCCAGCGGGGGCGGTTATGTCGGGCTTGCACCGACTAAAACCGCACGCCGTCTCGGGTCTTCAGACGCCGGGGTGTAAGGTTACCCATAGAGCATATCCCTCGCACCCCGGCTGACCCTGGGCCATCTCACCACTAACAGCATCGCTCATCCTGTCTCCTCTGAAAGCAGAGGAGTACGGAGAGCGATGTGTTCCCGCCACGTTGGGTATTGGCCGACGATCAATGCCAACCCTATGAAGGGGTGAAGGGGAAGCCATTGACCGCCGCCCAGGGTGTACCGGCCGCTCCGATTCCGTTCCCCCCGGACTGCAGCGGGATCGGAATCGGAGCGACACTCGAGGAGGTTACCCAACACACACCCCTCATTCAATATGACCTAGATATTTAATATCTTACACGGTGTAGTAATGCGCAGTCGCAGTTCGATTTCATCATCAGCTATTTCCAACGACAGGATATTTCGTTTTTTTTAAAATATCTTGATAAGTGTAGATAATGTAAACAAAAAACAACGAAGATCGAATCATCAAAAATTAGTTTGTAATTTTTAGGTTTCCGTACCCTTTTTTTTTTTCGTGCGGTATCCCTACGGATACCCCCCCGCCGGCCAGCGGGGGCGGTTATGTCGGGCTTGAACCGACTAAAACCGCACGCCGTCTCGGGACTACAGACGCCGGGGTGTAAGGTTGCCCATAGAGCATGCCTAAGTTTGGAGAGGTTTGTTTATGCACTATATCGCTTGAGCCAAATATCAAGTATAGAAACTGCTCTCAGTGCATATCACGGGTATGTTTCGTCAAAATTAAGATATGCACTCATAATATGGGGCAATTCTGTAGAGGCCAACAGAGCATTCATTGTTCAGAAAAAATGTATACGAGCAATATTTGGTTTACAGCAAACAGACAGTTGTAAGGAATATTTTAAAAAGTACAATATACTACCACTGCCTAGTCTATATATTTTCGAGATTTGTGTCTTCGTACGCAGTCATTTGCATCTTTTTTGTAAGCACAATGATGCCGTAGTTCGAGCGAGTAGACACATTCATAAGCTTTTAATTCCTAAGCAAAGAGTGAATGTTTTTAGTAAAAATGTATATTGTATGGCAATACATATTTATAATAAGTTACCAAATAGCCTCAAAGAAATTAATACGATCAATGCATTTAAAAGAAAACTGTTTACACTACTAATGGATAAATGTTCTTATACTATTGACGAATTTTTAAATAATGGTAAATTGTGATCATTGTCTTTTTTTTGCATGATAATGTATATGATAATTTTAACTTTCGAATAATTTAATTTTAATTGTAAGACATATTTTTGTACGCCACACAGTGGTAGAGTATGGCTTGCACCTAAAATGCGAACATCTATTTCTGTACCCACTCACCCATATTCTGACAAATAAACTTTCATTTCATTTCATTTCATTTCATTTCATATCCCTCGCACCCCGACTGACCCTGGGCCATCTCCGGTTTCGAGATGGCTCCCTCGGGTTTGAGAACCACGGTGTGTCCGTCTTGCCCCGGTTTGGGGGAGGGGCGCTAATCGCCCCACCGTCCCTAGGTTTCCGTACCCAAAAGGTAAAACGAGACCCTATAACGATAGCTACACAGTTGAAATTTTCACAGATGTGTATTTCTGTTGCCGCTATAACAACAAAAACTAGAAACAAAATAAAATAAATATTTAAGAGGGACTCCCATACAAAAAAAAGCGTGATTTAGCCGTTTTTAGGGTTCCGTAGCTAAATAGCAAAAAACGGAACCCACAGATCACAGAGACTTTTTCCGAAACTATAAGAACTATGCTGTTAAAACTTGGTAAGTAGATGTATTCTGTGAACTGCATTAAGATTTTCATACAAAAATAGAAAAAAAATATATTTGGAGGTACTTAGAACTGAAACTCAAATTTTTTTTTCTTCAAACCCATATACGAATATAACCCATATTTATGGATAGGATTTCAAAATGATATTGAGATTTTAATTTTTTTTTTTTTCTAAACTGAATAGTTTGCGCGAGAGACAATTCCAAAGTGGTAAAATGTGTGCCCCCCCCTGTAACTTCTAAAATAAGAGAATGATAAAACAAAAAAATATGATGTACATTACCATGTAAACTTCCACAGAAAATTGGTTTGAACGAGACCTAGTAAGTAGTTTTTTTTAATACGTCATAAATTTTATATTAAACCGCAATTTACCATTCATTCAATAAACTCAAATATAAAAATAAAAAAAAACTATATTATGTAACTTGCTGCTACGGAACCCTTCATGGGCGAGTCCGACTCGCACTTGACTGCTTTTTTTTGCTTACTATTAACAGTAATAACCAGGCATGATCTCATGAATCGTGATTGCTAGACAGTTGAAATTTTCACCGATAATGTATTTCTTATGCCACTATAACAATAAATTCTATTTAAGGGAGGGCTCACAAAAAACGTGAGTTTTTTTAGTAGACGCTTGAAATATTCACAGAATATTAAGTTTTATATACACTTCAATAATAAAAAATGAAATTAAAATATGACAAATATTTAAGGGGGTTCCCATACAATAAACGTGATTTTTTTGCTCGATATTGATTACAACACATTGCATAAATATAAATAATACTAAATAAATATGTCGTTGAAATTTTCATACATGGTGCATTTCTGTGGCAGCTATACCAACAAATACTAAAAACAGAACAAAATAAATATTTAAGGGGGGCGGGTCCCATACAAATAATGCTATTTCTTTGCCGTATTTTGCTCGATATTCATAACGGCACCATGTCACAGAATATTCACTTTAAAATAAAATAAATTAAGGGAGGGATCTCATTGTATAGATAGTGGAACGGAACCCTTCATGCGCGAGTTTGACTCGCACTTGGCCGATTATTTCGTATTTTATACGCTACCGTACCGTTAATCTGTTATAAAATTTGTTAACGCTGAAATCGGGATATAGGGCATTGTTACAAAATTTTACCTGCTACGCCAGTCAGCAGGTTATTAATTACCATTGTTATGAAATAGGTTTCGAGAGTAGCTGCTGCAGTCCTATTTTCAAAATCTTGTGGAATGTATGAAAAATGCCATATTATACTTTGTTATTTTTTTATCTTTAGGTATATAAGTTTAGTTGCTTTTTTATCATGGCCCATAAAAAAAAGGTAAAAGTGATATAACATGTATGTATACATATAATTGAGACAGTATTTAACCACGATTATGTTGATACTGTATTCAGTTCCGGAGTCGCAGTTCGTTATGCACCGCAATACAGTCTGTTGATTACTTTAAACCGCAAGTCATTGTGGCGTATGATGTGCCATAGCGGCATCGTTGCGTTAGTAAGACGAACTAGTGTTTTGAAATCGTGCACGTGTAGGTAGGGTGTAACCTATCTATATGACTACAATACTAGTAATTAGGATAATTATAAATATGACACTTCTAGAAATAATTTAGCTGATAAGGTAACCAACATAACTTGGTTCTATGGCGGAACGTAGTTTGCCCGGTAAGCTAGTATTGTATATACTGGGCACATATTTTTATATAATTTTCATTAGTTTGTACAAAACATTTTAAAGTTTGTATGAAAAGAATTTATTCACACTTATCTATTTCTTTATGAGATCAGATCAGATCTTTTCGTGGAGGACGGAGGTCGTTAAGCGACATATAATGTACCTAACATTATATGTCGCTTAACGACCTCCGTCCTCCATGAGCGCAGGTCTGGGGGTGGCAGGTGAGGCCACCTGTCACCCCAGCAGAAGCAGGGGAAGAAGGCGGGGCGACTAGCGCCCTCTCCCCCAAACCGAGGCAAGACGGGGACATCGTGGTTCCCAAACCCGAGGGGGCCATCTCGAAACCGAAGATGGCCCAGGGTAGCCGGGGTGCGACCTTACACCCCGGCGTCTGAAGACCCGAGACGGCGTGCGGTTTTAGTCGGTGCAAGCCCGACATAACCACCCCCGCTGGCCGGCGGGGGGGTATCCGAAGGGATTTCCGCATGATAAAAAAAAAAAAAAAAAAGGGATATGCTTTATGGGCAACATTACACCCCGGCGTCTGAAGACCCGAGACGGCGTGCGGTTTTCCTGGACTGCAGAGAACAACTGTAGAGAGTATAATAACTGTCCTGGATGCTGGAATATTTGGAACGGAGAACAGAATGATAGGAGTGCATATGCCAAGCCAGTAGTTGTCGTGCCGAGGGCTGAGTGGCTAGGGGCGACCCTAGTTGTTAGCGTCGTAGCTATATGTTAGGTTAGGTAATGCCCTGGGACCGGGCGACCCCAGAACTAGGCTAGCCTTACCCAGACATGCGGGGCTCTGTCTGGGTGTACCACATATTTTCCTAGCTCCTCGTGGGAACTAACTGCTTATGGTGTTAAAGAGTGTATAATGTCAGGAAGCTCCAATGCAGTTGGCAGTGACTGTGTAAGTCGGAACATGGAACAACCAATACTGAAACAAATACTGCCCATAACTTGCCATGTACTAAATCATTCCCTTTCTTGTAGCATGTTTCCAGATGCTTGGAAAGAAGCACACATTATCCCTTTGCCTAAAATATCTAAAATCAAAATCCTTCGTCCCTTTCCGAGTTTCGTCCTATTTCCATCTTACCTTTTCTATCAAAAGTCTTAGAACGCTTAGTTCACAATCAATTAACTTCATACCTTACAAGAAACCAGCTCTTGAATCCACTAAAGTCAGGATTCCGTCCTAGACACAGCACGGTCAGCACATTGATCAAGGTTACTTACGACATCAGGCTAGGCATGGAGAAGGGAAATCTTACGGTACTCTCCTTACTCGATTTCAGCAATGTATTTAATACTGTAGATTTTCATATCCTTCTTGGCATACTGCACTCAATTAACATATCACCAACAGTGATTGATTGGTTTCATAGTTACCTGTTTGGGCGTCGACAGCATGTGCTCGTTGAAGATTCCTTTTCCACCTGGCGTAATACATCTGTCGATGTGCCACAGGGTGGCGTGCTATCTTCTTTGCTTTTCACAATTTTTATAAATTCTATCTCTAAGTCATTACATTCTTCCTACCACCTTTATACAGACGATCTTCAAATATATACACAGGCTCCTTTACAAGAATTGTCAATAGCCTTTAATACTATTAACACCGACTTGAAGAGGATATGTACTTGGAGCAAGCGGTATGGGTAAGTGAACCGCTCTAAGACACAGGTCATAGTTGTTGGGAGCTCCAGGATGTTGCCTCAAGTTAATTGGTCACAGTTGCCAGATATCGTTTTTAATGGTATTCCACTGGAAATATGCCAAAGTGTTAAAAACTTAGGGATATTCATCGTCAACACACAATCCTGGGGTCCTCAAATCCGTGAAGTTAGTCGCAAATTGTTTGCATCAGCGGGGTCCATGCGCAGACTGCGTAACTTTCTACCAATGACCACTAAAATTGCGTTTGCAAGATCTCTTCTTCTTCCTCTTCTTGACTATGCCGATGTCAGCTATCTCGGCGTCACCGAGGAGCAACTCGATAAGCTTGAGCGCCTTCAAAACTTTTGCATTAGATTTATATTTGGTCTACGCAAATATGATCACGTATCAGAGTTTCGCAAATTCCTTGTTCGCGTTATGTGCTGTCTTTCGTGCGAGGTATTACAATATTATATGTAGGTTTAGTATGTATGTTTATAAATTTAGTATGTATATAACATAACATAACATAAACTCACGCCTATATCCCCAAAGGGGTAGGCAGAGGTGCTAGCACCCACATTTCGCCAGTTTATGTTTAGGTCCCAATGTAATAGGTGGCGAGCCTATTGCCATTAACCGGGCACTTATAAACCTGCGATAAATACACACATAACTTCGAAAAGCATCGAAAAGTCATTGGTGTGTGCCATGGTAAAACCTGGGGTCGAACCCGAGACCTCGTCTCAGCAGTCCATTACCCATACCACTAGGCTACCGCGACTTATATATGACGTATATATGAATGATTTATATTATGTACTATTATAGGTGTCGTATTTATGTATTATTGTATGCTTATTTGTAGGTATATGTACCTACTACACTGCAATACGTGTTTGTAATCCAATCTATTATATTTATGACTACGTTAGTAGTCATAAATATAGTAGTCTCTTTTCTTTCCTGTTACACCAATAAATACCCAATGTACGATTTAGCTCATTTAGGATTCATGTCCATCCAAAGGTTGCCTGTAAGATATTGCTTTTAGTGATAAGGCCGCCATTTGTACATATGTTAATTAAGCGATATATGCTTATTCTGATTGGTGTACAATAAAGTTTATATCTATCTATCTACATAATTTGAATCACAAAGGTACCTCACACAATTATTATAAAAGATAAAATGTTCGTTTAGAAATCGCAGCGCTTACAACTAGCAACTGAACTTCCTGCCGCTACTTACATCAAATTTCAATAACTATTGATTTCCGAGGACATTGACACACTATGATCTACTTCAATGCACACAGTTAGCAATAAAACATTACGACCGGACGAACTCAACACCACGACAGAATGCTTATTTACTCACTTCCCTGAGACTTATAAAAAAAAGTGACAGGTTTACAGCGTTGGTATTAATTAATAACGATTGTAGAATACCTTTTTTTTATCGTGCGGAAATCCCCTCGAATACCCCCCCGCCGGCCAGCGGGGCGGTTAAGTCGGGCTTGAAACGATTAAAACTGCACGTGTGGTATATATTGAAAGTTGCTAAGTCATATTCATAATTATAAGGAAAAATAATTGACAATAATTGACATCATCTGTATGTGAAACACCAGTAACTGAGCTTCCTGCCGCTACTTACATCAAACTTCGAATATTTAGAGTAAGATCCCACTGTCGCCCGAACTTACTTATTTTTACAAGGATAAAGTGTTTGGGATAAACTAGAGTAGGTATGTACCCGGAGTGTATGCATATTTACCAGCTTGTCCCGGCGGCCATTTGTCACTAATCAGGTGCTAAAGGTAGGTTAAAAAATGTACAGCTCACTTAAATTTGCAGTGCTGATGACAGTGGGATCTTGGACCGGTACCAACGTCAAACAACAACGTCAAATAAAATATTGAACAACTTAAAGAACAATAATCACTTTCCATTCCACATGACTGTTACTGTTTTTTTTTTATTTGTTGTATAGCGGTACTGTTTTTATGAATTGAAGCGGCGATAGCCCAGTGGTGTACGTAACGGACCGCCGAGACGAGGTCTCGAGTTCGATCCCCAGTCGCCCCGGCACACACCTTTGACTTCTCGTAGTTATATGTGTATTAAAAATGATGATTATCGCTCGCTTAGTAGTGTGCCCGGTAGATAGCAATAGGCTCACCCCCTATTACATTTTGCCCTAAACATAACTGGCGAATCGTGGGTGTGTAATACACCTCTGCCTACCCCTTCGGGGATACAGGCGTGAAGTTATGTATGTATGTATGATAATACGTATGCCTTTAAAATGATAAAATCAATATGGTTTAAATCGTTACCCAGGAAACTATGCATCGTAATTAAGAATAATGTATTTTAAGATAGTATGAAAATGTCATCTTTATTACTCCTATCATATCCTAATCTGTGCTTATACTAACGGACTGCGCAGCGTCAAAAAGTAGCTGCTTTATGTAAGCCCTGCAGACTCGTGGTCACACCAGCTTAGCTACCAGCTACAACAGACGGATGCGAATTGACCCTTTTGCCACATTTCTGACAGTTTGCTTTAAATCAGGATAGTTTCGTTGATTATGTAAGCGACCTGCTCCACAAAAGAAGCATTTTCGGCGAGTCGCCGCCTATAGCCGCAGCCGTCGAACGAGCGTTTCCAATACTTCCACTTGGGGCTCGTGGAACTTAGCGAGTAATTTCCATCGAAGCAATCCGGTGTCAAACACTTTCCAGTTTATTTTTAATAAATTATTTTTAATTTTTTTTTTTTTTTTTTTTATTTATTTATTTATTTATTTATAGTTAAATAAAACGGTACATAACCAATTACATTAGATAACTTAGGTTTACATAGTATAACACAACATTACATAGTATAAGGCATGTCTCTCATATTTGTATGGAAGATTTCCTTGCATACTTACTCTCGGAAAATATACGACATACACGCATTACATCCTCTCATTCATCCGCAAACAGATCGCAATCAGGGTAAGCTGAGAGGAGATCGTTGAGCACATCCAGCGTTCGGCACACTGGGGACTCAGCTCTAGCAACTGTTCGGCAAGGAGGCCGAGCAAAAAGTCTATGGCGACGGTTCTCGCGGTGTGCTAAATATTTGTTGGGGACATATAAACGGCAGAACAGGCTATGCAGATCGGGACAGTTGATGACTCCACGAAGAGACCTACATGCAACTGTGAGCTGATCTAGGCCTCTTCTTACCTCCAGTGAGTTAAAACCCAATACGCCCAGCAGATAGTTTGTGGGGTACATGAAGGGATACAACTGGTACAATTTTTTGAAAAGAAATCGTAGGAATGTCTTCTGCACTTTTTCAAGCATCAATATTTGTTTTGCTGCATAGGGACTCCATATACAGGAGCTGGCCTCCATCTTACACCTGACTAGGGAGGTATATAAAAGAACAATAACGTCAGGGTTCTGGAAGTCGTGGGCATTCCGCAACACAAATCCCAAGCGTCTATAGGACTCCTTAGCAAGTGCAGATATATGGTCACTAAATGTTAGGCTTGGGTGAAAAGTTACGCCCAGATCCTTTACACTAAAAACTCGAGTGAGTACATCATCATAGAGATTGTACTCATAGTCAATTAATAGTAAACGACGGCTGAAGGTCATTACATGACATTTGCTGGTGTTAAAATGCAATTTATTTATTAAATAATATATTATTAAATAAATAATATAGCACTAGACATCATTATTTTGATTATATCATTGAGCTATTTCAATCGGATGATATTGAATTATATTGACTACACAAACATTTGTAATTAATGTTCCGCACACATTTTTGTTTCAAAATTTTTACGAACTATTTGAAGCGAGGATACTAAATACATTTAGAAACAACATTGTTAAAATTATGGTTATCTATACAAATAAATAAAATTGAAGTATCTGTTTGTAATATTAAAACAAAAGGTTTTAAATGAATGCATATGAGTGTATGCTTAAGCGATTCTTACAAACACAAACTTATAAGCAATTTTTAAGTGTGTCTGTCTTTCTATCTGTTTGTCTCATCTCTAAAATAGCTGGGCCAATTTTGACGGGATTTTCATTGCTTAGGCGTAACATAAGCTACTTTTATTTTAGGAAAATTATTAGGGTTCAGCGCAAAATAATTAAAACCGTAAAAATCTAAATCCACGCGGACGAAGTCGCGGTCACAGCTAGTCTTAGATGTAAATTTAAGCTATTACATATTCATTTTGCATAGTAGTATAATAGTCGGCATTAAAACACAAAGCTTTGAAGCATTAAGGTCTGATACAAATGCTTCAGTTTATGCTTGTAATCATATAATTATATTATCTATTAAAACACAATCACAGTAGTAGTTTGATAAATACAAAAAAAAAAATTTTTCGTGCGATAATACCCTGGGATACCCCCCGCCGGCCAGCGGGGGTGGTTATATCGGGCTTGAACCAACTAAAACCGCACGTCGTCACGGGTCTTCAGACGCCGAGTGGTAAGAACAAACAATGCAGCTCTTAAGATTAAGACCGCCGGATATTATATTTCCTGGTATCGAAGGGTGTATTGAATTTGTGCGTAACTTTTAATATGTATCTTAAGAATTATATCTTTTGTTACAATGTTTCCTTCAAAAGATTCTATAATATTATGGAAACAAATAATGAAAGAGTTTAGTAACTTTAAGTGATATTTTATAGCTTTTTTATGGTATTAGTACCAGAATATCAACTCAAAACACTTACACTAACACTTGTAGCCTTGAATTTTCAAATTAATTTTGCGTTTCAGTAGTTCGTATTTGACATATTCCTTGCATTTTGAATGTTTACATGCTATCTAGTTGTTCGTATTTGACATATTGCTTGCATTTTGAATGTTTTACGATTGAATATTTGTTAATTAAATATTAGGCTTTCTTTTTCAAGTTGAAGTGAAAAGTATCTATAATTTTGCTATATACCCATTATTTTGACATTAATTTATAAGAATTTATAAAGTTAATTATTAAATATTTATAAAATAAAAAAATTGGTAAAAAACGTAACATGTTAGATTAATAAGATTCATTAACTAACCTTTCCTTTCCCTGCCACCATCTTGCCTAAACACTATAGGTCGGTTCTGTTCTCGACGCCACATAACGGTAGGCGGCGGAACCCCAGTCGCAGTACACGTTAATCTTATACTGCCACCCTCCTGCGCCGAGCTGCCCTCCGTGACCGAGTCCACTATGTCTGGCGGAATTACCACCGACAGATGACCCATCTGGGAAAAATAATTACACCGTTATCCGGCGGGAAAACATATAAGAAAGGGTTGAGTAATCTTGTCGTAGTAGAGTCCTTTTATTCAAGGTGAATTAATACCTGCTTGTAGAAATAGTTTATTGAGTGCCGAAACAATTCTGAGGTCAGTCTTTTTTTTATGTGGCCTTTGCCTGTAATATTTTTAATTAGAAGGTTTCAGCTATATTTGTCTGTTTAGCCATCATTCATTTATTCAAGCTTTTTGGAGTCATAGACCCTATATACCCATTGTTTCGAAGTGTTTGTAGTATACTAATCTGCACCTCGAATAACGTCCAGTAACCATTTTTGAATTTTGTCACGATTTTTTGAACGGTGCAGAAGTCGATGCACTGCATTGCTACCTAGTTACGAGTTAGATGGTCGGCATAAAAACTTTCTTCATGACTTAGATTTGCCAAAGTTCACAATATTGATTGGTTAAATGATGTAGAAGTTTATGAATGTCAAATATGACATCATCCATTTTTCCATTACTGCAAAATTATGTTTCGAAAACGACTTTCTATTTATGCTAGTATGCTTAACGATGTTACTTACCTGACTTTTCATTGGATCTGTGTTAACTTGGCACATATACGTGCCGGAGTCATTTGCTTGCACGTTGCTTACATGCAGTTTCCACGTATTGTGGTTATTGTACGTGACACTCAGCCGAGGATTTAGTGCCACCATATTTGTGTGTATAGCCAAAATCGCTTTCGAATCTGACTTAATCCACGCCACCTAAAACAATATTATGATTATATCTGAGCCTTATTGGATATACTTTATTATTATACTAACAATGCCAAGATAATTGTTTTTTTTTTTTCAGAAAATGTGCAGTTCGATATATAAAATAATATGTTTAATAAAAGTAACAATTCGTATCATGCGCCTAAAAGATATAATAATAATTAGAGTGTGTCTAGGTACAACAAAGTACTCTTCCTGGTTGCATACGAGGATTTACATCCTGGATTAATGTCATAAATTTCGTATTCTCGTATTTCCCAGGAGCCCTTGTGAGTTTTAAATCGTTTGTATTGTTCACACTGAAGACGAAACTTAACGTGACTTAAACGCTGTAGCAAATGTAAAACTGAGAGAACGACACGTGAAATTGTAGAGAGTTTTACCCGAGGAATGCAAGGCGTCTCACCCGCGCCGCTTCCGAGCATTTTTCATGTGACATCTCGCTTTGTTGCGGTTGGAAAATAAATTAGTAACAATTTCATTGTTTGCGAGAATTATTCTCGGCGAGTTTCAACGTAAGCGTCGCTAGTGCTCGCCGGCTGAATGCGCACACTTGTCGCAACTACCACTATTATTTGCAACCTTTTTGTTACAGTACATGTCGTTGGTTAAATGTTTACATGCTATCTGGTAGATATTTACAATAATTATGTTTGTAAATGAGTGTACTACCTACTTCTTATTATTTATGTTGTACCTGAAACTGCGTATAGGTAGTTTATCTAGCGAGCATAGCTACTTGTATATACACATTTTCATATATTTTGTTCATAAAGTAATAGCAATCGTTTCATATTGCAAGTATCAACTATTATCATTATTACCTATCATTGGAATTAAGCTATTTCACTACCGTAATTTTAATATTTCAGCTAAGCAATCATTGTAACTATAAATATATTTTTTCTATAGATTTAGATCGGAAAAAGAGTACATCTAGAACGGGACTTGAATACGTGACCAGTCCCTTACAGGGGGAATGCTCTGACTAGTTGAGCTATCTAGACACGTCCCAAATATTCGAAATTCTCCGATATATTATATACGTCTTAAGGTGACGTTATTTATTGTTTCCGTAGTTCGCATGTTTCTTTAGAAAAAGTAAGCATACAAAATGCTTAAAAATTTAATTGAATTAATTAGGCGGAGTCATCTAAAAACAATGTTTAAAAATGACTATAAAGTTATTCATTGATTCCGTAGTTCGCAAGAATTACGGTAGATGGCTCCAGCGTCACCTTAAGACGTATATAATATATCGGAGAATTCCGAATATCTGGGACGTGTCTAGATAGCTCAGCTGATCAGAGCATTCCCCCTGTAAGGGACTGGTCGCGGGTTCAAGTCCTGTTCTAGATGTTCTCTTTTTCCGGTCTAAATCTTTAGAAAAAGTAAGCACACAAAATGCTTCGAAATTTAATTGAAAGAAATATAAATATATTATAATATAATGTATAATATACAGCCGCGATAGCCTAGTGGTATGGGTAATGGACTGCTGAGACGAGGTCTCGGGTTCGATCCCAGGTTTTACCATGGCACACACCAATGACTTTTCGATGCTTTTCGAAGTTATGTGTGTATTTATCGCAGGTTTATAAGTGCCCGGTTAATGGCAATAGGCTCGCCACCTATTACATTGGGACCTAAACATAAACTGGCGAAATGTGGGTGCTAGCACCTCTGCCTACCCCTTCGGGGACATAGGCGTGAGTTTATGTATAAATATATTTGCAAATAAGTAGTGCAATGAGTTTTCTTCTATTAGCTCTCGCTTCGAGGCTGGTAATAGATCAGACTCCATTCATGAATAAATGTTCTGAAACGTTGAACCATTAGTATATTTACATTACAAATGGTTAAATAGATACAATTTAAGAAGAAATTGTTTATAGGGTATAGCCATTTTATGTCCAAAGAAGATGAAACGAAGTGCGGCTTTTTATTTATCTTTCTTTTCGTTCTGATTGTATTTGAAACATTAATAAATTGATTTTTAAGGTATTAAAATGTGGTTTGAATGGATAGTTATATTGTTATTATTATCATAAATGTTTCGAAAATTCAGAAAATAACGTACCTTTTTTTTTCTTTTTTTTTTATCGTGCGGAAATCCCTTCGGATACCCCCCCGCCGGCCAGCGGGGGCGGTTATGTCGAGCTTGAACCGACTAAAACCGCACGCCGTCTGGGGTCTGCTGACGCCGGGGTGTAATTAAGTATTATTATTATAAGTACTCGTATCTTAAAGATTTTTGGTGAGATGAATATTAATTTATGTATAATTATGTACACCTCGAGAGCTGGTTGGCGACTACGGGTGGTACTTAATTAAATAAAAAAGTTGCACTGAAATAAGTCTAACGTCCACAATTCCATGATTTTATTTTAGCTACAGAACAGTTTGATTTCAATCTTCTTTCTTAATATCAACAAAAATAATCCAGAAAATGCTCACAAGTACAGTATCATGTGTATCAGTATTTTGGAGAAGTTCGACATGTTACATCACCGAGACGCGAAGGATGCACTGCTTGTACATGCGATCCAAATTGTAAATGTTCCTAGGATTTCTGGTGGCTTCTTTTGCAACATACGCTTAAGAGAAGGGGGATAGTGGGATCCGGATAAGCTCTCTCGGCTCTCTTACTACTCGCAGCAGACAGATGACGTATTATAACCCCTGGCCTCTATTAGCGCTGGTCTGGTGGCGACGGGTAGGTCAGTTTATCGCTCAGGCTGCTTGCCAATGATTTTATAGTTTCTATACATCTAATTAGACCCTTATTACAGTATAGGCACATACAAAAAGAAATCTTACTCTGTCTGTGTCATCCCATTAAAGCACCGTATGTAAATAATAAATTATAACATTAATTTTAAGTGCACTTTCATCAAAACTATGACTTCTATGCTAATATAAGCAGATATCATGTAATACTTTATACTAAACTGTACAACTAGTACAGAAAATGTTACTAACGAGGTGTTTAGTTATTCACAAGAGAATAGTGGGTTGAGTATGAGTGTAATTGAGGGTTAGTGTATAAAGATTTCTCTTATGTTATAGTATCATGAAGTGGTATAGAACCTTCGGAGGTACGTACATATTTTGTTCGAAGCGTTTTATTTGACGTTTTTAGGGTTCCGTACCCAAATGTTAAACGGGACCCTATTACTAAGACTTCGTTCTATTTCCGTCGTTCTGTCACCAGACTCACGAACCGTAATACCTAGATAGTTGAAATTTTCACACATAATGTTTTTCTGTTGCTGCTGTAACAATTATTACTAGAAATAAAATAAATATTTTTCATGGGGGCTACCATACAAGAGACGTGATTTTTTGCCGTTTTTTGGTCAATAGGATAACGGCAATAACCAGGCTGTATCTCATAAATCATGATAGCTAGACAGTTAAATTTTTCACAGATAATGAATTTTTGTCTCCGCTATAATTACAAATACTAAAATCATCATAAAATAAATTATTAAGGGGGCTCCCGTACAACAAACGTGAATTTTGTTGCTGTTTTTTTTTGGTCGATATTAATATCGGCAACAAGTAGACGCTTGGAATATTCACAGAATATTTAGTTGTATATTCTTCCATTGTATAGATAATGGAATGAAACCCTTCGTGTGCGATTCCGACTCTCACTTGGCCGATTTTTAACTAATATTTTACAGAACTGAAGGAATCCTTATCTAGTATTTTCTTATGAATCTGTTCACGATATCAGTTTTAACAGACGTAAAATATTTCATGATTTAATAAAAACCTTTATTCATCTTCAGGTTACTGCAGGCTACATCATTATAAAGATTTATTATTAAGTGTGAGTGCAGATTTGCAGTCATGAATTTTTGATAACGAGACAGATAGTTTTGGTGATCAGCTTAGATTTAAGCGCGAGTAAGTTATGTCAATGATTCATGATATCAGGTCAGTTACAAAATAGAAAAAAGGCCCATTCTTAATTTGACATAAGAGGTACATCACTTTTGTTAATAAAACACAACGTTCAGCAAACAAAATTGTTGTGGCTTTTATGCTTGTAGAAAAACATAGTGAACGCTAGGTTTACATACAATTTATAGCGGTGTTTTAGCTTTCAAGTGTTTTATATTTGTCGCTCACATATGGAAATAGAGTTTATACTTCATTCTTTAATGTCAAGTGGTAAAGTTTTAGAGCTCTTTACTTGGTGGTAAGCAATTTTTTTTTTTAAAGCGGCTATAGCCCATGGGCTTACGTAACGAACTGCTGAGACGAGGTCTCGAGTTCGATCCCCAGTCGCCCCGGGCACACACCTCTGACTTTTCGTAGTTATGTGTGCATTAATAAATGTTCATTATCGCTCGCTTAATAATGTGCCTGCATGGTAGATGGCAATAAGATCGCCCCTTATTACATTGGGACCTTAACATAACTGGCGAATCGTGGGGTGTGTAATACAGCTCTGCCTACCCCTTCGGGAATACAGGCGTGAAGTTATGTGTTATAGTTTTCTTATGAAATGAGCGGTGCTAAGTTTAGCTGGTTCATGTTTTTAAACAATTTCAAACCTATATTGTTCTCATTTTATGCTTTATTGTACGCGAAGATTGTATTTCATTCTATTTATTTAGAAATACTAGGAAAAGGTGATGCCACATATTGTTAGGATAAAACTGTTGCTATAAAGGTGAGATTATGAGGTGGTTGGTTAAAGGTTAATCGGTAAAAGGAACAAAAGGTAACTGTAGCCGGATTCAATCGTGAAAAGATAATAAGTTTATAAATGTTTTGCCGGTGGAGTCTTGAATATACCTGCTACGCAGGCAGGAAAGTGTGTATGTATGTTTGCTAGCACCTAATAAAGATGAATCTACTATGAAACTTACTGAAACCTATGTTTAAATCATATTAAAAGTTGAATTTATTTAAAAATGTGATATTGTAGAATCTGTTCGCTCTGTCTGCGATTACAGTCAATTTGGTCTAATATAACAAAGAGGCTTTAAAATATAGTTAAAAGATTTTAATGTTTAGCTTTATTGCTGCAACAAAGCTAAACATTAAAATCTTAAGCTTAATTAAGATTCTCATTAAGAGCTTTAACTACAAGTAGGAGTAGTGCAAAACATTAGTTCAAAAAAGAGAGATAGACGTGCTATGTTGCAGCAACAAAGCTAAACATTAAAATCTTTTCTAAAAGTTCATTTTATATTCGCCTCTAGTATCAATAAAAGCAATGAAATTTAGTATACATCCGAAGGGATTTCCTCACGGGAAAAAAAGGGTTTCGGAAGTGAAATCGATCTAGCTAGGTTTAATTTTTAGAAAACGTACAAAAGAAATCTGATCAGATCTCATTTACCCAGATATTTATTCATTATGCCTAATTTGATGATTGTGTCATTATGCCTAATATGATGATTGTTATTCTCGAATAAGTAGTTTGATTGCATTTGTAAATTATATTTTATATAATGTATGCCGACCTAAGAATCTTAGACACATTATTCACAAATAGCCGTTGCCCGCGGCTTCGCCCACGTAGAATGTTGTTCCCAGTCCTGCAACCCATGGGAACCTATTCCATGAATGAAAAGTAGCCTATGTGTATAACTAGGCTATTATTTCTCCCTATACATACTTTCAAATAGAACCGTTGAGCCGTTAGAGCGTGATTGAGAAACAAACATCTAAACATACAAACATTTTCACAAACTTTCACATTTATGATATTAGTAGGATAGCAGGGGATTGGAGTATTTTTTAGTTAGCTGGGTAATGTTCTTTATAAGATAAAGTATTTAGAGTGGCCTCACTGGAGGGGGCAGTATTGCACGCGCCCTCACTCCAGATCATGGTATGGACCACGATAAAGTTGCTACTACAAACTGGGATTATCTAACCCTTCAGTGGACTGTAATTTGTTTCACGAATTAAATGCATTAATATTTTTTACATTAGGCAAATATATAAATAAATGAGTAAAAAATATGATGCCGAGACAATGATAAATTTCTATAAAATTATCAATATTCTCTAAGTTTACCATATTTATCTCAAAACCAAGTGGAAAGGCAAAAAGGACAATTCGCCTTTCTAGTAGGTTCTTATTTTCTAGTTCCCTTAAATTCTAAGAATTTTGAAGGCGAAAATGCTCTTTCTGAAAATTGGCTTAAATATCATATGACTATTATGCCCTATTAAAGAATTAGATTCACTTATACTTTGTTCCAAATTTCAGTCAAATCTGTAGAAAACTTTCTAAGATATTCTGCAATATCTGGTATACAACCTTTGAATGGCTCTCCTGTAAAATTTGATTTTTTCAGTCCCATCTTTATACGTAGGACCCATCGATAATATAGCTCTATGCAATTCGCCTATTGACTGCAATAGGCTAATTGATTGATAGAGAGAGGCCTATGCCTTTCTCAATATGTGGCATAGCACCTAATACTGCCCATTTCACATTCTATCTACCTTTTTCACGTCGTCAGTCCAGTCTTTCGATAGATGTGGCCAGTCCATTGCCATTTTAGCTTGCTTATTCTGTTTCTTACATCGGTCACTTTAAGTCATCGTAGGATGATCTCATTATAATTTTTATCAGGTCAGTTTTGGTCTGGAACCTTTCCAAGATGCCCATATTAGGTACTGATACAAGTGTGGGCGAGTCAACGCTGGGATCTTGTTGCGGTCCCGGGCGTGGCGTTCTCTCGCTGGAGACAGAAGCTACAGAAGCAGGCCAAGGCGGAGGCGTATCGTGCGTATCCTAAATATGCCTGCCAGCTCACAGGGGAGGCGGCGATGGCGACTAAAGTCCGCCGGTTACCCTGGGGTTATCCTTTCAAGTGCTTATACGGGTGCCAGGCAATGGACACTTGGGGAGGACGCCGTGTGGTTTTAGTCTATCCCATTTCGACACATCCATCTAATCGTTGGTAACGACGGGGTGGTGCCCGTGGGGGTTTCCACACGCAAAAAAATAGATACTGATGCACGCTGCGCTGCCGGCTAGCTTCAATATAGTTTTATAGATTGCTATTTTTCTCTCAACTCACTCTGTTTACCGGTACTTTTTACCGATAAGTCAATACATAGACCTAAGTTTTGTGTCTAAAGCTATTTTCTTAGGCATGGCTCGATATTTTGCGACAGCACCCTGTGGAATTTGTTCTCCGTTTAGTGTAATTGGTGGACAGTCGCCACCACTCATAAAATGTATGATAAATAAACTTTCGTTTCTGTTGCTCCTATGCAGTCAAACTTCATTTGTTTGGAGCTTAATTCGACATCTGGTGCACCACTTATTACAGCTAAGAAAGGAAATTCACAAAACAGCCCATCGACAATACATGGAATAGCAACCAAGGAAATACGAAGCCGCGATTATATCATGTTTCCCTGATGTATAAATCACGACCTTTATTGTCTCCTGTTTAGAAGTGTAATGAATTTTGTGACATTTTATAAGCTTATTTCTCTCTGTCCCTCATATTTTGGCAATCTCTGCGGTGTGGTTGCGGTAGAACGTTCGGTCACAGGTTCCACCGCTCATTGCAAATATTTGTATTCATGAATATGGTTATCTGCATAAGCATGTGTATTTCTATGTATAATATAATATAAAGAAAATATACCTTCACCTTCCATTTATCCGCATTTTAGAACCCATATTACAAGCTATGCTTAGTTCGGATCTAGATAGCACTGTGTACCAATTTTTTCTATATATTTATTACTATGGACAGTGTCAGGGGAAGAAGTGAAACTTGACTAGGTTAAGTACTGTGGGCAACCGGACGGTTACCTGCGTTGCACGGGCACTCACATTATCAGCCGCAAATGTAACCGTACAGTGCCAAAGCAACCGACTGACTGCTCGCAGCCATCTGAGGAACAGAAGCAGTTTACGGCTAGCCGCATCACAGTGCACGTAGAAATACATTAAACGTGCATATTTCTAGTTGCGGAGGGTTACGGTCACCCGCACGGTTGTCCGCATTGCGGGTAACCGCATAATGCAAATGAAGCCTTACAACAATATAGTAGTCATGTTCACTCGATATAGGAGGACAGAACATTATGTCAACGATACTAAATATGTAAGCATGAAATGCATCCTTGTACGTTTTTAATGCTGTGTACATCTAATCTAAGCTTAAACTCGCTTAAGAGAATGCCGTGAGGTGAAACCGGTCAGGTGTAGGTAAGTTATTACAAATATATAGTGGAAAAGTACAAGTGATGCATTATTTCAATATGTGTAGCATGTTCCACCAAGTGCCATCAATCAATCAAATTTATATATGTTTTTGCACATAGAAACCCAATGCAAATATCATATTCAAGTACACAAGTATTTGCACTATCAGAAATTCAAGCTGCGACCCTTGACCCAACAGTCAAACGCGCTACCGCCAAGCCACGCACTTTCCTATTCAGAAATGCAAAAGAAATTTATTTTTCCCAAATAGTTCGTCTTTTATCTTAATGTATATTTGTCACGAGGACAAGCATGTTTATGATGAGTGATGGAGGTGTTCTGTTTTTTTTTTCAACCAAAACACGGGTGTACGTATGCTTACTGCTTGTGTGTATATGTGTACATTATTTTTCCTTATCTCTATAAATCCACTTTGTTTGGTGAAGGAATTTGACGTAAATTCACATTTAAAAAGTAAAAACAACGAGAAAAACAAAAAGAAACAGCGAGAAAATACTACGAGTAATAAAAATATTATCAAGATGGACATTATTTAATATCCGGTCAGTAAGAATATCAAGTCAAATCTTAAACTATATTTATTTAAACTGCAATTTTACCAAATATATTCTTTTTAATACGATTTACAAATCCTGGTAAATTTATTTACTTTATCAGTTATTTTAGTACTGTTTTCTCATAATGGGTACAGGCATTTTGAATAATGCATTAATAATCACTAGGTTTAATCTATGGAATTAGAACCAGTAATCCACAGTTCTAAGGATACACCTATTTCATTACTGCAAGTTGCTTGAAAATAATGAAAAACCTTATAAAATTAAAAAAACTGTCGCACTCCGGGAGTGCCTTTTTTTTTTTTTGTGCGGAAATTCCTTCGGATACCCCCCACCAGCCAGCGTGGGCGGTTATGTCCCCTCTGATAACAGCAGAGGGGTACATGGAGCGGCCCCCACCCCCGCGGGCCTTGCAGGCTCACCATGCCCCGACCCCCTCGTGCAATGGGGTCAGCTGGCCCTGAAAAGCGCCGGTTGGTCAGACTCTTGGCCGTTGACGTTGACGGCAGCTACTCCAGAGGAGCAATCAATGATGCGTCATCGCCCACGTTGCCCAGGGTGCACCAAACTTGGACATGATCCAACCAGTCGCACTCCGGGAGTGCCTAAGAGGAAACTTGAATAATTATGTGTGTAGCTTTTGAATCGTAGGAAATATATACATAGACATCGGTAAAAACTCAAGAACCCCATGAAAAACTCAACAACCCCACGAAATACTCAAGTACCCTCAAGAACTCCACGAAAAAGTCAAGAACCCTCAAGAACCCCACGAAAAACTCAAGAACCCTCAAGAACCCCACGAAATACTCAAAAATCACACGAATAACTTTTTTCTTTTTTTCGTGCGGTAATCCCTTCGGATACCCCCCGCCGGCCAGCGGGGGCGGTTATGTCAGCTCTGAACCGACTAAAACCGCACGCCGTCTCGGACGTCTTCAGACACCGGGGTGTAAGGTTACCCATAGAGCATATCCCTCGCACCCCGACTGACCCTGGGCCATCTCCGGTTTCGAAATGGCCCCCTCGGGTTTGGAAACCACGGTGTCCCCGTCTTGCCCCGGTTTGGGGAAGTTCTGAACCTCTCCCGGGCGCGCTCCGTCATCTCCTTTGCGAGCATTACATGCTCGCAGAAGGAAGTGGAAGTCGGGGTTCCGTACCTGCTCCGGCGCCTCCTTTCGCCACTGGTACAGTTGCGAAAGGGTTCTCGCCTCTAGGTCCCATGGCGGAGTTCCGGCAAGGAGACTCGCCACCTCGTAGGAGATCGTGCGGTACCCGCGGATGACCATCACCCGCTGCAGAGCGCGCAGCATCCGCACACTTCCGGGCTTCAGGGCCTCCGCCCATATCGGGCACCCATTCAGGGCCATGGACCGCACGATCACCACGTAGAGTCTCCTGCAAGAGTCATCGGGCCCCCTCATGTTGGGCAGCAGCCGCGCCAGATCGGGAGCTGTGCCCTTCAGTTTGGGGGCCAGACTTCGGATGTGCTCTCCGAAGTCCCATCGGCGGTCGAGCACGAGCCCCAAATATTTCATTTGGGGCTTGATGCCGATGCGATTACCTCCCACGATGAGACTGGATCCCTCAGGTGGCTTGCTGCGAGGCCCATGAAAGAACAGAGCCTCTGTTTTATGCAGAGCCACCTCGAGACCCAGCCGCCGGATCTGCTCCACGACTTGGGCAACCGCGGTCGTTCAGGGTCGCTTCGCGGTACGTCGCCCCGCACGCCGTCATGAGCGTGTCGTCCGCGTAGCACGTGACAGCGGCACCGCCTACGAGCTCACCGCGAAGCACCCAGTCGTATCCGATGTTCCACAGGAGCGGCCCCAGGACTGATCCCTGCGGAACACCGCACGACATCTCACGCCGGCTTAGACCGGTCACGGTTGGATAGGAGACGGCTCTCTCCGTCAAATACGCCCCGACTATGCGGCGGAGATAGAAAGGCACTTCGTGATACACGAGCGCCTCCCTAATGCAACTCCAGGGCAAGGTGTTGAACGCGTTAGCGATGTCCAGGGACACCGCCAACATCACCTCACCCCGGGCTACTGCATCCTCCGCCAGAGCCCTCACGCGCATGATGGCATCCACGGTGGAGCGCCTCTGGCCATATTGGCCATCCGCCAGGTCCGGTCAGGTCCTCTTGAGAGGTGGTCGGAGGCGCTTCGCAATTTTTTTTTTTTTTTTAATATTCAGGACACGTCAATATGACTTCACCTCGCCTGATGGTAAGCTGAAGGTAAAGTCTCAGGAAAGAGGGTCACCATTACATACACGTATCATGTTATAATGGTGGCACTCAGCTTGACGGCCTCATCAGAAGAGGATTGTCGTCGCAGCACCGCGTGAAACCCACCGGTCCCACTAGTGCTGCGACCACAACCCCCCTGCCCGGCTATGCACTGAACGCAATCAAACTGAAATTGGATTACTATGGAGGGTTTTTCGCAATCGTGCACGGTGGTACCTACCCGGCCGAATTTTGTGACAAATTTGTGTCATCAAATTTCTACCACCAATTACTCTTTCAAAGAGCTTGCACACCTAGTCGAGCAACACTATGGGCCGGTAGGCGGACGGCGAGTCTGCCGAGCGCCCCTCCTTTCGGATGAGGACCAGTTTTCCCGTCTTCCACAATTTCGGAAACTGGCCCCGCTCCAAACATGCGCTGAGAAGCCCTCTCAGTCAGAGCTCGAGAGCGTCGTCGACTAGAGCTAGGACCCACGCTCGGCCTGGAATGCCGTCGGGTCCCGGGGCGGTGCGTTTGGCTCTCAGCCTTCTCACCGCCAGCTCTAGTTCTACCCAAGTGACCTCGGGCACGTCGTCGTCATCCACGTCGGGCACCATTAGCGACCGAGGCGGAGTCATCTGCGGTGGAACAAATTCCACCGCCCGCGCTGGGAACAGGGAGCTAACAACTCCTCCGAGCAGCTCCGGCTGGAGACATTGGGTCAACGGCGGGGCGCCTCCTGGGCCTTGGGGCGCAGTTTTTCCCTTACCATTAAGGGTCCCGCTCCAGCGTCTCCAGCAGTTCGCAGCGGGCCGCCTTTTTGGCCCGCCTTATCTCTGATCGGAGGGCACCTCTGGCCTCCCTGTATCCCTCGTACAACTCCACCTCTCGGGCCTCCGCATCTGCGGGGCGGCGACGCCTCCTACGGAATCGGGCCCACCAGCGGTGCGTGATCACGCTGGCCCGTCTGAGCCTCGCGATCTCCGACGACTACCAGTAGACCTGACCGAGATGTCCACGATTGAGCTGGCCCTCGAGGTCACGAACGTGTCCACGGCTCCCCAATATAAGAGGTCTAGGCTGAGTCCTTCGGCCCAGTCCTCCAGTGCCCTGCCTCTATCCCCCGCCGGGCCCCTATCGTGACGGGAACCCCACGCCATCGACCAGGCGTTGAAGTCCCCGAGCACAAGGACCGGGCGGGGGTGGCAGGCATTGACGACGACTGCCAGCTGACGGAGTCATTGCTCATAAGCAGCTATGTCTCGGCTCGGCGTGAAGTATGCAGCCACGACCGCTATTTCCCCAACCACCGCCGCCACGCAGCCAGGTCCCCTTGCAACGACGGCATCGGGGAGGCTGCTGGCGGCGGGATTGTGCACCAGTGCCACCGTTCCATCCAGCGCGGTTTCTCAGGCAGGCCCGAGGAACCGGTGGGTGTATGGGTCGACGACAGCGGCAACTCACGAATACCTCAAAAACTCCCAAGAATCTCATGAAAAACTCAAGAACCTCCTTAAAAAGAAGATTTATAAAAAACGTCGGTAACGGTAACAGTGTCGGGAATTCAATTGTATTTTTAAATAACGCGCCTAAAGAAGTTTTCACTTCAAAAACTTACAGACGTGTAAAAGCATGTACGAGTATAATTGAAGTATAAACAATTAATCATTCAGATCATTTTACAGGTTTCGGCAGAACCTTCTTGTTTATTAAAATTTCAAACTGAATTATTGGAATTATAAAATTCTTTGATTGAAACGTCGGTAATTGCTTTCAAATCTTATGTAAAAGATTGTCTTTCTCGACGTTTTCACTTGGTACGTGTGTATTTCTTATATTACTCAAGTCAAATATTTGAGCGCACCTGCTCTTCGGTCTTTGTCATGAAGTATATATATTAAATTTTCTACTTGAAGTAGACATAAGTAATAAACGACTGTTGAAATTATTCATTTTGATGTTTAAAAGTTATGATGTGAACATTAATCTTACCTATTAAAACTCAAATAGAAATTTTCCAAATGAAGAATCCGATGACAAATCGAAGAAAAGCTGATCATTTTTTTAAATTCATTACGTTTGTAATCTAAAGCTACTAAGAAAAACCGATAACCACTTTTTCAAACGGTTTAATATTCAGAAATTTCTTGTAAATTCTATGTGACCTACATCCTGATGTAACAATTACTCCGATACCTGATTTAAAAAAATATAGGATATTTAACGCAGACGAAATCGCAAATACAGCGGGAATAAAGCATATTTAAAATAACTGATACATTGAGCTTTTTTGGGGATAATGATTATGTGTATTCAACTTACCCTATAATTAGAAAGATGATTGACAACGCACGTGAAATGTACGTCTCTTCCCTGTGTCACTGTGTGGTTTTCCAGAGCTTGAAGAAACTCTGGTTCCTGCTCCACCTGCATCGGCATTTCACCTGCAAGGAATATTTACGTGAAAGTGAATGTATATAATATATAAATCTAAAGTTCATCATGTATATCTTACGTTGCCTAACATTTAAATACAATAAGAGGTCGGATTTATCTTTGCCATTACAATGAATTACTCAAAGTACTGTAATTTTTAATTATAATCTCTAGTTTTCTCCCTCTAATAATCGATATCTAATAATATTATAATTACGAAAATAACTCTGTCTGTCTGTGTGTTCGTTACTTTTTCACGCCTAGAGCCCTGAATGAAGGGAAAGACAGTTGTTTTAGTTAATTTACTGTTTGCGAAAGATTTTTTGATTTTAGAGAGTAGTTAGATTATCGTTTTTTACAGAGTTCAAGTTACCGCACTTCGAAGGTAGTTGCATTTTTACTTTTAAATTTATTTTATACTACTAATGCGTCAAACAATTACACGCGTAACTTTGCTAATGGATATTGGCTACCCATGCCGATTATGTCCTGCAAATTTTAGATAGTAGGTATCAATGAATTTTAACTGATGTTACCACATAATCAATGTTAATACGAAATAAGAGCTGATATTTATACTATCTACTATGTTTTCATCACTGAGTCAACATAAATTAAATCCAACTCATTTGTCATTGAGTAACTCAGAGTTATAACCATGTCGTTTGCTACTACGTGTTAGTAAATCTTAAAATATGGGTATCATTTTGCTAAGTTTGGTCGCGTCAACTCAAAGACCATCTGTGTTTCAGGCGGTTGATTTATTTGCCATGGATTATATCAGCTTAGAAATAAATAAGTTGCCTAGCGTTAGTGACATTTAAAATACTGCATTGCCAAATGCAGTATTTTAAATGTCACGTAGACTTCATAAAGTCATGAGAATCATATTGTTCTCAAAACGCGTTTGTTATTTATAATAGAAGCTTCTTGCTTGCCTGGTAAGCAAGTCGGGCAGTAAGAAATACAGAATAGTTAACTTAGGCATTAAACATAGATTGTAAGATTGATTTAAGTCAAGCCTGTATGAGCGTGCCATATTCCCTTTGGAATCAAACCCCTTTAAAAAAAATAGAATTTAAGGAAAATAGAAGAAAGAAAAACTGAAAATAACTAACAGAATTTAAGCAATCAAAAAACCGCACGATAAATAACTGAAAACTGAAATGCTTCAGATAAATAACTACACTTATAAAACATTCTTCATTTACACTTAATTAATAGAAGATACAGAAATAAATTTAGAGAATACAATTGAACATACAACGATGTTCTTTGAGGTAAAATTGGATGAACACAAAATGAAGGCAAACACAACAAGTACAGAAAACGTTTAGTTCTTTGTGATCATTATATTTAAAGGAAATACTAGGTCTGCAAGGCGAATCGTTGCTTGCAATGTTGAGCTGAGTGAGACATCGTGATTTGAATTATTAAAAGCGATTTATTTATCATTAAATTCATATGACCTATTTAAGGTTCTAAAAATAATGTACAATAAAAAAAAAATCTGGAAAAAAAATCACAGGGCTTCGCCGGGAATGCGATATTTCAAATTCGAAAATTCTATTTTACACGTGCAAAATTTTACATTGATCAAACAATGTTTGTTTTTTCGGTGATTATTCCTCCCTGGCAAGTCCGATTTTGAATATTGTTTTTGATAGTTATTCGGGAGTTTTGGACGACTGTTTCCATAAAATCCATAGTTAACGTGATAAGCGGGAGACAAAAGTGTTTGAAAATTCATTGTTAACGTGTTTCCTATTTTATTTTCCTTGTATGCTTGTAGGTATGCAGAAAGCACTATGTATCAGTCTGCAGAAAATGTGATTCCCAACTCGTGTGTATTGCGACGCTGCGTGTCGGGCCTCAAACTATACCCTCGCTTGTTGTTATAGTCGAACTCCCCTATATGCCTCAAACACTCATGAACCTTCCCAGCTATGTAAAAACATGGCCTCATTGGTAGCATTTTACTACCATTACCATGGCGAGGGCGAGTATTCAATGAGCTATTTCAATTATTTCCCACCCTATTCTTTCCTATCCCGAGCAATACGCGTAGAGCTGAGGCATATCCATGACTTTCCATATAAACGAACTCTTTTAATTATTTATTCTCCGTACACGTTATTATTGCCATAAGGCTAATCCACAGCCGAGCTAATCTAATCAATACATACGGCAATAGCAGTGAGACAATACAAATACCAACGTAGTAATAAGTGCTTCTCACTCGTATGGGCTTCCATAGAAGCGCGGGCCTTGAGCGAGGGTCAAATTAACTCTTTGATATTTTTTTTTCATTTTGCACGATTTTTATTATTTGCTGGCGGTAACAAAGAAGCATAACCACGTATAGCTATAACTTTAGCCCAATGTTTGCTTTGATTAGAGTAGACCTTTTCCATCCTTTTAGAATTGCTAGCATCTGGTAAAGTAGTCTTTACTTTTGGAATTCTCCCAAGTTACCTATCTGGCGAGGTGAAATCGACTACAAGAGCCAATCATAAGAAAAACTGAAACAACATAGCATAACATAACTTCACGCTTGTATCCCCGAAGGGGTCGGCAGAAATGTATTACACATCAACTGAAATAGGTTTACTAATAACGACTAATTAGGAAATGTAAAGGTATTTTGAATATTTCCAAAAATATTTTCATTTTATTTTGATTCAAAGAGGCATTTTATATCAACGATGATAGATGCCCTTCGTGGACGAGGCTAGGTGCCCTTCACGCAGGGTATTCGGATGGGTGCTCTGGGTGGACTGTCACTTACAACCTATAATTAAGTTCTTTTAACGTGTCAGTGACCACTTTATTTTCAATTAATTAGTTTGTACACAGGGTACTCTGTAATAGTTGTTTTATGTGTATCCAGCAGTTCCCTAATTATTTTTGTCAAATTTACTGCTTGACAATATTGCGTAAAAATTATTATGTTCGAAATGGATTGAACGGAAGGTGGAATGACCTCCAGCCAGATAAATTAAGGACCTTGAAATTGTAGATAGGATGAATTGGATGCTAAACAATAGCTTGTAATATGGGATCCAGAAAACAGATAAAAATACATTGGTATTTTGTAAATACACACATAATTTATACATAGAAATATCCAGATAACATATATAACGTTAGTATAGAACTCTAGTGAATTGTGCATACAGGTAACCAGTAATCCAGGCAGGGACATTGATGTACAAACTTTGGGGTGTTAATACACGAACGAGCTGTGATATTCAACGTGTGCTGCGATCGAGCTTAGTGCAACTTTATGAGACTTGTTTACCCAGCTTTGTAGTACGATGCTTCATTTTATGTTTGGCTTCATGTTTCTATCACATAATACATCCGAGGTAGCTTCGGTAATGGTAGCGTAAATAAAGTTTTGGTTGGTTAAGTCAAATTTTACCGTTCTCTTTTACCTCAACAATGATCAAGCCATAAATTAAAAAAAAACATAGTTACGATCGGTAAAAGTTGAGGCCTTTATGACTATACTACATATATCCAGCGCCATCTAGTGAATACGATCTGCATCACATCGAAATTACTTATTTTATATCACGATAATTATGAAAATTCAACATGATATTCCTCTTCACCACATACTCTATCCAACCACTCTTTGCCTTTTTGCCCTGTACCTAAACGCAACACTTAGTCACGTAAATGCTGTCTTCAATGCTATGATATAAGTGTTAAAATCCATTAACTCTTCATTGGTATTCTCTTCCTACTATCAGACAACATATTTAAATATTCTGTATTTAAAATATATGATGACCGAATCTGAATTCAGAAGAGCCTTGCAGCTTGAAACGTCAATAAAATTAAATCTTCGATCTAAACAGTTCTCTACATGTGGATATATATAATATTAATTGAAACGTGTACTCTATTTTAACAAGGTAAGAGAGTACAAAAACAAAACGGTAAAATTGAAACTTTGCGGTAACTCTATGAAAAACAAAAGTGAAAAAATTTGTAAGGGTCATAAATTTTCCAGTGTTTATTTTGCCGGAGTTGTTAACAAGTTACTAATTAAAGTGTACGAGGTACCCACTTCAAAACTTACTATTACTTAAAAAAACTACATTTGCACATTAATGCTGTGATTTTGTCGTATTTAGAAACAAAAGTGCTTTATATTAGTTTCATGGCTCGTTACTTTTTTTTTTTGGTAAAAGAATTTTAAACTAATTATTTCGAGTAGGTATTATCTGCTATATCTATCATTAGCCTACTGGTTATCGCTATTACATTCAAAGCTTGTACTTTAGCGTTCAGGGTCCACTGTCCTACGCTTTCCACCCATGATGTGGCTTAACATGGCTTCTATGGGCGCGACTGCCGTCAGACTCCTCAACCCCGGCAGGAAAGCCTGGTCCAGAGTCTCGTCTGATAATTTGTAGGTATACTGGTTTGCAGATGAGGTATATTCTCGCCTCGAATAACGATTTCCAAATTTGAAAGAATTTAATATAACTCTATTGCAGTAGTAAAACCTGAAAGTGGAAATAGAAGGTTGTAACTGAGTTGAAAAGGGTATGCTTAGGTGGCTTTCGCACGTAAAACGAATGATTACTGAGAGAATAACGCACTCCATTTGTAAGGTACATGTAAGTAGGCACGCAAGGAGTCGTCTGATAAAATTGGTGATGTATTGAAAAATGGCTGGTCTAAGGTATTCGAAACCGGTGGGCTTGGATGAAAAGTTTAATGACCGTAGAGGAACATCGTGAAGTTTATAAAGACAGAGGCAATCGTCTTTTGTCTTTGCTTGGACCTGGGAGTAAGAAAGCAGCATTTATTTCAGTTGAGTAATTGTAAACAAAATACTTTAAGTAAGGGTAGCTTTTGCAGCTTTGGGCGCGATGGGGAAAAATCTAAGGATCTCTTACAATAAACGACATTGCCAAGTATGCGACAGCTTAAAGTTAACTATAATAACAATTTATTGACAGAAGTTGCCGCGAATATTACACATTGAAATAAAAAAAAGCGGCCAAGTGCGAGTTGGACTCGCCCATGAAGGGTTCCGTAGCAGCAAGTAACATAATAATGCTTTCTTTTAAAATTTTATATTTGAGTTGATTGAATGAAAGGTAAATTGCGTTATACGATTTATGACGTATTAAAAAAAACTACTTGCTAGATCTCGTTTAAACCAATTTTCGGTGGAAGTTTACATGGTAATGTACATCATATTTTTTTTTTAGTTTTATCAGTCTCTTATTTTAGAAGTTACAGGAGAGGGGGGGGCACACATTTTACGACTTTGGAAGTATCTCCCGAGCAAATTATTGAGTTTAGTAAAAAATTACATTAGGAACCTCAATATAGATATGCCACACGTATGGGTTTGATGAAAAAAATAATTAGTTTCAGTTCTAAGTATGGGGAAACCCCCAAAATTTATTGTTTTTTTTTCTATTTTTGTGTGAAAATCTTAATGCGGTTCACAGAATATATCTACTTACCAAGTTTCAACAGCATAGTCTTATAGTTACGGAAAAAAGTGGCAGTGACATACGGACGGACAGACAGACAGACATGACGAATCTATAAGGGTTCCGTTTGGCATTTGGCAACGGAACCCTAAAAACCGGCCAAGTGCCTTTACTCGCACACAAAGGGTTCCGTACCATTATTTATACAATGGGAGCGTCCTTTAATTTATTTAATTATTTATTTTTGAAGTGAATACACAACTAACTATCGTGTAAATATTTCAAGCGTCTACCTGTTGCTGTTATTAGTATTATTACTGATTGCTGATGCTTAGTGCTTTTATTCTCAGTCTACGTTAAATACACACTTGCACTTTTTACGAATTTAAAATGAATACCAATTCAGCGATTCTGATGCAGAAATTATAAACGTTTTAAACGATTTTGATACGTATTATTCAAGATCATACGTTGTGAGAGAAGATAATATAAAATAGGATGTAATTTTTTTTATTTTTATTTATATATTTCTTACATAACATCCGTCATTACAGGTAATCCCAATTCGACAGTGTAGTAATAGTAAATTGTTACACAAGGGTTGAAAGTCAGCCATTTCTGGCCGCCAATAGTTCGAGGGTGAAATGGTGACATTCACCCGACGTAAACACTCTACTTTTCATTTCGACTATGTATTTGGGGGCTGAATCACCCGCGTCCGTAGGATAACACCCTGTAATGAATCCCTACACGTGGACCCTGGGTGGTGCTAATCAGATGATACTCTGGTGGTAGGTTTCGACCGATGGCTTGTGACCACCCATCGAGCAAAGACGTACCGCCAAATAGCCTGGTGTTCCGGTACGATGTTCGGTGCAGCCATTCGGGAGGATGGGTCGAAGTAGCTGTTCCACTACAGGCTGACCGACCTGTTGCACTCTGCTATGGAGGCATCGGGATGCTGGCCTTGGAGGGTAGCGGGTTTCTAGGCACGGTGCACCGCTGGCCGACCGCAGGTAGATGGGGGCCCAAGTAGTATGTTAGCCACATATGAAAGGCTGCCTCACCAACTGTCGAAAAATCCCGGGATGCCCCATCGTGCCGGTTGGCGACCGGATGAGAGGGCCCGACGGACATTTCCGGGGGGGGGGGGCTCGGGCGTCCCCGCGGTCTCCAGTCTACGTTCTCAATGATGCCGTCCATCCAGAGTGTGCCTGCGGGTTGCCGGCCTGGAACCTCACTTCACTGCCATTCTCTCACCTATTCTTCACTCATCTCATCACATGACAAGGAACAAAAAGTGCAAAGTTCGACAGCGGCTGCACTCCCTCTCTCTCAAAGTGCACCTCACTAATATCCGAGGTCTGCACTCAAATCTCGTAGCAGTCTACCACCACCTCGAGACTGAGAAACCTGCACTCATGTTCCTTTCGGAGACGAAGATCGGATGTCCGGCAGACGTGTCGTACCTTCAATACCCAGGGTTCACTCTGGAGCACAACTTCAAACCACAAGCGGGCGTGTGTGTATACGCCCGCGACGACATCTGCTATCAGCGTCTCCGAAACCTTGATGATCCCAGGTTCTCTGCACTTTGGGTGATGGTCGATACAGGTATTGACAAAATTGTCTATGCCTGTGTCTATCGTTCGTATGGCGGGGACCAGGAGACAACCAAGCTCACGCAATACCTCAGTGAGGCGGCAGACACAGCTCAACAGCGGTACCCTTCAGCTCAGTTGGTGTTACTGGGGAACTTCAATGCCCACCACAGGGAGTGGCTTTTCCCAAACCAGTCAACCGACCACGCTGGGAGAGAGACTCGTAAGCTTTCATTAGCGTTAAATCTCACCCAGCTGGTCCAGCGGGCAACGATGGCACCGGATGTTGAGACGCACACAGCCAATTGCTTGGACCTTCTGCTGACAACTGATCCAGACGGCTACTCGGTGTCGATTTCTTCACCGCTGGGTAGTTCCGACCACTGTCTGGTGAAGTCTGTATCCGTCTACTCCCCGACCGACACTAGTCCCAGGGGCTCCCGTCGGATTTGGCGATACAGGTCAGCAGATTGGGATAAGATGCGATCCTTCTTTGCATCTTGCCCTTGGCAGCCTGCATGCTTCTCTTCTACTGATCCATCCGTCTGCGCGGACGCCGTGGTGGATGTTTTGCGGCAGGGAATGGAGTATTACATTCCGTTTTCTATCGTAGACATGTATGGCGGGGCTCAACCATGGTTTGGCGCCGAGTGCGGTCGTGCCGAAGCACTCAAGCATGCGGCTTACTTAGCTTGGGTTGATGCCCGCAACCGCGGGGCGGAGGACGTATCTCAAAAGAAGAGAGCCTTCAACAGGGCTGCCAAGTTTTGCAAGAAGACTTTGCGAAAGGCCCGCTTTGACCACATTAGCCGTATTGGAAACAAACTTGCATTGTATCCAGCGGGCAGTAAAGCGTTTTGGGCCCTAGCAAAGTCGGTTGAGTGCAACTTCTGCCGCCTCTCACTGCCTCCACTGCGGAAGCCTGACGGGACACTGGCCCACTCCGCTGAGGAAAGAGCTAATTTATTTGCTTCACTTTTTGCGGAGTCTTCGCGTCTAGACGACGAAGCCTCCTGCTCCTCCTGTCGGATGTGGGACGCGCATGACAGATATCAGCATCCGACAGCGGGATGTACGTAGGGTGCTAAGTAATCTGGACGTGAATAAGGCCAGTGGACCAATGGGGTTCCAGCAATAGTGCTCAGGACTTGTGCACCAGAGTTGTCTCCTATTTTGACACGCCTGTTTCGTCTCTTTTATGAGACCGGTCAAGTGCCGAAGGCTTGGAAGCAAGCCAACGTGCACCCTGTGCCCAAAAAGGGCAGCCGGGCGGATCCTGTCAATTACAGACCAATTTCGGTAACGTCCATACTCTGTAAGACTATGGAACGTGTACTGAATAAAAAGCTCCTGGCATACCTTGAAGCGAACGATCTCCTCAGTGATCGGCAATATGGCTTTCGCCAAAATCGTTCCACTGGGGACCTTCTTGTGTATGCCACCCACATTTGGAGTCAGGCCATCGAGAGGCACGGAGAGGCACTTGTCGTTTCTCTCGACATCTCGAAGGCTTTTGACAGGGTCTGGCACGATGGCCTAATTGGCAAGCTTCCGTCCTACGGCCTGCCCCCTGGCTTATGTGTCTGGATCACCGACTTCCTGGGGAATCGGTCTATCCAAGTGGTCGTTGACGGCTGCACTTCCAACCGATTAGCAATCAACGCTGGGGTCCCTCAGGGGTCGGTACTCTCGGCTACAGTATTCCTGTTGCACATAAACGACCTGCTCAAGCCCGGTACTTTTGGGTACGCAGACGACAGCACAGTAGTCGAGAGTTACGAGTCCAACCCCCGAGCCAGCGTGGGGGAGATCCGGTCTCTCCGAGAGGCTATGGTTGAGCGTTTGAATTTGTCCTTGAAAGCGGTCTCCGATTGGGGTGAGGCTAACTTGGTCAAATTCAACGCTACTAAGACTCAGGCGTGTCTTTTCTCCGCCAAGCGAAGTCAATTTCAGCCAAACCCCACATTCCGAAATGCATCCGTGCCGATAACCGGACCGCCTCGAGCTTCTTGGCGTTACTCTAACATCCACCCTCAATTTTGGATCTTACATTGAGGGTTAAGCTCAAGTGGCTGCAAAAAAGCTGGGCATACTGTCGAAAGTGCGACAGTACTTCACACCGGAACAGTTGCTCAACCTGTACCAAGCGCAGGTTCGATCCTGTATGGAGTACTGCTCGTATCTGTGTGATGGCTTAGCAAAATAACATCTAGAAGCGCTAGAGACAATAGAGAGACGGGCCAAGAGGCTCATTAACAACGATGCACTCGTCGAGAAAAGGCTACAGAGCCTTGAACATCGACGCAAAGTTGCAGGCCTATCGGTCTTTTATCGGATGCATTTCGGAGAGTGTGCGCTGGAATTGCACAACTTGATACCTCCAAGCCCTTTTCACCAACGAACGACCAGACGCACAGCGACGCTCCACCGCTACATGGTGGATTCCACTCATACGCACGAAACGTTTCGGCGACACATTTATTATCCGTACAGCTAAGGAATGGAATTGCCAGCCTGAGTCTGTGTTTCCGGAAAGCTAGAACCTTGGAATCTTCAAGTCTCGAGTGAATAGGTTCCTTCTAGGCAAACGTGATCCATCGTAGACCACATCGTCACTTACGATCAGGTGAGATAGAGGTCAAACGTGAGCCTATCACCCATAAAAAAAAATGTAAGGAAATTAAAATCACACACACATTAAATGCAACAGGTATATCGATTATCACTTGAAATTTAAAGTAAAATTAGATCAATTTGAAAATGGATTATTAACAACAGCTTTTGCCTGTTCTTCAATCTCATCGGGAGTTAAATTAATATCCATGTCACTGGAATCACTTTCCGAAATCATTTTAACCACAATTAACACAAGGTATTTATTTATATTTAATCTGGTTTCTCCGCTAATTATTTAGCAAACTTAAATTGTTTCTTTTTAATTCTGAAAAAAAAGTTATAATTCACGTATGTACATACTGCCAACATTAGAAAAGTTTTGAAAATCGAATCTATTGGTTACATTGTAATCAAGTATCTAGGCGGCCATATATAAAAAAAAACGTCATGATATCAAGGCGCAACTTAATTATCATGACTCCATGGCAAACCCTAAAATTTAGAAAAAATTACTTCCCGCCCTAGAGATGAAATAAGCTACTTTCCACCCGGCTATCTACCCATGAAAATTTAACTTTCCGAACAGGAGAGATGAAAAATTAAATCACTCATCTCAGTCATATCATCTCATATCATTAATATTATATTATAAGAAGCGGCGATAGCCCAGTGGCGTACGTAACGGACTGCTGAGACGAGGTCGATCCCCAGTCGCCCCGGGCACACACCTCTGACTTTTCGTAGTTATGTGTGCATTAATAAATGTTAATTATCACTCGCTTAATAATGTGCCCGGTTGATGGCAATAGGCTCGCCCCCTATTACATTGGGACCTTAACATAACTGGCGAATCGTGGGTGTGTAATACACCTCTGCCTACCCCTTCGGGGATACAGGCGTGAAGTTATGTTATGTTATGTAATATTATATTTCAATAGTAATAGTAATAATATTAATTTACTCATTATATAATAGCAATTTTAAATAATAATTATAAAATAATAATACAAATAAAATTCATTCATCGATTCCAAGTTGCCAGAGTTACTGAAAGAATACTGTATAAAATTAAGACAAATATAGTGCACCCAACAGCTAGGTATGTATACATATACAATATATAACAAAACTAGTGTCCGATCCGTGAGGCAGAAGTGAGTGAGAAGCATTGTTAAATTTCAGTGATACCTTTGTTACACAGAAATTATGAAATTCCTGTAATGTGTGTACAAAAACAATTGCTTATTTATTAGGAACATGAAAAGTAATATTGATAATGTTATCTCTTCTCAGAAATTATGCTTTGTCTCTATGAAATATTATGCTACAGGTTTGCATGCAAATGAGCGCAGGTGATTTTTGTTTTTTTTTTTTGTGGAACTGAATAGATTTTACGTACTAAGTTAATACTACAGATTAAATTTATGCAGAAATAAAAAAAAACATTTTTTTAACTGTATTTGTACTTACGGCCCTTAGTGGTCAAGGGGTCGGCCTTACGATCGAGAGATCTCGGGTTCGAATTCTCGCCATTACACTATCGACATGAACGCACTCCTAACACAAGCAATTTAGCTTAGCTGACGGGGTTAGAGGGAATGTTAGTAATCTCGGTTACTAGTACTCTTCACTACATAGTATTAAACAAAGTCGCTTTCTCTGTCCCTATATCTCTATGTATGCTTAATCTTTAAAACTACGCAACGGATTTTGATGCGGTTTTTTTTAATGGATAGAGTGATTGAAGAGGAAGGTTTATTTGTATAATAACATCCATTGCACCCGTGCGAAGTCGGGGCGGGTCGCTAGTTTTGAATAATACAAAAATAAATTATCATTGTTACTTAATGACCTAACTAAAAAAAGATATTTGATTCCTGAAAATCGGATCGGTATCGTTGCACCGGATGTAAAATACTGTATGGTACGGGTTGGATTCGACTAGTAACAAGTAACCTAGACTAATGGGGGTTATCAAAGTAATAACTCTAGTGTTATTGTGTTGTAATCAAACAAATGTAATCAACTCACCAGTCACAAATACACTAAAAAAAGTTGCAAGCCACCAGGCCGCTTTCGTTGACTTTGGCGAAAACATGTGTCTTTTGGTCATCAGTCTGTAACAAACAAAATATCATTAAATAATAGACTCGTAGAAATAGAAGAGAGAGATTTATAAGGCGGGGGTGAATAAGTAATTCAGTAAAGGGCAAACAAGGTATACGTACGTCAATCAGATCGAGGACGTTTTTAGAAAAGGGAAGGTTAAGAGTACCCGCAACCATCGTGCGTGTATAAAAACAATTATAAAAGTAACAGAACCGAAAGGCATATGCCAGGATCGTAACTACTGGAAAGATATTGTCTCTGCCTACTAAAATTGGAACGAAGCGAGACTATATGTATTTATGTATGTACTTGTGGAGTCCCGGGGTCGGACTGTAACTAGAGGAACCAATGAGTAAACTAAGATTTGTGAACAAGGTAATTTATTAGAGTGTATGACCGACACGCAGCCCGACAAGCCCGAGACTGGGCCTTCGTTGCAATTTAATACAATATTTGCTTACTTAGCAGGTACAGTACAGCTGTGTCCTCACAGTACGTAAAGCTGTGTCCCCACAGTATTCCCCCCTTTAAAAATTTTTACATTACAAAGGTAAAAATATTATTATTTAGTTAGCTATTTCATAATACACAACAATTATCTTAATTATAAATTTCCTACCAAAATCATGGTCACCCTATTCGGTTCTGATACATTTACAATTTGTCCTGAAAAAATTATGGTCACCCTATCATTACATTTATTTTGTAATGCATTGTTCGTTGCACTTTTATACAGTTAGTCAAAAGAATGTGCTGATGCTACGCATTTGATGAAATACACAGTCGTATGAACTAAAATAAGCTATGTTACATTGTGTACTACTATTGTAGCAAAATGTATGAAAAGAATTTGTTTAAACATTTTTACATATTACAGACATTAATTATTTTTTTTACAATATTCACAAAAAATAATTAATAAATCAATATAAAATATTCATATATAGAGTTTTATATATTTATAACAAATTATAATAATCGTTGTCTATTGACAAGTACAGTCGCAAATCATTCCTAGTACTACAGTTTTACGTCAGAAATCGGACAGGTTGCTTAACGATTCTTCCACAGCGTGTGGTGCGACCGTTAAGCGATTCGCGATTTGGAACTTCAGTATCTGTTCGAGTATTGATATCTGTATTTTCACTAAAACAATATGCTGGTTTCAATCTGTCAATAGATATGTTAACCTTACGACCTAATACCTGAATTTTGTATACCTTATTTTTTTATCCAACACACGATATGGACCGTCGTACGTTGGCTGTAAAGGCTTACGAATCGCGTCATGTCTGACAAATACATATTCACAAGTTTCTAAGTCTGGATGAACAAATATTTTTAAGTTGCTATTATGATTAAACATTGATTTTTGAAAATTCTGTATCGTTTTTCTTAATTGGTCTACGTATTCCCAAGCGTCATCAATTTTTGTCTGCTTTTCGCTATCATAAAAATCTGCGGGAAGACGTAGAGTAGTTCCGTATGTCATTTCCGCTGCGCTTATACCGTTCTCACTCCTCGCTGCAGTTCTGAGACCTAATAGTACAGTTGGTAACTCTTGTACCCATGAGTGTGCTACTGTATTACATAAGCGAGCGGTTAATGCAGCTTTCAGACATCTATGCCAACGTTCTACTATACCGTTGCTTTGTGGTCTATAAGGAGTAGTCCGTATTTTATCTATCCCTAGTAATTTCATTAAGGATGAAAATAGTTGACTTTCAAATTGGCGTCCTTGATCACTGGTCAGCCTTTTTGGGCAACCAAAACGGGATATCCAACCTTCGTATATGACTTTAGCTACCGTTTCCGCGGTCATGTCTATCGTAGGAAAACATTCAGGCCAACGTGTGCCTCTATCTATCATAGTGACACAATATCTAAACCCTTCTTCCGAAGTCCGTAAAGGTCCAATTATATCGACATGAATTTGTTCAAATCTGTCACATGGTGGAAAAGAGCTTAATGCAGATGTGGTATGCCGGCTAACCTTAGCACGTTGACATTCTATGCATCTCTTTGCCCATTGTCCTACATCGCGATTCATGCTAGGCCAATAAAAACGATCCTGCACTAATTTACGTGAAGTTCTTATACCGGGATGGCTTAAATTATGAATAGAGTTAAAAGCAATGCGTCTAAAACTCTCAGTTAAATACGGTCTAACCTTATCCTTAGTAATGTTACAGTATATATATTTTTGACAACCGGGAATCAAGATCTTCTTAAGTCTAACCTTATCATCGTTAGTGTTTGTTAGTCCTAAAATATAAGTATCGACTTCTTGCGCGTGGGCGAGCTCCTCGTAATTAATAACTGTGGGACATTCTACGGTCGCTACGCGGGATAAGGTGTCAGCAACAATGTTATCTTTGCCGTTGATGTGTCTTATGTCGGTTGTGAATTCACTGATATAGACTAATTGACGTGTTCTCCTAGGCGTTTCATTTTCGTTGTTACCTTTTGAGTATGCGAAAGCTAAAGGCTTGTGGTCAGAATATACAATCAATTGCCGTCCTTCTACCATATATTTAAAATGCCGAATTGCTAAATAGATTGCCAATAATTCGCGATCGTACGTGCTGTATTTGCGCTCAGTTTTTGACAAACTTTTGGAAAAATAGCCTAACGGTGTCCACGTGTTGTTTATAAATTGCTGTAATACTGCACCAACACACGTGTCCGAGGCGTCCGTCATTAATGCTATCTCTGCATCCGGTACTGGGTGGGCAAGCGTCGCTGCATTGCGCAAGCTCAACTTACAATTCTCGAAAGCTTGGTCAGCGTTCGAGTCCCAGACTATAGGTGTCTTATCTTTCTTTTTCGAGTTATGTATATAACTATTTAAAATTGACTGTGAAATAGTTGCATTAGGAATATGTGAACGATAAAAGTTTACCATGCCCAAAAATCGTCTTAGTTGCTCGATGGTTTGGGGTTTCGGAAAGTTTACTATCGCTTCCACCTTGTCATCCAAAGGACAAATTCCTTCTGATGTGACATGATACCCTACAAAGTCTATTTCCGGTTTACCGAAAGAGCATTTAGCTATATTAATGGTTATGCCATATTTACTAAATTGCTGAAATAATGCTTCAAGGTGTTTCCGATGACTTATATCGTCTAAACTTGCTATGATTACGTCATCGACGAAACTGAATATGCTGTCCCTACAATCGTCATCTAAGCCTTGCAATATTGTATGTTGCATGAATCTGGAAAAAGTCGCCGATGAATTCCGCAAACCCATGGACATTCGAGGAAATTCCCATAGCCCAAAACTTGTTATTATTGCAGTCTTTTCAACGTCGTCCGGATGCACAGGAATACAAAAATATGCTTTGTTAATATCTATCTTAGAAAACACTTTCTTACCTGCCAGATTGTAGGTGAAATCCGTCATTCGAGGGATTGGGTACCTGTCTGGCTTCGTCACCGCGTTCAACTTCCTGTAGTCACCGCATGGACGTATCTCTCCGTTCTTTTTGGGAACGACGTGCAGAGGACTGGCCCATGGACTTTTGGACGGTCTGCATATGCCGAGTTCCTGCATCATACAAAATTCATCCCTAACCTTCCTATACCTATCCGGTGCTAGTGGTCTAGCCCGAGCATATACTGGAGGTCCAAATGTCTCAATGTGATGAAAAATTCCATGACTTGGTACTTCCTTATAGGATACAAGTTTTGTTAGGTCTTTATATTTACACAATAAATCATGATAAGGATGATTATCATTCACAGATTTCACAGTAGGTTGACATGATTTCACAATAGAGGCTATAGAATTCATCTTAGTTAAACTATCAATTAACTTACGTGAGGCCAAGTCCACTACAATACCGTGATGAGCCAAAAAATCTGCACCTAATATCGGTTGTGTAATGTCCGCTATCACAAATGACCACGTATACGGTCTACGTAAATTTATATTCAATTTCAGCGTTTTAAGTCCGAATGTTCGAATTTCTGTACCATTTGCCGCATACAGTTTGTAATCGCTATCACCACACATATTCCGCTTCACCTTAGATACAGGTATAACCGAGACGTTTGCACCAGTGTCCACCAAAAATCGCATACCACTATTACAGTCAGTAATGCACAGACGGTTTGCAGGTGAAACTGCGCAGACACCCGTCGCTGTCTGCACGAATCCTAGTTTTTTTCTTGTGCCTTAGGTTTGTATGCACACGGTTTCAAACATTTAGTGGCTTTTTCCTTATAGCGAAAATGATAAAAACATTGCCAATTGGGATTACTCCTCTTCCTAGACTGCGATTTTCCGCCGCGATTTCCGTCATGCGATGATCTCGACCTTGATCTCGACCTTTCCAAATTTTGTAAGCGTTTCGTCAACTGATTGATTTGGTCGCGTAGGTCATTCTTCATGCTTGTACTAGAGTTAGAGACTTCTGCTATTTCGCCAGCCCGCGTGGATTCTATGATCTTATCTGCCATTTCTGCAAGTTTCTCCATATTAACCACCTCACTAGCTGTCAAAATGGCCCGTACTGCTGATGGTAGATGTCCAACCCAGAGCATACGTAATGTTTCCTCGTTGAACTTATTTCTCGCCAGTTCTCGCATTTTTCTAAGAAGCTGGGAAGGCTTTTGGTCACCTAATTCCTGCTCCTTTAGAAGTTTCTGCACCTGACGCATCTCGGATTCTTCATATACAGTTAATAACCTCTCCTTAAGCGTTCTGTATTTGTCAACGGCAGGCGGATCCAACACAATATCGCTCACTTGTCCTATGTTTTCCTTACTCAATTTTGCTATCGTGAGATTGTATTTAGTCTCGTCGGATAATTTTTGATTAGCCAAAACTGCTTCATATTGCACAAACCATAAACGTGGTGCATCTCTCCAAAATTCTGGAATTCTCGACGACACCGTAATTTGAGCCATTGTGTTTCCCTCTTGCTCACTCTTAACGCTTGATGTTCCTTCAGTGGCTGAGTTGTTGAGAGCCATATTTTTCTTATTTCACTTCTTGATAATAACACAGATAATATTACTAGTATACCGGTCCAAAATGTGTTCACTTTGATGGTTCGGGGTCACCAATGTGGAGTCTCGGGCTTGTCGGGCTGCGTGTCGGTCATACACTCTAATAAATTACCTTGTTCACAAATCTTAGTTTACTCATTGGTTCCTCTAGTTACAGTCCGACCCCGGGACTCCACATACTAGCTGACCCGACAAACTTCGTTCCGCCTTAGATTCAAGTTATGTTAGTTACCTTATTATCAGCTGAATGCACAGTATTCCGAGGGGGCCATCTCAAAGCTGTAGATAGCCCAGGGTTAAAGGGAAACTATAGGCGAAGACAAATCTATAAATTTTTTAAATCATGAAAATCGTTTCCCTCTTTCTCGAGTTGTCTGGGGTCATCACTAACACGAAACACGACATTTATATATATATATAAATGTCGTTTATCTATATATATATTAGCCGCGGTAGCCTAGTGGTATGGGTAATGGACTGCTGAGACGAGGTCTCGGGTTCGATCGCAGGTTTTACCATGGCACACACCAATGACTTTTCGATGCTTTTCGAAGTTATGTGTGTATTTATCGCAGGTTTATAAGTGCCCGGTTAATGGCAATAGGCTCGCCACCTCTTACATTGGGACCTTAACATAAACTGGCGAAATGTGGGTGCTAGCACCTCTGCCTACCCCTTCGGGGATATAGGCGTGAGTTTATGTTATGTTATATATATATATATATATATCAAATGTGTGTAAAAGAGAAATATTCTATATGTGGGAAATTATTCTACTACGATTTATTCCAACCACATCCACAATGCTCAAACTAAAAAAATACTTTAATATTATTATGGTACTACTTCCAGCATTTTTGTGAGACGCTAAAACACTATAGTAATCTGGAAGTGATATTTTCCATCTAACTTTGTCTCTAAAGAGCTTTTGTGATTTACGTTATATTGAAGTGCACTGTTTGAAAGAGGGGGAGTGAGAATTATCCTCGAGCGGCCTTCATTATAATGCTTGTTACAAATCTTGAAATAGTGTGACGCCTCGAAAATGATACTGCTGATACATAAATAAAATTATGAATTTAAAAACACTTTTAAAACAAGGTTTCTAGTAAGTGCATAACAAAACAAATTTAATGAGCCCAAAGGTGACGGGGATTATCTTATTTAGTTCAGTCCTACCGTCTCCATCTTCAGACCCTTTTTAGGGTTCCGTTGCCAAATGGCAAAAACGGAACCCTTATAGATTCGTCATGTCCGTCTGTCTGTCCGTCCGTATGTCACAGTCACTTTTTTACTAAACTATAAGATCTATGCTGTTGAAACTTGGTAAGTAGATGTGTTCTGTGAACCGCATTAAGATTTTCAAACAAAAATAGAAAAAAAAACAATAACTTTGGGGGTTCCCATACTTAGAACTGAAAATGGATAGGTCTTCAAAAATGATATTGAGGTTTCTAATATCATTTCTAAACTGATTAGTTTGCGCGAGAGACACTTGCAAAGTGGTAAAATGTGTCCCCCTCCCCCTGTAACTTCTAAAATAAGAGAATGATAAAACTAAAAAAAATATATGATGTACATTACCATGTAAATTTCCAACGAAAATTGGTTTGAATGAGATCTAGTAAGTAGTATTTTTATTGAGCTGAGTGAGACGAAGTCGAGCGAAAGCTCCTCATACCAGACTTCAGGATTTTCTTTGTCACAGGTCTCCTCCTAAACTACTAATCCAATCAGAACCAAATTTGGCATAATTAAAGAGGTCAATCAGAGGAAGGTTTATGGATATATTTTGAAAAAAATAATGCTACCACAGAGGAATGATCACCGTTAAAAAAATTCCAGATGGAATTACATAATAACCACTCGAGACACTGTGACCAAACTTTACACGCTCAGAAAGCATGTCCAGAGTTGTGATTTTCAAAAAGAATTTTCAAAATCGGACTTGCCACGGAGGAATGATCACTGTTCAAAATTTTCAAAATCTGATTCACGATGTCTCACTCAGCTCAACATTCCAAGCAGCGATTCGCCTTGCAGACCTAGTTTTTTTAATACGTCATCAATCGTAAACCCGAGATGGCGTGGCCTTAAGGTGACCCCATGAGGCATTTCCTCACAAAGTAACGTCCCATGAAATAAGTACAGCAACCTCCCCTCTCACAATCGCAGTCCTCACGAATTATTTCACTTTATCGATAGTTAGGTTACCCCAACCATGTAGCAATGTTACGGTCTTTATGTTGAACACATTCATAACTAACCGTATCTCAAAGTTAGACAGCCGATTGAACCATACTGAGTTAGGCTAAAATGAATTCGACATTACAGCTCGAACGGGGAAATATATGATCCACCTTACAGAAAACCGCAGCTAAATAACACTACTTGTAATATAAATACTTATTCATCCAAAAGTATAAATACCTTTTTCCTTCCCATTAATTTTATGTAGTTGGAGAGCGCAAATTAATACTCATAGTAAAACAAGCAAGACTTCGTAAACATACTGTTATATAATTATGAAATCGGGTAGTGTATTTTGTAACAATATTAAAAAAGGTATATTAAAAAAACGCGCGAGCATGTGATCTACCAACGAGCTAACCTTAAACCAACCACCTCGCGCTCAACTCAGATGTACAGGTACAGGCGTCATAGTTCCCGTACAATAATGAGCGGGTACGTGAAGAAAAAATAATATACAAGCACCGACATTTTAATACGCGGCAAAAATATCAAAATATAAATATTTAACGATTAAACTAAACAGAGGGTTTCGTTTATAATAATTATATTTACGGGGATTAACGCGATCACTTATTTAAAGGTATTACATACCTCTGGTTTGCCTGACGTTTCGACCAGGTTGCACTGGCCGTGGTCACAGGCTGACTGGCTCAGCGTTGCACGCCCTCCGTCGTCGAATCCGTGAAGTAGAAGATTCCTCTTCCACCCGCACATTTTTGATATTGTTGAGATTTTTGTTTCGCCATGTACCGTCACATACTACACTAACAGTGTCCCTATTCTGTAAGCAAACCGATGTGTTCCTATTCTGGTGTTTATCCGACTGCGCAGAAAAGCGAGGTGGTATGTTTTTTAACACTGGATTCCACGCTGTAGATAATTTAAAACCATCTTCCCGATTGAATGTTTTATGTTTTTTAATCTCAATCGCTTCACGTACAACTCTTGAGTAAAAGTGACGTTCGGTGGAGAGGACTTGCGTGCGGTGAAATTCAATCCAGTGGTTGATGCCTGCATCGAGTGCATGTTCTGCAATCGCCGATTTGCTCGTCTGTCGGTTCTTCACAGCAGCGATATGTTCTTTGACCCTTTCAGCAATAGTCCGCTTCGTTTGGCCTATGTAGGAACTTCCGCAGCTGCAGTCTATTTTATAAACACCTGGAGTTTGTAGTGGCAATATATCCTTCGGTGTGCCAACGATGTTGTGTACCTTTATGCCTGGTGTGTATACTGTCGGAATAGAGTATTTCTTTAACACGGACCCGATCTTATCCGTAACTCCCTTGACATAAGGCATATAGGCTGGTTGTCTGTTTACTTCTGGATACTTGCGTCTTCTTTTCGGTTGCTTTCGTCCTCCATTCACTTGATATCCGTTACTTTTTAGTACCTCCTGAACATGTTCTAGCTCCCGGTCTAAATGTTCAGGGTCACAGAGATCGTAAGCTCTGTTCTTGAGTGAAGTCATAACAGATTGCAAGTGCCGTGGATGGTGATGAGACGTGGCGTGTAGGTATCTATCCGTATGAGTATCCCCGTAAATATAATTATTATATCATGGAACGCGAAAGTTTAAAAGGGTTTCGTTTAGTTTTCAGTACAAAGGACAGAAATCAGTATTCACTATATAACATAGAACGCCTCTATAAGAAACATTGGAGTACTACTACTCAGCACAAAGAATACGACAAAGTGTGATTTCAGTTGTGATCTTTAGTAGTGTGAAGGATGTAATCTATGGTGAAGGTAAGAATTGAGCCGATTTAGGTTTTCTGCTGCGCGTCTCAAGTGAGTTCTGTTTTCACGATTTCTACCTCATACACTTTTGTTTCTAAACTATTGTTTCTTTTTATTTCGTAGTAGTATTTAGTAGTAGTTGCTATTTGTTGTACTTTCAAAACGTCGAACTTAGATGAATAAAATGTTGTATTGAGAAAAAGGCAGGTCAAAAGCACTCAATACTGACGGGCATTTATTATATTAAATGTTTAATGATAGTAGAGGAAGCTCGTGGAGTATGTAAGGATATAATCAGATGGCAGGCTGTTGTCTCTGCCCACCCCGGATGGAAAAAGTCGTGAGTACATGTATGTACCTATATATGAACAAAATTCAAAGTTACACGGTCTAAGAGTTCGATGATACATTACAGCAAGATTATTCTCTTCCCAAACTAGCAATCCTTAAGAACAGCCTCGAGTCATCAGGAAATTAATACCAGGTAGCCGCACAATCACCAGTCAATATTCGATTTTTCGGTGAACATAATTAAGTACAAGCCGGACAGGATGCAACTCACGACAAACGAAACAAACGAACACAGTGAACTAAAATGAGCTAGGGCAAAATAGATTTACGGGGTTATATGAATGTATTTGATTTCGAAGAAAAATGATTTCGATTTTGCTTTAATGAATGGTATATTGTATTATTTTGTTCCATACTACCTATAGACTACAACAATGAACTGTGTCCAGGAACACCACCATCCACCATGCATAGCATTATAATCAGTCATGTGTATGTCGGGCAATACAAGCCTGTGGTGCCGCCCGGACTGAATAAAAATTACCTCCACAAAGAACTAGCTATAGTCTAAAAACACTACTTGCTTAGAATGGCATTTCTGATGGCGACTGAGGTAACTAGAATTCCTTGGGAATGGGAAGTGGGGATACACCATCAGGCCTTGTTTACAGAGAACCTCAGTTAAATAACACTTCTTGTTTAGTATTGTAGTACTCTTTGGGAGAGGGGCGATGTTACAGCATCATTTTACATAATTTACACCTTTTCTCTTGAATGGGAAACGTTACTTCAAATATCACGGCAAAATTACCACAATAATATTTAACACCCAAAATTTGATGACATCGTTATAATGCCCGAGTAAATCTAACCATCGCTCACAAAACATTATCTTCACAAAATAACAGGAAAGGGATCAACAAAGAGGATCTCTCAAAGGAAATGAGTGCTCATTCCAACTCTTATAATTTGAGTTTTATTGGAAATAATGATTTTTTAAAACTCACCCGTTTTAAAAAATCATTCTAATTTTAAACAGAATAACACGTAGCAGATTTGGTCGTTACGGTGTATACCTATATTTCACTTATATTAAATATTACACTTTTTAATGCCGATATGGTATGAATGTATGCTTCTTCTCCTTCATTTGTTCACAAAACTTTAAAGGCGTCATTACCGCAAGTACTTGAAGTTTTATACATTCAGACTTGGCCTTGGTGGCAACCGTTGAGTTAACAGGGCTAAAATTTTAATAGTCTGATGCCTTTCTTTACCAATAATTCAGTAAAACATTTTTTTTTAAAGTTAACGAATATAGGCTTTTTTTTTAACGTACGGAAATCCCTTCGGAACCCCCCCGCCGGCCAGCGGAGTGTAAACGTATTGCGTTTAAATAATTTATATTAGAAGGAATATTGACTATATAAAACAAACTATAATTTACGGCAGCTATATGCGAAGAAGTTTCAAAAGAGTATACAATTGAATGTTTCTTGTGTTTAAAAATAAAGTTAAGTTGTTTAGTTAAGTTAAATGACAGTAAAGTTTCGAATATCAAATATTCTAAACTTTACTGTCATTCAGATTAAGTTTTTGACCATATCAAAAATGTTCTGTTATAAGTGTGCAGCAATGCTACACACACTCGCATAACGTGATTATACGTGCCCACGCCTCTCTCGTCCCTACATTCAGTCCGACTATGTCACAGTGGAAGAGTGCGCGCGTTCCATCAGCACGGGAGCAGTGAATCGGAATTTCCGTTGGCAAAAAAAAACATGGAAGGTATTTAGTTGGTTTTTATTTTATTGTTACTTCGTTGTAAACTATACTATTACACTATGATATATTAAACATTTGGTGTTTTATGTGTTATTTCGGTTGTTTTAGATGGATAAACGCAAGACAAATATATGAGTATCTTTGAAGATTCCGATGACTTAACCGCAGCTGTCCTGTTCCAAGATGACGAAGGTGACTTTGGATCGGATCAAGATTATGACCCACAAGGAGACATCAGATAGTGAAAGTTATCATACTAATAATTTTCGCACGAAATCGATAACACGTCGAACGTCATTATTATACGTTGTGTCTGAAACATCTTTTATTAGTTGTACTTGTCATGACAAACCGCATGCATACGATAACGTGATAAAACGTTTCTGTCATTTATCTTCATATTATTTAATGCCCTGCAACACTAAGTATGTAAACGTCGAATTCGGTTTTATGGAAATCTACACTGAAATGATGGGTAACAGTACGGTCAGGAAAAACTGCCAAATCGAAAGAAAAGCAGTACATACATACAAACAGTATAGGTAGATTATAATACAGCCTTCTAAAATATACTTTTTGAAATTCAAATTACCTCGCTCACATTGACACTTTTAAGAAGTATCCTAAGTTACAGTATGCCCAGGTTTGTATTGCCCGACATATACATGAATGATTATAATGCTATGCATGGTGGATGGTGGTGTTCCTGGACACAGTTCTTTGTTGTAGTCTATAGGTAGTATGGAACAAAATAATACAATATACCATTCACTAAAGCAAAATCTAAATCATTTTTCTTCGAAATCAAATACATTCATATAACCCCGTAAAGTATACACAAAATATCCAAAAAAAACTCTTCTATTTGGCTGCTCAAAGTTGGCTACGAAGGAAATGAAGCTATCACGGAGCAGACTTTGATTGGCATATGACTAATATACACATTAACTCACTCAGATTAAGTAAGTTTATATGAAATGGATATAAAAATAATGAATATTACAATTTTTGTTGCAGTAAAGTAACAATATTTTAATTCGAGTAAGGGAACATACAACAAATGAATTTTATCTAGGAAGATTATGTTCTGTTATTAGTATAATATTAACTATACAATCTGCAAGCAAAGGTGGAAGGATTAAGAAAAAAGACCATAGCGCTGATCACATCCCCGTTTATTGCAAAGTAGTCAATAAGTAGTGACATTATTTTCTTTTTTCCAGAAGTTTACAGTCACAGTTGACGATTAAAATTAAACATTTTACCCAAGTTGTATACATATTTAATAACTTAACCCTGCCTTTTAAACAAAGTGAAAACTGTATCTTCAGAGACAGTGGTGTTCCACATTTGAAATTCAAATTTATTCGTTATGTTCGTGTTCGTTATGTTCGTTCAATAGTGTTGTTACCGCAGTTCAAATCTGTGATTTCATTATGTTTTGTGGTAGATATTTTATAGGTTTGTAAGTCTATCATGACCATAATCTGTCGGAAATTAATTAAAATAATCGGATCCTTTAACTTTATTTACTACTTGTACGATATACTGTAATAAACACTATACTTGTTTCATTACCTAGTAATTAACTAATAATGATACCTTACCTAAACATCAAATGCTTTTTGGTTCGAAACAAAGAGGGCAACCAGTTTTCATAAACGTTCGCGTGCGCGGTCACAGCGCGTCAGACCCACAAGATTCAATTACGCGCGGGCTGACATAGCGTCACAAGTTTAAATGGAACTGCCTGCAATCTGCAATAATGCAGCTTAACATACAATTTATAGAAAATAGTGATTTGTAAGTATAGAAAGATTCATTAGCATTTTAGTGGAATACGGATATACTCTCCCGGACTCCCCCTATACAAAGATTTCACAGAAAATAATATATTATATTATACACACGGTTACCATTAAATTATTAAAGAAAATTATAAAACAACTAAGTATGCGTTTTACCTAAGAACAGGATAATTAAAATATCTCTTTATTGTACACCAAGGACATTAAAAACCCGAATCCGAAATACATTTTGTGGTACATACAATTAGCGGCCTTGTCGCTCTGAGGCAATCTCTTACAGGCAATCATAGGATGGAGAGTAATATAGAGGAGAAAGAAAATATAAAGCATGTGCTTAAAGTTATCGCGCTTGCGATAACTTTAAGCACATGCATTTTTAGGGTTCCGTAGCCAAAAGGCTAAAAACGGAACCCTTATAGATTCGTCATGTCTGTCCGTTCGTATGTCACAGCCACTTTTTTCCGAAACTATAAGCACTATGCTGTTGAAACTTGGTAAGTAGATGTATTCTGTGAACCGCATTAAGATTTTCACACAAAAATAGTAAAAAAAAAACAATAAAATAAATAAAACTGAAACTCGTTTTTTTTTCTCAAACCCATACGTGTAGTAGGTATCTATGGATAAGTCTTCAAAAATGATATTGAGGTTTCTAATATCTTTTTTTTTCTAAACTGAATAGTTTGCGCAAGAGACACTTCCAAAGTGGTAAAATGTGTCTCCCCGTAACTTCTAAAATAAGATAATGATACATACATATGCACCTACATACTTTGTACATACTCTTTTTTAGGATGTAAATATTTTACTTTAAAATTATAAATTATTTTAGCAAATATAATATGCATATTTTTAATTAGAGAAAATAAAATAAGGAATTTATGGAGGATAAATCACTGTAATAAAAACAATATCATTGTAATAAAAAAAAATGATAAAACTAAAAAAATATATGATGTACTTACCATGTAAACTTCCATTTTTGTGTATATCGAAGAGCTTTTTAAAATAATAAAATGAATATTTACTTGTAAGTAATTAATACAGTTTTTAGTCTTTACGTATTCTACTCAATAGTCCTGAAGATATCAGGCAATACTTAAATCAATCGGATCTAAAAGCTATATTCTTAGTTGCAACGCATAGCACAGAGTAATATGAAAACATGGAAATATTTATTATAAAATAAAAACTGACGATGTTACAAATTAAACTTTGAAATAACATCTCTATAAAGTTCAATTATTGTTATATTTTTTGAACCAATAGTTACTTCGCCGCAAATGGATGCACAGCAATCAGTAAACATGGGTCAAAGAATAAATATCCTGTGAGGGGGTTATCTACGGGAAACTAATTACAGTCCTAGCGGTATTGATGGCACACTACCTAACCCGGGATCAATGTAAATTATCCCTTAATGAAACCCAAAATGCTATTGTAATTTCACTTTAGATTTTTCGTTATTTTATTTTAACCTAACTTAAAAAATACATTTTTGGTGAAGTTAATGCTCGTTGACTCTTATTATTTTTTTCCTCCCGATGCTCCATTAGTCAATTTCTGTGAAGGCTCACTGAACTTGGACATCGTTTGTTTAAAAACTCCAAAAATTTATCTGATTATTCGAACAAGAATAATTATTTCAAGATAGCAAAGCAGCAAAAATAGCAAGCAGCGTCTCTAAATCTCAAAGTTTTGAGGTCATAGAATCGTATGTATGCCAAAGCATATGCCTAACATCCGATTTTAGCAGGAGAGGGTAGAATTAATTAAAAGAGTATATAGCAATACTTGCCATGGTTGAGGCGATGAAATACTGCCAAAGATATAACATCCCTAAACCACTGTGCTATATGAAATGACTAATAATTCATGAAGGCCATACATTAGAATCAATCACTGCAGACAGAACTACTTGATCCTATATAGGCCACATTTTACAAAATAGCTTTAATTAATAAATCTATATGTACGGTTCAAGACGCTTACATTTTATGTTACGCTGGAGATTTTACTTGGGAATATAGTTTGAAGACGAGTTCATTGATCCCTGTTATGGTCTCTATCCCTCTCGCACACCGCCTAAAATTGCCATGATAAGTACAAAGCATCCCAATCCAAAATTGTCAAAGTCAAAGTTAAACAAAAGCAGAGTTCTTTTCAGCTTCGTTTTGATCGTAGTTAAGATTTATGAAATTCACAGAACACCGTACATGTAAATTATTATTAATTGAGTGTTCTCTATAAAGGTCAGTAAAAAAATGATACGTATATAATAGCCTTTCACTTCTTTGAATGTGGTTGCCTGTCATTTTAATAATGAGGCAACACTGATTGACAAAAAATCTGCCACAATTGTAAGGTGACCAACCGTTCCGTATTCTGCGGGACAGTCCCACAGTGGAACTAATTCCCCACATTACAATAAATTAATCATTAGTCGATTTCGTAAAATGTTAAATAACGTCTATAATATCCAGTAAGTTACACATAGTACAAACAAATTACAAAAAAGATACACTGCATACCACAGAGATACGCATGCCTGAAATAAAATTACGAATTAATATGTGTTTCATTATAGTTTGCCAAAATTTTAAGAGAAACTAATCTCTAAACGAAACGAATTGATTTCTCTCAATTTCTTTTCCTGGCCCCTGTGTGTTTAGATTCACAATAAAACCGGCTTGATGGTGCTACAATCAGGTTCTAGGAGTTATTTGTTTATTTTCTTTACTTAAACAATTTCAGTTAGGCACGCTAGTTAGGAATAAGCTTCTTCCGCTTAAAAAATAACTGATTTAAAAAATTTCCGTTTTTCATTATGAATAAATAAACTTTTGTAAGATTTATATGCCTTTCCTTGTGTTCTTTACAGTTTTCGGAAGGTGTAGCTGCTTCTGCCAAGGTCGGAGTAAAAAACCCGTCTGGCCAGCGTGGTAACAGTAGGCTATGACTCTCTCATAAACAGAAGTGACGATAAAAGGCCGAATAACGGGACCGCCGGGAATTAGTCCCGGCGACCCCAACTACGGTAGCGGTTGCGGTAACGGTGGGACGGGGGGGTGCTAAGAATCTCCGATCAGAGAAGATGCGGCTTTTGTAATATCGACAGCGAGGCTAGGCCATGACGAAAAGTTGCGCAGCGGGTTATGGAGCGAGCTATGCTTGGGTTATTTTTGAAGGATAAAAATAGTAATGAGGTCATCAAACAAAGAACTTGAATTACCGATATAGCTCATAGGAGAAGCAAGTTGAAGTGGCAATGGGCTGGCCGAAGGACCAATGGCTGGAATAGCAAACGAGTCTTAGAGTGCCGACTGCGACGACTCCCAGCAAGATGGACAGACGATCTGAAAAAGGTAGCTGGGATAGACTGGATCCGCAAGGCGGAGGATCGGGGAGAGGCCTATGTCCAGCAGTGGACTACAATAGATTAATGGTTTTTTTTTTGTATACTACTAAGGTGGCAGACAAGCACACGGCCCACCTGATGGGAAGCGGTTACCGCGGCCTATGGACGTGTGCACCACCAGTGGCGTTACACTCGCGCTGCCGACCCTGTAAAGGAAAGGGGATGGGAAAGGAGTTTGGGAGGGGATGGGAAAGGATTTTGGGAGGGGATGGGGAAGGAGTTTGGGCTCCGGCACTCTCACTCACCAAACGGAACGCAACAGTTCAAATACTGTTACTTGGCGTCGATATTCTGTGATCTGTGGTGCTTCCCCGATCGAGTCGGCCCATTCATGCAACGGCCAAAATGACTGTTGCTTGACTCTACCACTCTTGATTGACTGATTATATACTCAATGATAACTCCGGTTCATCCAAACGAGTAGAACACTTGAATGGCTGAGTGATTTGTCTGTCAGCTTCTCAAACTTCAATTCGATCGTAGACTCATGAGATACCATTTAGTTAGCTGCTTCGAAGTATGTGAAATGAATAAAATATTTTTGGTATATAAGGTCTCTTTTTTTAAATTAAATCATTTTTCTAACAGTATTATAAAAGTGAAAGATTGTTGAGGATGAATAGATGTTTGTTACTCATTTATACAAAATCGGAAACAGATCTAGATGAAATTTAACACAGAGATGGATTACACTGTGTTAAAATCAAGGTTTGCTTGTTTATTTGTTATTATTTAAAGCACTACTGTACTAACTTAAAAGTTTTCATCACCAAATTGAAAAGCGCAGTGTTTTGTTTTTAAATAATAAGTAGGTACCAGGTACGAGTTCCGAGATTTTTTATAAATTAAGAATTTAAAGCCATTATTCAATCCAACTTATTTCCACTTACAAACATGTTCATAAAATTTAAAAAAAACAGCTAACTGTCTGTATTAATTTACATTTTTATCTAATACCTGATGTTACACCCCACTTAAAACTAGTGGACCGATTTTATTAGGACCTTTAATTGGCTGCCAACGTCTTAAAGGTCGTGATACAGCCTTCAACGACTGACTAAAGACTTCATTATCTATTAAATTGGTAGATGAAAAAGGGCAAATGTGCTCGTTCGTTACGTAATATAAGCGATCATTACAATAGAAACTGAAAAACTGTAATCGTAGCCAAATAATGAATAAAAAATAAATACCCATTTATTCATTGCCAAATTGTTGGAGATGAAAATCTTACAAAGGATTACAAAACAGAATGAAAGAGGGATCTTTGCCAACAATAACAGTGAGAAAAAAACTGAAGAGAATTATTATTATGGCTAACGAAGGTCTCCAATTAAAGGACTTAAACCTTAGAAACGATCGCCACGCGGCAACAGAACTGTAATTATAACTTTGTTCCATAAACTATGATTAAAAACTCCAAGGTTCGTGTAGAAGCCAGATACTTTTTTGTTTCAAACTTATGACGTCTTGAACATTGATGTATTTTATTCCTGATCAAAAGACACGTTCTCATTTTATCACAACACACATAATTTTTATTAAATTCTGTATACACACATAATAATAGTAGTTATAATAGTAGTCCTTCAACGTATTAGTTTTTGGAGTTTTCGGAGTTGATGCTTATTGAATTTGAAGTAAGTATATATAGGCTATAACATTATATGCTAGTGCAGTCCGATGTCTTACCAAACTTCTCTCATTGCGATTTCAATCTAAAGAAAGAAGCACACATCTACTGAATTTTGAAAAAAAATCCCTGACAAAGCTAACAACATTTTCGTTTAATTCACATTTTAAACAAAAAATAAATAAAACAAAACACACCCATCACAGATATGTGCAAGCAACCTTCTACGTGAATGCTACATACTCCAGTCTCGATCTGCGAGACGCGGAGGCGACTCAGGCGTCGGAGGTCGCTGGACGACCTCCGTCCTCTATAAGCGCAGGCCTGGGGGTGACAGGTGGAGCCGCCTGTCACCCTAGCAGAAGCAGGCCGGTGTGGCGGCGGCGTGTTGCGTGCACCGCCTCTTCCCGGGAGCAAGACGGGGACACCGTGGTTCCCTGGCTCCGCCGGGGTGCGAGAGAAATGCCTTGTGGGCCACACGCCGTCTTCAGACGACATGCAGTTTTAGTCGGAACACCTAGCGCTCGACAGAGTACTAAAAATCTTCTGCTATTTGATTCAATCGCCGCTTTCATGGGTATTAAACTTTGTTGTGCCATGTGTGGTGAGTGTCTATGATTGGACAGATTTTTACCGATATCTTCTATTTTATTTTGTAAATAAATAAAAACTAGTTCTTAGTAAATAATAAAATTTTCGAATAAATATAAAGAAGTATCTACACGATCTCTATAATTAAGCACTTTATCTTTCATCACAGAAGTTGACAAAGTTATCTGTAAAAGATATAAATCTTATTATTATAAAACAGTTTGCTAGAAGCAACGATACGTTTTAACGAGTCTATTAAATTTGTTGTTCAAACACGGTTTCTTTCATTCGATGTTTAGGAGCATAACGGCGTAATAAATTCTTGCAGGGCTTACCTTAATAAATCCAGTTCGACTCAGATTCTCTGGCCGACATAAATTGTTAAATAAATCGTTCGAACAACACGGAACGTGTCTACTGTGGATGATATCAAGTTGTAATTTTGGGACCAATTTTAACGTTTCAGTACTTTTTTAATAAGGGTTTTAGCGAGTTTTAGAGGAATAAACATAAATATTGTGGAAGGAATATAACATAGCACTGTTTACTTGGTAACTAGATTCGTAGCAAAATGTTTTTTTGTAATAATTCATAATTAGTATTAAGCATGTATCTGTTCAATCTGTGTTGTATTACTCTGTTGAGACATTCGAGACTATGTGTACCTATGGTATTTTTATTGCATAAACCGAATTCAAAACCAAATAAAGAAGTTTCATGAGGAATTTACTACATTAATCATATAATTAGTTTACTGCAGTCCAGTGCCATAGCACTCGATCTATCGTCTCAATAACATATAATGAATTTGCAAATCTAAAAACGTACATACTTCGTTTGTTCAACAAATCAGTTGTAATCCTTTTATTGTCGGCGTAACCTTTTCAGTATACACGAATCCAGTTTCCAAGTACGATCTTACGATTCCGTTCTTCCATTGCATTTTATCAAACGGTTCTTCATTTTCGCATATAAACCTCTTCGACAATCATATTTCTCATTGAAACCTTCTGCGTAAATCGAAATAATTAATAATAACAACGCATGAATGCTATATGTCCCTTGCGGTCTCAGTCCCGAAATAGGTTATCGTTTTCAAGCGCATAATTGAGTAAAAGATTGACATTTTTTCAAGTGCCTAATCTTATTCAGCACAATATTGTACAGTGTATGTACAGATCTTTAAAATAAAGTATTCAGTTTATTTAAAGATTCGAATAGTTTTGAACAGGCCTTTATGGTCTTCTCTAATAACTTGTAGCTAACTGCACAAAACAAAAAAAATGCTCATTGTCTTCTTGTGTTCGGAGGTTAACTGCAATAGTGTTAGTAGTAATTTGATTCATGTATTTAGAAAATCCAATAAAAAAGGAAAATGAATATTAAATACCATAAATGTTTCGTATTCTATTCCATCTTAATAAACTGTGAACGCTGTCTACTAAAATCCTGATAACTCACGACCTGACTTTTCGTGCTAAGTGCATAGAATAAGCCAAAGTCCTTAACAACGTTACAACGGTTCCTTGGGGTATTCTAGTATATATGCACAATTGTAATCAAAACAATTACTTGTTTTTGTGTGCTTGAGTAACAAACAAATAAACATACTCACTTTCGCATTTCTAATATTAATTAAGTTTAGATACAGATTACTTTAAATTCCAAAGCATCTGTAGTGTGGCGATTCACCTACTTTTTATTTATTTTTTTGTTTTTTAAATGTAGCATTTCATCGTGCAAAAATCGGATAATAATTAGCTATTGCCCATTTTATAATGTTCTATTGCCCATTTTATAATGTTCTATTGCGCGTAATCGAATGCTAAGCACATTTACTCAAAGATTTTTGAGTACCAGTAGAATACAAGCGTAATCTTAGAGCATGAGTAGGCACTGAAATTTTATTGAGTCGGAACTACGATGCATGTTATTATGTTTTTTATTAAGTACATTAAGGATTTCTGTCTCTATAATATACAATATATTTGAACCAACCCCGGGTCAGTAATGCTATGCAGAGTTTATCCCGACAATCCGCTGACAACTTGTCACCTAACCATTATTCATAGCGACAATTTTCCACGTGTCAACAGCAGCCTAACATAAATGATAAATACTTTTTTGTTTGTAACTGACATGAGCACCTCACTATTTTTATGTAATTTTTTTAACATTCCATTTTTAAAGTACATACTGAAATGTGAGCTCTAGATATGAGTATTTTACCGTTTGTTGAGTCTGCACCATAGAGAGTTAAGTACAGTACTTCAATTACTATTGTTATATCTGGTTATATCTGGAGTGCCAATACCTTTGGGGCCCAAGCCAACCTCAGCTGCTAGTCAGTGCACCTGCTAAATAACAGATGAGGCTCTATCGCAAGCTTTCCACTCGGGGTTGGGAGGTCAGACGGCAGTCGCTGCCGAAAAGCCGACGTACCAATCAAAAACAATAAGTAGAATCCGTGTTCAATAGCGCAATTTTTGGATAAAACTGGGAAACCACTACGAGGATGATAATATTTGGTTATAACTTAGTAAATAGCATCTCATTATTTGTCTTTTTTTTACGTGCGGAAATCCCTTCGGATACCCCCCGCTGGCCAGCGGGGGTTGTTATGTCGTGTATCGACTAAAAGCGCACGGTGTCCTCCCCAAGTGTCCGTTGCCGGGCACCCCGAGTAAGCCCTCGAAAGGATAACCCCAACAGTAAAATTAACACTTATTGTCTTTAAATGTGTAAAAATCGTGTCACCCAAATATTAAGTAGTTAAATGAAAAAGAAAATTGACAATATTTCATACTCATCATTTCTTAATGAGGTTTTTGCATTACGGTTTGTGCCATAAATATCATTGTTTCTCTTTTTCTTTCTCACTAAGTACACTGTGGTTACAGTGCACAAAGTACTGTAATTTAACGTTGAAAGAGTAAAGTCTTTGATCTAGACGAGACGTGCCCAATCAAGTTCCTGTGATGATTCTGCAATTTCTGAGTAACCCTGTAAGTACCTGACCCATCTGTAGATTACATTACAGTAAACTTAAATTCGAAAATATCAATAATTAAAAAGATTTATACTCGTGAGTGTCTTTTTCTTTGGGGTTACTCTACAACTGAGCTATGTAAGTACCATTTACCCTAGTTCGTTGAAATTTCTTCATATGGACGAGTACGTCTTAGATCTCAGATGATATCAAAAGCTGTCTACTGCAATTTCTAAGAAAATAGCATAATGAAATAAGATAAATAATTATTTTATCTCTATTTTAAATGATTTGGATTACATTATACAGAAAATGTTCACTATTCTAACGTTTTTTATTAAGTTTAAATTCGGTTTAACATTCATACCGGGATAGTCCTAATCCATTGGTTTATTTTGTCCAATTAAACGGCTTGAGTTTCTTTTTTCGTGTGGAATTCCCCTCCGGTACTCCCCACGACCGGCCAGCGGGGGCAGTTATGTCGGGCTTGAACCGACTAAAACCGCACGCCGTCTCGGGTCTTCAGACGCCGGGGTGTACGGTTGCCCATAAAGCATTTCCCTCGCACCCAGACTGAGGCCTGGGCCATCTCCGCTTACGAGATGGCCCCCTTGGAGCTGCCTGGTTAGTTGAACGTTGACGGAAAAGGGTATCCTTACGTAAATTCAGTGCAATTATTCCTGACAGTAATCTTCATTTCTGCTAACACTACTAGAAGGTGAATAAAGATTACTTACGCATTATTTATAAAAATATCTGAATATTGGATTTTGAAAATCTAAAATATTATGAATAATCGTTACTATGTTAAGACTATTATAGCTTCAAGTCAAATTTGGCTATATATAATTATATCGAATAATGTATATAATAATGTTAACTTGCATTTGTGCATATCATTATAATAAAATAAAATAAAAATTATTTAAAGAAACTAAAAAACACGCTTTTTATAGAAAACCGTACTAAAAAAATAGAAAATAAGTTTTAATAAATTTATACTTTACACCTGGGATAGCCGTGTGTTTCTCCGCATCATTGTGACTATGGTGAAGCTGTCGACAGCCGTGGGCACCATTGCCGATAGGCCATGATAATGCAGCAGAAGAGCAAGCCATATATCGCGACACGCTAGCATCAACGACATAATCTGCCGTGCTCTTGTTATCTCTGGCGTGCCACCCGTCCGTGAACCTAATGGGCTGGTACGTGACTTTGGCAAGAGACCAGATGGCATACCGTTGGTGCCTTGGAAGATGGGTAGGCCTTTGGTATGGGGCGCAACGTGCCGCGGGCTGTACCGGCACTGCTGCTATATCTGCGGAAAGGCTCTAATGGGTAAAATACTCCAATCTAGTAGGTGATTATGTTTTTAAGCCGTTTGGGGTTGAGACGCAGGGTTCATGGGGTCCAAGTACCCGTTTTGTCTACAAAGATTTGGCGAAGCGACGCTACACGTGACCAGAAGGCTGGACTTTATGTTGAAAGAATTAGTATGGTCATTCAACGTGGCAATGCTGCCAGCCTTCTGAGAACATTACCAGTCGGTGATGATGCGGAGGAATTCTATGACGCATGTATGTAATAAATAGTAATAAAAAATATTCTACGACATTCTACACAGCGCTTTCTAGACCCAAAGTCAGCATAGTGTAACTAGCTTGTGTTATGAGTTCCAGAATGCGCATAAACATACTTATTAACTATTTTTTTTAAATCCTTACATATTATACATAGAAACTGAATTTCAAAAAAAGAAAATCAATGCAAATAGACATATTCATGCATACACATATTTGCACTGAGCGGAATCGAACCCCCTGTCCTAGCAGTCGAAAGCATTACTGTTACTCCACAGAGGCCGTCATTTCATCAATATTTTATCTGTCTGTAAGGTTGAGTTTTCTTTAGAGTTATTTATAAGTAGTTGTACAGAATTATTATAAGTCATTGTTTTGTAATATTGTGTAAAATAATAATAAATTGTAACCTATAACTAAGATTATAGAGTAGGGGAGATGTAGGCAATCGGGATCAGTTTGGTAATCGTGATCACGTAAAACAACAAAAACCAAACGCGAGCGAGCAATTGTAACATAAATACATGCTAACCGCGGATCAATAGCGTGCGACTGCGTCGGCGGCGGCGGCGCGGCGGCCAGCCGCCAGTGTCCGCCACGCGCTTGCGAGTGATACACGTGCAAACGTTTCGCGCCATTTTGATGTAATTTTTCGTCTGCATTGTCTTGAAGGTAAGTTACGAGATATTTGGGTTTTCATTGTGGCCAAGGTATTTTATTTGAGCCGTAGTATTAGACTTCCTAACTTGTTAACTTAAATTTCTAGTAACAGGTGTCGTGTTTGTGCTTTGGTATTTTTTCCCGATGTTCTTAATGTAGGCAATTGGAATCAGGTGATCACCATTGCCCACCAGTGATCCCCATTGCCGACACAAAGTAACATTATTGAAATTGTTATGTTATTGGTTTCAGATGGTGAAAGTACGTCCGAAAAAGACAAAAAAAAAGCCAGCTGGACCATGGACCAGCTGAAGAAGGCTGTCAAGCTAATCCATGAAGAGGGATATACAATGAGGAAAGCTGCACTTGCAATGAACATTCCATTTTCTAGTTTACACAAGAGATATAAAAAAACATACAAGAAACCTCGCCTCGGACGAACTACTGTTTCACGACTGAGATTGAACAAGAATTTGCGTCCACTATTAAAAATATGGTAAATCTTTTTTATGGATGCACCGCAACGCAAGTAAGAAAAGTGTCATTCGAATATGCAATAATAATTCGAATATGAAGCATCATTTTAATAAGCATTAAAAAATGGCTGGTCGCGTTTGGTTCGAAGGATTTGCTAGCAGGAATGACATTTCCGTACGAAAGCCTTAGGCAACGAGCATTCACAGGCCGCCACCGCGTCCTCGCCTGGTGGGGTCGGGTTTTATCCCGCTTCGGTGAGTTGGCAGGCGTGTGTAGGGCACACACGACACGCCTCCGCCACGGCCTGCTTCTGTAAGGAGCCGTCCTTACAGAAGCAGGCCGAAGTCGGCCAACTGCCGTCCTCAGGCCCCGATCATGGAGGTCGGTAGTCCCGGGCGTAGATGAGTCTGCGGCGTCCTCGCCGCAGACTGCGAAACTCGGGGGGCAGGGTTTTTCTCCCGCTCCCTCTCCGCCGTCTCTTTCGCGCGCATTACCTGCTCGCAGAAAGAGGCGGCGGCGTGCCACTTGCTCCCGTCGGAGACCACGGCCCTCACCATGGTCTCCAACGAGAGAACATCCACGCGCAGGACCGCAACGAGATCCCGGCGATGACTCACCCACGCAGGGCAATCCACCAACGTGTGGAGCGCCGTGTCTTCGCCAGGATCCTCGCAGTGCTGGCACTGCGGCGTTGTCTCCCGGTGGATGAGCCACAGATACTTACCGAAACACCCGTGCCCGGTAACCATCTGGCACATCCGGTAGGAGAGGTCCCCATGGTCCCTCTCCAACCACTCCATGATCGGTCTCACCGCCCCTATGGTGGATTCCCCCCACCTTGGGTGCTCAAGTCGCACCCTCCATGTCTCCATGAGTTCCTGGCGGAGCAGGGACCGCTGAGCCCTGATTTCTCGGGGCTCCGGCCACACTTCACACCCTTTCTTAAAGTATTCTTCCTCTATTACTCAAAGGTTTGCTGGGAGAGAACTAATATTGAGTTAAGCTCGCCTTTGTACATCTTTTTTGAAATGTTATTTATGTAACTATCATTTTCTTGTGTGTGCAAAAAGAATAAAAAACAAAAAAAAAAAAAGCCGTGGCGGCGGCGTGTCGTGTGTGCCGTGCCTGCCAACTCACCGAAGCGGGATAAAACCCGTTCCCACCAGGCGAGGCCGCAGTGGCAGCCAAAGTCCGCCGGCAATCATTTCGAGGGTTTCCCCGGGGTTCCCGGCAACGGACACTTGGCGAGGACACCGTGCGGTTTTAGTCGACACACGACATAACCACCCCCGCTGGCCGGCAGGGGGGTATCCGAAGGGATTTTATTACATTGTAAAAATGATGGACGGAAATGACAAGCTATACTAGAAACTGAGTTAAAGTTCTACTGAGTACCTTTTCCCTACTATTTAGATACAGTCACCGTCAAAAGTGGATGATGATTGCACATATTTCAAAATGTAACAATTATACTTTAAACAACATTTAAAATTGTTTTAACAGAGCTACTGAGTAGTTTAGGAGTAATTTTATTATAAAATATAAATTAATTTGCTTTAAAAACTAATGATGTACGCATTGGAGTCCGTTGTCCATGACAGTCACCATCAGTCCAGCGTCAATTCCGATTTTGAACTTACTCCTCCTTTCGATTAGTTTTGAAATACAGTGAACTTGCCTTTTTTTCGGGGGGGTATGTCGGACTCGAACCGACTAAAACCGCATGTCATCTCGGATATTCAGAGTGTTAGGTAGTCCCTGCGGGAACGGATTTTTATTTTTATAGCAGAGTCATCTCAACGGTAATTGTAAATTCTGTTTTGTTGTATATTGATTATGTATGTATATTTAGGCTCGGGTTAGACGGTTGGGTCAAGGGCCAGATGCAGAAGGCTGTGCTTCTTGATACGGCGCGCATCGTGAGGAAGTTCCTTTCTCTGGAGCCCTAACCACCGGTAGCTTGGTCCCTGTACCCGATACCGGTGGAGCACTGTTTTTTATATTTTTAAATAGATGTATTAGCATTAAAGTTATAAAACACCTGAACACTATAATTCATCATAAGTAACTGTCGCAACTAGAGACCAAAATAGCTTAACACCACATTTCGGCATTTTCACCATTAATCGGTTTATATCAATATTGTTTAAGAAGTTGCGTTGTCATTCAAGTTGCGACAGCTACTTATGGTAGATAACAGTGTTCAGGTGTTTTGGGAATTTGAATTTGTATATGGACTATTGAGGCTGACTGTACTAGAGTTCTAGTTTCATTCAATTAAAATTTCACTCACTTACAGAACGACTGTACTAGGCTCTACCAACATCTTTGGCAGAAATCATCCTTACTTGTTAGTCGGTGTACTTGCTAATCAAAGGGAGAGGATCCGACGCAGGCTTTCCTCTGGTGGTTGGGATTTCCTGGAAAAGCCACCATACCAATAAAAAATAATAAGCGAACCCGGACTTCATCTGGGAAATCGCTATGAGGATAATGAAATAACGACTACACTGCCGCCGTAGTAAAGATGTTGTCACCGATGTTATCAATCGTCATAATTTTAGACGGTATTATAACTATTGTAATAGTTCTACCATACCTGCTAAAATGAATTTGGGTATGTAGTACAACATATACACGGATGTCATCAGCACCCGCAAGCACGGTCATAGCTCGGACTCCATGTGATCCTAATGTGTGTAGTTATCTTCAAGGCAGCATGAAGTAAAGCCATAATGTTGTACTAATAAAAGAGATTAAATCAGTCTCTTTAATCTCACTCTATCTTTTCTCGCGAAAAATATGTGCAAGACCGAGGTGTTACTTCTATGGTATTGGTTCAAGATCCAAAGTATATCTATTTTTAGTGCCTACAATGTTCTGTCAGTTGAGTCAGATTGTAGCATCCTAGTGTGTTTTATCTATTCTGAGGAATACATTTTTGTAATAAATGTTGATAAGGAAATAGGCCATTACAGTATCTACAAAGCTTCATATAAGCAACATTACCTAGTAGTTCAGTAATGCGGGCAAGTTAGCGGTTAGAGAACATGTGACGTGGCGTCCATTAACGAGTCTCGAGCCTCCTGTACGCTCACTTGTCTCATCTGGGCAAATGGAACATTTCCCATATTGTTGGTTATGTTCGTTAATGCACAATAAGAAATGCATTAGAACAGTGAACTTAGGCTTATAATAAAACTAAATTTTGTGATTTGAACCACGTTGTTATGAAATTTGAAGCAATTTCTATGCTAACTTTTTCTATGTGAATACTGCAGTATTTGCCCTGCAAGGGACTATTCGCGGGTTCAAGTCCTCTCCTGGGTGTTCACTTTTTTCGGTTTAAATCTACGCGTTCTAATGTTTTAGACCTTTCAAATCCGTGAACATTAAATTAAGTGAAGAAAATCTATATAAATGAAAATGAATTTCCGAAATGTATGTACGTGCATAAATTCTGAACGACTGCACCAAATTGGATAATTTTTTGTTTTTTTTTTGTGTTCATTGTTGTCAGGACAAGGTTTGTATGGAAGAAAATTTAGGCAAATTCACGGACAACTAAAGTGACATTGTCACAAGCCAGGGTGCGCAGCTAGTAAATTAAAAATGTTAAAAGATACATACTAACGAAGTCTGTGCTTCATACAAAATACTTCTCAGACAATTACATTATTCCGTCTGTTTTATTTTCTAAAGAATTTTCAGAACACAAATCTCGTTTAACAGTGGATACGAGATAGCAATTGTCGTACCGTACAGAGCGCCATCTAGCGGCACCTGAGTCGGAGCCATTAATCCGTAGCCCATCGTAACTGGATCCTTTCAAACTTTATTCATTGTTTCCAGTTTTCCTGCACTAAAGCTTGTCTCGCACCGGCTCGCCTCTGTTTACGTAGATTGGATTTGTCTTTCGTGCAGTTTCTAATTCTCTGATTCCTCTTTCTCAATTTGAATAATTTCTATAGTCTCGACCGATTGAGACATTAATGTGAAGTAGGTCTTATCTAGTGAGAAAGTTTTTATCCATAATAAAATATTGACATTTTGATGTAAAATGTTCGTAGCAAGGAAATAGGCAAAACACATATCTTGCGAGGTTACTCAGGATAAAGTTTCTGCCATGATTTAGTCAAGAAGTACTTAACAGTTTTTTAAATTATATTTTTGTTAATGGATATGGCAGGCTTGGTAGTTTGTACAAACCACTATTCATGTAAGTCACATGTATAAACTACAGTAAAAAATTTAAAACACAAAGGTTGTGAGCTGCCTTGGTATCTTATAATACAATAGTATAAAATAAAGATTAAGTTATAATTTAGCCTCCAAACAATAATATTTTGCATCAGATAATCAAATGATAGATTTATAAACTCTACACTAAACTGACCGTGTAAACTAGCTTAGAATAACTATTAAGTAATATATGTTTTCTTAGATAGCAGAGCGATACTTTTCCCAATACTAATGGTAATTTTAAATAACAGTACATCGTATTTCGTTCGTATCATGAAAATGCTGGAGGCCTTATCTCCCTTCCTTTCCTTTTTTCAAATCACCTCTTTATTGTACACCAGCCAAAATAAAATTTAATATAATTTTGTAACTAACCTAAAATCTAAAGCGGATGTGCAATTGGCGGTTTTATAGCTATTTGCAATCTCTTCCAAACCATTGAATAGATACTAAAATCTAAAAAAAATATCATGAAACAAACAGTGTGTCTGTAGTAAAAGTGATAAATGCATATCGCCTGTCCAAGAAGCCGAGCCTGCTTTTGTTAGTAAAGTAGAAAACATTAGATTTAAAACGTTTATATAAAGATTTGTTGGACAATTGAAAATGGAACGTTTACACAGACTCAGGTGTTGATGCATTACAGCATTTAGGTATCAGAAATCAATGACTTCCGAGTCATCGTTTACAGTTCAAAGGTTTTCAGAAGTGGAATTTGGTGGACCTCAAAATTAAAAATAATTATTTGAAAGTAACATTTGATCCATTTCACATTTTTACATGGATAAATTTACATGACAATAATGTTAACAGAAATTAAAATAACAGAAACATGAAAAATTAAGGTGTACAGGTGTTTTAATTGTAATTTTATTCCAGATTATTGCAGTCAGCACAGTCTAAATTCTCATACCTATAGTCAAAAAATATTTGTGGCAATATATGATTAGGTACGTCGAGCAACTTTCTCACAAGGTCAAAATTATTGTTTTTGTATGTATTTAAAAATATAATTAATAAGTTTATGTATAGTAATAAAGGAAATAATAATAATAATAATAATTTATTAGCCCAAAAATACATATAAGTTTACATTATTCAATTTATCTGTATTAGAGATACAATACACCATAGTTTACTCAGTCAACATTAATAGATATTTATATATGTATTAGGAAGTTAACACAGTCAAATTAACAGAGGTAATAAATAGGGTACATATCAGTTTTCACAGTCATCATTATTAGAAATACAATGTCATAAGTTAGATTTTACAATCAGTCAGCATTAGGAGTAAATTTAAGATGTCAGTTGAATTAGAAATAAAATTTGTATTGTATAATCTAATGTTAAAAAACTTCTATTAAATTATTTTGTAATGTAACAATCATGCGTCTGCTGCCGAACTAGGCTTTTAGCCTGTATTTCAGCATACAGAGTCAGCAACCCCAAGAATTGTATCAAGAGTACATTATTGTAACTACTTATTGTTAGGCTTTTGGAACTATTTCACTTAAAACGACATTTTGGAACAATTTTGTGCTTGAATGTGTGTGTGTGTGTGTGTGTGAGAGAGAGAGAGAGAGAGAGTGTGTGTGGAGTGTGCATGATATAGGTATTGTGGATTTTGTATGCATATAGGTAAGATCCAATGTATTATGGTCGCAGGTATTGAAAGCAGGATGAGCCCTGTATGTATAAATTCAGAATACTTACTTTATAATTAGTAAGTACATGGTGTACAATGTAGTGGACAATCAAAATCGTGAATTTAAGTGGGATTTATTCAATAATTTTTATTAGGGATTCTGTCTCGTCATATGACAGTTTACTAAGCCACTCAGTAAGGATTTTTTTGGCCTCTTGTATGTATATATATATATATATATATATATATATATATATATATATAAATTTTGGATTAGTACAATGTAGATTTCTTTTTTATGCCTGCCTCGTTCTAGCTCTGCACCACCCAATGGTTGACTGGTAGAGAATGCCTATGGCATTAAGTCCGCCATTGTACTTTGTGCATAAAGTTAAATAAATAAAAAATACTTCGTGTTTTCTACACTGTGTCCTATGCTGGTCCAGCCTTGAAAGATCATTAGCTCGGAGCAGCGATACCTTTTTTCTAATCAATCCTATAATTTTAAGTCATATGATTTATTTCACCAATTTTGAATGTACTACTTTAGATAGCCCAAAGAGTTGATTACTAGTTACAAATTTTCTATCAAGTATCAAAGTTTTGAACCAGTCATTGGTTCAAAACTTTGGCTCAAAACACTGACTACTCTATCGATCCGCCTATGTCAAAAATATTGACAAACGAATAAAGTGCGGTACATTATAACGGTTGATGTAACGAAACATAAATCTGACTGACCTCCGTCTATTGAATAGGCCTCGCTTCTACCTCGGTTCTACCCGGCACACCCCATTATTACACAGTGCGTTCGGCTTCAGCCATTATACAAGTCAGAAACAGAATCGGTTCGGCAGGAAAGAAAATATTTTATTATTTCGTCGATATTGTCGGAAGGTTTATCACGCTTTTATTATGTTGGTCTGTTTATAAGTATGTATAAGTAAGAAAATCAGTGTTTTTATTCAACTGTCACCCACTTTCAGATATCCGAATTATTTATTTAAATAAATATGCCAATCTATTTACCACAATTTATTAATGTAACTAGAAAGTGCTACGCTTGCGTTTGTACTATTCATCGTTTAATTTGTGTTAACTTAAAAATAAATAATACGGATATCTGAACAGTAGAATACTTTACAGTGACAATTATAATATTATTAAATACACAACGCTATCTGTACTCAAATTAAACATAACTTGTAGAAGTTATTATATGTACACAGGAAGAAGGTTACAGAAACTTAAAGTTGGTATAGTTTTGTGATATATAGAATTAGCGGCCTTATCGCACAAGGCAATCTCTTATAGGTAACCATGGGATGGAGAGAAACAGTGAATAGAACTAGGGCTATTTGCAGTGTACATATTAAATTCTTTATTATTTATTTTTTATTTTTTTTATTTTTATAGTGGTCCAAAGGGGTTCCAGAATTCTTAAATGACTTCATCTGAGACATGTACCACGATTCCGAATCCATGGTTCGGACAAATGTTGGCGGCACTAAACTCTTCCCCATCACAGTCGGACTACACCAAGGATCCGTTCTTAGTCCGTTTCTGCTTAGCGTGATATTAGTTATTTTGTCAGACAGCATCAGAAATTCAGATGAGCAACTTCCGTGGTTGCTCATGTATACTGATGCTATCGTGCTGGGTGGACGCGGACAGGGGCAGATTGGTGCGATGTGTGAAGACGTGGAACGGGGCGCTTGAGAACGGCGGTCTGAAGCTTAGTGTGGTGAGTACTTAGCGTTGACTTAAACATATTCCAACTCGACCAAGTTAACTACATGAGATCTGTACTTCACGCGACTAATGACATTAACTTCGATGTCAATGCAAGTATTGACGCTTGGGCCATTGCATGGGCCAATTGGTGTGACTTGTGTCATCCGTGACCCCAAAATGCCGATTAGGGTAAAGGGGCAGGTCTATAAAACCATCATTAGGCCTGTCCTTTTACACGGGTGTAAAGCGTGGCCAAGGCTGGCCATCATGAGCTGCGTGTCACGGAGATGAATATGCTGCGATTCATGTGCGGAGTTACGCGTAAAGATCGCGTGAGGAACTTCCGCATCTGCAGCAGCCTCCATGTTCGGGACATTGCAAATAAAATGCCGGAGTGTCGCCTTCGCTGGTGCGGTCACGTTTTGCGGAAGCCACTCGACTACGTGGGTAACAAATGTCTGCCCATGGCAGTTCCTCTGGGCCCCGGTAGGAGGGGATGACTCAAGAAGTGCTGGTTTGACGTCGTAAGGGATGACACAAGTGCCAATGGTTTCACTACCATGGATGCCCAAGATCGAGCGAAGTGGAGAAGGAAAAGTAGGAAAGCGGACCCGGAGGGTGTAGGCCTCGGATGCAATCGGGGCACAACGCTGAGATGATGATGATGATGAATTTGGATAAAATACTCATCTTTTTTTTTGTAAGTGTATACATATATTATAGAAACAACCAGACCAATATGGGAATCGAACTCGCGACCTCTGACATAGTAGTCAGTTCTAACCGCTATAACATTACAAGTAACTATTTAGTCTATATTTTTTAATAATGAATTTTAGTTATAAGAGAAATACTAAAGTCAATTAACTAACAGCTAAAACTTAAATAAAACCAAGAGACTCGATAGTAGTAAGTACATTTTATTCATAATATGTCTACCGGTATTTATTTCCTAACATTATTTCGTTTATAACTAATAAATAAATAATATTTGAAGTACTCAACTTATTTAAGTAATATATCCGTGTAAAGTAATGTTAAATGAATATTTTTATTCTTCACTTTTTTCATTATTTTTATTGATATTTTTACATCATTCCAGGGAAATAATTTCACTCCTCCATCGATTATGTCATGTTCTGTCACTTTCTAATATTTATGATAGTCGCTACAAAGAATTAGAGCTATAATTGGAATAATTTTGATACTAGCTAAGAAGTTATGGAAAGTTCAGAGTATCTCTCGGAGTAAAATAACGAAAATCCGGCGGCGGCAATTTGTTTGTTGGTTGTAAAGATTACGATCAACGACATCTGATTAGACGTTGCGAACGTACCGAACACAAGACATTTAGAAAAATTATATTTTTATCTTTTGTACATTTACAGTGCTTTTATAAGCCTACAACTTTATTTTGGTGGTAGTGGTTCTTTATGTATAATTTTACTGACTTTCCTGGGACTTCTTTAACATAAGAATCTCAGGGTGAACAATAAAGCAGGAATTATTTTATTTTATTAGTTTGACATGATTATTAAATTCATAATTTTGGTCTGACATTGGCCTAGTGAGGTTTTTATGAAATTGTCTGGTACAGGCAATAATAACTGTATCTTATTATGAACAAAAATTCTTCCCTAAGTGTTGTTACTTTATTACAAAGTTTCGACGTGGATTGAGATTACTTAAAAACTTGAGATGCTTCACGAAGATCTGGAATAAATTTCAAAGTTTATTTTAATACCCAATAATTTTTCGGTTTTACGTGGGATCAATTATTCGGAAGAAATTTGATTGCCGTTATATTTTCTCTTCCTTTTGTTACGGTAAAAACATGAATTTCATAACTTATCCATAAATTTATGAACTCGATAACCTTTTATTCACATGATTCAGATACAATTTATTAATGGACGAGCCGTGTCCGCGACTTCGTCCGCGTGCATTTCGAATTTTAGAGTTTTAGTTCTTTTACGTGGAACCCTAATTTTGTTTCTAAAATTAAAGTAGCCTATGTTGCTTCTTGTAACATTACCTAACTACCAGTGAAAGTCCCGTCAAAATCAGCCCAGCCATGCCAGAGTAAATTAGATTTTATTCACATTTTTTTGGGTTTTAATTTTTGCGCGGGACCTCAATTATTTTTCTAAAATTAAAGTAGCTTATGTTACGCCTGGCACCATTACCTATCTGCCGTTGAAAGACCCGTCAAAATTGGCCGAGCCGTTCCAGAGATTGCCTCTTTCAAACATACAGAAAGACTGAGAAATAGAAAGACAGACAAAGATTAAAAAAAAACAATTCTCTATACACATGAGCAATCATCAAAAAATCTTTTTTTATGTTTGCTAGTTCTGTATTATACTTTATCGTAGCTGACATGATGCATACATTCGGAAAAACCATTTGACTCCGAAATCCATTCATCCATCAGGTACCACAGAAGATTACACCCCGGCGTCTGTAGACCCGAGACGGCGTGCGGTTTTAGTCGGTTCAAGCCCGACATAACCGCCCCCGCTGGCCGGCGGGGGGGTATCCGAAGGGATTTCCGCACGAAAAAAAAAACAAAAAAGGTACCACAGAAGAAAAAACAAAGTCAGAAGGTGCATTTTACATGATGCAAAATTAGAGTCGGCGAAGAAATAAAATAGTGAAGGAATAAATTATTTTATTCTCCAAACATGATAGAACTGTCAGTAGTGGTAACAATGGCAGGAACACTTTTTAGTGTTAATCGGTTAGATTTCTACATTAAAACTTTTCCATACCCTCGCCCTCGGTGAGATAGGGCGCGTAAATATTCACACAAAAAAGGTTATTATAGTTCACAAAATAATGTATATTTTTAAGTGAAAGTATTTTTGCATTATGTCTATTGTAGCTTTTCACAATTAAAATAACGAATGTACGTTTTTAGAATATTATTCTGTTTATTTTTGTGTTAAGAGGAGTAGGTACCTGTTTAAATGTAAATAAATTTCGGAGAGTGTGCGCTGGAATTGCACAACTTGATACCTCCAAGCCCTTTCCACCAACGAACGACCAGACGCACAGCGACGCGCCACCGCTATATACGCACGAAACGTTTCGGCGACACATTTATTATGCATACAGCTAAAGAGTGGAATTGCCTGCCTGAGTCTGTTTCCGGAAAGCTATAACCTTGGAATCTTCAAGTCTCGAGTGAATAGGTTCCTTCTAGGCAAACGTGATGCCTCGTAGCCCACATCGTCACTTACGATCAGGTGAGATAGAGGTCAAACGTGAGTCTATCATCCATAAAAAAAAAAGTTTTTTTTAATTTGGAAATATAATCATAACGTGGGTAAAAAAGGTCCGGCCATGCCACTTCAACCGGGTCGTGGTAGGAGGGCTCAAGACCCAAGAAGGGCTGGTTTGCTGGACTCTCACTACCATGTATGTCCAAGATCGTGCGAAGTGGAGAAGAAAAAGCAGTAAAGCGGAAACTGGGCTCCGAAGTGTAGCCTCAGATGCAATCGGGACATAACGCCAAGATGATGATGATGAATCAATAACATTTATAATCATTCCAGCTAAACACTAGTACCAAAATGGTTCACAGTACCTACATTAATTAACAAACGCCTATAAAATTACAGAGTGTAATTAGCATTTAATCTGAGGCTTATGTTGTCGGTACAAAGAGTTGACGTACAATAGAGTTGATAGACATTTTCTACCGATTACATTTTTTTTAACGTGTGTAAACCCCCACGGGTTTCATCCCATCGGTGCCAACGATGGGATGGGCGTGTCGGAATCACACTTACTAAAACCACACGGTGTCCTCCCCAAGTGTTTGCCGGGCACCCCGGGTAAGCCCTCAAAAGGATAACCCCAGGGTTACCAGCGAAGTTTGGCCGCCACCGCGGCCTCGCCTGGTGGGGTCGGGTTTTATCCCGCGACGGCGAGTTGGCAGGCGTATGTGGACACACACGACATGCCTCCGTCTTGGCCTGCTTCTGTAAGGACGGCGAGTTAGCCACCTGCCGTCCTCAGGCCCCGATAATGGGGGTCGGTAGTCCCGGGCGTAGATGCGGAACTCTATGGGTAAAAAATAGCATTGCTAGAATTGCTAGATGTAAGTATAAAGATATTTATTCATTGATTGAATAAGAAATTATGAATTTAAGTTATGCAAATGTAATACTGTAGTAACATCTTTCTCGTCTATAATATTTGTGGCGTGTTTCATTTTCAAACAATAATATTCCGTTCTCTACTTATTACGTTATTAAAATTTTTAAGTAATTAATATGCTAACTTTTCCTATAGATTTAACTCGGAAAAAGTGAACATCCAGGACAGGACTTGAACGAACGACTTATGTGACATGTCCTAGATATTCGAAATTATACGATACATTACGGCTTGAGGCACCGCTGGAGCCATGTACCGTAATCCAGTCACATCCCTTCTCCCCAATAGAAAGGCGCGCATAGAAACAGGACGCACCCTAGGCCTGCTTTTTCTAAGATAATGACTAATCTGAACTATGTATCATCAGCTAACGAGCATAAGGTGTCGGGCTAAGATCAACTAGGGTTTCGCCCCACTTTGAAAAAGAGACTTAATCGGAAATATATTATGGCACTTTTATATTTACGATTTATATTTACGTCACTGACGTAAATATAAATCATCGAAATCGGTTAAGCCGTTCTCAAGTTATGTGCTTAGTAACAAAATTAGCGATTAATTTTTATTTATTAACATCAGTAATAATAAACGCTATCTTTTTGATATTTATAGAGACCGATTATACAATTTTGTATAGTCTAAGCACATAACTTGAGAACGCCTCAACCGATTTAAATGATTTAGATATATTTTGTTGTGTTAATTATTTTCAGGACAAGGTTTATACGGAAGAATTTGTTTTTTAATCTACAGAAAAGGCCGGCAGCCGAATGCTTACATTTAACCAGGTGACAAGTATATGTACAATTATTTTTAACAAATAAGCAAAGTAACAACGACAAAGCACAGCGTAATTAAATTTGTGTAGGTATGTTTATAGCTATGCATGAACGCAGATGCAAAAACTAATGTGTAAATCTTTTTAAACTACCAAGTGAATGTAAAAAGGTTCCCTGACATTTTACCTGGTTTAAAATTGCTTTTTACCATCTATAAATTTAAGTTACGTAAGCAATCCAATTTCAATATACAAACAGACTTTAAACTTACTTACTTACTTACACTTACTTTCATACGAACTATTGGCTGTTAGCATTTTGAGCGGTCTCATTTTTTCTCTAACTGTATTTTACAACTTCTCGCTTGCGTGAGCAACAATAACTTCTCTGTATCCTTGTCAACATACTTTTACGGGATAATAAAGAGTTAGTACATTTTTCTGTATATATTTATTGTACACGTATCTGGAGAGAGGTAAAATTGAGTAATATAGCATTAAGAAATGATCTTTTTATATGTGAGGCAAGCGCCCAGGACACCTACTCGTGGTAGGTAGACATGGTAGGCGTGATACAGTGGCAATGCTGATTTGTTTTACTACTTCGCGAGAAACCTATTGATTAACAGAGGAGATGACGTAGAAACTGTGGAAGGTTAGAAAGATTAATCGCGTTCAGATTCGGAAAATTATTACCGAATTCTGTTTAGCGTAACCCAAGATGGGTTATGAGTACGAAAACCTATATAATAAAAATGTTCATCCATAGGCACAGGATTCCGGGGGTGCGACTGGTTGGATCACCTCCTAGTTTTGTGCACCCTGGGCAACGTGGGTGATGACGCATCATTGATTGCTCCTCTGGAGTAGCTGGCGTCAACGTCAACGACCAAGAGTCTGACCAACCGGCCCTTTTCAGGGCCAGCTGACCCATTGCACGAGGGGGTCGGGGTATGGCGGGCCTGCAAGGCCCGCGGGGGGGAGGGGTAGCTCCAGGTACCCCTCTGCTGTTATCAGAGGGGACACTGCGAATGGCCCAGGGTCAGTCGGAGTGCGAGGGATATGCTCTATGGGTAACCTTACAACCCGGCGTCTGTAGACCCGAGACGGCGTGCGGTTTTAGTCGGTTCACGCCCGACATAACCACCCCCGCTGGCCGGTGGGGGGGAGGGTATCCGAAGGGATTTCCTCACAAAAAAAAAATCCGTTCCCGCAGGGGGAACGCACAGGTAGATTTCGTGAAGCAATTAATATTGCTTCACGAAATCTAAACATGTTTAATTTTTTTTTCTCGAAAACGGTAACTTTTAGCGAAAAACTTGACAGACATTTATTTTAGACTTAAAAATGGCCTATCGATTAAAAATGTTTGCGACGGCAAGAATGTTCACCGGTTAGAAGTTATGATTTTTTTCCCGAAAAAATTTGGTTTTTTCCCCCTCCACTTTTAGTTAAAGTTTTAATCTTATAGGTTTATAAGTAAAAGTTGTTGGTATTCATGTATACTATGGGATGAAATTAGAACGGTTTGAATATCTTTCATGTAACGTGAAATTTTGAGGAAAAACTGTTTTCACAAAAAGTGAGGCCCTACCGTCCCCTTAGGCCGGATTCCACCCGTTCACGAACTTAAACTAAGTTTACACCCAAGCAATTTTTGACCGCAGTTTGAAAGCGATCGGGCAAAAATGCGACCGTGAGAGTGCCGCAAAGTTTGGGAAGTGGAACCATACATACATATATATGTATATATATATAAACTTTTTGACCAGTGGTCATTTCGGACTCAGGGGGTCATAACTAGACCTCCTATGAAGAAATTTTTTTTAAATTCGACAGTAGTCAAGAAACCAATAGGCAGATCGATTTCGGGGTGTGTGTTGGGTAACCTCCTCGAGTGTCGCTCCGATTCCGATCCCGCTGCAGTCCGGGGAGAACGGAATCGGAGCGGCCGGTACACCCTGGGCGGCGGTCAATGGCTTCCCCTTCACCCCTTCATAGGGTTGGCATTGATCGTCGGCCAATACCCAACGTGGCGGGAACACATCGCTCTCCGTACTCCTCTGCTTTCAGAGGAGACAGGATGAGCGATGCTGTTAGTGGTGAGATGGCCCAGGGTCAGCCGGGGTGCGAGGGATGTGCTCTATGGGTAACCTTACACCCCGGCGTCTGAAGACCCGAGACGGCGTGCGGTTTTAGTCGGTGCAAGCCCGACATAACCGCCCCCGCTGGCCGGCGGGGGGGTATTCGAAGGGATTTCCGCACGATAAAAAAAAATAAAAAAAAGGTAGATCGATTCCATCGAAATCTACCTAAAAGGCAAAACATAACATAACATAAAAACATAACTACGGTTGATTCATGTATGTTCATAACATGTATTAGTTGACTCAACTACTGTTCAGTTAAACTAAGTTCTTTTAAACTATGGTTTTTTAAGATATTGGTTATTTCAACCATATTGGTCTGGGTGTTTCTATGTATAATATGTATGTATTTACAAAAAAAAAAGTATATAAGTATGTTTATCCGCATTCTGGAACCCATAACACAAGCTAGTTGAACTATGCTTACTTTGGGTCTAGAAAGCGCTGTGTAGAATGTCGTAGAATATTTATTTTATTTTATTTTTATATTTGAAATAAATTTTTTTTTGTGCGGAAATCCCTTCGGATACCCCCCCGCCGGCCAGCGGGGGCGGTTATGTCGGGCTTGCACCGACTAAAACCGCACGCCGTCTCGGGTCTACAGACGCCGGGGTGTAAGGTTACCCATAGAGCATATCCCTCGCACCCCGACTGACCCTATGCCATTCGCAGTGTCCCCTCTGATAACAGCAGAGGGGTACCTGGAGCGACCACGCCCTCCCGCGGGCCTTGCAGGCCCACCATACCCCGACCCCCTCGTGCAATGGGGTCAGCTGGCCCTGAAAAGGGCCGGTTGGTCAGACTCTTAGCCGTTGACGTTGACGCCAGCTACTCCAGAGGAGCAATCAATGTTGCGTCATCGCCCACGTTGCCCAGGGTGCACCAAACTTGGAGGTGATCCAACCAGTCGCACCCCCATATTTGAAATACCTATTGGACAACTCGCCTACCGTTTATTAATACTGTGCACTGGATTCATTTCAAAAGTGGTGGGTATGGATATTGAATCGTTGTCAGTTCTAGCGTGCAATGGCGAACATTACCACGAAGGTGCCAAGGTAGATGATAACATTAATGAGCTGAAATGTAAAATTAGTGATATGATACTAATTTTCTCGAAAATAGTTATGATACTTTTAAATATTATAATTATATAACCATGCTATATAACCAAATATTATCTACTGTCAATGAATAATTAGGCTTAGGTTAGGTAAGAACAGTGACCATTAACGCTAGGGACCAGATCCCCTTTACTGTTGGTAAATCATATTACACACCCCGAATGAAATACATACATGTTGGTGAATCACACATGATTGCGTTAATCGTCACTGTTCTAACCTAACCTAATAATGCTCAATGTTCTAACCTAACCTTTTCTAATCTAGCCGTGTCTGCTCCTCTCCACTTTATTCTACTCTAAATTTGAATCACTTGTGGCCATGTTGGGTGGGCGGTTCATCAACTTGATGACCTAATTACATGTTAGTATTTTTATGTGTTTCTTAATTTACTTATTTAGTATACAAACATTGACCACTGATAAATTTGGTGAATCATCCATTATTTCAATCAACCGTTTTTGAACAAACCGTAGTTGAGTTAACCGTAGGTGAGTTGAGCTTTGATATTTCGTCTATTAGTTATTACAAACATCCGTGAAACAACCGTAAGTATTTTAAACAGTGCGTCATATAACCGTAGTTATTTTGAAAATAGTTAAAACAACTTTAGTTATAATGATACTTAACCGCTCAGAGTATGTTCTAAACTTTTAGTTTATTTGTGAGTTCAATACAATTACTGTAATTTCTCAAAGCTCCCATTTTATGACGATTATGGACCTACATGTTTCCTGCCATATTAAAAGTTGGAAGTTTTCTTCACGATGTTGCTCATCAATTATTCCTAGCCAAGTTTAAGCTTGACGCTCAACAGGTAGTTAAAATGTGTTTTATGTGTTTATATCAGAAAGCTAAATTAGATGAGAGGACTCAACCTCTTTTACTCATTTGACATGTTCAAATTTAACGCACAAAGGTTACTAAAATTAAAATCAGAATTCGTATGTACTACAATAGACAAGTAAATGATTATTTCTTACCATATTTAGAAAATTAACAAATCAACAGTGAAATTACAACACTTCTGTGGGGAGGACTTAATTAACCAAGCAGCAAATAAGATAAATGAACTGTCAAAGTTGCTAATGCGCCCACTGGATAACGGACATACGGTCGCAATGGTTAACGTGCACATAGGTATATACATACACAAATAGATATAATGTAAAGATGATATATAGCTTTGTTTTACGTAAGTTATAATGTAAGTTATTACTTATTACATATCAGAGACAGCTCAGTTTTTTAGAACTAAGGAGACCGCACCATTTACAGCAAATATGTTCAGGCGCCAAATATCGAACATGAGCCTATTATTTCATACTAAGTTACCCTAGGTCATACTATAAAGAATCCTTCAAAGTAATTATCACATGTTGCACGATAAGGACATCTCCTTAAATAATCACATCCCGTTCCAGGCTCCGAGGTGAACACCATATAGATGGAATCGGTACACAACTGACTAATATTAATATTTATTTAATATATATTGTATAATAATATATATTATACATATAATAATAAATTTTATAATAATACGTATTTTACTACTTATTTTATACGAAACAGAAGAATATCCCAGTTAAGTAAAAAGTTATTTGTATAATATTTTACTAACTCAACCATAGCATCAAAATCTAATTATAATATTTCTAGACACCTTAAAATGAGTATTCTCAAATTCATAGATGTGCAACCAATTATTTTTTTATAGTTCAATAGAATTTAGATTACCATATCCCACCAAAACATTTTCACACAACTCGATGGAGCGTGAATAATGCTAATAAAAACATCTGAAAAAAATTAAACCTATGGAAAAAATTATTGCTCAATTTTTTTTATCTTCCGTGCTTGCCTGTCTTTGTTTTCGGGAGCGTTTCTGTAACACCCAGTTTAATATCAGGTCTTTAAATATGCTTCAATAATTTTAGCATACTACCAGTAGTTTACTAATGAAAATGATGAAAAAAAGGGTATGATTTAAGCTATCGACGCGACGTTTAATTTGGTTATGAATTTCCGAATATATTTAATTCTGATTTTATATAATACAGTATAATTCTGTCGCCAAATAATATAAAAACAATGTATATTATGATATATTTTCAAGTGTCAAATAAATAGGTTAGTATTAATAATTAATAATAATTTATTCCATCGAAAAAAAAAAAATCAAAATATGAAATGGCTACATAGTTATTAGTGACGTTTTGTCAGTATTTAAAGTCAGTCCGTTCGTTGTCAACCAGCGGGTTATTGTATTATTAGTATCATTCGCAAAGGCTATTATTTTACCGTTTCCCAGACTAAGTTCGCACATATTGTTCACATAATCCAGAAAAAGCGTAGGCCCAAGGATGCTGCCTTGCAGGACACCGTAAAGTACGGGGAGTTCTAAGCTTATAAGTTTTTATTATAACACGTTGGTCCTGATAACAGTATTATCAAATCATTAAATGGACGGTTAAAATACGTCATTTAAAAAGTGACTAGATAGTGAGTTTTAGTGTATCATCACAAGTAAGCTAACATGAAGTGTATGACGATAATCTACATATTTGGCGACAGATCTATCATTCTGAGTACCAATCTATTATTTATGGGGTGAACCTTTTATTTTGAGAACTAAATTTTTATTCATGGAATGCACTACGATTTTATTTGGTAATCATTCCTGGTCACAATTTTATTTATTTCAGAATGAAATTTTATCTTTCTGATAATGAAAATATTTCGTGGTGACAAAATATAAACTTTGGTGACAACAAATTCCCATTTACTAATAGGAAATTATGATATATTTATTTAACAACATAATAAATAGGATTTAAAATAAACTAAAATAAACTTAGGTAAACTAAAGCTAAATGATAACTAAATAAAATACAAATATTTACATACATGCGTCGTAAAATTCCTCCACGTCATTACCGACTGGTAATGTTCCCAGACGGCTGTCAGCAATTTTTTGAGTAAGATAATACTAAAATTACAATATTCTATGAGGATGCAATATTTATAGTAGTCTTAGTTTAGTGATAAAATTACTTGAAAAGACTATTCTCCTCTAGTTTCGAATAACTATCGACAAGATTGGTTTAATAGTAATTTCTAATGTGCAGCGAAGTATAAAACTGATAAGGTAATTCGATTTGATAAGAAGTTTAAAGAGCGAACAATGGACGATGATTGTCTATTCATTTGGGACAATCTTAGTTTGGACAACATTTAAATGTAGTAACTTATAAATGAGAGTAGCGAGAATCTGGCAGCAAATGTAAATATAGAAGCAATAATCTTGACGTTCATAAGTGTTACTTTGTAACCTACATGAATAAAATATTTTTTTATTTGATTTGATAGAGAGACGCAGTAATAGTAACAGTCGTTGTTAAGATTAACATGTATAATGTGAAACTCTAATTTAATACCACTCAAAGTCCTCGTACGGTGTCTCTGATTCTATAAGGTAACTCTTTAAAACAAATAGTTGACTGACAATCCTAGCTACTAGGCTAAAGAGAACTCCAGAATCTATTGCTACTAACTCATAACTTATTTGTTCGTAAGATTATTTCCTACACATCAAATTTCACATTTCTCAAAGAAAACATAAATTATTAGGCAGCTTGCCATTCTTGATACCTTAATGCAATGCAATACAATACTATCAAAGTTTCTAGTTATGGGCAATACTTCCTTGGCAATTACGAAATTACAATAGTGTACATTTACAACTCTCATAAAAGTAAGTAACTGCAACCAATGAAAAGGGTTCAACCGGCCAAAACCGAGCATCCAAATAATAACTAACTAAATAATTATGTAGTGGGAGCATCTACGTATAAACTCGTATCTTCTAGGATCTCCGATTTTGTCCGACTTGACAGTATACCTGTAAGTTCGATAGTTTCTAAATGATCCATGTGCGTAATGGCATTTATCGTATATATAGGTATAACTTCGTGATAGTGATAACCGGAATAAACTGAAGAACAGGTGGACCGAATTTCATGATCTTAGATTATTCAGATTTGTCTCCGCCTATATTGTACCATTTTGTGTTTTGTATTGCCCACGCGCCACGGTTAAATGCTCGCCGGCCGGCAGGAGTGGTTGTCGGACTCGCACTGACTAAAACCTCGCACCTCCCGGGTCTTTAATGCCAGGGTGCAAGGAGACATTCACAAAATAAATTCAACTGATAAGGTAACTAATTATAACTTGATTCTAAGGCGGAACGAAGTTTGCGGGGTCAGCTAGTTTCATAGAAATAAGAAAATGTAAATGGAAAACTTGTAAATCGTTTTCAGATATTGTATAACGCACTAATGAGGAATGTAAAAACTGTTTGATTTTTCTTCATTGGGCAAACCAATGAAGAAAAATAAAATAAATAGATATTAAGTATAAGAAATTTCGTCTCGCGGTAAGCAACATTCATTCCAGTTCGTCCATAGTTCGTCTGCCAAATGATTGATTGTATGGACTTTTAACGAAGATGTGTTCAATTCTAAATGTATGTATGTAGTAACATGAATGGGGTCACCTCCTCTGATGATGACGAATGCTAAGCTATCAGATTAACCAGAAGCCGTTACTGCATGTTCTACTGACTGTTAACAGTATCCATTTTCCATGTCGGAAGTTGAAATCACAGGTTGATGACAAATAAGAAAATATCAACATTTAAATAACATATTATGTTTTTAACCATGTTATAAGCTTTAAAAACTGTAATTTTTGTTTGGACAAAAGCTGTCATATCATAACTGGTAAACGAACGTTAGAAATTTGATACGTCACTTATGCTTTTAGAAACAATAATATACTTACTGCTAATACTTTTAATTATGTCGTACGATGAGGAACGCCTTATTAAACCTCCATGTTATTAATATTATTCTGAAGTACAGGGACAAGTTAGAAAATAATTACAATGAACAATTTTAATCGTGTATTTATTAATTTATTTTGAGATTACAACATGATGAGCTTACAACGAATTATATCATTATTATTATGTTGCTTTTAGAATGTTATTGGTACTTATTGCATTAAATAATAAAGTTAAAAAATACATATACCACCTACGAGGAAGTGGTTATCGTGGTCTATGATGTATTTTACGCTTTTTTACGTATATTTTTTATAATATTAAACGGTATTTTTTTTTTCATAAAACAAACTGTAAAGTAAGGTGATAATTATAATAAAGTAGCTGTTAACCGCGGCTTCGCCGGCTCGCTTTCCATGGGCGCCTATTCCAGGAATAAAAAAGTACGTACCTCGGCAAATAAAAGTGTCCAAACATAATGTTTGTACGTTGTGACACTTTTTTGTTTATGTGTTATTCAACTATTATCAATCCTTGTACCAAATTTCAGCCAGATCCGTTCAACCGGTCGAGCATGATTGAGTTACAAACATCCAAACACACAAACTTTTTCGCAAACTTTATATAGGTATATGATAAATAAAGTAAAATATGTATGAACTTTATATATGATATAAATGTAAAATATAATATAAAGTAGGAAGTAGGATACTATTTTACTAAAAGAGTTTTAGAAGTTAAAATGAAGAAAATCAATGTGTAGCCTTTAAGTACAAACCTTATAAAATTGAATAATAAAAATATGCAAGTATCGAAATATAGTTTGGCCTTGCGATGCAATAGCCTATTTGCATTTTATAAATAATAAAACAGCAGAAAAGCAGATTAGATCTTTTTATATTTCTATAATAGATAACTCTAATCCACTGCATTCACATAAAAAAAAACTTTGTGAAAACGTAGCAATTCACGCGGGGCGACAGGTGACGAGAATAGGGTGTCGTTACGTTTCAGGTTCGACGTTTACTGTCACTATCACACATTCTTTTTGTTCAGGTACTGCCGCAAACCGGACATTTCTTTGTCAAAGGGTATTTTAATGAGTTTTAATACTTAGTTTGAAGTTTAAATAGGTGTTGTAAAATCATTTTTGTGAATAATATTATATGCTGCCATTTTACTACCTCTGAGGGTTCGTAATTGTATAGGATTTACGCAGCAGTAAAAAGGTTTAGATAAGTTGACATAAAATGAGATGTTATGTTGGATTTTTAAGGGAAGGAAGATTTTTTTTCTAAGGGAAGTAGTTTTACTTTAACGTAACTATCTATGTTAATAGTTAAACCATTAGAGATTATGAACCTGTTAGTTATTATTCTGGGTGTTAGTAGAAAAATAACCTCAACATATATTTTGTAAGAAAATTTGAACCATTTAGTATGCCAGCTATTCCTAGAAAAAAATGGCCAAGTGCGAGTCGGACCATGAAGGGTTCCGTAGCAGCAAGTAAAATTTTTATATTTGAGTTGATAGAATGAAAGGTAAATTATGGTTTACGATTTATGACGTATTAAAAAAACTACTTACTAGATCTCGTTCAAACCAATTTTCAGTGGAAGTTTACATGGTTACATCATACATTTTTTTTAGTTTTATCGTTATCTTATTTTAGAAGTTACAGGGGGCACATTTTACCACTTAGGAAGTGTCTCTCGCGCAAGAAAAAAAATGATATTAGTAACCTTAATATCATTTTTGAAGACCTATCCATAGATACTTATATAATACCATAGATAATTAGACAGTTTGATGAAAAAAAAAAATTTGAGTTTCAGTTTATAGTTTTTTTTTTAATTCTTTAAAATTTATAGTTTTAAAAATTCTTTAAAATGTATAGATTTTTGAAGGGAAAACTTCTTAAGCGACGTTGTGCCCTTTTTCTGTAACGGGTAAAAAAGGTTAAACTCGCGTCAGTAAACACGTGACCTGATCGTAAGACAACAAATATAGAAGCGCTAAATTCACATTGTACTTAACAACTTTGGTGGCGCGTGCGAATAATGAGTGGTCGTTGACTTCGTTAAGACTGAGATCGATTCCGAACGAGGCCCAAGAAACACTTTTTGTCATCATATAACTTTTTGTAATATTTATTCTATTTTGTGCCATAAATCTATTCATATAAAAGTGCATCTATTAATGAAAAAAGTGACGAAGAAGTAGCGAAAGAAAATGAGCGAGTACTTTATAAATATATTTGCGATGATGGTTCTGGTAATAATGATGGTGAAAATGTCGTTGAAATGATTGATGGAAGTTGATTTTTCTGAGAGATAAAATTTTTAATGTAAAATAATTGTAATAGTTCTGAAGTGTTAAATTTTAAATGTAATATAAATTGTCATGTTTGTGTACGATAGCGCAATAAATGAATATTGTATGTTACCACATAAATGATAGTACCTTAATACTGATAATGAATGCAATTCGTACATACGGACGGACAGACAGACATGACGAATCTATAAGGATTCCGTTTTTTGCCATTAGGCTACGGAAAAAAATCAATAAAAGTCAACAATCAGGACGGGACTTGAACCCACGCTCAGTCACTTTACTTTCCTTATTTTGACCAACTGATCTACCTGGATACGACCTGGATAGCAGAAATTCTTCTATTGTATGTGTAGGAGACTTTTGGCTATTCAGGACGTATCCAGGTACTCAGTTGGTTAGAATATTCTCACTTGGTTAGCCCCGACAGAGTGGTACCCAAAAGATTCCACATGAAAATAGACTTCTGCAGGGTTGGTCACGTATGAACGCTGAGTGCCTTCAAAGTTAGCGATTAACCGCACGATGACTAATGACCAAACAAACTTATTTTTCAATTACAAAAACGATGCATCATGAGAATTTATATTTAGATGAGTACAATAAACTAAGAAAATAATTTCAGTAGTTAGTCCTAAAACAATTTCGAGGAATGAAATGTACCTGTATCTTCATTAAGGACCGAATTAATTAATCTACCCATTCAAACAACCTTGAAACTAAACAATTCTGAATGGCTGAACCGAAATATACAATTGCTTTAATTACATTGATACTTACTAAGTATTTTGGAAAGTGTAATTAGTTCGGCATTCTGGCTCGCTGCGAGTACCTAAATACAACATGATCAAAACCTATTACATCGAGTCACCATTCACCTGTTGGCATGTAGGTATATATTTACCATCAAACGTTAATCGGCTTTTTGGGCACGGTACTTAGGGATATCGGTAGTTCTTTTTCTTCTTCACCTTTTTTTTGTATTTTTTTTCTAAACCTACACTTGGGTCGCAAGTCCCAAGCACTTTCTCGAGTTCCCAACTCAGCAACGCGATGGACTCGGCACGAAGAATCCATGGATTGCTAAGAATAGCGGTCTCTGGTGGACATAAAGACAAAACTTAAATAGGGTTTAGTCTTATTTATGCGGACCTTCAGGTCACGAACATATACAGACTTAATTATGTTTTTCTTTCTATCCAAATTGATTAGAAATTATTTCAACGGGGCTACATAAAATGCTACGATGTAGTTTTCAGGATTGCTTCTTTACTTATTTTTCTGTTAACTTTTGAAAATAGAATGTATAATGCCTTTTTAGACGAAATGAATTTTAATAAAATCTACGTCATGTCAAGGAAAATTTCGACAATGCAAGACCTTGTTCTTTGTCTGAAATCTCTGCACTCCATAATTTTACTGATGTCAACTGGGTATACTTTTTCTCATAAACATTAATAGCAAATGACTATATAGCACATTTCTCTCTTGCCATTCGACAGTCATCATAATAGCTCTGTTTGTACAAAATCTTGTCTACAGGCACTTGGATTTCTTATTTTCAAATGATTAAAAATGTATTTATAATTGGAACCGTAACTGGCAGGTGACATGTATATGATTTGGTATCTATAGAAAAAGAATTGGGTGTTGTAGTTAAAATTTCAGGAAAGATCTATTAGAGTTGAAGCCGTAATCGTAGTGGAATACTGATACCTTTTTTTTTGTGCGGAAATCCCTTCGGATACTCCCCCGCCAGCCAGCGGGGGCGGTTATGTCGGACTTGAACAGACTAAAACCGCACGCCGTCTCGCGACCTACAGGTGTGGGTTCTCTTAGAATAAGAAAGTCTATATTCTATACTACTTATATAATATATCAAATATAGTATCAGTATGCCAATTTCAGTCAAATTCATCTAGTCATCATTACGTAATTGAATAAGAAACAGACTGTTTTTGGCAATTATACCAGAATAGTTAGGACCTTTTTTTTTAACGATAGGGTGGGCGTGTCAGAATCTAACCGACTAAAACCACACGTTGTCCTCCCCAAGTGTCCATTGCCGGTCACCCCGGGTAAGACCTCGAATGGATAACCTCAGGGTTACCGGCGGACTTTGGCCGCCATCATTGCCTATCCTGGTGGGGTCGGGTTTTATCCCGCGCCGATGTGTTGGCAGGCGTGTGGCAGCCAACTGCCGTCCTCAGGCCCCGATCATAGAGGTCGGTAGTCCCGGGCGTAGACAAGTCTGCGGCGTCGTCGCCGCAGACTGCGGAACTCGGGGGGCAGGGTTCTCTCGCGCTCCCTCTCTGCCGCCTATTTCACATTCGCATTTCACATCGCATCACCTGCTCGCCGAAACAGGCGGCGTGCCACTTTGCTCCCGTCGGAGACCGTGGCTCTGACCCTGGTCTCCAACGAGAGAACGTCCACGCCCAGGACCGTAACGAGATCCCGGAGTTGACTCGCCTACGCAATAGTTAGAACCTATTTAACCTTACCTGTTTCGTAAAACAATTAGTTTAAAGAAATTGAAATTGAAATTAACTTATGACATGATTTCAAAAGATAAATTCACATGTTTTTATCATAGTTCTAATATTTTCTTCGCTCAACTCATACTCAGTATAACAACTTTCGTTTACATTCGTTAAACAAATCTTAATACGTTTTCCTCGTAACGCGTATGCTTATTTAAATTTTCCTTTGAAAATTTACTTTAGCTTGTATCAGAGCTCGCAACATCACCTCAGGCTTATCATTTTACTTAAAGCCGTAATATCTAATCGAGGTAATGACGGCACATAATCGTCTTATGTCACCATAAAGGTATTTGAACCGAATCTAAGCATTTGAATGCTTTGTGGAAAATTGAAATCTCTAATTACAATTTGCAGTGGTAACGTCTCCAGCTAAGAGAACTGCTCTGAGTTTCATCCTCTCTAATAGTCAGTTCCGCTTAGTAGTACTGTGTAATGTATATTTGTTTTGCATGAAGGCATATCAAATATTTTAATACTGAATTAATTGTATACTTATTGTATACTTGTTGCTACGAAAACGGGTGTGAATCGGACTCGTTCACTAAGAGTTTGAAGAGATTGATATGTAATTAGGTAAATATCAAACCAATCTCGTTTAAGATAATACGGTACAATGTGTGTATACCATGCACAATATAGTGTGAAATTCATGCAAATGAATTTCATGATACAATGAGAAGCACAATAAAAAAAACAAACAAAGGAGTTCGCAATATTTTATGTTCTCAATTTATATCACAAATAAAGCTCGAACTTTGAACAAATTTGAAAACTTACAAAGTTACTTACACACGTTTTTGTCTCCTAAAACTAAAGACAGGTTATTGCCAAGAAAGGTTTCTCACAACTCAACCCATAAAAGGTGTCAAGGCGAAGCGATAAATTAGATAAGAGGCCAATTCAATAGTCAACTTTCGAAATGCTTAAAGGAGGCTCCTCAAGAAGGCTATAAAGTTAGTAAGAAAAAGGTTTTTCTGGTAGATTATCATTATCCTTCCTGACCACTGTTGAAAAATGTACCTTGTATAAATATAATAAGATTTAATGTCAGAATATTATATATAAGTAATAATGTATACTTTCAATCGATTGATAAATTGGTATGAGAATTTTGTAGAAAAACAAAGATTGTTGCCCACACTTAGATATATTCACACACAATTTGCCATAAACATGTGTGTCAGTTGCATTCAAAAGCCAGAATGTAATACTCGGATTACTTTTGACTTATTAACTTATTGCCTTATTAATTACTTACTTATCCCTGATAATATTTATAAACTGTCTACGTGTCACTGTTATTACTATGTTCGTGTGTCAATAGTATGTATGTGTCAATGAAAAGAAAAAAAAAGAAGATAAGGAATACTTGTCTTAAATCTTTAATATTCCAAATGTTTCATAGTTATTGTCTTACTCCCTTCATCATGCAAAATTTCTAGCAACAGAATTTAGTCAAGAATTAATGTGAGATATCTTAGAAAGTAGACAAAATGTGATTCTGAAACTAAAGTTTACTATTGCAATCCATAAAGGAACAGTTTATAATGACGACGTAAAACCAATGTGTGCCAACCAACCTAAACGTGTGTTTTTGTTAAAGGATAAAATTAACAAGTTGGCGTTGTCTTGTCCAATTATATAATTCGATTAAAAATACCAAAAAAGGAAGGCCGTAGAAGTTTAAAAAGCGGCCAAGTGCGTGTCGGGCTCGCCCATTAAGGGTTCCGTAGCAGCAAGTAACATAATAATGTTTTTTTTTTATATTGAGTTGATTGAATGTAAATTGCGGTTTACGATTTATGACGTATTAAAAAAAACTACTTACTAGATCTCGTTCAAACCAATTTCGGTGGAAGTTTACATGGTAATGTACATCATATATAGTTTTATCGTTCTCTTATTTTAGAAGTTACAGGGGGGGGGGACACACATTTTACCATTTGAAGTGTCTCTCGCGCCAAACTATTCAGTTAAGAAAAAAATGATATTAGGAAACCTCAATATCATTTTTGAAGACCTATCCATAGATACCACCCACCACACACGTATGGTTGAAAAACTTATAATTATATCCTATTTTTAGGGTTCCGTTACCAAATGGTAAAAATCGGAACCCTTGTAGATTCGTCATGTCTGTCTGTCTGTCCGTCCGTATGTCACAGCCACTTTTTTCCGAAACTATAAGAACTATGCTGTTGAAACTTGGTAAGTAGATGTAAATCTGTGAACCGCATAAAGATTTTCACACAACAAGTAGAAAAAAAACAACAAATTTTGGGGGCTCCCATACATAGAACTGAAAACCAAAATTTTTTTTTTCATCATACCCATACGTGTAGGTTATCTGTGGATAGGTCTTCAATGATGATACTGAGGTTTCTAATGTCATTTTTCTCTAAACTGAATAGTTTGCACGAGAGACACTTCCGAAGTCGTAAAATGTGTGCCCTGTAACTTCTAAAAGTAAGAGAATGATAAAATTAAAAAAAATATGTGATGTACATTACCATGTAAAATTCCACCGAAAATGGTTTGAATGAGATCGTAGTCAGTAGTTTTTTTTTAATACGTCATAAATCGTAAACCGCAATTTACCTTTCATTCATTCAACTCAAATATAAATTTAAGAAAAGCATTATTATGTTACTTGCTGCTACGGAATCCTTCATGGGCGAGTCCGACTCGCACTTGGTCGCTTTTTTTTAAATAGCCGTTGCCCGCGACTTTACCTGCTTGGAATTTTGATCCCGGTCCCGCTACTCATGGGAACCTATTCCAGGGATAGCCTATGTTCTTATAATCTATCCCTGAACCAAGTTTCAGGAAAATCCGTCCGCCGCTAGAGCGTGTCTGAGAAACAAACATCCGAAACATGCAAAAATCACAAGCCTTTCACATTGATAATATTAGTTGAAAGTAGAATTAAAAAGGAAAAAACGAAACAAAAAGACGGACAACGAAGTGATCCTATATATTCTCTTCGTCGTCGGTTGTCTGTTAAGACCTTTTTCTCAGGAACGCGTAGAGGCACCTAGTTGAAATCTATACCAAATACTCAGGTCTGTAACGTCTGTAAGCTGTAAAAAAATCAAACTTCTATGTCAATCGCAAGATGTTGCTATTTATGCAGCATATTGTTACAACGATCGTCGATATCTCGGAAACTACTGATCGAATCTTCTAGAAATTAAAACGCATTGTTAATGTCGAAGTACTCTATCGATCCGTGTAGAAAAATCCAGAAAAGTCAATACAAAATCACAAGCCCTTTGTCTACCTATAACTACTTTACCTACAAATCGCGATAACAAGGGCATTCACCTCTATCGTCGGCACGACTGTGTAGGTACCTGTTTTCTCGAACGTCCCAGTAAATACCTACTATTCTCGAACGCTCTAGTGCTCTAGATGATTCCGGAATATTCTACCCCGATATAAAAGGACGCCCGGCTATCGACACGAGTCAGTTTTATTTTCGAAAGTGAAACTTGGAGCTACTGTGGACTACTGTGAACTGCTGAGCGACTGGAACTGTTGAAGAGTACTGTGTGTGCTAGTTATTTAGTTGTCTAGTTTGTGGTGAGCGAATAAACCTCTTTGTTGTGTAAACGGCATTTAATTTGTACCCTGCGCACGTAACAACTGGTGTCAGAAGTGCGATGCCGTTATTACCACGTGAAGACGAAGGGCGTACTCCACGGACCAGACGTCAAGTGGAAATGGATGCTGCACGTCAACGGAGCCTTGAAGAGAAAGGGCATCAGGCCGATTCTGCTATCTCAGCGGGAAGTACGGCAGCACAAGATGGAACCTCGTCAGATACCAACATGATGACGCTGCTGGCTTCTATGCAGCAGATGATGCAGGCCTCCTTGCAAGAAATACAGGCCAAACAAGAGGCCAGTCAACAGATGATACAGGCCAACCAAGAGGCTAGCCGACAGATGATACAGGCCAACCAGGAAGCTGTCATGGGTAAAATCGATGCAGGCATTCATGCACTGGGAGATAAAGTGAAGAACCTCGAAGACGGCTTGCAAATGCTGAGTAAGGAAGTGGCTTCGAAGACTGGGACCATTGACGACTGCTTGCAAATGCTCAGTAAGGAAGTAGCTTTGAAGACTGGGACCATGGACGACCGCTTACAAGAGGTTGAAAAAGAGATGGTCAGGCTAAAAACCTGCGGACCTGCTGACGATCGCTTGCAAGAGCTTGAAAAAGAGATTGTCAGGCTAAAAACCCGCGGACCTGTTGCCGTGACCTCATCATCATCAGCGAAGTTCGACCTACCACACTTCGATGGAACTTCCTCATGGACAGCCTTCAAGTACCAATTTGAGATATTGGTAAAAACTAAAGCCTGGAGCAACGAGGAGTCTTTTATGGCCTTAACACTTGCATTACGAGGAGATGCCTTAGTAATACTGGAAAACCTGCCACCTGAAGGAAGGACACTAGAGTCTCTGATAGAAGCATTAGACACACGCTACGGTGACAAGCACCTGGAGAATGTCTACCGAGCGCAGCTTCGCGAGAGGAAACAAAAAGCTGGTGAAAGCCTCCAGGAATGGGCTGTAGAGGTTGAAAGGCTCGTTCGTCGGGCCTACTCATCGACACCCGTTATGATCGAGACCACCCTACTGGAGGCCTTCCTAAACGGTATACGGGACGCAGAAGTGAAAACTAGTGTACAGTTGCGTCACCACCAGACCTTAAAAGAAGCACTGGCTTATGCCCTTGAGGTGGAAACCGTACGGCAGAATGCCGGGATAGGTAAGATCAGGGAAATCAAGGAGGTAGTTGCAGAGGACAGGAAGCCGCGGTATGTCCCAACATGTTATTCTTGTAGAGGAAGGGGCCATATCCAATCAGAGTGTCCTTCGAGGAAACGAAGGAGGGTCACGGACTCCGGGACCCAACTGGATCAAGATGTTCAGTTAAACTAAATGTCGCCAGGGCCGCGGGGCGGGCGCTGGCTGGTCGACATGAGGCCCCAACCATCACAATAACTCAAGTTGGCAATGGAAATAGTCTTATCATCGAGGCCATCTTAGACAATCAACCTTGCAGTTTAACAGTGGATACTGGAGCTTCACGTACAGTTGTAAGGCCGGAATTGCTGAAACGGACCATAAGGTGGGAAAAACGATCTTCGAGGCGCCAGCTTCAGACAGCTACTGGCCAGCCAGTGACCGTTCTCGGTGAAACAGATGTGGAGGTAAGAATTGGCGACCAAATATATCACCAGTCAGTATTAATTGCTAATATTACTGATGATTGCTTTTTGGGACTGGATTTCTTGAGGAACCACCGATGTGTCTTGGATATACCTAGAGGAGTGCTGAGATTTCCTGATCAGGAAGTTTGTTTACAAGGATCGCACCCGTGCACTCTTTATTGTTTAACGGATACGACGTTAGCGCCTAAATCGGAAACATTAGTCAGAGTGAGGTTTCCTGCGAAGACTGAACAAAGAAGATGTCTTATTGTGGAAGATACCGGCAGTCATCAAAACTTAATAACAGCGAGAACCTTACTGATGCCGAATGGAATCGCCAGGGTGAGAATTCTCAACCTCAGTGACGAAATAGTTCTCCTGAAGAAGAATAGTGTGGTCGGAAAATGTGAGGAAGTAAAGTACCTGAGACGGCTGAACAACACTACGACTAAACAAGGCTGTACACAAATCTCCGAAGATCACATCCAGCAACTTCTCGAGAATTCAAAGGAAAACTTATCGGCACCAGAATTGCGTCAAGCCAGAGACCTCTTGCTACAATTCAGAGACATCTTTGCAACCGGAAATGACTGTGGAAGGACTGGGCTCGTGAAACACCGGATTGACACAATTGACTCCAGGCCTATAAAACAAAGACCTCGACGTTTACCATGGGCAAGAGAAGAGGAGGTAGCAGTTATGATTAAAGACATGGCCGATAACAAGGTGATTGAACCTTCTACGAGTCCATGGTCATCACCCGTAGTACTAGTAAAAAAGAAGGATGGCAGTACAAGGTTTTGTGTGGATTACCGAATGTTGAATAATGTCACGAAGAAGGACAGTTATCCTTTGCCTAGAATCGACGATACCCTGGACATGCTTAGCGATACTCGTATGAAATGGTTTTCAACCATCGATTTAAAAAGTGGCTACTGGCAGGTGGAGATCAGTCCAAACGATAAAGAGAAGACAGCCTTTAGTACAGGAATTGGAAACGGTTTATGGCATTTTAATGTCATGCCATTTGGTTTATGTAATGCACCAGCCACGTTTGAACGCCTCATGGAAAGAGTAATGGTGGGTCTACTCGGAGACGTCTGTCGGTTTACCTGGATGATGTTATAGTTATGGGACGCAGTTTCAAAGAAAACCTGAAGAACCTGGAAAAAGTTTTTACTCGGACTCGTGAGGCTAACCTTAAACTGAGTCCAAAGAAGTGCGCTTTATTTAAAAAGGAGGTCAGCTATCTCGGACATGTCATCTCAACGGAAGGAGTCAAAACCGACCCCGAGAAGATAAAAGCCGTTCAAGAATGGCCTGTTCCAAAGAACAAAACGGAGGTTCGAGCGTTTCTGGGACTATGCGCGTATTATAGACGCTTCATTAAGCATTTCTCGGATATCGCAAAACCACTACATCGACTGACGGAAGATAAACGAGACTTCGTTTGGGACCTGGATTGCGAGCAAGCTTTTAGTACGCTTAAACAACGATTGGGCGAAGCCCCTATATTGGGTTATCCTACTAGGGAAGGTAGATTCATTATGGACACGGATGCCAGTAACACCGGAATAGGTGGAGTGTTGTCACAAGTGCAGGGAGATCGTCATGTTGTAATAGCGTACTTCAGTAAATCGCTATCTAAACCGGAAAGGAATTACTGTGTTACTCGTCGTGAACTTCTCGCTGTGGTGAAGTCTTTACAGCATTTTAACAAGTATATTATAGGACGAGAGTTTACACTAAGGACAGATCATGCTGCGCTACAATGGTTGCTGCAATTCAAAAATCCGGAAGGCCAAGTAGCAAGATGGATCGAGCAACTACAGGAATTTCCCTTTGTGATAGAACACCGAAGTGGAAAAGGGCACGGCAATGCTGATGCTTTGTCACGAAGGCCGTGTGTCGAAGATTGCAAGCATTGTCAGAGGAACGAAGCCCGAGAAGAGATTAAAGTCATAAAGGTGAATGGACTTGACGACGAATGGAGTGGAAGCAGTATGAAGAAGGCGCAAGAAGATGATGATGATCTACAACCTATACTGCACTGGAAACAACTTGGAAGCAAACCCCGATGGAGTGATGTATCTGCTTACAGTTCAACTACCAAAAGCTATTGGGCCCAGTGGGACAGCTTAGCTCTGGTAGAAGATGTCCTGTATAGGAAATGGGAGTCTAACGATGGTAAGGAAGTAACCTTGCAAGTAGTGGTACCACGAAGCAAGGTGGCCCCACTCTTACGGCACATCCACGATGGTGTTTCTGGCGGGCATCTCGGAGTCAAGAAAACCCTGGTTAAAGTGCGACAGCGGTTTTACTGGCTTTGTTGTCGGGAAGATGTCGAGGATTGGTGCCGTAAATGCACTGCATGTGCTTCGGTTAAAGGACCGCCGACAAGAAGCAAAGGAAAATTGAAGCTGTACAACGTTGGAGCACCGTGGGAACGTATAGCCATTGATGTTGCTGGACCTTTTCCAACGACTGATGAGGGTAACAAATACATCGTAGTAGTGCAAGACTACTTCACTAAGTGGCCAGAAGTATTTGCGACACCCAACCAGGAAGCAGTCACTGTAGCCAAGAAACTGGTTCAGGAAGTGGTCAGTCGATACGGCGCACCTATGGAGATCCACTCCGACCAAGGACGGAACTTCGAGTCTGCTCTGTTTCAAGAAATGTGCAAACTCCTCGGTATAAACAAGACCCGTACGACTCCAGCGCACCCGCAGTCAGACGGAATGGTCGAGAGGTTTAACCAGACGTTGGAAAATCACTTGGCTAAAGTTGTCGACGAACACCAAAGAGATTGGGACCAGTACATCCCACTGTTTCTGATGTCCTATCGATCTGCGGTGCATGACAGTACGGGACACACCCCAGCTAAAGTAAATTTTGGTCGAGAGATAAGGCTACCAGTGGATGCAATAACCGGCACGCCACCCGAAAGTCCTAAGCCCGTAACGGACTACGTGAGTGAACTTCAAAACCGGCTGGACGAGGTGCACAGAATGGTACGGGAAAACAATTTGAAGACAGGTATAAGGATGAAAACCCGGTACGATAGAAATGCAAACACCAACGGGTTTGAAGAAGGAACACTGGTATGGTTTCACAATCCGCTACGCAGAAAAGGAAAATCTCCAAAACTTCAAGCTCGCTGGGAAGGACCCTATACGGTTGTTACAAGAATCAATGACATCACCTACCGCATTAAGAAGGGGCTTAGGGGAAAACCAAAGGTAGTCCATGTGGATAGGTTGACGCGATATCATGGAACAAATGATGCTCGGGACGAGCATGATTAAGAGGGGGTAATGTTACAACGATCGTCGATATCTCGGAAACTACTGATCGAATCTTCTAGAAATTAAAACGCATTGTTAATGTCGAAGTACTCTATCGATCCGTGTAGAAAAATCCAGAAAAGTCAATACAAAATCACAAGCCCTTTGTCTACCTATAACTACTTTACCTACAAATCGCGATAACAAGGGCATTCACCTCTATCGTCGGCACGACTGTGTAGGTACCTGTTTTCTCGAACGTCCCAGTAAATACCTACTATTCTCGAACGCTCTAGTGCTCTAGATGATTCCGGAATATTCTACCCCGATATAAAAGGACGCCCGGCTATCGACACGAGTCAGTTTTATTTTCGAAAGTGAAAGCGAACACATCTTACCGAAGTGAATCAAGAGAGTTATACCTGCGACTTAAGGAACTACTGTGGACTACTGTGAACTGCTGAGCGACTGAAACTGTTGTGCTAGTTATTTAGTTGTCTAGTTTGTGGTGAGCGAATAAACCTCTTTGTTGTGTAAACGGCATTTAATTTGTACCCCGCGCACGTAACAATATTATGACAATCGCAAGGGAATCAAAACCTATAGGCCAATTCCCGGTGAGCTAAAATGATGATATTTTCAAAAAGTTAAGTCTTATAGCACAAGTAAACAGAAAATTCCGTAAACCGTAAATATGTAGTTACCCACTTTCTGCATGTCTGTCTGTCAAGACTAAAAGCTCCACAGCAGCGTTAAATTTACCCCTCAATCTACTTTTGTGCGGAATCCCCAGTGCGTGAGTTCGACTTGCACTTCACCAGTTTTTTATAATTGCTTTCGTTTATATTTTAAGTAAGATTACATTGCGGTGAGTCCTACGAAAATGGGCGTAAGTTCCATTTCCGTATTTTTTAGTTTTTGTTTATGGCAATGTCTTGGACTTTAATATATGATATTTGATGATGGTATATGATATTTCAATAAAAATTTAATTCGAATTTCCAATCCAATTTTACAAAGTTGACAAACAGGCGTAACTAACGTACAAGGACGCTCTTTTAGTGAGACTATTGTCAGGTCTAATGATGGTTTATAGACCTGTCCTTTTCACCTAACTGGCAATTTAGGGTCACAAGTGCATTGATGTCGCAATCGATGTCACCAGTCACGTGAAGTACAGATCCCAGGTACTTAATCTGATCCGTGCGCTCGACCAAGACATCACCTATGCAGTCGCAGCGGCAATGCGTGCCATTTACCAATGTCACCAATTATTTGCCTCTGACCACATCTGCCCGCGCGATATCATCGGCATACAATATGAGTAGCCATGGGGGCTTGCAAGTTTTGTCAAAACTTAAACAGCACGCTGAACAGAAGCGGAGTAACGATTGATCTTTGGTGTACCCCGATGGTAATGGGGTTGCGTTTCGTGTCACTAAAAGCGGTCCGAAACTGAGTCTTTTAACAAGAAGAAGGATATTTTGTAACAAATTATTTCAATCTAAGTAAAGTTACAGGGATAATGATAAAATTATTTCATTGAAATTATCAATATTCTCGACGTTTGACATATTTCTGTGAAAGTCAAGTACAAAGGCGAAACGAACTGGTTGTTTTTCTACTAGGTTCTTAGTTTCTAGTTCGCTTAAATTATTCGAAGTATAAAGGCGAAAGTGATCTTTCTGAAAATTGGCTTAATATTTCATACTAAAATAATATCCTCTTAAAGAAGTATATTAATTATGCTTTTAACCGAATTTCAGCGAAATCTGCTGAAAGTTATGCCTCTATACATAGGTTGTAGTTCAATATGAACTAAAACTTTTGATCGGTTTTGGCGAATATTAACTGAATCTCTGAAACAAGCAATAGCTCAATCTCAATCAAACTCAATTATTGAGTTTGGTATTTCAAGTTTTATTCATAGATATGTATTTAATATTTATGTCAATCTCAATACTAATATATATTTTTTAATATAATTAAGTATTGTTGACTAGTATAGTTTAAATATATCTCTTGAACGAATATCCTTATTGTTTTTATCATACGAAAATTCGTTTGATTCTGTAAATAATTCATAATCTGTTTCGAATCATTAACAATATTTCTTGTAGCCACGGATTCCGTAATCAGTACCTAATACTATTAATATATTTTTTGAGTGAAACAGATCCCGGTATCAGTAGATACAACTCGACGTGATCCGTGGACAAATCAATCTGATACCAGGATCGGTGGAGACAAATCCAAAACTTGTTAGTGAAGAGACAGAGAATTATTTGTTCAATGGATGTCATTTGTAGTGTTCCGTACCCAAGGGTAAAACGGGACTCTGTTACTAAGACTCCGCTGTCCGTCCATACATCTGTCACCAGACTGTATCTCATGAACCGTGATAGTTAGGCAGTTGAAACTTTCACAGATGTATTTCTGTTGATGTTATATTAAAAAACAGAATGAAATAAATATTCAAGGAGGCTCCCATACAACAAACATGTTTTTTTTCGCCGTTTTTAAAGAAGTATAGGATATTTTACGGAACCTTTAAATGGAATACATAATATTATTTGTGTTTCTACTTAGTTTTTTCCCACATAAATAAGTCATAAAATAAGCAACTGCAAGCACCATTAGCAGTACAAGTATTACGAATGATAAATGACGACGAAATAGATTTTAAGAAGGTTCTAGTAGAATAGTTTCATGGAAGTATGCATAAGAGGGTTAGAAATAGAAGATTGTATCATTTATTTCTGACCTTTTCAAAAATAATAATGCAAGAACAGATACAAATAAAAGTATTTGTAACGGATTCTATCGCGATATATTTGGTAAACAATAAACTAACACAAAAAAAAACGTGATAGAATCCGTTAAAAATAGTCTTATATCAATGTGTGATATTCGCGTACACTTTAGACAATATGAAGTCAACAACTATGCTTACTTTGGGTCTAGAAAGCGCTGTGTAGAATGTCATAGAATATTTATTATTATTTCCTTAATAAACTTTAAATCCATATAAATTATATTTTAAATACATTCTATAAAAAACAAAAACAAATATATTTAAATATATAAAAAATAGTAGCCCACCGGTATCGGGTACAGGGACCAAGCTACCGGTGGTTAGGGCTCCAGAGAGAGGAATCTCCTCACAATACGTGCCGTGTCGAGGAGCACTGCCTTCTGCATCAAGCTCTTGACCGAACTGCCTAACGCGAGCCTCTTGAGATGTTGATCGAGGCTCTTAGCAATCAGTCCGTGAACCGATACAACTATCGGAACAATTTATCATCATAGTTAGGGTTCCGTTGCCAAATGGCAAAGAACGGAACCCTTATAGATTCGTTATGTCTGTCTGTCTGTCCGTCCGTATGTCACAGCCACTTTTTTCCGAAACTATAAGAACTATGTGATTAGTCCCGGTGTCCACCACTAATTTGGCCACCACTGGTGGACAGAGAGACAAATTATGAAATTATGTTCCGCTGTCCACCAGTGGTGGACAGGGCAACATATTTTGAAAAGTTGTGTTATTGCGAAACGACTTTTTGTCGCCAAACGCTGCTTCGACTGAACTATTTCTTCGAATATTTATCAATCGATGGACTGATATTTCGCACTTCTTGCCTCGCTCGGCTTATATTCCGAAAATAAGTAAAGTGGGTTAGGTTAGGTTAGAACTGTGACTCCAACAGAGCGCGAGCCGAGCGAGTGAAGCGAGCGTGCCGCGGCACCGGCCGGCGAAGCGCCGGAACCACTAGTCCGGAAAGTTTATGGTAAGAAGTGCTATCTATGAAGAGAGATCTCTGTGTACAGTGATAACACAACTTTTCAAAATATGTTGCTCTGTCCACCACTGGTGGACAGCGGAACATAATGATAACGCAACTTTTCAAAATATGTTGCTCTGTGGTGGACACTGGTGGACAGCAGAACATAATTTCATAATTTGTCTCTCTGTCCACCAGTGGTGGCCAAATTGGTGGTGGACACCAGGAGAACTATGCAGTTGAAACTTGGTAAGTAGATGTAATCTGTGAACCGCATTAAGATTTTCATACAAAAGTAGAAAAAAACAACAAATTTTGTTGAACTTTGATTCTTAGAACTGAAAATCAAAAATATTTTTTTTCATCAAACCTATACGTGTAGAGTATCTTTGGATAGGTCTTCAAAAGTGAAATTGAGGTTTCTAATATCACTTTTCTCTAAACTGAATAGTTTGCGAGAGAGACACTTCCAAAGTGGTAAAATGTGTCCCCCCCCCCTGTAACTTCTAAAATAAGAGAATGATAAAACTAAAAAAGTATATGATGTACATTACCATGTAAACTTCCACCGAAAATTGGTTTGAACGAGATCTAGTCAGTATTTTTTTTTTAATACGTCATAAATCGTAAACCGCAATTTACCTTTCATTCAATTAAGTCAAATATAACATTTAAAAAAAAGCATTATTATGTTACTTGCTGCTACGGAACCCTTCATGGGGGAGTCCAACTCGCACTAGGCCGCTTTTTTTAAGATTTTATACCGACATAGTGTATAAGTTCCATCATACCATATTCGTATCATTATATTTATGTTATTGCTTAGTTAATACATAATATATTAAATTATTGATGTAGCTACCTATCGTATTTGGTTTTGACCTGTAATAATAGATGTTAAGGATATACATGAATAATAAAAACATGTCACTCAACGATACGTTTGTTAGTACAAGTGAACTTGGATGGAAGCCTTGAAGTCGAATAAAAATATGTATATCAAATACTCTCTTATAAATGACTGTTTTAATCTATCTATCCTATACCTGTTTTTTTTGTCAAACACAAATATTTATTGATTTTACAGAAATATAGTGTACCGTTATAGTTTTCCAGCAATATAGTATTGTGTAGTGTCGGTAGCTTGTGGTTGCGGAGTTGGCCTTATGATCAAGAGGTCCCGGGTTTGAATATAAAATTCAAGACTGTTTAGACGATAAACAAGCTTGGATATGAACTGTTTGCTCTCTCTCTATGCTACTCAAATGGAATATTGTACTTAGGTTAAGTAAATATGTTTGTAAATAGACCAACAAAAAAAAACAGCCCGCTGAGTTTCTTGCCGGAGTCTTCTCAGGACAGGGCCGCGTTTCGAAACGGTGGTCCATTTGCCAAACATTAGATTTTTTTTTAATACGTTTTGTAAGTGCCGTATTAATGGTCTATGCAGAATAAATGGTTTTTGACTTTTGACTTTTGAATCCTGGTCATTACACTAGTGACATGAACCCACTCCTAACACAAGTAATTTATCTTACCTGGAGGGGTTAGGTTGAATGCTATTAATTTCGGTAACTTATATTCTTTTAAACAAAAAAATACTTATATAGAAAATAGTTAATACATATAAGATAATGCAGTATGTGTGTGGTATGGTTTTATGAAGAGCAGTGTGACTTGAAAGACCAGGTAGGGACAAGAATTCAAAAAGCAGGTTCGGTAATATACACCGATTAAATTGATGAAGTCTTGAAAAAAGGGTAGGTTAGAGTACCGGCTTGAATGAAAGGTTTAATGACAGAAGTGGCAGTTTGTGACGTGTAAAGGATAGAAGCGAAGCGCGGGCTAGCATCTCTGTTAGTAGGAGTACCTTTTTTTTTTCGTATATGTTTTCAAATGAACAAGTAAGTAATTCCCTATTCACCCAAGACTATTGACCCAGGTTTTTTTTTGGATAAAAAGTATTATAACCGACTTATGCGTTTTATTCAGACTGTAAAAAAGTTACCCCATTTCATATTTTAGTCAGTTCCATTGAGCCATAATAAATAAAATTATAGCCAGCCAAACAAAGCCACACAAAATTCGTTCAATTATAAACTTTTGCATACATTTATTTATTTTATAGTATTAGGAAAATTTACTAGTTTTATAAATCCTTAGTTACAAGTGGCTGACCCTTAACCAGAAAATCGTTACGAAAAGTATAAACAGACTTTTGTTACTAATATATTTGAATTTCACTAGTCCGACGTCAAGTGCGTTCACCCGCAATTTTTCCTGACGAGAAGTAAATATTGACCTTTTCTGTTCACTTCCTAACCTTTTATGTTGGCTTTATTTGAGCTTCCTGTAAATGAAATTGTCATTTTCCCTGTGTCACAAAGATTCTAACGATAATTTGTTATTTAGGTGAACCCATTGAGTATTATTGCACGAAACGACTTTTATGTTTAAACAGGGCGTCCCACGGTTATTTCACATGTAGGTAATTAATTATGTACATAGACAATTTTACTGAAAGAAGACTTCATTTTAAATTTAAAAACTGCATGCAACTGGATTTTTAGAAACTTGATTACCAAACTCGGTAATCAAACCGGCTAAAGTCCGAAAGAGTAATATCCTGTGCGTTTAGTGTGCAGTTAAATCCAAGTTTCTGGGATCGCAACCCTTGACCATTAACCGCCATCTTGAAAAATGGGTGCGGATGGTTTTTATGGTATATTGGACAAAGTATGCATCAGACCGAAAATTTGTAAAAGCGGTTTTGTTGCAAATTAAACTTCGTACAACTTTGATTTTGGAATTTTCGTCGTAGAACCAAAGATAATAAAATTATTAACGAAAAACTTGGCCTGTAGGTTTTATGAATAAGAACTAATAATAGGCCTTTGGTGTGGGACGCAACTTTATTCATACTCCCTTCCCTTTGTTTAGGTTCTTAATATTTTAGATTATATAATTTTGTTTTTACTTAATGTTTCTTTCCCAAATAAATAATAGGCTTCATGATACAGCACATATTAACATTTGAGCAATGTTTACTATTAATAGACTTGACGGGTTAGTATTTTTCATAGACTTGCACAATTAGAACGTTTATATGCTTTGACCAAACGAAACTTAATTAGTATTTGATAAATTGAAACAAAAATGGGTGTCAAAAACCCGCTTGACGAGTTGAAACAATTTTCAGACTGGACCAATCTTACCCTAAATCCGTGGGACGCCCTGTGTATAAAACTACTATATAATGTTATATGTAAATGTATGTTACACTAAGCTGGTAGTAGGTTCAAAAAATTAACATAAGACATTTATTGTAGAATACAATGAAACTTACGAGTATGTTGATGCTCAGTTAAATACTAATGACATCTTTAAAATATTTTAAATCAATTTAAGAGAATTCTAACAAATACAAGAGATAATTTATACATTGCATATACATAATATCAATTCTCACTATCAAATCACCAGTTCTTGTCAACGTTTACTAGTCTCATCGCAAATCTATATTCTAGTCATAAATTCTTATCTGGGAACGAAATAGCTCATTTCATAATCAAAATTCATGTCATATTTATCCATTTTCCACATTCTTTCTCATTATAACTCGCCAATATAATTATTTTCTGAAAATCTTGCTCAGTTTGTCACAATCTACGGTCATCATGTGCGACATCATAAGATGCCATTCGCTTTCAGCACTGACCGCTCATGACAAACTGGGCTCGCATCATAAAATATGCATTCGCTATCTTCACTGATTGCTCACAAATAATCGAAATATTATCAATACTCTAAATAATGACACATCATTTCTCAATCATATTAAGGGAACTAAAAGTAGGATAAGGGCAAAGTACTAGTTTACAGAAGTGGTTCCTCATAAACAAGATCCGGTTTATGTTTCAACTAGCGGCCGGTTTCAATAATCCATCTATCCTTTATCAGCAGTTAAAATAGCTACCATTAGTATCTATCGGGGATTTTTTCTGTTTCAATAAACAAAGATAAGCAGAAAATGACTTTGATAATATTGAAACCGCAGTAACAGATAGATTATTGTTGACATGTTTATCTGGGATAGCTTCTACCTTTAACTGTAGGTAGATTATTGAGACTGGCCGTAAATCGACACCTTCACGGTGGTCACGATCAGAGCTCTCACTAGTATAACCTTTAAAGTTCATCCTGGGCTGAAGTTTGTGTAAAGCGACTATACTACTTCGATGTCGCCGGTGATGCCCGCTGCTGCGGCTTCGCTTGCGGCTACGTCTTGAGTATCGCTTATTAGAGCGACTGCTTCTAGCTACTTCCTTGGAACTGACGGTTGATCGCCGCCTCAGCCGCTTTTGTTTGGCAGGACTCCTTGAATTGGTCTTGCTCCGATTACGACGACGCTTGTGCTTGATACGTGTTCGATGCGGAGTTTTCTGCTGACTGCAACCTCTTCGTTCGTTCTGCTCACCACTGGCTACGTCCATTATCAAAATTGTGATATTTCTTTATCGTGGAAATAAAACACAGATTACAATTATTTGAATGGATTTACTTTTTGACAACACCTTCCGGCTCGACAATCAAAAGTATATTGCGCCATTTTACGTTATTCATATTAATGTCAAATCGGTTCACATTGTTGCCACACTTAATAATTATTTGATAGGGTTGCAATGACATATTCTATTTAATACTAAAAGCAAATGACAGTTACTAAAACAGTAATAATATCGATTAATGTCTATCACAAATATAGGTGTAATACATTGCATACTAAATAATTGACCTTACATTATGGAGGTTACATACTTCTACCAGTAGTTATGTCTTTATGCGTTTCAAGTGCCCAATATTTCAAGTCCTACATACTGCGCTCGAAATCGCAGCTGTAGGTCTGTAGCTGTATTGAGCAAATATTTATTATTCGGTACTCGATACGAGCGTTGCACAGTGATACACGGAATGTGAATTTGTGTTTACATTCTCTGTACCGACTTCCGTGAAGAAGGTGTGTCTTGATATAATGAAGGTCATAATATATGCATATAACTAAAGGTCCAAAATATGATTTCAAATTAAACAATGATACTGAAAATATCATTGCATTCATTTTTGACTACAGGACTATTTTTAAAGGTTTTTGAACCCAATATACCATGTAAAATATCATGAGTTTCCTTTGGTGTAATAAATTACCGTCTGACCATCTTACTAATGCCATTTTTTAAATCAAATAAATTCTGTCAAGTAGAAAACTTATAAACATAAACGCCTAATATTAAACCAAATATGAAAATTGAGCCGAATATCATATCTAAAGCCACACAAGATTAACGAAAAACTACGATGAAAACATATCCACAGAACTGTTCAAAGTTGACAAAATCTCATGATAAACATGTAAATAGAAATATCGTCGCCCATCCGTCCGTAGCAAGTTGATGCGTCACGCAATATCAGAATGATTGATGAGTAGTCGGCGTTCACGACTCCCAGATGACCGCAGCTTTGTGCCCATGTGATATACTCTGTTTACGGCCCGAATTAGTTTGAGAGTCAAGTCGCCCGGCAAAAATGAAAGTTAAATTATGACTCTGATGATACGAGTACAGTACATGGGTTATATAATATTATGTCAGTTCATTTATGTTCATTTTGTTCCACATGGGACTTTATATAACTACCTTAATCAAAATTCTTTACGCAAAATGAGTTGTTATAATATGTTTTTTTTTGCAATATGATAATAAAATTTGAATATAAAGTAGCAATTACGTGAGATTGGGTTGATTGATTGAACAAAATAAATAAAAATTTAAACTTTTATCAAAGAATTCTACTGATACCACAAGGCCAGTTGTTGTGACCGCAAATATCGCACGGTCACTTATGTTCGATTAATTCTATACTCACTTATTTTAGCTATCATCTGTAAAGGCGCGATAATTGTTATCGAAACATTTTATGAAAGGAGAAGCTCAATTCCCTTTCAAACATAGACATGACGATGATACAGAACTGAAATTTTGACAACAATTAGAGTGTTTAGAAATGTTTCCAAAGATCCATTGTCACAACTATGAGCAAAGGCTAAATCAGTTAATGCGTACATCGTCTGTGACACCGCGCGTCCTAGGCGACTTAGGCACCGGAGGTCGCTTAACGACCTTCGTCCTCTATGAGTGCAGGCCTGGAGGTGGCAGGTGAGGCCGCCTATCACCCCAGCAGAAGCAGGCCGGGACGGTGGGGCAACTAGTGCCCCTCCCCCAAACCGGGGCAATACGGGAACACCGTGGTTCCCAAACCCGAGGGGGCCATCTCGAAACCGGAGATGGCCCAGGGTCAGTCGGGATGCGAGGGATATGCTTTATGGGCAACCTTACACCCCGGCGTCTGAAGACCCGAGACGGCGTGCGGTTTTAACGGTTCAAGCCCGACATAACCGCCCCCGCTAGCCGGCGGGGGGGGGGGTCTCCTAGGGGATTTCCGTACTAAAAAAAAGGTACGTTTATGTAAATTTGAGACAAAATGCATTTTTATAAGTCTTAACCATTGCTTTTGAGGTTGAGGTTAAAACGGGACCAGTGGTAGGTCCCAACTCACTAGGACTAGCAGTATGGAACCAGCGGCATTCAGTTTCAACTCAATAGAACTACCCATCGCTGGCACTGACATGCTTCACAAGGGAATATAGACAGCTGTATCATCCCCAACCGCGCATGGTGATGTGATATAGCGGTTATATGGCGCCATCCAGCACATGAGCATCCAGATATGGGTGTATCCAGCGCTATCTAGCGGTAGCTAGCAGAACTTCTAAAGAACGACTGATGATACACAGCTTAATAAAATATTCTCGCGCTTGTTAATATATATTAACTAGGCTAGTTGGTGCCCACGGCTCCGCCCGCGTGGAGGTGGGTGATATTTTTGGTCATATCTCCGGTTCTACTTAACCAATTGTAATAAAACATACGGCAAATTTTAAATCTGACCATTATCATTTTAATAGAGTAAACGACATCAAAATCCGTGCAGTAGTTTTTGCGTCAACACGAACAAATAGACAAACCGACAAGAATTCCAAAAAATATATTTTTGTGTTCAGAATCGTTCATTTAACATAACCCAAGTATGTTTTTTAAATGTCTCCAATGTACAGAAACAACTAATTTACAATTTTATAATAGTGATAAATAATATAGAACTTCGTCTTTAACACTTTAAGCGTGTTGCATAATAACAACTTTGTTATTATATTGAAATATCTGATGGATAAAATGGTCTTAAATTAATTATAACGATTTATTTTATGAAACTGAAGACTTTTTTATTAAACTAGAAATTGTTTTTTTACTACCGATGAATCTGATTTAATCACCTTAATTCTTTTTAAATGATCAGTATGCATATTTTCTGTATTGAGTTAACTACTACAATATGTTCACAATACGGTTTATTCCTAAATCGATAATTTTAAATATCAAGAAACATTATTTTATTATCATCTCCCAGCAGATTTTAAGACTTTGAGATTTCATGGTGTCGTTACTTTGAACCAACTAAACTTTGTTTATAATGGTATAACCGCAATGAGCTAAGTTCATTATAAGTTAATGAAGACGAAATCTCTGTAAAAGAGAAACACCGTGGTAAATTTTGCTGCCAAATACCTTAATATTAAATCCTACTAATACTTTTTTTGTCGTTAAATAGCCGTAGAATCGGTCATCACGAATAATCAACGTGAATGTGTTATGTATATTAGGCAGACGTACGTATAATAACAAAATTATTAATGATGTTTTGCCTGCATGACTTTGATTACATCGAAAAAATGTAGTGGAAATCTATATTACTAGTCAATATAGGTACTATTTTGAAATCACTCATCTATTTTATAAGTTGAGTCGAATCAATGACTGATTGCTGAAAGCATAGAACATATAAAAACTATTTTAAAATTGTTATGTCTTTTATTCTGTCCTTACTTATGAAATTGTCGAATTTTGATACTGGCCAGTCTGAAGGATCCACTTACCGTTTATCTTTCTTTGCGGTTTTAATGGGGGTGACTACCATCTGACCTCCCAACCCCGAGGGAGAAGTCTGTGTGTGAAGCTGTTTGCCTAAAAGGTTCCTATTACTAAATACTTGAAATATGTCCATATTAAACAACTATACATAAACAGTATCTTTTTGTAATATAAAATTTCGATAAAACAGCTTCGTTAACACGATTTCAGTTTTGACGGGATAGTAAAAAGGGGAACGGTGCGTCTGATCTGTCAGACATACGCAATATCGGGGTGATAGATGGGCAGATGCCTCCGCCACATGTCCGAACTAGAACACTTACATTTATACATACATCTAGTATAGCCTCTCTAAAAAAAGAGCTTGGCTTGTGATTTTGTGCCTTGTTTGGATAACGACCTTTCAATATTTTAAACAGTTTAAATAAAAATAATGATAATACTCGTAGCAGAGTATAGAGTATAAAAAGTTGGCGCTAGAAACAGTTTTTATTACTTAAACGACATATTATGATATTTAATATGCCACTAGCCACTACCGTATTCATAATTTGAGTTATTAAAACAACAATCTGATAGTATACACATCGTTATGTTATTATGTTTTCAATTAAGGTCAGTTATAGTCATTCACAATTGTAACTTTCCTAAACACTTCCGAACAAATATTCAATTCAATTCAATTTTTGGGTATGGCAGGTCTGTCGCTTTGACGATGGCGACAATTTAAGCCAATGACAGAAATGCGTTGGAGATTCGTGTAGTATAGATTTCGGAAATTTTGTACAAAATAATGAATACTTGGTAAACCGATGGACTGGATATGACTCTTGATGACGTTATTATTACACTGAAACAACACAAACAAACAACAAATGCAATATAAATATATATATATATATATATATGTGTTGGTATATAGGTTACATTAAACTATTAGTGCATAAGTAAGTATAAGTTAGTCAAAGCTTGATAGAGTTATGACGTATAAATGACATTAGGGTCTCAAGAAGTTCTGGGGAAGAATAGGTTAGCAGTGAAGGAAAGTTAATAGGTACAGGGATCTTTAATTTTTTCATGAGCTATAGGCTATATAAGTCAGTCTGGTGATTATTTACTGGACAGCTAAAGAAAATGTGGTCTAGACTGCCTTCATCTAGGCCACACTCACAGAGAGATGAGTCCCGTACTCGGATTTTATGTAGAAATACTGGAGAAGAGCAATGACCCACTCGGATTCGGCACACAACGGATATTACAGACCTGGGTACCTTTTTGTACTGATAGAACCCGGGTTTGGGTTTTACAATTGGTTGTATGGCATAGTAAAATTTGCCTTTTTTCTTGCAGGAATTAGCCCAATATGCTTGCCATGAATTCTGCAGAGTCACTCGAGGGAGATTCAATAGGTCGTACCCCTGGTATTCAAAGTGTTTAAGATCAGAGAGAGGACAAGTAATGGCACTTTTAGCGTACATGTCTGCACACTATTGCCTATGATGTTACTATGGCTTGGTATCCAAGCCAGGTGGACCGTTTTATTTTTATTCCTAGAAGCAAATAGAGACTTCTTTATGTCCAGGAGGATAGTGCTGTGTAGTTTGCTCTTATAAGGGTTCTGTTCTAAGGCCTTGAGACAGCTCAAAGAGTCGATAAAAATAACTGCTTTGAAGATATTATGGTACTCTATATACAGGCATGCTTCCAATATTGCAACACATTCACCAGTGAAAACAGAAGATTCTTTAGGGCAACGGAACTTCAGAATTATTTTAGAATATTGGTAGTAGACGGCAGCACCTATATAACTCTCCATGGTCACCTTGGAGGCATCAGTGTAGAATCTCTGGAAGCCATTCCAAAGTTTCTCCACTGTCTCCTTAAAAGCTGATTCTGCTGATGGCATCCCTTTGTAAATCCCTATGTTTAAGGCAATTTCTGGTTTGTAACACAAAACTTCATAATGGTAGTTATAAAGGGGCAGTTTATCCAACTGAAGTATGGGACACTCTAGATTCTGATACATCCTTAGAGTTTGGAGGATTAGGGGAATTTGTTTATGTTTCCAGTATAAATTAGACGTATTAACAAATGTATTTAGTTCTATCAGTTTTTGAAGAAGGCGATGTGAGATTTTGGTTATCAAACGAGATAGAAAACGACCTGCTAAGTATTGTCTTCTTATGGCTAGGGGCGGTTCCGCACATTCTACCTGTAATGCATTAATGGGAGATGACTTCATACAGCCCAGTATGATCCGTAGGCACCTGGCCTGGATCCTGTCTAACCTTGAAAGTGCTCCTTTATTGCAGGGAACTAACAAATATGAGCCATAATGCATAATACTACGGATTAGAGCATTGTAGACCAACTTCATTGTGTATGGGTGTGCACCCCACCAGACACCGGCAAGAGCTTTCAAGATAGGCGGGACCCGTTCACATTTTTGGACTTGGTAATTAAGCTGGTGTATACATGTCAGCCTAGTATCCAGAAAAACGCCAAGAAATTTGGCTTTATTGGAGACTGGGATATCATGTCCCTCTACGGTAATATCAATTTGGGGAATTATTTTTATACGGGAGAAAATCACTACTGAGCTCTTTGGTGCGGACAGGCTAAGCCCACGCTCTTGTAGCCATTTATTCAGGGAGTTCAGGGATATAGAGAGTGAGGCAGCTGCATCATTTATGGATTCGTTTGAAACATACAAGGCCAGGTCATCAGCGTATTGAAGTATTTGACAGTTATCATTAAGGGCTGAATCAATGTCGGATGTGTATAAATTATAAAGTAAAGGGCTTAAAACTGACCCTAGCGGCAAACCTTTCCAAGCACTTCTCTGCCCTACCTCCTCTCCCTGAACTTTTAGGACCAAGTATCGCGACATTAGCATTTCGCATATACACTGTACCATCTTCCCGGGTAGTCTCAGCTATTGCAAGCCTGAGAGTGGGGAGAAGGACATTGTCATAGGCGGATGAAATGTCTAGAAATGCTGCTACTACAGACTTATTTTGCGTTAGGGAGAGTCGGATATCAGCTATAAGGAGGCCTATACTGTCCATAGTACTAAACCCTTTCCTAAAACCAAATTGTGAGCTCGGTAGCAAATTCCTTGATTCAATGATCCACTCAAGACGGTTTTTGATTAGATGTTCCAAAATTTTGATCAAAACAGATGACAAGGCAATTGGCCTGTAGCCGTTTGGATCATCTGTGTGCTTGCCTGGCTTTAATATTGGGATGATAGTTTGCTTCTTCCATTGAGTGGGGATCCATCCATTTTGGTAACAAAAGTTAAAAATGTTGAGAAAATATTGCTTAGTATTGGGGCCAGAATGAACTACAAAAGAATAGGGGATGCCATCGATACCAGGGGCCGAATCCTTTACATGGTTGAGAACCATATCCAATTCCTGTATCGAAAATGGTGAGTCCTGAGGATACTCTATTGTAATTGGATTCTGGAGGTAACTCTCTGACATTGTGGGAACATAAGGGGGAGCGATTTTTTTTAAAAACTGTTCTGCAATCTCCTTTGTCATTACTGAAGAGCAGGGAGGCGAGCAACCAGATCTAAAGCTGTTAATTTTTTTCCATACCATTGTTGATGGAGTTGAGAGTGATAAAGAATTACAGAATGTCAACCACCCTGCCCTTTTCTTTTGTCGGAGTAGCCTCTTAGTCTTAGCAAAAATTTTTTTGTACTGCATTAAATTTGGAATACTCATATCTGCATTATATTTTTTCTCTACTTCCTTCCTTTCTCCAATAGCCCTGGTACAGTCCTGATCCCACCATGGAGGCGATGGGATTTTACCTCTTGCACTATTTTTAATTGGGAATGTGGCCTCTGCACAGAGATTGATTGCTCCAATTAGGCTATCCAGGCAGATTTGTGCATGGCAATGGCCAGATTGATTAGGATTTTGAAACTCAGAGGTAGGGAGAGACTTAATAGCATCCTCCAACAACTCCGAATATTTAGTCCAGTCTGGTTTGGATAAATTAAATCTTAATAGGGGCGGAGAGGTTTGTTCAAAGTAAGTCTTATCAGGGAACGAAATAATAATTGGGTAATGGTCACTGCCATGTGACAAATCCGTGCACTGCCAATAAATAGATGTTGCAATGTCCAGGGAGCAGAAGCTAAGGTCAACGCAGCTTTTATGCTGACCAGGGGGTGATCTGCGGGTAGAACATCCAGTGTTTAAGATGCATAGATCTAGGTCATCAAATATCTCAACTAAACCCTCCCCGAAAGCATTACAATGGTCAGAACCCCATCTGAAGTGATGGCCATTTAAGTCGCCCATTACGAGTATTGGACCATTAATATTTTAGGTCCTTAGGTCTGGTAGAAGGCTTGTGTGGGGATGAGCAATATAGATTGTAACTATTGTGAGACCCTCTACTTTACGTGCTACCATAGATATTTCCTGCGAGAATTGAGGCAAAGTGACGGGTAAGTGAGTAACTCGGTTATTAATAGGGAGGGCCGAACCTCCATAGCCGTCGGATCTATCGCACCTAAGGGTGTTAAAGTGGGGAATCTGGAAGTTAATACTTGGGTTTAACCACGTCTCAGAGATGGAGCAAGCAACTGGTTTGTGTTCATTTATAAGGTTAATAAGGTCATGTTTTTTATGGAAAACACTTCTAACATTCCACTGAAGGAACCGAAGGTGTGGAGCCATAATTAAAGTTTAATAAATGTGTTATCAAGTTTTGTGCAACGTTGGACGGTTGAATTGAAGGATTTGGGGACATTATGGATTTCATAATTTGGACTAGTAACTCTATAATGCAAGATATCTGGTCTGATGGTTGAGCAAGTGGGTTATTGAGAGCACAGCCATTTGGTAACGAAGATTGGGGGGAACTAATAACATTATTATGTGACACTTTGTCATATGATGGAGAAAGAGGGGCATGAGTTTTAGGGTTTAAGGTAATAGTTTTCCTGTATGAGTGAGGAGGAGATGTTTTAGTAGCATCAGCATAACTACGTGTGACTGACGAGACATTTTTGCTTGCTTCTATGTAAGACATAGCTTTTTCTGCCATAGTTGTCTTTATCATCCTTTGCCTCCCATACTCCGGACATGACTTGCTATTTGCATAGTGATTTCCGGAGCAAAGGATGCAAAAGGCATCATTTTCAGGTATGATACACCCACTGCTAGGGTGGTCATGGCCACATTTGAGACATCTAGGTTTTGACCTGCAGATGGATTCAACATGTCCAAATCGACAACATTTGCGACATTGGATAGTGGGGTACACATATTGTTCGACTGGGAGAGAGGTGTAACAACTGAATACCCTTTTAGGAAGCATCTGGCCGTCAAAAGTGATTACACACGTTTCTGTGGGTTTCCACTCTGGGGTGCCGTCACGTATAACTTTACGGTTAAAACGTCTTATTTTGAGTATTTGACCACAACCCGGAGGAACAGAAATATATGTTTTCGCATTCTCTTCTGACATATCTGCTGGTACACCGCTCACCACGCCCATACGCGTAACATTGAACGATGGAATAGTTGCAATGTAATTGTGTTGCCGTAATATAGGATTCACCATAAATGTATTTGCATCCTGAGAAGACATGAATTCTACAGACGTGCGGTTTCTGCCAATCCTCTTAACACCATCTTTTACTATATTTGGGATGTTATTATTTTATAGAAAGAGACCAAATGTCACTGGATGTAAGGTGGCTCCCGAGTTGGGTTATGACTCAGCACGGGACACATGCACAATAAATGGCGCCTTGTCACTTGTCGTGTACTGGTCACGACCAATCTGACTCTTTGGTTGTTTGGCCGGCCGGTTGAAATCTTCGACTACATGTCTTTTACGACTTACAGACGTCTGTGAGTATGCAGCATTGCAAGCTACGTCTGCTAATTGGGTTAGTGGGTTAATTTCAGGAGTCATTGCAGTAGGGAAAACAGGAGGGGAAGAAAAAGTGGGTGAAGGAGGGGAAGAATATCGGGAGGGTCAGGCGGTTTATTCCTCTCCATTTTTAGACAGTGATGTTATAATAAGTACAATACAATACCTTTTAAAATTAGTGGGGACGGCACAATATACAACAACTCAAACAATAATAAGTCTCTGTTCGTCACAGCAGCGACAAAACACTAAAAATCCAAAAAAAGTCCCGATACACGAGTTAACCAACACAAAACCGAACAATCACCAGGTAATATTGTACTCCTATTATTATCTTTCTATGTCGGCAAAGAAAAGTATATATAACATAATAATGCAAAGTCGCAACGCAACGATTATAATTACGTAGTCCGAACAAATATTGCCCGTGCGACCGAATATTTGCTTTCATCTGTCATTCTGTGAGTTTGTAGTGTAGGAATTCGTATATTCAAACTGTTTCACCCGAACTTGGTTGCAGACGATTTTCAATTGAAGAAGTGTTTTTTATGAATGAGATTATTATTTTTGGAAATCGTGAAACGTGTCCAAAAACCAAAAAATTCAAGCATTGAATTGCTAGGAAATCCTTTGGTTATTGAAATAATATTAAAATTAAAATATTGCGCTTTATATGATTTTAGTTTGACATGGCCATTTACATTATTATTATAACAATTATCGGGACATCTGATATTTCGGCTCTGTTGACAAGGTGCCACGATCACGGATGTAGGTGCTATCGGTCTACCCTCTTCCTCACTCATAACTTTGTGTGTGTCGTGGTGAAGCGTGTAAGAAACGAGTGAGGAAGAGGGTAGACCAATACGGTTTGCCTAGTAACAACTACACTACACTACATCTGTAATAATAGCACTAGTAACAGTGACGATATATCGGATACTCTAAAAAACTAATGAAAACGGTAAATATCCCGTTTATTGTTATAATAATATATTACGTTTTCTTCATTTTGACGTGGTACCGATAAGTGACAACAGTGTACCACAGGTGTGCCTTTGACAACAGTGTACCACAGGTGTGCCTTTTTAGGGTTCCGTTGCCGTTCCATGCACAAAATTCCTTTTGTGCATGGATGCCTTCAAAGCGTTACAGTCAGTTATTACCGGCAAAAAACGGTACCCTTATAGATTCGTCATGTCTGTCTGTCTGTCCGTCCGTTCACAGCCACTTTTATTCAGAAACTATAAGAACTACGCTGTTGAAACTTGGTAAGTAGATGTATTCTGTGAAACGCATTAAGATTTTCACACAAAAATAGAAAAAAAAACAATAAATTTTGGGGTCTCCCCATACTTAGAACTGAAACTCAAATTTTTTTTTCCATCTAACCCATTCGTGTGATGTATCTATGGATAGGTCTTCAAAAATGATATTGAGGTTTCAAATATAATTTTTCTCTAAACTGAATAGTTTGCGCGTGAGATACTTCCAAAGTGGTAAAATGAGTGTCCGGGGGGACACTCATTCTGTAACTTCCCCCTGTAACCCTGTAACTTCTAAAATAAGAGAATGATAAAACTAAAAAACATATATGTTGTACATTACCATGTAAACTTCCACCGAAAATTGGTTTGGACAAGATCTAGTAAGTAGTTCTTTTTAATTCGTCATTAATCGTAAAACGCAATTTACCTTTCATTCAATCAACTCAAATATAAAATTTAAAAAAAGCACTATTATGTTACTTACTGCTACCGAACCCTTCATGGGCGAGTCCGACTCATACTTGGCCGCTTCTTTATTGTTAATTTTACTACGTGATGCTCCATCGAGCAGAATTATGTTTAGTCCAAGCAAAACACACATTTACTTCAACTAAACCTAGAAGCACATCACATTTGGTCGTAATCTAGAAAGCGAAAACTGTCGTGACTGAATGCTAGCTATGAATAAATGAAACGAGACAATGGCTTGTAATACAATTGCGCTGAAAAGACGCTCGGGCCTGTGTGTTCTAGTTCCAAACAAGAGGTACGGCGGTTCGCAGGTGCAGGGCACAATGCACGATATACGGAATGGCAACAATGCAGTGCAGTGATTGCTGGATGCGCGCGATTGCACCTTGCCACTTGACTGACAGTTGTTTGGGCACGTGCATTCTATATTTGAAATTTCCGAATGTAGCGAAGCAAAATAAACATACTCGTATTAAAAATTCCTTGGTTCGGCATTCACAAATCCAGTAACAATCTCATAAAGCAATAGATTAACGCTTTAGACGTAGTTATGAACTCTATATAACATACACGCACACATTAATTCATTATTTTTAATTCATAATTTCGACTAAGAATTTGCTTGCTAATGAAAGTGTGCAGGGTGTAGATAAATGCATTATTCACAAGGAATGAGTTTTCAGTCCAAATCCTACATAATGTAATTAACTTTTGATGTTTCAATAATTTTTATTTGACTTAATTTCTTAAGACTTTTAATAGACTCAACTAGTGCGACATATATAATTACTTATCGTATTTGCATTGTTCACATAACTTATCCCTTGACCAAATAAAGCCCTGTATCTAATACCACATACGTACCATCTCCATGGGAAATTTAGTTATTGCTTACTGCATAGATTTCTCGGGAGAATGTCGACAAATTGAAATATCATTTGAGTAAGGATGTTCCGATACCACAAGACTAGTGTCATAGGTTTTAAAATTTGGAATGGGCAGCACCAACTCTCATTTCCATAATCTGAACACAATCCAGCCAGTCTGAAGACCCGCGACGTCGTGCGGTTTTAGTCGGTTCAAGCCCGATATCATCTCCCCCGCTAACCGGCGTATCCGAGGGGATTTCCGACCGAAAAATAAAATTACGCATATTATTAAAAGATGACCAAGATGTTTAATGTTTGATTACCTCCTTTCTTCGTAATATAAAAGTTCCCTTACCATAACTTCAACTACAGTTTTTGAAACTGTAAAAGTTAAATGTCGGTAATATATAAAGTCAGGAAACTACGAAATAACGGTGAAACTAGTTTCCACGTATAATATTCACAGCGTTGATGTTACTCGTTTATATGAAGTGTAGTTATTTAAACGAAATATATTCAAGCTAAAAATAATTTAAGGATATATGGAAAATTGACACAAAGGATATGAACAGAATAAAATTATAATTATTGTTTTTAGTAATTATTATAGTATAGTTATTGATTTCTTGGGTTAGAAGCTTGTAATCGGAAGGTTGGAGCCCTTTTGTAACGCCCTAAGGGAGTATAGAAATTAAGGGTATTTAGAGTTACTAAAATCAATAAAAACAATATTATTTTTGAGCAAATTTAATATAACATAAGTACCTAAGAAAATTCATTAAGTTCTAATTTGAAGACATTTACTATAAAAAATAAAAATCTAACATGGTTTAGATTATTTGAAGAAGTAGAAAATAAATAATGTCACTTTATTGTAAAAACGATTTTGTTAGGTAAAAACAGTAATTGACGTGTTCAGGGCTGGCGCGTCGTTTTGGGGGAGGACACAAGTTCGGATCACCGATACATTCGGTTTGACGTGTCCCCCCCTGCGAGCGACGCGCCGGCTGCACCGGCTCCACCCGAGCCACGTTGGGCGCTTAAGCGACTTGATCGGGAGCTCCTCCTGGAAGCCGCCATCGTACAGGCCTGGGCCCCTGCGCCGGACAGGCCTGTCAGCATAGACGATGAGGCGGAGTGGTTCCGGGAGGCCATGACCCGTGTCTGTGACGCGGCGATGCCTAGGGCTCCGCCCTATAATCCGAGGGGTCAGGTCTACTGGTGGTCGTCGGAGATCGCGCAGCTCAGACGGGGCTGTGTGATCACGCACCGCCGGTGGGCCCGATTCCGTAGGAGGCGTCGCCGCCCCGCAGATGCGGAGGCCCGAGAGGCGGAGTTGTACGAGGGATACAGGGAGGCCAGACGAGCCCTCCGAGCGGAGATAAGGCGTTCCAAACGGGACGCCTTCCGCGAGCTGCTGGCGACACTGGAGCGGGACCCTTGGGGGCGGCCCTACCGGATGGTGAGGGGCAAGCTGCGCCCCAAGGCCCCGCCGTTAACCCGGTGTCTCCAGCCGGATCTGCTCGGAGGAATTGTTGGCTCCCTGTTCCCAGCGCGGGCGGTGGAACATGTTCCACCGCGGATGACTCCGCCTCGGTTGCGCATGGCGCCCGACGTGGAAGAAGACGACGTGCCCGAGGTCACTTGGGTAGAACTAGAGCTGGCGGTGAGAAGGCTAAGAGCCAAACACACCGCCCCGGGACCCGACGGCATTCCAGGCCGAGCGTGGGTCCTAGCTCTAGTCGACGACGCTCTCGAGCCCCGACTGAGAGGGCTTCTCAGCGCATGTTTGGAGCGGGGCCAGTTTCCGAAATTGTGGAAGACGGGGAAACTGGTCCTCATCCGAAAGGAGGGGCGCCCGGCGGACTCGCCGTCCGCCTACCGGCCCATAGTGTTGCTCGACGAGGTGTGCAAGCTCTTTGAAAGAGTAATTGCGAAGCGCCTCGTCGAGCACCTCTCAAGAGTGGGGCCGGACCTGGCGGATGGCCAATATGGCTTCTGCCAGAGGCGCTCCACCGTGGATGCCATCATGCGCGTGAGGGCTCTGGCGGAGGATGCAGTAGCCCGGGGTGAGGTGATGTTGGCGGTGTCCCTGGACATCGCCAACGCGTTCAACACCTTGCCCTGGAGTTGCATTAGGGAGGCGCTCGTGTATCACGAAGTGCCTCTCTACCTCCGCCGCATAGTCGGGGCGTATTTGACGGAGAGAGCCGTCATCTACCCAACCGTGACCGGTCTCGGTCGGCGTGAAATGTCGTGCGGTGTTCCACAGGGATCGGTCCTGGGGCCGCTCCTGTGGAACATCGGATACGACTGGGTGCTTCGCGGTGAGCTCGTAGGCGGTGCCGCCGTCACGTGCTACGCGGACGACACGCTCGTGACGGCGTGCGGGGCGACGTACCGCGAAGCGACCCGAAAGGCCACGACCGCGGTTGCCCAAGTCGTTAGGCGGATCCGGCGGCTGGGTCTCGAGGTGGCCCTGCACAAAACCGAGGCCCTGTTCTTCCATGGGCCTCGGAGCAAGCCACCCGAGGGATCCAGTCTCATCGTGGGAGGAAATCGCATCGGCATCAAGCCCCAAATGAAATATTTGGGGCTCGTGCTCGACGGCCGATGGGACTTCGGAGAGCACATCCGAAGTCTGGCCCCCAAATTGAAGGGCACAGCTCTTGCTCTGGCTCGGCTGTTGCCCAACATGAGGGGGCCCGATGACTCCTGCAGGAGACTCTACGCGGTGATCGTGCGGTCCATGGCCCTGTATGGGTGCCCAATATGGGCGGAGGCCCTGAGGACCAGAACTGTGCAGATGCTGCGCGTTCCGCAGCGAGTTCTGGCCATCAGGGTCATCCGAGGGTACCGCACGATCTCCTTCGAGGCGGCGAGTCTCCTTGCCGGAACTCCGCCATGGGACCTGGAAGCGAGAGCCCTTTCGCAACTGTACCAGTGGCGAAAGGAGGCGCGGGAGCAGGGATGGAACCCCGAGCCTCGAGAAATCGAGGCCGTGCAGTCCCAGCTCCGCCAGGCCATCGTGGTGGAGTGGAAGGAACGACTTGGGCAACCAAGCGCAGGGCACGCCGCAATAGCGGCGGTAAGGCCCATCATGGAGGATTGGCTGGAGAGGCGACACGGAAGCCTCTCCTACCGACTGACGCAGGTGATCTCAGGGAAGGGGTGCTTCGGGGACCACCTGCATCGGATCAGGAAGGAGCCAACGCCTGAGTGTCATCACTGCGACGCGAGCGAGGACTCAGGGCTGCACACGCTGGCGGACTGCCCGGCGTGGGAGGCGCCGAGGCGTGACCTCGTGGCAGCCATCGGGGTGGGAGTCCTCTCGCTCGGCAGCATGATTGCGGCAATGGTGCGGAGCGCGAGCGCGTGGGCCGCCGCCGCCTCCTTCTGCGAGCATGTAATGCTCGCGAAGGAGGTGGCGGAGCGCGCCCGGGAGAGACTTAGAACTCTCCCGGTCCGCCGAGCCCGCAACTTGCTCGCCGCGCGTCGCAGGCAACTCAGGCGCCGGAGGTCGCTTAACGACCTCCGTCCTCCATGAGCGCAGGCCTGGGGGTGGCGGGTGAGGCCACCTGTCACCCCAGCAGAAGCAGGCCGGGACGGTGGGGCGACTAGCGCCCCTCCCCAAACCGGGGCAAGACGGGGACACCGTGGTTCCCAAACCCGAGGGGGCCATCTCGAAACCGGAGATGGCCCAGGGTCAGTCGGGGTGCGAGGGATATGCTCTATGGGCAACCTTACACCCCGGCGTCTGTAGACCCGAGACGGCGTGCGGTTTTAGTCGGTTCAAGCCCGACATAACCGCCCCCGCTGGCACGCGGGGGGGTATCCGAAGGGATTTCCGCACGAAAAAAAAAAAAAAAAAAAAAAAAAAAAAGGTAAAAACAGTAATTTATTTTGTATCAGATTCGTCCGTAATCGTAACAAACAAAAACAAACGTTAAAAATATGACATAATGCCAATTCTTATTTTGGCTAATTAGATGTTTGGATTGACATTCCAAATTGCAGGATGTCAGTGTTATAATAATAAGCTATTCTTCACTAAAATAAATATTTTATTATTTACTAGCTGACCCGGCAGACTTCGTACTGCCTCAATCGATAACGACTTCCATATTTATTCACCTTTTAAACCTTCTCTGGACCTCCGCAAATAATTCAAGACCAAAATTAGCCAAATCGGTCCAGCCGTTCTCGAGTATTAGCGAGATTAACGAACAGCAATTCATTTTTGTATATAAGAAAAAGATTATCGTTTCCGAAGAGTATATATATGTATATATACAGACGAGATTCAATGAAACGTTAGTGTTTGAGTAACAAGTCACAATTACAACAAATTTACGCAATAGAGATGTTTAACAAGCTGTGATTTCATTAGACAAACACCCATTACATTTAATAACGGTTTCACTCCATAATATTAATAAAAGTAATGTACTAATATCTGATCTCTGTTAGGTAGCCAAGGTGTTGTATAAATAAGGCTAAATTGAAGTCCTACGAGATTCAACCACACACTACAGGACGCCATATCCTTAGGGCATAGAGGAGGGGAGAGAGGGATAAAACGGGACATATTGAGGACAAAGTTACAAACTTCAGTGTAAGCACTGTCTGTCTCGACCACTATTAACTAAAGCCAAATTGACATTGGGATTAAGTTCGACATTTTGTCGTCTACACTAAAATTAAATTTACGTCATCTATTACTTATGCTTAATATGATAGCATTGCGGAATATAGACAGATTTCATAAGGTTTTCAACTCTTTCACAGTAACTCTTAGACCTCATTGTTTCAGGCCGAAGAAATCGTGATGAGAGAATTCTGTCACTAATAACATTTGTATTTGAAGGTTTTTTTTAACTAAGTTACAGATTGAATGGATGGCGAGGAACCAAACAATATAATTATGCGTGGTGGTAGTAGTAGTATTCTAGTTTTAAACAAAACCCAAATAACGTACATTTATTTAGTTATTTTAAATTCATGAAAACCCATGTAAAATTTTATGCAGATTTGTTTTATTGTATACAAACTGATAAACCCGTAGATAGGTACAAAATGGTACAAGAAAGTTTACTGAGCATGGGATTACTTGAGAAATGCCAGTCAAGTCTAAAATAGAACTTTACAAAACTGAGACTTTAATCTTAGCGATTATGACACTTATTTGCTTAATAAATACTACTTGAATATTTTCAGAATGTTCTTCCATGGCAACTAAAACACGTGGATATAGTTTTAAAACTTCTCGCCAATTCTAAACTGCGCGCTCCGCCAACTCGGAGTTTATCTAACAGCTGATTGCGATGCCTTTCTTGAGAAGAGTATCGTTAGAATTTCGTCCGTACTTTTCCTTTATTTTTATTCCGACTGAATTCAACATATTATTTAACTAGTTTTATATGTATTTTACAGTGTGTTCTTAATATATAAGTATGTAGAAACTTATTATATAACGAATGTACATTTACGTAAAACACTTACCAACAGCAATCGCAGAACGCATTATGAAGTCTAATAACGTGTTTGATTAAACATGTTATTTTTACCTCCAATTATCGTAAGAAACGACCGCAATTCAGTTCAAATTTAAATTCAAATTTCAACACACTGGTGAGAGAGTAAGTACAGCCGGTCTGTCCCGATTATCAATGACATATTATATCTATAACATTTTATATCGCGTTTAACAATAAAATATCGTTATCTCTTAAGGTTGCTGGATTTAGGTGTCATACGCTTCGTGCTAAAAAAGATAATTAGAAGATATAACGTAACAATGTATTCTTACTAAATACACTTTTTTTTCGTGCGGAAATCCCCTCCTATAAACCGGCCAGCGGGGGAGGTTATCTCGGCCTCGAAACGACTAAAGCCGCACGCAGTCTCAGGTCTTCAGACGCCGGGGTATAAGGTGGCCCAAAAGGCATTACCCTCGCACCTCTTACTAAGAACCCTAATTGCCATAAATATACTTGGGAATGATAATAACTTTCTATAATATATCATTCTAAATATATCATCATCATAATATATCATCTAGACGAAAAGTAAGCATAGCTTAATTAGCTCATAATATAGGTTCTAGAATGCAGATAAAAATACTTAAGTAGATACATTTTCTTTTGTAGATACATACATATTATAAATAAAAATACGCAGATCAATGTAAATAGATATATTCATGCATACAAATACTTGCACTGAGCAGAAATCGAACCCGTGACATCCAACACAATAACCGAACGCTGTACCGCTATGTCACAATGAAAGTCAAACAATAATTATATCCATTCTTGCTCTTTCTTTTCTTTCGATCATCGACTTTTCGATAGCAACCGGCCTCGGTGTACATTACATAAATACTGACGCGTCGAGAGGTTCCATTGTACTAAATTAAATAAACCCACTAAAATAAATGCAATTTCTATTATTAAATATTATATGTTATTATAAAAAGAATGTTTCATCCAGCTGCTAGCTGCATTTATACACGAACGTTTCGTGTCCAAATGCAGCTCAAACTTTCAAATACACGGAACAGACAGTAACATTGTATTTATGAAAACGACGGCTCTAGTAATGATTCCAGTCGTGCTTGAACTCCATTGTACCGTATTATATTTTGTTTATTTTTTAAGTTCAAGTATTATGAAATTTGCTTAGATTCGTATAGTATTTATTGATAGCCAGTATTCATAGTATTGGACAAACAAAAGGATTTACGGGGTATATGGAGCCGCACCGAGATCTTCGAGTCATAAGCCAACCTCACGACGATGAACGAGGCTCTGGCTCAGAATTTCTGCTTTGGGTTGGGAGGTTATACGGTAGTTACTACCTAGATATTTAGCCAAGTCATGACAGGGAGTAGGAGACGTCCATCCGTATATTCGATGACTTGGTCGAGTGGACGGACCATGTTTTGTACCCGGACTGGTGACATCGATTGTTATATCCAAATAACTTGAGGTGGCTGGTATCAGTAGTAACCCAAAATGCGCATAAGATTGAAGGGGCAGATATATTACCTATTATTTCATTATCACCTTTCAGACTAGCCACTTATTTTTTTTTTTTTAAGTCGTACCCATCTCTTCTTTCCACTAACATTCATATTATCATCTCATAGCATAAACGTAAACCAAGAAATACGATTTTCTTTATTGTATTCTGTTACCGAAACCATATTTTACTTTCTCTTTTCTCTTTGTCTGACATAATCAACATAAATAAGACTAAATACTAGGAAAAAAATTCTACAGGCGAAGACGATAGATAACCGAATACTTAAAAGCCGTATATAAAATATGACATATATTAAGATTATCCAGCTGAGAGTTGTATCAAGATTTTACAATATTTATTTGACATTTACTCCAACCTGAATTGTGTGGAATGACATTATTGCCGCCAGTGTATACGTATATGTTTAAGATACAACGTCATAAAGATATGTCACAGTCAAAATATTGCTACCGGCGTAAGTCATGTTTGTATTGTTTGCTACTCACCTGTGTATGTAAGCTCATAGGACGTTTCTATAGTTTGTGTGTCTCTATTGGTACCAAAGTAACATTATTGTAAATTGATAAGTATACGAGTAAATACTAGAGTTTTTTGTATATGAAGAAATTTACTGCCGATAGAGTATTTTCAGTTTGTTAGGAAGCTTAAGATATACGTGCAAAAAGAAATCGTAATCGTTTCTTACAATTCTAAAGTTAAATTATAAGTCAAGTCCCATCCTAGATGTTCTCTTTTTCCAATCTAAAATTAAAAGTTAAGTTATACTTTTACATTTTTAAACTTGTATCGCTTTCAAAGTAACATTGATTGAAGATAAAAGATTAATAACCAAACTCTTTATAGAACGAAATTGGTGCTCAAATCATACATTAGTTTTATTTTGTAGTAGGTAAATATTATATGATAAAAAAAAACACTTTTTCTAAAATCTGACATCATTTTATTACACTTCACTTGAAAACTTTGTTGCCTTAAGTTTCTAATTTACAACAAGCCTTTTTAAATTCTTACTGATACTTCATACTAAAACTATCTAGAAATGATTGAGACTTTTTATGTTTCACGTACTTTAGGGGCCTAGAGATATTTCCATTGTGGAAGTTGTTCCGCAATGTAAATAAGAAAGCCGATCGTTTAAAGGGTTTACATGAAGACATGGGTCTACACTTTGAGGCTCTTGGACAATTTTCGACAATGACGACTTGTTTTTAGCTATTGGAATGTATGAATTCTAACAAGAACTCACTCAACCCGTCTGGTAGGCGCTTATGTATGTATTTATTTAAACAAATACACACAAATAAATCGCCATACTATTTTATATCAGTTTGATTATTCTTTAATGAATTGCTTCTGTTGTTAAATACAACTATCGCCGGTGCTTAATTTCATTTCATTCAAGTGTCTAAGAGATGGCGTTAACAACATCGAACATATTTGGTTGCATGAACTTTGTTTAGTTTAGGTTTAGGGTGCCAAAATAAAGGTTTATAGAAGCTTATAGCCGATTATCTCTCATTCCGAGATACTTGCCCTTATTTGACTAATATTCCTGGACTAGCATTCGCTATTAGAGGGAACGTTGTCATTACGCTCACAAATCAGTGATATCCTATGTGGAAAACACTGTATTTCTTAGTTCTACACGCTGGACTCGCTATAACATACGCAGTGCTTCGTATATCGAACACCTGATCAACAAGAAACCCATACCTGTACTCCTTGCAGCACGCATCGCATTCAGGAAGACTCGGTGTGAAGTGATAACAGTGCTTGCATAATTTTCATTTGACGGTAGAAGCGATTGGCACATATATACTGTCCCCCTTTGTACTAACACTATTTTTCGTGCGCAAGCACACCATACAGTTAGGGCTATTTTCCACGCCCTATTTAGTGTCATCCAAAATGTAAGTAATGCGTTGCCAAGACAAAAGAAGGAAAATTATAAAATACGCAAGGCTTCTGGTACTAGGAAACATATAAAATGCCATTATTTATTATATACTGTAGTAGTTATATCATACGATCATCGGTACATCTTTTAGACATCGAATGACTTTTGAAAGTCGTGAGCCTTATCGACATAATAAACGTATTTTTCGTATAATTAACACCAACGCAGTCAAACAGAATAAGGCCCCTGGTCTTGGTCACGTCCTGACTTCATTTGATCTACATTTTCTGTTTACTATACTAACTTTTAAATATTCCATTCCAAATACAATAATGTTACACGTACACACAACAAAAAAAGTTGGTGATCACTTTGAAAAATCGAAATCTTTTCGCTATTTAAAAATATAGAATTAGAATGTAAGACAATAAAACAGTTCAACTGTTTTTTCATATAAAAAGGCTCACAGTCCTAGCTTACGCTTATTCAGAAATCTAATTTAGTAAATTTTAACGGATTTAAAATACTTATTCGCGGAAACTTGTGATCAAAAAATGCCAAGAGGATTATCAAAAGTTTTACGAGCAAGAATAGTAACTTTGGGAGAAGAAGGATACACCACGAGAGAATTAGCACGCAGAGTTGATATATCCCAATCCTGTGTCGTGACTATTATGCAGAGGTACCATGAGATGGGTAATTTAGCTGACCGCAGCCGGAGTGGTCGCCCAACTGTTGTCTAATTAACTGCTGCCCAACAGCACTATATTAGATTGCTGGCAGCCCGTGACACAACAATCAACGCTACCAAAATAAAAGCAGAAACTCGGACCACCTCTGGGCTTCAATTCGGAATTGTTTGCACCAGGCTGGATTACGAGCATGGCGGTCTAGGCGAGCTTCTCTGAATTCCCAGCAACGTCAACGTCGGAGATTGCAGGGGGCTAGACTTCGGTAAAATGAAGAAGATGAAAAAGGAAACATTTGGCAAGACAGTCTCTTCGTTGACGAATCGCGGATCAGTACTCATCCAGATATTCAAAGTGTCCATATCTGCAGAAAACCAAGAGACCGTGAAAGGCAATGAACTGCCACTGGAACAGTTCAGCAAGGCTGGAAATCGGTGTCCTTTTGGGATGGTATTATGATGAGAGCTAGAATGCTTTTGATCCCGTATCGAGGCTTCATGACAGCAGACATGTATATAAAGTAGTTGCTATTGATAGAATTGTCCGACTATTCCGAGTAAACCATAGGCACCAATTTGTTTTGGTCGATGATAATGCGCCAGCCCATCGAGCTCGACGCGTCAATGCTGCTCTCGGAGAATACGACATTACAAGCTTAGATTAGCCTGCCGGAACGCCTGACTTAAATCCAATAGAGCACGCGTCGGATGCTCTTAAGTGAGCTGTTTGGAACCGTCAGCCACGTCCCCAGACAGTGCCAGAGCTCAGGGAATCGCTATTCAAGAATGAAACAGGTTACCACAAGAAAGGCTGGATAACTTGATTCTCAGCATGTCTAGGAGGATATCCGCATTGTGTTCGAGCCAGGGGCGGGGGGGGGTTATATTATAATAAACCTTTTATTAATAAATTGTTGTTTAAGTTTGGATAAATAGTCTTTTTCTTTCTATCAAATTTCTGTTACAACTACATTATGATTAATAACACAATTTCTTTTCAAAAAAATAAAAAAAACTTTCATTTTTTAATTTCAAACAGGGTATTTCTATTTAAAACAAAACACAGAACAAAGATTTTTTCTACATAAAGTTCCATTTAAAAAATTATATCAACTTATGCTAGTGATCACTAACTTTTTCGGTATGCGTACTTTTAATCGCAAACCGTAAACCTACATCGTGAATACGGCAATTCCCGTGCATATAATTGTATTTTATGGAACGCGAAAGTTTAAAAGTTAATTTAATATTGTTTGAGCGAGGTAATTTCTGTTAGAATAACGATATTATGTCTGGGGTTATAGTCGAAGTTTGGGGTTAAAGCTGACAATTATAGGAGTACAAATTACCAAGATAAATACAAAAGGTTATCTCGGTAACCTTAGTAAATGTACTTCATATTAGTTGGTTACTAACAAGCTTAATGATACCTGCACGAGTGCATCTAATCCAACCCAGCTACCTTTTTCAGGGTTTCATCTGGCGTATCCCACTTTCCATTTGCCGACTCACGGTCTCCACTCTAGGACTCGTTTGCTCCAGCGGTCATCGTTCCTTAGACAGATATGGCAAGCCCATTGCCACTTCAGCCTGCTTACTGGACTAGCCCCACCGTCAGTTTCTACATTTCGGCACCGTAAGTCATAACTGGCAGGACGCAATGGTCGAAGACCTGCGTTTTGAGGCATTGCAGTAAGGGTGAGGGAAAAACTCGACATAATTTGCCAAATGCTGCCCAACCTTACTGGATCCTTCTGGCGATTTGTTCTCGAAGTTGGATATTGGCCGTTTATGAAGTAGTCGTAGTCCGCAAAAGCCATACACAGCCGCTGATTGTTCTCTTTGGTCTACTGCACAACCTGCCAAACGGAATAGATGTGGTCTACGATGCTGTAGCCTTTTCGAATCCTGGCTTGTTCTGGCTGGAAGTCATCGAGCTTACTTGAGAAACGGTTTGTGACGACTCTCCAGAACAACTTGTAGACATGACTCAAGAGTGAGATTAGCCTGTGGTTCAAAAAAGTTATACAATAGAATAATATATAGCTTTATAATGAATTGTGTCTGTAATCTGTACACAGTCAAGCTACGTGCTACGCCGTAGCGGTCGCTACGTGACACGTTGTGGATGTCGTAGCCTTTTATTTCACACACAACACTTACGGAGTAAATTAATTCTTACACAAATTCCATTATAATATGAACAGTGATGACATGTAGATACTGTCCAAAGTATGAGGTTTCATGTAGTACTAATCATTGAATGGGCTTATATTTTGATTTAAGAACCATAAAAATCACACCATACCATTAAAATAAGACGAATGAAAGAGAAGCTGTGATATTCCTAGTATCGTATATGGCTCGAAAATATTACATTTTAAATGGTTTTCTAAGGATTGCGAAGTTAAGGACCTAATTAAATATGTAAGCATAATGCATTTATATTACTAGAATCTTTTAATGTACGGTACTAAGCATCCCAATGATTCTACTGGGACTTCTTTTATCAGAGGTTGTAAAGACAAAATGGTGTTGGCTTTAAGTCATTGCTATGCTAATGTTAGCATTTTACAGAACTGATTATATCTCTGGTAATAACTTTGTGGCTTATCTGTGACACTTTTGTTCTGAAAATAAAAGATTTATTATAACAAGTCGGCTTTGTAATGGTTACATTTGTGAAATTGTACACAAGTATGAGTTGCGCTTTCTTATTTAAGATACTATTTTATCATTGACAAGCAACCCGCCCTCGCTTTATGTGAGTGTTTTTTTTAAGTCAAGCCATCGTAATTTACACATAATATATAGTCTATGTCCATCGAGGATAATGTACTATTCAAATGGTATTTTTTCCAATAAGTGCAGTAGTGCCGCGGATCACCGAAACATAGAAACAAACGCAAAAATTTCAGCCTCTCTCTTGATAATATTATAAGTTTAGATGTAACCTTCACTTACGTTTTATGAGGAGATACAAAATTAAATGATGTGCACTGGAACTTGGAAATATATTTCATCTCACTACATGGCCTCAGGGCAAAAGGAACGAATAGGTATGGCTTATCAACCCTTTCTTTTTAGAATTATCTTTGAACATAAAATATTGCACGATCGATAAGATGAAATCAATGGTAAATTTTTACTTTCTAAATCTTAATCATCTCTTCTAATAATATGTCTATATTATCCATAGCATAACAGCCGCTTGCGTTTCAACTTTTTAATGTTCACTGGTTGTGCAACCTTCAAACTCGCCTAATATACTCATTTTTTATTCTGATCATTCTCGCCAAACCTACGTCCTCCTTAATTCACATCGCCGCTACAAGCAGTCATCTTTAATTCGCAGCTTTTAAGGTTAAAGCTTATAAATAAAAAGAGGAAAGCTTGAGATTTACGAGTAAAACAATTGAAAACTTCTTCTTCATCCATTGTACAATTAACTTAAATTATTATGATCCATGCTACTCTGTATTTATAACTAATGTTGGTGTACACTAAAGAATTATATATACCTATCTAATGTCTAAAATATAAATAAATATTAATACAATAATGTAATAACAAACTCTTTTTTTAATTTTACTGTTATTATTAATTACCTCGAAAGTTACATAGTTACAAAACTATTTCAAATTAATAATCCAGAACGACGACGGTAAACTTCCAGTACATCCGATTGTTGTGGTGAAGGGGTGGTTAATTGATATTGAAATCCCTTAATTGTATATTAAGGGATTTAATATACGCAAGTAAATAGTCAAACAATTAATCTTAAGAGGATTTGTATAAATGAGCTTGACATTTTGGCGTTTATCGTGAGATTCTTTTCTTACCGGCTCTATCTAGCTCTTACCTCTTACTAGTAACAAATGAAACCGTAAATCTAACGTTCATAAACGTTATTTTATGAATTCTGAAAGAAATTAGATTTGAATGTTGACAGCATTCAGCGTGGCCATTCAAATTATTTTTCAATCATGTTAAGTATTGAGGCTTTGATATTAGATTTGATTTCAATAAGTCAATATTCGTTATAAAATAAATAAAAATTGCCACATTTATTTTTATCTTGAATATGTATATAATGATATATATTTGATTTCCTTTTACACCACTAAAATTTAAAAAAAACTCCCATCTTCCTACCTCAATAGGCAAATTAGATCGGAGAAGTATCACCCTCTCACTTAATGTCGCGATTAAGTAGCAGTATGCTTTTCATGGCGTTTCTTTCATTTCAAGACAATCAACTTTCAGTTTAGTCAGCAACTTAAAGACATTTTTATTACTACTAGGCCTTAAGTTGCTGTTATAAAACTGAAAGTTAAGCAGTGGAGTTTAGATTCATCGCCAACGCTGTAGAGATAGCTCGTATCATCTGGCGATATATCTTATTATCATTAATCAGACAGTATACTTTTATATTCATGTGAATAATTTAAAGGCATTAATTAATATTAATAGATATTAATTTCATATTGAAATAAAACTAACGGATTCTATCGCGATTTATTAGATGTTATTTTATTATTTACATTAAACCACTGTTTCGGCTATTTTTCAGCAGCCATGGTCACGGGAAGACGGTCGACGGGAGTGTAAGTTCTCGAAGTACCCGAACTATGCTGAATTGTTGGTATTACTATTTATACAGTAATACGAGTAGCTCACAGTGTCATGAAGTCTTGATGTAGTTTGATTTTTCATGTAATTAATTAAGTGACTGGGTCCCAAGCTGGTGGTATATACCAACCATTTCCTCTATTAAAATTAGGATGTTTTTCAATTTCAATAGCCTCATGGAGTATCCTAGATAACAATCGATTTTCGAAATTAAAAAACATCCTGATTTTATCATTAATTCATCATACATTTTATTTATAAATTCATACATATTATGTTACACAGGAACAACCAGACTAATGCAAATATACATTTTCATGCAAACAATTATTTGCACTTAGCGTAAATCGAACCCGCGACTTCGGACTTAGAAGTGAAACGCTCTACCGTTACGCCATAGAGGTAGTTAATATATACGTATATGCCATATTACAAGCATAAAAGATAAATCCGACTTGACTTCTGCACCAGATAAAAGCATAAAAGCAATGTGAAGCATTTTACGAGCTATTCCTTGATTGGGTAGTTGTTCATCAATTATCCATGTATTATGTAGTTGGAGCAAATGTGCTACTGTTCTCTACGAGCCAACGTCACACATATAAACTGTTTAGACGTGTTCGTCGTGGGTAGATCAACTCAAGTTTATTGCCAGTATTAAGGTATTATGGAATGTGATTAATTCGTGGAATAGCTGACTTAAGTCGGTAATTTTTTATGGAATTGTTACACCTAATACGTATTATAAATGGTTTTATGGTATATATATATATATATATATATATATATATATATATGATTAGTTATTCATCATCACTCAGCTAGTTTATTTATATTTATATGAAACAGCACACTGTCATATTTAAAGTAAAATATTTATTCGATAAAGTATTGTGTTTTATAAGACTGCTAGAAAAATTGATAACACATAACTAATATCTTATCGTAGTCGTCATAACTATAAATCATCACAGCGAATGCCCAGGTCGAGCTTCCTCGGGCTCCAAAGTTTTGCTTATTATTTTTGATTGGGATATGGGCTTCTTCGGGAGTGACTATCGTCTGACCTTCCAACCCTGAGAGGATAGGCTACGTCAGAACCTCATCCTTTGTTTAGCAGGTGAACTAACTAGCAGGTGAGGTTGGTTGGTTTGTGCTCCAAGGATGTTGGCAAGGCCCCTACACCCACCTATTTCCATGTACCATATAACTGATAAAATAATGAGCACAACTTCCTATAGTACGACGGCCCATCAAACAAGTACAGTAATAGTGTGCAAAACTACCTATGTCTGTCATTATTCCCATTAATTAACATATGCGAGATCGTGTTCGCGATTCTATCATCCACGCATGACAAATCACTCAATGCATTTCCGGAATGTAATTCTTTTAAGTAAAATTGAAATTGTTCTAGTACTACTTGGCCAGTTTTAAATAATAGGTTCCTAATGCAATTAAATAATGTAATTTCCATTCAATCGTGGAACCTCTTCGAAATGAGGTATTTGTGCTTCCATGGTCGTAAACATGTCTTTGTCTGTGTCTTGCGTATCTTTAAATAATAATAAATCATTTTTTTCAAGTGACCAAGACTAATTTTATACGTACATCAGATTTCACATTAACAATATAATAATTATTAGTTTAAAAATGTAAAAGTTTGTGCAGATGTTTGTTACTCAATCACGCTCTATCGGCTAAACAGATCTGGCTGAAATTCTTCATAGAGATAAATTATAGTCTGTAATAACGCGACGACGACTTTAATCCCTGGATGGTTTCCATGGGTTGCGCGAACAGAATCAGAATACCATGCGGGTAGAGCCGCGGGCACCAACTAGTAAGTAATATAATATTTGATTTTAATTTTTTAAAGTATGATACGTCAATCGTCGATGTCACGCTCGTCTGACATTTTAATTACGTAACATTACTGAACTAAACTCATTAAGTATTAGCTCCACACATGGTTCGTGAAAATATATAGGTACCTAAAACCATTGATATAGGTATAAATTATGCCTTCTTTCGTGCGGAAATCTCTTCGGATACCCCCCCGCCATTTCGTTCTGGTTCCGGTTTCGGGTTTGGGAACCACGGTGTCCCCGTCTTGCCCTGGTTTGGGGGAGGGGCGCTAGTCGTCCCGCCGTCCCGGCCTGCTTCTGCTGGTTTGACAGGCGGCCTCACTTGCCACCCCCAGGCTTGCGCTCATGTAGGACGGAGGTCGCTAAGCGACCTCCGGCGCCTGAGTCGCCGGCGAGCATGTTGCGGGCTTGACAGGCCGGGAGAGTTCTAAATCTTCGCGAGCATTACATGCTCGCAGAAGGAGGTGGCGGCGGCCGCCTAAAATATGTACCTAATAACTTATGTTCCTCATCATCATCTAAGCGTGGTTTCCGGTTGCATTCGAGGCTTTCAACCCACAGCCCGGGGTGTGCTTACGGCTTCACCCTAAATTTGGCTCATGCGGTTCTTATGGAAGCGACTGACGGAATAAAGTTATCACTTTTAGCGATAAGGCCGCCTATTACTGTATTTACATTCCTACATACCTAATGTAGTTATCTAGATATCTATCTGCCGGTTATGTACTAGCTTTATTACTATCTAATACTTTCAAACGAGCAATTTTTGTATATATATGTAATATACATTATATGTATGTTTGAATATTTATTTATATGAGTCTAGTATACAGGGGTTACGGGGGCGATAAGTCGATCTAGTTAGGTTTCATTTTTAGAAAACGTCGGTAAAAAATAGACCCGCCCGGTCACCCAGATATTATTATTAATACGGACTAATTAGATGTGGAAATTAAAAAACCATTTACATTTACATTTTAACCCTAGAGTATACATAAGCAAAATGTAAATTCGAGATTTTAACACTATTATTTAAGATCAAGTTTTTCTATGTCATCTCTATGCCCGAGGTTTTTTACTACTAGACGACGAATAATATTTTACGGGTTCGGTTAAAATATGTTATTTTTTTCATAATCTATCATCGGTTCACGGTGTGTTAGGAATGGTCACCCATCCTAAGACTGACTTGGCTAGTAATGCTTAACCTTTCCATTTGCTAAACTATTCGGTTACCACTTAGCCACGAAACTTTTCATTCCTAATCTATCATATCTATGCAAGATGTAGATCGTATCTACAAATGAGCGCCAGTGACACAGTTCTAACAGTATTAAATATCCTCTTGTATGTATAAGTATGAGATGTTATGTTAAATGTGAGAATCCATCAAACTGCATTCTTGCTTAAGAAACCCAAAAAAAATTGTTGGTTTCCAGTTTTATTATATAGAATATTAGTAACTGAAATTACTAATATTCCCCCAACCCCTCCAGCTAAGCTAAATTGTTTGAGTTTCCTAACACATTTTATCACTTAAGACTCCTATCTTAAGTGATAAAATATGATTTTTATGTCACTAATTATTGCAATAACTACCTACTAATATACGCAGCGGCTATCTTACAACAATGTATATCTGTATATTTATTTACATCCGGATATCTTATCTTATCTTATCTTATCTTATCTTATCAAATATGTTTATATGTTTAAAATATATTTGGAAAAATCCGTAGTCGGGTTTTAACTTAAATAAACAGAAACTAGTAATAGCAGTCGAAATCAAACAGTTGCAATTTTTTCCAATTGCAAAATACAACAAAATACAATTATAGTAACATGAAGTGCCTATTACATTGGGACCTTAACATAACTGGCGAATCGTGGGTGTGTAATACACCTCTGCCTACCCCTTCAGGGATACAGGCGTGAAGTTATGTTATGTTATATGAAGTGCCTATATAATTATGAAAAACTTTAAAAATATTTTTTATCAATAATAATGTACCAATAATAATACAATTGTGTAGAACTTGTGAACACCGCCAGGACACGATAATAGAAGATCATTGTGCGTGATACATTTAATCAGTTCGTGATGCTCAAGTAATTATTGAATATTTAAAACTTTGTTGGCATCATAAAATCAATTGTAGTCATCTATGTATTTATCACATTTCTTTTCATCAAAATTGGAGTTTATAATGTGTTGGGTTTACTTGAGCATCACGAACTGATTAAATGTATCACGCACAATGATCTTCTAAGTTTCATCAGAAATATAAAATGGTTGTTGGCATCATAAAATCAATTGTAGTCATCTATGTATTTATCACATTTCTTTTCATCAAAATTGGAGTTTATAATGTGTTGGGTTTACTTGAGCATCACGAACTGATTAAATGTATCACGCACAATGATAAAAAAAGTTTCATCAGAAATATAAAATGGTTACGTATTTAGGCAGGTATTAATCTACAGACTCTTACTACGTAATATATGTACGGTTACTTACTATTTACTTAAATAAAAAAATCGTTTAAAGTAATATTTAATTCTTTCATTTAATGTATAATGGCTTTATCACTGGAAAAGAATCGTTAAGCGTCAATAAAAGTTTGAAGCTGCGATTGAACAATAAAATCGGTTCGGTTTATTGCTAAATATTATTGTGATTTTGTTGATAAAAACCGATAAAACCTATACATTAAACGGTATACAATTTAGCGTTAAGTATGTGTGTATTATTTGAACTACTAACAATAAATGAAATCTATTTGCATATTACTTACTTTCCCATACGATCGAAGACGACAATGAACAAGTTGACACGACACAATCATGAGTTTAAAGTTACTTTGTTCATAAAACTAAACGGAAACATTTCTATGACACACAAATCCAGTAACTTCATGAAGTCCTTTACAAGAACGTTTCATAAAAAAGTTAATTATTAGTTAGTCCACGTGGTCGACGAGAGCGCGGGAAATCGGAATATTTAGCGCCAAAATCGATCTCCCTCGAGACCACCATCCCTTACCGTGCTCCACAACATACTGACAACTGTCGCCGGGCACCCGCAGCCGTTTCGCTCGCTTTTACTACGAGCGCTTTTCCTCTTTTGCCCTATCTTGCTTTAACGAAAATTTATATACACACAGAAATGTACGTACACACATGGACGACAACTTAGTTGAAGTCGTCAAGATTCCGTGTACAGTGAATGGATGTGTGCAACCGCAGTGAATATGTACTGGTGGCTCGTTGGAGACGCATCTTCATGGTAACGTGCCAATGCGTTGATGCACACAATTACAGGTGAATAGACGGAATTTATAACATAATCGAATGGGATAAGGTTGCATTTTGTTCGTTATAACAGAGTAATATTCATTCAGAGACACCACTAAAGCAGAATTGCGCATGTCCGTTATCAATCTTGTGATCGTGAAACTACGAAAACTATTGCTATCCTTATTTTTCTTCAATTTTCAGTTTATTCGCAAGACCACGTAAAAGTAGTATTTGAGAACATTGTTTCAATTCAAAACAATTGTTTGAAAAAGTAATAGTGTATTTTTAACGTGAGTTGTATTTTTTTGTTTGGCTGTATATACCAGGATATTTTACGAGCAATAAAGTCGGGCGCCTTAATAAGAGAAGAGCAGTTTATAAATAAATTATGAATTAAATTTTAAGATCAGGTGTGTTTATTTTGTGAAACCTATATAAAAATTAAACTACGAACGATCATTGTAGCTTTTGAAGTATATATTTGACTAGATTATATTAATATAATAATAAATAACGAACATTGAGAATAGAAAGAAAACATTATTTGTACAATCTTAGGAACAAATCATAGTTGAATTAAGAGCCCTTTATGCCTAAACTTCCCACCAACTAGTTACAAACGAAACAATGGGAAAAAATATTTCAGTACATCGGGCGATGATATTAACTGCGAGATAAGAGCATAAGAGTATGGGTGAAGTACTCTTTCCGAGCGGGCGGAGTTTATACAAAGCTATGAATAACAATTTAGTAAAGAGCCAGGAGCGCAAACACTTGAGCATGGAAGTTTGTTTCGAAGTGCCCAAACTCACGAACAATACCGACACGATGAGCTAAGAATGATGAATTAAACCCAAATGTAATAAAACACCGCCACTCGGAAAATTGATCGTAGATTTTTATTGTACTTTCATTTTTTTATTTCACTTCCAATGTTACTTTATGTTTGAGTGTCATATTTTTGGTATGGATATCTACCTATCTTTTCTATTATAAAATTATAAATTAGTTGCGTCTGTACAGTGGAGATATTAAAAAAACTTGGGTTATGTTAAATGAACGATTCTGAACAAAAAATATTTTATGGAATTTTTGTATGTTTGTTCGCGATGGACGCGACAACTACTGCACGGATTTTGATGCAGTTTTTATATTAGAAAGGTCTTGGTCAGACTTAAAATCTGCCGCATGTTTGATTGCATTTGGTTAAATAGAACCAAAAAAAGAAAACCGACCTCTGCGCTGGTGGAGCTACGAGCATCAGCTAGTACTTTTATAAAATTGTAAGTTAGTTGTGTCTTTTTCTAGAAGATATTTAAAAATAATATTTTAAATTAATGATTCTAAATCCAAAAATATATTTATTATTTAATTTTTGTATGTTTGTCATTTTGTTCGCGATGGACGCAAAAACTGTTGAACCGATTTTGATACGGTTTTATTTATAAGAAAGGTCTTGATCAGACTTAAAAATTGCCGTATTTTTCATTGCAGTTGGTTGAGTAGATATGACCCAAAGTCGCGATAACCGATATCCACGCGGGTATCAGCTGTACAATATTTTCATTTTTTTAATAATTGGAATCACTTTTGTATTTTATTTAAAATTCTTCAATTTAATCCGCAGAATCAATTGGTTTAATCGAAATAACTAACGTTGCTAATGGGATATTATTGATAAGGGATAATAGTAAATAGATAGGAGATAGAGATAACAGTCGTATTTGGTTGGATAATCTCTCTGGTTTACTTCAATGGTGATTATAACTTGAAACAGATTGCGACCTGGCCTACTCGGTATTTTAACCGCCAATTAAGTACCTCCTCGAGATTACTCCAGCAAAGCCTAAGCTAACGTTTCTTGTGCAAATCATTTCAATAAATAATAACATACATACATACATAGGCACGCCTCTTTCCCATTGGGGTAGGAAGAAACAACATCTTTAAACTTGTTACGACCCTGGCACACGCCTTTTCATAATTACTTTCTTACATGCACGCCAGTTGAAGCCTAGATCTGATTAACATACGTACGCCTAGGTTGACTTTTACCGGGTTGCCTATTCACCTTCGCCTCATATCTGTTTCATGAATCTTCTTTCGTCCATCCTCTCTATATGTCCGAATCAACTAAGCATTCCGTTGTCTATCTTGGATAATAAAAATATACAAAGTTCTTAGCTAGACACCGTACTGTATACGTGGGGGACTACTCATATCTTTGTCTCACAAGGGAACTTCCCCCTTCATTTCAAATGTTTAAGGTTTTTGTAACTTAAATTTATTTTGATCGAATATGGTCAGTGTTATAAATAAATGTTGCAGGATATTCTACACAGCGCTTTCTAGACCTAAAGTAACATAATATCACTTATTCTCATACGTCTTATTAGTGTATAAAACATTGAAACGAATGAAATCCATAACTGGTTTTATATTGACAAAATATTACACTTTTAGATCGTACATACGTTGTGAATGTTACCGCCCGCAGTGGTACAAAAAGAAACTGGTATTTAGGGTCTGCTGAAGGATATCAACATTAGGATCATCTTATACCGAATGCTTTTAACTTGGTTAATATATTGTAATGTCATACATAACAATATATAATATATTGTAGTGTAATACACGCTACGATGGTTTATGGAAACCACAATTAGTTGCTCCAACTCAATAGAGGATTATTCTATAATGTGCTCAAGAGAGATTATTAATATCTGTACACGTTCACTGCATTGTACATTATTACAGAAAAATATTAGAGACTTACTAAACAATTATAATTAACGGCTGTCTAACCAATGCTTAATGGTGCAATTTAGCATTATATTATTTTTTAACAAATCTGTTTCCTTGCCGGTTAAGCTCTGTATGACTTACTTTGTATGCTATATTTTTTTGTTTTTAACAACATTTTATTGGTTTTAGTTTTGTTATACGGTGGTTCGCTGGCAATCAACCGAAGCGTTTTATTAGCTATCATATTATCATTATCGTCATGATTATTTGGTTCAATATCTATAAATTTATGGCGTCGATAAGTACGAAATTTGGTAAGTTTTAGAGTACTCGTAGTGAGTACTCTAAAATAGATGGATGGAAATGGATTTGCATAGTTTTTAATTATTTAGGATATCTTGTATGGGTAATAATATAAATTAATGGCTTGTGATGAGAAATAAATACAGATGAGTATACTATATCCTAACATATCCTACCATATCAAAATTTTAAATTAATTATTTGAGTGCCCGTGCACTCGCTGAAAGGATTTAGCATAGGTATTACTTAGGTACATGTACATTCCTATCACTTTAAGTCAGCATTTTGATAAATACATGACATCAAATGTAATTTTAACAACTACAACTAAAGAATATTTTATCACCTTGCTGTCGTAATATGATAAAATATAAGATACGTACGCACAATTTAGACAATTCTCGAGGGCTATTCATATACATTAGGTAGATTAAAACCCCAAAATCACAATACAGGTACGTTGGTGTTTAATGTAGTTATAAATACAAAGTTTCTAAAGACCGGGGAGGTTAAATCTAGACACAAGAATTTAAAAAAAAATTACTAAATGTAATAAGAAATACTATGTTAACAACCATATATAGAGTAAAAAAAATATTCTTAATATTATATTTCACACTATATAAATATAATAAAAGTTATACTCAAAAAAATCCGTTCCCGCAGGAGGAACGCACAGGTAGATTTCGTGAAGCAATTAATATTATTTTATATAGAAAACTACGGATGAATTTCTGAAATGAATGAATTTTTGAAAACTTTTCAACATTTATTTTAGACTTAAAAATGGCCTATCGATTAAAAATGTTTCCGATATCAAGAATGTTCACCGGTTAGAAGTTATGATTTTTTTCCCGAAAAATTTTGGTATTTCCCCCCTCCACTTTTAGTTAAAGTTTAAAAGTTGTTGGTATTCATGTATACTATAGGATAAAATTAGAACGGTTCGAATATCTTTCATGGAACGTGAAATTTTGAGGAAAAACTGATTTCACAAAAAGTGAGGCCCTACCGTCCCCTTAGGCCGGATTCCACCCGTTCACGAAATTAAACTAAGTTTACACCCAAGCAATTTTTGACCGCAGTTTGAAAGCGATCGGGCAAAAATGCGACCGTGAGAGTGCCGCAAATTTTGGGAAGTGGAACCATACATACATATATACATACATATATATATATATATATATAAACTTTTTGACCAGTGGTCATTTTGGACTCAGGGGGTCATAACTAGACCTCCTATGAAGAATTTTTTTTTAAATTCGACAGTAGTCAAGAAACCAATAGGTAGATCGATTTCATCGAAATCTACCTAAAAAGTATTAGGAAAACAATATCTTCTATCTGTAAATAAACATGTATTTATGCAAAACATTTGTTTTGGCTATTGACTAAATTGCTATTATAAAACAACAATGCCGCATCTCAGCCTAATTCAATTTACTGATTTCGTTACTCAATGTCGTCGACATTGAAGTGTTTTGCCGCTTCAACCGCCTTTATAGATGTCACTTTGTCACACTCGCGAGTTCAAGCCCAGATAACGGCTTCATATCTAAATATTATTTTGTTTACTGACTGTCACTTAGAAAAGCTCCAACATGTGTTTTATGAAGATACAAATGTTACCTAAACCTCATAGAATATTGTGAAGGAAAGATAATTCATTTTATCATTTCTTTTGTTAAGTTGTGAAGAAATATCGGTGTGATTTTGTACAATTTGGTATTTTAATATTCGCAAAATTCAAATTATTTTCATATTTTTAATAAAAATGTCACAATTTTTTTTCTAATACTTACGACATAATAAGAAAAAACACATTAATTCGGAATAAATACGGACACCAAAGTGATCATTGTTAAAGAGAGTGTAAATAAGCTTCAAGCTGAAACTAAAATTTAAACTTTTAAACTTTCATCGCGACTTAACGCAATTACGGTACAGGTATAACCTGTCGTGTAACCTATTCGAAATTTCAAGCAATTCAAAGGTATTCAAAGTTATATATACATTACATACCTATACAATGATTGCGTTTACTCCCATTAACGTTATTGGTAACTAAAATTATTCTTCTTTGGCCTCACCTTATCCCGTTATGCGGGGTCGACTTTTCCAATCTAATCTGTTTCTCTCATGTGCGACATCCTCCTTAAGACCCAAACTCCCTCATGTCCCTCCGGACATTCATCATCCAGGTGGTTAGCGGTTTCCCTCTTCCCCTCGTCTTTGTAGCCATGCAAAGGTACTTCTTCATTATATAATATGTATTACCGATTATATAATATGTATCATTAAATAATTTTATAACATAGTAGAACTGACACCCTGACTGAAAGCAGTCAGACTTGGATAGATCCTCGAGATTTTGTTTTCGGCTCACTGTTGTCCTGACGACACTGCAACGTCAATAAACGACACCGCCTCACCACTATGCGTGCGATACGTCGCACACGCGCGTGCCCGATCATTGCAGGCGCTTACCAACGCACACATGAAAGCGACCGCCCGTTATACAGAGTGGAATTTTTAACCCTACCTAGGGGAAAAGTACTCTAAATACTGGAATAGCAAATTTTACTGAACGAAAAATTCCTTTAATTTTTTAAAGAAAACTAGTGGGACGGAAATCACACAGTGATTGTCAAACTTCGGGCCAAACGTAATTTTTTTTTTTTTCAAAATTACTGACCTTAGGCTTTATGCATATTATTCGACGAGTTTATATTTCAGTTTCTTTTAGAGTCTGGTTCTTTTATGTAAATATACAATATACGTATTGTCATTGTCACTCAAATGTCAAAGTCAAATACGCGTTACTCTGATAACTCGAAAGAATTTTTAGGGACAATTTGTATGGTAGGTACCCGAAACCTTGAAAGTACAAACCCCAAAATCTAATCAGTTCTTCCCATTAACCAAACAAGATGATTGGCGAAAGAATTTTTTAAATCAATTAAGTCGTTCTTGAGTTATTGCGTAAACAGACATCCAGACATCCAGACATCCAGACCAACAGACAGACCGACACAAATTTTTTTTTTGCTTAATTAGACTTACAATCATGGGAAACGTCGAGAAAAGTGATAAAAAGTGGGTGTAAGATTTTGATTTATTTTGCGTGATTTTAAGACTTCGGTGTCCACCTGGTTGGTGGCCCGAAGTAACAAATCTTCTTTCATAGATTTTATGAAACTCGTTTGCAACTGTCGATAATCGAAACCGGATAACGAAATAATAACATCCTGTACTTTAATTTCATCAATCGATAGGGTCAATCATAAGGATCAAATCTAACAAACATGCTAAATTTAATAAAAGGAAATCCATGAAATCTAAACTGAAATTCAATGGGACAAGAAGTTGGTAGAAATAATTTCCACTTACTTACCCTTAATAATGGTTTTCATACATGCTCGCCGGTAAATAATTTTAAATTTATATGTTTGTTTCATACTGAAGTAGGTTACATAATTAATCCTGTACTGCACATTAATGCCGGAACTAAGTAATAACCTTACGCCAGATGAAGTTCAAACTCGCAATGTAACGTCTTGATTGTATCGTAGAGGTCTGAGTTAGTTCGAGGTTTAGGGATTTTTCATGAAAGCAGAAGGAACCTTGCATGCAAAATTGCTACAATAAAAATGCCATGAATTTTAGAATTTTTTCTTAGTTCATATGTTGTTTTCTTGACATGTTGCCATACATTCTTTGTGTGTATGCGTGTGAGAGAGTAAGAGGATGTGTGTGAAGAAATAAACAATTTTTCTTTCTTTGTTGGTATTACTTAGATGTTGGTAGTTGTAAGATGCATTAACTGGCCTTCACAAAACACCCATTGGCCAATAAAAAAAATCCGTTCCCGCGGGGGGAACGCACAGGTAGATTTCGTGAAGCAATTAATATTATTTTATATAGAGAACTACGGACTTTAAACAGATTAATTTTTTTTTCTCGAAAACGGTAACTTTTAGCGAAAAACTTTTCAGACATTTATTTTAGATTTAAAAATGGCCTATCGATTAAAAATGTTTCCGACACCAAGAATGTTCACCGGTTAGAAGTTATGATTTTTTTCCCGAAAAATTTTGTTTTTTCACCCCTCCACTTTTAGTTAAAGTTTTAATCTTATAGGTTTATAATTAAAAGTTGTTGGTATTCATGTATACTATGGGATAAAATTAGAACGGTTCGAATATCTTTGATGGAATGTGAAATTTTGAGGAAAAACTGATTTCACAAAAAGTGAGACCCTACCGTCCCCTTAGGCCGGATTCCACCCGTTCACGAACTTAAACTAAGTTTACACCCAAGCAATTTTTGACCGCAGTTTCAAAGCGATCGGGGCAAAAATGCGACCGTGAGAGTGCCGCAAATTTTGGGAAGTGGAACCATACATACATATATTATATATATATACTTATATACTTTTTGACCAGTGGTCATTTCGGACTCAGGGGGTCATAACTAGACCTCCTATGAAGAATTTTTTTTAAATTCGACAGTAGTCAAGAAACCAATAGGTAGATCGATTTCATCGAAATCTACCTAAAAATACATGGCATTAGTTTAATACTACATTTATGCTTACTGCTCACTTACTTACTCTGCAGGCAATCAATTTCTATATCAACAACTATTGATCCTTATTAAAAACAGTATAAATGGGAACATCAAATATTTTAGCACCATCTATTATGCTATAACTCGCCACAAGATGGAACTGCAGTGCATCATTTTTATACCGTCCAGCCCACCGCGTCGCCGTCGCCATGAAAAAGGAATTCATAGATATTTGAACATGGAAAATATTTTCACTTCATAAATATCGCTTCCATTCAACTATTTATTACAATGAACAGTAATGAAAGAAACAAAAATAATAATAAATACTATGAATTGGAGATTACAAAATAATGGTTAAGGAATTTGAGATGAGACTTTGGGAATTTGTGACATGCTTTGATGATTGCATTGATTTATACATCATACGTAAAAATTACAATTATGAATATTTATTATAACTAATAATCAAAATTCTTATATTTGTATTACTATCTTGTCCAGAAAAGAGATATTTTTGAATATTAGAACTAAATTACAAAACCACTACGAAACAGCAACTAATAACTATTCAGGACATAATATAAAGTATGTAAGTAAATGAAGTATGTAAGCTATGGCGATTTTTTAATAGTCTTTAATTATTGTGTTCGGTGTTGTAAATAAAACTATTGAGTTTATATATTTACAACGTCTCGCTGGACCGACTGTAGAGAAAAATAATATATCGGATTTTTTTTAGAATTAAACCATGTATCTACCTACTCCCTAGAATAATAATATATAAAATGTAAGGACAAATATGAAGATACAAATTTCAGAGACAGTGATGTTTCTGCGGAGATAATAAAACTGTAAGAACTAAATTTTCGGCCATTACTATGTTGTTTACATTCAGCAGAGCTCGTAAATCAAACACTTCGTAAGCTAGAATATCTTAAACCAGTACACACTGCACATATTTCTTAAATATAAGGTTTATAAGCCATTTACATTTTATTTATCTTCACAAAACTGGCTAGAGGGATGTTGAATCAGCGAAAAACTTGTTAAAGTCCTACCAGCAAAGAAAGAGTTATGAAAACGCCAACTTTGGGGTCTTTGCGAAAAAAAGCGTAGACAGTTTGCTCAACTTCGGTCCTCAACAGGATTTTATAAATATTAAAATCTAAGGGACGCACTTTGAAAGCGGAAACTAATTTTTTTCTCCTTCACGAGGTATTCACAGCTTCATGAAAAGTGACGTTCTTGTCTTTCATAATATTTTTATAGAAATTCTCTCGAATATCTTGTACCTCAAAATTATCCTGGCATTATCTGATAGATGGATTTTTCGAAATTTGATTAAGGCTAGCCGCTTTGTATATACAATAAACAGTTTACTACTTTGTACTATATTTTTAATTATGCGTACAATATTTTTAATTAACGTCGTTCAATCAGTATGAAAAGGTGTTCCTGAACTAATAATAAATTGATAGAATACGTACAAATATACGCGCTGTCCCAACATATTTTTGATACAAATTTACAAAAATAACACCTCTTTCTATAACCCTATCGTAAGGATGTGTCGCACATATAACCAAGTAAATCGGGTCAATGAGGGGGATGTATTTAATGGTAAATTCTCCCAGTACCAGAGGATCATAACGCATATAATAAATGCACAATGTTAGTAGTGTTTTTTTTCTAATTAATTTACAAATGTAGTTTTAATGTTAGATATTTTTGTATTTGCATAGTGTTTTAATTATTTGAACAAGGCAAATAGTTGGTTTTGCCTATGTTTTAACTTTATCACGTTGTGTATGCTATATTTGGATTACTGTTTAGATTTAATAAGTAACCTTTTTCAAATATTCTCATGCAACGGCAGTAATCTGTAAGCGTACCTTCCAGAAATAAATAAATAAATAAATACAAGCATAATTTTCAATGAAAAATCAATTCTTGTCCATCAATACAGCCTCTATTCTCTCGGAAAGGGAGTGGATGGCTCTTGTAAAGTTATGCATAATAATTGCTTGCTCTTCAATTCCAATTAAAGGCACTTCAATAATGACGAAGTCCTTGCGGTTAAGTCTCAATTTATAGTCAGCGACCAATTTCCAGCCTTTACTAAACCGTGATGTTCAAACGATTTCGTTAGCGGCCATAGGATTTTGGCATCTAAGTTCACCCTGAGTAGAAAGGTTGTATTAATGTAAGTATTATCATTTCCTATAAACATCCAGGACGGGACTTAAACCCACAACAGTCCCTTTCTATGGGGAAAACTCTGCCAATTGAGCTGCCAGTTGGAAATATTTCCCTCTAAAGAGCGTTTCCTAGTTACAAACAGGTTGAAGCATGTGTTAGCCGCTCTGATTGTGTCTAGAAGCGGTAAACCAACCTATCACCAACTCGTATTATACACTAAAACCAACCAAACTGTGCTATTCAGGGGGGACGGGGAGAAGAGAAGAGATACTTAGGGTTCAACACTAAGATATTTTCTAATGCGGTCACCGTACAACTTTACTCATTTATTCGCATCCCCTCAGGCACCATCCGATAGGCCAACTCAACAGACCAACCAATCAAAAAATCAATAGTTAGATCAACTAATACCCAGATCTACAACGTTACTGTTTATCTTTACTAGTTGGAGAAGGATAGACTACCCTTTCACACTCGTCAAGTTGACTTCATTTCATCAAATAAACAGTGAAAAGTAAAATTTAAAGCATAAAAGATTTCTGGAACTGAAAGTATTAAAATGATGATATTCAGTTATGGCCTCGTAAGGTGCCATTTCACGTCCTGCTTACAGAACTCGGCATAAAATATTCGTATTCAAATTAACTGCAACGATATCACAAACAAACAGTAGACATAAAATTATTTTGACAATTAGAAATTTCAAAAATTGTGAAATGCCATTTATACTATGAATTTATTGTAATAAACTTTGTCTAGACACGTTAATCTTTCTTACAATTTAAGACAAGTAAATTGCGCCAACCCTTTGAATAAAAACAGCTACGGTCTATTGAGATGGTAATTACCTATATATATACTATATATACTATATATATATATATACTATTTATACGTATATATAGTATAAACGTGAAAGTTTTTAAGTATGGATGTATAGATGTTTGTTACTCTTTTACGTAAAAACGGTTAAACGGATCTGGCTGAAATTTAATACAGGAATAGATTATAGTCTGGAATAATGCACCTGCTTCATTTCGTCCCTGAAATTGGTTCTCATGGGAAGCGGGAAGGTCAGAGCATTCCCCCTGTAAGGGACTGGCCGCGGGTTCAAGTCCCATCCTAGATGGTCTCTTTTGCCGATCTAAATCTATAGGATAAGTAAGCAATTGCTTAATAAAATAATTGAATGAATGTGGCCGAGTAATCGAAAAACAATGTTTAAAAATGATTATAAAGGCGACGGAAACAATGAATATGAATGAATGTGAATATGAAAAATGTATGAATGAATGAATATTGTTTCCGTCGCAAGAATTACTCTAGATGGCTCCAGCGTCGCCTTTAGACGTACTTACTATATATAATATATCGGAGAATTTCGAATATCTGGGACGTGTCTATGTGACTCAGTTGGTCAGAGCATTCCCCCTGTAAGGGACTGGTCGCGGGTTCATGTCCCGTCCTACATGCTCTCTTTTTCCGATCTTTCGATCGGAATCTCAAAGAAAAAATAATTGCACGTATTAAGAAATTTTAAGATAAATTCTTTCAACTAAAACTTTAGCATTACAGCCCTAAAAAATTAGTGGAGAGGACAGATATATTATGTTGGCAAACATAATATAATCGCTTTTAAGAAAGACTACGCCTGTCTACTTTTACAGACCAAAAATACCGGCCAAGTGCGAGTCGGACTCGCCCATGAAGGGTTCCATAGCAGCAAGTAAAATTTTGATATTTGAGTTGATTGAATGAAAGGTATATTACGGTTTACGATTTATATACATATTAAAAGAAACTACTTACTAGAAGTTTACATGGTAATGTAAATCAGATATTTTTTTTAGTTTTATCATTCTCTTATTTCAGAAGTTACAGGGGGGGCACACACATTTTACCACTTTGGAAGTGTCTCTCGCGCAAACTATTCAGTTTAGAAAAAAAAAAATTAGAAACCTCAATATCATTTTTGAAGACCTATCCATAAATACACCATACGTATGGGATTGATGAAAAAAAAACTTTTGAGTTTCAGTTTTAAGTATGGGGAATCCCCAGAATTTATGGTTTTTCTAATTTTGTGTGAAATTTTTTATGCGATTCACAGAATACATCTGCTTACCAAGTTTCAACAGCATAGTTCTTATAGTTTCGGAAAAAAGTGGCTGTGACATACTGATGGATAGACAGACAGACATGGCGAATGTATAAGGGTTCCGTTTTTTGCCATTTGGCAACGAAACCCTAAAAAACTGGTTCTGTTTCCTGTTAAAGAATGGAATTTCAACTAACCCCACAGCTCCATGAAAAAATGCTTCATTTAAACCTAATCCAAACTGTATTATTATTATTACAATTGGAGACACCGGAAGCCGGACGGACTATCCACCCACGAAGCTTGTGGGCCACTTCATCCATTTCCCCTGCCCTCCCGTTGGGGAGAGCGTGGTTATTCCAGCATTCAAGCCGCCCCTACAAACCTTTTTGTGTCCTTGCAGAATCTTACGATCTGTTCCACCCTCAGATCCTTCAACTCCTCCGTGTCCAGTGTGTCCGATCCCAGAAGTTCCCATCTAATTTGTGAGTACATGGGACATTCGGCCAGCAGGTGGAAACTGGTTTCTTCTGTCTCCATGCACTCCGGACACTTGGGGTCAGTCTTCACTCCGATCACTGTCAGGTGTCTGTTCAGTCTGCAGTGTCCTGTTATTACTTCAATGACTAGCCTCATGTTCCCTCTTGAGAGTTTGGTCAGTTGGCTTGTCTTTTTCTTGTCAATGCCCTTGATAAAGATCTTCGACTGTCTCATGCCTGTCGATGATCTCCATCGTCGGTTAGTGTCTGCTGTAATACTGCAGCTAATTACTCCCTTGGTGATCCTGTGCGATATTGGAGCCAGGGCTCCGGCCCCACCAAGGTTTTATCGGCGCCGTCTCTGGCAAGTTTATCAACTGTCTCGTTGCCCATGTTGCCCTCATGTCCGGGCACCCAGGCGACTGTTGAGTCGACTTTTCTGGCCAGTTTCTCTAGTGACTCTTTACATTCCTTTACGATTGCTGAGGTCGTTTCCGCTTTGCTTAGTGCCTTCAGCGCCGCCTGGCTGTCGCTGTAGATGGTCACCCTGTTGATATTGTTCAGGTGTTCGACCAGCTCAGCATATTCCTTTATGGCGTATACTTCAGCTTGAAAGACACTTGCGTATCTGCCTAAGGATATTGATCTATTTATCTCTGATCCGTCTTCGCACTTAATGTGTATTCCAGATCCTGATAGCTTTGTTGTTTCTTTCTTGAGCCGTTTGTGTAGCAGACCGTGCCACCGGCATCTGTCCTCCAGTCGTCTCTTGGTCCTATGTGTACTCTGTACTTCTTGTCGAAGATTCTCTCCTTCCTGATCAAGTCATTGTAAGAGAGGATCATCGACAGCCTCTCTTCGTAATTCTTGCTGATACTGGCATGGCCTTTGTCCATAATGGTTCCGGTCCATTGGCCAGTGCTCCTGAGTTTGAACCATTGTTCGGTTGCTTTTCTTTTAATTTCTAAGTCCAAGGGATTAAGCCCCAATATGATTTCGAGCGCGGCTGTGGGGGTTGTCCTCATCGCGCCCGTGGTCATCAGAGCTGCTAACCTTTGTACTTTGTCTAGTTCGGCTTTATTTCTCCCAATGGTAGTTTTATGCCACCATACAAGGGCACCATGTAGGATTCTTGGCAGGATAATTGCTTTGTAAATCCAAAGCACTATCGCTGGTTTCATCCCCCACGTTCTTCCTATTGCGCTTTTGCACTGCATCATAGCCATTTTGTTCCAGTGTTACCCCTAGATATTTTACTTCCTTGACAGTTTCCAAGGCTTGGTTATCCAGACGCACTGGCGCAGTTCTTCCTATTTTTCTTTTATTGGTGAACAATACTATCTTGGTTTTATCAGGGTTGAGGTTAAGACCTTTGCTCCTGCACCATACTAGTGTTTCTTTTATGCCTCTGTTCATGATGTCGCACATGACGCTGAGAACTTTGCCTGTGATCAGGAGCACTCCATCGTCCGAGTACACTTGTGTGTATATGTGCATCCTGTTAATCTTGTTTACTAGTTCGTCTATTAACAGGCACCACAGTCGTGGCGATAGACATCCTCCTTGTGGGGAGCCTCTTCTCGCTATCACCGTGTGTATTGTTCCTGCAATCTCTGCTTTTATCAGTCGGTGTCTTACCATAGCTTTCACCCATTCTGATATGTCTTTGTCGATTCCTTCGCGATCTAGTGCGGCCTCTATCGAATCTGGGGTGGCTCTGTCAAAAGCGCCCTCTACATCAAAGAAGCAGCCCAGTACATATTCTGTGTTGTCTATTGATCTCTGCACTCTTGTCACCAGATTATGGAGGGCCAAACTGTAAGTATATCATGAATTTCTGAATAATTTACTTCAACTTTTTATACCACACATCAGCTACACGTTCAAAATATAACACTTAAAATACGCTAAATTAATCTGCAACACGGTAATTTAAATCCAAGAGCTTTATATTTATAACAGTGAGTGTGTGGCCGGTGAATGTGCATACCAGATACCGTGACATTGCCGGCTCGTTTACTCCCGTTTAGATGATACCAGTGCAGTTACTACCTTGTAATTGCTTGTGAAATGCATTACAAATATCAATTCGGAACTTAGTGTAGCTTTAATAGTGAATAGTCTTAGTTATTTTGTGTGAATACATACGTAAATACACATATTATATTACATTGTGCAACGGCGCGTAGAAATACAAGTTAATATGAATTATACTTATTCATTTAGGTCACAACTTTATGCTTATGAATAATAATATAGACATGTATTTGTTACTTTCACTTGTTGTGTTGTGTCAATTCATCATCACCCTCTAAGCGATTTCCTAGTTGCGTCCAACGATACGTCCAGCACTTTGGAGCTCGGGTCCGCTTATTATTTTCTATTGGTATGTTGACTTTCCTGGGAGCGACTGCCGTCTGACCTCCCAACTCCGAAATGACAGCCTGCGGTAAAGCCTTGTGCGTTGTTTAGCAGGTGCACCGACTAGCAAGTGAGTTTGACTTGAGCTCCGAAGGTTTTGGTAGGGCCCTACACAGCTGAACACTATAGGCGTTGCCCTTGTGTGCCATACAAAACCAAATGAAAGGCATCACCGTCGCAGGTAAAAGGTTGTAGACGGTTACGATAACAAGTGAGGGCGTTCGGAATCATATTGTTCACTATAACCATACATCGTAAATATACGTCACTATAAGCGGCATTTCACTATAAGCGAAGTAATTAAGTCAGTATATACGTTTTTTTATAAAGAGTTTTATATGAAAACCAAACTCTACACTGTGATCACTTCATATTAAGCGTTGGTCACTAAGCGATGTCATAATAAACGGATTCTACTGTATTTAACTTTCAGTGAGGCTCTAGAAGTCAAGTAGAGTTAACATTTTAAAATATATAGACATTTTAAAATAATTAAATGTACCCAATCACAATGCATACAACTTGCTCGAGCACTACATCATTTTGAATGATCCTGTTACGGTGTACCTCCAGTGCCTCGGTTGTATTATGAGGAGTTATTTGTTTGCAGCTCGTTAGTCTGACGACATCCTGCGTTTACCTAATGACATGCCGGCTACTCATGAATCTCGCCAGATTATTATGTCAAAATATTTTGCAAATTTTTTATAAGAAATCCTATGGAAACGTACAAAGACTGCATATTCATTAGATTACCCGTCCTGTTCCCTTTTTTTTTTTTTTTTTTTTACGTGCGGAAATCCCTTCGGATACCCCCCCGCTGGCCAGCGGGGGTGGTTATGTCGTGTCTCGACTAAAACCGCACGGTGTCCTCCCCAAGTGTCCGTTGCCGGGCACCCCGGGTAAGCCCTCGAAAGGATAACCCCAGGGTTGCCGGCGGACTTTGGCCGCCACCGCGGCCTCGCCTGGTGGGGTCGGGTTTTGTCCCGCTTCGGTGAGTTGGCAGGCGTGTGTAGGGCACACACGACACGCCTCCGCCACGGCCTGCTTCTGTAAGGACGGCGAGTCGGCCAACTGCCGTCCTCAGGCCCCGATCATGGAGGTCGGTAGTCCCGGGCGTAGATGAGTCTGCGGCGTCCTCGCCGCAGACTGCGAAACTCGGGGGGCAGGGTTCTCTCCCGCTCCCTCTCCGCCGTCTCTTTCGCGAGCATTGCCTGCTCGCAGAAAGAGGCGGCGGCGTGCCACTTGCTCCCTTCGGAGACCACGGCCCTCACCATGGCTTCCAACGAGAGACCGTCCACGCCGGGATCTCGTTGCGGTCCTGGGCGTGGACGTTCTCTCGTTGGAGACCATGGTGAGGGCCGTGGTCTCCGACGGGAGCAAGTGGCACGCCGCCGCCTCTTTCTGCGTCCTGTTCCCTTCTTAAAATACATATTGATACAAATATTTTGTATTTTATTCACTTTGTATATCTAGGCCAGGCCCCAACTGAGGAGCGTGGAATCCGTACTCTACTCCCTATACTTGAAAAATGGCTTTTTGTCCAAAGAATCGAGACAGGGCAGTTAAGGTCATGATAGAGTTCTAATTTGACTGGAGTGCAATAACTCCAGTCTAGTTAGAATTTGAAATCAATATGATAGTTGTAATAAGTATGACCGTAGTGAATGAAGGTGAAAATCCTTCCAACTGAACTGGAATCTCGTGTCAAGTTTTACTAAATGAAAATCATTAAGTAAAATGCGAAGATAGACTTTACATCAGATATATAATAGGGTGATATTGGGCTTAAATTTTTCAATTTAATGTTTTTTTTTTCTATATGATTGCAGGCAAAATTGAATAACTGCATTTTTTTTGATATTTATATTATACTAGCTGACCCAGCAGACTTCGTACTGCCTCAATCGATAACAACTTCCATATTTATTCACCTTTTAAACCTTCTCTGGACCTCCACAAATAATTCAAGGCCAAAATTAGCCAAATCGGTCCAGCCGTTCTCGAGTTTTAGCGAGACTAACGAACAGCAATTCATTTTTATATATAAAGAAGATTTAAACACGCAAAAATCACCGTATCTTTTTTTTTTTTCGTGCGGAAATCCCTTCGGATACCCCCCCGCCGGCCAGCTGGGGCGGTTAGGTTATAAAAAAAAACACCGTATCTATGCTATATGACTCATCCCCATACAAGTACAAATTAGCATGGTCGATATCAACTTATTAAAAACAGACAGATTTTACAAAACGGTCACCATTATATAAGTGAGGGAGGTAATTATTTACATAACATAACATAAACTCACGCCTATATCCCCGAAGGGGTAGGCAGAGGTGCTAGCACCCACATTTCGCCAGTTTATGTGTAGGTCCCAATGCCTATTGCCATTAACCGGGCACTTAAACCTGCGATTTATTACTGCCTCACTTATACAACAATGAGCCGAGTTATTAAATCTAATATTAAACCGAAGACAAACATGTCCATATTATCCATACCACTTTGCTTTAGCATATACCATAGGCAGAGTGAAAACTGACATGAAAACATTTAGCAACGTTCTCATATGCAAATGAATATTGTTAGACTGGTTAGACTGGTTAGACTGCTTCGGTGGCGTAGTGATAGTGAATACGAATATATATATATATATATATATATATTTATTATTTTTGCTATTTCAAGTTAGATTAGGGCTTGATTGATATTTAATTGTTAATTTATTGGAGTCTATTAAGAAGTTCTCAGTTGCACCACGGAATCAAGACTAAGTGTCTACTTGATGACAAGAGGCTCGCTTCCAATTATGTCGGACCAAAAACAGTTGGAAAAATGTGGATGCTAATACACCTCTACACACTAAAATTATTAGTCTATTTTACTGTAGAGAATGTCCTTATCACTTTTTATATCTCGTACTTAGTAAAATCACTCATATAATTTCAATTTGAAAATCTACTTCGTCAGAACGATAGTATAAATAAATGACTATTACTTAACATAAAATTTTACTGTACTGAACCCGTAACATTTAATACTTACAGTTATTTTAAATGTCAAGCTTTATCTAGCGTGATCGATGACTATAATTTTTTTACAAAAAAATATATTTTATGACATGCATAAAATTTTAAAGCTTTTGAAATTGTTTTATGTAAATCCATGTTATATTGTACATTTTATGTTATTATTAGTACCTCGTTTCTGCTATGTTGACGTGCGTTTGTGAGATCTTGTGTACAGTTCTTTATGGTCCATGCCTGCTCGTATGCCTGTTCTTAATCAATAAAACCGTTTAAAAGAAACAGTAATTGCAACAATAGATAAAACAATGTTTATTTGTGTCTCATTCATTGACTCGATTAGTACTAGATCGATTTCGCTCAGTCTCACCGTACTGTAAATCCTTTAAAAAGTACTAACAAATATATTAATAACAAAAGCAGTATCTATGAGGTAAAAAATGACGTGTTAAAAAATATGGGTTATTATAATGAATGATCAAAATCATGCTTGATATTTTCCTTGTTGAATATAGACTTTCACTTAATAATAATTAAACTTGAAAAAATACAATTAAAAAGTTTGTGACATTTTTATTTTATACTCAAGACTCCATATTTTTTTGTTCTATCTTCTATAGATAAAACTGTATACCGTTTAACTGGCATGTTTCCAAACTTCGTGCTGTTACTGATAATTTCCTTATAGAAAAATGCAGTAACACTTTACCTGAGGAAGGAATTAAGTCTAGAACTTCATGATCGTACCCAAATGTATGTATGGTTATATTTTTCTGTTCAATACTGGTACTGAATAGACTGGCAGAATAAAACAGTGTCAAGCAAAACGTAATAGATGCAAAGTTATTAAAATGAACGACAACATTCAAATTTCATTTAAAATATGGACATTAAACTCTCGCATTCGAACTGAGGGCGCCATAGTAATCTGGTTTTTGTTTGCATTTCTACGTATTCCAAAATTCAATTTAAATATGATGGCGAGGAGTACAAACATGAGATCAGCGAAATAAAATGACGTGCGCCATTTGTCGGGGTTTCACGCCACCGCGCTTCGCTCGCACCACAGCCGTGGATAAGCCAATTCGCAAATTAATTGCTTTCCAATACTAATTTTTATACAGATTGAACCGTTATCGATAAAGAATATGATGATTTTTGAAATCAAAAACGTGATCCTGAAAAATGTGAACCTTACAATTCGCATCACTTTTGAATTTTGACCTTGTGAGAAAGTTGCTCGACGTACCTTTTTTTTTTTTTTTTGTTTCGTGCGGAAATCCCCTCGGATACCCCCCCGCCGGCCAGCGGGGGCGGTTATGTCGGGCTCGAACCGACTAAAACCGCACGCCGTCTCGGGTCTGCAGACGCCGGGGTGTAAGGTTGCCCATAGAGCATATCCCTCGCACCCCGACTGACCCTGGGCCATCTCCGGTTTCGAGATGGCCCCCTCGGGTTTGGGAACCACGGTGTCCCCGTCTTGCCCCGGTTTGGGGGAGGGGCGCTAGTCGCCCCACCGTCCCGGCCTGCTTCTGCTAGGGTGACAGGCGGCCTCACCTGCCACTCCCAGGCCTGCGCTCATGAAGGACGGAGGTCGTTAAGCGACCTCCGGCGCCTGAGTCGCCTGCGACGCGAGGCGAGCGTGTTGCGGGCTCGGCGGGCCGGGAGGGTTCAGAACCTCTCCCGGGTGCGCTCCGCCATCTCTTGCTCGACGTACCTAATCATATATTGCCACAAATATTTTTTGACTATAGGTATGAGAATTTAGACTGTGCTGACTGCAATAATCTGGAATAAAATTACAATTAAAACACCTGTACACCTTAATTTTTCATGTTTCTGTTATTTTAATTTCTGTTAACATTATTGTCATGTAAATTTATCCATGTAAAAATGTGAAATGGATCAAATGTTACTTTCAAATAATTATTTTTAATTTTGAGGTCCACCAAATTCCACTTCTGAAAACCTTTGAACTGTAAACGATGACTCGGAAGTCATTGATTTCTGATATCTAAATGCTGTAATGCATCAACACTTGAGTCTGTGTAAACGTTCCATTTTCAATTGTCCAACAAATCTTTATATAAACGTTTTAAATCTAATGTTTTCTACTTTACTAACAAAGGCAGGCTCGGCTTCTTGGACAGGCGATATGCATTTATCACTTTTACTACAGACACACTGTTTGTTTCATGATATTTTTTTTAGATTTTAGTATCTATTCAATGGTTTGGAAGAGATTGCAAATAGCTATAAAACCGCCAATTGCACATCCGCTTTAGATTTTAGGTTAGTTACAAAATTATATTAAATTTTATTTTGGCTGGTGTACAATAAAGAGGTGATTTGAAAAAAGGAAAGGAAGGGAGATAAGGCCTCTAGCATTTTCATGATACGAACGAAATACGATGTACTGTTATTTAAAATTACCATTAGTATTGGGAAAAGTATCGCTCTGCTATCTAAGAAAACATATATTATTTAATAGTTATTCTAAGCTAGTTTACACGGTCAGTTTAGTGTAGAGTTTATAAATCTATCATTTGATTATCTGATGCAAAATATTATTGTTTGGAGGCTAAATTATAACTTAATCTTTATTTTATACTATTGTATTATAAGATACCAAGGCAGCTCACAACCTTTGTTTTAAATTTTTTACTGTAGTTTATACATGTGACTTACATGAATAGTGGTTTGTACAAACTACCAAGCCTGCCATATCCATTAACAAAAATATAATTTAAAAAACTGTTAAGTACTTCTTGACTAAATCATGGCAGAAACTTTATCCTGAGTAACCTCGCAAGATATGTGTTTTGCCTATTTCCTTGCTACGAACATTTTACATCAAAATGTCAATATTTTATTATGGATAAAAACTTTCTCACTAGATAAGACACACATTAATGTCTCAATCGGTCGAGACTATAGAAATTATTCAAATTGAGAAAGAGGAATCAGAGAATTAGAAACTGCACGAAAGACAAATCCAATCTACGTAAACAGAGGCGAGCCGGTGCGAGACAAGCTTTAGTGCAGGAAAACTGGAAACAATGAATAAAGTTTGAAAGGATCCAGTTACGATGGGCTACGGATTAATGGCTCCGACTCAGGTGCCGCTAGATGGCGCTCTGTACGGTACGACAATTGCTATCTCGTATCCACTGTTAAACGAGATTTGTGTTCTGAAAATTCTTTAGAAAATAAAACAGACGGAATAATGTAATTGTCTGAGAAGTATTTTGTATGAAGCACAGACTTCGTTAGTATGTATCTTTTAACATTTTTAATTTACTAGCTGCGCACCCTGGCTTGTGACAATGTCACTTTAGTTGTCCGTGAATTTGCCTAAATTTTCTTCCATACAAACCTTGTCCTGACAACAATGAACACAAAAAAAAAACAATAAATTATCCAATTTGGTGCAGTCGTTCAGAATTTATGCACGTACATACATTTCGGAAATTCATTTTCATTTATATAGATTTTCTTCACTTAATTTAATGTTCACGGATTTGAAAGGTCTAAAACATTAGAACGCGTAGATTTAAACCGAAAAAAGTGAACACCCAGGAGAGGACTTGAACCCGCGAATAGTCCCTTGCAGGGCAAATACTGCAGTATTCACATAGAAAAAGTTAGCATAGAAATTGCTTCAAATTTCATAACAACGTGGTTCAAATCACAAAATTTAGTTTTATTATAAGCCTAAGTTCACTGTTCTAATGCATTTCTTATTGTGCATTAACGAACATAACCAACAATATGGGAAATGTTCCATTTGCCCAGATGAGACAAGTGAGCGTACAGGAGGCTCGAGACTCGTTAATGGACGCCACGTCACATGTTCTCTAACCGCTAACTTGCCTGCATTACTGAACTACTAGGTAATGTTGCTTATATGAAGCTTTGTAGATACTGTAATGGCCTATTTCCTTATCAACATTTATTACAAAAATGTATTCCTCAGAATAGATAAAACACACTAGAAAGCTACAATCTGACTCAACTGACAGAACATTGTAGGCACTAAAAATAGATATACTTTGGATCTTGAACCAATACCATAGAAGTAACACCTCGGTCTTGCACATATTTTTCGCGAGAAAAGATAGAGTGAGATTAAAGAGACTGATTTAATCTCTTCTATTAGTACAACATTATGGCTTTACTTCATGCTGCCTTGAAGATAACTACACACATTAGGATCACATGGAGTCCGAGCTATGACCGCGCTTGCGGGTGCTGATGACATCCGTGTATATGTTGTACTACATACCCAAATTCATTTTAGCAGGTATGGTAGAACTATTACAATAGTTATAATACCGTCTAAAATTATGACGATTGATAACATCGGTGACAACATCTTTACTACGGCGGCAGTGTAGTCGTTATTTCATTATCCTCATAGCGATTTCCCAGATGAAGTCCGGGTTCGCTTATTATTTTTTATTGGTATGGTGGCTTTTCCAGGAAATCCCAACCACCAGAGGAAAGCCTGCGTCGGATCCTCTCCCTTTGATTAGCAAGTACACCGACTAACAAGTAAGGATGATTTCTGCCAAAGATGTTGGTAGAGCCTAGTACAGTCGTTCTGTAAGTGAGTGAAATTTTAATTGAATGAAACTAGAACTCTAGTACAGTCAGCCTCAATAGTCCATATACACATTCAAATTCCCAAAACACCTGAACACTGTTATCTACCATAAGTAGCTGTCGCAACTTGAATGACAACGCAACTTCTTAAACAATATTGATGTAAACCGATTAATGGTGAAAATGCCGAAATGTGGTGTTAAGCTATTTTGGTCTCTAGTTGCGACAGTTACTTATGATGAATTATAGTGTTCAGGTGTTTTATAACTTTAATGTGTATAAGAATATATATACAAAGGTACCAGTAAAACGACTTAAAGCGTGTTAAAATACCAATAATCGAAATAAAAGTATTTTCAACGCATTCTATCGTGAACTATTTGATGTTATTTTATTCTTTACACTAATCCCAACGATTCGGTTGCTTTGCAATGACAGAATCTGTTAAAAATAGTTTTATTTCAATGTGTAATATTAGTGTGAGCGTGTGACAACATCATACAAATAATTGTTCAAAACACAAAAACCGTTCATTGGAAACGATTCATAAATGGACTGCATTTGAAGAGATACTGCGAGGGATAAAAGTTGGATATAAGCAAAAAACTTTGTACTTTCTGTACGATAAAACCTGATTTTTTCTGATGCACATTTACTAAAATTGTCTTCTTTTCTAGTACTCTTTTCAATAAATGTGAATACTAAAGCTAGATCTCATTTAATCATTAGTTCCCGTTTGAAATTCATTTTTACTGATGGTTTTTGGCACCAAAGTCAATATAATTCCCTTTAAACGTATATGTTTTTTATATTATTTTCCGAAGAAGTAAGTTTCCGCACTTAGCAAATAATTTAAAAAATAATCCTAGTAATTCACAAGCCTTTGCCCAATTGTCTTCAATTATAAGGAAAACCTGAAAATAATTTCCCCGATATGGGAATCGAACCAGAAACCGAATAAAGAGCTATCGCCTTTACCTCATCGCGGCTGATTATTGAGGCATCGTATATCGGTAGCAAATAAGCATATTACCTACGTATTAGTAGGCACACACTGAGGTAAGCAGTCCTAACACTCTAAGGTACAACACTTGCACTTTGCTGTATTAACACCCGCGTCATGAAGCTTTAGCACTTAGCACCACTATGTACCTAACCCTATGCAAGTAGAGTCACCTTTTTTTTCTTGCGGAAATCTCTTGGGTCCCCCCGCCGGCCAGCGGGGGTGGTTATGTCGGGCTTGCCCCGACTAAAATCGCACGCCGTCTTGAGTCTTCAGACTAAGGTTGTAAGGTTGCCCATAAAGCATATCCGTCGCACCCCGACTGATCCTGGGCTATCTCCGGTTTCGAGATGGCCCCTTGGGGTTTGGGAACCATGGTGCCCCGTCTTGCCCCGGTTTGGGGGCGGGGGCGCTAGTCGCCCCGCCGTCCCGGCCTGGCAAGTAGTGTCACCTAGCTATCGTATTCTATAGGAAATATATACTGCCTATTCAGTGGTCAAATTTGCTTTACTACTCTTCAAAATCGTTTTTCGACAAGTATTAGTCTTGCTTTGCGGACTCTAAGAAAATTTTGTATTTGTCTGCCTATAAATGTGGGAAACACAAAGTACGCAAAGCAGAACTTTTTTCTTTAGAAAAGTGATGTAACGCCTTGGGTGAAATATTGGCCTCCTTACTAGCTTTTGTAAGACTGCAGCAAACAAGCATACAGCCCACTTAATAACAAGCGGTTACCGTAACTTGTGAACGCTGGAGGTGTAGCTCGTGCATACCTTCAAGAGTGAAATCAGAAAGAAGATCAAACTACGACGAAGTGAAAGGGAGGGTTATATTTTAGCCTGGGGCAATAGCAATTCAATTACAGACCTAGTACTCATACCATGACATCATATTAAGTCGTTCAGTGTCACGTTTCAAATGTCAACAAACGAACCAAACGCGAACGCGTTTAATTTAAGCATGTCCATAGTACGGATCATAGCAATTCAGTTTACAAACTTGTATTGAATTGCTCCGAAACTGAATTGTTTATAAGTCATCATGGTGGGGCCCCTGGTGTGTATTGAAATTGGAATAGATGTACGAGTATGTATGAGACGTATGGGATGGTGTTGTATGGGGCTCCATCAGATCTTGATGGAGCCCCATACAATACCAAGAGATTAGTCGGTGTACTTGCTAATCAACGGAAGAGGTTCCGACGCAGGCTTTCCTTTGCTGGTTGGGAGGTCCTGGAAAAGCCACCATACCAATCAAAAATAATAAGCGAACCCGGGCTCCATCTGGGAAATCGCTATGAGGATAATGAAATAGCGACTACGCAATGGCGGCAGGCCATAGTAAAGATGTTGTCACCGATGTTTGCAATCTTCATAATTTTCGACGGTATTATAACTATGATAGTAGTTTTACCATACCTGCTAAAATGAATTTGGGTATGGAGTACAACATTTATACGGATGTCATCAGCACCCGCAAGCGCGGTCATAGCTCGGACTCCATGTAATCCTAATGTGCGTGGTTATGAAGTAAAGCTATCATTTTGTACTAATAAAATAGATTAAATCAAAGTCTCTTTAATCTCACTCTATCCGGGACCAAGTCAATATCACCTACAGGCTTTCCTCTCTGGGTTTTAGTATCAAACAACCCCGTAAAAGCAAAAATAAACCAATCCATAAGAGAAAGGGGTGCAGGAGTGCAGACCCCAGGCTTGAAAGTGCAAGTTTTGGGTGTCACTGAGATTTTCGCTCGGATGATAATCACATTCGTTTTACAAGAACACTCACCAGTAGAAAACAGAAGCTATTTAATATAACGGCTATGTATTCCGGTTTGAGGTGGACTAAAAATAATTTTAAATTAGTATCGGCGCATGATGGTTAATAATAACCTCCATATAACGCCTATATAATTACTACCTCGTCGTTAGAAAGTCGATATTACAAGGGATAGTTATATGGAGCTCTGGTGTCAACTTGTACCAACTTTGGTCGGCAGTTTATCTTACAATCCGTTTTTGTACGTCGACGCTACTCATGCTCCAAGAACTGTAAAGTTTAAGTTCACAGCTAACATATTAAACGAGTTTCTTTATCCGACAACCGTGAACAAGAATGTAACCTAATACTTTTCTTTTAGTTGTAAAATTTACTAATGTCATCATCCAGGACTTGTAGCAAAAGTGAAAAGAATTTTTACTCTTATTGTAAACTAGCTGACGCCCGCGGCTCCGTCCGTGTGAAGGACGGTTGTAGTTTTTGGCCATATCTCCAGTTCTACTTAACCACTTGCCATCAAACATACGGCAGATTTTAAGTCTGACCAAGATCTATCAAATCGAAAAAACCGCAACAAAATCCGTTCAGTAGTTTTTACGTCCATCGCAACGAAACAGACAAAGGGAAAAAACAAACAAATAGACGAACAGACGGACAGATGGACGCCGCGTATCCAGATAATTTTGTATTCCAATTTGTTTTAAATTAAAATTAATATATGAAAGAAGGCATGAACAAAAATTGTTTTAGCAGTTCTTCGAAAATGGTTACGAGTTTCTACTTTTTGCTAATCGTTGGAGCATTATAATCGTAACTGTGCAAAGTATTCCTTTATCTTCCAAAGAGAAACGTAATGAAATAACATAAAAATTTACGCTGTTTACTTTCTGTTTCCAAGCTCTATCATTTAAGTAGCATACTCCTAAGTAAATCATCAGACGTCTTTATCTATCTATCTACCATTACAAAAATTGCAAATTAGTTGTGTTTGTACATTGCACACAAAAAAATACTTAAGTTATTTGAAATGTACATGTTTTTTTAGGAATCTTCTATTTGCCTGCTTGTTCGCAATGGACGTAAAAACTACTGAACGGATTTTAATGCAATTTTTTTATTAGAAGAGTGTTGGCTAGACTTAAAATCTAGCGTTTGTATGAATGTAATTTGGTAAGGAGTACTGGAGATATGATTAAACAATGATAACCGACCCCCGCGCGGGAGAAGCCGCAGGCGTCAGCTATAATTACATATAGGTACATTAGGTACTACGTATACGTGGCGTACACTGAACTGTGTTTCATAAATATATCGAACCCACTCCAGTAGTGGGTTAGATGTATTTATGAATCACACACACCTAGCTCAAACACAGCACTATCAAAATACCTTATATAAAATATTTTATTTCATAAAGATCCATTATGCCTACATTCATATTTTAGTTTCTCTGTGTAAGACTACTTCTCGCTCTCAAACAACTCTTGAGAGACGCGAACTTTCAGTGTTTAATAAAACAAAATTATATGAATAAATAAATATTCTACACATCGCTATCTAGACCTAAAGTAAGCATAGCTTAACTAGCTTATGTTATGGGTTCTAGAATGGGGATAAACATACGTAGAAACATTTTCTTTTGTAAATACATACAACAAACACCCAGACCAATGCAAATAGACATATTCATGAATACAAATATTTGCACTGAACGGGAATCGAACCAGCAATTCCGAATTAGCAGTCGAACACAATACCGCTACGCCACAGAGGTCGTTTTAACATTTTAATCTATGTGTTTGTTTTAATTACCATTTTCTACTCGATATTACAAGATTCCCACTAATGATGGTATGAATCGCACTTTACACTCTTTGGAATGGGGTGATTCACACCGCGGTACGAATCGCCCCATTCCAAAAGTTTCTTGCAGCGCTTCGAACCGCGGTACCAATAACTCGTGGTACCAATTGCCCCATTACCCGGCCTAAAGCGCTAAAACAATTTTCTTAAATATTTGTTTCAATTTTGAATAAAATAATGTACATTTTATTTTATTCAAAAGCAAAACACAGATTGTGTACCAAAAATGTAAATAGGTGGTAGAACTCGCGGCTTTAGCACACAAAGACGGGTAAGTATCTGTTGTATGGAGATTAAGTGTGACAGTCCTTCAAGAGACACGTTCCACGACACGCAAATGTCTGCTCAAGACACATTTAATTAATCTTACCCCTACCCTGTGCCACATTAATGTAAACAACGTTTTATTAAATCTATCTGAAGTTATTATAAGTAATTTAATCACACTCCATAAACGTTCATCATTGTATGTCTTATTTATTTTTATTTATTACTAAGCGATACAAAGATTTATGTCCGCTATCAGGCTAATGGTTTAGCGGAACTGAAGCTATTATAAATAACCTCCTATGAAAATAGGATGAGAACCTTATCAAAAATGTAAAAGTATAATATTTATTTGAAGGTACGCGAGTAGTGGGGTGTGTGTTGGGTAACCTCCTCGAGTGTCGCTCCGATTCCGATCCCGCTGCAGTCCGGGGGGAACGGAATCGGAGCGGCCGGTACACCCTGGGCGGCGGTCAATGGCTTCCCCTTCACCCCTTCATAGGGTTGGCATTGATCGTCGGCCAATACCCAACGTGGCGGGAACACATCGCTCTCCGTACTCCTCTGCTTTCAGAGGAGACAGGATGAGCGATGCTGTTAGTGGTGAGATGGCCCAGGGTCAGCCGGGGTGCGAGGGATATGCTCTATGGGTAACCTTACACCCCGGCGTCTGAAGACCCGAGACGGCGTGCGGTTTTAGTCGGTGCAAGCCCGACATAACCGCCCCCGCTGGCCGGCGGGGGGGTATCCGAAGGGATTTCCGCACGATAAAAAAAAAAAAAAAAAAAAAGGTACGCGAGTAGTAACAGGAGCTCTGAACTGTATGTCGCGTTTTTTTTAGCTCCCATCCGATTTTATTATTACTTTAAAATTATTCTATCATTTTAAATGTGTATTCTGTAATAACCTACAGAAAACTATTACGTAATTTTACATTATCTTAAATTGTATCTCTACGTCTTGTCATGAACATAATTTATAGGTGCCATCACAATTGAGGTCATTATATACATAGATACTTACAAGATAGTATAGTTGTTGTGAAAAAAGTTGGACAAAAGTTTTGCCCATATAAAAAACTAAACAAGTCACCATATCAAAGGTATATTGACCCAAACCAGCAAATCATTCATTCATGAAACATTACGATGGATACCTTTACAAAATAAAGATAGAACCCCGATTTATCAAAGTACTCGTAACAAAGGTAGTGAAGTTTTACAAACACATAGCCCATTAAGTTTTATATGCGTGGCTAAATACGAGGCAGACTACATTTTGGAGGTGTGTGTATATCAGAGGCTCCAGGATATAGGTGTAAAACAACGGTTGTCAATGAATATTTATCCAAAATAACCGCCGACAACCTATAAACAACGGTTGAAAATCGGTTGTTTATTCCACTGCGAGCTAGAAAGTGGCCAAGTAATTTCTTACAGGTTTTAGCTTAATTTTGTTTTTTTTTTCTGTTTTTTTTTCGGTTTACTCAATAATTGAATTGTCATATGTATATGTTACTGTAAAAGCCCGAACTACGGTAAATACTAACATTTTCCGGTAAATCTTAGGATTTACCAACACGAGTTGGTAAATGTTATTATACAAATCAATTCCGGCGCTTCTCTCGCTCGCGCGCCCACGAGCCACAGGGGGTCACAGTTTTAACCTACGCCACTAAAGCCACTTTAATTATTTTTGGAATATAATTTTTCACAAATTAAAGTATTTGCTTAGTGTACCTAAATAAGTAAAGTGGGTTACGTTAGGTTAGAACAATGACCGAGCCGAGCGAGCAAAGCAAGCGTGCCACGGCAGCGGCCGGCGAAACGCTGGAATTCATTTGTATAATCTTCTAATATATTAAATTCTCGTGTCGGTGTTTGTAGTTAACCTCGTCCGAAACGGCTTGACCGATTCTCATGAAATTTTGTGTGCATATTGGGTAGGTCTGAGAATCGGATAACATATATTTTTCATCCCCCTAAATGTTAAGGGTAGTCCACCCCAAATTTTTTTTTTTAATTTTGCCCTAATTTTTTTTATGATACAGCATTAGAAAATACATACTACTCTGAATTTTCAACTCTCTACGATCACTGTTATACGTATTATTTTAATTTTTCTGTGCATCTCTCATGTTAATATTACTCTCATCGTAAATTTATTATTAATTTCCAGTGCAATAATTATTTATTCACAATTTATTAATAACTGATAAAGACAATTTTAACTAATTTAGTTTTAACTAATTTAGTTTTAGTTAATTAAGTGATCTCATGAAAATAAACACGTGTTGTGATCTCGCGCCAACAACGGCAATTACCATATCTGTATATATTGTACTTAACGTTTTTTGGAAATAGTTTTAAATCATAACGAAAACGTGTACGTGTTTAATAAATATACCTGTTTCATTATTGTGAAAGGTAAGTCAAATAATAAGCAAACGAATACAATATTAATTAAGTCACTGTTTTTTACCAATACACTGGTAGAAGGATTTATTAACTATTAATAATTTCATTTCTTTGAAGACATCTTTAATAAATATTTTTTTACAATCAATAAATATTTATTTGGGAATAAAGTACATTTATTAATAGTTAATGTAACATTAAATAAATCGAATTCAATAAATAAATGTTTTCTAGAAATAATGTACATGGCAAAACAACGTTTGCCGGGTCAGCTGTAACAATATAACATTTACCAACTCGTGTTGGTAAATCCTAAGATTTACTGGAAACTGTTAGGATTTACCGTAGTTCATACTTTTACACTAACATAGGTATACATAATATAATAACTCCCGACTAAGGCAGTAAAATAAGTATTTAAAGGTTTTACGGCAGTCCGTCATTTTCAAAGTTAGAAACACGACATTTCAAAAATCTGCTTATAGATAGAAATACATGTACACTTGTATCGAAGTTTGTCAGCCCTAAAGGGCGATAAAGCGATTCCATAGAGGTGCGTTATAATAATGTTTTAAGTACTTGTGAAGTCGCTTAATGACCTTCGTATTCCATGAGCGCAGGCCTGGGGGTGGCAGATGAGGCCGCCTGTCTCCCCAGCAGAAGCAGGCCGGGACGCTGGGGCGACTAGCGCCCCTCCCCCAAACCGGGGCAAGACGGGGACACCGTGGTTCCCAAACCCGAGAGGGCCATCCTGAAACCGGAGATGGCCCAGGGTCAGTCGGGTTGCGAGGGATATGCTCTATGGGCAACCTTACACCCCGGCGTCTGTAGACCCGAGACGGCGTGCGGTTTTAGTCGGTTCAAGCCCGACATCACCGCCCCCGCTGTCCGGCGGGGGGGTATAAGAAGGGATTTCCGCTCGAAAAAAAACAAAAAAAGGTACCTACTTGTGAAGGAAGAAGTATGATATATAATGATGTATGATGATAATGCATGATGATATTTGATGACGTAAGATGATGATGATGATATATAATAATGATGATGAAGGGTTTATCTTGTTTAGTTTAGGAGTTTCTATGGCCACCTTCCTACTCCATCATCAAACCAGATCCATGGTACTGTAGTGTTCGGACTCCTTCGCACACTATAGTTAGTTGCCTGGGCATCATGCGTCAGCGGTATTAAAATAAATTAGTTTAAATATTTATAACAGATAGAATAGTAAAACAATTGGTTGGCGGACAGTTCGAGACAGCTGGTGACCGGGGGCTCCGGCATCGACTCGCCGTACGAAGAGAGTATCAAGAAAAGTGGTCGTAGACTCAATCACTGAGCAGAATCCGTGTTCCTCTTCAGTTCGTATTGTAAAACTTAATAATTTCGCGTAAAATCCCCTAAAACTCCTTGATAGGATTTGTGTGGGGGTTAAGTTGCTCGCGTCCGTAGGATTTACCATCTTTCCTCATTAACCCTACACGTGCCCCCCGGGTGGTGCTAAACGAGCAACAACGCCGAGTAGCGAGCGGCTGTTAACAAACTCGACCAATCAAAGGCAGGAAATGGCCTCTGAACTCACGAACATCTACGAGGCTTGGCTTAATTGTCTGGCCCTCGAGGAAGAAAACCTCGCAACACATAAATAAATAAATTACCCCAATCCTAAGGTAGGCAACGTGCCGAGAGGATGTATGACTGGTGGGATACCAGATTCTAGCGCCAACCTCAGTGGAACGGGCAACCACTGTTGCATTTGCCTTCTCCTGGAAATAGGCGTCACTCCAGGTAGCGACTGTTATATCGTCCTTACTCGTGGGAATTGAAATGAATGAACAATTTAACTCTGCAACAAACAACCAAAAAACTAATATTACCAACAATAAAACTTTAACACAACAAATCTTCCACAAAGGAATGTTTGAGTCTAGACCCAGAACACTATCACTTGATGATAACCCAAATACTAATCTCATAGCGCTAGCCATAGCTCCCGGACCCAGTGTAAGCAACGATGCAAATTGGTCACAAGTCTCTAGAAAAAAGAGACCTAATCCAAGTCCAGAAAAGAATGGGCACCAAAAACAAACAAAACTGGATACTTACTGGCTGTTACAGAATCCACCAATACCTACAACAAACAGATTTGCTGGTTTAGGTTTTGATAACTCTGAGGGAGAGGAAACTACTGCTACTAAAAAAATAAACAAGCCCCCACCAATATTTGGTGACAAAGAGGGAAATATCCAACCCCTTCTTAAGATTATTCAGATCAGACAGTATTAAATGTGTCCTCTGTGACGGAAATCACCCGGAAAATTATAAAGGTATTAGAATCTACAGAGAGCTTCAAAATCTTAAATTTCCAAAGGAGCAGGGAGCTACAGCCGAAAATCATAAATCAAAGGATAAAGAACCTCTAAATAGCCAACATAAGACATACAAAGAAGCACTGACCAATAAAAAAATTCCAAACAATACAACAACAGAATCAAATCACACTAATCAAAAGGACATGCTTGAATTAATGAACCTCATGAAACAAATGATGCAGCAACTGACCACCATGACAAACCTCATATTAGCCCTCACAACCAAGCTGTCATATTCGACTGCTTAAAATTTGCCCTATGGAATGCCAATGGGCTGTAACAACATACCCTTGAGGTTAACGCATACTTAGAGACATAAAAGATAGATATCCTCCTAGTTACAGAAACGCATTTTACTAAAAAGAGCTACTTTAACATCCAGAACTATAAAACCTATCACACAATGCACCCCGACGGTAAAGCACACGCCGGAAGTGCCGTTCTAATAAGATATAATATCAAACATCATGAAACAGTACATTACTGCACAGAGTAAATTCAAGCAACAAATGTCGTCATTGAAGACTAGGCGGGACCTTTTACAATCTCGGCTGTATACAGCCCACCTAAACATAAACTTAAGTTAGATGACTACATAAGGTTTCTTTCTACACTAGGCCACAGATTCATAGCTGGAGGTGATTACAATGCCAAGCACCATTACTGGGGCGCACGTACTATAACTACGAAAGGTAGGCAGCTGTTAATGGCCATTGAGAAGTTAAAACTTGATATCGTCTCCCCTGGAGATCCTACATACTGGCCTACAGACTTGAATAAAGTACCAGACTTGCTTGACTTCTATATTACAAAGGGCATCCCTAGCAACTTTATAACAAGCAAAACGAGCACCGAACTATCCTCCGATCATTCCCGGGAGAAATGGTACTAAAAAGGAAGATCACAGTGGTACCTAAACCTTGCAAGCTACACTCCAATAAAACTAACTGGGAGCTCTTCAGTCAGCTACTGGCAGAAAAAATAAATTTGAAAATTCCTTTAAAGACGGATACAACATAACTGAAGCCGTTGAACATTTCAATAGCTGCGTTCAACAATCTGCCTGGTCTGCTACCCTAGTTGCCGCAGACTCGTACCATAAACAAGATTACCCAACATCTGTAAGAGAACTGTTAGCTGATAAAAGAAAAGCTAGGAAAAAGTGGCAAACAACAGGTTATCCTACTGATAAAAAATACTTAAACTATCTCCAAACAAAATTAAAAATTCTTCTTAAATACATTGAAAACCAAGGCATACAAACATCTCTAGAAAACCTTGATGCTACTGCAGAGACAAATTACTCGTTGTGGAAAGTCACTAAAAGACTTAAACGCCCGGCAAGTAATCAACCTCCTATCCGTAAAAGTAACTCGGAATGGGTTTCTAGTAACGCAGACAAAGCTGCTACATTTGCTGAATATCTCCAACAGGTTTTTATACCAAATCCCGATACAGGCTCCTCTAAAATCCAGGAAGTCACAGAATTATTGGGCCAAACCCACCAACTCGATCCTCCCATTAATAAGCTCAATTACAAAGAAGTAAAAACAGTAATTAAGGCTTTAGATCCAAATAAAGCTCCTGGTTACGACCTTATAACAGGAAAAATCCTAAGAGAGCTGCAAAAGGAAGGGATTAAGTTCCTCACATTCTTGTATAACGCTATCCTGCGAAGAGGAACGGTCCCTCCTCAATGGAAAATAGCCCAAGTTATAATGGTTCCAAAGCCTGGAAAAAATCCGCTTGAGGCACAATCATATAGACCTATTAGCCTGTTACCCATACCATCAAAAATTATAGAGATAGTTATTTTGCTTAGATTATCCCCGATTATTGCCGCAAACAAATTAATACCTGACCATCAATTTGGTTTCCGTCGAAAGCATGGCACTATTGAACAAGTACACAGACTAGTGGAACTCATAAACAAAGCTCTTGAATCAAAACAATACAGTGTCGCAGCATTCCTGGATATATCTCAGGCATTTGATCGGGTGTGGCATGACAGACTTCTTTTCAAAATAAAAACAAACCTACCTATAAACTTCTACAACCTAATAAAGTCATATCTAAGCGACAGACACTTTTTTGTAAAACAAGGAGACGAGTTAACGTCTTTATATACTATCAAAGCTGGAGTTCCGCAAGGCAGCGTCATGGGTCCCACGTTGTATCTACTTTTTACAGCTGATCTCCCTACGACAGATGGAGTAGTTACTGGGACATTTGCTGATGACACATCAATCCTATCAATGGACGATTCCGCAGACATTGCAGCACAAAAGCTTCAAAACAGTCTTGATCAGGTATCCAAATGGCTCAAAGACTGGCGAATCAAAGCCAACGAAACCAAATCTGTCCAGGTTACTTTCAAAAACAGGAAAGGAAAATGTCCACCTGTCACTCTCAACAGTATACCTCTACCACAAGAGGATCACGCCAAGTAACTCGGAATATACTAGACGCCAGACCAGGAAGAAGCATATTTTCAAAAAGCGACTAGCTATGGGCCAACAGTTGCGCACTATGTACTGGCTACTAAATAAAACATCACGGCTCTCACTTCAAAACAAACTATTGCTTTATGAATGTATAATAAAACCCATATGGGCATATGGTCTACAGCTCTGGGGAGCAGCAAAATCAAACATTGAAATAATACAAAGATTCCAGTGAAAGATACTAAGAATAATAACGAACGCGCCTTGGTATGTCTCAAACGTTAGACTCCATGATGACCTCTGCGTCAAAAGTGTTATGGATGAAATCTCGGAGAGGACAAAAGCGTACGGAAAGCGAATCTCTAATCATCCAAATATTCTGGCGGTTAACCTAATGAACACCCAAACAGTAGCCCGTAGACTGAAAAGAAAGATTCCTCAAGACCTCCTCTGAGAGGCACAAGAATTAACGGAGCAGTCACTGGACGGCTTTCGTGCAAGCCCTTTATTCAATGAAATCCTACATATTGCTGAATATCTGCAAGAATGATAGATTGCAATAAAAAAAAAAAGGATTTGTGTGAAGAAAATAAATGCTATATAATATATAATTATGTACTTGCGGTATTATTTAATTATCAAGAAAGGCTGTGAAGTCAAACCCCCGACGTCACAGTACCATATTAATACATTGTCATCCAAATTAAACGTTTCATCGAATTTCTGCAAAATTTCATCTCGATAGCTGCTGCAAAATTCAGTTGCAAGATTTGACCCGCACTAACATACATACATACAGAGCAAGTTAAATAAAAGCTTGCAAAAACGATTTGGGTTACATTAAATAAATGATTTTGGACATTTTTTTTTTAATTTCTTGTCTGTTGTTGTGTTTGACTTAAAATCTGCCATATGTTAGATTGCAATTGGTTCAGTAGAACCGGAGATATGACCAAAAACGATAACTGAACTGCGGCGGAGCTGCGGCCATCAGGTAGTACTGAATAATAAAATATCGATAAGGTGCATAATATTAATCTATTCTTCCCATTACCTACGAGAAAAAAATAATTAAATTAAATCAAAGACGGGTTTTATCCATTTCTGGCCGTGGAAAATGGTTGAGAACTGATAAATAACCGTCAATGTTTGTCAACCGGTTGGTTAAAATTGTTGTCAACCGAATTTACATCTACAACATCTCATACTCCAGGAAGACAACATTACTTACACCCATCGACGTAAGGTAGCTATTAGACTCGGCACATATCGATTAATCAAAAATAATCATAGCAGGCCTAATTACTTACACCATTCTTAAGTAGCGTCATATACACATGCACCGAACAGTGCTCACAATGTATTTTTTTTTATTAATGGGCATACACCAGAATAAATTATCTGCTGCGGTTAAACGTATACATAGTAACAATAGTTGCATCAATATTTTGGCGCATTTGTTGCCATAAACAAGCGAAGCGTTATCCACAAAGCTCCGGGCCTCGATCTGTCAGTAGTAGGTACTTTCCAAATATGCCGTCATCAAAATTGCAACGAAACCAACTGCATGAATTATAGCCACAATGCTTCAATGGAAAATAAATTCGACTATTATGTAATGTATCACCGGCATTTTTTACTTTTCATTACATTGCAACGAACCATTCTGATAATGAAATATTTTTTTTATAGTCGAGGATAGAAAGGTACCTTTTTTTTTTTTCGTGCGGAAATCCCTTCGGATACCAACCCGCCTGTCAGCGGGGGCGGTTATGTCGGGCTTGAACCGACTAAAACCGCACGCCGTCTCGGGTCTACAGACGCCGGGGTGTAAGGTTGCCCATGGAGCATATCCCTCGCACCCCGACTGACCCTGGGCCATCTCCAGTTGCGAGATAGCCCCCTCGGATTTGGGAGCCACGGTGTCCCCGTCTTGCCCCGGTTTGGGGGAGAGGCGCTAGTCGCCCCACCGTCCCGGCCTGCTTCTGCTGGGGTGACAGGTGGCCTCACCTCTCACCCCCAGGAATGCGCTCATGGAGGACGGAGGTCGTTATGCGACCTCCGACGCCTGAGTCGCCTGCGACGCGCTGCGAGCATGTTGCGGGCTCGGCGGGCCGGGAGAGTTCTAAATACCTCCCGGGCGCGCTCCGCCATCTCCTTCGCGAGCATTACATGCTCGCAGAAGGAGGTGACGGCGGCCATTGCCGCAATCATGCTGCCGAGCGAGAGGACTCCCACCCCGATGGCTGCCACTAGGTCACACCTCGGCGCCTCCCACGCTGGGCAGACCGCCAGCGTGTGCAGCCCCGAGTCCTCGCTCGCGTCGCAGTGATGGCACTCAGGCGTTGGCTCCTTCCTGATCCGATGCAGGTGGTCCCCGAAGCTCCCCTTCCCGGATATCACCTGCGTCAGTCGGTACGAGAGGCTTCCGTGTCGCCTCTCGAGCCAATCCTCCATGATGGGCCTTACCGCCGCTATTGCAGCGTGCCCTGCGCTTGGTTGCCCAAGTCGTTCCTTCCACTCCACCACGATGGCCTGGCGGAGCTGGGACTGCACGGCCTCAATTTCTCGAGGTTCGGAGTTCCATCCCTGTTCCCGCGCTTCCTTTCGCCACTGGTATAGTTGCGAAAGGGGATAGCAAGGTACCTACGCTAGTTTAAAAATCTTGACTAAGATAATAATTTATGTTCAATTCGCTTCTATCGATATAAATAAAAACAATAACTGTCACTTAGTAACAGCTGTTATAGTTTTTACTTCATGCAAAAAAAGACCATAGTTAAGTTAGACATAATGCGAGTTATGAGCGAATCACAAAGGTTTAAAAATGTAATTAGTCGGTTCAAGCCCGACATAACCGCCCCCGCTGGTCGGCGGGGGGGGTATCCGAAGAGATTTCCGCACGAAAAAAAAAAGGTACATGAAGATTCATGTATTACATTTTTGAACCTTTTTAGGGTTCCGTAGCCAAATGGGAAAAACGGAACCCTTATAGATTCGTCATGTCTGTCTGTCTGTCCGTCCGTATGTCACAGCCACTTTTTTCCGAAACTATAAGAACTATGCTGTTGAAACTTGGTAAGTAGATGTTTTCTATGAACTGCATTAAGATATTCACACAGAAAATAGAAAAAAAATCAGTAAATTTAAGGGGTATACCTACTAAGAACTAAAACTTTTTTTTTCATCAAACCCATACGTTTCTTCCCATACGTATCTATGGATAGGTCTTCAATAATGATATAGAGGTTTATAATATAATTTTTTACTAAACTGAATAGTATGCGCGAGAGACACTTCCAAAGTGGTAAAATGTGTGTCCCCTGTAACTTCTAAAAAAGAGAATGCTAAAACTAAAAACAAATATGATGTACATTACCATGTAAACTTCCACCGAAAATTGGTTTGAACCAGATCTAGTAAGTATTTTTTTAATACGTCATAAATCGTAAACCGCAATTTACCTTTCATTCCATCAACTCAAATATAATAATTTAAAAAACATTTAATTTCATAAACATAAACCTTATGCATAAACCGTGAACCATTATTTTCTAATAATAAATCTGTAATAGGTGCCTAAGTAAATAATAATTATAATTCGCGCGGGGCGTGGTTTGAACGAACTACAAGAACTTTTATATTATGTTACTTGCTGCTACGTAACCCTTCATGGGCGAGTCCGACTCGCACTTGGTCAGTTTTATTTTTAATTTTATTGCACGTAATAAGGAGTGAATTCTTAACCATTAACTGGAAACTTTGGAATTGAAAAATGTAATATTGTAACGTCAAGGTTTTCGTGAGAGGTAAATGTAGGATTTTAACAAATGATGTGGAAATGTGAAAGTCAAAGCTCGAAAAGTAAGTAAAGTAACAACAGTTTCCCTCACTCGTTAGTTTCCTTAACTGGTCTGTTTACAGAATTTGAAGAAAACCACAATGATGGTGGCGTAGCATCATTATGATATTCTGCGAGTTGCTTATGGTTATTTTCAATATCAAGGATATCACTATTACGTTACTGATATGATATGTAAGAAGCTTTTTACGATAGTCGTCCTTTTAAGATAGATCAAAAAAACCAAGACAAAGCTATATTAATAAACGCTCAATGCGCAACCTAAAATATCAAACATTTTCACTTACATTAAAATCATATCAATCAGAATAAAATAAGGCAATTTGTGCAATTTAAATCTACATTGGCAGTAGTTAAAAGCGGCCAGAGTGCATCAGCTATATCACTCGTCATATTTTATTGATATCATAATGCCTCAAATTAATGAGCGTATACAAAACTCATGATTTATTCAAAACTTACATAAAGCTTTACATAACACACATATATGTATGTATTACCTTGGGATTGTTGTGTTGTACTAAAACAAATAGTCCATTTACCTAGTAAAGTATAACCAAGTTTAGTATTAGAGGCATAATAAGAACTCGTTTGAGCTTCATATTAGCGTCGTGAATTTCGTTTAACATTATTTGGAACGGTTTTTCTTTCATGGCTTAACTTTTTTTTGTACTTATCAGGTGACATCTAAAAGTCCAGAATATATATATATATACAGGTTCGCTAGACACTACTTATTTTTTCAGAAATAAATCTATCGGATACAACGCCTAGTAGTAGTAAAACAAGTTAGTGTTATTTAGAATAATATTATGTAATCTGTGGTATTATCAAATGGAAGTCTGTACCAGAACATGTTCACTACCTCAACGGAGTTCAGAAACTGTAAGCCGTTACCTTTCCTTCTGTGACTTTTGATAATCAGAGGCACACATTGATAAACAGATAATTCTTGCTTCGTTAGAACATTAACTACATACAGAAAACTCTTGTTATAAAGAAAAATCTGTGTGGTGCGAGTTGTACTCCCTTTCACTCTTATCTAATTTACCTCCTTAGGGTTAAACTTTCCAAAAAATCTTTCTTGTGGAGATAACAACTACCAAAATTTCAAGTTCGTACGCCCAGTGGTTTAGGCTTTATGTTGAGAAATCAGTCAGTCAGAAGATGAAAATATACTATTTATAGATTGACTAATATAAATGGCGGTACGTGGAACCCTCTATTTGTTGAAATTTTGGGCCAAGCGTTAATGTAATGTTACACTAGTACAGTGTAGGCAAGTAGTTGTTGTAAAGTTGAACAGAAGTCCAAAGGGGCTGGTCACGTATTGTACGAGGCTGACACAGCTTAAAGTATGCTAGTTAAGAAGTTTGCTAGTAAACTTACGCAAAGCATATCCAAATATCGAAACACAGTAGCATAGTATTTGCAAGTAGAACTTAAATTAAAGATGATAATTTTAAAAGTCTTGGCTAATGTCTTCTTTTTTTTACGTGCGGAAATCCCTTCGGATACCCTCCCGCTGGCCAGCGGGGGTGGTTATGTCGTGTCTCGACTAAAACCGCACGGTGTCCGGTCGGGTTTTATCCCGCTTCGGTGAGTTGACAGGCGTGTGTAGGGAGGGCACACACGACACGCCTCCGCCACGGCCTGCTTCTGTAAGGACGGCTGTGGCTAATGTCTTGAGAAAGTTTTATGAAATATCTTTGTAATGTTTTTTTCTGCTAACTATTACGATTTGATATAATTTAATCGTCGAACACTGCATTGAATCGGAATTGCCCAATACTATTCTTTTAATATAAATATTAGTAAATTAATAATTTATAAATAAGTATTCAAGGACCTTCTACACAACGCTATCTAGACCCAAAGTAAGTTGTGTTATGGGTGCTAGACTACGGATAAACATACTTAACCCATATTATCCCAGCGCCCCATTTAGGTGCACATACATTTTACTGTACACAACATACCTTTTCACAAGTCAGAGTAAAATTTATAATTTTATCTTAACCTTACATATAGTGATATTATGCGCTCATTTTATTACAAAAAAATATCTAATATTGTGAAATTCGCCTACCATGTGTTCCTGAAAACGCAAGTAATAACTTTTATTTTGTTCAATTATAGTTTATATTATGTTGCGTTTATACAGTGTTATGAACTAATCTATTAGTTCTTACTATGAAATAAATCAACTTTCGTTCGTATATGTAAATATGTATGTTTTATTACTGCACCGTAAGAAAGTACTACGGTACCTCCGTAGTACTTTCTTACTACGGTACCTCCTGTTATCAATTTCAATAAGCACATTTGGAGCTCTTTTATCAAATTTGCAATTTCAGTGGATACTACACAAGCTGATAAACATGATTTCCTTCTCGGAGGCGAAGAAAATCATTTAGGTTATTGCTTTTAATAATTTTGATAGTCTTCAATACGCGCTGTGTGATTTACACGTAAATAACTGGCACTTTTACTGTGACTTGTAAGAACCCTGCTCCACCGTATTTCTAACTTTTGATTATTTACATAACATAACATAACTTCGCGCCTGTATCCCCGAAGGGGTAGGCAGAGATGTATTACACACCCACGATTCTCCAGTTATGTTTAGGTCCCAATGTAATAGGGGGCGCGCCTATTGCCATCTACCAGGCACATTATTAAGCGAGCGATAATTTACATTTAATAATGCACACATAACTACGAAAAGTCAGAGGTGTGTGCCCGGGGCGACTGGGGATCGAACTCGAGACCTCGTCTCAGAAGTCAGTTACGTACGCCACCGGGCTATCGGGCTAATTATTTACCTATAAATAAATCAAAGTTCTGACTATAATTATTTAAAGTGAATAGGTGAGAGGAAGAGTGTCGCCATGAGGTGCGTCTTGTCGACATAAAAATTGTGTTTTCTATTGCAGTAATGAAATACTATTGTGTACCCAACTTCACAATTGTAATTGTTTCTGTATGGTATGTCAATGATAACATAATTGTTATGGTTTTTCACATAGCCACAAATTACGTTGTCATTGAGAAAACACACACAGCACAACATACAACATACAACATACAACATATTAAAATTATTACGTATTTATACACATTATATTACTACTATATATATTTAAAAACATAAAATGTATAAATTTGCACATGATTTACAAAAGTCTGGCTAGCCATTTGAAATACTCAAAGATGCAAATGGAATTCCTTCTGTCCAGACGATACGAGAAAACCTTGAAATATTTCATTTAATTCGAATCTCAAGAAAGCATTCCTGGTACTACATACGACATTATCTTAGAACTCGTACACTATTATAAATTCATGCATAGTATAAAGTATTCGTAGATTATTATAATTTGATAATTGAGGATTAGGGACTAAAAGTGAAATTGATGTTATCTCATTTATACATATAATTACTTCAAGAAACTTTGTTTGAAATCAATTACCGAGTACGCACCAAACTGAATGAAAGCCAACGAAAGCAGTGGTATTCTTGAATAAGTACCACAAGCTCGTTGACCACAAATGGCTACGGAGGCGTTACTGAAGTTGACCACATTCGTATAATCTATCTAAAATGTTTTTGTGTCGACAACAAACGAAATAGTATTCTGGAACACAATTCTTTAATGGCGGAAAGTTTAAAAGATGCCAGATCAAATGAAAAGCAAATAACAGTTTGTTGGATAGACTTAGAAAACGCTTTTGGCCCAGTACAACACGAGCTTATGTTGTTTGCATTAAAATGGTATCACTTTCCGTCCATCATTTGGGAAATAATATCCTCTTATTATGGTAAATTAAAGTTTGTAATTAATACCAAAGATGGATACACGCAACCTTTAAATTATAATGTGGGTTGGTTCCAAGGTTGCTGTTTATCACCTATAGTTTTCAATATAGTAATAAATATTTTAATAGACAACATTTCCATACACGACAAGAAGTGGGGCTAGCGGTTTAAGCTAAACGGTAAATATACGGAGTCTATCCTCGCATTCGCGGACGATTTGGCAATACTGACTCGTAACCCAAAGCAGTGCCAGGACCTACTGCGTAGAGTAGACGATTTCTGTACATGGACAGATGGAATGAGAGCAAAACCTGGCAAATGCTACTGTCTATGTCTGGGTAGACGGGGTACTAGGTATACTTCATATGACCCAGGGCTTAGTATAGGCGGGGAAAACGTTTCAACTATACGATACTATATGGAATCCACGATACCTAATATATATAGATCGAATAGAAAATATTCAAAAACGTTTTATTAAATACTTGTGCTACCACCAAAGGATTCCATATCACCCGGGAAATTACTTACAGCTTTGTAAAAAATTTCATTTACTCCCACTTGTAGACCGTCGAATGATAGCGGATTTAATATTTTTGGTAAAAATACTAAATAACAAAATCGACAGCCCTGAAATTTTAGGAAAACTCCAATTTAAAGTACCTAATAAATTACTTCGGATCAATCCCCCTCTCATTATACCAAGAGCAACAACTAACTATCGTCAAAATAGTTATATGGTGCGAGTGAGTAGGAAGTTTAATGAAGTCTGTAAACAGTATGATATTGACCCTTTTACTGTGAGTGTACCCATGTTGAAGAGGTGTCTAAGCCAGAACTTTTTCGCAGCTGACTAATTAATAGTTTTCAATGCCTCTATACCTATATTAGTCTTGTATTTTAAACTTAGTATATTATTTGTATTTTTTTTTTTTTTCTAAGCTCAAAACGCAATTTGTATTTTTTTTTATTGTGTCACTAGAAGTGAGGACTTGTAATTGGCTCTCTGTGATGTACCTTCTTTAATATTATTTTGAAAATACTAGCTGTTAGTCCTCCATACTATAAATAAATAAATAAATAAATAAATATCTGAAACCGTGCCTTTTAAATTCCTCGGAAGAAAGATTGACAACAGAGGTTGCACTCTAGCTTTGGACGAATTAATTGATAGTTTCATTATCGATTTAAAAAAGGTAGACCAACAACCAATAAGTAATGTTAAAAAAGCTTGGATCTATGACAATTATTTAACCTCGCGTCTTAACTGGCCGTTTCTTTTATATGATATAAACCAGAGCCTCCTCAAAAAACTAGATGCGAGTGTCACGAAGACACTGAAGTCGTGGCTAGGGCTAGCTCAGTCGGCCGACCCGTCGGCACTATATAGATCCGCGAATAATTTTAGAATGACGCTTAAGAAGCCATCAGAACTCTATAAACACCTAAGAGTAACTAAAATGCACGTCTTATCGGAATCTAAAGACGAAATAGTAAAAGTCTGGAAAAAAAACACTGGAACGCTTTACCCACACACTTGTTCCCTTCTACCTACAATCCTGGGCTCTTTAAGCGGGACGAGAAAAAACATCTGTTGAGGCCGTCTAGGTAGGGGCCACCATTCTAGGGACAATCTCTGGAAATGGTGGCCACTACTTTTTGGACTTCACCTCAGCTTACCATCAGGCAGGGTGCAGTTAATTTGACGGACTAAATATTAAAAAAAATATATGGAAAGGAGGGGTAGGAGAGTGAGCCTCGAGCTCCAAGGTGCAGACTCGGATGAAAAAAAGAGATTTTACTCTTTGGCCAAAATTCGCTGTTACTTACGCTTCGGTGTTTATTTCAATAAATAAATTGTTCGCTTGAATATGAAGTCACCCAACTAAGACAGCCGCCCGGTGTTTATTTCAATAAATAAATTGTTCGCTTGACTTCAATTCAGCCAACTAAGACAGCTACCCGGTGTTTATTTCAATAAATAAATTGTTCGCTTGAATTTGAAGTCACCCAACTAAGACAGCCGCCCGATCTCATGCCGCATATAGCCTACACTACTTGCTTAATTATGTTTTATTGCTGTTGTGAAGCAACTGTGGTATGGGAAGCGATTATAATCACCGGTAATCGCTTACAAACAGAATGTTAATCGCTTCCCATACCATAGTTGCTTCACAACGGCAGTAAAATCAACAAATTGTTCTTTTTTCATTTTATTTTATAATATGTAAGGCTGTCTCTCGCTTTTTCTATTTAAGTTTATTATATTTTTACAAGTAGGTCGTTGTCCCAGTTCATATAATTCAAGTCGGTAAGTTCATATTTAGTATTTATATACGAACGTTCACAATTGCAGATACAAACAAGTCAGATCTAATTGCAAGAAGATCTTAATTTCATGAACAAAACAAAGTCTAATCTTCGAATATAGAATCAAAGTGTCGAATTAACATTCTCATCGCATCTAATGTCTTGGTACCGTCAGTCACTTTGGAAGCAAACTATTTAGAATCAAGCATTCATTCAATCAAATGAACATAACAGCTACTACGTGCTTTGCGTGAAGCTCTAATCAAATTTTGTGGCGAATCTCAGTCAATCCAAATACAAAGAACCTTTATCATAAATATTTTTAGAGACTACTCCTTGGAAGCAAAATATAATTGTAGCCTTGTCTGTGTGAGTTTTTTGTATTTTCAGTTACAGCACTTAAGTACTTACTGGGATGATAGTATGAATTTTATCAGCGGAGGAAAGGCTAGTCTGTGGAAATTCTTTAATAGCCAGCGCCCAGCGCCCCGGCCTCCACTTTATAGTTTTTATGTATAAAGTTATTGTACCAAACAAATTTTTATATTTGTTATTAAACTAGCTGATGCCCGCTGCTCCGCCCGTTCATATCTCCAGTTCTAGAAAACCAATTGCAACCATATAAAAGTTAGATTTTAAGTCTAACCAAGACTTTTCGAATACGTTCATTAGGTTTTGCATCCACACATGATTCACGAACAAACAGAAAAACAGATAAATAGACAAATAAACAAGAAATCCAAAGAAAATATTTTGTGTTCATAATCGTAATAATAACCGAAGTTTTTAGGGATTTTCTTTAGAAAAGCCCTATAGCTATCGAGTTGTCGTCGTCGTCGACGTCGTCGTTGCCAATTTTCTGTCACGATTTTTGGGTATGAAGGAGATGAGCTATCGAGTTGCTGTTTTCGATAATAGATTCGTGCTGGGGTGAACAATTGCAAGATAAAGAAAAAATCGCAAAAAAACGCTAAAAAAATAATAATCGCAAAATCGAAAATCCCTTGTATTCGGCTAAGCTCGTCTCAGGAATTCAACTTGTTTTATTAAAATTTATGCAATGTACAAACAACTACACCAGTAACAACTAATTTACAATTTCATAATAAGAGTATAGAAGTAACAATGCGAGTAGAATACATTGCGGAATATTAATAACTACAGTAAATAAATTAGGAATCCCATAGAACGTTTTCAGCAATCGTAATTCGAATGAATTATACTTGAAGATTCCCGTACCACATAGCTGACGCAAGAGACAATGTGCGGTTTTAGTCGGTTCATGCCCGACATACCCACCTCACCGTTAGCTAATTTGCCGTAATTTGTTTAAATATAAAAAATAGACAGAATAGGAAAACAATTTTATTGGTTGGCGGACAAGTTGGTGACAGCGGGTGACCGGGGGCTCCGGCCTCGACCCGCCGTACGAAGAGAGTATCAAGCAAAGTGATCCTAGGCTCAATCACCGAGCAGAATCTGCGTTCCTCTTCAGTTCGTATATTAAAACTAAATAATCTCGCGTAAAATTCCCTCAAACTCGTTGATAGGAGTTTTGTGTGAAAAATAAATGTTATAAAATTATATAAATACTTGTGTTATTATTTAATAAACACGAAAGGCTGTGTAGTCAGACCCCAGACGTCACAGTACGCTACTAGGAACCTAAAATCAACCTTATTTCTACGATCGGCCAGCTCGATCTGAGAAACGCAGAGTTCAACATGTACTATATTTTCAATGAAATATCTTTAGAAATATCAAAACATTACGTACGGCAGTGTGTTTTATTGAAAGAAATGACATGAAATTTCGTAGGTGTTTGAATAGGTCCCAGGCAGGTTTAGATTCACAATTTGACTAGGTATAGATCTATGGTTTTTGTAAAAATATTTTTAATGGGATGGGACTACCATCTGTCTGTCTGGTATTTTATTAAATACTTATATGTAGATGTACACATGTACCTAGACTATAATTATGCTTTTAATGAAACAAAAGCAACACCCAGAAAGTATGAGCCAACTTACCTAACTGCCTACATATTTACAGCGACTGTAGAATTTTGTACTCTACCGGTGTGCCATACAAAGGTATCATTAGTGGTGTAAGTACAACATTATGGGGTGCAAGATATAACATTTAATATTGTTGCTACCCGGTAATTGAAACTAAACAAAGGGAAAACTTTTTGGGTCCGTTTTATATCCTAGTATGAATTGGTGTCTATTGTTTTCCTTTTACATGTAGTAGCGAGTAGTCTGACTGAATTAAGCATCACAAGCACACACGATGTAACTAAATTAATTAAATAGACATTTTTCGGAAAATCCATTTAGTCATTAAAATGTTTAAGCATTGTACACATTTGTTGGGCAATAAATAAAAAGAAATAAATATATACGGTAGGACAAAGTACACAACGCCATCTAGACCAAAACTAAGCTGAGCTTTTCACATGGGTCTAGAATATAAATAAAATAAATAAATATTCTACGACATTCTACACAGCGCTTTCTAAATCCAAGGTAAGCATAGTTCAACTAGCTTGTGTTATGGGTTCCAGAATGCGGATAAACATACTTATATACTTTTTTTTTGTATATACATACATATTACACATAGAAACACCCACACCAATGCAAATAGACATATTCATGCATACAAATATTTGCACTGAGCGGGAAACGAACCTGCGTCCCCTGTCGTAGCAGTCGAATGCACTACCGCTACGCCACAGAGGCCGTCATGCAGATAAACATACTTGAATACCTTTTTTTGTAAACAAATAAATATTAACATAACATAACATAACATAACATAACGTAACGTAACGTAACGTAACGTAACGTAACGTAACGTAACGTAACGTAACGTAACGTAACGTAACGTAACGTAACGTAACGTAACATAACATAACATAACATAACATAACATAACATAACATAACATAACTTCGCGCCTGTATCCCCGAAGGGGTAGGCAGAGGTGTATTACGCACTCACGATTCGCCAGTTATGTTGAGGTCTCAATGTAATAGGGGCCGAGCCTATTGCCATCTACCGGGCACATTATTAATCGAGCGATAATTAACATTTATTAATGCACACATACACGTAACTACGAAAAGTCAGAGGTGTGTGCCCGGGGCGACTGGGGATCGAACTCGAGACCTCATCTCAGCAATCCGTTACGTACGCCACCGGGCTGTCGCCGCTAATATTATATATAGAAATATCCAGACCAACATACATATTTGCACTGAGCGGGAATCGAACCCGCGACCTCTGGCTTAGCAGTCGAACGCACTACCGCTACGCAACAGAGGTCGTCTTCGAATGATCACGAATTGATCCAATACAAAGTCATGTTAAAAATTATCGACTGATGACAGAATTACAATTATACATTTGCATCATCTAATTCTACTAGATAGAGATTTCATCGAGTATTACCAAGTGAAACATACACCGTTTAGTAAACAATAAATTTCGTACGAACTTTATAATCCTTTTTCTTTTCAAATATAAAAAGTGAGTTCTTCAATCGTTAATTGGCGCCTATAATTAATCGTTATAAAATGATAAATTTGATTTCAATCATAATCACTACGCACTGAACATGAAGTATTTAATTTAATGTAGTGTATAACATAATATATAATCGATAAAGTTTCGGATTTATCAATCTGTTATGCTAAAATAAAATGCAAAGTGTAATCACTAAATGTGCAGGAGTATGCATTCACAGATAAACTTTGTATTTATGATTCTGGCTCGCTTTGCATGGGTCCTTTGAAATGAAAAGGGGATGCTAATCTAATATATTCTCGTCACGAAATTGTTATTGAACTTTTAAATTAACAAAAAATGTATTTGGCACATTTCTATAGAACAAGGCCGCATTGAAAATCATCTCTTTGATGGCTATTACTGTATAAAAAGCTTTTACTTTTCAGTTGAAAAACGCTATTGAAATGCGCAAAATAACAAAGTAGATATTATAACGAAATATGATTTTAAAAGTTCACTTTATTGCTTCATTTATATTATAAGCCATGCGTGCAAAAAAATACTTCAAAAGAATGAATTTTTGCTAGTTATTATTCAAAGATCAAAAGAGACTTCATAAAATCTCAAATGAACGAATGAGCACTCGTTTTCCTTAGCAAATAGGTCATATATTACCATGGCACGTCGTTTGAATAAAATACTTGTTAATCTTATTTTTATCTATGAATGAAAAGACTGACCTTTTTCCTTTTAAAAACGAGGGTACGGTGGTTAGTTGTACGTTTTGAATATTCATGCATGTGTGTAGGATTATCCTTTATGGTTTTTCGTAAGCGCTATTACAGGTTGTCAAAATAATTATACAAACAAGAAGTAGGCACAAGTTTTGTTATCCATAAGTTACTATTGAGTGAACATTCTATATTATTATACTTAGCAACAGTTTTACAAGTTTCAAATTAATCGGACAGTATCATCATGAGCCAACGTACCTATTAAAGTATTCAGTTAGACTAGGTTATTATTTATCCACCCGTCACATGGTGTGAACACCTAAGGAAACCGACGATTGCGTAGGAATATAGCATTTTTAACCCATATAAAGTAAGAACGGACACTCTACAGGAACAAGCACGAAGTTACATGATGACTGAATTATTTTTGTCTATGTGTACTATACTCAAATAATAAGACTATTTTTGTGAAACGAAGGTTGTGTTATGGATGAAGGGTTGAATTTGAAATGAAGAAGTCGTGAATCCAATCCCTACCCAGAATGCCACGGACGTGAAACGAATTCTTACTAGAGTAATAATCAAATTAAAAAGTAGTCGTTTAAAAAGTTTACGTGAATACTTAGTAATCATTGAAATATTGATAAGTACTGAACCATAGCTGCTGAAAAGTAACCGAAACATCGGGGGAACAGTGTGGATACAAAAATAGCAGAAAATAAATCGCGAAAGAATATAAATATAAATATAAATATTCTACAACATTCTACACAGCGCTTTCTAGACCCAAAGTAAGCATAGTTTAACTAGCTTGTGTTATGGGTTACAGAATGAGGATAAACATACTTATATACTTTTTTGTTGTTGTAAATACATACATGTTATACATAGAAACACCCAGACCAATGCAAATAGACATATTCATGCATACAAATATTTGCACTGAGCGAGAATCGAACCCGCGCCCCCTGACGTAGCAGCCGAATGCACTACCGCTACGCCACAGAGGCCGTCAAATTAATTAGTTTTCTTTTTCTCAAAGTTGCTCCTATTAGATGGGTTTAAAAAATTAAAGTTAAATTATGTTGCATGCACTGATACTATAGGTAACTGCTTACCCATGGTACGGTGTTCTTCGCAAGTGTCCATTGCCGGGCACCCCGGGTAAGCCCTCGAAATGATAACCCCAGGGTTACCGGCGGACTTTGGCCACCTAGGCGGCCTCGCCTGGTGGGTTCGTCGAGGTGTGCAAGCTCTTTGAGCGGATTATTGCAGAGCGCCTCGTCGAGCATCTCACGAACGTGGGGCCAGATCTGGCGGACAACCAGTTCGGTTTCTGCCGGGGGCGCTCCACCGCGGAAGCGATCATGCGCGTTAGGCGCCTGGCAGAGAAAGTAGTCTCGCGGGGTGGGGGTGGTGGTGGCGGAGCCTCTCAACATCGCCAATGCCTTCAACACCCTACCCTGGAGCTGCGTTAGGGAAGCTCTCGCGTATCACGGAGTGCCTCCCTACCTCCGCCGCATTGTCGAGGCATACCTATCCTAGAGGGCCATAGTTTACCCGAGCTGGCTAGGGCCAGGGCGGCGAGAAGTGTCGTGCGGTGTTCCACAGGGGTCGGTCCTAGGGCCACTCCTGTGGAACATCGGATACGACTGGGTGCTCCGCGGTACGTTGCTCGAGGGGGTCAACATAATTTGTTATGTTGACGACACACAACCTCGTTATGGCGCGGGGAGCAACGTACCGAAGCGCGCCACTAAAGGCCATGGCAGGGGTTGCTCAAGTCGTGGGTCGAACACGGCGGCTGAGACTCGAGGTGGGTCTCCACAAATCCGAGGCTATATGTTTTCACGGGCCTCGGAGGGGGCCACCTGCGGGAACCAGCATAACCGTAGGGGGCGTAAGCATCGGCATCGAGCCCACGATGAAGTACCTTGGGCTCGTACTCGATAGGCCATGGGACTTCGGACCTCATCTCCGAAGTCTGGTCCCGAAACTGAGGGGGGCTGCAGCCGCGCTATCGCGGCTGAGGCCCAACGTTAAGGGACCCAAGGCTAAGGGACCTAACGCTCCCACTAGGAGACTTTACCTGAGTATCGTGCGAAGCATGGCCGTGTACGGGGCCCCCGTATGCGCGAGACTTTGCCGGCCCGCAACGTGGCTGTTCTAAACAGCCCATTAAAAGCGATGGCCGTCAGAGTCATCAGGGGGTATCGCACGATCTCCGTCGAGGTGGCATGTCTCCTAGCCGGGATCCCTCCATGGGACCTTGAAGCGAGAGCCCTAGCGTCATTGTACCCATGGTACTGTCATAATGTTTGGTCTACGAAATTTTATCACAATAGTAAAGTTGATTTAGTTCGGAAAAAGTGAACATCTATCACAGGACTTGAACCTGGACACATTCTAGATATTCGAAACTCTCCGATATATTATGCGTCTTGGGTTGACCCATCCCGGATGTTCACTTTTTCCGAACTAAATCTATTGGAAAAGTTAACATACTAAAATTATTAAATTTAAAATTTCGTTGAATAGTGAAGTTGAATTCAGAGTTGACTATTATTTAGGTTTACTTGCATATGCATGTAATGTATTTATACATTATAATCCCAAATCCAATAATTCTTAAGTACTTACACAGAAAATTATACCCGAAATAATATGCTTCTGATTACACGGATAAACATTTGCTATACGCGCCACTTGGACTCAATACGCTAAAACAATTAGGGGGAATTCATTATCCAGCATCCGGACGTGTTTCTCTGGCTATAGTGATCCATCGAAAGAACCCTTGGAATCTTCTAAAGAGCCACTTGTAGGCGATTAGTGTTGGAGTACACTTAACCCCTAGTGTGGGCTCAGGCGGGTTAGCCCCGTTCTTTGTTTGTGCGTACCCCTCCGTAACACTGTATTATTGGCTAGTACGAATGAGTTATTACATTTGCTTTTAGATCACGAGTATGAATAATACAGATCGAAAAAGGCAGTTGTCAAGTTTTTGTTTTTGTGGTGCTCATTTCTACTACATAACTCAAGTATTTGTTCTTTTAGTTATTTTGAGTTAAGCGGGTTGAAAAATGCAGATTCTTTAAAATGATCAATACTTGCATTTTTGTATAAAGCTTATTAAGATGTTTTGTGATCATCGTTTTTTTGTCACTATCTTAATAAATCCGCACAACATATTTACCGGTTCAACTATTACGAGTTGGTAAAACTTTTGTTTTACTGGTAATTTGAATAACTTTTTTTAGGACATACCGTAGTTTTATTTTTTACATACCTACTTGGGCTGCACTAAAAGTCTCCTGAATGAATTGAGAAACAAAAATACGTTTAATGGTCAAAAAGGAATTTTTAGTTCCTCAAAATATTCTCCCTTTGTATCAGTTCACTTTTTCAATCGATTCGTGGTGACGTGGACATGTTTTTCATACTCTTCGGCAGACTCTTTTGGTGAAGGAAACCGTTTATTACGTAATTGGTCTTAATTTTTGAGAACAGAAAAAGCCAAAAGGAGCTAGATCGGAACTGAGCGCAGGATGGCTCATAAGAGCTACGATTTTAACCTTCAAAAAATTCGTTTGTCTTTCTGACCGTCTGGGCATTTGTATTGTCGTGGTGCAAGGTGATAGTATACGTCGTTTAATGGTTAAATTAATGGAGTTAATAATTTCTAAAGCAACTTTTCGCGCTTACTGCTTTTTCATCTGGAAAGACTTATATGCTTGATTGCTGCTGTGTTTTGGGATCGTAGCAATAAATATTACCTGTGGCTATGTTCCACACAAAATTTGACGCCCATTCGTTGCATCTGGTAAGCATGGCATGGCACCAAGTGACGCGGTTGGTTTTTTGAGCCTCGGTCAAATTGTGTGGGATCCATCGAGAGCACAGCTTACTCCCACTCAATTTTTTTTGTAAGATTGATAGAATTGGACTCATGTCTATATCTAAGGATGCCCAAAACTCATGGTAGGTCATATGCCTGGCTGTTACAAACATACGGCGCACATCATCAATATTTTTGTTGGTCACAGCGATAAATGGGCGGGTACCTTTTTCTTTTTTTTTTCGTGCGGAAATCCCTTCGGATACCCCCCCCCCCCGCCGGTCAACGGGGCGGTTATGTTGGCTTTGAACCGACTAAAACCGCACGCCGTCTCGGGTCTTCAGATGCCGCACGAAATTCATCCCTTTTTTTTTTATCGTGCGGAAATCCCTTCGGATACCCCCCCGCCGGCCAGCGGGGGCGGTTATGTCGGGCTTGCACCGACTAAAACCGCACGCCGTCTCGGGTCTTCAGACGCCGGGGTGTAAGGTTACCCATAGAGCATATCCCTCGCACCCCGGCTGACCCTGGGCCATCTCACCACTAACAGCATCGCTCATCCTGTCTCCTCTGAAAGCAGAGGAGTACGGAGAGCGATGTGTTCCCGCCACGTTGGGTATTGGCCGACGATCAATGCTAACCCTATGAAGGGGTGAAGGGGAAGCCATTGACCGCCGCCCAGGGTGTACCGGCCGTTCCGATTCCGTTCCCCCCGGACTGCAGCGGGATCGGAATCGGAGCGACACTCGAGGAGGTTACCCAACACACACCCCGTTACCCAACACACACCCCACGAAATTCATCCCTGAGATTGACGCGAGCACGCTTGAATTCTGCAAACCAGCTATAAATAGTCATCTTGCATGGAGCTTCATCGCCAAAAGTTTAAAGTTAAACATTTCTTTGCTGAGCTGTTAAATTATGTACATGTAAAATAATAGCAAGAAATTTTTCCCGAGTTAATTCCATATTAACGAGGATAAAAAAAGGAAAAGTCCCATTTTAACTTTATTTGTAGTTTTAACTTTTGTAGGTGGTAAAGTCACAGTCGTTTTGGCCGTTGCATGAATGGGCCGACTCGACCGGGGAAGCACCACCCTCTCACAGAATATCGACGCCAAGTAACAGTATTAGAACTGTTGCACTCCGTTTGGTGAGTGAGAGTGCCGGAGCCCAAACTCCTTTCCCATGCCCTCCCAAACTCCTTTCCCATTCCCTCCCAAACTCCTTTCCCATCCCCTTTCCTTTACAGGGTCGGCTGCGCGAGTGTGACGCCACTGGTGTTGCACACGTCCTTAGGCCGCGGTAACCGCCGCTTCCCATCAGGTGGGCCGTGTGCTTATCTGCCACCTTAGTGGTATAAAAAAAAATAACTTTGGGGTTTAAATATTTCCAGGGAATTCCTCAAAATCAATCAATCTTTACGCTCCTACGATACCGTCTGACCCCCTTAAAAAATATAGCACACCATTCAAACGATATCTCACATTCGCTTTCAAAATATCCTTCGCAATTTAAACACCGTTACATCACTATACACCATAAATGGACGGACCGACCGAACATTTATTTATCTTTTGACAGCGATTTGAGAACGTAACTGTTGCACTATTCGTAAAAGTACTCTGTGAAATGCGCCGCTAAAGAACTATTTAAACTTTCTAATCATACACATATCAATACAAGTTTGCGATCACTTTCGAAATCGAAATCTTTTTTGTTACGGTACATTATATTATGTTTTTTTCTTCTTTTTAGATTCTTTATTTAAAAATATAGAATTAGAATGTAAAACAATATAACAGTTCAATTGTTTTTCCAAATAAAACGGCTTTTAATTCTAGCTTACGCTCATTCAGAAATCTGATTTAGTCAATTTAATGGATTTAAAATACTTATTCGCGAAAAGTTGTGATTGGTCCAATCACAACTTCTGATAATACTCTTGGCATCTGCCAAGAGTATTATCTGTCTACTTTATTCTCATGAATAAATAAGTCTCCATCGGAATTTTAATGTTTTTCATGGTTTATACCATTAAAAACATTAAAATCCTTTAAATGTCTCGGTTGATTTCATATTTACGATAATTCACTCACGCAATGCAAACAGCTACACTCTACCGTATCTATTGTTGCAATCGAATGAAATCGCAACAAATTAACGAATCGCAAATAATGGTTCACACTTATTTTCATTTAAGTTGACTATTATAGGCTTGCGTTTGTAGTTAGTGATTATTGTATCTACTTTTAGTGAAAAATATCAAAATGTTGAAATTATATTGTAAGGCACTAAAAGTTGTCATTTTATATTATACTAGCTGACCCGGCAAACGTTGTTTTGCCATGTATATTATTAATTATTGCCCTGGAAATTAAAAAATTAACATGAGAGATGCACAGAAAAATTAAAATAATACGTATAACAGTCACTTCTACGATCGATACACAAATAAAACCAAAAGAAAATGAAAATAAAAATCGCGATGGAGAAATAGGAGTTGATCGTAGAGGGTGGAAAATTCAGGGTTGTATGTATTTTCTAATGCTGTATCATAAAAAAAATAAACAAAAAATTATCTAAATATTAAAAAAAAAATTGGGGTGGACTACCCTTAACATTTAAGGGGATGAAAAATAGATGTTGTCCGATTCTCAGACCTACCCAATATGCACACAAAATTTCATGAGAATCAGTCAAGCCGTTTCGGAGGAGTTTAACTACAAACACCGCGACACGAGAATTTTATATATTAGATCAAAATAATTAAAATAAGAACATCAATATCATTAATTATTATTTTAGTCAAAAAAAGATGTTTATAAAAAATATAAAATTTCGAGCAAAAATAAAATATCAGTGTGTAATAACGATTGAAACTTCTTCAGAAATCAAATCGATTGTTATTTGAAATCGAATTCGGAATACATTGGGACAAAATTATATGACGAAAAATTTAACTGTTTATTCATCCTGTCATATATATTATTACGAGCTCTACTGTCTTTTTATTCAATGAAATAAAAATAAAAATAATGAAATACCCCAAACATTATAAATCACATGTCAGATATCAGCTGTACTATTTAAAAAAAACTGGTATTATTGCACAATTGCAGACCATTATGTCTACCAAGTCTCATCATCTTTCGTAGATGCTTTTAAGCTCCACCACTCACTCCTCATACTATGCAAAATTACAAGCAAAGAAGTACTTCGAATGCAGCTCACGATTTGCAAGCATAATGGGGCAATTTCCTACTCATTTCCTGTTGGTTGCAAGCCATCCAGCGTCTTGTGGCGACGTAGTACTCGTTTTTGATATATCAGATATTCTATTTCGTCAATGTCCAACCGCCTCATACATCTGTACAAATATTATGCACCACTGCACTTTATTGGAAAAATTCTTTCACCATTTGAAAGGTATATTTTCTCCGATGGAGATAGGCTACATATAATATTTAATAACGATAACTTTAGTTGAAGAAAAAAACTCATATAAACCGAAGTGAAGATATAATTATTTCAAAATTTAATATTAGTTCTTCGGATTGTATTTAATATACTTATTTAGAACTAGCTGTTGCCCGCGACTTCGTCCGCGTTAAATTCGGAATAGATCAAGGTATGTTTACTTCAATAGGCAATAGGCTAATTGATTGATTGATTGATTGATGTTTACTTCTGCAGTTTCGAACCCAACATGTATTACGAGACCCATTTCATTGTTATATTTTTAATCATTTATCATGAAGAAGTAGATGTCAACCGGGTAGAATTAATTTCGATGTTACCAAAATTAATTTTACCGGGTAGAATAATATACCTATTCTAGTCCACTGCTGGACATATGTCTCCCCTAATGAGCGTCATAGCGCCCTGTCTTTAGCTTGCCGCATCCAAATATTATAATATCCCTAATATAATAGCGTGCTGATATTTATTATCAATGGTTAAGTTTCTAATCAACTATCTTTTACACGTAGGTAACTCTGTAGTTTCGATATTTCATATTTACTGCTCATCTCTTAGCTATACCGTGATGATTCATAATCCGAACGGTGACCATTACCGAGTTCTATTGAACTGCAGAATTTCGTGATAACTTTGTAATAACAAAGAAATGATCAATAATAGATTTGGTTGATTTTACCCTGCTGCTCCTATCACACTTATAATAGCGTGATGACATATAGCGCAGTTTTTGACCCTACCCTAGAAGAATGATCATGCACCATTTCAGCTGAATCTGTTCAGCGGTTTTTAAGTGATCTCGGACATCGATACTAAAAAGCAGACTAACAGATAAACAGACAAAAATTCTAAAAATCACATTTGTGGCATCGCTATCATTCCTAGAACACATAACAATTATTTTTTTGGAAAATTATTCAATGTACAGTTTTCACCTCGTTACGATTTTATTATACGTATAGATTAAATTTTTTTTAGATAGTGAAATGCAAACATATTTTCTTCATAACATGAGATCCGGCCAACTTTGAATGATGAAAGTGAGTACCAGGGCTTTTTTTTTTTTTTTTTAACGTGCGGAAATCCCTTCGGATACCCCCCCGCCGGCCTGCGGGGGTGGTTATGTCGTGTCTCGACTAAAACCGCACGGTGTCCTCCCCAAGTGTCCGTTGCCGGGCACCCCGGGTAAGCCCTCGAAAGGGTAACCCCAGGGTTGCCGGCGGACTTTGGCCGCAACCGCGGCCTCGCCTGGTGGGGTCGGGTTTTATCCCGCTTCGGTGAGTTGGCAGGCATGTGTAGGGCACACACGACACGCCTCCGCCACGGCCTGCTTCTGTAAGGACGGCGAGTCGGCCAACTGCCGTCCTCAGGCCCCGATCATGGAGGTCGGTAGTCCCGGGCGTAGATGAGTCTGCGGCGTCCTCGCCGCAGACTGCGAAACTCTGGGGGCAGGATTCTCTCCCGCTCCCTCTCCGCCGTCTCTTTCGCGCGCATTACCTGCTCGCAGAAAGAGGCGGCGGCGTGCCACTTGCTCCCGTCGGAGACCACGGCCCTCACCATGGTCTCCAACGAGAGAACGTCCACGCCCAGGACCGCAACGAGATCCCGGCGTTGACTCGCCCACGCAGGGCACTCCACCAACGTGTGGAGCGCCGTGTCTTCGCCAGGATCCTCGCAGTGCTGGCACTGCGGCGTCGTCTCCCGATGGATGCGCCACAGATACTTACCGAAACACCCGTGTCCGGTAACCATCTGGCACATCCGGTAGGAGAGGTCCCCATGGTCCCTCTCCAACCACTCCTTCATGATCGGTCTCACCGCCGCAATGGTGGATTCCCCCCACCTGGGGTGCTCAAGTCGCATCCTCCATGTCTCCATGAGTTCCTGACGGAGCAGGGACCGCTGAGCCCTGATTTCTCGGGGCTCTGGCCTATGGCCCTGCTCCAGCGCCTCCTTGCGCCACTGGTACAGCAGCGCAAGGGCTCTCGCTTCCAGGTCCCTTGGAGGGGTCCCGGCTAGGAGACATGCCGCCTCGACGGAGATCGTGCGATACCCCCTGATGACTCTGACGGCCATCGCTTTTAACGGGCTGTTTAGTACAGCCACGTTGCGGGCCGCCAGAGTCTCTGCCCATACTGGGGCCCCGTACAGGGCCATGCTTCGCACGATCCCCAGGTACAGTCTCCTAGTGGGGGCGTTGGGTCCCTTAACATTAGGCATCAGCCGTGATAGCGCGGCCGCAGCCCCCCTCAGTTTCGGGACCAGACTTCGGAGATGAGGTCCGAAGTCCCATCGGCAATCGAGTACGAGCCCAAGGTACTTCATCGTGGGCTCGATGCCGATGCTTACGCCCCCTACGGTTATGCTGGTTCCCCCAGGTGGCCCCCTCCGAGGCCCGTGAAAACACATAGCCTCGGATTTGTGGAGAGCCACCTCGAGTCCCAGCCGCCGTATTCGACCCACGACTTGAGCAACCCCTGCCGTGGCCTTTAGTGCCGCGCTTCGGTGCGTTGCTCCCCGCGCCATAACGAGGGTGTCGTCAGCATAACATGTTATGCTGACACCCTCGAGCAACGAACCGCGCAGCACCCAGTCGTATCCGATGTTCCACAGGAGTGGCCCTAGGACCGACCCCTGCGGAACACCGCACGACACTTCTCGCCGCCCTGGCCCTAGCCAGCTCGGGTAAACTATAGCCCTCTCGGATAGGTATGCCTCGACAATGCGGCGGAGGTAAGGAGGCACTCCGTGATACGCGAGCGCCTCCCTAACGCAGCTCCAGGGTAGGGTGTTGAAGGCGTTGGCGATGTCGAGAGACACCGCCACCACCACCCCACCCCGCGAGACTACTTCCTCCGCCAGGCGCCTAACGCGCATGATCGCTTCCACGGTGGAGCGCCCCCGGCGGAAACCGAACTGGTTGTCCGCCAGATCTGGCCCCACGTTCGTGAGATGCTCGACGAGGCGCTCTGCAATAATCCGCTCAAAGAGCTTGCACACCTCGTCGAGCAACACGATCGGCCGGTAACCGGATGGCTGGTCCGCCGGCCGCCCCGCCTTCCGGATAAGGACCAGTTTCCCCGTCTTCCAAGCCTTTGGAAACTGGCCCCTTTCGAGGCATGCGCTAAAGAGCGCCACCAGTCGAGGCCTAGTTCCTCCAGGGCCAGGACCCATGCTCGGCCTGGAATGCCGTCGGGTCCGGGGGCAGTGCATTTCCGGGCTTTAAGCCGGAGCACTGCTACTCCCAGTTCACTCTCCCTGACTTCGGGCACATCGCTCTCGCTATTAACAGCGTCAGGCGCCTGAGGCGGAGCCATACGCGGAGGGACATGCTCCTCCGCTCTCGCTGGGAACAAGGAGCCCAGTATCCCCTCCAGCCGCTCCGGCTGGAGGCTCTGGGTCAGTAGGGGCGCCCTGAGTACCAGGGCTCATCTAATCGTAAACGGCTGTTGGATCTTTTCAGATACATATTTGCCACAGCGGTACTAACCCCACAAAAATGTAATAAGTTGTCTATGGTGTTGATGAAGAAAAGTAAAAGTCCTGTACTAATCACACAACGCATTTCAGGACAGAAAATAATAAAAATTTTGTTCGTGCAACGTGGTGGGAAAAATGTAACTATACTTACTATATCTCAAGATATAAGAAAAAGATTCTTGTAAAATTTATGAAATCTACATAACGTAAGATATCTGATAGGGATGATTGATTATAGTGGGTGATCTGAGGATATATAAGACATTAGCTGATGCCCGCGGCTACGCCCGCGCCGTTTTTGGTCATATCTCCGGTTCTACTTAAGTATTTATACTAAATTAGTTGGTAATTTATAATTTTGTAATACTTAGTATAAAAGGGATTATTTAAAAAGAATGTTCTTATCAATAAGGGCACACGAAGTACCTATTATTACTAATATGTTATTCAATTTGAAAAGTAAAGATCATCGCCTTGAATATTATTCGGTAGTTATAAGTACCTATGCCCAAAAACCCATGTTTATGTAAGACCAATATTTCATAAAATAATAACAATCAAACTCAATTCGAAAATCATAATACATGTGTTGGTAAATAACATAAATAAATATTTGATTTCAGTGTGCATCAAAACTTAACACATGGGCCATTGTCAAAGGCGAGCTTTGGTAGCCAATACTCTCAAAACAGGAACATTTGTTTTGCTATGCTATTTTCAAAACTTTACTATTCACATACATTCGAAAATCCTCATTCGTAAAGCAAACCAAACGATATAAACAAAGGAAGCTAAAACTAAGTTATATTGAACAACTTTGCACCTTACGATGTTCTGCACTGGTTGCTGCAGTGAGTTTTGATATCTAATTGTGTACTATTTTAGGTTACATATGTGTTCAATTTTAGGTTACGTATTATATAGTTGGAATGGCTAAGAGTTTTATTACTCTCATCTCAGGTTTTAAGAAAGGAACATCACTTAAAACTATGTAGTTATTTGTCGCTTTATTAATCTTTGTAATTATAGCAAACTAGCTGTTACCCGCCGCTTCACCCGCGTAGTTTACTGATCCCGTTCCCGCAATCCATACCATACCATTACCTTTTTTTTTTTTTTAGCGTGATAATATATAATAACAAACATATTCAATATTCAATATATTCAAGCACATATCACACATCGTCTTCTAGACCCAAACTAAGCAGAGCTTGTCACATGGGTTCTAGAATGCGGATAAACATACTTAGATACTTTTGTAAATAAATACATATTATACATAGAAACACCCAGACCAATGCAAATATACATATTTGCAATGAGCGGGAATCGAACCCGCTACCTCTGACTTAGCAGTCTAATGCTTTACCGCTACGCCACAGAGGTCGTCAAACATCTTTACAAACTTTCACATTTATAATATTAATAGGATAGGACGTAGGATATACCGTGCTGTATTAATGGACCATTATTTCACATTCCGTTCTACTTATATTATATTATCCAATATATAAAATTCTCGTGTCACAGTGTTTGTAACAAAACTCCTTCGAAACGGCTTTACCGAGTCTTATGAAATGTTGTGTGTATATTCAGTAGGTTTGATAATAAGAGGTGAATATTTTTTTATCCCTGGAATAGGTTCCCATAGGTTACGGGAACGGGATCTGAATTCCACGCGTGCATAGTCTCAGGTGACAGCTAGCTATCAATATAATTATATTAAGTTATTTTGAAAAGAATACGCATATTTTATAATATACTCCTTGTATATTCGATTTTTGCTTCAGCTAAACGCTATACGCTGAAGAAAATTAAATTTAGATAAAAATTATCATAATTTGTATTATGAGTTACCCATAGTCTCACGACCAAAGATGCCAAGTGCGTGCAAAATGGAGGAGTAAAACCCGGAAGGCGGTGCCCGGACCCTGAGGTGAGAGCCCCGGATGCGACCGGGACTAACGCGAAGATAATGATGATGATGATGATTATTATTAGTGTTATGAGCATATTTTAGTCCTTTTAAACTTCAAAATACATCTCACAAAATATATTAAGTTCTAAAGAAATAAAAGTTATCCATGTCCATTTATTTTAGAACCAAAATTTAAATTTTAAAAGTGTCTTGATTACAGGTAAAATAGCTGTTTAAGCAATGTCCCTGATCGATTTAATAGAGTGATCAAAATTTATTCTCTGCTACCGACAGTAACTTCCCTCCAACATTGTTGCCGAAGAACATTGAAAAGTTTTCTTGTTAAAAGTTCTCTATTGCGGAATGAGAATAATAATTCTTGAAATCACTTCCTTATTTAGAAGAGTGTTACTATTTTACTTAGGACTATCTGTTTAATACTTAATATTTGGAATGTCTTGAAAATATTTCATACTTTTCAAGATTGAGACAGTGAGAGTCTCTCCCTTTTATAAAAGGATACGGCTATAAAAATAACTTCAACCAACAAAATCGTTTTATTTCGCATCGGCTTTTTAAGAATACAGTCAACAAAGGTAGACAAAGAATGGACTGATAAAACTGAATTTTGCTGAATATAGAATGAACATATCAGATAGGCACATATCTGATATCTTCATTCTATTTCCGCATTTATCTGAGTAGGCTAAAAATAAAACCTTTTATTTATCGGCATAAGACAGCGTACTTCGTATATTCAACAGTCAACTGTCTATGGCCGAGAATTTGTTGATTTTTCTAAGTAAATTAAATAAAGACGAGCGCGGGTGTTGTGAAAAGCTCGCCATGAAACGGAACAGTTTCAATAGTACAGCAATTTTGAAATGTATTCCAAGCAAAATAAGGAGCATATCTTTTTTAAATTTAAGGTTTATTGTTTGTATTTTTCTTCAAAATAAAAAAACAGTAGGCCGAAAGTGCAAACACACACAATACATTGTAAAATTTAAAGTCATTGCTATTAGAATACCCTTTAATTGCAATCACAGATGAACTCTCAGATTTCGTCGTTTTTCGGAGCACCAAAAGGTATCGAGGAGATGGCCCAGGGTCAGTCGGGGTGCGAGGGATATGGTCTATGAAGGTAACATTACACCCCGGCGTCTGTAGATCCGAGACGGCGTGCGGTTTTAGTCGGTTCTAGCCCGACATAACCGCTCCCGCTGGCCGACGGACGGATCCCAAGGGATTTCCGCACGAAAAAAAATAAGGTACCGAAGAATATTTACTGGTGGTAGAAACTTGATGACACAAATTTGTCACAAAATTCGGCCGGGTGGGTACCACCTTGCACGATTGCGAAAAACCCTCCATAGTAATCCAATTTCGGTTTGATTGCGTTCAGGGGTCAGCAAGTGCAGGGCCGGGCAGGGGGATTGTGGTCGCAGCACTAGTGGGACCGGTGGGTGTCACGCGGTGCTGCGACGACAATCCTCTTCTGATGAGGCCGTCAAGCTGAGTGCCACCATTTTTAACATGGTACGTGTATGCAATGGTGACCCTCTTTCCTGATACTTTACCTTCAGCTTACCATCAGGCGAGGTGAAGTCAAATTGACGTGTCCTAAATATAAAAAAAAACAAGAAGAATAACACTCAGTGTATCTCAACGCAAACAAACAATAATTATTATTGGGGCTATATATATATATATATATATTGTCATATATACTTTTATAATTTTTACTTACATTGTACATACACCATCACTTAACGAATATCAATAACCTACGAGTGGGTTCAACAATGGTAGTAACCGCATCCAATTCATATTAAACTGGGTTCTCATATTTTTTTAAATAATTTTATTGGGTAAAACGTAAAAACTCAGTTAAATTTGAATTGTTGAGGGTTACTATCATTAGTAAAACCCGCAAGTATGTCCAAATAATGTCAACATTATAAATGTCTCAAGTACTGCATAAGAAGTCTCTTTTCGATAATTTTCATTAAGTAAAATGATTAATATTAACAATCTTCATACTCATTTAACACACTGAAAGAATAAAATCATATTAAATTGAAGAATTTAGAAACTTTTGGAGTTTAATCATCGCTGCGCGCTATTCGAGTTTTTGAGAGACATCGAAAATTGGCGAGTAATCCCTTTCTTTGTTATAATTTATTTCTCATTGGACCGTTCAAATTTTTTTAATCTCATCCTTGATTTTAATTGAAGAACTGTTTTCTGTCGTGACGTTCAATTAACTGTCAATTCATCGGTATCTATTAAAATATGTATTGATAATATATATAATAGGTATTGATTTAATTATCACATTTTGTAAACTAAAACCGTGCTCTAGTATTAAGCATTTTGCTCAGAGAAATGTTTTGGAAGTATATTATTTTGTATTCAAGCAGCATATGACACAAAGATCCGAAGCTATGGAGTGTAATATCTAATATTCCACCATTAAGTCGTACGATTTCATATCTCCTCGTAATGACCACTCGTACCGATAATAAGCAATTTATATGACCCATTACAGGATCAGCCAGTCGTTAAGATAAACTTAAGGATTTTTCCGCTCTAATTGAGGTAGCTGTTCGACTAATAAGAATATCACAAGAACTGAAACCAAATGCTCTAATCTGCATTTTTTTCTGTATCTAGAAGACTATCATTTATCAACATGGTTTTGTAATTCTCCTGTCACACATAACATACCAAACAACGCCCTGTCTGCCTTTAGACCTCGCGAAGACAAGCGGAAAATTAGAAAATAAACACTGACTTCCTACAACGCGATTCTATTGAAAAGCTTTATAAAAAGTAAAACTCGGATGTTCATGTGTACTTTGCAGAATGTGTTTAGATAATTATGCAATAAGAAACGAATGAAAAGGTCTTTATTCAATTAAGAGAGACAAAGTACCGTAAACGTAGCCAGGATATACTCCTGAGGCTTAGGAGACAAATTTCCCTTGAAACAAATGCGATTCAAATTCAGACAAATAGTCCCGGTGCGGAAGAAGCCGTTTACCAGGAAATTTGTTCATCAGTCTTGGGTTGAACCAAATTTGTTTTTTTATTTTCTCTTTTGCTAGCTTCTATTGCGTAACTTAATACACAATATTCAGTGCTATTTATCAGCAATGTCAACTTAATTTGTATCGAGGAATTGTTTCATAAGATCCGACCGGGACTAATACGCGAAAATGATGATGATGTTTAATACGACACTAGTTTTTATTTTGAAATATTTTTAGTACTTATGTATTTTCTGTTTATCCAGGCAGAGTTTCAAGTTCAATAAATTAACTTATCCACTTTTCTCCAGCTGTTTTGTGCCCAAGTAAAGCGACTGACGTCAACTGGGCATTTTACTAAATCACACCCTGAAAATTGCCTGGCAGTAAAACCAACAACATTTTTTCATGACCTGGAAAGGGACTGCAGATGCAATTCTATTCCTATTATATATTCCTTTTTCTACCTCATTAAGGCACTGCTTCACTAAGGAGACATATTAATTCATCCCCATTTTTTTTTTAAACTTTGAAATAATTTTCGTCGTTCTCACCGTTACCGTTCGTTTAATAGTTACACATCACAAGTGTTTGGCACTGAAAGCAGATAAATTTGTTCTGCGCGAGTTTTAAATGATGAGCTTCTTTGATGATCCAGAATGATGAAGCAGAAAATGATCCGCTTGTTGGAACGTCAAAAAATAATTGTAACCTGTTGAATTAAGTTACTTTTAGACAAGATTGAAGTGAGAGTTTAAAATTATGCTCTCACTTTACTCTGTCTGTACAGTGTTGTACGGTGATAATTAAGTGACATTTGCCACAAACCTAAAATGTTTCTTTAGTAACTATAACTTAATACTGTGAGAGGATTCTAAGGAAAAAAAAAGGGGCCAAGTGCGAGTCGGACTCGCCCATGAAGGGTTCCGTAGCAGCAAGTAACATAAGAATGCTTTTTTAAAATTTTATATTTGAGTTGATTGAATGAAAGGTAAATTGCGGTTTTACGATTTATGACATATTAAAAAAAACTAATTCTTAATTCTTAATTCTTTATTGTACACAAAAAATGAAAAAGATATAAATGTTTTACAATTAAAATAAATTATGTACAAAGGCGAGCTTAACTCTAAAAGAGTTCTCTACCAGCAAACCTTTGAGCAGTAGAGGTAGAAAAAAGAAAATAACAGAGGGAAGCAAAGTGTACAAATAAAAAAAGTATACATAAACGAAAGATGGCAAAAATAAATCAATAGACTTACAAAAATTATACATTCAAAAAGTAAATATAATATACTATTTGTAAAATAAAATAATATACCTACATCCATACATTTATATTTTATACATAGTTATACATATATAAAAATACGTTATATACATACATATATACTTTAACATTGTGAGAGGAAATGTTCTTTAGTTCTTCTTTTGAAGATGTCCAGACTGCTACTGTCTCGAATATGGTGCGGTAGTGAGTTCCATAGGCGAACAGCCCGTACAGTGAATGACCCATCATAACAGCTGGAGCTGTGTGCAGGAGTATGAAGTAGAAGGGAGGAGGAAAGACGACAGGGTTTGCCCCGAGGTACGAGATACTCAAAACGTTCCCGCAGATAATTTGGAGAATAAGAGCTGTGAAAGATAGTATAGAGAAGAGATAAGATATGAGTATTACGACGCTGCCGAATAGGGAGCCAGTTCAGTCTTTTCCGAAATTCAGAAACATGATCGAATTTTCGTAGACCGAATACAAACCGAATCCCCAAATTCTGCAAGCGTTCGAGTTTGTTTAGGAGGTCCTCCGAAGCATCGAGAAAACAGACATCAGCATAGTCTAATAGTGGGAGAAGAATATATTGTGCAAGAGTAACTTTAGTTTGAAGAGGAAGGAACTTCTGAAGACGTTTGAGAGATTGAAACGAGTAGTATACCTTCCGGCTCACCTCTGCAATGTGAACATCCCAAGAGAGATTACAGTCGATGAACACGCCCAAGTTTTTAGCACTCTTCGAATAGTTGATGGCCACAGAGTCATAAATTATTGGAGGTATGGAATTGTGATTGAGAAGGCCAAGCATATATCTACCACCAATAATGATCGCTTGTGATTTATGTGGATTTACTAATAATCCAAAAGATTTGGCCCAAGAGTTAATGTTCGCTAGGTCACTGTTGATGGCGGCCACGGCCCCCGGCAATTCATCGGCTCCAAAGTGTCGATATAACTGCGAATCGTCTGCATAGAGATGATAGTGTGAAGTAAGTACCTTAGTAATGGCATTTATAAAAACGGAAAACAGAAGAGGAGAAAGAACGCCACCCTGAGGCACGCCCGCCCCCAAGTCGCACCAATCGGAAGAGTCCTCATTGATACGAACAGATTGCGAGCGTCCCTGAAGATAAGACTTGAACCATGCAGTTGCAGAAGCAGAAACATTAAGAGATGTTAAGATTCCCAAAAGGATGTCAAAATCAACAGAATTGAAGGCACTGCTAAAGTCCAATAAGACCAAAACTGTGAGTTGCTTATTCTCCATGGCCATCCTTATGTCATCAGTTATTTTGACTAGAGCTGTTACAGTACTATGACCACGGCGAAAGCCAGATTGGAATGGACTTAGCAGGCTATTAGAGGAGAGGTATTTAGATAGTTGATCGTAGACAACACTTTCGAGAACCTTAGACATGATAGGAAGAATTGAGATAGGTCGGAAGTGGGTAAGCATGGTAGGGTTGGGTATTTTAGGCAGAGGCAAGACAAAGGCCCTCTTCCACGATGAAGGAAAGCAGTTAGAGAATAATGAGTAGTTGATAATGTGGGTAAAGATAGAAATGATATGATTCAGGATGGGAAGAAGCATTTGAAGTTGAAGACCATCATCACCTACTGCTTTAGAAGAAATAGATTGTAAATGTCTCTTAACATCTGCCTCCGCAACCGGGTGTAATGAAAAAGTATTATTTAACGGCAGTGGAAGAGAAGAGAGATAGTTTAGTGTCGAAGATTTGACATCACTTGGAATGGTAGTGGGAGAAGTTGAGAAATGAGTATTAAATGTATTGAGGTCCATATCAGTAGGGTTATCATTTACGATCTTCCCAATACCTAGAGATTTCAGAAATTGCCATAGTTGAGAAGTGTTAAGATTCTGAATGGACTCGTGAATGTGGCTTCGTCTCGCATCCCTACACATACGATTGCAGTGATTTCATAGTTTCTTGTATAGGGCCCAGTTTTCATCAGACGGGCACTTACTATATCTACGTTTGGCCTTATCTCGCCTCGACATGAGAGCTTTGATGGATGGAGAAAGCCACGGTGCTGGAAGATGTCTAACTCTTACTTTTTTAAGAGGGGCATTTTCAACAATGTTCTGGTAAAAATAGACACCTTCCCATCCAGGTCATCGCAATTATAAAGAGAAGACCAATCAACATCATCCACGTCGTCTCTCAAACGCTCCAGATCAATGTTTTTGAAACTACGAAGAAACAAGAATTTACTCTTGCGTTTCGGAGGACGAAGTTTATAGGAGAGATATAGAAGGTCGTGGTGTGAGAACGGAGCTGACAGCTGTCCATGAGAAGCCACTTTATGAGAGTTCGATACTAAAATAAGGTCAAGTAGAGACGGCCTACAATTAGAGGCTTTATGTGTCGCATTTAAGGGAAGAATTTGCATTTTTACAGAAGAGACAATAGAGTAGAGTTCACGGCTGCGTGAGTCACCCCTAAGAAGACAGGTGTTGAAGTCCCCGAGGATAATTCTATGTTCATACTTAGACGAAAAATTTTCAAGTAGCGTTTCAAAAGAGGAGAAATAATTAATACTACTTGAAGGGCTGTAAAAAACACCCAGTAGTGTTTGAGTATGTTTAAAATTAATCTCAATAAAAAGATATTCTACAAAGTTAGAGTATACACCTGGAGACTGGTCAACAACCTTATAAGAAATATCACCACGAAGATACACAGCAACCCCCCCACATGCCTTACCCGTTCTGTCAACACGCACAAGCTTATACCCGGGGAGAGAAAACTGGGTAGAAGGAAGTGCCGGCTTAAGAAAAGTCTCAGAAATTAATATCGCATGAACGTACTCGGAATCAAAAGAAGATAGAAGATCAGAATAATGCGCAGGAATGCTTTGAGCATTAATGTGGACAACATTGAAAAAAAGAGGAAAGGCTGAAAAAATTGAGAATAGTTTGTCACCGAGCTGTACAGAATCGTCATCACTGGACACACTAGCAAAACTATCACTAGACGCAGCAGAAGAAGAACACGATACAAAACTCTCTTCATCAGAATCTATCAACATAAATAAATAAATATAGTACTATATAATTAAATTAAAATAAATAAAAAGTTTATAATAAAATATAAACTCCAATAATATTTTTCTTCCAATCCTCTATGCACTCGCTGGTTGCACAATATGGGTGAAAAGACTACTATCCAACCATACATTCATAGCGTTTCCGAACGAGAGATACAATACGTCAAAGTTAAATTATTTTCAAACAAGTTGAGGTTAGAAGTGAAACTGACCGACAAAAACAATTTATCATAAAAAAGACGACATAGACAAAAAAAAAACAACGCTTTATCGAACACGTTACTTCAACAACTTGCGTGGTCTTCGATCCGTAGCCATGCTCACTGCATTGGATGTAGCATCTGACGATTCGGCTACAGGGAATTGTCGCATAAGTTTCTGCAGCTCACCCGCCGACTCGATTCTATGCCGAGAATTATCCGAGACCTGAACAATGATCTTGCCATCAGCCGTCCAACATCGCCTCACACCATAGTGCCTCCTAGCACATACGAACACCTCGTGTAGGGGCTTTGTGAGGAACTCTGATATCGTTAGACCTGTGCCTTTCAACTTTGTCTTGTTTTGCCATATCTCGCTACGAATTCCACGATGTTCAAACCGCACCAACAGTGGGCGAGGTTTACTTGTGTTACTCCCCAACCGATGACAGACCGCTACATCCTTAGATGAGAAATTGGTGATCTTCAGTTTGTCCACAAACACCTTAATAACACTGCCTACAAGATCAGAACTATCATCCTCAGAAAGACCATGTAGCAGCAGAACTTTCGCTCGGGAAGCCATCTCATGCCGATCCAAGCCCTTCACTAGTAGCTCCATCTGGGACTTCAGTGTACCCAGTGTTCTCCATATGAGGCCTTTAAACTCTGTGAAGTCCCGGGAAATACTGGCTACAGATTTATGAATTGTTGACTCACCACCAGCGATCCTCAGATCCTCTTCATATTGGGCCATGCGTGCAGTGAATGTTGCTGATAACTCCTCCATGCAGTTAAATAAGTTGGTATATAGATCCATTTTGTGTACGAAGAATTAAGTGCAGTGAAGTAGCAATCCAGGAGATGTTTATAAGTGAGAGGGTGCACTAGAGGATATAGAAGGCTTTTAACTGTAATTTAACATTTAAAGGTAAATTCTGTATTTTTAAAATTCAAAAATATACAAGAGCTTTTAAAATAGGTTTTGACACTTCAACTACCCTCCTTACTTATGTATGAGGAGCCCCCAAAATTTATTGTATTTTTCTATTTTTGTGTGAAAATTTTATTGCGGTTCACAGAATACATCTACTTACCAAGTTTCAACAGCATAGTTCTTATAGTTTCGGAAAAAAGTAGCTGTGACATTCGGACGGACAGACAGACAGACATGACGAATTTATAAGGGTTCCGTTTTTTGCCATTTGGCAACGGAATCCTAATACTGTTGAGAATGCTATTTGATACCCCTGGCTGGGAGTTGTAAAGCAATAGCTTTTCTATTAGAATCTCCTGGAATAGCCGGTTAAGGGATTCTAGTGCATCATTCAGTATAGTGGATAAAGAATTATAATTCTTCTTTTAATTGTCAAAGAGACACTGATTTCAGTTGTCTGCATTAAAATTGGTAAACCGCATTCATTGAAATATCCCTGCAATTCAACTTAGCGCACAACCCCTATTTCAATCAACGTGAATCAATACAAATCAAATCATGGTTAAATGAACTCCATTTAGGTTACAATATTCAATTAAAATGTAATTACTAGAGGTGTAAGTAAATAATGATTTGGACATTTAATTAATTAGTACGTAAATAGCTCTAAGCTCGACAATTCTGTTCCTTAACTAAACGTACAGTTATGTGCATAATGCAAGTAGGTACTATTAGAACAGTACAACAATAACTAGGGATGCGATGCAGTTAGCCGATCGCAAGAAAATTAGCTGAGCTTAAATGAGCGAGCATTTATTTTTTAATTTCAAAATCTGAAAAATTCAATTTTTGCGCGCGCGAACTTTTTCCATTAGTTTCAATGGTAAATTTGTTTTTCGGTGATTCCTCACTGGTATGTCCAATTTTTAATTTTATGGTATCAAAATATGCTTCTTAAGCTTTATTAATAAACAAGATCTCAATCAGCGAATAACTGACCCTATCCAACGGTCTAAATTAAATATGTTTATGATTTAATTTAACAATATGAGATGTACCAAACTCTTACCAATTCAATTTAACCTACCTATCTATAGCTCCGCAAAGTTACTCAATAATCCAACCACGGTTTCTCACAAATCATTCACCAGTTTTGCGCAATAAATAGCTACAATCGTATACGAGTTTCCGTACAATCGAAGCGTGAAAAGAATCGAGTCGAGTCACCATCAGTCAAACGTCAAGATGTGTCGTGACTACATACCATTTTCCGAGTGCCTGGGTTTTGGGCCCCAACAAATAGATCACGCCGATACTTGGGCGTGCGGGATGAAAGAGCGATCGTTTTTCTATGTGACTACAAAATATTGAAAGACACGCAAATCGCTGTATGTAACTTGATTGTATGAGATTTATTGATGACTTTCAGTATATAGCCGAGCTAAATAACCTTACTGATCCATTTTATGTTTTATGTGTGATATTATGTTCGTTTAACTAGTATAAAAAATACAGTCGAATTGAGAACCTCCTCCTTTTTTGAAGCTGGTTAAAAAGCAACGCATTTCGAATCTTAAAATTGGAAATGTTAATATTTTTTTCCGTTTATGTTGCTAAACTAATAAAAATGAAACTGAAAAAATCGCGACAACAAGAGTAACAAAAAAAGGATTCTTGATCTTGAATTAAGTCAACTTGATTATAATAATTATATTTGATCCTCTTTTTTACATACACTGATATATTCTTAAAAGAATAAAATATAATTTAGGAATATAAAAGTACGAGTGACCGAATAATAATCGTTTAGGCGGTCTGTGACAACTTCATTGAATCTACATTCCGCACATGTCGGTAACCTCGGCAGGAAAGTTTGAACATTTTACTTATGTGTATTTTTCAACTATCATGAGATAATCGTTATTATATATGGTGATAATTTATTATTTTAACAAGCATTCCTATCAGTGGTGATCAAGTGGTGATAGATCGATCCCAATACCACAGAGCAGGCAGTTATAATACGTTACCGATGCCCGAAGTCGCAAGGTTACACTTTCAAGCAAGTTACTGCTGGACAATCAAAGTCTAGTACTGTAAGTGTCTATACACGTATCTATACAAATACCTGCACAGATAAAGCCTCATAAAACGCCCATGCAGGTCTTTGATTTTCTATTTATTTCTTTGTATTTGGTGACACCATCCATGATCGAGGGTTCATGTTCTGCTCAGTGAAAATATTTTTGTAGTAGGTACAACCAACGACGGGAGCGCGTGGGCTGCCGCCGCCTCCTTCTGCGAGTATGTAATGCTCGCAAAGGAGATGGCGGAGCGCGCCCGGGAGAAATTTAGAACTCTTCCGGCCCGCCGAGCCCGCAACATGCTCGCCACGCGTCGCAGGCGACTCAGATGCCGGAGGTCGCTTAACGACCTTCGTCCTCCATGAGCGCAGGCCGGGGGGTGGCAGGTGAGGCCGCCTGTCACCCCAGCAGAAGCAGGCCGGGACGGCGCACCGCGGTGGGGCGTCTAGGAGCCCTCCCCCAAATCGGGACAAGACGGGGACACCGTGGTTCCTAAACCCGAGGGGGCCATCTCGAAACCGGAGATGACCCAGGATCAGTCGGGGTGCGAGGGAAATACTTCATAGGCAACCTTACACCCCGGCGTCTGAAGACCCGAGACGTCGTGCGGTTTTAGTCAGTTCAAGCCTGACATAACCGCCCCGCTGGCCGGCGGGGGCGTATCCGAGGGGATTTCACACGAAAAAAAAAATGTACAACCATCTAAAGTCTGATTTAAATTTGCACTCAAACCAAATACCTCATACTTAAAATGGTTCGTTTTATGTGTTATAAAATACATGTAATACTTAATTTAGAAAAGGAATACAATAACCAGCTGATACTCGCGGCGTAGGTTGGTTATCGTTTATTGTTATATCTCCGGTTCTACTTAACCAACTGCAATCAAACATACGGCCGATTTTAAGTCTGACCAAGACATTTCTAAAACAAAAAACCCGCATCAAAATATGTTCAGTATTTTTTGCGTCCGTCGCGAACAAACAGACAAGAAAATAATAAAATAACATCAAATAACTCGCGATAGAATTAGTTAAAAATAGTTTCAACTTCCTACAATCTATATAAATGCATGTGTAAATGAATCGCCGAAATGTATGTACGCGCATAAATTCCGAACGACTGCACCAAATTAGATAATTCTTTTTTTGTGTTCGTAGTTGTCAGGATAAGATATGGATGACTGAAAAAATTAAGAAGTTGATGAATGCGCCGTGAGTGCCCGTTAGTCACTGCACTGGACGCAAAATTCAACCTAAAGATGGTTATCCGTGAAATGATTTTTGTAGTACATTGGACCAAGGAATCATGTTGTTCTATACGAACTTTGCACCGCCATTTCACACCTTGGGGATAGAATTTCGGAAAATCCATTCTTATCGGATGCCTACGTCATACAAAGAATACACCCTCCAAGTTTCAGGTGTCTACGATCAGCGGTTTAGACAGTGCGTTGATAAGTCAGTCAGTAATTCAGGATAAAGAATTTTATATGAATAGATGAAGATATGGGTATAATATATTTTTAATGTTATATTCTTTTTAATTCTGTCCAATTGAGGTAAATGTTCAATTTAATGATGATTTTAAGACTGATTTAAAATTTTAAAAAGAACTGTGTTGGTAAAATCAATTCATAAAGATAGTATAACTTGTTATTTAGTTAAAAAAGTTTTAATAAAAAGATCTTTTTTATATATATTTAGTCCTTCAAATTGACTGCATCCCGCCAGATGGTAAGCGGAGGTGAAGTCCAAAAAGTAGTGGCCACCATTTCTAGAGATTGTCCCTAGAATGGTGGCCCCTACCTAGACGACCTCAACAGATGTTTCTTCACGCCCCGCTTAAAGAGCCCAGTATTGTAGGTAGAAGGGAACAAGTGTGTGGGTAAAGCGTTCCAGTGCTTTATGGTCCGACAAAAAAAAAGTCACCAAACCGCTTGGTTCGCGATGGTATCGATTGCACTGTATGAGGATGACAGCTAAGTCCTGCACGTGTCGTTCGGGATAAGAAGGGAGAAGGAGGAATTAATTGGAATAGCTCATTAGAACATTCACCATGGTATATGCTATAGAATACTGCCAAGGAGGCTATATCTCTACGCAGCTGCAGAGGCTCTAAAGACCTGGTGACCTCAGGACTATAAACGATCCGGACTGTCCGTCGCTGCAATCTATTGAGAGCGTCTAACAAGTACTGTGCCGAGCCATCCCACAGGTGAGAACAGTATTCCACACAGGGACGAACCTGAGTCTTATATAAAAGACACCGCTGCCCTGAAGAACCGCCTCACCCTGTTCAGCACTCCGAGTTTGCGTGACGCTGTTTTAATAACGCTCTCGATGTAATTTTTGTTGTTAAGTTTGCAGTGGTGTGTTCCGGAGAGTTGGAAGGGGAAGAAAAGGAGATAACTTTGCTGTAAACTGTAAATGCCCGTGTTTTCTTGGCATTGAACTCCACCAGGTTCTCAGATCCCCATTGGGCAATGTAGTCTAGGTCCCGATCAAGCTGAATGTCCGAGATAACGCCCATGCAAAGTACTGTCATCTGCATAGCAATGTATGCTCCCACGGACACATATCATTGATATTCCACAGAAAGAGAGTGGGCGATAAGACGGACCCCTGAGGCACACCAGCATTAACCTGCATGAACTCAGAAGCGGCCGGGCTTCAGAAAGGACTCGGATGCTGCGCTCATGCAGAAAACTGGCAACCCAGCTGCACAGTCGAGATGGCAGACCGTAGGCCGGGAGCTTGGTAAGAAGCGAACTGTGCCAGACCCTATCGAAAGCTTTGGCGATGTCAAGGCTGATAGCCAGTGACTCCCCAAGCTTGTCCATAGCCTCACCCCAGAGATGTGTGACATACGCCAGAAGATCACCCGTTGACCGTTTTGCCTAAAGCCATATTGCCGGTCGTTAATTATGGAGTAATCTTCTAGGTAACGCATGAACTATGCGTTAATAGTGTGTTCAAACACCTTGCTGAGAACTGAGGTGACAGCTATGGGTCGATAGTTGCCCGGATCGGACCGATCTCCTTTTTTGAGGACTGGTTGTACGTTCGCCTCTTTCCAAGCCCCCGGGACCAATCCCTAGGAATAAGACAGGCGATACAGTCGCGTCAGCGTTGGAGCTAACTCCGCTGCGCATTTTTTAAGTACAAAGTAGTACATAACATAACAAAACATAAACTCACGCCTATATCCCTGAAGGGGTAGGCAGAGGTGCTAGCACCCACATTTCGCCAGTTTATGTTTAGGTCCCAATGTAATAGGTGGCGAGCCTATTGCCATTAACCGGGCACTTATAAACCTGCGATAAATACACACATAACTTCGAAAAGCATCGAAAAGTCATTGGTGTGTGCCATGGTAAAACCTGGGATCGAACCCGAGACCTCGTCTCAGCAGTCCATTACCCATACCACTAGGCTACCGCGGTTGTTTACGGTAGTACGATTGTGTAAAACCCTCCATAGTAATCAAATTTCGGTTTAATTGCGATCAGGGGTCAGCAAGTGCATAGGCGGGCAGGGGGATTGTGGTCGCAGCACTAGTGGGACCGGTGGGTGTCACGCGGTGCTGCGACGACAATCCTCTTCTGATGAGGCCGTCAAGCTGAGTGCCACCATTGTTAACATGGTAGGTGTATGTAATGGTGACCCTCTTTCTTGAACTTTACCTTCAGCTTACCATCAGGCGAGGTTAAGTCAAATTGACGTGTCCTAAATACAAAAAAAAAACCACCGCTGGGATACTTTCAGGGCCACTGGCTTTCCGGACGTAGAGTGACTTCAGTGCAGCGCGAACTTCGCATTGCCTGATACGGATATCAGGCATGGAGTGGTCACAAGTGACAGGTGTTGGCGGCTGCAAGCCAAAGTCATCGATTTGGAAGTTAGCCGCAAAGAGGTTAACCAGCATATCTGCTTGCTCTTGCGGCTCGTGAGCCAGAGAACCGTCAGGGTAATGCAGCGGGGGCAGCGAAAACTGGCAGAAGTTGGATTGCACGGCTTTGGCCAGTCGCCAGTACCCATCACGGCTACCCGCGGGATGTGACATGAGTTGCTGACCAAGCCGTGCTATGCGCTGGGCATCCACTCTGACGTAATTTACTGACATACCCTCTTGCAGTCCTTAGTGGCCCTATTATACGCCGCCTTGAGTTTCCCCGCATTCGGATCGCACTCGACTCGTGCCCTAGTGCACGCGGGTTTCGTTGAACAGCATTAGCGCACTCGCGCCCAAACCAAGGCCGAGTTCTGCGGGCACTGGTGGCCTCAATGTGTGGTACATAATATTCCATACCCAAGCTGATTTCACCAGCGACGGCAGAAGCACAATCCGATGGGTCCTTTCCATTAAAGCATCGCTCAGTCCACGGAACGGATGCGAAATAGTCTCGCATGCCGTCCCGTCCGTTGACGAATAATATCGTAGCCGTCGCTTTATCTCCACAGATTGTGGAGGTGCAGTAACTGGCACGTTGGCGCAGACCAGACAGTGGTCGGAGGACCCCAGTGGGGCTCGTACCGAAACACTGTACTGGGCTGAGTGGGTCGTCAGCAGAAGGTCTAGCAAAGAGGGCTCATGACTTGCTATGTCTAGTATCCGGGTGCTCTGTTGTACCAGTTGAGTCAAGTCATGCGTCAGTGCGAATGCGTGGGCGGCCCGTCCCGCATGGTCAGTTTTTGTATCAGTTGAGAAAGCCCAGCCAGATCTCGTGGTGGGCATTGAAGTCTCCCAAAAATACCATTTCGGCGGTCGGAAACCACTCCTGCGCAACGTCTGCCGCCTCAGGTGGTCGAAGAGTCGAGTTGTCTCGGTATCCCCGTGATGGGAGCGGTATAGGCACATGTAAACCCGGCTAGAAGAGCCATGGTCCACGTGTAGCCAGAGGACAGAAAAGGATGGGTCCTCTAGGCAGCGCAAGCGGCGACAACAAACATCCGCCCTGATATACACGCACACCCCGGCTTTTGCAAGGAAATTTTCCTCTAGCACATAGCCGGGGTAGAGTAAGTAAGACGTATCATCAGGCCGGCGTATTTGCATCTCGGTGAGAAAAAACAGTGCCGGCCGTACCGTCTCAAGGTGCTGATGGACGGCTTGGAGGTTTGTATGGAGTCCACGAAAATTCGTGAACTCCACCTCAAAAAGTGATGTGTTTGTGAAAGAAGAGAATGCCGCTGTATTATGTGCTCCATTTCTTATTTGCGCTGCCATAATTATTTTAAATGGAAGTGAAGGCGTGAAAAAAAAGAGGAGCAGAGTTTGATAAAGCGCAGGGTTTTGTTTTGCCTATGGATGCATGTTATGGCGGTAGCCGACCCGCCGTATGTAAGGCCCCCGTACCCTCCCGAGTGTGATCGCTGGACCCACTATCCGGTCACCAACCGGTATGACGAATCACATCGGGATTATGCGTGACCTGGGGGGGCAGCCTCCCGGGTTCGTTAGTCCCGGTTGGGCCCCTGTACTATGCCGCGGGTGGCCATTGGTACCACCGTTTCTACGGGTCTCCCTGTCAGGCGGGTCGACCCACGCCATCCACACTAGACTCCGCCAATACTCCACTGGTCCCACAACTGCTCTGTCGGCTGGGTCCTCATCCCCGGCAGTGCAGCTGCTGAACCCTGAACACAACCCAACCAATGTTGGGCTATTTGGAAGATTTTCCGCAGCTGCATGGTGGTACCAACCCGGACCAGAATTGTGCCACCAGTTTCCAGAGCCATGTTGGCCGCGCCAATGATTACTAGATCGCGTGTCCGCTCTCCACGTGGGTCAGGTGTTCGATCCGGACGTAAGGTTGGATTATAGAGAGATTGCAAAATATTTTATCATTTATGAAGTAGGCAGTATTAAGCATTTAGAAAATAAAAATACATACATTATTTTGTAAAAACATACATTTCATACATGAAAGGACGAGGCAAGTTTGCCCCATATTCGCTGCTTGCGATAACCGCACGTAGTTAGATTCACAGGACGAGTGAAAAATAGAAAGGGCCTCATGTACTTCAGTAACTTCGTGTTATTAATTAAGCGTAGCGAGCCGAAGGCGAGCGAAGCATCTTTGGTTTCAAAGTTGGATTTCAAACAGATGATACTCCTCCGAGACCGTTTGACCGATCTCGACCAAATTTGCCACGGTCATCAAGTAGACATTACTGAGTGTCGTAAGGGATCCAGATCGGTCTCGAGGAATAATCACCGAAAAACCAAATCAATGGAAAAAGTCGACCGGTCACGTTGACCTATTGTTGGATAGGCAAATCTCGCTACGCTTAAGTTTGGGTTGATTGCGAAGCTGGTAACCGTCCTAGTTTAATGTTTTATCTCAAAACTACTTAAATTAACTAACTTAATTATAGAATTTAAATAAAGATATCATAAATGACATAATTCGCTTTTAAAGTTTCGCTTTTCAATGAATAATAAATTTTCTAAGAAATAAACTTTTCGCCCAACAGATATCTAACAATTAGCATTAGTTACAACATTATTTACGCAAATGTAGCAACAGTATATTTAATTTAGTTGATGTTTCAGTAACAAACTCCGAAACAAGTGCTAATACGATAAAGGCGAACGAGAATAAGCTGTGAGTTACTTCCAAATAACGTTAACTCCGGCTCATGACAAACATGCCTTTGGTTCGACCGTATGAAATAAATTCGAAGTGTGGAATATTTCAATCAGCTGACTTTGACCTAGCTACATAATTTCAAGATTTCTTGAATGGATTTTAATTATTCTTATAGTAATTATTTATATATATATGAAAAATTATTTTCCAATTGCAATCAAACGTAGCGCCGTTTTAATAGAAAATAAGTTCAGTAGTTTTTGCTTCCATCGCGAACTAACAGTCAAACAGATATCAGAATCGTTAATTAACATAACCCAAATTTATTTTTTCATATCACTAGTCTACAGACACAACTTAATAACAATTTTATAATAGTTTAATAATATACTTTTTTTATAAAGCGTTTTACAATGCTAAAAACTTTTTTAAATATGTTTAGTAAAATGGAAAAAAAGATCCAGCCAGATATTAATTTTATCAGTATTTATTTCAAACTTTGTTTGCAACGAGTTTTCAGTGACTCGCATCATAAATCAAAATTATCCATAGATACCTGCTATTACCCTGCTTAACCCTGTTCTGGTTAATAGTTATAGTGGGTGACCCTATCGCTGATTGGCTTCGTTTTCAGACTTCATGTTGCTGCCGAGATATATTTATATATAGTTGCCCGCGGTTGCGCCCGCATGCAACTGCTCAACCAGATCCGTTCAGCCGTTTGAGCGTGATTGAGTAACAAACATCCAAACACCTTCACAAACTTTCACATTAATAATATAAATAGCTGTTGGTCTCGGTTTCACCGCCGTGGAATTATGTTCCCATTCCCGTTTCCCATAGGAAGTTATTCCAGGCATGAAAAGTTTTATGAAAAATAAATTTTTATTCACCCTTTATTGGTTTAGATACTAATTCAAGTTCCAGTACACACTTACAAAAACAACGAGTACTTACAAAAACGTCGATCGTTAATTTACAGTAAACATCGCTGTGTAAAGCAGTAAGTAGCATCTTCGCTTTTACTGAACTTTCGCATTAACGTTCATCGTGCTGGAATACATTCGACAAAGTTTGAGTCGATGTGGAATACTTTCACACTAACGTGCATCGTGGTGGAAAACATTTTGTGATTTGACATTGACATTCACATTATGTGTATAGATGTAGCGCATTTTCGCACTAACGTGACTCGCGTTTCGGTATTTTGGGCTACCGTTCATCACTGTTTTTGTTGGGGTGGACAGTTCGTAGAGTGCAAATAAGAACACGTAAGCGGTATAAGAATCATAAAAGTATAATAAACATATAAAGATACAGCAGGCACAACAATTGGTAAAAACACGAGAGCTATATCATTGTACCAGTAACCAAGGAAACTTGGATAAGACAGATATTCAAATATAAAATATTTCTATCACCAGCCTACACATGTTGAGACCAACAGTTTTGAACGTCGAAATTCCGTATGACAGTCCAGATGAATGTATACACGATACATTAATATGCAGTCATTGAAAAACTATTGTTTTAATATTATAAACAGACACCTTAATTTTACTTAATTGTATAGATTAAGAGCGAAATTGCGCTTTATGAAATTCTATTAATGTGAAAATTAATAATATAATTGATTAATTATCTAACAAAGCTATCGTTCTCCGAATAATTCTACGTAGTATCATATCGGCTGGATCATAATGAGGATGACATTTGCCATGGTACGCGTCATTGGACAGCTCCCAAGGATTATCCAAGAGCAATACAACGAGGCAAACGAGCTTTCGTTTGGACAAGCTATCGTTATCGGCCCTTCGCACCCGCGTATTTACACTACGCGCTTATTATTGTGAAGCCCCATAAATGTTTGAGATTATTTCGGCTTTATTTGTTAGATAGTAGACACTAGAGGGAAACTCAATCAGAGGAAACACAAAGAAAGAATATAAAGAGGCACACAGTTTCCTTCTAAATTGTATTCAAGATAATAATAGCTCAAGAGATAATTGTGTCTATGTCTTAATCGGTTAATATACGGCAAAATAGGATAATTAGCCTACCTCAGGACATGCACCAACCCGTAAGTTTGAACAAGAACAAAGTAAAACTTTTGTCATACAACGCGGTACACTTTTGACTTCGCGATAATAATGAGATAACTTATATAAGGTGTCACAAAATTAGGTCTCTGAATTTGGTGAGATGACTTGGTATCGACAAAATATGTATTTGAAACAAAAAAAAATATCGGGTAAAATAAAATAAAAAATATTCAATTAAATTCTTAAGCATTTTGTATGCTTACTTTTTTCTAAAGATTTAGATCGGAAAAAGAGAACATCTAGGACGGGACTTGAACCCGCGACCAGTCCCTTACAGGGGGAACGCTCTGACCAACTGAGCCACCTAGACACGTCCCAGATATTCGAAATTCTCCGATATATCATATACGTCTTAAGGCGACGTTGGAGCCATCTACCGTAATTCTTGCGTACTACGGAAACAATGAATAACTTTACAGTCATTTTTAAACATTGTTTTTTGATGACTCCGCCTAATTAATTCAATTAAATTCTTAAGTATTTTGTATGCTTACTTTTTTCTAAAGATTTAGATCGGAAAAAGAGAACATCTAGGACGGGACTTGAACCCGCGACCAGTCCCTTACAGGGGGAACGCTCTGACCAACTGAGCCACCTAGACACGTCCCAGATATTCGAAATTCTCCGATATATCATATACGTCTTAAGGCGACGTTGGAGCCATCTACCGTAATTCTTGCGTACTACGGAAACAATGAATAACTTTACAGTCATTCGATCCGATCTAAATCTTTAGAAAAAAGTAAGCATACAAAATGCTTAAGAATTTAATTGAATTAATGAGGCGGAGTCATCAAAAAACAATGTTTAAAAATGACTGTAAAGTTATTCATTGTTTCCGTAGTACGCAAGAATTACGGTAGATGGCTCCAACGTCGCCTTAAGACTCCTTCAATCCTAATCCGCATTTCCGAAAGGGACATTAATCAATTCTAGTGTGCATTAACGCGTAGATTTATGGAACGATTTATCGTAACCATAATAATGCTTGATGAACTGTAATTCTTTTCGTAACATTGTATTCGGTCTCTTTTGTAGTTTACTCGACGGAAAATCACCATTGACAAAAGATAGGCAGCACTGATATGACTGTATTATGAATAAGAATAGGTGAATTGAGTTTTAATGCCGTACAAGAAGTATAAGTGAAATATGTATTTTGTAAGATTTTGCCTCTCTGTGTTCTACCACCTATATAATGATATGTGTTCAGAAGAATTGTTCGATATGATGCCCACGGCCACATACTATCATTGCACCACTCGCAGGCCCCTCTTTCCCACCGAGCACTGTGGGCACGTACCCAGGGCCCCGCGATCGTAAGGGGCCCCTTGGTTCCAGCAAGATCACCAAATGATAACCGATATCTATTACCGAAAAACATATTGGTTTTGAAAAAATCAAATGATATTGATAGACTACAATACTTAGTTGCTTATTAGTTTTTACTTGCGTGAAGTTACTCTACTCTCGCTCGAAAATCAGGCTGGACAATATTAGTAGATAGGCCTGTATAGATTAATTTAAATATCTACTAATATGACTGCATAAGAATACAATTTCACTTCAAAAGTTAAGCACTTTCCATATAACGTACTACCATACAACCGCTCATCCCTTGTTTAAAAAAAAGCCGGCACACGTGTACTTTTTAAGCAGAAGCACTATATGAAATTTCGTGCTTCTTACTTTAAATATGGCGGACTTTCCATACAATCGTCTTATTTTACCTCCTTAGTACCAAAACTATCAAAAACGCTTGTACACGTGTTCATTTAATTCTAACCAGTAGCAACTATCTGAAATTTCGAGCTTCTATCTTCAAAAATACCAATACCAAACCCATATTTCACTCAGGGGTAAAATTTGAATAAATGCTGATTACGTATTTATTTATTTTTTACCAGAAGCAGGTGTATGAAATTTCGTGCTTTTGACTTTGAAAATGATGGACCTCAATACAAACGTTCATCCAAAACAGGAGCAAAATTTCCAAAAATCCTCCCTTAGTATCCACTACATCATAAAAAGCATCTACTGCGGAAATTTCAAGTTTTAGTTGCAGCGGTATAGGCTCTATGCTTAGACTAAAAGATACACATTTAGTCTGAGGCTCTGCGTTGATGAATCAGTCAGTCAGTCGGGACAAGCAATATATGTATAGATTGCCAGTTCATTTACAGTCAGTAAATGAATTGGCAATCTATATTGCCAGATTGTAGAACATTGTTTACTTACTTTCTTTGTATATTCCAACAAAATAGTGCTCTTTCAAGGCCATAGGGGCCCTATTATCCTAATGTGCCCAGGGCCACAAATAGTTTAAAGACGGCCCTGACCACTCGCCATAGACAGGGAATTCATTCTCATACGTTGCAACCGGCAACGGTGCGCACGGTTAGATTAGATGAAAGAAACTTCATTCCGCGCACGCTCAAACTGTGGAATGATCTCCCTGCTGTGGTTTTTCAAAGCGACTATAATTTGGGGTTCTTCAGGAAGGACATTAGAAGGGACAGCGCGAGTGTGACGTCCCTGGTGCTGCACACGTCCATAGGCCACGGTAACCGCTTCCTATCAGGTTTGTGTGCTTGTCTGCCACCTAAGTGGTATAAAAAAAAACGATAATTTGGCTAAATATCCTCTTTTTTAGGGTTTCGTTTCAAAACCTCCGGGTATTACTTCGCCGAGCGCCGTTGGCTCGACTAATTGATTCTATTGGAAACAAATCGACTTAAATCTCCAACGTCAGACCTAATTGTCGGCAGATGCTAGTCGACCACGGAGCGTTGCTTTTAAGAGAATAGCCAATTCACTCCTTATGAGTCTCGCGTTTGAGGTAAGAGTGCGCCACTTCTTCTAGTCTTTTTTGTAAAGTAACGGATTACCCATCCCACCAATATTGGGCCATCAGGGTAAGTTTTACATAGGTTTTCTTCGGTGTAGGTCTAATGATCAGTCGTTCTTTCCCTTTGTCGATCAAGTCTCGAGTGTCGATCAAATTATCCAATATTATTACAGAACATTTTATCCAAAATAGGCAGATGTGTGAGTTAACTGGTTCTGTATGTTCTAACACATTACAGTAATAACATGCTATTACCAAACTCGACTAAATATTACTTTGTCTGCCTTGCTATAAGATAAAATAACTGACTACGAATATTAAGTAGGTACTATTTAATTTATTTTTAGGGGTAATATACGGGTACGTAAATTACATGTTTGCATTCATACCCTCAACACATTGAGGGAATCATATAATTTTACAAGACCCGTTTAATTATTAGTTTTATCTACGACGAATTACTTGTGCGTTGACTTGCGCATCGACTATTTTGGGATTTCCGCACGAAAAAAAAAAAAAAAAAAAGGTATCTGTATATAAAATAGACAGATGTATAAATAAAGTGACAATACTAATTTGTAAACTTTTGCGTTCCATGATATACAATAACATAACGGGAATTAACGCGATCTGAAGCATATATATACATACGGGTCTGAAGCATGTCGTCCCATTCGCAACTCGTCATACATTTATTTATTTATTTATTTATTGGGCATATCAACAGTGTAAACACCAACATTGATAAGTGACAGTGGCAAGATATTGTTAGGCATGTGCTATACAAATTACAGATATGCACAGCATTGGCTGATTGTCTTACAAAAATTATAATATAATGGCGTTAAATGTCAAATTATACTTACAAAATATTTAAAGCATGTCAACAAATTGGTCAGTTAAATAAAATATATACAATAAAATCGAACATTGTCAAAAATAAAATGTCAGTCAGGTTTCAATAATTAAAGATAAAGAGAATAAAAACAAAAAATAAACACACACACACATACATTCTCAACACGTTCCATTCGCAGCTTGTCCCATTCTCAACTCGTCCTGTTTGCAACTTGCCCCGTTCGCAACTTGTCCCGTTCGCAACTCTGAAGTTCTCCAAAGTTCTTTGGGGGTGGCAGGTGAGGCCGCCTGTCATCCCAGCAGAAGCAGGCCGGGACGGTGGGGCGACTAGCGCCCCTCCCCCAAACCGGGGCAAGACGGGGACACCGTGGTTCCCAAACCCGAGGGGCCATCTCGAAACCGGAGATAGCCCAGGGTCAGTCGGGGTGCGAGGGATATGCTCTATGGGCAACCTTACACCCCGGCGTTTTAAGATCCGAGACGGCGTGCGGTTTTAGTCGGTTCAAGCCCGACATAACCGCCCCCGCTGGCCGGCGGGGGGGTATCCGAAAGGATTTCCCCACGAAAAAAAAAAGGTACAAAGTTCTTCTTCCACCCCCGCACATTCTCGAAATTTTTCATATTTACGTTTCGCCATGCACCGTCACATACTACACTTACAGTGTCCCTATTCTCGAAACAAACTGACCGGTGTATATCCGACTACGCAGAAAAGCGAGGTAGCAAGTTTTTATCACTGGATTCCATGTTGCAGATAATTTAAACTCATCTTCCCGATTGAAATTGTTACGTTTCTTAATTTCAATGGCTTCACCTACAACTCTTGAATAGAAATGACGTTCGGTGGAGAGGACTTGCGTATGATGGAATTCAATCCAGTGATTGGTGCCTGCTTCCAGAAGATGTTCTGCAATCGCTGATTTGCTCGTCTGACGATTCTTTACGGCTGCAATGTGTTCCTTGACCCTCTCAGCAATTGTCCGCTTTGTTTGGCCTATCTATGAACTACCGCAGCTGCAATTTATTTTGTAGACACCTGGCGAAACTTAAATATGAATAATATCGAGAATGTGCGGGTGGAAGAAGAACTTTGTTCCTCACGGACTCGACGGCGGAGGGCGTGCACCACTGCGCCAGTCAGCCTTTGACCATGGCCAGTGTAACCTGGTCGAAACGTCAGACAATCCAAAGGTATGTATATACGTATACATGATCGCGTTAATTCCCGTTAAATTAAAGTGACAATAGACAAATTTTAAATAGCCACGGTCGTAAAAATCGCTCATGAATAATATATTATTTTATTTTATTTTTATTCTTGACAAATACACTACTTCTTGGATTTACAGTCCAGTGGTAAGGCTTTTATAAATAGGGTTCTCTATGGGTACAGAGAACCCTACTTATAAAAGCGATACTTTAAAGCAAAATTTTACGAGTAAACTTTTAATACAGCATTTGACTTTTTAGACATTTAAGTCTTTATGGTAAGAGCTTCTACGAGTTTTCGACAAAATAACATTTTAGTTTCAATTTTCACTTTTCACCTATTACTTAGTAAGTATGGAGGAAAAAAGAAAACTAAAAAGGCTTCATCGTTTAACCTACATAAACCTTATAGATCATGTATTGGTCGCGACTAGATTGTCTAACTGGGTGTCTAACAAAACCAGGGGGTAATTTTCTACGCTGTTCTCTACCACAGAAGTTTTTACTCTTTTGACCGTACTTTGACAATTGTATCCTTGATAACTACGAGTATATATATAGCTTATGCTATGAGCACCTGTAATACCCGAGGTTTTACTCGTGCTGCTACTAGTAGAAGGAAAAGAAACAGAACAGTCGGTCTCTCCTACCGTACGAAAATAGTAAATTGCTAATCAACATTAATCTTCAGTAAGAGGGTGGTACTTTTCACTTAGCTGGCCTATTTGTGCTCCATCCGAGCTTAACAGTAATATTTGATAAAATAATATAGGCATTACTAGCTGTTGCCCGCGGCTCCGCGGCATTCTGATCCCGTTCCTACAACCCATGAGAACCTATTCCTGACTAAAAAGTAGCCTATGTGTTATATCCCCGTATCAAATTTTAGCCAGATCCGCTCAGTCGTTAGAGCGTGATTGAGTAACAAACATCCAAATATTCAAACATCTTCACAAACTTTCACATTTATAATATTAGTAGGATAGGAAATAGGATAGCAGGATTGTGGCTGTGTAGAAATTGTTAAAGACAAAGAAAGTCGATACTGTACACCGAAACTACGCCACCTGTTAATGTTAATAATGTAATGGGTTCAAATACCACCGTAAACCTTCAGCACATTCAATATTGTCGAGTTATTGTACGTCGAACTTATCAATAAGAAAAGCACTGTAACTTTGTTCTTACATATGTTGTGGAATGTTTTTCTTTTAATTTATACTCCATTCACTTAGAGTTAGATCAATGGCTAGTCCAGCTTTATTTGGGCAATTGTTTATAAGCGCTTGACAGTGCTGCATTTCGGAGACAACTAATGAAAAATATAAACATGGTTACTATAAAAATTATTAGTCAACGATCTGTGAGAGCATGTTAAGTTGTCGGTCCCGATTGCCATATGAACCTCTGTGGCAGTTGTAATTGGTAGTTGGAGGAGTTTAGTACAATCGATTATTAACAATGAATTATGTTCTCATTTCAGTGTCAATATGCCATATTTTTTTACTTTGGCAGTTTGCCTGTATTTTTTAATCTAAATTGTAAGTTGCCGTCAGATTTGTATTACGACGCCTAGAGTACTTTATGTATAAACTTCGGTATTTATATCATCACGGTATTATAGGTATGATAGGAGCAACAGAGCAAAATTGATTTAAACTACTATTGATCATTAATAATTATTTAGAGACATTTCAAAAGTATTAGTGCCTCACCGGTTCAGCAGTGGATTTCCTTTTTTACTGATCATCGTTCGAATCCAACCAAAATATAAATATTTTTTTCCGCTTATTTTAGTAAAGTTGTTACATTATTACTAGTTTTTTATGAAGTCTAATGTTTATTTACACAGAATCGTCAAACATTTTTGCCTATTTAAATACTTACTATTTTTTTCTATCACAAGTATTTTATTTGCTGATGTTTCACGTGATCGGTTGTTAGCGTTTGACAACTTGATCTTCTGTTCTAAAGTTTTGTTTATGCCCCGAATTCGCATGGGATTCTTAACGGGATGTTCAACACTGTTAAACTTTGATAAATGGTGATACACGTGTTTGATTCTGTTTAGGTGAAAGGCTTTTCACTCATCAAAGATTAAATTTCTTAGCGCTAGCCTAGGCTTTAGCAGGAACCTACTGTCCTAATTTTGTAGTTCTAGCTTCGGTAGAGGTGTCAGCTCTGCGTTGATGAGTCGAGTCAGCCACCCGAAAAAAGTTTACTTCTACATAATAAATGATTGAGAATATAGTGATGTTTGACTTTGTGGAGTTGCCTTGTGTTTCTCCGGAGTCCAAGGTCCAAAACCAATGAAATTATTATAGGATTATCACAAAGCCACATCAAAAAGAATGCAAATACATGTTTTTAAATCGGTTCATAAATCACAAAAATATCGCTAAATATACTAAACACATCTACCAAGCCATTTAGCGGGTACAGGCGTGAAGTTATGTTTTATAATTAGGTATACCTAGATATCCGATAGCAGCCTTCACGGGTGAATTATTGACATTAATTGAAGAGTTTCGTTGTCTGTCTCCGAATCTTATTATTAGACTTTTATAAAATTTGAATTTGATCATTTCGGAATAAATATCTATTTAGCAAAAAATGGACAAAACAATGAAAAAATAGTGTTAGTACAGGGCGTAGGTGATAGAAAAACTTGAGCTAGGAATACAATTGTTGTTTTTGCCTAAGAAGGTAATAATATTTAACATTTACATCTTTATCTTTATTTAGTTCTGAAATAACAAATAGACTGACAAAGAGAGAAAGCTACTTAATTAATAGTAATTTTTAAAATAATGTTTTACTATGCTTTACCATGTATAGATATTTGCTACAAACTTTATTTAACGTATGAAATTGGGTGTATGGTATACGAATGAATTTGGAATGAGTTGAGCTACACTCTTGGTTTAGCAACTCTATTGCTCACATACAATTTGTCATATCAACCGATTTATCTTTACCACCGTAACGATTAAAATGTAACAACACTAAATTTCCATAATGAAAATAGTAGAATGTAACGTTTTTGGACGTCTCGCACAAATAAAGAATCCCGTCATATTTTAAATTCATTGTACAAATGTTAACTGAAATATGTCGCATTACATTCCTTCAACTCAATATTATACGTTGTTACTCATTCAAAAACTGTTTAATTAACAACTTCTAATTGTAGAATTGTTCTGTTTTTTTTTTCAATTAAATTTTTAAGCATTTTGTATGCTTACTTTTTTCTAAAGATTTAATAATGTATCGGAGAATTTCGAATATCTGGGACGTGTCTAGGTGGCTCACTTGGTCAGAGCATTCCCCCTGTAAGGGACTGGTCGCGGGTCATCTGCGTAAACATCTCTGTTTACACAGACGAATTCATCAGCTGCATCTAGTTACTTATATTAATAAACACACGTTATTCTCCAATTTTTAAGTTTCAGTACTGTAGTATTTATTCTATAAGCTAACACTCCGTCAGAAAAGGACCTCTTCAACGTACGACAAAACATTTTTCATAGAAATAAACGACATCATAACAACAGAACCACCTACGAGTTTATTCCATAGCTTCATTTTCCAAACCGTCTTGATTCCGGTCAATGCGGACAAAGCTGTGGACAGGGCCAGTTTATTTTATAAAAGCAATTGTACTGTCACATCCAAAGCACTTTGACGACGAAGCGACCCCGAACATTTTGATAACCACAAATACGTGTTTCGCGTTACAAGGGTATGGCGCCCCTTGACCGCAAAACAATGACAGCAATATACCAAGTTCGGATACTTAGTGTCTATTTGGCCTACCTTCGTCATTGGACTCTTAAAATGTGTGGTTAAGATATCGACACCTTTTGTTTTCTGTTTTATATTCATTATCGATAGGTGCGACTTTCAGCGTGCTTTTCTTTCTTCAGGTTTTCTAGAATATGCAGCTACGTGAGGAAGTGATGTGTCCATATCACACTGACACGTATGCAATTCAATTAATCCCTATGTTTATTAAAAATAACTATCATTAAATCAAACCGAATGCTTGGTCCGCAATTGAAACTTGCGCAGACAAAAAATTACAGTCAGCATTTGTTCGAAATGAGGTTATATATTGTATGTGAGGAAATTATAAATTTGTACAAGCTGCGCTATGAAATCATTATTGAGTAATTTGTCCCACTTACCCGTAAATGTAACGGTTGATTAATTTATTAAAATTGGTATTTTGGTTTGGTTCACATAACTGATGACCGCAACAACAGTCACACGTCACACCTCACGGATATAAAATAATATGGTCGAAATTTAATAAACAATAACTGTGTTACGCGTAGTATTCTGATTTCATTTCGAATGGTCATATAAATGGCATCTCTGTCAAACAATCATTCAATCTTTATTTATAAATTGGGTACATAGTCCATTGAAAAGTTACATTTGGGGTTACGTTTTTTAGAGGACGCAATTTTAGTTTTTTGATGTGTAGGGGGGTCAGTGTAAAGCTAAAACCAAGTTTGTGGGGTCGCCACCCTTGTCGAACGGCCGCCATCTTGAAAATAGGGGTTTAAATGGTTTTTACGATATATCTCTTAACCTATTTATCTGATAAAAAAAATTGTTAACATTTTTTGTTGCAAATTAAATTCTCTACAACTTTGCTACAGTAACGTTTTGTCGTAGAACTATGAATAAAAAAGTTATAAGCGAAAATGTTCAGAAACTTTTTTATCTCTTTATACGGTGGTAATAAAGATGATAATTCTCTTGACAGCCTAAGATACAAACAATTTACCAAGGCAGTGACAAAAAGCACATTTAACTTATCTTCACTTCCTCCAATACAATACACAGGTCGCTTTCATACTTTCCGAGTCTACCATCAGGTCCAGTCGTGGTTTGGTAATAATAATGATCTTGAAAACTGGGGCTGGAAAAACATGAAAATTATTGATGCCAGTGCAGAGCTCTAAACCTCCAGCACCCCCTGAGCTTACAAAATTGATCTTTTGCAAATGCAAAGGAAACTGTGGATCAATGTGTGGATGTCGAAAAGCAGGGCTGAAATGTTCTGCTGTGTGCTTCCATTGTTCTGGAGAGACTTGCAGCAACGTAATAGGGCTCTCAAAATTAATAAATGAAAATGACTTTGATGATGAACCGCCGACATTAACACCCCTTCCTTCTCCAGTTCTCCCACTGATATTTAATTCAGAAAGCCGATCAGATGCTGAGCCGCAGCCTGATCCATCGAAAAGACCGAGGACGGAGTAGTTCAAATTTAGAAAATCACCGTGGATTATGCCTATTGGAGATACTACGTAAAAAAAACGCGCCTCCAGACTCTTCCTCGTGTGTGGTGGGGAAAAGAGTCAATAATTAATTATTAATAATATTGCAAAATTAATAATTTAAAAAATTATAATAACAAAATAAAAAAAACAAAAGTTACTGAACCAAAGTTGTAGAGAATTTAATTAGCAACAAAAAATGTTGACAAATTTTTTTTATCAGATAAATAGTTTAAGAGATATATCGTAAAAACCATTTCAACCCCTATTTTCAAGATGGTGGCCGTTCGACAAGGGTGGCGACCCCACAAACTTGGTTTTAGCTTTACACTGACCCCCCCTACACATCAAAAGAATAAAATTGCGTCCTCTAAAAAACGCAAGGTTAGGCCTAAAAAATGTAACATTTCAATGGACTAACAAGGTTCAATCACAGGTGCAATCAAGAAACTTATATACTTACTGCTTAGGTAAGTAACAAAAGTTACAAAATAGTTTAAGATCCTATAAATCTCACCTTTAGGCATGTAAATATAAAAATACAATGATACCTTATATTAGCTAATAAAGACTGATCCCGTTACTGCGACTTTTGGCACATTGGTGCCAACGATGAGATGGGTGTGTCGGAATCAAACCGACTAAAACCACATGATGACTTCCCAAGTGTCCATTGCCGGGCACCCCGGGTGACCCCTGGGTTACCGACGTACTTTCGCCGCCATCGCAGCCTTGCCTACGGGGTCTGGTTTGATCCGGCTTTGGTGAGTTGGCAGGCGTGTGTGGGACACATACGACACGTATCCGTCTTCGCCTGCTACTGTAAGGACGGTAAGTCGGCCGACTGACGTCCTCAGGCCCGATCATGGAGGTCGGTAGTCCTGAGCATAGATAAGCCTGTGGTGGCTTTAGTCGCACCTTCCATGTCTCCATGAGTTCCTAGCGGAGCTGGGACCGTTGGGCCTCGATTTCTCGGGTTCCCGGCCTGAGACAATGCACCAGCGCCTCCTTGCGCCATTGATACAACGATGATTTGAGAAACACCTACTGTGGCCTTTCATGCCACGCATCGGTGCATTATTCCTCGCGCCGTTACGAGGGTGTCGTCAGCGTAGCAAGTCATGCTGACGACCCTCGAGCAACGGACCTGGAATAAAAAGCAGTACATGTGCCATTCCAGACTTTAGTTCTATCTCTGTGCTAAATCTCAACGAGATCTGGTTCACCGTTTCTTCGAGTAAGATTAACAAACATCGATCCTCACATACTTTCATATTTTTTATAATAGTAAGATATATTGTATATAGTAGGTAACCTATATAGTACACATATATAGTAACCTGAACCTAGTTTCATAATAACATCGTGGGAACTGTTCAAATTATAGGTATATCTATGTGTATTTTACAGTAGCTACGTACTTAGACCGCAAACAATTCAATGTATTATAATATTCTGTACAAGTAAGTATCATCCGTGTTACCAATCCTCATCCCAAATAGTATTGACCCAGCAGGAACAAAAATTGAAGAGTGCATTTGTATTTTGTGTGGGATGGGAGGCACTAGCTGTTGGATGTACTTATATCTCCGAACTCTTAATTGGCTACCAATTTACTTCTAAATGCTCTGGATATATATTTTTACCCCTGCTCCATCTTTCTTGTGAGACCATCTCGAGTTCAGACGCACATCAATCCCTTCATACTATCTCTTCTAATTTGACTAACTATTCACTCCTCATAGAATTTACACATAAAACAAAGATGCAAGTAAAATGAATATGTAAATTATTTATTTATGTTAATCACATAAATAAATAATTTACATTTTAAAAATAAAAATGTCTTATTTTTTTTACCTATTACATTATAATTAGATGTACCTGTGAAGGTATATTTTGATTTAAAAAATCTTGTATGTTTATAACTTAAATATTGTTTGCTAACTCCTTAATTACACCCACTCCTGTTTGTGAAAATATTCCAATTCATCCTAAAGTCGTCTGGAAGCAAATGTGTTTATGATATTGTAAATGGGGTATGAATAAAGTGTTATCTATCTATCAATATAAACTATGATTTAAGATAAATATTATTATTAAGGACTACAAGAGCATCCAGTATTATTCCAATAACCTTTGTTTTCTAGGTAGGTATTTATTTCAATCTAATTAGAATATACGCCTTTAGACCCGAAATTCATTAACAAAATCTACTGAATAACTGTCACCTATATATACCTTTTTTTTTTTTTTTTTTTTTTTTTTTTTTTTTTTTTTATCGTGCGGAAATCCCTTCGGATACCCCCCCGCGTGCCAGCGGGGGCGGTTATGTCGGGCTTGAACCGACTAAAACCGCACGCCGTCTCGGGTCTATATACCTACTTGCCATTTAGCGTTTCGTTTAAAAACTTCATATACTCTAGCGTGGGATCGAAGGGACACGGTTTAAATTTTCACACCTTAATTGAAAAACATGTTTAGCTACACAGCGCTTAGAATGACTGTGACACAGGCATAGAGGTTGAGTAAACTGAATTAATTTGCGGACCGCCTACACCCTGTGCACTAATTGATTTACCTTGGAACAAGATACCAACTTCAATTAAAAATCAGTTCCTTTAATTGACAATAACTGGAGTCAATAAAGTGAGTAGAGCTATAAATTAATGATCCATTAGATGAGAATTTTGGTTAACTTTAAAACATTTATGTTTACGACTATCGCAATGATTGGTTTTGTATTTGTGGAATGATTTTAATTTGAAATTTTCGTATTAAGAAATGAAATGAAATACGATATATATTTCTTTTACTATATCATACTAGTTATGCCCCACAATTGGACCCCCTTTTAATATAAAAGTAAACGGGCAATAACATACAAAAAGAATTTTCTGGTCCAAATTCAAGAAGCTGAAGCTTAATAGTTATTTATGCAACTATAATGAGGGGTATTAAAACATGAATGTGGGTTTATCACACGAAGCGAAGCTGAGTGTGATAATAGTATCACATGAGTGTTTTAATACCTAATTATACAGTTGCATACAAGACTTTATCTACACCCATGATAAACTAATAATACATCTTCAGAGAATGATGTACTGCCCTTTGATAATTTCCAATTCATGAAATCTTGGTACGCCTTTTCATACTGTTTTCTAGATTTTTCCGGTAGTAATTTGTTAGAAATGTCCTTTGCTGCATTCGAAATGTCTGGAGGTGTGTTAGCAAAACTTAAATCGCTCATTTTCGTAAGTAAACAAAACAATTTGCAAAAATAATAGCGAAGAAAAATAGCGGGAATTCGAATTCGAACGAATAAGCTTTAATATTTTTTTACGGCGCGCCGCCGCTGTGGTAGTGCAATGCAACGCGCGTGAATGACAGTTCTTTTTTTGAAACTCATATGCAGATTCCACGCATAGAGTGGTAAGAATTTGGCTGTCTGATGAGTAACCCTTTGCGCGGAAGACATTGAAAAAGCGAAAGGAGTGTTATTATGAAATTTCATACAACATTATAACACCCGTTCGGATGATATTATGGTTATTAGGACATTGGATGTATTAATGTTGGCAATAAGCTAACTGTTTCAGAATCTTTTATAGAGGATTTAAAGCATGGGCGTAGATAAAAACAATAATGAAATCATTAACTTTATTATTAGTATACATAACAGCTCAGCCTAGAGGTTTCTGTAAGTAATAGGTTCTATAAGTAGAAAGAAGATTATATTTATTATAATATGTTTTGAACATTTTCCGATAAATAAAACAACTGATATACGACTCCTTCTTGTTTTATGTACTTGCAGGCTCTTCCAGGAAAAAAAATATTGTGACTATAAAACATAAAAACAATAACATTGAAATACAGACATTTCTCTCCAACCATAATACTGTTTTTTAATAACAGGTCAGCTACATTTTGTACATTTTTATTATTTGCGGGCAAATAATAAAAATTCGTCGTGATATCAAGTTGACAAAAAACATTTTTTGTTTGTACCAAATACAACCATATTTCCCTGTAACTGAAATAACCTTTAACTATCATGCCAAATATAGACTAGAGCTGTATATTTTCCTAGTAAACCGAGCTTTGATTTTCGCTGGCTCTCTTTCAAAGTCGGCGTGAAATTAGTCTCGCCACATTCGCTCCAAATTCGAACAAAATAAACTGTGGCAAAACTAGTACGTGAGCAGGGATTGCCACAAAATAGTAGCACATACCCACATTGAAGTCATGTTGATTAATACTGGGCAACCGAATATATATATAATATATAAAAGTATAATTAGTAAAGTGGTAGCAGAGATGTATTAATATAGGCAGGTACTTTTCGTGAACAACATTTTCAGTCCCACTTAACAGAGGGCAAGCCCATTACCGCTAACCGGGAACTTTTTCCTGAATATGTGTGGCTACTAAATTAGTAACAAAACTTAAATAACACGTTACTCAACTAGAGAATCGTAATCGATATCCTATACACAGAAGTCGCAATCGCTACCCCTACGCTACCGAGGCATTATATAATATTAATGCCGCATCCGTTAGTATTATTATAAATTTTCTTCATTCGAACACCAATTCGGGTCGCATCCGGAGCTTTTTTTTTTTTTAATCTTTAGGACATGTCATTTTGACTTCACCTCGCCTGATGGTAAGCTGAAGGTAAAGTCTCATCAAAGAGTCTCATGGTACGTGTATGTAATGGTGACCATCATTACATTCACGTACCATGTTAACAATGGTGGTACTCAGCTTGACGGCCTCATCAGAAGAGGATTGTCGTCGCAGCACCGCATGACACCCACCGGTCCCACTAGTGCTGCGACCACATTCCCCCTGCCCGGCTATGCACTTGCTGACCCCTGAACGCGATCAAACCGAAATTGGATTACTATGGAGGGTTTTTCGCAATCGTGCACGGTGGTACCCACCCGGCCGAATTTTGTGACAAATTTGTGTCATCAAATTTCTACCACCAGTAAGCATGCACTTCGGAGCCCAGAATCCCCTCACCTCCTCATTTATTACTTTATCTTGGCTTTTGCGGGACCGACTACCATCAGACCCCTGCAACCCTAAACCGACTGACTAGTAGGTAAGATCATCTAAGGCACCTGAGATTTGATGGGGCTCCCTATCATAGTGAGTTAATGTAGCCATTAATAAATCTGTATAAAAAATAAAAATGAATCACCGAAATGTAATGTACGCGCATAACAGACTTCCGAACCACTACACCAAATTGGATAATTATTTTTTTGTGTTTGTTGGCGGCCTTCGGAGTGGGAGTCCTTTTGCTCGGCGTCTTGCTCACAGCGATGGTGCGAAGCGCGAGTGCGTTGGCAGCCGCTACCTCCTTCTGCAAGCAAGTAAAGCTCGAGAAGGAGGTGGTGGAGCGGGTCCGATGGAGAGGATCCACCCGCGAGGCGAGGCTACTCAGATGTTGGAGGTCGCTTAACGACCTCCGTCCTCCATGAGCGCAGGCCTGGGGTGACAGGTGGAGCCGCCTGACGCCTTAGCAGAAGCAGTCCGGAGAGACGGGATGTTGTGCGTGGTAAAATCCAATGGTAAGGCCGGTATGTACCGGGGCAAAGCCAGGGCGCGCACCTAGTTGTAAATATATTTACATTTTAATTTTCTTTGATAATCTTTACTATGTATGCGAGCATATTCTCACGGCGCGGCGTTTATACACTGTCGGTAACTAGAAAATCCGAACTCCTGGAAATTTTCTAAAATTACTATCCCCTTATAGTTCGCTCATTACCTTCGTTTGTATAATGGGAGAAGATATTAATTATCAGGACAAAGATGGGTGAATATCGAACGATCAACCCACTAAGATAGTCCTAGTATTATGCAAATTTTTACGTCCACTAAATTTAATCTTCAAGCTTTCGAAACCGTTAAGTCAAAACTAATTCCAATCTCGTTTAGAATTAAGACTTTGGAGCTTTGAAGCCGTGCAAACGAAAAGTCCTAACGAGTAATATTTTACAAAACCTTAGTTAAAACTGCAACTATCCAGCTCATTCCATCCTCTAAAGTGTTATTTGTTAGAATGGAAGGTGTTTTAAGTAAAATAAATTACCTGTTACGAGATCAGAGTTTGTGACCGAGCGGGGATCAGTGCGGGCGAACGTTACGGAAATGAGAAATGAATTGTGGCGAGATCGGGCCGTGTGTCCCTCGCCTTACCGCCTGATGTCGACAAAACTATCGTATTTTACTAAAGTATGAACATTATTTGAACTACCCGGCGCATTTTTAAAAGCATCACAATGTCTGAAATATCTTTTTCATAGTTGATAACTGTTTCCGTCGTTACAAAAAGTTTTTAGTATGATAAATACGTAACTTCGTAATAATTTAATGTAATATATAATATGCCTTTCACATTGCTTGTAATAGTAATATTTATTTTTTAATATCTGGGTGACTGACAATGTTTCGACGTTTTCTATAAATGAAATCTAGCTAGATAGTTTTATGGCCCCGGAAACTCCCTGTCTACTAAATTTCATGAAAATCGTTGGAACCGTACATATATACATATAGTCACCCCTCATTTCGATTAGGGTAGGCAGAGACAACATCTTTCCACTTGCTAAAATCCTGGCATACGTCTTTAGCTTCTTCCACTTTCATAATTGTTTTTACACATGCACACCGGTTACGGATACTTTTGAGCTGGCCTTTCTTATAAAAGTCGCCGATCTGATTGATGAAGATCTCGTACGCCTAGTCTTTTACCGGGTTACCCAGTAACCCTTGCCTCATAAATCTGTTCAGTTAAGCTCCTTTCGTCCATCCTCTCTACGTGTTGGTTTGGAATCGTTATTATACTTTCAATTGATTGAAACAGCATCGCTATAAAAGTATTATAAAGTATTTATCAAATTTTATATGTATTTTATATATCACGATTCTGGGTTTGCGTCCGATTTGAATTACTTATATTATAAAGATTTAGATCGGAAAAAGAGAACATCTAGGACGGGACTTGAATCCGCGACCAGTTCCTTACAGGGGGAATGCTCTGACCAACTGAGCCACCTAGACACGTCCCAGATATTCGAAATTCCGATACATTAATACGTCTTAAGGCGACGTTAGATGTTCTCTTTTTTCGATCTAAATCTTTAGAAAAAAGTAAGCATACAAAATGCTTAAAAAATTAATTGAATTACTTATATAATAGTCTATACTATGGTAACCATAGGTGGGGCTTTGGAGTGCCAACTGCCATGCCACTCTTAAAACAACAATATCACGAAAGAAAAAACATTTGAATTCAGTCGGTAAAATTTCAAGTTGAGAAATACCCTAAAGTCAAGATAAGTTGTGTAAAAACTTAACAAAGTTGGTCGTGGTTTGATGTGGGAATTTGATGTTCAAGTTTGAGCCAAGTTTGTTTAGTAACAAAGAAAGTGAAGGGTGCGATACTTATAGAAAACAAACGAACTGTTTCTTAAATTTTTTATTCAAGTTACCTTAAGATGAAGTGGTAAGTCCAGAAGCGTAAAAGAGGTGTCTTAGAAACAGTTTTTGGGTATCAAACGCTAAAATACATGAAATGATATTCCTACTGTCGTAAAGGTAAAGAAATGCTTTGTATTGTTATACAATTCGAAACACGATTAGAGTGATTTGCCTCGATAGAAAAAAATCGTGAATATCGTAAAAAATCGTAATTTTGTTAGAATTTTACAATTTTACGGCGAATGTAAAGAAAAAGCAAGTGCAAAATTTATATTTTCATAAACCTTACATCAAATCCCATATGGTAGTACAGATGGTTTTCTCTTAAGTAGAAGTTAATTATTTTAATTATATAAAACATATAGTTAGAGCACTCGCGTACGAGCTCAGTCGGCCGCGGGGCCTCGCCGCGAGTAGACACGTACTGCTTCGTCGTGCCCGCTCGCTCGCTAGTGATTGCATTTTGATGTAAAATGGGCCTGGAATGGAAAAAAAAGCCTTAAAGTAAGGAAAATATCCCGTTAGCGGAAAAGAAGGATCACCCAAAACAATCTCAGTGAGTATCAACGAACCACATAATTATATTTATTACTTTCTTAGTGCGAGTAGGAATGCTAAATATAGGTCACCGTACACTTCACCGGGTACCGGTATCGGCATTATCTTGTCTCGATACCATTTTTTCTAAAGATTTAGATCGGAAAAAGAGAACATCTAGGACGGGACTTGAACCCGCGACCAGTCCCTTACAGGGGGAATGCTCTGACCAACTGAGCCACCTAGACACGTCCCTGATATTCAAAATTCTCCGATATATCATATACGTCTTAAGGCGACGTTTACGGTTAAGGCGAAGGAGAATTTCGAATATCTGGGACTTGTCTAGGTGGCTCAGTTGGTCAGAGCATTATTGAACCGATACCATTTATTGTTTTCTTAGTATGAGTATGAGTATGAATGCTAATAAGAGTCACCGTACACTTGACTGGGTATCGGCATTGTCTTGTATCGATACCATTTTTTTTTCTAAGTATGAGTGGGAATGACAAGACCATCTTCACATTATAAGAAAATTAAAGTGACACGTATTAGATCTATTGAAAAAGTTTAATATATATTATATAAAATAATAGTTAGTGATAGTAGATTTTTGCACCAAATATTCCTGGTTCCTGGATCCGCCAGGAACGGTGGGAATCAGGAACAGTGGGAGTCAAGACCAACCCTTCACGAAGGATAGTTCAGAAGATGACGTTTCTAGATTAGAATTCTTGTGTCTTATCGGACATCAGAAAAATATTCTTTTATTGTGCACGGTCTCATACAACCACAAATCTAACTGGATTTCTTGTGTCTGACAAGAAAAAAATCTTATAGTGTGAAAATGGTTTAAGGGTATATACGTGAATCTTTTGTTATGGTGATTTGAATAGGTATTTGGAAATTACTTATGTTTGTTACTGAAAAAAAAATTAGAAGACTTACTGTTTTGCAGATTACGAGCATTGGCTGAGCAAACATATTCTAAAAAATTTAGTTCAGAGACAGCGTAACCATTTATCTAATCATAAATTGCAGTTGTACTCGACAACTGCAATTTATGATTAGATAAATGGTTACGCTGTCTCTGAACTAAATTTTTAACAATGTTTTAATAAACATTATGAAGTAAAGTTTTTTTTTTAAGAAATAATAATAAGTACCTACTTACATTGCAGAACTCAATCATTACTAGACCAAAGTGCACCAACGGAACTGACTCCTGTGTATGCTGACCTATTATCAGCCACTTCTAATACCTTACGTTAAGAAACTCCATTAGAGTGAGTGTCAAAGCTATTTATTTTACAACTTATATTCATTGTTTATATTCATTCGTTGGTGGTTGAACTCCTCCGTAACCACTCGCGCGATCTTGACCAAATTGACTACGGTGCTAGTGTGGACACTGAGGAGTGTTTTGAGGCAAGATGGTTCATGGCCGATGTACCATTGAGGAATAATCACCGAAAAAGGCAGTGGATTAGTGGCAGGAGAATGGTGGACATCGGCTATTTTTTGAAACAAAAGAAATGGAGCATGAATTTACTACGGGAAAAAAGGGTCAAAAATCTACTGCAAATACTTACTATTATTTTATATATATGAAACTTTTTCAATAGATCTAATAAGTGTCACTTTATTTTTACGTTTTAGAAAAAAATTAAATAAAAGCATTAAAATAAATAAATAACTTAGATTTTTTAATCCGTTGTACCTACATTGGTTTGTATGAAATTGAACCCAAAACTTGTGGCAATCAACTGGCTTTCAACGACTTGCGGAAGACAAGAATTTTCCTGAATGCATTCACATTATAAGAAATATCTCATCAGACATTTCTAATCGGACACAACAAATTTTCTTATAGTGTGAAGATGGTCTAATTGATATCATTTCAAAAAAAAGTATTTACATACTTATAATACATATAGAAACGTGTGTTAAAGACCAGAAACAAATATCTGTGGTCCACACAAATATTTGGTCCCAGCGGGAATCGTACCCGTAACCTCCTGCATCGTAAGCTGGCGCTCGCCCGACCATGCTACAGCTTACGTACAAATATACGGTGATCATTTCACTTCTACTCATACTGGTGAACAAATAAATTGGTATTGATACAGAATAATATCGATATTACCGATACCCGGTTAAATGTACGTTGACCCTCAATTTCACGTCAACTCATCATACTGCTGAAAAAAAAATCCTAAAAGATAATACCGATTGCCGGTCAAGTGTACGGTGACCCTTATGGTTCGCGAACATAAAGCGCGGGGGGAAGATGTTTGCCCCGCGCATGCTCCCGCCGTACTTCATACCTCACCCCTTCACAAACGCGATGCGCGTGTTCCCACTTCATCTTAAGACACTTGTTAATATTCTAATAATAGATACCTACTTATATCTAATAATAAATTTACATCCGGACAATGTTTTCAAAGATCAAGTCTGAATTATGGAACTCTTAACCGAAATCCTTAAGAGAGAGAAATCGTAATCGATATGTACAATCAAATTTACAAAAATAAACGGATATCGTATGGTATCACGGGCGGATACCAGCCCAACTCCAGGACAAGGCGCGGTTTTTGCGTGAGGGTGGGTATTCTATTCGATCCACTCCAACTCATTGAAGAACACCAGCAAGCTATTCACGCTGCTAAAAAAATAAACGGGATTGTGATCGTATTAATTCTCGTAAACGTACGTCACACTATAAATAAAATCGGGTTTATGACTTTTAAGGAGCTGCTAAGGGTCTGCAATAAAATTCTGCTTCGCGCTGTTGAGCGTACTGGACTACATTTTTTTATTATCTTGGTTTGATTGACCTTACTTTATTTTCTAGATGACTGCGGTACCAAACGTCGCGTTACTAGAAATTACACCAAGGATTCCAATACTATTGGAGATGGTAAGAGGCATATCTTGAAATTACGTAGCTACAGTAAATAGCGTCTTCTTAGTAGTAAATGCGTATACTTTGTGTCTTAATGGAGTTTAATTGGACTAAGTTTAATCTTCTCCAATCAGACACTCTTGTAGGAGTAGTTTCGATTTTGGACACAAGTTCGTCATGACTATTTAACTTAATTCTTAGGAGTTCAGCGATGTTTGGGATCTACGAATTCGTTTATATAATTAAGTAAGTATAAGTTATCAGTATTAAGTCCGCAGTTTTGGTAACCATAAATAATGGCAATAGGTCAACACAAACTGAATTCTGGAAATTATGCTCTCGATATTAAGTTTGGCAGAGTTATTGGTATTAATTTACGGTTAATGGGTGCCTTAGTTTATTGATAGATCTTTTTAATATGTATAATGTAATAGTATTAACGATAATATAATAGTACCTTTCGAAACTCATTAATGCAAAAATGCTTCAGCTTATCCGTAACAAATGACTGTACTTAACCTGGCTTCGTAGACAGACAACTGGTGAGTCCGTCCAGCGAGTAAGTAAGGCAATTTGTAAACATGCTGTAATTAAGGTGTACCTACTATCAACAAGTAGAGTTTAACTTTTTAATGACATGCGAAGTCATACTTGCGCTGTGGTACAAGTAGTCTAGTATGTCTAGGCAACTCTTACTACCCTGAATGTTGAGGTATTTGTTCATCAAATGGCATCTTCATTCGCAAATGGATATTCTGTTAGTCTTAATATTATAATATTATACCTTTGAAAAGATGTTTATATGGAGCGGGAGTTCAGGTAATCTTGTGACCGTCAGTGGTTGGGGACCGACAAAGCAGATTCCAGAGCCTCCCTATTGATCCGCTTGCCCAAGGTCTAGGCCTCCAAGACAGCACGATTGACACCTCAGAGTATATGTCCCTTTAAAATTGTATACGGGGTTCTCTCCCAGAACTAACGACCCTGTTATGAATATACACAGCTTTTATCAATAACACATCTCCATTATGCGAATAGATTAACAGCAATTAAAAGAACAACTTACCAGATCAAATCTGGGAACACACACAAACTATAACCTCTAAACTGAAGATGATCTTAGATTCACAATACGTACTTCAGACAATAAATTTTCAGAGTAGAGGACTAATGATCTCTTAAATAACAAATAAAAATCGTGTCACTGCGATCACTCTTATATACACAAATAATTCTAGACCTTTTGAGAACAATACCGGTGCATATATTTCCACTGGAATATTCTATAAAAATGACCTAAAGAAAACAATGAATTCGACCGCATAACATACGCACTCTGACGGGGATTTTCTACAGACTGCCACATCGATTACAACCACCGTAGTTGCGACCGTGTCCTACAGATGGCGCTAACCACAATTAATTCTAAATATCAATTAATTCTGTATATTCAGTAATGTAATCGTTACAACCTACTAAATCTATCCTTCGTAAAATCTCTCCGATACAGAATGATCACGATACAAAGGTTTTTACTACGAAAATATAATAATTGTTATGTATCAGATATACCTATGAGCTGTATATTTTGAAAAATCCGTGCGATGAAAATATACTAAATATACAATATCTATGAAGAAAGGAAAATATAATAGATCTTCTTGGAAAGTAGGGTAAGCAATTTGGCTAGAGAAATGCTTAAAGAGAGAAGCTCCCTTGATCTTGATAAGGTTACCTTATTTGGGTTAGCTATTTATTATTACTAATATAATGAAAGAGAAATATATGAAACTTTTCGATAGAAGATCGTCAAAAGTGAAAATAACATAATTCTGTATTACCCAGTAAAACGTAATTACAACACGCTGTATATCATGTAACGTTATTGTTTGCTCTATACCGAGTTATCAACACAGTCGTACAAGCACAGATCGAAGCAAAATTGATGGCCATGATTCGATCTGGGAGCTGGCTTGAATTTTTATTGAATTTGAGCTTTCTGGCATAAGCTCAAACACTACGTTAGCAGAATTAAATTATGGTAGCGCCAATTACACGGCCGTTTTTGAACCGCACGATGGCTGATCGCCAATTTAAGCGCTTATAAGGCCAGTTTCAGTTATAACACGATTTCAGTGCTCTTTATGTGCATGAATCATTTGAACGAACTATCATTGGTATAATTCATGTACCTTTATGAGTCGTAATTCTTCATAAAAGTTCGTTTCGTTTTCTTATAAACACGTTTATGAGTAAGTGAGCAAGTACTAGAATTATACTTATCACGGTTAGTTTCACATTGGTTTAAAATCGCATGGGATTTGAACTTTTAATCACTCATCTGGTCGGGAATAGTGCAAATCGGTGAATCGATTGTATATATTTGTACAAATATTTAGTTTTTTTGTGATTTTTCATTCATCATAACAGCGTTGTGTCTAGATTGCATTCGAGGCTCTCACCTCGGAGCTCGGAGTACGCCTGGTGTAGGTAGCAGCATATTTAAGGTTTTCGGACTTTTTCCCTTACTTGTTCTATAAGTCCTTCATCATCATCATCATCATCATATCATCATATCACTACTGAACATAGGCCTCCCCCTATAAGACCTTGCTTACTGTTAAATATCGTGATTCTAGTTCAACGGGAGTACCCTTTTTTTTTACGATAAAAAAAAAAAAAAATGTACGCACTTTATAAACGCATATACATAAAATTAAAAATTAAACTTATTAACTGTATCATAAAACTCATTATAGTACCGTTATCTTTTTTTATTCATTAAACTAGTCTAAGGTTTTAGGCTGAATATGAAAAAAAGGCGCGCGCATGCGCAGTTCGAACTGTGAAAAAAATGGCGGCCTTGTAACCTACCTACTTTGTTTAATTTCAATTTTGTCCTATGAGTGAAGATAAAGTAGTGTATGAAACTGCATTTAACTTAGGTATTAAAACACAGGGGTGTGTGTTGGGTAACCTCCTCGAGTGTCGCTCCGATTCCGATCCCGCTGCAGTCCGGGGGGAACGGAATCGGAGCGACCGGTACACCCTGGGCGGCGGTCAATGGCTTCCCCTTCACCCCTTCATAGGGTTGGCATTGATCGTCGGCCAATACCCAACGTGGCGGGAACACATCGCTCTCCGTACTCCTCTGCTTTCAGAGGAGACAGGATGAGCGATGCTGTTAGTGGTGAGATGGCCCAGGGTCAGCCGGGGTGCGAGGGATATGCTCTATGGGTAACCTTACACCCCGGCGTTTGAAGACCCGAGACGGCGTGTGGTTTTAGTCGGTGCAAGCCTGACATAACCGCCCCCGCTGGCCGGCGGGGGGGTATCCGAAGGGATTTCCGCACGATAAAAAAAAAAAAAAAAAAAAAGGTATTAAAACACAGCGGACTGCCCGGCGTGGGAGGCGCCGAGGCGTGACCTCGTGGCAGCTATATCCTCTCGCTCGGCAGCATGATTGCGCCAAAGGTGCGGAACACGAGCGCGTGGGCCGCCGCCACCTCCTTCTGCGAGCATGTGATGCTCGCGAAGGAGATGGCGGAGCGCCCCCTTGCCCCCCGCAACTTGCTCGCCGCGCGTCGCAGGCGACTCAGGCACCGGAGGTCGCTTAACGACCTCCGTCCTCCATGAGCGCAGGCCTGGGGGTGGCGGGTGAGGCCACCTGTCACCCCAGCAGAAGCAGGCCGGGACGGTGGGGCGACTAGCGCCCCTCCCCCAAACCGGGGCAAGACGGGGACACCGTGGTTCCCAAACCCGAGGGGGCCATCTCGAAACCGGAGATGGCCCAGGGTCAGTTGGGGTGCGAGGGATATGCTCTATGGGCAACCTTACACCCCGGCGTCTGTAGACCCGAGACGGCGTGCGGTTTTAGTCGGTTCAAGCCCGACATAACCGCCCCCGCTGGCACGCGGGGGGTATCCGAAGGGATTTCCGCACGATAAAAAAAAAAAAGGTATTAAAACACTCGAGTCAACCTATTACCGCATTCGGCTTCGCCTCATGCGATAAACAGACTCGTGTTTTAATACCCCTTCTTATATGACAGTTGCATAATAGTTATTTATGCAACTGCGGTATAATGAGGGGTATTAAAACATGAATGTGGGTTCGCTTCGCTTCGTGTGATAATAGTATCACATGAGTGTTTTAATACCTAATTATACAGTTGCATACAAGACTTTATCTACATCCATGATAAACTAATAATACATCTTCAGAGAATGATGTACTGCCCTTTGATATTTTCCAATTCATGAAATCTTGGTACGCCTTTTCATACTGTTTTCTAGATTTTTCCGGTAGTAATTTGTTAGAAATGTCCTTTGCTGCATTCGAAATGTCTGGAGGTGTGTTATCAAAACTTAAATCGCTCATTTTCGTAGGTAAACAAAACAATTTGCAAAAATATTAATATTAATGTTCGCAATAAGCTAACTGTTTCAGAATCTTTTATAGAGGATTTAAAGCATCGGTGTAGATAAACTACTATTACTTTATGATGTAAATGAATAATACATACTGTTAACTAACCTCAAATTCTACAAACGTACTCAGAGTAAAATGTGTACTAACTAACTTCAGGGTGTCTGTTTTTTAGCTTACTTCATGTTGTCGGTTTTTTGTAACGGTGTGCGCGCGCATCGTAAAATAATTACTGTCATTTTCCCTAACGTGCCAAAAGAAGTATTACTTTAAAAACTTTTTAAAAATAAGCTTTTAGTATGTTTTTAAAGATAGAAGATAAAGATAAAGAACTAAAATTTTAAATTAAACGAGCCGAAGCTTAATGGGGTTGCGTCATTTCGTTACAGAGTTCCTATGGCCACCTTCCAGCTCCGTCATTAGATCAGCACCATGTCATCAGAATATTGCATTGTCACGCGATTTACAAATTTCAGCTCAAGCAGTAACCGGGAAGTAGATCAAATTTAATTTGCAAGATTTGATCACAAACATCGGTACAGGTGAAGCTAAATAAGAGCTTATAAAGAAGACAATACTGCATTATATTACAGGTTCGGCTCGCTATGAATATGAATAAATAATAATAAATTTTCTACGACATTCTACACAGCGCTTTTTAGACCCAAAGTAAGCATAGTTTAACTAGTTTGTGTTATGGGTTCTAGAATGCTGATAATAATACTTTTTTTTTGTAAATACATACCATAGAAACACCCAGACTAATGCAAATAGATATATTCATGCATACAAATATTTGCACTGAGCGGGAATTGAATCCGTGCCCCATGTCGTCGCAGTCGAATGCACTACCGCTACGCCACAGAGGCCGTCGAATAGTCATTCACTTCATTTTAACCACGACAAACTATATTTTCTAATAAAATAATGAAAAAAAAACAAGAATTCCTTACCAAATTATTCTAGCTTTTAGATCGTAAGTTTTGAAAACACTGGGTCAGTCGGGGTGCGAGGGATATGCTCTATGGGCAACCTTATACCCCGGCGTCTGTAGACCCGAGACGGCGTGCGGTTTTAGTCGTTTCAAGCCCGACATAACCGCCCCCCGCTGGCTGGCGGGGGGGTATCCGCACGAAAAAGGGTACCAACTAATTTTTAGATGCTTCATTACACTTCAAGCTCTCATTAAATATTCTACGAAGTTATTACCTTCATTAAAATATCTAAAGAAATCAGAAATGTAAAGAACTCGGTTTCTTTTAGTAAAATTATCTCAGTTTACTCCATAATCTTTGATGTGGTGAAGCCGAAGCAAGTTTTTTTAGGCGACCCATTCTGCAAAACTCAGTCTTATCGATAAGACGAGATTCCTTCCTGTGAATAACTCGTTCCATTGATATAAAAGCAAAACTAGAAAATATATAGCTTATGAAACAATGAGACATAAATCTAAAACTGCATTGTGCTTACCTACATAAGTATATGTTATACCACAGATTACATAATATTATTCTAATAGTTATACGTAACTATGTAGGTAGATGTAGGTTACTCGTGTTGGAGAGAGGCAGAATTTAAATAAGAGTCACTGTTTTGGTGAACGCATCTCGTAGAAATTGCATTCCGTTGTACAAGTACCTACACTACTAAAGAATATTCACGAGAGGTGTAGGTATATGTTCCTATTAGTGTGTTTAATATCTTTGAATTCTTAGTGCGACAAAGACATTATAATTACGATATGGAATACCTGTGTAAAATTTGTGCATGTGGACAATTAATATATAGAGAGAGAAGAGAGAGAAAAGAAAAAAATGGTTGATAGCCTATGAACGCTTGCAACATCAAATATATCATTTGAGCGTTGCGTTATGAATGAGGAAAGTGGAGATACAAAGGGAAGTACCAGAAAAGGAAAAAAGGAAACGAACTGAATAAAAACCTTAGGCAGTTCCACCAATAACCGCCTACTACTTGACGTCGAATAAAGTCCAGTATTTTTTATGTGGTGCACAAAGGGAAAAAAACAGAGACTTTAAGATAAATATTTTACTTCGTATGTATAATATAGGAAGAAGCTAGCTTTGGCGACTGTACGGTGGAGAGAGGGACTGAGGGAGAGAGACACTGACAGACTAGGGAGGGAGGGGGAAGGTAGGTACGGAGGAATGGGGGAAGATAGGGAGAGAGGAAGGTAGTTAGGAAGGTAGGGAGGGAGGGAGATACTAATGAGGAAGGTAGGGAAGGAGGGATGATGACGATTAAAAAATATACACCTAATTGTTCAAGTTGTCACTTCTGATGGTACTCCTGGAGTGCCACACACTTCTTTTTTTTAACATTTCATATTTACAACAGCACAAATAAATAAACTACTACATAAATTGAAATAACAATATTTTTGAAGTTAACAGTTAAAACCACAGTAGAATTTTATTATTATATCAATGAGATACATTTTTAATGTTTAAAAATGTGCATGACTGTGAGTATAAGAGTGAGTGTGCGAACGCGCACATGTATGTTCAGAGCATATGTACATACGTAACGTGGGTATCTGTATCGAGGGTATATTTGTGTGTGTGAATGTGTGAATGAGCGTACTTGTATTTGTGTGTGCATGTGCATGCATGTAAGCATTTGTTTTAGGTTAGATAAGACTCTGTAAAGTTATTCTGTTTCTGCATAATTTCGTGTTTGAGCCAATCACAAATCTTATCGTTCCTTTTTTCAAGGGCAATGGATAAACATTGTTACAATCACTGGACAACAACCACACCATGTTGCGATATGGTAATGAAGTAGACTTTGAAATAGGGTGTAATAAACACCTTTGTTTAAGTAATAAACACCCGAAACATCAGAATTTTGAATCTTCCTGAATATTGGCATTAGTTTTCTAACGCGACCTGTTAAGTGATTAATATATGACGACAAATTTGAAGAATCTGGCGTCAACCCAGAGCAGTCACACCAGATATCTCGAAAGCCGCACGTATGAGCTGTGACTTGGTGGTGGTTGCGTATTTGCACAGAGAGAAAAGGTAATGTACATGGTTTTAACTACATTCAATGTTAGAAGATTACCTCTCCTAGAGCAATCTCTGTACGTTTTTCGATTTCATCCCAATCCTTTCCATGCGCAATCAAAGCAGTATCATTGGCATAGGTGAAAATATCGCAGTTTTTTAACGATTTGTGCACAAACTGTTGACATCCACCAGAAAAAGGGTAGGCCCCAGAACGCTACCTTGTAGAACTCCAAATGATAGCAATGTGTATTCGCTCATGTTGTCACTCATCCCAACACACTACAATTGGTTTGGACTTCACGAATATCAATTAATTCAAAAATCGAACTGATTATACAACGGTGTTCAACTGTCTAATGAAATTGAAAAATTACTAGAGAGCTACGGCATTATACGCCCAATTTAATCTATTACGAAGTTGATGCTCAAACTACGTGTTGAGTTTTGATTGAATGCGAGTAATAAAATCGAATGGAAGCATTACGAACAATTTTATCCACGTGCACCTAGCTGGAGCTTTTCCTATATCGTTAATCAAATCATGTTCAATGATCCGTTGAGCTCTGAGGGGGTTTGAGGTACAAACAGTATGAAGTTTCCATCACCAGTCGTTAATAATTTTCTAAACAATATTTATTGTTTTAGAAACAATGAGTTGCTAACACAAACAGTTTGTCAGGAATCTACGCTGTCTGTTTTGGTTTGACCCGTAATCTTTCAGTTTTGATTGATTTGACTTCATATTTCCCCAAACTATAAGTGACTGAAACAATATAAATTTCTCTCAAACATACGGTATCTAGATGGGTATTACTTACATTCCATCGTTGTGATATAATATATTTTATATGTAGATGATTGGGGAATCCATGCTATCTTTAAATTTAAATTACAGTAATCTGATCATTATGTAGACCATTGTTAATATTATGAAGAATAGTACTTGTTATGAAATTTTATTTCTAGAAATGTAAGAAAATTGATGTTAGCTAAAAAAGCTGTACAAAACGCACCAATGTTGAAATAATTCATAGATTTCAAATCAAAGTACTTTGAAGTATAGTAAACGCTCCCTGGCATATTAGAAATGAGGATATCCGTTGGGACTTATTAATGGACCTTATTGCTAAGGTTATAAAAAATATGTGAAAGCACTAGAACAGAGACTTCTTCAACACAACCAAACCATACAGAGACTCGCGAAGTTAAGGACAAAATCTATCCCTCGCCAGTCAATTCGCTGGTCTTTCTCCCAATAGATGAGGCTGAGATTGAATCCCACATCCTACAGCTGCGTAATAATTGTGCTGTTGGCTACCATCCCAGCCATACCATCCTTAATACTAAAACAGTGTCGAGCTACTTTGATACCACCTTTAACGTACATATTCAACCTTTGTCTGCAAAGTGGAGTGTTCCCGGATGGCCTTAAGAAGGCAATTGTCCACCCAATCCACAAGAGCGGGGACAGAAACCGTGTCAATAATTATAGGCCAATCTCTATATTGCCCTCATTGTCCAAGATTCTAGAAAAAGTCGTAAATAAGCAGTTGAGAGCTTCCCTAGACAAATATAACATCATAGCCAGTAATCAATATGGATTTAAATCAGGTGTCTCCGCTGAGGATGCAGTTTTGGGTTTGACGGATTATGTGGCTAGGAGCTTGGATAAAGGAAATAAATGCTTGGGTATTTTCTAGGATCTCTCAAAAGCGTTTGACACGGTTTCTGTTCGCAAGCTCATCTACAAGTTGGAACGTCTCGGCGTACGAGGTATTACGCTGGACTTATTCAGGGATTACCTGAACAACCGTACCCAATGCGTTAAGATTGAGAGTCATCTTAGTCTTGAGCAACTCATGACCTATGGGATACCACAGGGCAGCATCCTAGGTCCTACGTTATTCCAAATATATGTATATGATCTCTGTAGGTTACCACTCTCAAATAGCGAGATCTATGCCTATGCTGACGACACTGCTATTCTTGTTAGCGGACCTACTTGGGAAAATATCAAAGGAAAGGCAGAATCAGCTTTAAGGGTTGTCATGACATATATGATTTTAGATTGATATGGTCATTTACATTAAAATTAGAATTATAAACGGGATATTTACCATGTTTAGTATCTTTTTCGAGATTTTTGACGTAAAGGTGGTAGTTCGAGAAGATGGTTCCCTGGGTCACACAGTGTACAGGAAGCCCACTCACACTGACCGATACCTGCACGCCAGCTCGCATCACCATCCCCGTCAACTGAACTCTGTAGTGACGTCACTTACCGACCGTGCATATAGTCTATGCGACGAGGAACATTTAAATGCTGAAATTGTACACCTAAGGGGCGTTCTACAGAGAAATGGTTACAAGAAGCGTATCATGCCACCTAGATACACACCAGCACCTAAACGCCTGGACTATAAGGTTGAACGACAACCCGCGTACTTACCATACGTGAAAGGAGTGACAGATAAGGTCGCTAATATTTTAAAGAAGTTCTCAGTAAAAATTATCTTCACTCCTTTTAAGAAACTGTCTCAATACCTACGCACACCCAAAGACAGTTTTCCCTTAGAACATCCAGGTGTTTATAAAGTTGACTGCAGCTGTGGGAGCTCCTATATAGGCCAGACCAAACGTACTGTCTCAAGCCGGATCAAGGAGCACATCAGGGCGGTCAAAAATAACGAGCCACAGAAATCAGCTATCGCTCAACATCTTTTGGAGGAGGGGACGAATCACTGGATTGAGTTACATAACCCTCAGATTCTCTCGACAGAACGCCACTACATACCCAGAATGGTGAAAGAAGTAATTGAAATTAAAAAGTACAAGAACTTCAACCGGGAGGATGGGTTTCAACTGTCGAGTGTCAAGGCCCAAACAAACTGCAATTCCAAAAACCGCGCGAGCCGATACTGTGAGTGTTGTGTGTCGTGAACGTGATCGAGTGCGTAGTGAGAACGCGAACAGTGGTAGTTGTGACGCGCGTCAGAAACGAGTGAGGAAGAGGGTAGACCGATACGGTTTGCCGAGTAACAACTAGCTTGCAGAACTTTAGTACATCCGTGATCATGGTACTTGTAACAGTGCCGAAATATCGGATTCTCGAAAAAGATACTAAACATGGTAAATATCCCGTTTATAATTCTAATTTTAATTGTCATGACATGGCTGAATTGTAACTTGTTGACCCTAAATCTATCCAAAACTGTATACATTCCTTTCGGTTTAAGACATATAGCAAAACCATCAAATAGTTTCACCCTAATGGCTCACTCGTGCTCTATTCCATCAACACCATGCTCTTGTCTCCCACTAACTAGAGTGGAGGTGGTGAAATATCTAGGAGTGCAATTGGATGATGGACTAAATTGGGACGAACAAATCCATACAGTAACGCAGAGAACCATGCGTCTCATTCGCACGTTCAAGGCACTACGCGAGTCAGCTAATCTTGATACCCTGAGGATGGTATATTATGCCCTGTATCAATCAATAATAGAATATTGTATTGTAGCATGGGGTGGTGCTTACAAAACTTCTTTCCTGAGAGTCGAGAAAGCACAAAGATCAATACTCAAGGTTATGATGAGGAAGCCATATAGGTACCCAACGCACAAGCTTTACGCAGATTGCAGAGTTCTTACGGTTCGGCAACTGTTTGTGCTGCAATGTACGCTGAAGAGGCATAGATGTAGCCCCCCACAAAATAATAATAAAAGAAGAATACCACCTTTGGGTATTCAACACAGGACTTATTTTGCAGAACACCACTACTATGTGTTAAGTTTGCACATCTACAAAAAAATTCACAAAGAACTCAAGATAATTCACTTAAATAAACACACAGTTAAGTTCAAAGTGACAGAATGGTTACTAAGTCAAGACTACTTCAGCACAGAGTCCTTACTTACTTCCATCACATAAAATTAAACAAGATTAACTAGTTCGTACAAAACTCCCTCACATTAATAATCAAATATTATGTATTGCCAAAAACCTATACATCTACCCACGCACGTATATACACACACTCACCACACACCCTCACACCCACCAATACACCCTCAGTCACGCACTCACACACACATATTACGTCCTTGACTTAATTAATGGTCAGTACAATGCCAAGATCAGCCAACACCTGTCATCGTTCCTAATATAAATGCCTGGATGAAAACTGTCTCTTAAGGTACAGGGCTATCCCTAGTTTAAGAGGCAGAGTTTCTAATGTATCGAGCATAGTATGTTGCAATGTCCTAAACATTTTATAAAATTCATGCAATGATGTATATTAATTGTATGGTTGTGTAATCTTTTTTGCAATAAACATTAGTATTATTAGACATGTGAATGTCGAGGCTATCCAGCTCCTTGATACCACGGACATAGTAAAGAGACTAAAAAGGACTATGCCTTTTAAGTTAGTTTAGTGTAATTAGTGTTACGTAGTGCAGTGAGTGCTACCCTTGAAGAACACAAGTACAAAGGATCTTTCCATTATAATAGAGACTATAAGAAAAGTGCCGATGGACAAATTCATTATACTGCAAGTTTTTAGCCTATAAGTTAAATTTAGTTTAAATTCCTTATTAGCCTTAAAGCTAGATTGTAATTGTTATATAATAACCATTCGGTTAGATCATATGGAAAAAAAGTTTAGTACAAGTATGATTTAAACCAACTCTTAAACCTTATATGTTTCAAATATTATTTATATTCTAACCAAATACGCCTTTCTATAGGTATTCTTTTCTCTATCACACCAGAATTGAATATCTGCAATTTTTCAGTAAATATGCAGCATACTACCTCAAACGCTCGCAGTGAGGAATCGGCAAATGCCAAGCCCCGAGAGCGTTGCCTTTTCGAATAGTTGCAGAGCCTATGTACCCCACCATCCCTACATCCAACCGCAACCTTCTAGTTGACAATGTTAGTCTTGCGCCGATATTCAGACTATGTGAATTATCCTTTAACCACTACTATGAAGCATAAATTTATTGACACCACCTCTATGAGAGGAATTCAATGGAATGTGCTGAAGACAAGCGAAACTATTCTCAATGTTAACGTTATGCACTGTGTATAACATGAGTTTGTGTATCCATTTAAACATACTTCTATACGGACTGTAAATATTTTCTGCCTATTTAAAAGGAAAATATAAATCACCAAAGGTTTAATGGAAAAACAATCGACCAAGTAAAAAGTCATCTAAACTGTGATTAAATGGTGTAAAAGAAAAGCAAAGTGCCAAACAAATCCTTATTAGAAACAAAGCTTTCGAGTTCAAAACGGTTTTTTTAAAGAGAGAAGGGTTCGGCCGCGGGCAAATTTAACATCAAATTTTACCAAAAAATCCTTACCACTTAGCGGTGAAGGCGTAGTCCCTAGTTAATGCACTGTACAAGGTACATTAGTATTCCGTCTATTGTCTTCCTTTTCTTGAAAGTACAGATGCTGTTGGCCTGTTTTGGCCTTTATAACATCACCGGGCTTAAGCAGACGAGCACTTAAGACGCTGAAGCTGTAAAAAGCAAGAGGCTAATAAGATGTCTAATGGTACGATGTAAACGAAAGAATTTTTCACTATTATAAATGTGAAATACTTTGTCTTTTTATGATTTGTTACAGATTTGGCTTAATACTCAATTAGCCAAATCTGTGCTTTGCTTAGGATTTGTCTTTTGATTTTTTTATCTTCTTGTATTAAAATCGCATGCTATTTTGTACACGCTAATCTCTGTAACCACCTAAGTTATTGATATGAAATTTTATAAATGAATATAATTAAAATTACAGCTCGAAATACAGAATAGTTTTGAAACTGATAGAGTAGCACTTTGTCAAGATATAAAACCAATTAATATTTATATTAAACCAATTAATATTGGTGTTTTTTCAACCAATTAATATTGGTTAAAAATAAATTCAACCAATATTAATTCTTAAGTTATCTACATCTCCCCCTACCCTTAATATTGACATTTCAAAGCTGTCAGTAAAGTGAAAGTAAAGTATTTGTTTTTTCAGTACTGTTCGATTAATTCAAGTGATTATGATTATTATAAGAACGGAATAGACTTTTCTCATTGCTTACATTTTTACTTCCATTTTTGTTTGTTTGTTGTAACTAGTAATAATTAAATAATAAAAAAAATCCGCATGAGTGGATAGGCGAGCGCCATTACATTTTAAGTTTAAGCCCTCTACACTAAAAGCTTTTGTTGCGCCTCCTATCCACATATTACCATGCATAATATAGGGCTGTGAATTCACAAAATTAGTTGTTTTTTTATATCTTTGGTGATATATTTACGCATAAATTCTATCACACAATGTGGATTTGATGAAATAATGAGGAGACGAAACAATAAGTTCCTTTTTGACCACTATGGGGTGATCTTCGGTGTTACAAGTAAATTGGATACAGAATTGTTCAAATAATTCATACAAAACGATGAATGAACATAATGCGCTTTTTACTTCGGGCCACCAACCAGGTAGACACCGAAGTCTTAAAATCACGCAAAAAAAATCAAAATCTTACACCCACTTTTTATCACTTTTCTCGACGTTTCACATGATTCCAAGTCTAATTAAGCAAAAAAAAATTTTGTGTCGGTCTGTCTGTTGGTCTGGATGTCTGTTTACGCAATAACTCAAGAACTACTTATCCGATTTAAAAAATTCTTTCGCCAATCATCTTGTTTGGTTATTGGGAAAAACTGATTAGATTTTGGGGTTTGTACGTTCAAGGTTTCGGGTAGCTACCATACAAATTGTCCCTAAAAATATTTTTTTTTGTGTTTTTGACGTCGAAGACGTTTGATTTGATTTCATTTTCTTCATATTTATTGCTCAATATATAAAGACGCGTCGAATAATATGCATAAAGCCTAAGGTCTGTTCACAAGTAAAAAAAAAGTATAAAAATACTGCAACAAAAATATCTAAGTTTGGTCCGAAGTTTGACAATCGCTGTGTGATTTCCGCCCCACTACATTTTAATTCCTTCGTTTTTATTCAGTGGCAGCAAAACGTTAATTTACAATGAAAAGCCATTGCATTAAGTGTATCGCGTTTATGCAGTGTCATAAATATCGTCACTTACGGCCTATAATAGCACCTATACAAACTTTTATTGAATTCGCTCAATATATTTTGGCATTGGCGCAAATACGATGGTTGTTGAATTAAATAATGAAATGGCAATTCCCCACAGGTTTTAAACGGGTGAATGGCAAAGAGCCAACAGTTGTGTTCCACTTCTCTACACATCTACATCTAACAGAAATATTTTTAATCAGCACCAGATGTCTGATAGTGATTGAGTTTCTAATCATTATTATATATTTTGTATTGGTCTCCAATATGTTTAACACATTTTATAGTTCAGTTTCATTAATGTAGATAAAAAAAAAAAACTTTGCTTTATAAAAATATAGGTGAACATGGAAACCCCCAAGTTTTATACAGCCACCTGCAAGGTGCTGAACACTAACAAACTTACAAGCGATCTTCACGGAAAAATAAATCTAAAAATAAATTTTTAGTTAAATAATAATAATAAGTTTTAGTTTTCAGTTCCTCCGTGATCATGGCGCTTGCAACAGTGCCGAAATATCGGACATTCTTAGAAACACATGGTAAATATCCCGTTAACTCTAATACTTAAAAATAAATTGAAATCCTCAAAGGACAAATCTAACATTTTTTCAATTTTTGTTTATTATTTTATGTAAAGTTTTAGAGCTAAGGTGCTCGGCAACTTAGAATGTGTTAAGCTAATACTAATGGTGATTGTACATGCAGAAACACCCACCTCACCAGCCTTACCGCCTACGAACAAACGAAATGTTATGTGCATAAAATTGTTAAGTGCCAGGTTTTTACTATTTCACTGTTTTGACATTGCACTCAGATTAAGTATCAGATGTGAAGAAGAAATCTTATAACCACCACAGATGTCCAAGTTCTTTGACTTTTCAGATGGTATGGTTTTACTGGTGGTAGAAATTTGATGAAACAAATTTGTCACAAAATTCGGCCGGGTAGGTACCACCGTGCACGATTGCGAAAAAAAAAAGCATAGTAATCCAATTTCGGTTTGATTGCGTTCAGGGGTCAGCAAGTGCATAGCCGGGCAGGGGGATTGTGGTCGCAGGACTAGTGGGACCGGTGGGTGTCACGCGGTGCTGCGACGCCAATCCTCTTCTGATGAGGCCGTCAAGCTGAGTGCCACCATTGTTAACATGGTACGTGTATGTAATGGTGACCCTCTTTCCTGAGACTTTATCTTCAACTTACCATCAGGCGAGGTGAAGTCAAATTGACGTATCCTAAATTTAATTTTAAAAAAATGGAATTGTTTTACTAAAACTGTAGCAGAAGAGGAATACCTCTCGAAGTTAGGGAAAAATTAATCAAATTATTAAAAGGACTTGTAGGAGAGGGAATCCCAGTCTCTAAGATGTAAGCTTCGATTGCAACCGGGATAAGTGCTCCAATAAAGTAAAAGAAAATGTAAAATGTTAAACAACGACAATAAACTATATGAGTCGCATGTTATCAAACCTGAAAATAAAAAGATGCTGTACAATATACTGCGACGGTAAACCTTAAAAGTACATTCGTGTGCGGTCGATCACGGGCGACTGACGAGTCTGATGACATGCGCGGCTGATGCGACAATAGTATGAGAACGTTTGGCTGATGACAGACATCTACCGTCGCACGCGTCTGTCGTAGACTTGGAAAATGGCGCCATACATTCTCATTCTCTGACTATTGCCGCGCGCGTCAGTCGCACGCGGTCGGATACGATTCATGGAATTGTACCTTTAGAAACAAGGCAATGATTACCGTAAAATATAATAAAGTATATTGAAAAAGTATTACTTATATTTTTTATGTACAAACAAACAAATACCAAGCTTAATCATTCCTAGAACACACTCATAACACAAGAAGTGCCGAAGCCAACGCTATCCATATGCAAACTGTGATAGTTGTACAAAGTCTTCTACAGCTTGATAAACTCGAACGAGACTTCCTGTTTGCTCTACCTCAATTACGTATCGCGATGGCAGTATTTTTATTAGTCAGTTGAGAAAAATGCTGCTCTAAAATTCCACATCGCTCCGTATCAGTCGAATCCGACATGAATAAAGTTAGCGTCGGCCTTACGTTACTAATATTCTTGTTAAACCCGCCAACCAAGATAATGCTCGTATTAGGAGCAGGTTCACTTCGGCATCATATTGGGTTTGGTTCGATCCTACAACCTCTCGTTTGTAAAACTGACATGTGGAGGTTTTCGTTGAATATTGTAGCTTTTGTTGGAATCTCGCCAATACACTTTTTTTGTACTTTTGTTTCTTCTTCACCGAAAATTAAGCTCGCAGGAATATACTGTTAGCAAACAAAAGCATCTATTAACTTGTTTTCAAATTGCTCAGTTCATTACGTTCTAAGGATACAAAAAAAATCGAAAGAGAATCGAACTCGCGCACTGAGGGTTCCGTACAGTTTCGTACAAAATTGGATTGAGAGAGTAAAGTGGCGTCACTAATATAGCTCGCAGAATGTATCCTATCGCTATCAGATATATTATATCTTCTTCATGTAAATGATTTCTGAGATGCAATAGTGTACCTTTTTTTTTCATGCGGAAATCTCCTCGGATACTACCGCCGGCCCGCGGGGGAGGTTATGTCGGGCTCGAACCGACTAAAACCACACGGTGTCTCAGGTCTTCAGACGCCGGGGTGTACGGTGGCCCAAAATGCATTCCCCTCGCACCCCGACTGACCCTGGCCATCTCCGGCTTCGAGATGGCCTCCTGGGGTTTGGGAACCACGGTGTCCCCGTCTTGCCCCCGGATCGAGGGTGGCGCGTAATGCGCTGCCGCCCCAGCCTGCAGCTTCTGCTAGGATGACAGGCGGCTCCACCTGTCGCCCCCAGGCCTGCGCTCATGGAGGACGAAGGTCGTTGAGTGACCTCCAACGTCTGAGTCGCCCCTGCGCCTCGCGTACTCTGCGAATCGGGAGAGACCTGAGTCTGTCCTGGACCTGCTCGGCCGCCTCCTTCTCGAGCATTACTTATTCGTAGAAGGAGGCAGCGGCAGCGGCCGTGAGCAGGATACCGGTAGAGGCTTCCGTGTCGCCTCTCTAGCCAGTCCTCAATGATGGAGATGCAATACTGTACCTATATACAAAAAGGTATTACATTAGTTTAACATTATACTCGTATCTAAAAAATCCTTCAAAATATATTCTAAATGCATGCTCCCATCCATTAAAGCCAAACAAACAGCTTGGCAACTGTACACAACACAGTACCCTGCACCATTTATTAAACGTCATAAATCGCTTCTGCGGGTATACTCGGTTTCAATTAACGTTACAAATTATTGAGTTTACTGATAGGTATTAGCTTTAGTAACTATAGTTGGTGTCAAATATTCTTACCAAGGTTTCATTACTAACATAGAAGAGAGGAGCGAAACCGTTTGGTAATTGTCTCCGCGTGGTGAATCCTACGAGTTGTTATCATATTATTGAAATTGGTTTTCAATACACATTGAAATAAAAGTAATTTTAATAGATATACATATATTTTTGTATCTACACTATTTCCCGACGTTTTGGGTACTTTTCAGCAAATAAAACACTCATGACTCATCTACACCTACTTACCTACGTTTGATATTCAAAAAAGGAATTAGCCCGGTACTGGTTGCATCTGAAGCTTGCACTTTGTCCGGGGTCCGATCTCCTACTCCTAATCTTTAAAAAATTCTTTCGCCAATCATCTTGTTTGGTTATTGGGAAAAACTGATTAGATTTTGGGGTTTGTACGTTCAAGGTTTCGGGTAGCTACCATACAAATTGTCCCTAAAAATATTTTTTTTTGTGTTTTTGACGTCGAAGACGTTTGATTTGATTTCATTTTCTTCATATTTATTGCTCAATATATAAAGACGCGTCGAATAATATGCATAAAGCCTAAGGTCTGTTCACAAGTAAAAAAAAAGTATAAAAATACTGCAACAAAAATATCTAAGTTTGGTCCGAAGTTTGACAATCGCTGTGTGATTTCCGCCCCACTACATTTTAATTCCTTCGTTTTTATTCAGTGGCAGCAAAACGTTAATTTACAATGAAAAGCCATTGCATTAAGTGTATCGCGTTTATGCAGTGTCATAAATATCGTCACTTACGGCCTATAATAGCACCTATACAAACTTTTATTGAATTCGCTCAATATATTTTGGCATTGGCGCAAATACGATGGTTGTTGAATTAAATAATGAAATGGCAATTCCCCACAGGTTTTAAACGGGTGAATGGCAAAGAGCCAACAGTTGTGTTCCACTTCTCTACACATCTACATCTAACAGAAATATTTTTAATCAGCACCAGATGTCTGATAGTGATTGAGTTTCTAATCATTATTATATATTTTGTATTGGTCTCCAATATGTTTAACACATTTTATAGTTCAGTTTCATTAATGTAGATAAAAAAAAAAAACTTTGCTTTATAAAAATATAGGTGAACATGGAAACCCCCAAGTTTTATACAGCCACCTGCAAGGTGCTGAACACTAACAAACTTACAAGCGATCTTCACGGAAAAATAAATCTAAAAATAAATTTTTAGTTAAATAATAATAATAAGTTTTAGTTTTCAGTTCCTCCGTGATCATGGCGCTTGAAACAATGCCGAAATATCGGACATTCTTAGAAACACATGGTAAATATCCCGTTAACTCTAATACTTAAAAATAAATTGAAATCCTCAAAGGACAAATCTAACATTTTTCAATTTTTGTTTATTATTTTATGTAAAGTTTTAGAGCTAAGGTGCTCGGCAACTTAGAATGTGTTAAGCTAATACTAATGGTGATTGTACATGCAGAAACACCCACCTCACCAGCCTTACCGCCTACGAACAAACGAAATGTTATGTGCATAAAATTGTTAAGTGCCAGGTTTTTACTATTTCACTGTTTTGACATTGCACTCAGATTAAGTATCAGATGTGAAGAAGAAATCTTATAACCACCACAGATGTCCAAGTTCTTTGACTTTTCAGATGGTATGGTTTTACTGGTGGTAGAAACTTGATGAAACAAATTTGTCACAAAATTCGGCCGGGTAGGTACCACCGTGCACGATTGCGAAAAAAAAAAGCATAGTAATCCAATTTCGGTTTGATTGCGTTCAGGGGTCAGCAAGTACATAGCCGGGCAGGGGGATTGTGGTCGCAGGACTAGTGGGACCGGTGGGTGTCACGCGGTGCTGCGACGCCAATCCTCTTCTGATGAGGCCGTCAAGCTGAGTGCCACCATTGTTAACATGGTACGTGTATGTAATGGTGACCCTCTTTCCTGAGACTTTATCTTCAACTTACCATCAGGCGAGGTGAAGTCAAATTGACGTATCCTAAATTTAATTTAAAAAAAATGGAATTGTTTTACTAAAACTGTAGCAGAAGAGGAATACCTCTCGAAGTTAGGGAAAAATTAATCAAATTATTAAAAGGACTTGTAGGAGAGGGAATCCCAGTCTCTAAGATGTAAGCTTCGATTGCAACCGGGATAAGTGCTCCAATAAAGTAAAAGAAAATGTAAAATGTTAAACAACGACAATAAACTATATGAGTCGCATGTTATCAAACCTGAAAATAAAAAGATGCTGTACAATATACTGCGACGGTAAACCTTAAAAGTACATTCGTGTGCGGTCGATCACGGGCGACTGACGAGTCTGATGACATGCGCGGCTGGTGCGACAATAGTATGAGAACGTTTGGCTGATGACAGACATCTACCGTCGCACGCGTCTGTCGTAGACTTGGAAAATGGCGCCATACATTCTCATTCTCTGACTATTGCCGCGCGCGTCAGTCGCACGCGGTCGGATACGATTTATGGAATTGTACCTTTAGAAACAAGGCAATGATTACCGTAAAATATAATAAAGTATATTGAAAAAGTATTACTTATATTTTTTATGTACAAACAAACAAATACCAAGCTTAATCATTCCTAGAACACACTCATAACACAAGAAGTGCCGAAGCCAACGCTATCCATATGCAAACTGTGATAGTTGTACAAAGTCTTCTACAGCTTGATAAACTCGAACGAGACTTCCTGTTTGCTCTACCTCAATTACGTATCGCGATGGCAGTATTTTTATTAGTCAGTTGAGAAAAATGCTGCTTTAAAATTCCACATCGCTCCGTATCAGTCGAATCCGACATGAATAAAGTTAGCGTCGGCCTTACGTTACTAATATTCTTGTTAAACCCGCCAACCAAGATAATGCTCGTATTAGGAGCAGGTTCACTTCGGCATCATATTGGGTTTGGTTCGATCCTACAACCTCTCGTTTGTAAATCTGACATGTGGTTTTCGTTGAATATTGTAGCTTTTGTTGGAATCTCGCCAATACACTTTTTTTGTACTTTTGTTTCTTCTTCACCGAAAATTAAGCTCGCAGGAATATACTGTTAGCAAACAAAAGCATCTATTAACTTGTTTTCAAATTGCTCAGTTCATTACGTTCTAAGGATACAAAAAAAATCGAAAGAGAATCGAACTCGCGCACTGAGGGTTCCGTACAGTTTCGTACAAAACTGGATTGAGAGATATAAGTAAAGTGGCGTCACTAATATAGCTCGCAGAATGTATCCTATCGCTATCAGATATATTATATCTTCTTCATGTAAATGATTTCTGAGATGCAATAGTGTACCTTTTTTTTTCATGCGGAAATCTCCTCGGATACCCCCGCCGGCCCGCGGGGGAGGTTATGTCGGGCTCGAACCGACTAAAACCACACGCTGTCTCAGGTCTTCAGACGCCGGGGTGTACGGTGGCCCAAAATGCATTCCCCTCGCACCCCGACTGACCCTGGCCATCTCCGGCTTCGAGACGGCCTCCTGGGGTTTGGGAACCACGGTGTCCCCGTCTTGCCCCCGGATCGAGGGCGGCGCGTAATGCGCTGCCGCCCCAGCCTGCAGCTTCTGCTAGGGCGACAGGCGGCTCCACCTGTCGCCCCCAGGCCTGCGCTCATGGAGGACGAAGGTCGTTGAGTGACCTCCAACGTCTGAGTCGCCCCTGCGCCTCGCGTACTCTGCGAATCGGGAGAGACCTGAGTCTATCCTGGACCTGCTCGGCCGCCTCCTTCTCGAGCATTACTTATTCGTAGAAGGAGGCAGCGGCAGCGGCCGTGAGCAGGATACCGGTAGAGGCTTCCGTGTCGCCTCTCTAGCCAGTCCTCAATGATGGAGATGCAATACTGTACCTATATACAAAAAGGTATTACATTAGTTTAACATTATACTCGTATCTAAAAAATCCTTCAAAATATATTCTAAATGCATGCTCCCATCCATTAAAGCCAAACAAACAGCTTGGCAACTGTACACAACACAGTACCCTGCACCATTTATTAAACGTCATAAATCGCTTCTGCGGGTATACTCGGTTTCAATTAACGTTACAAATTATTGAGTTTACTGATAGGTATTAGCTTTAGTAACTATAGTTGGTGTCAAATATTCTTACCAAGGTTTCATTACTAACATAGAAGAGAGGAGCGAAACCGTTTGGTAATTGTCTCCGCGTGGTGAATCCTACGAGTTGTTATCATATTATTGAAATTGGTTTTCAATACACATTGAAATAAAAGTAATTTTAATAGATATACATATATTTTTGTATCTACACTATTTCCCGACGTTTTGGGTACTTTTCAGCAAATAAAACACTCATGACTCATCTACACCTACTTACCTACGTTTGATATTCAAAAAAGGAATTAGCCCGGTACTGGTTGCATCTGAAGCTTGCACTTTGTCCGGGGTCCGATCTCCTACTCCTAATCTGGTTTATCTTGATTTGCACAGGATTGACTGCCGCCATCTGAAACCCCACGATGAAAGTCTACTCCAGTCGTCGTCAATCAGTAGCTGTACCAGGTGAGGTTGGATTGAGTCCCAAATATCTTGGTAAGGGCTCATACCATACATCTCTAATCATTCTGTATACCTACTATTACAGCTGAAAATATGCACAAATCAAAAGGAATCGATGCATATCCGTTATGCTGTTTACTTATATTGATTAAAGATTAAATTATCAATATATATATATATATATATATATATATATACAGTGCATAACATATTGGCGCGCACGCCTCGATGGGTTCGTGACATGAGCTGTCACTACGATACTGACGTGGTCGATTGACTAATGGTCTTATTCATAACTAGCTGAATCATTATCGTTTATAGTCATATCTCCGGTTTTATTTAACCAATTGTAATCAAACATACGGTAGATTTAAGTCTGATCAAGATCTTCCTAATAGACAAAAACGTTATCAAAATGCGTTCAGTAGTTTTTGCGTCCATCGCAAACAAACAGACAAGAATTCCAAAAAAATATTTTTGCGTTTAGAATAATTCATTCAACATATCCTAAGAACTTTTTAAAATATCTCTAAGGTACAGACACAACTAATTTATAATTTTATAATAGTATATACGCCTCATACCCAAAGACCTAGTTTTAAACATTTAGACGAAGTATAAAAAGCTAAGTCAGGATCCATGAATGTATGCTTATACTCCGATCTGTTCAAATATTATAGATACTTATTACAATCAAATATTACCTATTACAAGTGTCCTATTTCAGACATAGGCCCGAGGGGGCCATCTCGAAACCGGAGATGGCCGGAGTCGGGGTGCGAGGGATATGTTCTATGGGCAACCTTACACCCCGGCGTCGTAACACCCGAGACGGCGTGCGGTTTTAGTCGGTTGAAGCCCGACATAACCGCCCCCGAGTAAGTAAAAAGGTACTAACATAGGACTTTTATGATAGAGGAGGATCATAATTTAACCTCTGGTTGCCTGAATACTCTATCCTTGATTATGGTTAAAATTAATTCGTAAATAGAACTTTTTATGAACAAAATAGTAAAACTGTGAAATAATCAATTTGATTTGACAATAATTTTTAACTCAAAAGCGAATTGAATTATTGGCATAATATATTGCCGTCTGTCCTCATACCTACTTGCCGTCGATATAAACACTTTTGTAAATCTTCGTAAGTTGTATTTGTGAGTTTTAGTCAGTTAACATAAATTCTGAGGATAACAAGGATCCAATATTATATTATTTGTAAATTTGTTAGTATTTAGTAACTTTTATTGCTGACTGTACTTAAGTTACACATACCATAAATAGAATATTGAACATATAACAATGAATCGTCCTACTATTAAAAGCAAAACGAAAGTCCTTTAGGTTTGACCTTTGTTCGTGCGGTGCAACATACCGCGAGGCGACCCGAAGGCCACGACCGCGGTTGCCCAAGTCGTTGGGTCTCGAGGTGGCTCTGCATAAAACTGAGGCCCTGTTCATTCATGGGCCTCGGAGCAAGCCACCTGAGGGGTCCAGTCTCATAGTAGGAGGCACTCCCATCGGCATCAAGCCCCAAATGAAATATTTGGGGCTCGTGCTCGACGGCCGATGGGACTTCGGAGAACATCTCCGAAGTCTGGCCCCCAAATTGAAGAGCACAGCAAACGCTCTGGCGCGGCTGCTGCCCAACATGAGGGGGCCCGATGGCTCCTGCAGGAGACTCTACGGGGGAATCGTGCGGTGCATGGCCCTATATGGGTGCCCAATCTGGGCGGAGACCCTGAAGGCCAGACATGAGCGGATGCTGCGCGCTCCGCAGCGGGTGATTCCCAACAGGGTCATCAGAGGTTACCGCACGATGTCCTTCGAGGCAGCGAGTCTCCCTTCGCGGTAGCCTCTCGTACCGGCTGACGCAGGTGATTTCTGGAAAGGGGTGTTTCGGGTACCACCTGTGTCGGATCAGGAAGGTGCCAACGTCTGAGTGCCATCACTGTGCTGCAGGCGAGGACTCAGGGCTGCATACGCTGGCGGAGTGCCCGGCGTGGGAGGTGCCGAGGTGGGCCCTCTTAGCTTGCTCTCACTCGGCATCCTGCTCACAGCGATGGTGCGGAGCGCGAGTGCGTGGGCTGCCGCTGCCTCCTTCTGCGAGCAAGTAATGCTCGAGAAGGAGGCGGCCGAGCGGGTGCGGGAGAGACTCAGGTCTCTCCCGATCCGCAGAGCCTGCAGAAGCAGGCCGGGACGTTCGGGCGACTAGCGCCCCTCCCCCAAACCGGGGCAAGACGGGAAACCGTGGTTCCCAAAAAGTCAGTGGCCCAAGGTCAGTCGGGGTGCGAGGGATATGCTCCATGGGCAACCTTACACCCTCGGCGTCTGTAGACCACAGACGGCGTGCGGTTTTAGTCGGTTCAAGCCCGACATAACCGCCCCCGCTGGCTAGCGGGGGGGTACCCGAGGGGATTTCCGCACGAAAAAAAAAAAAGATTTGACCTTTGTTTCCCTTTGTTGCCCGTTTTGACCGATAGTTTCTTAACTCATAATTTCTCATATATTACATTCCTATAAACTATAAGTTATCTTCTTCATAATCTTTAGTATAAGACATGATTTTTTGTTGTAGGTATTATGTATATTGACGTTGTGTTGTGAGTGTTCTTCTGTCAGACGCTGCGTGGCGTTAAAGCGCTTCGTGTGACTAAGTTGATAAAAGGAATACTAAAGCTGTGACGATACCAGACGCCAACACAGATTTAACTGGCTGTCAGGGTTTTGCATAAGACTCGGCACCGACGAAGATCGATGGTAACGTATCTTCAATACAGAAATCAGTAAATTTATTTAACAGCTAGCACACATTTATAATATTAGTAGGAACACGTGCGGAAATCCCTTCGGATACCCCCCGCTGGCCAGCGGGGGTGGTTATGTCGTGTCTCGACTAAAACCGCACAATGTCCTCCCCAAGTGTCCGTTGCCGGGCACCCCGGGTAAGCCCTCGAAAGGATAACCCCAGGGTTGCCGGCGGACTTTGGCCGCCACCGCGGCCTCGCCTGGTGGGGTCGGGTTTTATCCCGCTTCGGTGAGTTGGCAGGCGTGTGTAGGGCACACACGACACGCCTCCGCCACGGCCTGCTTCTGTAAGGACGGCGAGTCGGCCAACTGCCGTCCTCAGGCCCCGATCACATTACTATATGTAATATATATATGTATATGCACCCGATTTTGTATGCTTACTTTTTTCTAAAGATTTAGATATATATATATAATATTACAAGAATATTCAATACACGTATATCCATGCAAATATTCACACCTTTCTCCCTTTGAGGCCGCTGTATGCAGAGACAGCCTGCCATCTGTTTCTGTCCTTACAGACTTCACTCACTTCTTTTACATATTGTAAAATTGCTTATATTATTATCTATACTATGATAAAACCAGGCATTCTTCATGGTACACTTAATACATTAGATTTATCGTAAACCACTCTCAGAGGACTTGTTGTCGATAAACACTATTTTTAGTTGCTGAATGAGATTAAACCCGTGGAAATAAATGTTAAGTTAAAGCTCAAAGTCAAGCTAAAGAGCTAAAGTATCACTGAAGAAAAGGCCCAATTAGTAAGTACGTACAGTTGTCCAGTATTTTTATATATATATTCTTATTGGAATTTGGGCAATGTATGATCTGAAAGGATTAGACAATTTAAATAAGAAGTCGTAATCTACACATATTATGGAAAATTTTGCAGCAAATTTACTTATACACAAAAACAGCGATGACTCGCTGTGGCTATTTAAAATGAGATCATGGAAATAATCTGTATTTATTGTAAATGAATCTGTTCATAAACTGGATTCACTTTATACTTGTAAAAAACGTTCAATAGAAAATTCCGTTCAGAAATGCTTCTATTTGAATAAAAAAAAATAATGATCTGTATCTAGATCACTTTCAATGCAAAGGACTTTCTGTGAGTCTTTACTTTAATGTTCTTTTCTCACAAGGTCTACTTATTGTGAATACGTTACTGAATGTATAGGTATACAGCTGTTTATAAGTATTACTTTTAATCTAAACTTATAAAAAGTTTATGATTTTCATGTTGAACTATCAATATATAATTAAGTTTTTTTTATAGTTTTGGATATTTTTCATTTACCATTCGTAATTTTAAAACTGTTTGCAGTTGCTAAACAGTAGAATTATTAAAGATAGCTTAAATAAAAATAAACTATTTCATTCTCTTGAAGTAGTCCAATAAAAATATCCTTTTAACTAAAACCAAAATCTTTTTCAACGCCAAAACAGTTAAGACCTTTACGAATGGATTTTCTCAATGCTTCGAGAAAATAAATAAAAACAGTGAAAACTGAACGAGATGTGAAGAACTCAAACAAAATTAAAGAAAAACTTAACAGGAAGCAAACATCCGCAGTGCATGTCCGGTTTTGGTTACGTAAGCTATAGGTTACTGAGTACATTTTTTTTTTGTGTGGAAATCCCTTCGGATACACCCCGCCGGTCAGCGGGGGCGGTTATGTCGGGCTTGAACCGACTAAAACCGCACGCCGTCTCGGGTCTACAGACGCCGGGGTGTAAGGTTACCCATGGAGCATATCCCTCGCACTCCGACTGACCCTGGGCCATTCGCAGTGTCCCCTCTGATAAGAGCGGAGGGGTACCTGGAGCGACCCCCCCCCCGCGGACCTTGCAGGCCCGCCATACCCCGACCCCCTCGTGCAATGGGGTCAGCTGGCCCTGAAAAGGGCCGGTTGGTCAGACTCTTGGCCGTTGACGTTGACGCCAGCTACTCCAGAGGACCAATCAATGATGCGTCATCGCCCACGTTGCCCAGGGTGCACCAAACTTGGAGGTGATCCAACCAGTCGCCTACAGTTAAAAGATTGGGCGATTTAGCTTTACTTATACAATTCAAAGCGTATTTGAACTTCAAAACTGTTTTCCCATATTTTGTTTTCTTTATTTCTTTACTCGAATACGATTCGAATGGAAATAAGTTTTTATTCAAATATTTGATAACGTTAATAATGATAAATCAACCAGTTGATATATTAACAAGAAATATTTGCCATGAAAATTCATGAAATCAATAATTACTCTCCTAACTGGCCTCGTTAACTCGGCCTAATAATTGATATGAAGTCGACTAGTTAGTTCAAAGAAAATGGAAATGATTCCATACAATCTTGAACCATAATTGTAATGAGATAAAAATGGTGTGAATAAATAGATTTAGAATTCTCAGTTCCTTACTGAATATTTCGCAACTTTTGACAATCTGAGAACTGAGTTTTAGTAAAAACAAAGTCTTAAATTATGGTGAGGACATATTATAGCTTCAAGAATATGCTGCGGTAAAGTCAATAATTGTGTGAGTAATCATCGGTGTCCAGTGTGAAAGCAAGCAAGAGCGATCCTTGCAAAAATCCGTAAAAGACAAAGCAAGGTCTTTGAAAATGAGAAAGAATTGGGTAAGCACTGAAAATGCATCGGAAAACACGTAACGAGTGATCAATAAAACCATTTAGCAGTTTGTCAAATCCGTATTTTTTTTATAATATCAATATCTCCTAAGTAAAAAGGGTTCCTTAATTTTACTACTATGGATTCGAGTATATTATCATTATATTGGATGTTCAGAAATTACAGGCCTTTTGTGTCACTTCTTTTTTGGGGGTACGCTAATCCTCGCAACTTGTAGATTTAATATATTTTTTTCTATTGTTTTCAGTTTTACTTGTAATTTTTCGAAACTATCGAAAAATTAGAAGTAACGTAATGAATCCCTAATCTCATAAAACTATATTTCTTCTTTATCATATTTATGCTTCATTGAGCTTATTTTAAATTATATAGCGCACGATTTTCCATCTCCTTTATGACGAGAGTGTGATGTTTTAGAAGCATATTATCGAATAGCTTGTAGGTGTGTGATAATAGCGCTATTTTTACCACACGGAAGCGTGGGTATTATTTACCCACGCTTCCGTGTAAGATTACATGATACCATATGAAAAATCACCGCGCTAGCGCCTTCTAATTTCTTATGTGTTCTAATTTCTTTTATAAGTATATAAAGCCCAGTGGCTTACGTAACGGACTGCCGAAACGAGGTCTCGAGTTCGATCCCCAGTCGCCCCGGGCACACACCTCTGACTTTTCGTAGTTATGTGTGTATTAAAAATGTTAACTATCGCTCGCTTACTAACTTCTACATACTAATGTGCCCGGTAGATGGCAATAGGCTCTTCCCCTATTACATTTTGACCTAAACATAACTGGTGAATCGTGGGTGTGTAATACACCTCTGTCTACCCCTTCGGGGATACAGGCGTGAAGTTCTGTTATGTTATGTGTTATAAAATAACTAAAGTGAAACACCTAAACCAAACACCAGCTCGATTTTTCTGTTATTAAATTGATGGCAACGTTAGTAGGATGCCATTTGGAATCTTCAGGCAAAGAACTCTACTAAATGTAAAAAAAAACTCTATCAATAGTAATACAAATATGTTATTTTAACATAGTCGCTTTGATTTGAGCTTAATTTGTATAACATAAACACTTTTACATAACACTTTTGATAGTTAAAATTTAAAAGTAAAATCTTATAGTGCAATACTCACTTAATAACCTTACTAAGTTTCGCAATATGGTGATAAAAGTTGGGAGAAACTGTAGAAAAGATTTGGTGCACGGGGTGACATAGTCGAACCGAAGATGACAAAAAAGCAGCAAAGCCCGGCGTAACGCGTAACCGATGGGAAGCGCAAAACCCTGCAAACAGCCTGAAAGAAACTAACTGCGATTTAATAGCATAGTTAGGGAAACAACTTGCGCCTATAAAATTCGATTTAAATTTCCTAGAACAAGTAAAGCCTGTACTGCACATGATGGGCATCCACTTGTTAATTACTTCTTAGTTAAAATACGTTTCCAAAAAATTAATATACTATTATATAAGTCCCTCAAAAAGGATGTCACTTATTAAACTTATTCAATATTAACTTACATACATAAACACACTGAAGAACTGAACAGCAGGTTACAAAACTGGAAAATATTAATACTAATGCTGAATATGAATTCATTTCTCATTTGTACTCAGAAATATCTGGTGATTTGAAATGGACGTGTAGCACGTCAAGATAAATTTAACATGCGAAAATGTTCGCTTCATGATTTATTACGAGTTTCGTAGTGTGTTTGAGTTAATAAAAGAAATTTTGATTGACCGTGATTGGAGATTCGATTTCAAATGTCATCCAGTACTGTGATTTAAGCGAAAGTGCTGTCATAAAAAATTAACTGATTCTGACTTCCATTCTGAAAAAAATGACTGATTAACTGATCATGTTACCATCATCAGTTAATTTAAAAATACGGCATGAGTGGGTACCCTATATATACTTGTATTTTTGCATAGAAAAATGAACACTGATGTCATGCTGTTTATTAGAGTACTCCTATGGGTGTAATGGGTCATCGTGGTGGAGTGGAAGTAACGACTTGGGCGACCAAGCGCAGAGCACGTCATAGTAGCGGCGGTAAGACCCATCATGGAGAACTGGCTAGAGAGGCGACACGGGAGCCTCTCGTAACGGCTGACGCAGGTGACCTCTGTGAAGGGGTGCTTCGGGGACCACCTGTATCGCATCAGGAAGGAGCCAACGTCCGAGTACCATCACTGTGATGCAAGCGAGGACTCAGGGCTACACACACTGACGGAGTGCCCGGCGTGGGAGGCACCGAGGTGGGCCCTTGTGTCGGAGCGCGAGCGCGTGGGTTACTGCTGCCTCCTTCTGTGAGCAACTATGCTCAAGAAGGAGGTGGCAGAGTGAGTCCGGGAGAGACTCAGGTCTCCGGTCTCAGGTAACCGCTGGCCGACGGATTTGGGGTATCCGGAGTAATTTCCACACGAAAAAAAAGTGTTCCGTATCTCAACAGAAAGAAACGGAACCCTTATAGGATCGCTTCGTTGACCGAACGCGTAGAGGCATCAAGTAGAAATATATACAAAACACTCATGTCCGTAACGCCTTGAAACTGTGAAAAAATCAAACTTCTAGGTCAATGCAATCAAGTTGTACAGCCGTTTATGTAGCTAATTTCACCAAATTGCCCTTAGCATCAAAACCTACTTCCCGTTGAGCTAGAATCATCAAAATTTGGTAAAAACAACTTATAGCATAAATATTGGGAAAAAATCAAAAACAGTAAATATGTAGTCACCCACTCATAAAAAAAACTGTATGTCTGTTTGTAAATACCTTTATCTCAGGAACGCGAGGAGGTATCAAGTTGAAATTAATATAAATGAGTGTGAACGGAAATAAATTCATCAAAAAAAGAAAAATCCTATAACGCGATTGCACTGCCAAGTGACTCCGGCGCACGCCTTTAATGTTTGCTGTGCGAAAGTTTTAAAATTACAATATTTCCGAAGATATTAGGACGTAAAAGGCAATCAATTAAGAAATGTTTAAAGTGACTAAAATATCTGATCACATAAATATTGATACTGTATTTGTCTAAATAGCTTTAATTACTAATAGCAATGATACTATTTTTTTAGAAGTTAAAATGGATATAGTAAGGCTATCCTTAAGAGATACTTATATGCCATCGCGGATAAAAGAGGAACAGACACATTGTTTTGTTATGTCTCAAAGGGATTAGGCAGCGTATTCGATTGAGGTCTCAGTCAGCTTAATGTTTTTCGACATTTTGAAAAATTATCATCATATTCTAACAAATTATCACAAAATAGTATCTAACTATTAATATTAAACTTCTACTCGAAAGACTCTATATTTTGATGAAAACCATATCAAAATTCCTTTGGGGTAGTTCAGAAGGCGAACAGACACCGAGAAGCGGCTTTATTTTATATTATATAAAACAAAGATACCTACTTAGACAATCCCAGGGGAATTAAACCTACTTCCCGTTGAGCTAGAATTATGAAATTTAGCAAAAAGTCTGTCTGTAAGGAGAAAGTAAAGTCTTATAGCACTATAAGAGGGAAATGTCCGAAATTCGTAAAAATTTAGTTACCTACATTACAAAAAAAAACTGTATTGTTGTTGTTTGTCTGTCAAGACTAGAAACTCTATAGCAACGTTAATTTCGCCCCTCAATCCAGTTTTGTTAGGAACGCTCATTGCGACTCGCTATTGAATGTGTTTTTTGTAAATGTACCTACATTATATAATTAGAAGGAATCATGTTTTAACGCGACCCGAAGCCCCCCGTGGTTAGCGTTGTAATTGAAATTTATCTATGTGTTTTTATTTGCTGCATGATAATGGATCCATACATCTGTATAAACAAATTATTGTATTCAAATATTCAATGTCGCCTTGAGACGTATATAATATATCGGAGAATTTCAAATTATTGTATTCTTTAGAACAAATGCTTCTGTAAGAATTTTATTGCAATGAATTGCAATTACCTACTTGCATACCCATAACAAAGTTTTAGATGATCGCTCAGCAAGCAAAAATATTAGAGATTATACTTCCGCATACAAAAAAACTTTTATTATAGAAGCAATTAATTTGAAAGAATGCTAATTTCTCTTTTAATCGCTTCTTTAGCGGCGCAACTTTTATCTACTTTGTTTGAATTACTTTCGGCCGAACAGTTCACGGCAAAAATTTTGAAACATTTTTATGCTAAGTTATAACACTTCACTTCTGTTGTGAAAAAGCCATTGTTTCAAAATACATTTTAAAACTAAATTAATGCGTAGAATGTGGTGAATATAATATTTAAATAGCAAAGGATTTATTTTACTGAATTTATAAATGAGAATCCATAACGAAATCCATTTATTGACAGTAATGTTTATTGTGTATAGTCGGCAAAACAAACAGGACCATTTCCCTTTAAAACACCACTGCGTTCGGAATCAGAAACAGAATCCGTAATGTATACGATCGGTGAATTCGTGACTACTCAATGCAGATCAAATATGACAAAATTGGATCCGTATACACACTGTGGACCTCCAAAAAAGGTAGCGTCGTAACTAGGCATTTCATTCGATACCCTTGGAAAAAAATACAAGGCGACCAACACAAGCCATTTCTGTTCGATACCATGAAATTACCAAATCGTTTGTAGGTAGGCACACCTACTTGTAAGTAAACAAAGGAATCACTTCGAACCAAATTAATTTGATTTTACATTATTCATTCCTTGATGTTTATTTTTAGAGTACCTAAAGTGTTTAGGTGGAATAGAGATGTGTAAAAATACACGAATGTTTTTGTGTATCAGATAGCTTTCTCCCATACTTAATACTCGAAGGCATAGTATGTTTTGCTTTTTAATTTATGGAAGTTGAAATTTTTTACAAGATTTACTAAAATCAACCCACTGAGCAATTTAGCGACACATTGTTTTAGATTCCTCAGTGAGCTTGAGCATCTCATCAGCCAGTGCAGACAAGGATTATTCCTAGGGGGTGCGCTTATCTCATACTAGCCGTTGCCTGCGTCCCCGCCCACGTAAAATTATGATCCCGTTCTCGGAACCCATGGGAACCCATTTCCGAGATTAAAAGTAGTCTATGTGTTATTCTGGACTGCATCTATCTAATATATTCAGCCGTTTTTGCGTGAAAGAGTGACAAACATTCGCGTTAATAATATTATAAGTAGGAAATAATAAACTTGCGTGTTAGACCTATGACTGGGTATTTTCCTAACAAAAGGAGGGTACTCGAGACAAAAGAGTGACACCATAATACCATAGAAAAATATAGGTATCGCTTATTTCTTACTTATTAGCTCTCCACAAATCGCACGTTCAAGTTTCGAAAAATATCCTAAAATTTTATATCATAGTAGTACAGTCAGCGTCAATAGTAGCTGATCAAAAACTGAGTTCCAAAAGTATTGACTCTATAATTTTTTTTAATAACCTGACTTACTTCTTTTTAATATTAATCACTCGCGTTAAGGTTTCAAAATAATCAAAAAAAGTATTTTCAAAATAAGCTGATTCAATTTTTTTTCAATACTCATAACTATATTGTGTTTTTAAAGTGACTGATATTTAATTGAATCAATATAGTCAGACAAAAGGGGAAGTGGTATTATTCAATTATTAGCAGCAGTGTCGGCAGCTCGAGTGTGATGCCCCTGGTGTTGTACATGGCTATAGGCCACGGTAACCACTTTCCATCAGGTAGGCCGTGCGCTTGACTGCCATCTAAGTGGTATAAAAAAGTGCTATTCTCTAACTTTTTACTAGTCGACGAGCCCGCAGCAATCGACCAATCACATCATAGAACAAGGTTGTGCTCGCCGACGATTCTATGATGGGATTGGTCGATTGCTCTACGACGAGCCAGCAGCGCTGTGTCCGTTGACGAGTGAAAGTTAGAGAATAGCACTGCTGTTCGATGTAGTGGGACCACGGGCCCTTAATGGATTAATCACATATTTGAGAATTAAAAAAAGTAATTAATTTTCGCAACCGATGCTTTATTGTAAAAAAAAACATAAACTTTAAAATTAAGATACCACTTATCTACTAAAAAACGTTTACATTTTTTTTAGCTACAATGCTAAAAAAAATGTACACTTGCATAATTAAAGTTAAGGTTTTCAATGGCGTTTTTAGAATCGGGTATGGCCTCCTGCATTATCTATAATACACTGAAGACGTTCCCGCATGGACATGATCATGTTCTGACATGTATACATTCCTCTATAATGTTCCCATAACTCGAATACATGATTCCAAATAGCGATTGCAGTGCGAGGAGTTGACGGATCCCAGTTTTGCACCATCAATCCCCACATGTTTTCAATTGGATTTATGTCCGAGATTTAGGTGGAAATGGCAAAGCAATAATTTCGTCGTTGTGCTCTCTAAACCATGCTCTGGTCAATCTTGCAGTGTGTACGGGTGAATTGTCGTGATATGGATAACAATTTCTAACAGTTGGTATCAAAACGTCTTCCATAATATCAACGTAACCTTGAGCATTCAATCGTCCACCAATTTCTATTAATTCTCCAGGCCCAGCCGACGACATCCAGCCCCAAAATCCAAGGTTTATTCTGCCGCTTGCATGAACATTGACAATATTTCTTTCAAAATACCTTGTGTTATTAATTCGCCACAAGGTGACCCTTCCACTTTCATCTGATGTAAAAGATTTTTCATCACTGAATATGACATTCTCGAAATTGAAGTCTAGATAGTCTCGTGCAAATCTCAATCGTTCTTCCTTATGTATTGCAGTCAGAGCAAGCTTCCTGGCCGGTTTGCGGTGATGTACTCCTGCTTTATGCAATACACGTCGGACTGTTGACCGTGATATATTAAACTCAGTAGCAAAGTTTGCGACTGGAGTGAACCCATTGTATCTTGTCCTTCTAACAATTTCGTTACGTGTAGAAGCAGATGTAACAGTCGGTCGTCCTGTTTTTCGAATTTGATTAACACGTCCTTCGCTTTCCCATCCATTGATCCAAAGAGTAACGGTATTTCGAGCAACACCAACACGTCTTGCGATGTCACCAATTGGTAAGCCATCTTCATGAAGCGTTACTATACGATGTCTTTCATGATCTGATAGATAATGTGACATATCGATGATAAAGGAATTAAGGAAATTTACTAATTTGTAGTGCTATTTAATCAAATTATGACTTCCTAGAAATATATAGGTGCCTAACCTACTTAGGAATAATCAGTAATTGATTATATTCAGTTCAGTTCTTGGTTTATATAGCCACTTCAAGTGATAATTCTTGACAATGCCATAAAACAAAAGGCAGAACACAATATTTAAATCAAAACATCAGCATTCTAAAAAGGTTTATGTTCGACGAAAGTTTTATTCTTAATTCAGGTACTTTTGAAACTTTTTATAGAACCATTGTGAAAAACTTTTCAAAATTTCTGATACTGCTTTACTTTTGATGGATAGTTTTTTTTTGCATTATGAAAATATTAATGTACCAAACACTTTTGCGACGCGATTTTTTCAGACTATTGTGATATATCTTGCAATGCATTTCTTTTGGACAATTCAGATACTACGCTACTATTGATGTTGACTGTACAGCTGTTGTAGCGCTATCTATCGCGTCCGTTAATAATTCACAGACATATGATTGAGATTGAGGCACAGACGGAACATGTCCGATAGTTTCTGACCCCACAATTCATACGTCAAAATTGTTATATTTCTTACTTGTTACAGCGACGAGTGACGACTGGGTTGAAATTTTGTTTCAACGTCATATGTATGCTTGTGTGAGTGATGTGTATGTTCAGGGAAAAGAAAAGGATAGCGCATATTACGTACCAAGTGACTATAAACAAAATTACATGTTCAGTCTGTATCTCTTAAGTATGTGTAATAAATAAATAAATAAATATTGTGGGATAAAGTACACAACGCCATCTAGACCCAAACTAAGCAGAGCTTGTCATATGGGTACTAGAATACGGATAAATATACTTGAATACTTTTTTTTTATAAATACATACATATTATACATAAAAACACCCAGACCAATGCAATCATACATATTTGCACTGAGTGGGAATCGAACCCGCGACCTCTGGCTTAGCAGTCGAACGCACTATCGCTACGCCACGTAATAATTGTACTATGCCCAAAACCTTCGCATGAACAAACAAACAATGATTTTTATCAACTAAAATGAACTATAAGAATTGTAATGCAAGGTTTTGTTACAAACCTTACCTATTTGGTTATGTTACCTCTAATTTATCGAATGACGTAACGATGTGGCTATGCAAATAGAATCGTCACAATTGCCATTAAAGATATTATGGCCGCTAATGGTCAGTTAATCGGCCAGTAGTTAATTGGTACCCAAATATCTAATTAAGAAGATTAGGGATTGGTTTCAATGTAAATGATCAAATAATCATTGAACACTAATTCAATACAATATTCAATTAGTGTTCAATGATTTATCTGGGACAGTTTATTTTGTTGATACAGGAATCTTTACCCTAACTGTTATCGGTTGTGTATCTTTTATATACATTTTGTATGAAACGATATTTCCAAAAAATTCCGGCCCGTCCCGAGTTAGGTTGTGGGTGAAGGCGAAGGGCTTTTTAAAAACACACTAGAGACGTGTGCTCCGCTTGAAGAGCAATTCAGAACTGTTTATTAAATCAAAACGTTATCTTAAATACAATTCTCAGAACAAAGGATTGGTTGTACAAAACTAATGTTTCCTGTGACATTATCAGGAAGTGATATGACACTTATCCTAATGTCCGACTTAACAATAAGCCAATTATGAGATGGCATTGGTTACAGGGACATAACTCCTCCCCCCTGAAGATGGAGGCGTGCCGAAGGCTGCTGCTGAAGCTGGATCTCTTCAGGTTCAGGCTGCTATACTGAGGTTTTGCGCCGACCTTGGTTTCCACCAAAATTTGTATGATGCTGTTCCAGCTACTGCCAGGATGATGATGATGTAGAGAAGTATTGAGCGCCAACTATGTGTGGTTGAAATGAGGTTTAGGTCTTCATCCGGTATTTGAATCTCCTTTGCTTGTTTCAGGACGTCTTTCAGAGTGTCCAGGTTTACGTTTTCCAATTCAATTTTCACTGGTGAGATTTTTCTATTGTGATTTGATCTAGGTAATGGTATGGTTTCCCTTTGATTAATTTACCGTTTGTGGGTCATTAATACTCTGTCTCGTATTTGCACCTTGCAGTTATTTTCTGTGGTAATTAGGAAAACTCCTTTGTTGCGTTGGTATTGCACGTCGTTGTTGCATATCGTTTTATGACTTCTTTCTGTTCCATTATTACAATCCAACTGTTCTCTTTAATTTGTTGCACTATGCTTATGTCATAACTTGCAGTTGCATACGTGTAGTTATGTGGTTCTTGATGATGTATTAGTTGCGCGATGCAATCGGATGAGTGTAATAGTGTCTTCAATTCCAGGTGCTTGCAGATTACGTTGTCTTCCGCTATCTCGGTGCATGGCTCGTGAGGATATGAAAACTCATTATTTCCCAAGACTAGGAGAGGGTTCTTAGGTATAAGGATGGTCATTATTGTTGGGAATTGAATAAAGGTGGAGTAAATTATAGGATTGTTCTGCAACTGTCTAGGTTAACGTCCCATTAGTGCTGAAGGCTTTTACTATAATTGCTTTTTCCCAAAGGTGAATACAGTTTAAATTAGGGTCGAAGCGTAGTTTCCCATTGATTTCGTTTTGGATTACCTTTAATTCTTGTATTACGAATGTAGGATCTACAATACTGGGGTGCATTTTTCTAAGGTGAGAAAACGTTAACCCGTTTTTCAGGGTTTTCAGTATAGCTGTTGAAACGATATCTCTATTTCATTAAAGATGCTTACTGTCAAGTAATTCGTTCCTAATAGCTAATGTACTTACTGAACTATTGTTTTAACTTAAATGTAAAATAATTGCTACATATTTCAATGTAGATATCTCTTAAGCTAGTTGTGTTATACGTTACTGCCAGGTGATATGTATCGATTTGGTAATGCACTTTTGCTTCTGATAAGACTAATACTCCATTGTGATTGTCTATTGGCTGTATGACGGCTGTGCTTGCGGCGAGTCGGATGAATCCGATGTGTGTGAGGTGATGGCGTTCCTGAAACATTTTCAGATCGCCTTAGTAAACGGAAGTGAGCTCTTATCGTTTTCGCGTTCACATGTGTTCCTACTATTTCTGCTATTGGTTCTGGGTGTATTGCTGTACTCACACTGCTGTAAAGGTCCATTGGTCCAAACATATGTTCCATTGGTTTGTGTGGATTGTTTGTGAGAGATAAGGGTAGTTTAAGGGGATTGCGTTCATATTTACTTTTCAGGCACTTGTCACATTTATTAATAAACTTCTGTATAAATGTTAACATTTTAGGCCAGTGGTAATTTCTGTTTATGTTGGTAAGTTTCCTGTATTCCTCTGTGTACTGTTTTTCCTTCATGGTATTTTCTTATTATAGCAGTTGGTTCCTAAATATTGTCTATTAATGTGGCTCTATTTATGCAGCGTATTAATTTAGGGCCACGATTGCTAAATATTGTTCTATATACTTCACAAAATAATTGATAGAATTCTTCGTGATGAAAGTAATTGTGGAAAATTCTATCCGGTATGGTGTGTGCTTTCAGGAATTGTATAATTTGATTTTTTGTGTCATTAATCGGGATCCAGACGTCTTTTATAATTGTTTTTCCTTTTGACCGGTCATCTACTTTAACTGCGTTCTCGGGGGTTTTTCTAATATGAAATTGTTTAAGATGTCGATCTATTGCGTCGTTCATTTCAGGTATCTTAGGGATATTTGAAACTGTTTCGAGTGGAGGTGGTGGATCTGTTTGTGTTGTTGGTGGTTGTTCCGGCTGTTCATCTATTGGTACAGGTGTAATAGGCAGATCTAGTAATGTGCGGATGTCGATATTTTCTAACTCCGGGTCCATGGTCTAGGTGCTAGGCTGAGGTTCATTCGTGTTAGGGTTGCTAATGCACATGTTAATCCTTGATAGTGCACCTGCGTTTTGTGTTAGTCTTCCCTTTTTTGTACTGTACATCATCATTGTATTCTGCTATATATAACCGCCAACGTGAGTTTAGAATTTGGGTCTTTTATTGACATGATCCATTTTAATGGTCTGTGATCTGTGTATATTGTGAAGCGTTTACCGTAAAGGTAGGGGCAGAAGTATTTAATAGCCCATACAATGCTTAGTAGTTCGTTTTCTATTGTAGAGTATCGTTGTTCTGTATCTGACAGTGTACGTGAAGCGTATGCAATTGGTTTATCTGTACCTATTTGTCCTTGAGAGAGTACTGCGCCTATGGCTACGTCTGATGCATCCGTAGCGAGAATAAAAGGTTTTCCAAAATCTGGGCATTGAAAAATTGGTGCATTAATTAGTACTACCTTACAGTTTTCGAATGCCTTTATGTATTCCTGATTTAGTTGTATTCTACTGCCCTTTTCAGGCATTTTGTAAGTGGTTTTGTGAGTTTTGCGAAATCTTGTATAAATGTTCTGTAATAACCTACTAATCCCAAGAATGATTTCATTTCTTTTTGTGTTTTGGGAATAGGAAAATTCTTGACAGCTTTAATTTTATCTGAATTTGGTTGTAATCCTTTATCTGTCAACGTATGACCTAAAAATCTCACTTCTTCTTGTAAAAATTCTGATTTGTTTAATTGAATTTTGAGATTATGTTCAGACAGAGATTATGTCATCTAGATATGTTAATACATTATCTAGGCCACGTAGTACTGCGTCCATTAGTCTTTGGAATGTACTGGGGCATTTTTAAGACCAAAAGGCATCCTTAAGAATTCATAGTGTCCACGATTGATACTGAATGCTATTTTCTCTATATCGTTTTTATGCATTTCTACTTGATGATGACCTGATGCCAAATCTATCGTCGAAAAGTATTGTGCGCGTCCTAGTTTATCTAGAATTTCATCTATGTTAGGAAGGGGATACTTATCCTCTATTGTCTTGTCGTTCAGTTTTCTGTAATCTATTACTAATTTGTATTTTTGTTCTCCTGTTGCATCTAATTTCTTTGGAACGATGTGCACTGGGCAGGACCAATGAGAACTACTTTCTCTGATTATCTTTTGTTCGAGTAACTTATTTATTTGCTTTTTTATTTCATCTTTTTGTTTAGGGGCTTGTCTAAAAAATTTCACGTTAATGGGTTTATTTTCTGTTAGTCTTAACCGGTGTTTTATTTCGTGTGTGAAGTTTAAAGGTATATCTTCACAATGAAAAACGTCACGGTAGTTAAAACATAGTTTTCGGATTTTTCGATTTTCTTCAGTGTTCATGTGCTATGTGCGTAATCTCTATCTAGATTTTTTTTAGAGATTCATCAAGTTTTTCTTTTGTTTTTTGGGTTAAAACTGGTAATATTTCGTGTTTATTTTCATTCATTCTAGTTAGGTTTATGTTACAGTATTTTTTTATTAAATAAAAACTTGTCTGCGGTGTTTATGACGGTTAGGTTCATATTTCCGTTCTTAACTGATACTAGTGCTGCTGGAAGGGTTAAACCATCTTTCGTGTTTAAGCCACTAAAATAGTTATCTCCTTCTTGATAATTACATAATAAATTAGCGGTTTGTTCGCACTTTGGTGATATTTTCATGAGTGATTTTATGTCATCTCTTATAGGTATATTAGCGATTTCTGTGCGAAGTACCATATTTTTTATGTCAATTTTGCTGTTTAATGGAGCTAATATACCTAATCTTAGAAGTCCTACAAAGTCTGGGTCAAATTTGAAAACTAAAAACATGTATGTTAATTCCTGTTTAAATGTGTTTTCAGGTAATTTTATGTAAGCTAACTGTTTATGCTTTGAAGTTACGCGAGCTGTTTTAATATAGTGTGTCTCATTTTTTAATTTTATTTTGGATTTGTCTATTATTTTTAGTACTTTCGAACTAATTAGAGATTGTGATGCGCCTGTGTCTATTAAGAATCTGCCTCCTAGTTCATTAATGTCAATATATGGGAGACGATTGTAATTTGGATGTTGTTCATGTAAATTAGGTTGTTGTGTCGTTTTCCAAGTCTATAGAAAATTTCCGTTATTTGTGTCGGGAAATTCCTCCTCAGAGTTTTCCTCGGGAATGTCGTCTTGTTCTTCGTCCGAGTTAACTTCTAAGCTCCGAGTTTTAACTCTTCCTGTTTTGCGAGCGTAATAAGGTCTAAGTCTGTAATATATTTGATCTTTATCGAGATTGCCATAATTGGGTTTAATCTGTCCAGAAAGGTTTCAAGTGCCATTTGCTCCAAAGAGTGCCTATTATAGGCACTCTTTTCAGGGTTTTTTGAAATTAACATAGTAGTTTCTTATTTTATCTCCAAACGCGTCTAGTGAACTATTTTCCCTATTCGTTTGCATTAGCTCTTGTACTAACTGCAGTTTGGACCTATATTCGCCGTATTTTCTTAATAGGGTATCCTTAATATCGGTCCAGGTCCTCGTGCCTGGGCTTTGAGATAAAGCCTCAACAGCTTTTCCCGTAAGTTTATTTCTAATAAGACACGTAATGCACGGGTCTTCTTTATTAGTTAAGATATTTAGGGCGTTTTCTACACCTTCGATGTAAAACGCTAATGTTCTCTTGTTCCCGTCGTAACTGGGTATTAATTTTGAGAATGTTACGAAGTCAGTAGTTACCGGCTTTGCTTCTATAAAAGATTTTTCACCCTGAGCCCCCATTTCATTAGCCAGTTTAAGATAACAGAATTAAGGATCAAAATGTGAAATTATCGTTACGTTGTTTTTGCGGTCATTATATACATTGCAAAACAATTTGTACCTTACACTTAACACTACACCGTTGCAGTTTATAGGAGTGGTCAGGACTAAAATAGAGGATTCTCGGAAATATATAGTTAAAACTTACCCTACGAGCATTGCCGATTTGTAGGCTTGATGAAATTTGAGTCTGCCGTTTTGTGTGGTTTCTGCCTTTAATGCACTTGCACCCACTGTAGATTCTTTGCCGCGAAAGAATTTAGGATAATTTCAGGATACTTCCCAAAATCTTACAATTTTCCTTTTAATCACGTTTACCTTTTGCGCCAGTTAGGTTGTGGGCGAAGGCGAAAGGTTTTTTAAAAACACACTAAAGACGTGTGCTCCGCTTGAAGAGAACTGTTTATTAAATCAAAACCTTATCTTAAATACAATTCTTAGAACAAAGGATTGGTTATACAAAACTAATGTTTCCTGTGACATTATCAGGAATGACACTTATCTTAATGTCCTACTTAACAATAAGGCCATTATGGGATGGCATTTGTTACATAACTCCTGTCCTTATAAAAACTCGTCACGTATGTAGCGGCCTTAAGGCAGAACTTAAAGTATAAATTATTGTATGGAGAATCAAGCACTTAATAAAACGTGTGAAGACTTGTAACATATTCTTTAAAATCATCCGTTTTCGGTATCTATTAATAGTAAACGCTTACTAGTAAAATTATATACTGGTCGCATGGCGTCGTACCGGAAAAGTATGCCCATTACCGTAGGTATACAGTTATTGACGAATTGTTGTATCTTGAAAAGAACTTATTAAACTTTTGGAATGGCTTGTTCAAAATAAGTTGTGTAGTCAACTGCAGTATCTAATCTACCTATTCATTCATATAATGCGCGTGCGTTCTTAGTGCTTTTTGTACTTAACTATTTATTTCTCAATATCATATCGACGGCACCAATTTCAACTTGTTGTACTTACAATAAAGTACAATACGTAACTAATCATTTCTTAATCTAACTGCATCTTCCAAACTGTATAATGTTAAACTAGGTCTGCAAGGCAAATCGCTGCTTGCAATGATGAGCTGAGTGAGACATCGTGAATCAGATTTTGAAAATTTTGAACAGTGATCATTCCTCCGTGGCAAGTCCGATTTTGAAAATTCTTTTTGAAAGTCACAACTCTGGACATGCTTTCTGAGCGTGTAAAGTTTGGTCACAGTGTCTCGAGCGGTTATTATGTAATTCCATCTGGAATTCTTTTAACGGTGATCATTCCTCTGTGGCAGCATTAATTTTTTCAAAATATATCCATAAACCTTCCTCTGATTGACCTCTTTAATCATGCCAAATTTGGTTCTGATTGGTATGAGGAGCTTTCGCTCAACTTCGTCTCACTCAGCTCAAATAGAAATTAAATCTATTTAACTAGGATGTGTGAAGTATTCAAACTTCGTGAACAGTAGCTCTGTCTCTGTCAGTAGTATCTGTTGGTATGGGTACGAACTATAAGGCTGTAGATTTGGCTTTTAATTATTTATCAATTTTCTTCTTTTTAAAAAGAAAACCTGAAAATATTACATCCACAGAGAAAGATCTGATGTAGGAAGTCTGAAAGTTTATCCTTGTTTTTGAAGTCGATTACACTATCATCGTGTATCCTTTGAAAGAAATAACTGTAAAATTAAAGACATTTCTAAAGCGAATGTTTTAATTTAAAGAAGCTAGTACATTTTAAATCATAAATATAGGTAAACTACAAGTTTTATCGATGAAATAATAGCCTCAAGAAAATAAAAAAAAATAATAAAAAAATAAAAAACCCGACTACTGCCGAAGAGACCGACACAAGTTTAATAGTACGTGGTGCCCATGCAGGCGGGTTTTGATTCTTTAATTATTATTTATTTTCAATTGCAGTTTTTTAACCTTATGCATAAAAGAGAAACGAATCTTGCAATAACACAAACAAATCTGGTACGAGTAAACGCTTTAATTTATCATTCCTTATTACATTAATACAGATGAGTTGGATATGTTTTTGAAATCACCTCTTAAAGCTCTATATTTTAATACCCTACTCGATAGGTTTGAGTGAAAATATTTTTTTACAACATACTTTTTAGAGCCAAAAATCCACCGTATAGTTTTGGTTCATATTTTATATACCCTATGACACTCGAAAGATGAATCCTTTTCATTTGAGACCTCATTCATTGAAATCCGTGCAGCGGTTTGGTAATAAAAATATTACATGCATACAAGATATGCGCGAAAAACATAACTCTTCCTTGGTAGTCAAGTAAAAAGACTAGAATACGTAGGATAGAATCGGTATAAGAAGTAACACTAAAACTTAAAAAAAATATACCAACCCAAATAATAGTGTGCAGTTTGAATCAGAAAGTTACTTTTCTCCAACGTAACATCATACAATGTGAATTTTAACGAGACGTGGTTATGCCTCGAATACAGCTCATTGCTAGCGTTTTTTTTTAAACTTACAATATATTCCTAGTAAGCATGCATCATGTATTGACAAAGCACAAGGTTCAAATCACACAGAAAAAACTTCTAAAGTCGAAACCAAGTCAAAGAGTCGGTAGCTTAGTGGTTCGGTCTTACGATGGAGATTGATAGGTCCCGGGGTCGAATCCTGGCCATTACACTACCGACATGCGACCCACTCTTAGCACAAGCCATTTAGCTAAGCTAAAAGTGAGGTTAGGGAGAATACTAGTAATTTCGGTTACTAATATTCTTTTAGGAAAAAAAGGAATATGGAAGTCCGTAACTTCCCAAACAGCTAGTGTGCTCGCGAAGGAGACGGCGGAGCGCGCCCGGGAGAGATTTAGAACTCTCCCGGCCCGCCGAGCCTGCAACATGCTCGCCGCGCGTCGCAGGACTCGCAGGCGACTTAGGCGCCGGAGGTCGCTTAATGACCTCCGTCCTCCATGAGCGCAGGCCTGGGGGTGGCAGGTGAGGCTGCCTGTCACCCCAGCAGAAGCAGGCCGGGACGGTGGGGCGACTAGCGCCCCTCCCCCGAAACCGGGGCAAGACGGGGACACCGTGGTTCCCAAACCCGAGGAGGCCATGTCGAAACCGGAGATGGCCCAGGGTCAGTCGGGGTGCGAGGGATATGCTCTATGGGCAACCTTACACCCCGGCGTCTGTAGACTCGAGACGACCGGCGTGCGGTTTTAGTCGGTTCAAGCCCGACATAACCGCCCCCACTAGCCGGCGGGGGGGGAGGGGTATCCGAAGGCATTTCCGGAAGAAAAAAAAAGGTACTCGTATATAATAAATAAATAAATAAAAACTTGCTGCTTATATTTATACAATGCATGCACTGAGGATTATTGCAGAGCTCCTCGTCGAGCATCTCACGAACGTGGGGCCAGATCTTACGGACAACCAGTTCGATTTCCGCCGGGGGCGCTCCACCGTGGAGACGATCATGCGCGTTAGGCGCCTGGCGGAGGAAGTAGTCTCGTAGGGTGGGGTGGTGGTGGCAGTGTCTCTCGACATCGCCCACGCCTTCAACACCCTACCCGGGAGCTGCGTTAGAGAGGCTCTCGCGTAACACGGAGTGCCTCCTTACCTCCGCCGCATTGTCGAGGCATACCTATCCGAGAGGGCCATAGATTAGCCGAGCTGGCTAGGGCCAGGGCGGCGAGAAATGTCGCTCGGTGTTCCACAGGGGTCGGTCCAAGGGCCACTCCTGTGGAACATCGGATACGACCGGGTGCTGCGCGGTCGTCAGCATAACTTGTTAAAACTTGTATGTAACGTGGCTGTTCTAAACAGCCCGTTAAAAGCGATGGCCGTCAGAGTCTACAGGGGGTAACGCACGATCTCCGTCGAGGTGGCATGTCTCCTAGCCGGGGCCCCTCCATGGGACCTGGAAGCGACAGCCCTTGCGTTGCTGTACCAGTGGCGCAAGGAGGCGCTGGAGCGGGGCCATAGGCCGGAGCCCTGAGAAATCAGGGCTCAGCGGTCCCAGCTCCGCCGGGAACTCATGGAGACATGGAGGGTGCGACTTGAGCATCCAAGGTAGGGGGAATCCACCATTGCGGCGGTGACGCCGATCATGAAGGAGTGGTTGGAGAGGCACCACGGTGACCTCTCCTACCGGATGTGCCAGATATTTACCGGACACGGGTGCTTTGGTAAGTATCTATGGCGCATCCACCGGGAGACAACGTCGCAGTGCCTGTATGCATGTAGTTCAAAATATTTACATTCGAAACGTGGATGATTAAAGTAGCTCCCAACGTGCACAGTGACATAAAACTAGAACTGTACAACATAATGTCACCAAGTCAGTGAATTTTACCCCTCAAGTAGGGTATTAGCATTTCTTGAAATTGTATTTTTTGAGACGTTTGATTGCGGTTTTATTTTACAAAATAGTTGAACAGCATGTGTAGTTACTCTAAAGAAAGCATGGTACGTTGTTGTGCAAATATAGTGTAAATAATGTGGATCAAATAGATTTCCTTCTAGAAATTTTAACCTACAGAGCAAACCGGTTGGAGATGCTTTTTTTTCGAGGGGAAATTACCCCTCAAATACCGCCGGCTAGCGGGGGTGTTTATGTCAGACTCGAACCGACTAAAACCACTCGCCGTCTCGGGTCTTCAGACATTTCGCTTACACGCTGTCTGACCCCTCGGACTTAGGAACTACAGTGTTCCCGTCTTGGCCCTGGAGCAAAGGAGCGCGTTACGCGCTGCCGCGCCGGCCTGCTTCTACTAGGATGATACGTGGCTCCACCTGTCACACTCAGGCTTGCGCTCATGGAGGACGGAGATCGTTTAGTAACCTGCAACGTCTGAGTCACCTCCGCGCTTTGGTGGTAGGAGACCCTAGCGTTCACAATGAAGAATTAAAGGTGATCGTGGAAGCGGAATCATCGCAAACTACATTACTTTTAATTCACTTGACACAAATTGGTAATGGGCATGAATTAAGTGAATCACATCAAAAAACACGAATTATCACGAAAAAACTGGTGAGTACTTGGTGAACCAGTACTGGCGTCATACACAACAGCTTCTTAAGATCTGACCAGATGATTCCCGCAGCTCTGTATTGTCAACAATTAAAAACCATAATGAAAAAGCTAGCCGTTAAGCAACCGAGACTGGTCAAGAGTAGGAAATCTATTCCAGGGATAAAAAGTAGCCAATGTGCTATTCCTGATTATAATCAATCCTTGAACCATAGATTACATAATATTATTCTAATCCAGAACTAAATTTCATCCAGATCCGTTCAGCCGTTTTTGCGTGAAAGAATAACAAACATTTATAAATTCGTACTCACAAACCTTAACGCTTATAATAAAACACAAAATAAATATTCTAGGTCAAAGTACACAACGCCATCGGGACCCAAACTAAGCAGAGCTTGTCATATGGGTTCTAGAATACGGATAAACATACATAAATAATTCTTTTTTGCAAATAAATGCATATTATACATAGTAACATGCAGACCAATGCAAATATACATATTTGTACTGAGCGGGAATCGAAACCGCGACCTCTGACTTAGCAGTCGATCACACTACCTCTACACCACAGAGGTAGTAGGATTATGTTTTATCCTTTGGTTGTAACCAAACATTAGTTTTCACAGTAAAATCATCTGTTCTTGACATGACATTTAGATATTAGAACAGTAAAGTATATAGATATTCAGAACAAACAACCAGTTAACGTTAAAGTTACCTAGAAAATAAACAGTTTAAGAAAATTGAGGACCCATGCTCACGTTTACGGCACCCAGTTTTACAGCCTAACCATGGTCTTACTATTCATTGTCCCTTTTATAAGTGTCCAGCCAACACAAGATTTAGTCGTAACACTGAATTTCGTAAAAGTACTAATTAAAAAAATACCAATATGTCCTAAACACACAAACAACTTCTCTAATTGTCCTCGACCTCACGTAATAACGAGCGAGCATGTTGCCATCACGGACAGGGCACTTTTTTATGACCACGAGAAGCTACTGAAAATGACCTGAAAATAGCCAAATCAATAATTCAGATCTAGCAACTCTGCTTTTATATTTCAAATAACTGAAGGTAAACCGTTAGCTAAGAGCTAAGACCAAATTTCGAGGACTGAGTTATGAACGTTGCAAGAACTTTTAATGGAGTGCATTCAGTTGGTTCTATGCAAAACTAGATATTTCATGCAGAAATACAATATTAAATATTTGCTTGTATTGCGTTTATTTAGGGAAAGTGTAGTTATCGTGAGTTTAAAATTATCATAATTTCAGAACTTTCACTGTCTTAGCCTTCTACAGAAAATGTATTAGAGAAATATAACTTATCATTTAAACATCAAGTCCTCACAACAGTAGTATGACCGCCTTCTGCATGGGTTCCTGAGCGCGGTAGTTGCTGCAACTTACAGAGGTAGAATATGCTGTGCTGTGACACATTTCCTTTTCCCCATCTTGACACACGTCACGGGCACTTGCTCTCAAATACTGCACAGCTCCAACACATTCTTTTTTCGATTTCAATCAAAACAAATTGGACGCAACGTCTGGCGAGAAAACGGATGTCAGCACATCCGTTTGCTTCTAAAGGTGATCTCTACCACCTCAACCTTACTAAGAAAATGGTAAAGTTTTAAAAATATAGACACTACCGAATTTTATGCATCTTCGACAAAATCTCCAAAAGACCCATGTAAGCTATAATATTTTCATCCATGCTGTAGTAGAATACTGTACGGACGACTTAGATCACCTCTACCCTAAAGTACCTACCTACTACCTATTCAAGGATGCTTAGTTACTGCTCCAGTTTTTTCCTTTCCTACTTCGTGTTGAGAGCTAAGGTGGACCTTGCGTTTCTCTGAACCCCCTCCTTGACTATCAAAGTACTTTTCTTGGTCAGAGTACTTACTAAGATCCCTAACAGGCTATCTGCCAAATGTGGGTGTTGGTAGTCTCGACCCGCTTCTATTTAAAGAAGTTTATTATCAAAATGACAACCAAATTCATAACGATATGAAATATAATGAAAAGAGTGTTGGTGCTATTTCAAATTATCATTATTATTCTATTTGCAATAAATACAACCCATAAAGTAATTAATTCCAATGTCAAACAAATATGTTTACAACTTTACAACATTTGGGTGCCGGGTAACATTTTGTTCACCCTGGCGTGGGAGGTGCCGAGGCGTGACCTCGTGGCAGCCATCGGGGTGGAAGTCCTCTCGCTCGGTACCATGATTGCGGCAATGGTGCGGAGCGCGAGCGCGTGGGCCGCCACCGTCTCCTTCTGCGAGCATGTAATGCTCGAGAAGGAGATGGCGGAGCACGCCCGTAAAAGATTTAGAACCGGCCCGCCGAGCCCGCAACATACTCGCCGCGTCGCAGGCGACCTCCGTCCTCCATGAGCGCAGGGCCATCTCGAAACCGGAGATGGCCCAGGGTCAGTCGGGGTGCGAAGGATTTGCTTTATGGGTAACCTTACACCAAGGCATCTGAAGACCCGAGACGTCGTGCGGTTTTAGTCGGCTCCAGCCCGACATAACCGCACCCGCTGGCCGGCGGGGGGTATTCGAGGGGATTTCCGTACGAAAAAACAAAGGTACTGTAAGGCAAAACCGTGAAATTACAGTTGGTCTTATCATTCGTCTGAGGTGGAGCCTCGCACCCTGGATCAATTCTGTCGCTTCTCAGAGTAGGACGTTTTCAATACACCTTTAAATTGCTCCATTAAAACTTCTCTAACTGCCTTCAAACCGATTGTTAACGTTTCACGTACTGTTGAACATTGAACAATGATGGAAATACTCACTGAACATCGGTTTGAGTATAAAAATATATAGACTTAAAAAATTATTTACTATTCTATATTTTGTAACTGTTAGCTTGGTTGAACAAAATGAATAGATAAAAGTCCGATCTTTACTCGTAAATACATTTTATATTCAAAAGGGAAGGGATGTTATTGAAATAAAATATAGACACTTATGTATAAATAATGGAATTTACACAACTTCAATTCAGTATAAAAACAAATCGTCTCGTAATAAAACTTTACAGCCACTCTTTTCATATCACCAATTTTCATTAGTTAATTTTCTTTTACAAACGAAATAAAAGTAAAATGCTTAAACCAAGGTTTGAAGTTTCAAAGCTATTAATCAGGTAATTATGAATAAGATGTAGAAAGAGTGTCAACTTACAAAAGCGAAAAGGTAATACCCAACACGTAACTGTCTTATCAATTTGTGGTACTCTTAAAATATTCATTTAGCAAATCATTCAATGAAATCGCTCCATTACCAGCCAACGAGGAAAACGCTTTAGTTACGGATGGACTTAACATCCGTAACTAAATTATTACAAGAGGCATAGAACTAATTTCATCTTCCTTTGTTATTTAAATCGTCAGTACCTGGATGACCGAGGTTCGCTCGGTGGTTCCGTGGACTTTTTCTTACAATGAAACCTAGCTAGATCGGTGTATATTGCCAGCGAAACCCCCTGTACACAAAATTTAATGAAAATCGTTGGAGCCGTTTCCGAAATTCAGATTATATAGACACTTCCTGTTGCCCGCGGCTCGCCCCCGCGAAGGTCGGTTATCGTATTTTGGTCATATCTCCGGTGTTACTTAACCAATTGATTGCAATTGGTTGGTGGAATTGATTGCAAACATACGGTAGATTTTTAAGTCTGCCCAAGACCTCATCTCATCAAACGCATACAAATCCATTCAGTAGTTTATGCGTCCACGATGTTTCTTCTTCTCGTTCTTTGTCTATTATACTTAAAATCTGTCATATTTATTGCAATTGGTTAAAGGGAACCGGAAATTTGACCAACAAACGCCAACCGACCTCCGCGCGGGCTGAGCCGCGGGCATCGGCTAGTAGTATATATTGATATATCTGTCTAACTGATTACCAATTTTCATTACTTAATTTCCCTTTTAAAAACGTAATAAAAGTATAATTCTGGTACGAATATAGCGAGTACCAATCCAAACAGTAATGATAAACCAAGTTATTCCAAGTTAGATTGATTTGTGATTTAATATGATTTGACATATGCAAGAATTGCATACATCAAATCAAAGAAGAATATTGGGTCGGCAGGGTCGGCAGTGCGAATGTAGGGGAAGCAGCGCGATTGTGCCTCTCATCAGGTGGGCCGTGTGCCTATCTGCCAGCTGAGTGATATAAAAAATTTCACACAAAGCTTAAGTAAATACTGACATAGGTAAATTTACTGAGGGGTGCTTGGTTGGGGACCTCCACGCGGTGCACCCTGGGCAACGGAGACGGCAGCGCCTCTCTCCTAGGGCGGGGGAGACGCTGCCGCCTACGGCCAACTCCGACCGAGGCGAGGACGGCCCGTTGAGAGCTGTTCGGAAGCTTTCCACGTGTCCCTCTGATAAGCAGAAGGCACAGTGGAGAGCAAGTAAGGGGGCCATCTCGAAACCGGAGATGGCCCAGGGTCAGTCGGGGTGCGAGGGATATGCTCTATGGGTAACCTTACACCCCGGCGTCTTCAGACCCGAGACGGCGTGCGGTTTTAGTCGGTTCAAGCCCGACATTACCGCCCCCGCTGCCCGGCGGGGGGGTATCAGAAGGGATTTCCGCACGAATAAAAAAAAAAGGTAAATTTACTGAAATTTCGACGCTCATATGTATATCTTAAGTTCGATTACTGGTATGTTCAATGATGGTGTTATTGATTTAGGTAGATTTCGATGAAATCGATCTACCTATTGGTTTCTTGACTACTGTCGAATTTAAAAAAAAATCTTCATAGGAGGTCTAGTTATGACCCCCTGAGTCCGAAATGACCACTGGTCAAAAAGTTTATATATATATATATATATATATATATATGTATGTATGGTTCCACTTCCCAAAATTTGCGGCACTCTCACGGTCGCATTTTTGCCCCGATCGCTTTCAAACTGCGGTCAAAAATTGCTTGGGTGTAAACTTAGTTTAAGTTTTTGGAGGTTATTTGTTCGGGGCCTCCACCCGAAGGGTTGCTTCGCAGTAAAAACGCACTGGTGTCTTTCACTGTTTATTGAGCCACAATACAATGATTAGGTACTATAGATATGCTAGGGATCACAAACAAATTATCAGATAGATACCTAAGAGCGAACGGCAGAAACAATGTCGCTAGCGCGGGAGCCGACGCGAGAGAGAGTAGCTGTCAGTGTTGCCACACTAGTTTTCGGGTGCGTTCAGAACGCCACACCACCCCCCCACGGAGAAAAGAAAGTTAATCAACATTTTTAAATCTAACGCGCCTACCAGAACGTGTTGTATATGGCTGCTTGGACGTATCTGTCGAAGCAGTAGGTACCGGGGCAGGCGTCTGTGGTACTGGAGGAGTAGGGATGGGCAAAGGAGCTGTAAGAGGCGTAGGTGTGGTAAGTGTCGGGTCAGGTAAGTTAGGAGACGTCGGAGAACAATCTAAACGCTCAACATATGCGGGTTTAAGACGATCGACGCTCACCACTGCGGATTTACCTCTAACCTCGATGGTAAAAGTTTTACCATCGCTTGATCGATCCAAAATGGGATGAGGACCCGTATAAGGTGGCTGTAAGGGTCGACGGACTGTGTCGTCACGCAGGAAAACGTGAGAAACCGTAGCCAAGTCTTTAAAAATGAAGACTGACTTCTCAGCATGATGAGAGGCTGGTACGGGGCGAATGCTGGACATTCGTCGTCGCAATTCGACGACGAAATCAGCCGAATCGTCGACCTTATTAGCTGGAACTGGAACGAGCAACTCTCCTGGGAGACGCAAGGATTCGCCGTAAACTAATTCAGCGACCGTTGCTTTTAAATCCTCTTTAAAAGAAGATCTCATCCCTAATAAAACAAATGGAAGAGCAGAGACCCACGAACCACCGTGACACATTAGGGACGCCTTGAGTTGGCGGTGGACTCGTTCCACCATCCCATTAGCACAAGGATGGTAAGCCGTTGTGCGGATGCGTTTGGTGGCAAAACTGCACATTAAACGTCGAAACAGATCGGACTCAAATTGAGTGCCTCGATCAGTCGTTATGACTGACGGTACGCCGAAACGTGCAATCCATTCTTTAGTGAAAGTGTCACAAACTTCTTCTGCGGTAATTGTACGCATGGGCCATACTTCGGGCCATCTGGTCACTCTGTCGATAGCCGTAAGGCAGTAACGGAATTCGCTACAAACAGGCAACGGTCCAACTATATCGATGTGGACATGCTTGAAACGGCCAGATTGTGATTCGAAGGTACCCGGTGGAGTGGAAACATGTCTCGTAACCTTGCTGCGCTGGCACGCCTCACATGCAAGACACCACTCCTTGCAGTCTTTTCTGACTGAAGGCCAGACATACCTGTCCGTGACAAGGCGAGTAGTAGCTCGACGGCCAGGGTGACTTAAACTATGCAGTCTATTGAACACCTTGCGTCGAAGGTCTCGAGTGACGAACGGACGAGGTTTGCCAGTGGAAACGTCGCAGGTCAAGGAGATGTCTGTACCAGGAATAGTGACCTTTGTCAACTTTAGGCTGGAATTGTTGAGCAGCAGATTTGCTAACTCTTCATCCGACTCTTGCGACTTGGCTAGAACCTCGTATTCCTGCTCTAGCGAGATAGCGTCTACGCGTGACATAGCGTCCGCAACGACGTTGTCCTCTCCTTTGATATATTTTATATCAGTCGTAAATTGGCTGATAAAGGACAGCTGATTGAGCTGTGAAGGAGGGAGTTTCTCTCGACGCTGTACGAAAGCGTACAGCAGTGGTTTATGATCGGTAAATATGGTGGCGTGCTGAACCTCGAGAATGTAGCGAAAATGCTGTACGCTTTCGTACATCGCTAAAAGTTCTCTGTAGTATGCAGGCCACTCAGCTTGTTTAGAAATCAGTTTTTTACTAAAAAATGCTAACGGACACCATCGACCTTCAATCTCTTGCTGTAAGCAAGCACCAATGTGTACGCTAGACGCGTCCGTGAACAATCCTAACGGAGCATTGCTCACGGGGTGGTGGAGAAGTGTGGCGTCGGTAAGGCTTTGTTTACAAGTCTCAAAAGCCTGATGCAGTTCGGGTGTCCATGGAAATGGAGCAGCACCCTTACTTTTAGACGCAACAACAGCATCGATCAATGGGGCTTGAGACTTAGCCGCGTGTGGGATGAAACGACGATAATAGTTGAGTACTCCTAAGAATCTCCTCATCCCTTGAACTGTATCTGGGGGACGGTAGTCCATTAGGGCTTGCACCCTGTCCTGGGGAGGACGGACTCCCGCTGCAGTGATTGAATGACCAAGGAATACAACTTCGCTAGCGCCCAGAACACACTTAGATGGGTTAACCACAACGCCGTAATCTTGGAAACGCTTGAAAAGCGTGCGAAGATGCCCCTGATGGGTAGCCTCATCTGCAGAGAAGACGAGCACGTCGTCGCTATAGGGAAAACAGAAGTCGAGACCCCTTGTGACCTCGTCGATGAACCGCTGGAAAGTTTGTCCAGCGTTACGGAGGCCAAATGGCATGAAAGGGTGTTCGAAGAGGCCAAACGGGGTAACGATGGCCGTTTTCGGAATATCTCCTTCAAAAACGGGAATCTGATGATACGCTTTCACTAAATCGACGGTGCTGTATACCTTCGCACCAGCGAGACTATGTGTGAAATCATTGATATGGCGTACAGGATATCTGTCGGGAACAGTCCGAGCATTTACGCCACGATAGTCGCCAGTAGGACGCCACTGACCATCCTTCTTTGGGACCATATGTAAAGGGGACGCCCAAGGACTTTTAGAAGGCCTAACAATCCCTTCTTGTATCATTTGCTCAAATTCCTTCTTGGCTGCTGCCAGTTTGTTGGGAGCCAAACGACGTGGGCGACATGATACCGGAGGTCCTTCAGTTGTTTTTATGTAATGCACAGTGTTGTGCTTTATAAGCCTCGGCAGACCAGGAGGACGTGTAACGTCAGGAAATTCAGCAAGCACCTTGGAAAAACTTGAGTTCCCGATGGAAATAGCCTTGACACTGGTCTGTGACGTGTCAGACACGGAAACAGGTACGGACAGATCCGTGTTTCCATCCACAAGGCGCTGTCGTCGACAGTCGGGCAAAAGGTTGTAGTAGCTCAAGAAATCTGAACCAATGATCGGCAGGCCAACATCAGCAACCACAAAATTCCAGCGAAAGTCGCGACGCAATCCTAAATTGAGGTGCATGGTCATGCTACCGTAGGTTTTTATGGAACTGCCATTAGCGGCACTTAAATCGTAACCACTGTTCGAATACCTACCCTTTAACAGACGCCGAGGGAAACAAGAAAGATCCGAACCCGTATCTATAAGATACTGGTATTTGGACTTCTGGTCGGTCACGAAAATTCGGCGGCCGGGGTGAGAACAATCAGACGCCGCCTCTACTGATTGTTGTTCGAGTTTTCCTGTTTAGGCGGGACCCAGGAGCACGGGCTGGTACACTTGGAAGCCTTGCTCTTGAATTTCTTGTGATACCAGCACAAACCAGGCTTCCCAGCAGGTGTGGCGGAGCGCGGTTGGTTAGAATTCGAGCGAGACTGCGAACGAGAGGGACGTGCCTGACTGGAATTATTGGCAGAAAGAGATGCAACTTGTTTGCCTAACTCTTCTACTTTCTGTAGTAAAGAATCCAGCACTGTAGCACCACTGGATGAAGCACCTGATAAAGATGGAGTACTACAGGAAAATACCTGGTTAGGAGTAGCTACTTCCATCACCTTATCAGCCAGCTCTGCAATTTTGTCGAGGGCAAGATCAGATTGTGAAGCTAGAATAGCCTGGACCTGTGGGGGAAGTCGGCGCAACCACAATTGACGCAAAATGTTGTCATCTGACAAAGCTGCTCCGGCCAAAGAACGGAGATGGCGAAGAAACTGCGAGGGTTTTCTATCACCTAATTCCTCCTCGCTGATGAGCTGCCGGACACGTTGTTCCTCAGACATAGAAAGCCGCCTGATCAACTCCTCTTTCAATCTCGGGTACTGCTGACCTTTGGCTGGAGGCTTGGTAATGAGGTCTTCAACCTCCGTAGCTAACTTGTGATCCAACTGGGCGATGACATAGTTGAACATGGTGTTGTCCGATGTTATACCAGCAATCTGAAACTGAGCCTCTACTTGACCAAACCATACCGCCGGGTTGTCTTTCCAAAATGGAGGCAATTTAACCGACACTTTACAAACCTCTGAATGTTGAGACAGGTCTTGGAGGCGGGTCTCAAGTAAGTTATTTTGAACTCGTAAGTTTTCAATCAGTTTCTGTAGATCTTCAGCCATATCTATTATCAACCAATGTACCACCGGGGGTTAAAATTGCAAAGCAAAATAAATTAAGGAGTTAATATGGCAACACCAACACCTATGTTAAATTAACTAACTTATGTTAAATTAGCTAACAGTTAGAAAGATAAGTTAATTAATCCACAACCAAAAAGTATCAGTACCACTAATATTTAAATTAGGATATGCAACCGTAAGTTAGTTATATTATAGCAATTGGTTACAGAAAATCACTCAAGTGAAAATATGTCATTACTTATATCTAACACCAATGTATATAGATTAGCAAAAACACAATACAAAATTAACAACAGAATATCAGAAATTGGAATTAAAATATTGCCTGGTGGTTAGTAAATAACTACTAAATTTAGTAAAACACAGTATACAGTAAAGTAAGTAAGTATTCAGTAAACAATTATTAGTAGTAGCCAGTAATATGCTGTTATTACACCAAACAGTTGTAACAGTCAAACATTTACAACCAAGCTTCCCAGGTTATTCGTTATTGTTTATATACAGAGATTATGCGGAAAACAATCATAAAACTTACCAGGAAAATAAATAGTACAGAAGTTCAGATTTGGTAAACTTACACTAAAATTGTTCGAACTAAAATATTTGTTTACATTCCTGGTCGATCACCTGACTGAATGATGTATGGCACTGACCGATAGAGGTGTGGTACCGAACGAAGATTTCCGGACGATCGATTTTATTGGTAAATCAGTGAACGAACGAAACGAACCTTTGACCTGAAAAACCGGTGAATGTCATAGGTCGCGATGTCACACCACATTAATTCGAGTAGCGGAATGAGAAAGTTTCTCTACTAGGCGTTAGATGGCGCTCCAAGTACCGAATTGGAGAATGTTCTTTTAGGATCGCGAAACCTGAACATGAATCGACAGGAAAACGATGCCAAAAACTGCACTTTATGTCATTTGTATGCACAATGATAGTTTTTCAGCACTGAACACACAACACAGGGCTTCCTGACGCGCGAAAAAAAAAAAAAAAAAAGTCGACTTGCAGGCAGCACGGCAGACCGCTTCTTGCAACTTGTCGAACCAAAGGGTGTCGGACCGGCTCGCGAAAAAAGATGTAATTTTCTGTGGATGCAATGATGTAGGGCTTCCCGCGGAATCCAGGATTTGCACACTGTTGCTACCTATGCTGCCGAATGTCGGTGGACACGAAGTGGTAGGTACAAAATTGGCGCGTGCGGGCGGCGGGCGGTCGCTGTTGATCGATCACGCCCGGAGTTGTGGTGCCGGCCGTGGCGTTGGCCTGTGTAGGCAGGCACGGCAGATGAAAGAGCGTAGCGTAGATCTTGCGTACGGGGTCACCAGTTTGGAGGTTATTTGTTCGGGGCCTCCACCCGAAGGGTTGCTTCGCAGTAAAAACGCACTGGTGTCTTTCACTGTTTATTGAGCCACAATACAATGATTAGGTACTATAGATATGCTAGGGATCACAAACAAATTATCAGATAGATACCTAAGAGCGAACGGCAGAAACAATGTCGCTAGCGCGGGAGCCGACGCGAGAGAGAGTAGCTGTCAGTGTTGCCACACTAGTTTTCGGGTGCGTTCAGAACGCCACAAGTTCGTGAACGGGTGGAATCCGGCCTAAGGGCCTCACTTTTTGTGAAATCAGTTTTTCCTCAATATTTCACGTTCCATGAAAGATATTCGAACCGTTTTAATTTTATCCCATAGTATACATGAATACCAACAACTTTTAATTATAAACCTATAAGATTAAAACTTTAACTAAAAGTGGAGGGAGGAAAAACCAAAATTTTTCGGGAAAAAAGTCATAACTTCTAACCGGTGAACATTCTTAAACATTTTTAATCGATAGGCCATTTTTAAGTCTAAAATAATTGTCTGAAAAGTTTTTCGCTAAAAGTTACCGTTTTCGAGAAAAAAAAATTAAACTGCTTAAAGTCCGTAGTTCTCTATATAAAGTAATATTAATTGCTTCACGAAATCTAACTGTACGTTCCCCCATGCGGGAACGGATTTTTTTCTTTCTATTTTTGTAGGTAGATTAAAACATGCTTCGCTTTTCCCGTTACATTCATGAGACTTGGACGAATGAACTTAAAGGTTTAAGGTAAATATTGGAAATGCACTGTAGGAGAACATCACTACACGTAAAATAGAGCTAAACTATCGTAAATATCGCCATACAAAAAACTTACATGGAAATAATAAAAGTGTAAACTGAAATTTGTTGCACGTGCAATAGCTACTGCTCTCCGGAAATGAAGTTCTTTGACTGTGCCATAGGGTATACAAAATGTAAACATACAATATATATTGTAAAAAGAAATTTCGTTTATAAGGCACGGCACTAATATTTGTATAAATCGTATTTACCTGGCCTGCCTCGGCATCCAGTACGTTAGGTGTTTTGAATGCGCAGCCAAATTGACTCCATTAAAAGTTTTGAAAGCGCTCGTAGCTTAGATAATTTAGTGAGAGAGTTATGCCATCTATAAAAGCATACGTGGGTACTGAAAACTAATGAATTTATGTTTGTGTTTATATTTTCGTACTTAACTTTGTTAAGTGGGAGCTTAATGTTTAGGTGGTTGATCCATATATATAATTTTATTGTTTTGTTATAACTACATGAAATTTTATATGAGTTGAGACGTGTAGTGTAGAATAATGAAATCTTCTTCATCCTAGACATCCTTCTAACCATTGTTGTTTGACATATTGGGTTTTATAAGTGCGACTGCTTTCTGACCCTCCAACCACGAAAGGAGAACTGCCTCAAAGCCTCGTTAATTCTTTTATAGGTGCACCTGCTGACAGGTGAAATTGGCTTAGGCCCCGAAGACATTCGGAGGACCCCGTATAGGTACACATATTATGTATTCTAAGGCATAGCTACCCAAACGATTGTCATCGAGACAATTTGTTAATGGATCTTCAAAGTTTATATCCAATCGCTTAAAACGCTGGTTATATTGGCACTCAATGGCTATATTTAAAGTGATACCTATACTATCTATCTTACATAGGCTATAAAAAATAAATATATTGGAACATAAAGTTAAATATTTTAATTTAAAAATGCGTATACGTAGTAGACAAGTAACGGAGCTAAAAAATTATCGGATCATCATAGTCTAGAAGTGGAATCGTTGTCCTCAAATCTATAATCGTATTAATTGTATAAACGTGAATGTGCACGTAACGTGTGAATGCGTGGATGCATGGATGCATGGGTGCATGGATGCATGGGTGCATGGATGCATGGATGAATGTTTGGATGTATGGATGGCTAATTGTTTATCGTTCCCACCATTATGAAACAACATACAAGCTTCACTTATATATATATAAAATATGTATAAATGCGCCATAAGTTCAGAACGGTGTAAAGATATTTTTTTTTGTAATTGTTTAACATTTAAATACCATTTACTTTTGTGGAGGAACGTGGTGTGATGTTCCTCCAACACAAAGGGAGGATCCTCCGACCAGGCAAGGTGATCACGCCTAGCGGGCCGAGGCCCAACGGTTGTCGTTGGGATGTTGTATATATGCTGTACCAGCGCGCGAACTTCAATTTCGCGATTCAGGATTGGTATTGATGTAGTAGTATCCAAGTAGTTCACCTTGTGGTCGCTAGATGGCGCTGGGTATATGTGGTTTCGCCACATCATTCCCCTCCAAGACCGGAGGTTGATTGCGATGAGTCAGCTGTCTTAAGCTCTCTTGTGGAGCGTGCCAGCGGCATCTTGTGTAGTTCCATTTCGTCGGAACTCGACGCCGCTGGTTCCATTGGTGGAACAGTCTTCCTCGCTAGTCCTCGTTAATTGGGACTAACCGCTGGTCCCGAAGATGTGGGGCTGAGTGCGGTGATGCGGTGCTGCGGTGAAATGCCCAGTAAGTCGGGGCTCGAAGCGTCGAGGTGAGTCCTCGGTGAGCCCTCGGTGAGGCGAGGTGAATCCTCAGTGAGATGAGGTGAGTCCTCGGCAGTGAGACGGGGCGAATCCTCTTGAGTCGAGGTAAGTCCCCCGTGTATGGGGCGAATGCTGCGTAGACAGGAGAGATGTGCTCTTCTTATGGGACCGTATGTGCAGTGTACTGTGCCTTTAGAGGCTGATGTGGCCGTAGGGTAACCAGGCTGCAGCAGTCGCTGCATGCTGTGGTATCCCAGTTGAGGCCGAAGCTGCTGGATGGCGAAGACTTAATTACCGCTCAAGCGGAAGAAGTGAATAGGGTATATGTGGTATCGCCACACTTTTACTTATAGCTAAAATCTTCTTCAATCATAATTTACCTTGTGTCTGTATTACAATTAAATTTTATTGCATTATCCTAAATAATTGAAATTAAAAATAGGAAAACTAACTGCTTTTGGTAACAATTTCTGTTTTTGTATTATACCAAGATCTAAGTAGTATTTAATACCTACTTGCTAATTTTTTACATATTGTCTCCAACGTACCTTTCTTTTTCGTGCGGAAATCCCACTCGTATGCTCCCCGGCGGTCAGCGGGGGAGGTTATGTCGGGCTAGAACCGACTAATACCACAAGCCGTCTCGGGTCCTCAGATAAGACAGTAAGGTCAATAAGGCAATTTCTTCGCACCCGGCTGATCCTGAGACTTAATTTGGCTGACTTGCTTTTTCAGCTTTCATGGTGTTCTCATCATGAGGAATGGTGATTTCAACAATCACTGCAAGCCTCTCAAATCGACTATATCAGGCTTATTGGCTACAATAGTCCTGTCAGAGATGGTATATCGATCCCAGTATAATGTGAATCGTGTCCGTTATGTTAGCGTACACAAGAGCTATATCGAGTTGGTTACTATGCCATTAAACTCTGTGTAAATACTGCCTAATTAGTGTAAAAATAAAAAAACTCTTCCTCTTTAGTCTAGGAAATAAACACCATTTTCACTGTGTACGCTGGCGTCACGATCAAGCTAGTGTACACATGGCCGTACTCGAAAACGGCTAATTGTAAAGCAACAGAGTTTACACACAAAAATAGTGCTCTAATACTTCTCCCGCTATGCAAAATTTCAGAACGATTGCTCTTGTAGGAACAGAGATATTGAACAAGACTTTTCAATGACATTCGGAGCTGGCGTTATGACAGCGTACACATAATAGTTCTTATAGAAAGGGAACTTTTTTTTTAATAAATGCTATATGTATAAATAGTGCGTGAAATTCTGCCTCTATTAGTGTAAATACTTTATGCGAATTCGCAGTGGAATAATTAAAAAATCCATGTTTATTTCTGTTCACAGGTACAGATGTGCTCAAAAGTGATTTGTCAAGTTTTTTAAAATACAGAACTAATACTGAAACGTGATGAAATACTGAACTTGGAGGATATTCACTTCATTAATTTGTAGATATAGTTCTAAGTGAAAATGAAATAATTGGAAAAATTCAAATAAATAGCTTTATCAGAAAAATAACATTTATTTTGCCAAAAAAAAAATATTTTTTATCACAAATAACTCTATATCTCAGTTTATAATTTCACTAATAATTCATTTTGTTCGCGACTGTACGTCAATACATTTGTTCCTAGAACTTAACATAGATTTTTTGATTATTCCACTGCGAATTCGCATAAAGCATTTACACTAATAGAGACAGAATTTCACGCACTATTTATACATATAGCATTTATTATAAGAAAAGTTCCCTTTCTATGAGAACTATTATGTGTACGCTGCCATAACGCCAGCTCCGAATGTCATTGAAAAGTCTTGTTCAATATCTCTGTTCCTACAAGAGCAATCGTTATGAAATTTTACATAGTGGGAGAAGTATTAGAGCACTATTTTTGTGTGTAAACGCTGTTGCTTTACAATTAGCAGTTTTCGAGTACGGCCATGTGTACGCTAGCTTGATCGTGACGCCAGCGTACACAGTGAAATTGGTGTTTATTTCCTAGACTAAAGAGGAAGAGTTTTTTTTATTTCTACACTAATTAGGCAGTATTTACACAGAGTTTAATGGCATAGTAACCAACTCGATATAGCTCTTGTCTACGCTAACATAACGGACACATGTGAATCGACCATTTTAGAGAACTGGGTCGGAATGGGCACATATATAAAGTATGGTACGTTCGAAGATACAAGATTGTATTTAAGGGCAAGTTGCTGGTATACAATCTTGGCCACTTGGTTCTGTCTGTGCAAATGTTCACCGTTGGTAAAACGAGAACAACCGGAAATAATGTGTCTGATCGATTATCCGGGACGGTGCCGGTGGCATGCCCGACATATGTTGCTATAAAACTATCTCATACTGCCACCGACCACATAGTTTGCAAAATCATACCTAACTATTGAGAAATTCAGGAATATAAAGGACTATTCCGGTCTCTGTGGCGTAGCGGTAGTGCATTCGACTGCTACGACAAGGGGCGCGGGTTCGATTCCCGCTCAGTGCAAATATTTGTATGCATGAATATGTCTATTTGCATTGGTCTGGGTGTTTCTATGTATAATATGTATGTATTTAAAAAAAAAGTATATAAGTATGTTTATCCGCATTCTGGAACCCATAACACAAGCTAGTTAAACTATGCTTACTTTGGGTCTAGAAAGCGCTGTGTAGAATGTCGTAGAATATTTATATGCCAGCGGGGGCGGTTATGTCGGGCTTGAACCGACTAAAACCGCACGCCGTCTCGGGTCTAATACCTTTTTTTTTTTTTTTTATCGTGCGGAAATCCCTTCGGATACCCCCCGCCTGCCAGCGGGGGCGGTTATGTCGGGCTTGCACCGACTAAAACCGCACGCCGTCTCGGGTCTTCAGACGCCGGGGTGTAAGGTTACCCATAGAGCATATCCCTCGCACCCCGGCTGACCCTGGGCCATCTCACCACTAACAGCATCGCTCATCCTGTCTCCTCTGAAAGCAGAGGAGTACGGAGAGCGATGTGTTCCCGCAACGTCGGGTATTGGCCGACGATCAATGCCAACCCTATGAAGGGGTGAAGGGGAAGCCATTGACCGCCGCCCAGGGTGTACCGGCCGCTCCGATTCCGTTCCCCCCGGACTGCAGCGGGATCGGAATCGGAGCGACACTCGAGGAGGTTACCCAACACACACCCCCGGGTCTAATACCTAATTCAAATTCTTTTATGTGGGTTTAACCTGCGTGTTTCTTTTATTTTTGTTTCTCCATAGTCGAAAGAACTAGTTATTCACTATGGTTACTTTATGAAATAATAGTGATCTTATTTGGGACATAATTGATAAGAGAACAAGGACGCAGGACTACGTCCTAATTAGGAAACGGCGAAGCAATTACAAGTTTAATAGGAGTATGGTCTGTCTGTTTGTTATCTAATGTTATATTGTTGCTTTGTTGGGCACGATGCGATAAATGATCTAGTCCACACAAGCCATAAATCAAATGAATTATTGACCCTGTTAGAAAAAAAATCCTGGGCAATATGAATTAATTACATACCCACTTACGTCCTTTTGACGGAATCCCCTTCGAACGCCTAACTTACTTGTTACCAATTATTTTAGCATAACAGGTTTTGCATACAATTTAAAGGCCTAACAATACTTTGGCATAATGATAATATGGCATACTGTCTTTTTTTAGGCAAAACTATCATTCAGACATAATAATATATTTATTTTTTCATGTCAATATATTTGAGTCTAATTTTAAATGGCATAAACTTATAAAGCATAATATTATTTATTCGCATAACAGTTTGCAACATTTAAATATTAAAAGGTTTGATCGGGTATAGTCTCAGACACAAGGATGTCTTATTAATGACTTTTGATATCAGCATCAGGATTAAGTTAGAAGCAACCTGTTTTTACGTGTGGAAACCCCCACGGGCTTCATCCCACCGGTGCCAGCGATGAGGTGGGTATGTCGGAATCGGACCGACTAAAACCTCCCGTCTTAACATTGTAGTTTTTTTTTAACTAGACAGAAATCCGAGTAGCAGGGCGCCGTCAAGGTTTTTTAACATCCTAAACATTTTTGTGATACCTTCAATAAGAATAATAAAATAAAAATAGGATCTACCATCATGTCAAACACCTATGTATTTGGTTAGAGCAAAACACAAGCATGTGTTATTTCTTATTAAGACTGTTAATACTAGCATCAGGATTAACACTCCGACTCAGAGCAGTCCGATTCTGATAGATAGATAGATAATTCTTTATTGTACACCAAAATCATTACGAATACCAATTTGGAACATTTACAGTTAAACGCACAATGCCTTATCACTAAAAGTGATCTCTTCCAGGCAACCTTAGGAAGGACAGGAATGAAGAGTAGGTACATAATATAAGTGAGTGTTGTTGTAATTTTATAAACGTATACCTAATAGAATTCGTCACATGAATAATAATAACATAGTATAAAAACATTTTCCTTCGTAGGACGGACGGAAAAAAACAAATACTGCTTTTCTCTGATTAGTGTTTTGCAGACATGGGCTTGAATATATGACTTTATATTTAACAAGACAAGAGATTTTTATTAGCCATTAAAATGTCAAAAAGGCTTTATTACTTAAACAAAATATGTAAAACGATACACAAAAATTATTGTAAATACCTACAGTCTCATAATACCTCTCTACAATCTCTCACAATTTTACTCACAAATACATGCCCACAACTGCACACATAAAACACACATAAAAAAATAAACATAAAAAGTCAATACTCTATCAACCCGGGTTATAGACACTCGGCAAGGTTAACAAAAATGATGGTATAGTAATCTATACCAACAAACAACTCACATGTAAATTTATTAAGCTTTATTTTAGAGGTGCAAGCTCCTTGGTCTGCTAAGTTGACAAAAGTACTTCTATTGTCACTATTTCTCGCTCACCATCGCTAAAAACTAATGACAATCATAAAAACTTTACAGATAGCATAAACCGTGTGTGTAAGAGCCTAAAGACGCAATACTTGATTCTTGTTGGCGATATAAATATCAAGGTTCTCATAACCCGGATCCCTTGTATGACGAATATTTGACTTTCAATGCGTCTCATGGATTTTTCCCAACGCATACTTTCCCACAAGGATCAGTCAGAGATATCTGAACCACAAATTTAGTAAATCTCATCGTGACTAGAATCCTATAATCCTATATCAGTGATCAGTGATCACAGACAAATAGTTTTGATCTTAGACCAACCCAAACCTATTCATATTCAGTGCTTCACAAAATGACATAAGTGAGACAAAAACAGAAATAGATAATATCGATTTTTCATACATTTTTACATTAAAGTGATGCAAATGAAGCAACGGATAACTTTATTTCTACCTCATCATCAATCCTCAATTTAAATACAGAAGTTATCAAGACATCAAAGCGGAACCGTTTGCCCAAACCATGGATGACGCCAAGGCTTCGCGACAGATTGCACATTAAGTCAAGGAAAGCACTCGATAACATATCACATAAGGTAACCTACACCCGTTATCGCAATTTCTGCAATATTCTACTGCGTAAATTAAAATTAGAATACTATAAACGCATCATAATTGTTCTAACCTAAGGGCTCTCTTTAAAACCATTAAGATGTTACGGATACTCTGCATTCCGGTCTGGGGAGGGTCCGTAAAATCACACCTAATCGAACTGGAAAGAGCACAGAGAAGTATACTTAAAAATATGAAAGGCCATGCCAGTATCAGCAAGAATTACGAAGAGAGGCTGTCGATGATCCTCTCTAACAATGACTTGATTAGGAAGGAGAGAATCTTCGACAAGAAGTACAGAGTACACATAGGACCAAGAGTCGAGTGGAGGACAGATGCCAGTGGCACGGTCTGCTACACAGACGGCTCAAGAAAGGAAACAACAAAGCTATCAGGATCTGGAATACACATTAAGTGCAAAGACGGATCAGAGATAAATAGATCAATATCCATGCAGATACGCAAGTGTCTTTCAAGCTGAAGTATACGCCATAAAGGAATGTGCTGAGCTGGTCGAACACCTGAACAACATCAACAGGGTGACCATCTACAGCGACAGCCAGGTGGCGCTGAAGGCACTAAACAAAGCGGAAACGACCTCAGCAATCGTAAAGGAATGTAAAGAGGCACAAGAGAAACTGGCCAGAAAAGTCGACTCAACAGTCGCCTGGGTGCCTGGACATGAGGGCAACATGGGCAACGAGACAGCTGACAAACTTGCCAGAGACGGCGCCTATAAAACCCTGTTGGGGCCGGAGCCCTGGCTCCCAATATCGCACAAAATCACCAAGGGAGTAATTAGCTGCAGTATTACAGCAGACACTAACCGACGATGGAGATCATCGACAGGCATGAGACAGTCGAAGATCTTTATCAAGGGCATTGACAAGAAAAAGACAAGCCAACTGACCAAACTCTCAAGAGGGAACATGAGGCTCGCCATTGTAGTAATAACAGGACACTGCAGACTGAAGAGACACCTGACAGTGATCGGAGTGAAGATTGACCTCAATTGTCCGGAGTGCATGGAGACAGAAGAAACCAGTTTCCACCTGCTGGCCGAATGTCCCATGTACTCACTAGTTAGATGGGAACTTCTGGGATCGGACACACTGGACACGGAGCAGTTGAAGGATCTGAGGGTGGAACAGATCGTAAGATTCTGCAAGGACACAAAAAGGTTTGTAGTGGCGCCGTGAATGCTGGAATAACCACGCTCTCTCCAACGAGAGGGCAGGGGAAATGGATGAAGTGGCCCACAAGCTTCGTGGGTCGATTGTCCGTCCGGCTTCCGGTGTCCCCAATTGTAATAATAATAATACACTCTCTCTCTCTCTCACACACACACACACACATATACCTACATACACAATACATTCAATTACAATAAATGAATAAATAAACAATACATTATAAAAAAAGGGTTTCTTATCTAGGTACTCCATACCAAAACGGAACCGCTGACTTGACCCAAATTCAGAGTTGCTGAAGCTTGGCGAAACTATCAACAATTTAAAATCTACCGGCGTCTCAGAGACGAAGTTGGAATTCCACCATCATGTGACGCATTACTTTGCGATTAGCTATACTCTAGCGATTTCGGCAGTAGCAACAATAGCAGTGTTCCTGTGATGGCGGAGACGCCGGGCGGGCAGATGCGGGCAACCGCGTCACCGACGCCTTCCAGTAGTATCATCGTGATCGGCATGCGACAGTTAAGAAAGGTTATCGATAAGCCAGCGCCAATAATATAAGTGTGTGCAACAAAACAGATCAAGCGTGAGACCCCATTACTACGAAGAGTGTTTTTAGACCACGAATAAGAAACATTTTAAGTTTTTACACTATTAACTTTTAATTTTGTTTCACATTCTTTTCGCCCCGGAGCACGTACGAGCATCGAACATTGTCAAAAATGCTGGCATAAACCTCCTTTTAGTAGCCCCGGCTGGGAATTCCGGGATGGAGGGGACGCCTATCGGTGTCACGTTCCTAACCAAATAAGCTAGGGGAGGCCGTGGGGGCCCGGCTAACGACGCGACGGGCACCAACAAAAATAAAACTCAATTTTTATATTCTTTTCTTTAATTAATACTGAATTCCCTATACCTATATAATTTTTTAGGTGCCTATATACTTTTTGTAAAGTGAATGTTAAAGTAGTTTTCAAAATGTTTCAATTATTAAAATACATTAATTTTATATGAAATTTATGGTTTCATGCGATCGACCTGCGAACCCTATGGCTTTGCGCCCGAGTGCTCCGCATACCTTGCACCCCTAGGTAAAGACAGTCCCTGGCTGTGTGAACGGAGCCTAAGGACGTTCGTGATCAAGTAACAGATACGCTGACAGCGCTAAAAGCAACTCCCCGAACATACCTTGGTATCTCTATGGCAGTTGGGTTCTCTCCATAGATATAAGAAAAAAAAATCTTATATCTATGGTTCTCTCATTCTCATAATATTCAGTCTAGGCCTCTAGGCTGATGGCTTGTGCCATAGATTATTGCTTGTGCCAAAGCCCAAATAAATGGAAAAAAAATTCTCATTATAAAGTCAATCAGCGTAACCATTTGGCAACTTTGGTTGCCATTTTGGCAACATTTGACCCTTGGTGGCAACCAAATGGCAACCAAGCTCAAATGGCAACTTATTGACAACTTTTCGACTCGTCGCGTGATCATCAGTAAAAAAAATATCGAATATCTTCGCATCGAATTGAATAAAATCAAAACCTTGAACGCATTTTTATTCCCAATTGAAAACAATACATAATTAGTAGACAAACAAATTGTACCCGTATTTCTACAGTTACAAGGTCTATTTTGGTGAATCTAGAGATAAAAGTAATTTTATGAAAAGTCTAAAAGAAAACAAAAATGGAAGAAAGTACCGTTTTTTTTTTCGTGCGGAAATCCATTCGGATACCCCCTCGCCGGCCAGCGGGGGCGGTTATATGTGTCTGTTTGCAGTGTGCAGTGCAGTGCAAAGAAACTTATAGAAAGTGAAAGAGTACTTTGTAAATTTTGTAATATACGGAAGAAAGTTTTCGTGGTTTACAAATACTTTTGTTTCTAAATCTATTGGTAAGTTCTCTTTTTATTGTTTTAATCGATGTGCACAGACATTGAAAAACCAATTTTACTGATTGAATCATTATTCATTCATTATTTATAATCAGCGCCCTTCCCCAGCCTTTTGGGTACCTAGGATACGAATAAGACGCTTTTTAAGATTGCTCATAGAGTCCTAAGTTAATGCGCATGAAATCGACGGAAGGTACCTTATTTTTTTCGCGCGGAAATCCCTTCGGATACCCTCCCGCCGGCCAGCGGGGGTGGTTATGTCGAGCATGAACCGACTAAAACCGCACGCCGTCTCGGGTCTTCAGACGCTGGGGTATAAGGTTACCCATAGAGCATATCCCTCGCACCCTGACTGAGCCTGGGCCATCTCCGGTTTCGAAATGGCCCCCTCGGGTTTGGAAACCACGGTGTCCCCGCGTCTTGCCCCGGTTTGGGGGAGGGGCGCTAGTCGCCCCACCGTCCCGGCCTGCTTCTGCTGGGGTGACAGGCGGCCTCACCTGCCACCCCCAGGCCTGCGCTCATGGAGGACGGAGGTCGTTAAGCGACCTCCGGCGACGAAAGGTACCTAAGTAGGTAATTTCAACTGCAAAGAGTGTTTTTGGTTGGTCTTCGAGGATTTCAATTTTGATTAACCAAAATGCAGAGCAATAAATAGTACCCAATAGGTATAGGTATATGGATAAATATTTTTATTTACATAAAAAGTTTTTTTACAGATTTTTTCTAATGGCAACCTTTGGTTTCAGATGGCAACATTTGAACCTACAAATGGCAACCTGGGCTGATTAGGCTCTGGCAACACTGAAGTCAATGTCAAATCGTCAAATCAAAAGTCAAAACAAAGTTTATCGCAATTATTATTCGCGGTTCGTTTTGTGTTAATTGTATTGCTTGTAAGTTGACCGTATTAATTAAGGACTTAGTTCAATATATTATCAACAATGGCTTACGGAGATCTACACAGATATCTTCTAAGGACCATAGGTAGCCAAGGAGTTCTATCAATGCAAGAAACTAAAGAAATAATGAAAAAAGAAACTGGTACGTGCTTATTTTATCTTGCTTACTAATTTATCTTCATGCTCTTTAAAGTGTCTAAAAATGTAATAAATAAACCTTTCGTCCTCAATATTGCTTCGCTGCTAAGCCGAGATCTACTCAAGTTGTGAGTGTGTGTTCAACTTTTAAGAAGGTTTGCCTTAAAACATCTCGTAAATTATCCTCTTTAACTTAACATCATTTTAAACGTTTCAGATAATGCAGAAATAGATATCCCGGGTTTGGTAAAAGGAATTAATGAAAATATACGTCAGTTTCAACAAGAAATCAAAATTACAAATGATGAAGTGACCGAAGAAGAGGTTCTTGTCTTCATGTCTTTAGGTTATGACGCCGCCACCAAAGCGCAAACTTTTTTTTCTGCTACTGAATTGGAGTTTTTCAGAACACTTCTTGAGCAAATCATGACCACTGAATCTAGACAAATCACAGGAATAAATGCATTAAATTTAGTTGGTAGAATGACATCCTCATTTACCAAGATTAATGCTCAAGTAAGTAAACTAACTTCTGAAGAGCTCATGCAAATACTAGATTCATATCATGATGACCTCTGTCATGTAAAGTTGTGTAATTGATCATATACCAAAATGATTATAAAAAACATATTAAACTAAATCTTTAGGGCTCACGGGTCCTCCAAGCTTTGATATTTTATTGCAATATCATGTTAACATTTGGCTCTTGGTTTCCTGAACTAAATATAAACAAAATAATTGACTTTTTATTATATTTTCTATAATTTTATGCATATTATAGTAAGTGATACGAATAATACCATACAAAATGTTGTGGCCACTTTAAATTTTTGGGTACCAACACTGCTCTTTTTTATTTTTCTGTATCTTATAAAATTGAGGTATTTTTCCAAATAAAATTTGATTATGATTGCAAAGAGCTTTGTACCTATATCAGTCAGCATCTGCCGTAATATATATATATTATAACATAATATAGTAGATATCATCACGCTATTATAGGTCTAATAGGAGCTGCAGTGCATGGTTTTTATAAGCATAATTTATCCTAATAAGCCAATTCCCTCGCATCCCGGCTGACCCTGGCCTATCTATGGCTTTGAGATGGCTTCCTCAGGATACCGTGTGTATACCAGCAATTAGGATAATTAAAAATATAAGGCATTCAGAAAATAAATTCTGCTGATAAGGTAACCAACATAGGTTGATTCTATAAGAATACATATTTAAAAATATAAAAAACACCTTATTACCAATAATTATTAATTACATTTTTAAATAATACTAAAAAATACCATGAAAATGCAAAAATATCAAAAATTTGAGGACCGGTAAGAACCCTAAAGATATAGTTTAATATTTTCTTTATAATTATTTTCGTAATCTACAATCAATTCCACAACTTTTGAAAAGGTTATGCATTAAGGAAATAAAAAAAAAACTGGCAGCCTTTTATGTTGGAGGTCACGGGTACTATTCACACTCAGTGCACTTATTCGTTTTCTTTTGATTTATGAATATGCTTATTTGTATTGGTCTGGATTTTTTTAAGTTAAATAATATGTATGTATTTATAAAAACAATGTACAGGATTAATTTTTATAGAAGGCATTTAGAAATCAGACGAGGTGGTTCACCTGTGTGACACATTTTTACTTTCACCAAGAAGGTCACTTAACCTCTGAGGCATTATAGTAATCCACTCCTAGGGGTGTCTGAAATTGTGGCCAGTACCGGCTCAAGACTGGTTGTCAACTCACCTGCAATGTGTATGATGTTGGAAATGCTGTGTGGTTTCAGTTTGATCAAGTTCTACATAACCACTTTATTGTCCCTCAGAGTGATTTCCACATGTGAAGAATATTTTCTGTAGGTATTATAGTACTTGAAAAAAAAAGTCATTTTAGGTACTAATATTGTGTTGTATCAATATTGCTTTCATTAGAACTCTCCTCATTTACTTTTTTTTGTTTACATACTTTTTGATTATTAGAAGATAGTACGAGGAGCCAAACTGCTCGATCTATCTGATTGGACTTATAAAAATAATTAGAATCCTTATTTGGAACAAAAACAAATACAAGATTGAATGGCTGCGCCACAGTGTATCCTTAGGCTGTTTATACACTGTGGCGCTGCCAAAAATATTTGTGTTAAATTAATACTAAGGATAGTGTTATGGTGTTACAGAGGCTGCTGAATCTGTGGTGTAAGATGCGGTACTTAGACAAGGAAGACAATAACTATGCACTAGGTGTGAGAACCATCCATGAGTTTGAAGGCTATTTTCGTGAGAACATGCCAGATACTATTGCTGAATGCTGTCTATGCAAGCAAATTGTTTATAGAGTATGTTTAACACACATTTTTTATTACTTTTGCTTACTTTCTTTGTATTTATAAAGTATGCACCATTTTTTTCAATGATTTATTGGCACAGAGAAGAAAAACAAACAGTGGGTCCATATGCCTTTGATGTTGGTGTGAAAGCTGTAGACTTCTCAAAGCACTGGCCGTGGCTTCCAGATATGAGCATGTCTATAATATCAATTTATTCAGGACATTTGGCTACCAATATGTTAACTTTTGTAGTACACAACAAATCATTCTAATCATAATAACTTGTATGAGTCAGTCACCTGAAAAAGGCTTACTTCTTCATTATAAATAATTTAAAAATAGTGATGAATTACCTAAATAATTATGTGTTGGGATCGAAACTGCAGATGTAAACATACCTTGATCTATTCCGAACTTTACGCGGACGAAGTGACGGGCAATAGCTGGTAACTTATATAGTTTTGATCTTTTTGGAAATTTATTTAAACTCATTCATCTATCATCTAATTATTAGTGCTAATTACCAAATAAATGAACACTAGGTATATTAGCGTTCAGACAACACGTACCCGCTAAGCGGACGCCAAGCACGTCAGCACCCGCTCACAAATTGCATTTATCGAAGTCCAACTGCACGCGCCATACGTCCGCCACGCGCCCGCCCTGCACCCGCCTCATGCACATCCCGCATATTATGTAATATGCAATTAGATCTTTTTTAACTTAGACGAATCCATTTTGCTGGATGCATGCGCTGATTGCGCGTATCAAGCGCGGGTGTAAGGCATGCACAACGCGTGTGCGTGGTTGAGGCGGGTCGTCTGAACACAGCCGTTTTTTTTTCGGAAATGCCCACGGTTACCCCGGTAGTTATATCGGACTCCAACTGACCAAAACGCACGCTGTCCCGAGTCTCTAATCTGGGGTGTAAGGTGGCCTAATAAGCCAATTCCCTTGCACTCCAGCTGACCCTGTACCATCTACGGCTTGTAGATGGCGCCCACGGGATACTGTGACTATATTAGCAATTAGGATAATTTAAAATATGAGACATGCGCGAAATAAATCTAGCTGATAAGATAACCAACATAACTTGATTCTAAGGCGGAACGAAGGTTACGGGGTCAGCTAGCATATTATAATCTTATGTATATGGTCCCTGTCTTAGGGGCTCAGGCCAATCTCACCTGCGCCGGTGCATATGCTGATTGATGAACAAGGATCCAGTGCAGGATTTCGTCTCAGGGTTAGGAGATCAGACAGTAGTCGCTCACATAAGCAAAGCAAACCACTAAAAAGAGGAGCAGGAGATTAGACCCCGGGCTCCAAAGTGCGAGCTTTGAATGCGGTAGGGATTGGCGCTCGGATTAAGTAGATATTGATTTATTCTCAAACAGTCTTTGAAATCTAAAATAAGTGTTCCCAAAAAAAGAACGACGGTTTGCACTCCGGGAGTGCCGGCAGAAGTGAAAACTTGAATATTAACGTTGTGCATTTTTGATATTTTGGAATGGTTAGGGAATAATTTAGCACGAATTGCTTTAATTATCAATATAAAAGTACTATCATTTATGTGGTAGCATACAATATTCATTTATTGCGCTATCGTACACAAACATGACTTAACATACATTAAAAATGTAACACTTCAGAACTATTACAATTATTTTACATTAAAAAGTTTATCTCTCAGAAAAATCAACTTCCATCCATAATTTCAACGACTTTAGACCATCGTTATTACCAGAACCATCATCGCCAATATATTTATAAAGTACTCACTCATTTTCTTTCGCTATTTCTTCGTCACTTTTCTCATTAATAGATGCACTATGTTTAATTTCCATTTTATAGCAACAGATTTATGGCACAAAATAGAATAAATATTACAAAAAGTTATATGATGACAAAAAGTGTTTCTTGGGCCTCGGTCGGAATCGATCTCAGTCTTGACGAAGCCAACGACCACTAAAGAAATTTTCACTTCAAAAATTATTCTGATGAGAATGATTATGTTGTAACTTAGTTTTTAATAAATAACGGTTCATCACCAGATAGAGCTATACAAACACTAAAATATGCATTGTGGTAATCTATTTCAGGGTTACAATTGTCCAGGTTGCGGTGAAGCAGTTCATACAAGATGTCTGAAGAAGTACTTACAGAAAGTGGAGAAGTGGCCTTGCTGTAAAATCGATTACAGTCACGATCAGTTGGAGCGGTTGAATAGTGAGAGGTCAGCCTTTTTATTTTGTGATGTTTTGTTATATTTCGACTTCCGAAGATAAGATATGTATGTATAGTAAACATTCAAGAGGTTTATCTTGCCGTGCACACAGTATGACCAACGCTGCTTGTATTCAATTATTATATATAACTAGCTGTTGCCCGCGACTACGTCCACGTTAAGTTTGAAATAGATCAAGGTTAAGATTAAGGTAATTCATCGCTATATGCTCACTACGACACTACTGAAGTTAGAACTACAAAATTAGGACAGTAGGTTCCTTCTATGGCCTAGGCTTGCGCTAAGAAAGGAATTTGAGAAATTCAATCTTTGATGGGTGAAAAGCCTTTGACCTAAACGGGCCAACACGTGTTTCAGCATTTATCAAAGTTCAACCGTGTTAGACATATCGTTAAGATTCCCAAATTCGAATTCGGGGCGAAAACCAAACTTTTGAACAGAAGACCAAGTTCTGAAACGCTAACAACCAATCACGTGAAAAAATAGCAATTAAAATACTTGTGATAGAAAAAATAGTAAGAATTCAAATAGGTAGAAATGTATGCTTGACTCGTATGATAGTTGTTTGTGCCAATTCTTGGTAAACAAAATAAATAGTTAATAAAAATTTCTAGATGTTATATTTTAATGCTCATCACCTTTTAACTATAGTGTGATGATTTATATCCGGATGTTGACCGTGTCTGAGTTCTACTGAATTGCAAAATTACGTGAAGATGTGCCTTGTAATAATGAAATTATGATCAATAATAGTGTAAATCAATTTTAATCTGCTGCTCCTATCATACCTATAATAGCGTGATGATATAAATACCGAAGTTTATGACCCTACCCTAGAAGAATGTTCATGCAAAATATCAGCTGAATCTGTTCAGTGGTTCTCAAGTGATGCTCGAACATTGATAATAAAAAGCAGGCTACCATTAAACGGACGCAGTTAAACGAAAACGTTCCAACCCACAAGTCACATGAAATGAAGTTTTTATGACTAATAGACTTGAAATGTCACGTTCTGTCAGATTAACAACATCTTATACTGACACTTTTTTTTTGATATATCTGAAGTTCCAATCCACAACTTTATTCGATAAAGTACATAAGTTAAAAATAAAACGTATTATTCCGCCTGAAACATTTATGATTAATTACTATTCATCAACCACGTTTTCTCATAATTTTTCAGTTATTCTGAAACGTTATAACAAATTAACATTTTTTATTTTGCATGGCTATAATGTTCCAAGGTTTTTGGAATCTTATTTCAAATGTATCTAAAGCACTCTGTCTTTGATAATAACGTTCTAATGCTCTTGGAACGTTTTTGTAAAATAATAGAAGCGCTGTATTTTTAGCAAAAATGTTTCAATGTTTTTGGAATGTTTTTGCAAATCAATATTTGCTTTATTTCTTCGGCAAGAATGTTCCAATCTATTTGAAATATTGTAGAAAACGAATTATTTAGTAATTATTAAACAATTCATAACCTATATATTTTTTTATTATTCAAGTAACTTAAAAATATTCTTCATAAACCTACCTATCTACGAGTTTCTACGTTTAAAAAAGAAACCTAAAAAGATAAAAGTTTATTAACGTACCGGTCCCGTGTCGCGGTTATTTTCACTTTCCCTTTAATAATATATAACAAAAAAATATATGTTTATTGATATGCCTCTGGAAAGCATATATATATAAGTATCGATTGAAGAAGCTATCTATACTTAGCCATAAATGCGGTCTCTATGGGTACGTTTCACCTGACGTTTGATATATATCAGCACTGTCAAACCAGCAAGGCGGGAATCGCTGTCGCTTAGATTGTCATAGCGTTGTATACTTTCGCCGCGTGCGGTCGTAATCTCTAAATACTTCCTTGATCCCTAATTTATTGAAAAGTATTGTGTTCCAAAGTGTTACATAATTTGATGTTGCGTTTATTTCCTCATATATTTTCAATCGCGAAGTCGAAAATATTAGTGATATTTCTTAATATAGCGAATAGCTACGACGTCAACAGGGCATGCAATGCCTTGCGATCGATTTTATCGGAATCCCCGACGTCCTTACTGGCCTCTTTACAACAAGAGTCGCCGTCAAGTAGCAGTTTATCGGACAGCGGGTCAGAGTACTCGGAGCCAGATGGACCAGCCAGGAGGAAACAATAACGTGTTGTACAGGTAACGATCGATCCTTGCATCGATGCGTTATACGACAAGGTCAGTTTTATTACAAATTTAATATGCACAAACAATGTACTTAACGCGAATACAAACAGGACCACGTAATTGAGTCGACTTATAACGTAAACTGCTTTTATCGTGGAAAAAATTCTGAACCTGATAAGAAACGATTGCTTTAGCTGATAAAACTGCAACAGGTTAACACTGCGTCGTGCCACGGCATTTCCGTGCTTTTGCAATTGAAAATTAACGATGAAACAAATGCTTTAAAAGAAGGTATGTATATTTTTTTTTGGGCGTCAATAGAAGACACTATGGCGCAAAGGGCAAGCCCATTTACTAAGCCATTATGGACTAGGTTCATAATAATCCCTCAGAGTTAAAATCTACCCTCTTTAACAATATTTCTGTAATGTATTGAAACTTCAACGAAATTTCGAACAAAAAATAGTGATATGCCTTCAAGGAGGATATATGTACTTATTTTTATTTGATAAAACAAAACTAGCGCCGTTTAATCCACCTCAGGGCTAATTGTTTATTAAGCTTTATACAAGAAAACTATCAATGCCAACAAAATGTCATCCTGTTCTTTCACAAACGGTACAACCAGTCCTCATTAAGATTCGTTTAATAAGTTTCGTTTCGTCGTCGTTAACTATTACTTTGGAAGAAAAGTGATGGAACTAGGCTCTCAATCTTTGAGAACTGAACTTATTTGTAAAAGTAAAACATATTCGCCTGAATACTCATTCTTTTATACCAGATTTTCTCCAACAGGGAGACTATATAATCAAAATGTATAACAAGTTGATTCAGTTATGCCTTCAGGCTGCGGAAGCCGGGAGGCACTTTGAATCCCTATTTATGCCTACAAGTTGTTTATGCCTACAACAAGCTGTTTCATGGCACCCCTATATGGACCCTACGCAAAGGGATATAGGGCTTGCCTATTGGTCATACAAGACCAAGCCAAGTTATGCCTTCAGGCTGCGGAAGCCGTGAGGCACTTGGAATCCCTATTTATGTCTACAAGTTGTTTATGCCTACAACAAGCTGTTTCATGGCACCCCTATATGGACCCTACGCAAAGGGATATAGGGCTTGCCTATTGGTCATACAAGACCAAGCCAAGTTATGCCTTCAGGCTGCGGAAGCCGGGAGGCACTTGGAATCCCTATTTATTCGATTAAAATTTTTAAGCAATTTGTATGCTTACTTCTCCTGGTCGCGGGTTCAGGTCCCGTCCTAGATGTTCTCTTTTGCCGATCCCTATTTATGGCTACCAATCGGTCTGGCTCCAGACACCTTGGGTCGCGGAGACCCAGCGTGCAGAGGGATGATAGGCTCTAATGTGGTTACATAATTGCTTATTGGTCAGCCAAGACCAACCCAAGTTATGCCTTCAGGCTGCGGAAGCCGTGCGGCACTTGGACCGTATACATGCTTGTTCTTAGGCAAGTTTCAGATAACTTTTCCATCACATTATGTGCCAAGCAGATACAACATAATAGTCGACAGGCTGTAATGAGGATGATCGCTGATAGAATGGCATCTCCTGACTCAAGCGACTGCGGCAGTCTTTGGGGAAGTTAGCTTTAACCGAACAAAGATAAAATTACGTTTCAGCAGTGAACATATCTGTCTATATAAACTGCTGATCGAAGGCTGCCTTTCGTAAACAATGGGACTATCTAGTAACAAGGGTCCCACCCCGCCACTCTCCCTATTGCCCAGAATTTCAGCATAAAGCTCAAGCTAGCTTTAAATCTGAATCCCGTCGGGGACCTTATTAGACGTAGTAACGTCGGTGCCTCGTCCCCAGGTACAAACCTACGGGGGGGGGGGGGGTCAAAAATATTTGATGATATTCTACTTAATTGCTTATTCACTAGCTGGAAAGCCCTTACTTTCCTTAACCTGCGGACATAGTATCATTCTTAATGTATCTATTTTTACAAGAAAACCATTCTTACAGGACAATTCTTGTATAGTCACCTTCGGAAGTTGCTGAGCACTGAGGAATTTACAAACAATCATATTACATTGAAATAAATTAGTATAACGTATGAATGTTAATGGTAATGTCTGATAAAATACAATGTTTCTACAAATACAACTACCCGCAGTCGGACCAAAACTGATTATCTAGACACCATGATTATGACATATGCCGGTTACTTCAGTTTGACTTTTAATCGAGAAATATAGTGCTAAGAGAACTGCAGATAGGGGTTTGAACAGCCCCTTCATCGCAGTTGACAATAAAATATAACCTACCTCACTTCAATTAACAACTGGTTTCAAATTGTCCTTCGTGATGGTGGAATTTCGGCATCTCCTGCTAGTGGCAGGTGACTCATTACCATGACGAGATATTATCTCGAGGTTACTTGAGTCTTCTAATATATTCTCTAATCAATATTGTCGTGAAATAGAGCTTGCAAAGGAAAATCATAATTCCTTTCTTAATTCTTTAATAAAATTTGAACTGTCATATACAGTTAGGTACTCAAAATGATAGGGGTGTGTTTTGGGTAACCTCCTCGAGTGTCGCTCCGATTCCGATCCCGCTGCAGTCCGGGGGGAACGGAATCGGAGCGGCCGGTACACCCTGGGCGGCGGTCAATGGCTTCCCCTTCACCCCTTCATAGGGTTGGCATTGATCGTCGGCCAATACCCAACGTGGCGGGAACACATCGCTCTCCGTACTCCTCTGCTTTCAGAGGAGACAGGATGAGCGATGCTGTTAGTGGTGAGATGGCCCAGGGTCAGCCGGGGTGCGAGGGATATGCTCTATGGGTAACCTTACACCCCGGCGTCGGAAGACCCGAGACGGCGTGCGGTTTTAGTCGGTGCAAGCCCGACATAACCGCCCCCGCTGGCCGGCGGGGGGTATCCGAAGGGATTTCCGCACGATAAAAAAAAAAAAAAAAAGGTACTCAAAATGATAGTCAATATTTCTGATTATTAACTTATTAATTAAAATATGCACAAGGAAATAGATAGTAAGTAACTAATAGATACAATGATTATGTATAATAAATAACGATCACGAAGTACTGAAAGTTTTATAGATAGTCTATAATAAAGACAGTAACAATTGCAGTAATGATAACTATGAATACTGATTTCCTTTTCCGATTACGGTTCAATCCATAATAATCATCATAGCGTTGTGTTTTCTATATGTCACCAGCAGATAACAAACACGTCTTCAATCGATACTGTATGCTTTCCAGAGGCACATCAATATAACGGTTTTACATAAAATAAAACCGATATTATGTGCCGAGAAGGAAAGCATACAGTATCGCAGGAAGATCTTCCTGGTGAAGCCTATGACAATCTAAGCGACAGCGATTCCCGCCTTGCTGGTTTGACAGTGCTGACATCTATCAAACGTCAGGTGAAACGTAACCATAGAGACCGCATTTATGGCTAAGTATAGACAGCTTCTTCAATCGATACTGTATGCTTTCCTTCTCGGCACATATCGGTTTTATTTTATGTAAAACCGTTATATTAAAATGTTTTAATTTCTTAAAATTATTTATATTTATACTTATTTAAAAAAGTGGAGAAAGTACAAGAAAGTGACGCGCCACGAGTTCCACACGCAGGACGGGTCAACAGAATTCTTTTTCTATGATTAGGATGAAAATAATACCTATTTACGTATTTTTAATTAACAACAGATACACAACAATAATAATAATTAATAATAATAATAATGAGGACCAAGACCTGGCCCGGTACGGTCACCTCGCCGGGCCGAACCCCCACGATCATCGCCACGCCCGTCTGCAGAGCCCGCAAGCGCTCAGCAACAGGCACCCGTACCCGGTGGAGGGCGTTGCATGGGATGGTCAAAACTTCAAAAGGCCTAAATCTTGCGCGCCCACTTTGGGGCGATTGGGGGAGAAACTGGCGGTGTGGGACGGCGAGCACTTCCAAGCATTGGAGCCGTCATTGACCCACATCACGGACCAAAACCTGGCTGATCGGGTTCGATTTCTGCTGCGCTCTAACATCTTTAGTGCAGACGAACTCGAACAACTAAGAATTGAGACTGTTCCAGCCCCTTCACTTGAACCAGCTCAGGGACGGGTGTCTATCGCATCTATTCAGAACGATGTTGATACTGGGATAGGCACCGCAATTCAACCTTTGGCTGCTGATGTAGGAGGGGAGGGAACTGTATCCCAGGATTTAGAGCAGATTGGGAGGATTCTTGAGGAGGCAATCCTAGAAGTGCGTGAGATGCCTCTTGAAGGGAGGCCTCGGATTCCCAGAATAGCTCTGTGTCACCAAAATCGGGAAGTCGTTGAGGCCGTTAACTCGATGCTGCTTCCATATCTGGAGAACAGCAGCAGTCTCGGCGATACGAATTCAATTCTGTTTGGCGCCGCAATGGCAGTAAAGTAAGTAATGTTTATCGGCGCTAAGCTACAGCCAAATCGGCAGGTGGCAGCTGCTGGTGCTCGGCGTGTGAGACACGCTGAGCCTGCCTGGAAGCGCAGAATTGAGAATCGTATCCTTGAGACTAGGGTCCTCATCAGCAAACTGATTAGTTTCAGAGCGGGTCATATAAGGCCGAGACTCCTGCGGTTTGTCAGAAAAGCATTTACGGGGTGTGTATCTTTCAGGGTGACGGTCTGATTCCACTGTGGTTTTGTCTGCCCTTGAATCCTCTAAGCACATTGCTGGATGAGTCAGGGTCGGGCTTTCAGCTTCGGAGAGGTGGCCCGAGACATCACCTGTTCTACATGGACAAACTCAAGTTGTTTGCTTCAAACGCTGCAGGTCTGATGCGGTTGCTAGATATCACTTGTGATTTCAGCGGCAGCATCGGCATGGAGCTTGGAGTGGAAAAGTGTGCGGTTCTTCATGTGGAGCGAGGGAGAATTGTCTCATCGGATCGTATACCAGTGTCCAGTGGGATGAGCTTTCCTTCACTCTCCGAGGGTGAAACATACCAGTACCTGGGAATGTCGCAGGATGTGGGTTTCGACGCGGCGGACATCAAACAGGCTGCATGCGACGTGTTTTAGGAAAGTCTAGTAAAAGTATGTGACAGTCTTTTGTCGGGCGTGAACAAGACACGGGCGTTTAACTGGTGGGTGATGCCCGTTCTGTTGTACACCTTTGGCGTGGTCAGGTAGTCTCAGACCGAACTGGACGCCCTGGATAGAAGAGACCGCGCAGCTATGACCCTCCATAGAATGCTCCACCCGAAATCTTCGGTTATGAGATTGTACATCCCGCGAAAGTGCGGAGGCCGGGACCTTCGCTGTGCCAAGGTTAGCACAATCGCGAGGTATGGTATAATCTCAGGGAATATTTCCTCTCGAAGACGGACAGTGAGATGCATAGAGAGGTCATTGAATGCGATAAAGGACTGACCCCGCTAGCCCTGGCTAACACAGAGTGGCGTGCACCAGCAGTACTTAGTACCTCTGAGCGTGAGGCCGTATGGAAAGGTAAAGAGCTGCACTGACGCTTCTTTAAGGCTATATACATAAGCCTCACGTGGACCGAGAGGCCTTCGTGCACTGGCTGCGCTTTGGTGACCACTTTGGGGAAACCGAGGGTTTTGTCTGTGCGATACAAGATCAGGTTATCAAGACGAACAACTACAGGAGGTACATACTGAGGGATGGAACCACGGACGTGTGTCGTTTATGCCACCGTCCTGGCGAGTCATTCAGACATGTGACCTCCGGTTGTTCCATGCTTGCTAACACTGAGTATCTGCACAGGCACAACCAAGCAGCCAGAATACTACACCAAGAACTTGCTCTTAAATACGGCCTCATTGCACAGAGGCTGCCATACTACAAGTACGTGCCGGAAGTCGTGCTCGAAAATTACCGCGCCAGGCAACTAGGACCGGTCCATCATCACGGATAGGACAATTCTAGCAAATAAGCCTGATATCGTGCTGATGGACCGGGCAGAGTCACGGGTATTTCTTGTGGACATCACTTTTCCCTATGACGAGAACCTCGCCCGCGTCGAAGCAGATAAGAAAACCAAATATCTGGACCTGGCGTATGAGGTTCCCGACATGTGGGGGTGCGGTCCACAGAAATAGTCCCTGTTGTTATTTCAGCCAATGGTTTGATCCCAAGGAGCCTCTGAGTCCATCTAGGGAGGCTCGGGATTAGTGGGAAGTCGGTGGCGGCCACGATGCAGAGAGCGGTCTTGCTTGACAATCCCCGAATAGTCCGGCGGTTCCTCTGCCAATCGTCCTAATGCCCTGGCCGATAGCTGCTTGCCTCGCTAGGGTTATCTCGCCGCCTCTCCCTTACTCTGGGGTGATGTGTGATATAGCTCGATAAATAATAATTATTATTATTGTATATTATAAATGATATTAATGTCTACATGTCTTTTAATTTTAGAATGATTTATGATTAATTTATATAATTATTTACATATTTATAATGGCTTGAAACGTTTCTGCAAAATTATTTATAATGCTACTTGATACAAAGTAACAATTTTGCAAAAGTGTTCCAGTACCAATTTTCTTTATTACAATAGTTATACTGAATATATTAGAAAAAAATATATATAATTACATAGTTAATAATTACATATTTCTACAATAAATTCGAAAGCATTCATTCTAAACATGTTAAAACAAAAAGTTACCAAGTCATAGATTAGGTATGATCTCATAATTCTATATCATAGATTACGTAATGGCTGCAGAGTGAATGATGGTCAGTGTTGCCAATTACAAAATGAAATTAATATAATATAAAGATGGTCTTAAAAATGCAAAATATATATGTAACACTGTATATCTTTGATTATAACTTACTTCATTTAAAATGTTGTCATGGAATAGTTATATTATAAGTTGAACTGTTTTGTGTGCTGCAGTAAGCCAAAATAAACGCATTTTTCTTTCTTTCTTTCTTTCTAAAACAGAAAATAGCATTTATCGCGAATTGCAGTTAATTTGGAATGGGACGTTTTTGTTTAACTACGTCCAAAAAACATAAACATTAACATGTTCCAAATCACCGATCACCTTAGCACTAAAAGCTTTCTTGATTGACTTGATTCTTGAAATTAATTTACATCGGAAAATGTCACATATAAAGCTTAAGGAGTCGTAATACAAATCTTACGGTGACTTAAATTTAGTTTATATTAAACAAATATAACGTATTGACACTGAAAGTTTAACAAAATTCAATGTTAAAATTCGATTGTACTAAGGAGTTTTAATACCCCCCTGCAACCCCCTATTTATCATTTTAGGGGTTAAATATTTTTCAAAAAGCGGTCAAGTGCGAGTCGGACTCGCCCATGAAGGGTTCCGTAGCAGCAAGTAACATAAAAATGCTTTTTTTCAAATTTTATATTCGAGTTGATTATGTATATGAAATGTAAATTGCGTTTTACGATTTATGAGGTATTAAAAAAAAACTACTTCCTAGATCTCGTTCAAACCAATTTTCGGTGGAAGTTTACATGGTAATGTACGTCATATATTTTTTTTAGTTTTATCATTATCTTATTTTAGAAGTTACAGGGGTGGAGGGGGTGTACAAATTTTACCACTTTAGAAGTGTCTCTCGTGCAAACTATTCAATACAGAGAAAAATGATATTAGAAACCTCAATATCATTTTTGAAGACCTATCCATAGATACCCAACACATATGGGTGTGATGACAAAAAAAATTTTGAGTGTCAGTTCTAAGTATGAGCCCCCCAAATGTATTGTTTTTTTTTTCTATTTTTGTGTGAAAATCTTAATGCGGTTCACAGAATACATCTACTTACCAAGTTTCAACAGCATAGTTCTTATAGTTTCGGAAAAAAGTGGCTGTGACATACGGACGGACAGACAGACAGACATGACGAATCTATAAGGGTTGCGTTTTTTGCCATTTGGCAACGGAACCCTAAAAACGGAGAAACACGTGTTTAATTAAATATTTTACAGAATATAAATGCCAAGTTGGAAGTTCATGAGACCAAGAAAACACGTTGTTCCATACAACCCCCTTTTCATTCAATTAGGGGTTGAATAATAAAAAAAATCCATTCTTAGTGCCCACTTGTGTCACTTAAGGAATATTTGTGCAAAATATAATTGGTCTAGACCTTAGGGTTTCAGCGGTGCATTGATTATCAGTCAGTCAGTTTCTGCTTTCATATATAGAGATTTTGTATAGTTGTCTGTTATTAGTAAATTTTAATCCTAATTATCAGTATTGTTTTAATTTTAATTCAATTGTCAATTTCATGCAAAGTAAATTATAAAAAACCGCGGTAGCCTAGTGGTATGGGTAATTGACTGCTGAGACGAGGTCTCAGGTTCGATCCCAGGTTTTACCATGGCACACACCAATGACTTGTCGATGCTTTTCGAAGTTATGTGTGTATTTATCGCAGGTTTATAAGTACCTAGTTAATGGCAATAGGCTCGCCACCTATTACATTGGGACATAAACATAAACTGGCGAAATGTGGGTGCTAGCACCTCTGCCTACCCCTACATAGGCGTGAGTTTATGTATGTATGTTTCTTAAGTTATTCATATATATATTCTAGTAGTGGTCCGCCGCGGCTTCGCCCGGCCCGTGACATACTTCGATCCCCCGTGGCATTTATTTAACCCATACCTACATGTCTGTAATTTATTTACAATGTATGGATGTTTGCCTGATTTGTTGACAAATATGAGTACTGCTCCGCTCCCCTAGATATTAGCGCGATGATATATAGCCTATAGCCTTCCTCTATAAATATGCTATTCGACACAAAGAATTGTTCAATTCTTGAGATTAGCGCGTTCAACCAAACAAACAAACTCTTCAGCTTCATAATATTAGTATAGATTATGTATATTTATACATATAACTCCAAATTAAAAAACTGTTGTCTGTGTTGAGACTAGGGACACAAATCTAGACATGTTGCCGTTGCATTTAAGACGCGCAGCATAGTTAGGCCTACGCTACACTCAATGGTAACTTCCGCGTTGGAACGCCGATACAAGTTATCCTACTTATATTATAAACTAGCTGTTACCCGTGGCTCTGTTCGCGGGGAATTCTGATCCCGTTCTCGCAACCCATGGGAACCCATTCCAGGGATAAAAGTAGCCTATGTGTTATTCTTATGAAAGACAACAACAACAACACCGCACTAACGGGCGTAAATTGCTCTTGTTGTAAGCGCTTCTCAAGAAGGAAGGAGTGCTGTTCTCCTTCAAAGATCGGCATCGCCAGGAATGGTTGCTAAGTGTTGCCGCTGGCTAACATATAGGCCTATATATTAGTAGTATCTCTTAAATATTGTGATTGTTAAAGGTCAAATGTATATATACTATTCGCTCCCACTTTTGAGTTCGGCTCTCCTGCTCCTTAAATTGGTTTGTTTTGGCTTGTTGACTTCCGTCTGACCCCCCCCAAACCCGAGAGAAAAGACTGCATCAGAGCCTCGTCCATGAATCAGCAGGTGTACCAGCTTGCAGGTACGGTTGGCTGGACCTAAAAGATCTTGATTGGGCCCCATATGTACCCTAAATCTACATTTCATTGTTATAAAGTCCGCGCATCAACCAACGCAGGGTTGACCGGGAGACACAGCATAGGATAATAAAAACATCTTCCGCGACTCTAAATTGTATAAATTTTTAGGTTCTGCCTTTCTCATTCGCCATTTGTAGACGAGTGCGATATTGATACTTAAAAGCTACATCACCAGTCGATGTGACACAGAATCCAAAGGTTTTCTTTTCAGTCACATTATGAATACACGAGTGCCATTGCGATTTTTAATACTTAATTTCTCAAATCTGTTCCCATTAGTTCCAGATGGTCACAAACTCAACAACTGCAAATGACTCAACAGTCTGTTGCATACAGCACAATAGCCGTACCAACTTTGAATCAGGAGTCAACGTCAACGGAAGATATCGATATGAGTCAAGCCTCCGTGTCTGATCAGTCGCAACGAGTCACTAAGAAGAGAAAGCGTCAGAATAACTAGATTTACATAACTAGATTACATTACTAGGTATGATACCTATACTGTATTTAAGTAGCATTTGATACGATTAGAAATGTTTACAGTTATTTTATTGTAGTTGCTAGTTTTCTTTAACTGTTTTGTTTTCTTTAGAGTAGTAGTAGTAGTAACGGAATAATCTTAATTGTGTTTCTGCATTGTTTTGTATTTATTACAGACTGCTTTTTTTACGTTTATGCATTGATTGCTGTTTACTTAAGAGGGCGCCCATCTCGTTCGGTCTGTCGTTAAGAAATTTCATAAAATACTTAAGTGTTCATGAATAAGTCTTACAAGTTAGTGAAATAAATGTTAATATTATTAGGTATCTTCATTACATATGCAATGTTCACATAGACATCTTTTTTTACGTTTATAAGCAGTACGTATGCTAATCAGATCGAGGACGTTTTGAACAAAGGCCAGGTCAGAAGTACTCATAACAGGCGTGCATGTATGAAAACATTATTATGAAAGTGGCGAAAGGCATATGCCAGGATCGTAGAAAGTGGAAAGTGTTGCCTCTGCCTACCCCATCAATAGGAAAGAGGTGTGACTATATGTATGTATGTATATGTATAAGTAGTTTATGAATATCTATGAATCTATTGATGAGTTTGATGTATGAGTTCGTTTGCTCCTACAGAAACCTAAATATAGTGCATAAGATACCCATTACTCCAAAAAAATCAAAGATAGATGTATTTCAAAGCCATAATCACGTAGGAGCGTTTATATTAAAATGATACTGGGTGGGTCGCTGTTAAGATAATATAATAATAATGTGTTATATGTTTTCGTTTATCCTATTGACGTCGAATACTGATACCAAATAAACCAAAGATTCAACATAATTAACTTTAATATTTCATTAACATTACATTAGGTTACTAAGGTTAATTAAACAACTATACTCAATAACGACGATCGGCAAGGGTTGTCTTGAGGGCCACATGTATCTACCGACTCAAAATATGCCAACTGGTACTATTTTGCTTTTTATTATTTTAGTTACAAAGTGCTAAAACCAGAATTGTCACATGCTGCACTGCTTCCCTAAAATAACTTAATCTCTCTGATATGACTTGCCCAGTATAGAGTTATTCTGACAGGGCAGAAAAGGTTTGTACAGGGTCAGTAGTGCCCAAGTAACATTATACCCATGATCTTCGGTGATCGCCTCATCATAAAATCGGTTCATATGCGTGTTTACCATCTTATTGGGTTATAAATCATTATATAGCTAAGTATACGTTTTCCACTTTTCTTCGAACAAGCTTTGCAGACTTCGGATAATAGTCTAGCAAATATTTCCATTGGTCCAGCTTTAAATACACAATGTCGACAACAGTCCGTGCTCGGAATGAAAAATGATGAGCAACACCCACAAACAGCCCCTAGAAAAGTTAACATCATTCTAGAATTATTTATTATATCCTTATCAGTTTATACTTGTTATGTGTTTATAACACGCTAGAACCAAAATATTACCAGGTATATTAAAGTTATTGAAATATAATTTACTTTACCTATCATTGAATTGCGAATAAGACATTAACAAAAGGTGGGTTCGAAATGTGTTTTAGATAGGTGTTGCTTAATTGCAAAAGTAAGATACAATTTTATTCTATAAGGTACACTGTTTGTACTTCTCCCAGACTTAGTATCAGGTGAGGTTAACTTATTTTGACCTTCCAAATATAGAAAAAATAACATTTTCATCGTATCATTTATAGAGACGCAGTGTGGAACTCAAATTTGGTCAGAAAACTTTAAGGTGCGTGCGTGGGTGCCAAAAGGCGTTCTTGTTTCTAAATAACACGAAAATAGTGTTGACGCATATACATTATTTTAAGTCCGCTATACTTGCCTAATAAATAAATATGCTAGAACATTCTACACAGCGCTATCTACACCCAAAGTAAGCATAGCTTATCTGCGGTAAGCGGATGAAGGTTAGTAAGTACAAGTTACCTGAGCAATGCCAAAGCTATCCTCCGGTTCTAAAACATCGTATATCGATTCCGTTAAGTTTGGATGTACGGTCAGAACTTCAACCTTTAAAATATGAATATTCAATATCGTAAAACAGCAACGTCTAATAATTATATGTCGGAACAAGTGATAATTTATAAATAAGATATCAAATAGGATATTATTTTAGTACTAGCTGATGCCCGCGGCTCCGCCCGCGTGGAGGTTGGTTATCGTTTTTTGGTCATAGCTCCGGTTTTACTTAACCAATTGCAATCAAACATACGGCAGATGTTAAGTCTTCCCAAGACCTTTCTTATAGAAAAACCGCATCAAAATCCGTTCAGTAGTTTTTGCGTCCATCGCGAACAAACAGACAAAATGACAAGAATTCCAAAAAAAGAAATTTAAATATTCAGAATCGTTTATTATACCCAAGTATTTTTTTGAAATATCTCGCAATGTACAAACACAACTAATTTACAATTTTATAGTAGTATAGATGTCAATTTGTTATTTAATTGCATTTAGAAATATGACCGTTTTAATAGTGCCATTAACACAGATTACAAGTTAAATGACGTCACAAGAACATGAAAATTACGTCATACGTACTTGTCCTCTATGTATGAAATATATGCATTGGTCCGAGTCACCGCATTGTACTATGTAATTGCCTGGAAAGAATACACAGTGCCTCATCCACATGACCAGCATTCTTCTAAAATCATCATCAGTCTTGCTGAATATAACGGATTCCCTTATATGCGAGCCGTAAACTGCTGCCATTACTTGGCATCGAAGGCGGAATGGTAAAGTGTATATGAGTGCAGGCATCTGGATTTCATAGAAATCACATAAAATATTATTGCCTCGATGACACAGTTCGTTGTGTTACGACGTACAGTGGCGACGGTTATATTTGGAATACGTAAGTATATGAAATTGTTACTGACAAAAGATTTGCAATAAACTTAACAATAAGCCAAGCCTGTAACTCCGATGGGGTAGGCAGAGGTATGTTACACACCCGCGATTCGCCAGTTACGTTTAGGTCCCAATGCAATAGGGGGCGAGACTATTGCCATCTACCGGGCACATTGCTATAGTTAACATTTTTAAATATAATAATATAAATAAACCTAATAATAGTGGTATAGTAGAGTTATTGTTTGGTGGCTTGAGGATTTTTATTTTTCAAAATAAGCTAGCTCGAAAAGATGACATGCGTGCCAAAGGTAAAGGTCCAAGAGACCTTTGGTACGCATGTCCGCCAGGGATGCTGAAGACCGTGCGAAGTGGAGTTCAAAAAGTTGGACCACGGACCCCGGGCTCCAAAGTTAAAGCTTTGGCGGCATCCGACCACAAAGTGCATTCTATAGAACTTTTTTTTTCTATTTCTTTAGAGGCTTTTACTTTTTACTACACAGTATTATGTTAGCCTAATCGTCCTTTTGGTTGACAATGACTAATTTCCTAAAATTACCACTTTCTGAGACTATTACATTTACTCTAGAGGACTAACATCAGAGGTTGGGTTACCCAAAAGACTCGAAAATACATCTACATCACTCACGTTTGTTATATTTTCGCACCAACGCCTCCGTCTGGTTTCGAAACTTTACAAATGCCGTCAGGAATTGTTGGACATCATCCAGTGTACCACACATATTCTATAGTACATGAATTTTGTTGTTGTCCATAGTTTATGCCGCTTATAAAATATTGCTAGTCGAATGAAAAGTCAAAAGTACAGTTGCTCAACCCAAGACCTACGCATTTTTAAAACGTTTAAAAGTACGTGTCAGAAATGATTTTAAAGGTTTACTAATGTTTTGCAAAAAACGTTCCCCAAAGTGTCACATGCCAAAGTATGTTTCCCAAATTTTCATTTGACAAAACAACTTTCCGCAATTTTACAGTTAGCAAACTGTTAATGGCAATTTATTGTTTAACAAATAATTACATGGCAAAGTTTCATTTTACCAAGTATTAGGTAGTCAAATATGGTTTGGCATAATATACTTTTCCCTGGCATGGCTGGCAACATACATGGCAAAAAAATACACTGCTGCATGGGTGTTTGTTTCACCTTGGACAAATAATTTACAGGTAAGAACTTCTATAATAATTATATTGCTATTATACAAATCAATTCCGCCACAGTTCTAACCTAACCTAACGCACTTTTCTGGCAGTTCCGAACTAGCCTACGTTACTTATATGAAATTAATGTATTTTACTTCATTTATAATTAATTAATAATGAGACATGCTTTTTGAACGAACTTACTTTTGGAATATATTTTTATACAAAATAAAGCATTTGCTTAATGTATATTTGACATAAAAATCGAGCAAGTAAAAAGTTGCCAAATGAATATTTGACGAAGTGATTAAAATGCGAAATATAAATTTGCTAAAGATTCTTTAGTTAGGGAAATGAAACTATGCGATAAGTTTTTTGGGAAGTGAAATTTGAAGAAACATATTTTGCCAAACGGCAGGATGCCGATTTTAAATTAGGGATACCAAATACATACATATATATAGTCACGCCTCTTTCTTATTGGAGTAGGCAGGAAAAACATCTTTCCACTTGCTACTATCCTGGCATACGCCTTTCGCTTCTTACAATTTCATAATTGATTTCATACATGTCGCCGGTTATGAGTACTGAGACTGAGAGCCAATTCTCGGAATAAAAAGATATTCAACATTTTGTCTCAATCTAGGCTCTATAATTAGTCCATTGAAAAGTTACATTTGGGGTTGCGTTTTTTAGAGGATGCAATTTTATTTTTTTGATGTGTAGGGGGTCAGTGTAAAGCTAAAACCAAGTTTGTGGAGTCGCCACCCTTGTCCCACGGCCGCCATCTTGAAAATAGGGGTTGAAATGGTTTTTACGATATATCTCTTAAACTATTTATCTAATATAAAAAAATTGTTAACATTTTTTGTTGCAAATTAAATTCTCTACAACTTTGGTCCAGTAACTTTATGTCGTAGAACTATAAATAAAAAAGTTATGAGCGAAAACGTTTTTTATCTCTTTATACGGTGGCAATAAAGATGATGAAATCTCTTGACAGCCTAAGATACATACAATTCACCAAGGCAGTGACAAAAAGTACATTTAACTTATCTTCACTTCCTCCAACACAAGACACAGCTCGCTTTCATAGTATAACATCATGGGGAGGAGGGAGTAAAACATTGTTGTTGCCCATCGAGAGAGCTCAGAGAGCGATCCTCAAGGTAGCAACGTTCCGCTCTTTCCTATTTCCCACCAGCCTCCTATATAAATCCTGTGAAGTACTAACAGTCCGCCAGCTATTTATATTGAGCACAGTACTAAAACAGCATGCAGCACTTCCCTACAGCACTGAAGTCATTAATAAAAGACGGAAAGATATTGTATGCACTGAAAGAATTGCGATAAAACACGAATATACAGGCAAATTTTATTTATTCTTGGGACCGCTTTTGTATAATAGGATAAATGCTGTAAAAAACATTTATTCTCTTAACTATATCCATTGTAAGCAAGCTGTGAAGAAGGCCCTCCAAAATTTGTCCTACGATCAGACAGAGGAGTTAATTAATGTTTTAAAGTAAGTAGAATAGTAGTACAAGTAGTATAAGCGAGACATTGATTTCGCATTGCTTCGCTTTGCAGCGTATTATTCTTCGTAAATTGTCATATCTGTAATATAAACTTGATTATTTTAAAATTACTATAAACGCACTTGACGCCTGAAGCACAGGACTACCTAGTTCAGGCGCACAGAACGTAATATATTTAAATACCTATATAAGACACCTAAGTATACACTCATAAATAAGTATATAGTTTATAGATATATATAAACATATATCTAAGGCATGCATATGCGCTAATTATAATTTAATAATGCATGATAGATTAAGGAACTATGTAAATTTTATTGTACAATGTTTACTGGAATAAATTATTATTATTATTATTATACTTTCCGAGTCTACCATCAGGTCCATTCGTGGCTTGGTAATAATAATGATCCTGAAGACTGGGGCTGGACAAAAATGTGGAAAATTATTGATAACAGTGCAGAGCTCTAAACCTCCAGCACCCCCTGAGCTTTTAAAATTGATCTTTTGCAAATGCAAAGGAAACTATGGAGCGATGTGTGGATGTTGAAAAGCAGGCCTGAAATGTTCTGCAGTGTGCTTCCATTGTTCTGGAGAGACTTGCAGCAACGTAATGGGGCTCTCAGAATTAATAAATGAAAATGACTTTGATGATGAACCGCCGACATTGACACCCCTTCCTTCTCCAGTTCTTCCACTTATATTTAATTCAGAAAGTCGATCAGATGCTGAGCCGCAGCCTGGTCCATAGAAAAGACTGAGGACGGAGTAGTTCAAATTTAGAAAATCACCGTGGATTATGCCTTTTTTTTTTTTTTTTTTAATTTTTTTATCGTGCGGAAATCCCTTCGGATACCCCCCCGCGTGCCAGCGGGGGCGGTTATGTCGGGCTTGAACCGACTAAAACCGCACGCCGTCTCGGGTCTACAGACGCCGGGGTGTAAGGTTGCCCATAGAGCATATCCCTCGCACCCCGACTGACCCTGGGCCATCTCCGGTTTCGAGATGGCCCCCTCGGGTTTGGGAACCACGGTGTCCCCGTCTTGCCCCGGTTTGGGGGAGGGGCGCTAGTCGCCCCACCGTCCCGGCCTGCTTCTGCTGGGGTGACAGGTGGCCTCACCCGCCACCCCCAGGCCTGCGCTCATGGAGGACGGAGGTCGTTAAGCGACCTCCGGCGCCTGAGTTGCCTGCGACGCGCGGCGAGCAAGTTGCGGGCTCGGCGGACCGGGAGAGTTCTAAGTCTCTCCCGGGCGCGCTCCGCCACCTCCTTCGCGAGCATTACATGCTCGCAGAAGGAGGCGGCGGCGGCCCACGCGCTCGCGCTCCGCACCATTGCCGCAATCATGCTGCCGAGCGAGAGGACTCCCACCCCGATGGCTGCCACGAGGTCACGCCTCGGCGCCTCCCACGCCGGGCAGTCCGCCAGCGTGTGCAGCCCTGAGTCCTCGCTCGCGTCGCAGTGATGACACTCAGGCGTTGGCTCCTTCCTGATCCGATGCAGGTGATCCCCGAAGCACCCCTTCCCTGAGATCACCTGCGTCAGTCGGTAGGAGAGGCTTCCGTGTCGCCTCTCCAGCCAATCCTCCATGATGGGCCTTACCGCCGCTATTGCGGCGTGCCCTACCGTGGATTATGCAGGGGTATGCGCCTGCAGACTACCTCGTGGGTGGTGGGGGAAAGAGTCAATAATTAATTATTAATAATATTGCAGAATTAATAATTAAAAAAATTATGGTAACAAAAAAAAAAAAAACAAAAGTTACTGGACCAAAGTTGTAGAGCATTTAATTTGCAACAAAAAATGTTAACAATTTTTTTTTATCAGATAATTTAGTTTAAGACATATATCGTAAAAACCATTTCAACCCCTATTTTCAAGATGGCGGCCGTGGGACAAGGGTGGCGACCCCACAAACTTGGTTTTAGCTTTACACTGACCCCCCCTACACATCAAAAAAATAAAATTGCGTCCTCTAAAAAAACGCAAGGTAAGGCCTAAAAAATGTAACATTTCAATGGACTAAATCCCATATGTCAAAAAAGGTGTACCTACCCATAACAATTTATTTTCTAAATATTGAAAATTTTGTTACGAGTACTACTTTGTTTAAAGGAAAAGACGTCTTCGTAACAAAATTTTGTTGAAGATTTTGACATTTAGGAGATCGATGTTTATATCACAAGAAATGGCCCTCTTTACGTACGCTTAGATCGACCTTTACCGGGTTGCCCAGGAGCCCTCGCCTCATAAATCTGTTTCGTTAATCTCCTTCCATCCTTTCTACATATCCGAACCATCTATCTCTCTATCTTGCTCATTTCATCTTCTACCATACCTACTACAACGTTCCCTCATCACGCTGTTCCTCACTCGGTCCATCAGGGTCACTCCAGCTGTACCTCTCAGACTTGTCATTTCCATAGCATTCAGTTTACTTTCATATTCCTTCTGCCATAACCAGAATTCACTACCATACATAAGTGTGAGGACGATTACCTACTCCTCTGTGTACAGCCAGTCGTGCCACTTTAGATACTTTCTGGCTGCTCATAAAATTATGCAGCGCCCCATTCACTTGATTTACAGCCAAAAGTCTTCGCTCAATATACAAACAAAAGTATACAAACTCTTTTACTTGTTATACTGTGAGAGACTTCGTCTTACTTCCATTTACTTTCATTCCTTTGTTTGTTAAGGCACCATGCATAATATTTACCATCGCCTGCATGATGCCAATATTACTTGATCATCAGCGTATAAGAGGCATTTGACGATCAAATCATTCATTCTTAATCCATACGCACTCTCTTTCAGTTCTTTCAATACCAAAGCGTTATGATTATTCATAGATTTCACATTTACCATATCTTTAGGTATGTCTATCCATTATTCAGACAGGCGACGTGAAATCAAACTGCAGTGGTCTAAAAGGAACAGCTTTTATTTGAGACAATGGCCTGATAATGTGTGAGTGACGCGATCATAGACGTAAATACAAAAGACGTAAAACATAGAGTTAAATCTTGTTAAAGGCGCAATAAAATTATATTTCAATTTATTGTAATTCTTGACAGTGCCAAAACACAAACATTGGCAATAAGATCTTATGAGGCGTGGTTTAGGCGGGGCCATCTGGTCCTTGCCAAAAAACGATTCATTAATGTAAAAAGTTGTTATAACCACGTTTGTACACTCCTACCAGTTAACTATTATGGCATACGCCTACAGTGCTATAAATGTTTCTGGTCTTAGAACTTGAGAAATATGCTGTTTAATAGGTTTTTATTATGATTAATTTGTTTACTCCCACTGCTAAGCTAAAATCTCCCTCTCTTACTGCCATATCGGAGATATGTATATATATATATAGGTATTATTTACAAAATTTTAATATACATTCCTCATCATACGAGCGCCTATCCTTTGGATCTAAAACTTGCACTTTGGAATCTGGGGTCTGTTCTCCTACCCCTCCTTCCCTTATGGACTTGTTTGTCTTTAATTTTACGACTTACGAGAGTGATTACCGTCTCACCCCCTGGTCCCGAGAAGAAAGCCTATGCCGGAGCCTCACCTGATAATCTGCAGGGTTGCAGGTGAGGTTGCCTGGGGCCCTCATATACCCTAAATTGTAACAAATATTTTAGTCGGTTCAAGCCCGACATAACCGCCCCCGCTGGCCGGCGGGGGGGTATCCGAAGGGATTTCAGCACGAAAAAAAAATAAGGTACATATCGTAGTGAATTTAAACTTGCTTAGAATTGTATTCATACTGGTCAGTAGGATTGCAAGAGCATGTAGAGGGTATGGTCGAATACGAGTGAGGTACATATTATGTGCCTGACCGATGGGTATGATGAAGCAGCCTCACGATAAGAATTAGTAACGAGTGGTCCGTTCGGTGTGCATAGGAGTTAACGGCGATGACCGTCCATGCAGACAATTCAAATAATAATATAGAATCGTAATCGAGAAGATTGTATCGCATATGGCAATACGTATGCATTACTGTGAAAGACGGTACTACCGGTAAATGATTATTAGGTGAGTTCTATCTTATGCTTTCAAATCAGCGCGTTATCAGCGGTTACCGGAGGACATCAGTGAGGTCAGTTACCTAACTTGTCCTCGGGGCCCGCACCCTACTCATTAGTATGTACCTGTGGTTTTCTGTAATGGTTCTAAAGCTAGATTTCGTGAATGTGAAAATCCATTTAACTTATCGCTTATATTCAGTGGTGAAATCCAGCCTTAATGCAATAAGCTGGAGATTAAAACTAGAAATCTTATTCACCTGTTTGCCTTGCTGTCTATTCCAAAGTTCTCGAACATAGTCCCACATTTTGTTCATTTGATGTAAACTCAAATCCATGTCCCTAAGACCGTCTCTCAATTCGTTGATATCGTAGTCGTATGCTATACGTGATGATGAATGCGCTGTTATCATTGCTGACATTTCTGATATTAAGAGCCCTGAAAAATAAACACTAAAACTAAGCTAAAATATTCCATTTGATGGCTTTGGGTGGCGTGGGAATTCCCTATCTCTTCTAAGATAAAAACTACAACGAAGTCAGTAGAAGTTATTTTAACTGTCTGTGTTTATCAGTTTGTATTCCACTAAGGAAGCAACTAAGCATAATACCTCGCCTTATTGTATGATATCATCATTAATGTAAGTACCATCGTAACATTATGCTGGTGTCGATGCCGTATAATCATAGCCTTCTTGAAGTTAATATTCTCTTGGTCAAAACAGCAGGAAACTCATACTACGATTTGATACCTAACTTGGGAGCACGCTCTATTGCGCAGCAGGCTCTTAGTCAGGTAGGCAAGTCGCCTTATATAGTAACTCCTAGGATTATTTTTGCATACCTGTACAAAACTTGATGATGACTATAACGATAATAGTTTCAATTACTTCGAAACTGTTTTGCGCTGTTACATCCCCGGTGCCCGTAATTGTCAGTAAATTTATCATATACCACAGTGCTGCCACATATAACGCAAAATAATTCCCCTGAAAAGTACAGCTAATTTAATAATTTACTCATTTGTATTTTTATTTCGCTGTTCTGCTTTTATAGCCTTTTATTATTACTATAAAGTCTTTTGTAACTCATGCTACTAGCAAAACAGGTGTAGGTATTAGGTATATATTTTTTCATCTCTCCTGTTCGGAAAGTTTAATTTTCATGGGTAGATAGCCGGGTGGAAAGTAGCTTATTTCATCCCTAGGGCGGAAAGTATTTATTTTTTGATTTTAGGATTTGCCATGGAGTCCATGATAATTAAGTTATGTCATAATGCCTTGATATCATGACGCTGTTTTATATGGCCGCCTAGATACTCGATTACAACGTAACCAATAGATTCGATTTTCAAAACTTTTCTAATGTTGGCACTATGTACGCGAATTATAACTTTTTTTTTCAGAATTAAAAAGAAACAATTTAAGTTTGCTAAATAATTAGCGGGAAAACGAGATTCAATATAAATAAATACCTTGTGTTAATTGTGGTTAAAAATGGTTTCGGAAAGTGATTCCAGTGACATGGATATTAATTTAACTCCCGATGAGATTGAAGAACAGGCAAAAGCTGTTGTTAATAATCCATTTTTAAATTGTTCTAATTTTACTTAAAATTTTAACTGATAATCAATATACCTGTTTCATTAAATGTGTGTGTAGTATTTTAATTTCCTCACATAGTCGAAATGAATTGCCTCGGGTGAATGTCACCATTTCGCCCTCGAACTATTGGCCAGAAAAATCTCGGGTGAAATGGCTGACTTTCAACCCTTGTGTAACAATCTACTATTTATTCGAGTAGCAGATATATGAATGGTAGGCGTGAAAATACAATAGAAAAGGTCTAACAATGAGCTTTCATGCTTCTTGTTGTCCGGTATCCTCCTGTGAGAGTTTAGTTGGGTGAACCCATAGGCAATGATAAATTTGGTAGCAGTTCTTCCTGTAAAGTCAATAATTGGAAAACCGGGACAACAAATTTTTCTAGAATCAATAATTCTGCTAAGTGCCTTTGTATTTGCTGCAGGTGCTTACAAAGTCCATTTTATGTCCAAGAACCTGTGTGAGTCCTGTACAGATATGCGTAGATAAAGTAAGGGGCCCCCGTGCAGGTCCTTGCCTTCGAGGCCATAGACAGAAACAATTACTATAACGGACGTACCTCTAAACCCCGACACGACCTCGGGTCACTGTACCGTATCGCCCACCCAAATGCTCAACTTTAACAAAGGTTTTATTCTCGTCTCAGTTCATAAATTCCATCCAAACATTGGGATGCTTTAGACTTTATTGGTATTAAACATTCTTAATACATACCCAGATACGCCTGAGAGATATAACCCAGTCTGCACTACCACGCAGCTAGGTAAAAAAATAGAATTTCCTGTGAATACCTCGAAATATTTCGCCCGTAAATTAAGCTCCGGCTTTGACATCCAGTTAGCTGAAGTACAGTGGACTGGGGTCAGGCATGAGAGTTTAAAAAATAGGCAAGCGTTCACGTGGGATAGAATAGATGCCCATATAGCAATCGTTCTGTGAATCAAAATGACAACGTCAAAGAAGGATTATTGAATCGTAAGTAACATCGATGCGTCTCGTCTGAACTTTTTAAGTTGTAGTGTCGTCGAGTGTAATTGAGGGTGTTGCTTATTCACAAACTACAGTCTTGTCAGAAAAAAAATAGCTTATAATGTTATGAACTTTACATTATACTTATTCTGGGGCCCTGGGGATTACATAAAAATATGATTTCAAAACATACGAATACGTATTAAATTGAAATTTCAAAATTGAATCGAACTACGAGTGATTCTAAAGGTTTAATAACCCCATGAAAATGTGAGTAGCTTTTGTTTTGATAGATCACACGGATTATCAAAGTTTTGTTACTCTGCTTTTTAATCGAACAGAAATTACACGTTTTGAAAATATGGCGTTACTGAATCAGGCCCCTGTGTCTTAATTTTGTCCTCTTAGTCCTGTCAGTTATCGCGTAGATACCAAACAATCTCGTTTTCAAGTTTCATTAGAATCGGTTCTCAAGTTGAGTCTCAAGTCAAGACTGTTTGGACAAAGGTACTTTCACGTTTTACATGTTAGCGTGGATAATGAGCCTACGGTTATTTGTAGAGAGATCTATTTGTAGGTACCATTATTGTTCAACTGAGTTTTATGAATTCGTGAGCAAGTTATAAAACTTTTCTTATTTTCTGACAAATTCGTGCAATAAAAAAGAATATCACATTTGCATATATGGATAAATATATGTATTCCTATATACGTATAACTGTCCCATCATTAAGTTTTTGAATGTAAGTTTGACTGTCTACTTATATTGTCTATAAACTCTACAAGTTGTAGGAACAATACGCTACTACGTTTAATATTACTAAGATGGTAAACAAACATTCTGGTCGCCTATCGTATTGGGTATTGACACCCGATACTCATGCCTTGCCAAACTTCAAAAAATATAAAAAGACGGACAAGGGCAAGCAGATGAAAAATAAGCAAATGATCTAAAATGTTGGCTCCGCAAACTGTCAGCGGCGTCATATATCTCTTAAAATAAGGGTTAGCAAAATACCAAATCTACACGACTTAATTAATGGTTTTCCCCCCTTCTAGACAACAATTCTAAATATACACTTACGTCAGCTTAAATAATAAGTTCGCAGAACCAATATTTGTTTTTTTATGTGTTCTGTAAGTAAACAAATAGGAGATTCTTGCCAACTGAGGGGCTCTTGTGTAGCAAAATAAGAACATCTTCATTTCTGGTTTCAAAGATAGCGCAAATACAAAGTAGCATATTGGAAATATTGATAGAAAATCTCTCCTGCGAAGATATACTTTTGAGAAATACCTGCAATAAGCATTTTTTAAGTATTTTAACTATTCTATAGTTTAGTATTAAAAGCTACTATTAAGATTGAAAATGAAGCAAATAATTTACAACATATCAACAAATTTAAATTTAACTTCATTATTTTCGTTTCCATTTTCATTCTGTGTAGTGTTTCAAAACATTTTGATTAATACCATTAAAAATGTAGGTACTAACATTTTTCTCACTTTCTGCGGATCCAGTACATAGTCTCCATATCTGTTCATATATCCGCTATGAATATCCAGAAACACTTTGTAAAGGAATATTAAGTCAAATACAACACAGATGTAAAAAAAGTGAGACACTGACAGGAATGTCATTTGATACATCAATAGTATGAAATCCACATACGAAAGGAAGAGAATGAGATATTCTGAAAAACAAAAACAAATTCGAGCATATCGTTCATTGGAAAGGTTTTGTGTTTCTAAACGCGATTTGATTCTGAATAAAGTAATTTGTAGGAGAATCAAATGAACCAAACCTCCACTCCACTGTTCATTGATAAGTTAAAATGACAATGTAAACGTGGGGCCCAAGGATTTTCGTTATAAAAAGCTGCAGACCGCAAAATGTTCTGTGCATTGATTTGTGTACCTGAGACCTTCGGCTATATGAGAAGCCATGTTGCCATCGGCACACATGGTCCACTCTCCTGCAGTACCTTTCAACTTTGCCTCTAGTTATCGGCCATATATTACTGGCGTAACCTTGAAAAATTAAGTTATCGAGGGTTGTAATTTGAGGGATTACCAAATAAAACCGTAGGTACCTATTTAGCTGCACAGTCTCATGTCGAAAAAATATCTACACAATACTTGTCCTGACCGATTGACAGACCTTTGTTTTTTTTTAGTTGATACATTTAATGTTGTTAATATCCACTAAGGAAGGGTTTTCAGAAGTTTCACCCCTAAGGGTGTAAAATAACGTTGTATGAAAGTCTGACATTTTTAAACTTAGAAGCACGAAATCTCATGTCTTTGCTTCTGGTTAAAAATAAATATATATCTACGTATATCAGCGTTTTTCAAATTTTCACCCCTAACGTAATTTTCAAAGTAAGAATCAACGAATTTCATAAGTGATACTGGTTAGAAATAAACACACACGTGTGTCGGCGTCTTCAACAAAACCCTAAATGGATGAACGATGGGTTAAAAGTTTATAAGGGTGTCTATTTTCTTGAAATGCATGAATTCAAATTGTAAAGGTCATGAAATTTGGTTTGTGTGTGTGCTTGAGTAAGTTCCTGGATGGTTTAGATTTCTAATTAGTAGATGTTTTGGATTATACAACGGACTTTTCCCCCTCAGTCTGGTCAAAATAGACATAAAAAATTTTAATTCCCACACAGCTGCCATTTAGTGGAAGGTCTAGAGTAAACTATTATAAACATACTGTCAAAACTCCCCATCAGCTCAAGTCGCACAAAGAAATATATATTCAAGGTCAAAGGTCAAAAATATCAGTTTTCTGCCTTTTAAGTATAAACTGTAAGTTGTATCGTAAATATATATTAGACAAATTAAAAGAAAATGCGATTATCTAGAAAAATATTCTAAAGATTCTAAAAGTTTTGGGCTTGGAATTTTCTTTGAAGGTTAAGATGTCAATTAAAAATTATGTATCTATGCACTTATCTTTACAAAAATTATATTATTTACCCCAATAGCTTTTTGAGGTATGCTAACAAGTTAACAGTGGTGGGGGAGAGGGGTTTGACCACAATAGTGACTGGCAACATCGGTCATATTGTGGCCTGGGATCATCAAAACACATACCAGAAGTTAAAATACGGTCTGCACATTTTCCAAACGGATTATCTCTTTGCGCCTCCTCTAATGGGCACGCCATGTAGTTAAAAACTCGCTGAAAAATAATTCTCGAGTAGCGACTACGAACGAACTACGTTAAGCAGTCCCCCCTCTTCGACAACTGGTAATGAAAAATGTGCATGGTAGGCGTTGGGTCTTTTTTATTGAGGTTTTGGAGAAACATGTTCAGCAGGATGCCCTATAGTTGCGATTTGGTTATAATACTATTCTCATCTATAAATTTATCATGAGGAATGAATGCCCAATATTGTTTTGTCAAATACTTATAATAGAAAGACTGTTATTTGAATTGAATTTAATTGAAAATCCACCATCAGCTCACAGCGATGGTTGATTGGATCCGAAAATATAATGGTGTCACAAAATTAGGTCTCTGAATTTGGTGAGATGACTTGGTATCGACAAAATATGTATTTGAAACAAAAAAAAATATCGGGTAAAATTAAAAAAATATATATAAAAATGAAAAAAAAACACCACCAGCGTCCGAGCCCATGACGCACGTGGTAGGCGTGCAGTCCTTCTCCTCGCATTATTCTCCAAGCGGATGTGTGGGAAATACCTAAATCGCGACCAGCGTCACTGTTGCTCGTCGCGTCACGTGACGCTGGTCGCTGGTGGTGTTTTTTTTTTTTCATTTTTATATATATATATATATATATTTTTTTTACCCGATATATTTTTTTGTATCAAATACCTACATATTTTGTCGATACCAAGTCATCTCACCAAATTAAGAGACCTAATTTTGTGACACCTTATATATGTAAAACAAGGTCATGTTAATGATATCGTTTTATTTTAGATTTGTCTCCGCCTATAATATGCCATTTTGTGTTTTTTTTACTCGAACCGACTAAAACCGCACGCAGTCTTGGATCTCTAATGTCGGGGTATAAGGTGGGCCTAATGAGGCAATTTCCTCGCACCCCGGCTGATCCTGGGCAATCTACGGCTTTGAGATAGCCTCCTCGGGATACTGTGCCTATACTAGTATGTAATATATATATTAATAGTATGTAATATATATTAATAGTATGTAATATATATATTAATAGTATGTAATATATATTATTGGTATGTAATATATATTATTGGTATGTAATATATATTATGAGACAGTCACGAAATAAATTCAGCTGATAAGGTAGCCAACATAATTTGATTCTAAGGTGGAACGAAGTTTACCGGGTCAGCTAGTTACCGATAAAAAAGGGAAGTTGAAAAGTATGAGCGTTACCCATAAACGTGACAAGTCCACAATCAGGCACTATGCTGCTCCGGAACCATCTGAAATTTTAGATAGGTATACTTTTTTCAAATCATCTTCACGTTTTCTAATGAGGTTAAGTTTTAAGCGATTTTGAAGTGATTTTTCGTATGAGGTATCGTGTATTAGAAAATTTGATAATAAAATTAAACCTGCTAGTAAACTCTTTTGAAGTACTTTCTGGTGAATTTACTTAAGAGAGTACCTTCACCATAAAGAAGATATACCTATAGAACCTGTGGTTATCGTATCGGTCGGGGTTAAAATATTTACGCACACACGTATGCATATATAACATGGAGAGGTACAAACGAAAACTTTACTTGTGAGGTTTGAAAATAAGGAATGGCGCCTGAGTATAATCTGCACACGTAGCGGAAGTTAAAGATCTAGATCCATGTGATTCTGTTATACTTTTCTCTGGGCTCTGAAAATTACACGGTTAGGTATCAATTCTTTTTCAAAATAAGTACAACAATTCAAAACTCATAAATATAAATATTTACTTCGGAAGTCTTATTCATATCTACTTCTTCGTCTTCTTCCTCACCCGTTTCATATGATGCAGGAAAAGAATGGATTGGCTGAAAAAAGTTATAATATTCAAAACATTTAAAATTGAACAAGGTTAAAATGGGTAGGTATGTTAAAATCTTTATGGGTTACTAGCTGTTACCCGCGTTCTCTCACGCCTCTAACTCTGTTCCCGCAACCCATAGGTATTCTAGCGATAAAAAGCCTATGTGTTATAATCTATCCGTATTCCAAATTGAAGCCGGATCCGCTTAGCTGTTTGAGCGTGATTGAGTAACAAACATCCAAACATCTAAACATCTTCGAAAACTTTTACATTTAATATTAGTAGGATTATATTTTTTATATAATATGTAGTTTGAGAGCATGGAATAGTGAAACGTTTATGTCATAATTTATCAATACGTTTAAATCTCCGCTGGCCCCGGAAAACATGCTGACGGTTGGCAGCACGTAGTCTTTGCGGGCAGCTTCAACCGATTCTTTCACTTTCTTTAACACCGATGGATAACTCTGAAACATGATTTAGATTTCAATCATCTCATTACATGATTTTAATTAATTACCTCTAGATATCCTTTCGGACTAAATAATGTTTGAAAATGAAATATGATCACATATAGTGATCTTTTCTCTTATTGGTAATTGAAATGATGAATATAATAGATATTACAATTTTCAGTCGCTCGTAATAAGAAGCGAACTTATTGCAGTCAAACTGGCACTTTTCCAACTTGACGCTGTTACTGAGAATGTCTCAGCAGAAAAACCCGATAACACTTCGCCCAACCCCGAAATTGAAACCTTTTACTCAGTAATCACTACTACTTCTTAACCGAAGTCATTTTATTAAGTTTATAATGTAGTGAATTACCTACTTTAAAAATATTAATTAATAACCTTTAAAAGAGCGTAGAAGTCCCGTCCTTGCATACATAGTACATCAATATTTCTAGAAGCAACTACATTGGACATAGTCAGATATCTGTTGGCGCCTTTTATATTTCCGAATATTCCACCTGGTCCCATACATGCTTCCACTTCATTGATACTCGACATTATATCCACCTATTTTAATAAAAATTCAAAAACTTTCTTACTTTTTGTTAACAGCCGATGGTGTTAGGACTAAGACTAGTATGATTTACTGTTTTAGCACCTGGATGACTTGTTTTTTAGATGTTTTCAAAATATGAAACCTAGCTAGATCAATTCATCGCCTTCTAAACCCCCTGCATACTAAATTTCATGACAGTCGTAGCCTTTTCCGAGACTCAGATTTTATATAAGTATACATATATACAATAATTATTCGTTTAAAGGTATTAGATTACATTTACATATTGTTTACGGAGGCAACACTTAAAGCGACTAAGTCTCACTAATAAGGCGCGCGACAGAATAGCACAAGGCTAAAACCAGTATGTAAAGATACACCTCGATGTAACGCATTTACATCAGATACAGACATTGCGGACTGAAACTATTATATTAGTGCTTATTTGAATTAAACTAAACTAGGTGTTTAGGTTTTCTATCTGACTGACTGATCAAAAGAGCTATTAGAAAGTATACTTATCTACCTAATAAGCGAGAATATAAGCGAAGATGTCTATCGATTCTGAAACTAAAGAGATATTAGGTAGAATTATAGGCTAGGTCCACTCGCGTCCTGCCACATCATAAATCTCTCCGCGCCATTTAATGTAATATGTCCCAACGTAGTGACACATTAATTACACGTCAACACATCTTCATTGATTTGGCACCGACTTCAACAGGAAAGTCTTGTGTGCATTGTCGTTTGAATTAAATATGTAATTCAGTTCAGTCGGTTTTATACTTTTATATTTTTCTCTCCCTTTTTAGTGAACGTAACTGATTTATTGAACACTGAAAGCTAGAAGACCGTACGACGACTGACTGTTAAAAACTGCGGAAATACCTCCTTTTTTTAGTCTGTTATATATACATAAACCTTCTCCAGAATTTAATAAATACGATTTCGGTGAAAACAACATTAAAATCGCCACAACCAAACGCGCGGTACCTAATTACCGACAAACATACCTCCTTTTTTAAGTTGGTATACCTTTCCCAAAATATAAAAAATACTTTCTCAAAACCGTATCAAAATCGGTTCAACCAATTCGTGGACAAAGATACATACAAACATACTGGTCAAACAGTGAACCTCCTTTTGAAGACAGTTAAAAAAAGATAATTTATTTTTAAAGAAGTACTTAGCAGAAATTATTAGATTTACAGACAATTACTTCAGCTAAGCTGAATTGCTTTTATTAGGACTTTGTTTAAGTCGGTTGTGTAATAGCCGGGGTTGGACCCGCGACTTCTTGATCGCAAGTCTGACACTTTAGACACTAGTCATACTTACCAATAAAGAAAAATCTGATTTAACATTTGTAAATATCACGTTTAAAACAATATGAAAATTAGTAGGAGATGTGATTACTCACATACATACTCAAAGCAAACAAAATGCGTGCACATAGTTAGGAGTTGGTACTTATTACATTTGACATAAAGTACAGAAAGCTAAAATGTATATATAATACCTAGGTGCCTATGATTATTACTACAAATGAAGATAACGCTTTCATTATTTGCGTCCATGCTGTCAATATCAAATAGGTACCTACGAAATGATATGTTACAATCTTGGAGCTGATGTAATAGAAAAAAAAACAATAACTAAAGGTTTGATAAAAGACCCATCGTAGAGTCTTCAGACTTACATAGTTATTGAATCACAATCGGTTGATTGTAGTCTTTACTTACTTTTCCTCGATAAATAATATACATGGAGCCTATAACCTCATTTGATCTCATAACCATGTACCCTTTTTGATAGTATCGTTCTCTGAGCTTCTTTGCAAATGCTCTGAAGAAGGAATACTCGACATCTTCGAATAAAGGTATTTCTCTTAAGGTCTTCTCATACATATGCAAAACTGCGTCTTCGTTTAAATTTGCATGCAGTTTACCCAATATTGATTGATGCTATAGATACAATGTTGGAATTAAGTCAAAGATTAAGAAAGTTAGATGTAAATCCGTACTAAAATAATCTTAATCGTTATTCCAGTACAATTTTCTTGTTTGGATATCATGTTTGGTCTTTAATGCTACGGATGAAAGACGACTATACATCTGCCGTCCTCAAGCTAAAAGTCGGTTAAGTGACATCTGGTCAATTTTCACATGTAGCGAAGATGTTATTGTGGATGTGTGGTGTTACGAGAACTGACAGAATAAGGAATGAGCATATTAGAGGAAGTTTAAAAATTACACCATTGAATGAGCAGTTGACATGCGAGCGAGATGGACATAATGTTTGTTTGAGAGGTTCAAAGTATAAATAGAGTGTTTTAGTAGCATAGATAGGCCCAGAGAACATTTATGGATTGCATGACAGAAGAGATGGTAAGGAAAGGGGGAACTGAGAAGATGACTTCTGACAGAAATGCATAGATGCGAATGCCATGTTGTGCCGCCCGTAATTAGAATAAGGGCAGGTAGAGGATTATGATAGGTTTATTTTATTAGGCTTATTTTATTTCTGTTACAATTGATAAAATAAAATAACTCACCGACCATCCCCCCGTTCTTTTCCACTGATATTTCCAATATTCAAGGACCGTTTTCTTGAGCGAGAGCGGAATTTTTTCTCTATTTAAAAACATCTCTAGATGTTTCAGGTTTTCTTGGAATTTCGTAACTACTTGATCAGCCATGGCTTTAAGGGATGCTATTCTTGCGTACACGTATCTGTTTTAAAACATTGTAATACCTTGGATTATAATGTAGGTTTATCTATCTTTATTCTCACGCCTAGGTATCCCTGAAGTGGTAGGCATAGATGGATTTACGTCCATAGTGTCAAAATTGTTTTTCGTTTTACGTAGGCAATATTCGGTGAGCATGCTGCCGGCAACCGAGTAATTTTTATGATTTTGGAGCTAGATTTGAATTTGAATCCAATCATAGTAAAAGATTTCGTGGGAGAGATTAAAAATTAAAAAAATTGACTCAAGCAAGATACATAGCTTACAGAATAATATCCTTCAATGGAAGATTAAATTAAAAGACCAACCTCTGGCACAGACTATGGCCTCTTATTAAAACATGTACTCGTAAGTGAAGTCAGTCGGAAATTTTTGTTATAAATATAATATAAAACAAGGCAACAAGATGCTGCTTACCCAAAGAACAAGACCCCATGTATATTAACGCAGTTACATAAAATCATTTGGACTACATTTTGAGGTACAATATCACCAAATCCCGCACCACCGAAGCTAGATGCCGCCCAGTAGTACGCTAATAAATATACCTTAGTTGGTGTTAATGCTTGAGTTTTTAGTATTTGGGTTCCATCTAACCAAGAACCTAGAAGTGTAGAATACTGTCTTGTAGATTAAAAAACAACAACCAACGAACTGTTACTATCTAGGTGTCTTTTTTTTCTTGCGGAAATCCCCTCGGATACCCCCCCGCCGGCCAGCGGGGGCGGTTATGTCGGGCTTGAACCGACTAAAACCGTACGCCGTCTCGGGTCTGCAGACGCCGGGGTGTAACGTTGCCCATAGAGCATATCCCTCGCACCCCAACTGACCCTGGGCCACCTCCGGTTTCGAGAAGGCCCCCTCGGGTTTGGGAACCATGGTGTCCCCGTCTTGCCCCGGTTTGGGGGAGGGGTGCTAGTCGCCCCACCGTCTCGGGCTGCTTCTCCTGGGGTGACAGGCGGCCTCACCTGCCACCCCCAGGCCTTCGCTCATGGAGGACGGAGGTCGTTAAGCGATTGTCTAGGTGCCTAATATGCAGATTATTAACTGACTTAAAAACGAAGTAGGTTCTCAAGTCGACGCCTTTGTTTTTTATACATAATGGTGACGCATAACTTTTTACCGAGTAGTCCGATTTTGATAATACTTTTTTATTTTATGTATGGAGTATTCTTGTGTACATACAATAAAGAGATTTACTACTACTACTACTACTATTGGTTAGGAAGTTGGTTCCATATAAATTTGGAACAAAAAGTATTACAGGTAGTAAAACAGGGGATGACTGATTGTTCACTCACTGATTGTAATGTATGACCACGTAAAACTGATGTGTTATAACTACTCTGTAAAAAGTGATGCGTTATCGTGTGTCATGCAAACGCTTCCTCGCTATCCTTTTTTTTTTCTTGAATCAATGGGATTAGAAGGCTGCCTTGAAAAATCATTATGTTTTTGTAAGACCGTTCCTATTTATGTTGGTACGATAACAAATAGGTATGTAAGAATTTTACTTGTGACATCGCTAGTCCGGTTTGCGCAGTTTCTTTAATGACTATCGCGCTTACTTACTTGCTTATGTTTGTCTTCTTATCGAAATGCGATAAAAAGTTTAGCAGGAAATAGCAATATGCAATAGCATACTAACCTTCACGACAAATCATATTGCCATTCGTATGAAACACAGCCTTCATATATGAATGCTTTTGCGATAATCTTTCAATTGTGCGTGCAAAGTCATCAGGATCACTTGCTTTCACGTATGTGCATGATAAGGTAATCAACACTGACGCGTATAAATTAAAAAAAAATAGTGTCAGAAGAAGGAAATGAACGACGCTCATCATATATGCCTAAAATAGATTATAGATATGTTAGATTATACAATAAGTAACAAAATTAGTGTCCGATCCGTGGAGTTGTATATAGGTATCAATATTAAGTTATGCTTATGAAATCCTTTTTGAAAATAAGTAAATAAAAGTACCCCACATAAACTGCAATCAAATTAAAGTCGATGCGAAAACTTCATGGCATCACAGGAGGGCCACTTTGCGAACAAACCACATTTAAAATTCTTATAGTACGTTTATTTTCTTTTATATATTATTATTAATTTCATATTAGTTATGTATTTAGGATACCTATGTACCCGTTATTGATCGGACACAGGTTTTATTACATACTGTATATGGTATTAATTAAACAGTAGTTCGTCACCAACACCTAACTATATTGTTGTAAATAGGTATTTACAATTGGGAAAAACTGCGAGAAACAACATTATATCTATCTACTTAGATCCAATCATTTTTATGAGATAAATAGATCTTAAAATACCTTTTTTTTTTCGTGCGGAAATCCCGAGGGATATGCTCTATGGGCAACCTTACACCCCCGGCGTCTGCAGACCCGAGACGGCGTGCGGTTTTAGTCGGTTCAAGCCCGACATAACCGCCCCCGCTGGCCGGCGGGGGGTATCCGAAGGGATCTTAAAATACCTAAAGTAAAATAGGTAATATGACCATGGTTTTACCACCATAGAAAAGTGGACTTCACTCATCTTTTCTCTTAATTTCGACATTACATGCAAACTGTCAATGAACTCTCTGCCTGAGGCCTTACCTCCTTTCTTTTTCATTTGCTATATTGAGGCCATCGATGTATGTGTATAGGTACATATGAAGGATATAACCATATTAAGTTTAGAGTATAAAAAGTACATAATAATGTAAAAAATTGAATATAATACTCGTTTCAAAGCTCCTATAGAATCTGCCCAAGATGCAGCGTAAAGTTTAATGATTTGCAACACATTGATCAGTCTAATTGCGCAGTGCAACAAGTGGCTATTGATTGCGTGGTCTTCTAGCCGGTGGTCTTCATTATGCTTGGGAACAAAAAGCATCCATAGTGCATACCAAGGAAAACATGTCAAGATATCTACAACGAATTGACCCTGAAATGTAAATAGTATTCTGTCTATACTGTTATAAAATTGATAATTAGTGGTGTGAACATTGGAGATTTAAAAAATTCTTGGCTTATGTTAACTAAATATTAACGAAATTAAATATGAACGATTCTGATCACAAAAATATTTTTTTGGAGTTCTTGTCTGTTTGTTCGCGATGAACGCAAGAACTACTGAATAATTTTGCTGCGGTTTTTTCTATTAGAAAGATCAGGGTCGGACTTAAAATCTGCTGTATGTTTGATTGCAATTGGAGAGCCGGAGATATGACTAAAAACGATAACCGACCTCCGCTGAGCTCCGTGCATCAGCTATCTTCTGTTCATATGTAATAACTTGTCCCGTCTTACTGACAGACTGACTGATTGATCAACGCAGAGCCTAAACCGCTGGACCTACAAACTAGAAATTGCGGCAGTAAGTAGATGTTTAAGGCATCTCCTAAGAAAGGATTCTTGAAAATTTCACTTCTAAGGTGACAAAATAAGGTATGAACGTTTGTATGTAAGTCCGTCATTTTCAAAGTTAGAAGTTCGAAATTTCTTCTGCTTCTGGTTACAAATTAATGACAACGTGTATCAACGTTTTAAGAAGCATTAAAATTCATACAAGTACGTCATATACGTCACATACGTCTATTCAGAAATAAATGAATACGTGTATCAGCGTTTTTCAAAATTTTACTATCAAGGGGGTAAAATAGCCGATGAACGGTCATATGGAGAGTTCGTCATTTTCGGAGTAAGAAGCACGAAATTTTAAATAGCTGCTTCTGTATCAGCGTTTTTTAATATTTTGCTACTGAGGGGCTATATAATATAAGGGATGAACGGGTGTATGAAAGTCCGTCATTTCAAAGTAAGAAGGATGAGATTTTAAAGCTTCTTATAGTTATTTTATATTTACCATGGGACCGCTGCAATCGGGTAATAGGTAATTTTTTACGAATTTATTCCCGGGTGAAGCCGGGTCCCGGGCCGCTAGTAACTAACAAATATCATGTGTTCAGTCGCGCTAAAAACCTACTTCAAATGTTGGCTTTGATGATAAAAATTATCTTTATACCATACCTACTCTAAAAAGCTTATTTTATTCACGCAAAACAGTGAATAAAAAGGCCTTTTATTCACTGTTTTGTTTTTATTCACTATTTTGGTGTTTGAATTTGGAACACAAAAATATATCCGGTCTCCATTTCAATGCTTACATAAACTCCTTGCGCTAAGATTCGAAATTCAAAACTCTTTGGTGCAAATAAATTCTCGAGATTTGATTGGTCGATATTTGCGACAAGGAGTTTGGCATTAGATTAAAAACTGTTTTGTGTTCTTTGCTGCCTTTATAAGAAATAAATATTGTTTCACAAGTTGCCCACTCTAATGATAATAATAAGAAAATTACGCTTAATTTCAGTCATTGCTCTAATTTTAATGTCCATTTCAATTAATGTAACAATTCTTATTTCTTGATTAAATTTCTATTTTCGCTTAAATTATGTCTTTTCTCGTAGTCATGGTATAAAGTATAGTATGCAACTCCTGAATAAAGTACGAATTTATATCGAGGGCCATGAATCACTCGCGTCCTTCAGGATTCTAACAGTTGAATCACTCGCTGCGCTCGTGATTCAATCATTAGAATCCTTCACTTGCTCGTGACTCATCTACGGCCCTCGCTTTAAATCCGTCCTTTATTCACTAGTTGCATAATATACTATTTTTATACGCTATTGTGGCACAGCCTTCCTTGTAAAAGGGTAACTAAACTTAAAATGAGTGTTGCATGCTAATTCACTAACAGTAGCAAAAAAGTAAATATTTCAATTTACACAAGACAGCGATGTTTGGACCCAACACACATCGTAGATAAGGACGACTGGGAGAGTCGTCATTATTGAAATTTGCTTACTGTGGTACGTACTACGGGTGTACTAATAAGGGCGATCTGTATAGTAGTCGCATACATCTTGATATAACGATCACGACTTGTGAATCAAGACGTGGTAGTGCTAAGGACCTATTTATTATATCAAACAGTAGACATAGCAGTAGGCAGACTTAGAGTGTGAAGTGTGAATGAATGGTGGGTGGAAAGAAAATACTGACCTGTAGATAGTGCTTAGCTGTCAAGTAAGGATGATATATAAGTTGATTTTTAGGACCATAGTATGCAACATGAAGCATCAAATACATATCTATATAACATATAGTCTCCAGAAATATTAGTGGTATGTTGAAAGACGTGAACAATGGCGCCATAGATACAATCACCTTGAAATCAATAAGTTAATCAGTAAGTAGGTACGGTACGAGTGTTTAGGTGTAGGTTAACTTCTATATATATATATAATGAAACTATTAACACCCACATATAAATATAACTTCACGAGCAGTGGTTTAAATGGCCACCTAATTGTCTGTAATGTATTGTGAATTTTCTTTTCTTATAGTTTCGAAAGTCTCAGACACGCCCATTACTGAATTCTATCGCTTTTTGCGGTTGCTATGCTATGAATGTTTATGTATTGAAACTAGCTGTGTCAGTGACTTCGTTCGCATGGACTTAGATTTTTTAGGTTTTATTATTTTTGCGCGGCACCTTAATTCTTTTTAAAAAATAAAATTAGCTCATGTTACGCCTTACCTATCTGCCCGTGAAAGTCCTGATAACAAATGGAAATTACTGTTACTTTTTTATGTTCTTCAGCTTCACATGCTAACATGTTATTACGTGCGTACTTAGGACGACTGCAGACTACAAAAAATAAAAGACTGCAATGTATCCGAGCATCAGCTATAGTCATCTATACAAATAAATAAAATTGAAGTGTCTGTTTGTAATATTAAAATAACATATTTTTTTAACGATTGCATATATTACATACATACATACATAGATTACCTACCTACAGCATAAATACAATCTGTCTGTTTGACTAAGGTAATCTCTGATTAGCAACCTATGTTACAAGGCGTAACATAGGCTGCTTTAATTTTAGAAAAAGAATTAGGGTAGCGTGCATAACATTAAAACCCAGATCTAAGTGCACGCGGACGAAGTCGCGGCCACAGCTAGTCATTAAATAAAATAAAACGTTCACAGATTTCATACCATCGAGAGGCTCCAAATTTGGAGATTATTGAGGCTAAACACAAACTTACAGGTATCATGAGACATAATAAAAACGCTACGCCAATGCGCATCGATGCCCACGCTTTCAAGAATATTCCATCTGGCTTAATGATGACCGGCATCAATATATATGGCGCTATGTTATTGAGCATTTTGAACTCCTTGTATGATTTCCAATAGCTTTCTCTTCTTTTTTTGTACTCCGCCAAAAGGTCTATGAAGGAATCTGTATTGGAAAACGGTTAAAAGTACACAAGTAAGTGGTTATGTCGGGCTTGAACCGACTAAAACCGCCCGCCGCAAGTATGAAGTACCTTTTTTTTTTTCGTGCGGAAATCCCCTCGGATGCCCCCCCGCCGGCCAGCGGGGGCGGTTATGTCGGGCTTGAACCGACTAAAACCGCACGCCGTCTCGGGTCTACAGACGCCGGGGTGTAAGGTTGCCCATAGAGCATATCCCTTGCACCCCGACTGACCCTGGGCCATCTCCGGTTTCGAGATGGCCCCCTCGGGTTTGGGAACCACGGTGTCCCCGTCTTGCCCCGGTTTGGGGGAGGGGCGCTAGTCGCCCCACAGTCCCGGCCTGCTTCTGCTGGGGTGACAGGCGGCCTCACCTGTCACCCCCAGGCCTGCGCTCATGGAGGACGGAGGTCGTTAAGCGACCTCCGGCGTCTGAGTCGCCTGCGACGCGCGGCGAGCATGTTGCGGGCTCGGCAGGCCGGGAGAGTTCTGAACCTCTCCCGGGCGCGCTCCGCCATCTCCTTCGCGAGCATCACATGCTCGCAGAAGGAGGTGGCGGCGGCCCACGCGCTCGCGCTCCGCACCATTGCCGCAATCATGCTGCCGAGCGAGAGGACTCCCACCCCGATGGCTGCCACGAGGTCACGCCTCGGCGCCTCCCACGCCGGGCAGTCCACCAGCGTGTGCAGCCCTGAGTCCTCGCTCCCGTCACAGTGATGACACTCAGGCGTTGGCTCCTTCCTGATCCGATGCAGGTGGTCCCCGAAGCACCCCTTCCCGAATATCACCTGCGTCAGTCGGTACGAGAGGCTTCCGTGTCGCCTCTCTAGCCAATCCTCCATGATGGGCCTTACCACCGCTATTGTGACCGGTCTGTACCTCAGCAATTGTGAGTTATTTGACTATAGACTCGAGTATATACTAACTAAAAAAATAATAACCTAACTTACTATACCTATAGGTACTATTTATAGTTTTTTTTTATACCACTAAGGTGGCAGACAAGCACACGGCCCACCTGATGGGAAACGGTTACCGCGGAATATGGACGTGTGCAACACCAGTGGCGTCACACTCGCGCTGCCGATCCTGTAAAGGAAAGGCGATGGGAAAGGCGTTTGGGAGGGGATGGGAAAGGAGTTTGGGAGGGAATGGGAAAGGAGTTTGGGCTCCGGCACTCTCACTCACCAAACGGAACGCAACAGTTCAAATACTGTTACTTGGCGTCGATATTCTGTGAGAGGGTGGTGCTTCCCCGGTCGAGTCGGCCCATTCATGCAACGGCCAAAATGACTGTTGCTTGACTCTACCACCGTCATTAAAATTTATTAAATTAAAAGGTATTTACTCACTATTGAAGAACTCTTGTAATATATTAGTTATCCGTGCCTTCGTTTTATTTGCCTGGACTCGATTGTAATGTTGTAAGTAAGAGTCTGTACACTGTGATTTGGCTTTCATTTCAATTATCTTTAGTTCTTCAGGTGTCATAAGACCTTCGTGCTCTTTCATATCGGGGAAAAGACTCAAAGCTGAGGTATAGGCGCAGTGGCTTACACTTATTAGCTAGAAATGAATTATGAGTACTATCCCGTTAATAAACCAATAGATTATGTTTGGAGTCTCCTGATATGGTTGGGCCACAATAGACACGAACAGTACATTATCATTAAACAATAGTAGCCAGTGCAACTTGTATTTGTGCCTTTACGCGACCCTCGCCACGTTGGTAACTCAGTTGGCCCCATTGATGACAATATACAATACAATGCGTTGGATGGTGACCATTTACTGTAGGCATTCATTTCTAAATTATCATTTTACGAAATACGATATCATACTATTTTGAATTATAGACTTATGGGATTTCAAACAGATCAACGCCCTTCTATTCTATACCAATAGATCATGTAGTTTAAAGTATTTGATACGGATTCAAGTTTATCTTGTAAATAAGTTATATTTTTATATATATTTTAAGAGAAACATTCGAAATTTTATATTCTAAAGTTACATTTTGCATGTTTTACTGTACTTATAGTCTGAACTTCTACATCTATCGAGTTTTTCTTATAAATCAAATCAAATAAACTACCTACCTACATTGTGTAGGCAGGCAATTGTACTCTTAATGTAATTAGTATTTTATTAGCTATTAATTTATCTACGAGGTTTTTAATTTCTATTCTCAATAAGGAAAGATTGTGTTTATTATTCTGTATAATTTGATGATTTTCTCATAGATCCCATTAACAACAACATAATCTTGACTAAATTTATACGGCACTCGCACTACCGCCTCCCTAACTAAAATAAAAGAAATAAAAAGCGGCCAAGTGCGAGTCGGACTCGCCCATTAAGGGTTCCGTAGCAGCAAGTAACATAATAATGTTTTTCTTTTTAATTTTTATATTTGAGTTGATTGAATGAAAGGTAAATTGCGGTTTACGATTTATGACGTATTAAAAAAAAATTGTTACTGGATCTCGTTCAAACCAATTTTCGGTGGAAGTTTACATGGTAATGCACATCATATATTTTTTTTTAGTTTTTTTCATTCTCTTATTTTAGAAGTTACAGGGGGCGGGGGACACACCACTTTGGAAGTGTCTCTCGCGCAAACTATTCAGTTTAGGAAAAAATGATATTAGAAACCTCAGTATCATTTTTGAAGACCTATCCATAGATACCACACACGTATGGGTTTGGTGAAAAAAAAAATTTGTGTTTCAGTTCTAAGTATGGAGACCCCCAAAATTTCTTGTTTTTTTTTTCTATTTTCGTGTGAAAATTTTAATGCGGTTCACAGCGGATGTGACATACGGACGCGGACGGACAGACAGACAGACATGACGAATTTAGAAGGGTTCCGTTTTTTGCCATTTGGCAACGGAACCCTAAAAAGGAAAAAAAATCTCATAACTTAATTGCGAATCACTTCTTCTTTAAGTTGGTTACAAAGCACCTCTCTCTCTCTTTCATTATCGTCTAATGCGCCACATTTTTTATTTCGAAACCGCTGTAAATAGGGTCTCGCATCTCGCATATTTTGTTTCCAACATATTCTACGATTAAAATTGATAGAGAGATTGAAAACTTACCTTACAGTGGGTTAGTGTAATAACAGTGCTAACAGAAGGTACTCCATACAGAAGCACTAGTAAGCCCAAATGGTTGCCTGGACCTATAACGCGTTCTTTTCTTGTTTCTCTCATCTCCTTAGACGTCACCAGGCAATAGCCGCTTTCAATTATATAAAGTTCTCTGGTCACCGTACCTCCATAGAAAACTATCTCGCCAGGTGGTAATATGATATCTGTGGCTGCTGTAATGGTTTTTAACATATAGATTCTAAATCTTGAAGTTGATTTATTATTCAAAAGTAAATTGAGATCGGCTGCTGCACTGGAACTGGTTAAACAAGTAGAGGAGCGGTACCAGTTTATACTATGTAGATTTTCTGACGTCCACCGATAAAAGGGATTACAATATATTACATTTTCTAGGTATTTGCCAATTCCATATTCATAATTTTATTAGAGGCATTTTGGAAGCATCACCCATTTAAATAGATTTGACTCCAACAACATTAGGTACCATGGTGGCAGGTGAGGCCGCCTGTCACCCCAGCAGAAGCAGGCGCGACTAGCGCCCCTCCCCTAAACCGGGGCAAGACGGGGACACCGTGGTTCCCAAACCCGAGGGGGCCATCTCGAAACCGGAGATGGCCCAGGGTCAGTCGGGGTGCGAGGGATATGCTCTATGGGCAACCTTACACCCCGGCGTCTGTAGACCCGAGACGGCGTGCGGTTTTAGTCGGTTCAAGCCTGACATAATCGCCCCCGCTGGGCGGCGCGCCGGGGGTATCCGAAGGGATTTCCGCACGAAAAAAAAAAAACATCCGTTCTCGCAGGGGGAACGCACAGGTACATTTCGTGAAGCAATTAATATTATTTTATATAGAGAACTACGGACTTTAAACAATAATTTTTTTTTTTTCTCGAAAACGGTAACTTTTAGCGAAAAACTTTTCAGACATTTATTTTAGACTTAAAAAGGGCCTATCGATTAAAAATGTTTCCGATACCAAGAATCTTCACCGGTTAGAAGTTATGATATTTTCCCCGAAAAATTTTGGTTTTTCCCCCCTCCACTTTTAGTTAAAGTTTTAATCTTATAGGTTTATAATTAAAAGTTGTTGGTATTAATGTATACTATGGGATAAAATTAGAACGGTTCGAATATCTTTCATGGAACGTGAAATTTTGAGGAAAAACTGATTTCACAAAAAGTGAGGCCCTACCGTCCCCTTAGACCGGATTCCACCCGTTCACGAACTTAAACTAAGTTTACACCCAAGCAATTTTTGACCGCAGTTTGAAAGCGATCGGGGCAAAAATGCGACCGTGAGAGTGCCGCAAATTTTGGGAAGTGGAACCATACATACATATATATATATATATATATAAACTTTTTGACCAGTGGTCATTTCGGACTCAGAGGGTCATAACTAGACCTCCTATGAAGATTTTTTTTTTAAATTCGACAGTAGTCAAGAAACCAATAGGTAGATCGATTTCATCGAAATCTACCTAAAAAAAATCCGTTCCCGCAGGGGGAACGCACAGGTAGATTTCGTGAAGCAATTAATATTATTTTATATAGAGAACTACGGACTTACACACACAAGTAAACACAGTAACATTTTTAACATGTTTAATTTTATTACTCGAAAACGGTAACTTTTAGCGAAAAACTTTTCAGACATTTATTTTAGACTTAAAAATGGCCTATCGATTAAAAATGTTTCCGACGGCAAGAATGTTCACCGGTTAGAAGTTATGATTTTTTTCCCGAAAAATTTTGGTTTTTCCCCCCTCCACTTTTAGTTAAAGTTTTAATCTTATAGGTTTATAATTAAAAGTTAAAAAGTGAGGCCCTACCGTCCCCTTAGGCCGGATTCCACCCGTTCACGAACTTAAACTAAGTTTACACCCAAGCAATTTTTGACCGCAGTTTGAAAGCGATCGGGGCAAAAATGCGACCGTGAGAGTGCCGCAAATTTTGGGAAGTGGAACCATACATACATATATATATACCTATGTATAAACTTTTTGACCAGTGGTCATTTCGGACTCAGGGGGTCATAACTAGACCTCCTATGAAGAATTTTTTTTAAAATTCGACAGTAGTCAAGAAACCAATAGGTAGATCGATTTCATCGAAATCTACCTAAAAATACATGGCATTAGTTTAATACTACATTTATGCTTACTGCTCACTTAACATAACAACATAACATAACATAACATAGCGACATAACCGCCCCCGCTGGCACGCGGGGGGGTATCCGAAGGGATTTCCGCACGATAAAAAAAAAAAAAAAAAAAAAAAAAGGTAGATCGATTTCATCGAAATCTACCTAAAAGGTACCATTTTGTCAGTCGGGGTGCGAGGGATATGCTCTATGGGCAACCTTACACCCCGGCCCCGTTTTAGTCGGTTCAAGCCCGCTCGCCGGCGGGGGGGTATACGAGGGGATTTACGCACGAAAAAAAAAGTACCAGCTAGCAGTTACCCCCTTCCTCGTATGAAAGAGTTTCTTTTTTAAAGATTGCTAAAGAAGATTGTAAAATAAAGAAATAAGTTGTGAGAGTGTGAGTAATGAATGTGATATAATTCTTACTTTCAGTTAGCGTTTGAATATATGCTTTGTTTTTAACCTGGAAGAATTTAATTGATGTAAGGGCCTTAAATCTAGCTTGATGTAACACTTTTTTCCGAAGTTCTGATGGTACGACTGTTTTTTCTAACCAATTGTCATCTGTCAATTCTACACCCTGGAAAACCAAAAAGCACATTAAATTTAATAATATACCTAGGTGCTCTTTACTTTTTTAGGGGAGCTTTGCTGCTATCGGTATTTTTTTTGTCATTTCCGATGTTTAACCTGTGTTTATGTGATTAGCAGAATCCGTGGATCCGTGAATCCGAAGCAGTGAGGAAACTGCGATGGGACGGGACTGACTGGTAACAGTTATACTCATCGGGAAAAAAACCTCTATACGAACAATTATGCTGACGGTGGTCAAAAAGGCATTCCGTTAAATACTTTATTCATCCAGGTTACTAATTAATTCTTTAGAAATTCAGAAGCTCATTTGATATATAATATGTGATAAAAACACAGCCACACACTAATGGTTCTGTTTATAAATTATATCAAAAGCAAGGAACGAGTATCCATATGTGTATTAAAATAAAATTTTATTTTCAAATGTATATTTATATCGAATAATCAAGAATCTTAAAACTAGCCGTATCTCTCACCAATAGAGTAAATCTCAAGACAGGTAGTTCAATGACCGATTTTGTATATCCTTGGGTTAGGTTACCACCCTGGGTATATCCGCACGGATAAAAAAGAGAATATGGCCGATGTTGCTGGTTTATGATAAATCACTATTTCAGTCTGTAGGTACTATATAAGTATATATATATACTATATAAGTATGTAGGTTTATGATAAATCACTATTTCAGTATGTAGGTACTCGTTATAAAGTGACATTTCCAATTTAGGTAGTTATTTGACCAATAAAAAACACTGTAGGTTACCGAATTATACTGCCATTGTAGTTCGTAGAAAGCCATTATTCTAGACTTGATAGCTGGATGCATATTATTTTCTTTCATAAACTTGTCAATAGTCATTATAACTTCAAGGAAGGCGGTTTTGGTCCTACAAACAAAAGTACCTAGATGTAGGAGGTTTGTAAGGGACTGCCTACATCTACGGCAGAATGATAATATTTCCTTCCTTTCCCAAAAATAATGCTCTTATAATAAGAGCATTATTTTTGGGAAATTGATTAATTGAACACTCGTTGGAACGAGCTTTTTCAATTGAGCTTTGTTTGAGTTGCAGACAAGCTATGTGTGAACATGCAACTTGGTTCTCAATAAAATATGCATTTCAAATAAGAAAAAATTAACATGCAACTTCAGCGTTGTCATTCCCTGTATTCAACGTAGGTTATTAGTTTAGAATAACTCATCATAATAAGAGCATTGTTTTTTTAATTTAAATTAAATCAACACGACGATTCTGTCGATTTTCGAACACACAACTTCCGACATTGCTGTCAGAGGTGGTGTGTTCGATTCCCGGTTAGTGTATATATTTGTATTCATGTAAGTATAATATTTACTTACATTTATCTAGGTTTATCTATGTATAAGTATACCTAATAGAGCGTCCCTTATATGAGTAAAAAAAATTTTTTTTCTGTTTTTGATACGCACTCCCGTTAAATATTTTACTTTACCTAAAATATCCTAATACTATTTGAAATTTCATCTTTTTATACGCTTTTTATTAACTTCACCTGTATGTTTGTTTGTATGTTTGTATATTTGTATGTTTGTTTGTAACCGACTCCTTTATTTTGACCCACTTTAAACGGCCAGATTTCGTTCAAACTTTGTAAATTTATCGAGGACCGATGACAATACACTAATTTGATAAAATTATTCCATTTTTCAATTTGGGAAATCATTTAAACTATGTAATAAATTCTCGAAATATTTACTGACAGCTCTGTAAATATTTGATAATAGCGCCATCTATCCCGTCAACTTTGTATCACGTAATAGCGAATAATGTCACATTATAAACTCTGAAATAGGTGGCAACAGCAGCGTGTTAATTTATCTATCTATCTATATATATATAAAAATGAAACCCGTTTTCCGTTGTCACGACATAGCATGAAAACGGCTTGACCGATTTGGCTGATTTTCTTTTTGTAGTTTTCTAATACTCTGTGCAAGGTTCTTACGGAAAAAAATATTAAGAAAATCTCTCAGAATTTTTTTTTTCGTGCGCACACCGTACGGTTTTAGTCGATACACGACAAAACCACCCCCGCTGGCCGGTGGGGGGTATCCGAAGGGATTGATCCTCCCCAAGTGTCCGTTGCCGGGCACCCCGGGTAAGCCCTTGAATTCAATACATGGCGGATCATTTTGACGTAGCGAAGCACGTACCGGGCCGCTAGTTTATGAATAAACAAAACTAAAAAGTAGGAAATAAATCAATAAATATAAATTAATAATAGTGTAAATAAAAAAATAGGTACTTTATTTAAAAAAACGCCGGAGGGTGCTTTTTAAGATATTATCAAAATGATAATCACTCTACTCATGTCTGTCAATAAAATATTTATATCTATTGACCCATGCACCCCACGCTTTTTTAAAAATAAAATACATTTTTTTTATTTACACTATTATTAATTTATATTTATTGAAACTTTTAACACTATTCTTAATTTAAATTTATTAAAACTTATTTTCTATTTTTTCTATAAAAGCGTGTTTCTAAGTTTTTTAAACTATTATTTTTATAAACATTACAAACCGTACCGTCAGGACCTCAACCTTTTGTTTTATAAATAAATAAATATTCTAGGACATTCTACGCAGCGCTATCTAGGCCCAAAGTAAGCATAGTTTAACTAGTTTGTGTTATGGGTTCTAGACTGCGGTACTTTTTTTTGGAAATATGTACATATTATACATACAAACACGCAAACCAATGCAATATACATATTCATTCATTCACTTGTAAAATTTGGAAGCCATAGAGGAAAATAATAAAATTCTACTAAATTAGGGAAATTACACGAAGAAACGATTACCTGCTGAAAACTGTTGTGAAAATAAGTCCTTGCCCTTCCGTGACAGAGGACGGTCTCAGATGACTTTTTGTTAAACACAAAGTCATCTGCGTATCTGAAGAATTTGTATCATAAATATAATAAACATGTCTTAATAAAACTACATAAACACGTTGAAAAGTGTTCTATGTATCTTTTTTTTTTTTTATCGTGCGGAAATCCCTTCGGATACCCCCCCGCCGGCCAGCGGGGGCGGTTATGTCGGGCTTGCACCGACTAAAACTGCACGCCGTCTCGGGTCTTCAGACGCCAGGGTGTAAGGTTACCCATAGAGCATATCCCTCGCACCCCGGCTGACCCTGGGCCATCTCACCACTAACAGCATCGCTCATCCTGTCTCCTCTGAAAGCAGAGGAGTACGGAGAGCGATGTGTTCCCGCCACGTTGGGTATTGGCCGACGATCAATGCCAACCCTATGAAGGGGTGAAGGGGAAGCCATTGACCGCCGCCCAGGGTGTACCGGCCGCTCTGATTCCGTTCCCCCCGAACTGCAGCGGGATCGAAATCGGAGCGACACTCGAGGAGGTTACCCAACACACACCCCGGTGTTCTATGTATCTCTTCTTTAAGTGAAATAAATCATATCCTTAGATCAAAAGTTTTTTTTTCACCCTCTAAGCCATCTTCATTTTCATTTGATCATCAACTAAGTAGTTTAAAAGAGTTAAAATGGAAACTTCGATACATGAATAGGTTTAACATTATATATTATTATATTGACAGAATTTGATAAGATAATAATTCATAATAATAATTCATAATGGAAATATCAATTGCTTTGTACTTTTTAAAGCTTTCAAAAAGGTTTAATCGATTAAATCGATAATTCGATTTGTTGCTTTTGCTGCGTTCTTCACACAAATATATCACAGACTGCTCAATAAGGTGCTGGTTATCATATTTGACAATAGATTTCTGAACTTCTAAGTGACCCCATTTCATAAATTTTAGTGTAAACTTCCTGGGTATTTTTGCATTTCTTTTAGGTAGGTACTATATAGTTTGATATTCGAGTATATTCCCCATAGAATAGACACGAATCACAAGATTTGCATTTCCACTCATAGTGAATTTAACTTCCTGTATATTATAAAACAAAACGCTAGGATTTGTTATTTTGAAGGTTTCTAATTAAGCACCTGTTATCAGGTGTTTTAAGTTAGCAAACAAGTAAATATCCATTTTAGGACTCCGTAGTGCGAAGGTTATCTCAAAAAAACCTAAATGTTTTTTTTTTAAAAAAAAGGAAGTTTTTTTAAAACCATTTAATATTTGCATGAAAACAGTCACTACAATGACTAATTGCAAGGTACGCGCCATTTGTCTCACACAATTTGTATGAAAATGATTAAAATACCTGTCGGCACGGGTTTCCATTGACATAATGAGCTGATTTTTTTCCTGGGAGCATAGAAACATATAATAAATATAATAAGGGGGTGTGCGTTCCAATAAAATCGAAATATAATACATACTAACTCATTACATACGGATGTTGAAATAAGTTGTAAAAAAGAGTACACACACACAGTTACAGTCTCAAACTAGTTAAGCTATGCTTAGAAACATTGGATGTAGATAGTGCGATGTACTGTGTCGTAGAATATTATTAGTAGGTATGATACAATGCTTCACGCATGCCTGGGAAAAGGGCTTTACAGGCAGATTGACAAGAATTCTTTCTTTTTTCAAAAACACAGTTCAAATACCTACTTACTTGAAGGATTAATTTGGACTACACAATTATCTAGAACAACAAGGTGGGACGACAATACAACACAAGTGTTAATTATAAATATTGACGAGGCAAGAAATCTTTATACATGAACATGTTCTGATGTACCTAAATCTATCAGAGTAAAATAGATTAAGTTTGTTATTGGTTATGTTTTCAAGATTTTTTTTCTATATGTTTTGTTGAAGTGTTATAACAACATGTTGGCAGTTACCTTGACCAATGAGTGACAACAGCGGAGAACTCAGATACACAGTAACCGGATAATAAAACACCGTACAAACTAAGAAAGGCTATAAATCCCATGTCGTAGAAATCGCCTGGTGTGAAGTCTCCATATCCAACGGAGAGTAGAATAGTTGTGGCAAAGTATACAGACGTAACTATTGGATATTCAGTTCTGAAAATAGAATTAAGCTTCCTTAAGTATAATATGCATTGAAAGGACATTGACAAATCTCGCCCTAAAACCAACAAACATGTGGCTTATACCATAATTCTTATCTATTTTAATGAATTGACGAAAATATTCGTATCATGCACCAGCAGGCTTGGCATCGACTTCAACAGAAGTCTTACGCGCATTTTGGTCTTTCGAGTTAAATCTGGTACCTACTTCAGTTATTATCTTTTTTTTTCAATTAAATTTTACATATAGGAGTGTGAACTCTGATTACTTGCAATATATATATACATACGCTGTGATTTCTGAACTGTCTGGACTGTGTCAAGATAACCTGGCTTTGATAACGATAATAAGACTTAAGCATACGAATTGGAATGTACCTATATAACGCGGATCTGTTGGCGGTTGGTTCCATGGTCTTGAAAGATGAGCAAATTCTTTTCCGTATTCAACAAAGGGCGGCACCACGTTTGGTAAGCACATTATGCCCTTTACTAAGGCTTAGCGATTTGCTACTAATGGTTATCTTACCATCGAAAAACCCTTGAAAAACCATAATATATAATTTTTGGATTACATACTTATTATGTAGCATATGAGTGAACAATTGTCATTTTTCCAGGTTCTAGCTCATGATCTTATATGCACTGCATCTTGGACTTTGGCCCAAGAGACTACTATGCAATGTTGGTAGAAGTTCTGCAGTCATAGGATGTCGGAACGGAACCTTATACTCGTTCACCTAAACTAACGGATACTCCACATCATCGTAGCATAAAAAATATATTTATAGAAAGGCTAGCACCATTAGAGGTTCCTACATCACTTGAAGGGAACAGGGAATGTCTGAGACATAAAGTGTCATTTTTCTTTCAGATGCATGCATCTCATTATACATGTCATCCTTACTGGCAAAAAGCAGCCATACCTACCTACTATTCAATGCCATCTTCCTCAAGGTCTACTCCAAGAACAACAAGCAAATAAAGAATGAGATAAAAAGTGTGTTTTTTTTATTTATTGAACCCATATTATATATACCTACATAGTCTGGCTATAAATACTGTTACAATTAAAAATAAACAAAATATTACATTAGAATTTGGAATCTGTCATTTTTATATGATTGTTCATTGTGTTTTCTCATTTTGGCGCCAATACATTGTGCAATATTTTGCGATATTAAAATGGAGTGGGGTGATAAAGAGAACCGAATCGCTGTGATTGCATTACACAAAGCAGGTATGGAGCCAAATGCAATTTTTAAAACTCCAACTCTCCATACGCTTAATATTAGTACAATGTTTGTGTACCGGACTATTAATAAACAAAAGATAGGTAGGTACTCAATGGATTTTTGTAATGGATCTTAGTGGACGGAGGGAAATAGAGGAGGTATCATTGTACAGTCACCTCTATAAATATGTATACACGGTAGGGTTCCAGAAACAAGTAACCAGGGTTAACTTCAAATTTTTGTTCACAAAAAATATAGCCAAATGATGTAAACTCTTAATATTTCATAAAAATGTAACCATTATACGCCTCATAAAATGTATCAATTAATGCTTGCAAAAATATATCCACAATCAACGGTTCAATTGAATGGAAACATGCTATAATTCATATATATGTAAACACGTACTTTCAATAAAATATACTTTCAGTGAAGTTATGTAGTCTGTAGTCTAAAATATGTAGTCGTCTTTCAAGCCATTAATACCTAAACAATTGTAGGTATACAAACTATTTGTCTAGATCGTAAGTAATGATTTATTATTGAAGTGATGTCAAATGTCATTCTTAATGTCTAGTTTAATTTATTCTCAATATTATATATTATAATCTGCTATCATCTGCAGTTCACAACATTAAAATTGACGAGATCGATTATAACTTTATTTCAAAAATATCATGTACCGCATAGACAACCATACCAAGCATCGCATTGTATGTTTGAAGGAAGAGGGGCTAAGTATAACAGAAATAGCTGAAACCTTGGGAATATCAGTAAGTTCTTTTTTCTTGGTTGTGTCCACTCTTGTCCTCTCGACTCCTAAAAAAAGATTTGTTTATCTGTTTCCTGTCAACCCTAAATATAGTCCACACTCGACCCCTAGGGTTCGAAACTGGTTTTCATACAAAAGTCAGGTATAGCTTGTCCACTTTGAACCCCTAGTTTAAAATGTGTACCTAAAATTTAAATTTTGGGTAAATGAATAAATGGCAAATGATTTAGATACAAATTATATCGCTGATATTTTAGTAAAATACTACGCAACTATAGTGTAAACTGACGATTTTACAATGAAGTGTATATTAAGGGTCGAGAAGAAACTAAAATCGGACTGGAAAATAAAAACCACTTTCTATCCCCCAAGGTCGAGATTAGACCATAGTTTGAGGTCCAGTGGACATATTAGTTATTAGGGGTCGAGAGTGGACTCAACCTTTTTCTTAACCTGTTTAAATAAATGAATGTAAGAAGTTTTCTTTATATCATACTTACGTATATTATTTTTACAGAGAAAAACTGTCTATTTATGGTCCAACCGTTGGGAAAATGAGGGAGTAATACAAAATCATGTATCATTTGGACGTCCACGTAAAATGTCGGCGGATCAAGAGAGGCATTTGATTGATCATATTCGACAGGGAGCTTTTATTAGCACTTCTATTATTGCAACAAATTATGAAGTATCACCGTCTACAATTCGTCGCCGATTACACAGCAGTGGTATTCACCATAGACAGCCTGCTAGAAAGCCGATTCTAACTGAAAGGCATAAATTACAGCGATTGAACTTTGCCAATAGGTACTTGAATTATGATTTTAGCACTGTGTTATTCTTAGATGAAAAAGTGTTTTGTACATCTCAAGATGGAAGAGTCTCATTATGGCGACCCAATAACACACGATATTTGCAAAACAACGTTTTACCTAACCGCAGAAGCGGTAGGTTATCGCTTAATTTTTGGGGATGGATGTCCTGGAGTGGTCCTGGTGAACTCATTGAAGTAACCACACGTTTAAACAGTCTGCATTATCGGGATATTTTATCGGAAGTTCTTATTCCAACGGCCAACGCAGCCTTCGGGGGTAACAGGCCCATAACATTTATTCAAGATGGTGCTTCTGTACACAATTCAAGACTAGTACAAAGATGGATTGATAATCAAGATAATTTAGAATTAATTAAACTACCACCCAAAAGTCCTGATTTGAACCCGATAGAGAATCTGTGGGGATTAATGGTTCAGGACTTCGAGTCCACTAGAGCTAGAAATATTAATAATTTAAGAGATCACGTTTTTGAGCTGTGGGATTCCTTTAGAGGTTCCTCAATATGCTCGAATATGGTTTCTTCTATGCCAGAACGATTACAGGACGTAATTAATAATAACGGTGGATATACAAGATTTTAATTCAATTTATTTGTTTACCTATTACTTTAATAATAGAATTTTAAGTTTTACTGATCAAGCTAAGTTTGTTTTATGTTTATAATGTTTTCAGTGAGCGGTGTTAGCTAAGTTAGATTTAAATATAAAATATAGTATTAATTAATAATATCATGTTTTATTTCTTTGTGGTACCCATGGAGGAGGGACACCCCTTGGAGAATCACGGGCAAAAGTTTTTGCTGAATTGAAAGTAAAAAGTAAAAGTAAAAGTAAAATTTTCTTTATTGTACGACAAAATACACAAAAATATAAAAAGAAAAAGAATAGAAATTTGTCTACATAATAATGTACAATGGGCGGCCATATTGTAAGCAACAATCTCTTCCAGGCAACCTTTGGATGGACAGGAGTGTATAGTAATGAAAAGTGGGTTTTTGGTGTAAGAAAGCAATTACTGAAATGGAATAATAATAACGAACATGAATACCTACATACAGTACGTACAATACCCATACACAATATATACAATACATACAATACAAACAATACATACAATACATACAATACATACAATATATATATATATATATATATATATATATATATATATATACACCATATACCTGTACAGACATGTACAGTTATGAAGTATAATTAATATACTGACTTATATTGACAGATAGTACCTATTCAGTCACCAACTTTTAGAATGATCCCAACGTTTGAGCTCGCCTAATAGACACCGGTAGCGCATTCCATAGGCGTGCAGCCACAACAGTAAACGATTTAGTACAGTAAACACTTCTTCCGTAGCATAAATAAATATTTTTGTATCCTTTCACATTTAATAATTGTTTATATATTAATGGCTTGAAAGACGACTACATATTTTAGACTACAGACTACAGAACTTCACTGAAAGTATTTTTTTTGAAAGTACGTGTTTACATATATATGAATTATAGCATGTTTCCATTCAATTGAACCGTTGATTGTGGATATATTTTTGCAAGCATTAATTGATACATTTTATGAGGCGTATAATGGTTACATTTTTATGAAATATTAAGAGTTTACATCATTTGGCTATATATTTTGTAAACAAAAATTCGAAGTTAACCCCGGTTACTTGTTCCTGGAACCCTACCGTGTATACATATTTATAGAGGTGACTGTACCAATGAGACTTCTCTGTTTGTGACAGAAAAAGATCTGGTCGTCGACGTAGTATTCATACGAAAAAGGTGGTCCAAGCAGTAAGGGAAAGAATTCGAAGATATCCTGTCCGAAAGCAAAAGGTTTTATCTCGGGAGATGAAGATAGTACCTAGAACCATGTCGCGTATTTTAAAAGATGACTTAGGACTTGCAGTCTATAAGAAACGTACTGGCCATTTCTTAACTGATAATTTAAAAAAGAATAGGGTGGTAAAATCGAAACAACTACAGAAGCGGTACGCAAAGAGAGGTCACAGAAAAATTTTGTTTACGGATGTTATTTTTTTTACAATTGAGTAACATTTTAACAAACAAAATGACCGTATTTTTGCTCACAGCTCTAAGGAAGCTTCCCAATTAGTCGACAGAGTGCAACGTGGGCATTATCCGACTTCAGTGATGGTTTGGTAGGCTATTAACTATGAAGTAGTGACTGAGCCATACTTTTGTGAAAAAGGTATCAAATCATCAGCACAAGTGTATCAAGATACCATTCTTGAGAAGGTAGTGAAGCTCCTTAACAACACCATGTTCAATAACCAAGAATGGTCCTTCCAGCAAGACTCGGCGCTGGGTCATAAAGCTCGGTCTACGCAGTCTTGGTTGGAAACGAACATTTCGGACTTCATCGGAGCTGAAGACTGGCCGTCATCAAGTCCCGATCTTAATCCGCTGGATTATGATTTATGGTCAGTTTTGGAGAGTAAGGCTTGGTCTAAAGGCCATGATAATTCGGAGTCCCTAAAAAAATTCATACGATTGGCAGTGAAGAATTTTCCCATGGAAAGAGTGCTTGCTTCCATTGATAACTGGCTCCAACGTTTAAAGGACTGTATTGCAGCCAATGAAGACCACTTCGAATAAGCTTTTTATATTTTAAATAACACACTCTAAAAGTAATAATTGTTATTTGCAATAGAGTTTTTTTTTTCTCTTTGTTACAGTATTTATGGCAAGACTAGGTAGTATATAGGTAATGCAACGAATTTGTTGCTCTCGTGGTTAGTAAACCTTACCCTTACTGCTAAGTTTCAGGTTATGGGTTCGATTCCCACTTCCCACACCACTGGAAATCCTCGTGTGATGAACATGTCTTTCTTCTGTTGGTTGTTTTTAGCAATTAAAATGTTTAACAAATACCTTTTTTTTTTTTCGTGCGGAAATCCCCTCGGATACCCCCCCGCCGGCCAGCGGGGGCGGTTATGTCGGGCTTGAACCGACTAAAACCGCACGCCGTCTCGGGTCTGCAGACGCCGGGGTGTAAGGTTGCCCATAGAGCATATCCCTCGCACCCCGACTGACCCTGGGCCATCTCCGGTTTCGAGATGGCCCCCTCGGGTTTGGGAACCACGGTGTCCCCGTCTTGCCCCGGTTTGGGGGAGGGGCGCTAGTCGCCCCACCGTCCCGGCCTGCTTCTGCTGGGGTGACAGGCGGCCTCACCTGCCACCCCCAGGCCTGCGCTCATGGAGGACGGAGGTCGTTAAGCGACCTCCGGCGCCTGAGTCGCCTGCGACTCGAGGCGAGCATGTTGCGGGCTCGGCGGGCCGGGAGGGTTCTGAAGCTCTCCCAGGCGCGCTCCGCCATCTCCTTCGCGAGCATCACATGCTCGCAGAAGGAGGTGGCGGCGGCCCACGCGCTCGCGCTCCGCACCATTGCCGCAATCATGCTGCCGAGCGAGAGGACTCCCACCCCGATGGCTCCCACGAGGTCACGCGTCGGCACCTCCCACGCCGGGCAGTCCGCCAGCGTGTGCAGCCCTGAGTCCTCGCTCGCGTCACAGTGATGACACTCAGGCGTTGGCTCCTTCCTGATCCGATGCAGGTGGTTCCCGAAGCACCCCTTCCCGGAGATCACCTGCGTCAGTCGGTACGAGAGGCTTGGGCTGGTCGCCCAAGTCGTTTCTTCCACTCCACCACGATGGTCTGGCGGAGCTGGGACTGCATGGCCTCGATTTCTCGATGCTCGGGGTTCAGTCTCTGCTCCCGCGCCTCCTTTCGCCACTGGTACAGTTGCGAAAGGGCTCTCGCCTCCAGGTCCCATGGCGGAGTTCCGGCAAGGAGACTCGCCGCCTCGAAGGAGATCGTGCGGTACCCGCGGATGACCCTGATGGCCATCATTCGCTGCGGAGCGCGCAGCATCCGCACACTTCCGGCCTTCAGGGCCTCCGCCCATATTGGGCACCCATACAAGGCCATGGACCGCACGATCCCCGCGTAGAGTCTCCTGCAGGAGTCATCGGGCCCCTTCATGTTGGGCAGCAGCCGCGCCAGAGCGAGAGCTGTGCCCTTCAGTTTGGGGGCCAGACTTCGGATGTGCTCTCCGAAGTCCCATCGGCCGTCGAGCACGAGCCCCAAATGTTTCATTTGGGGCTTGATGCCGATGCGATTACCTCCCACGATGAGGATCCCTCGTGGATCCCTCAGGTGGCTTGCTCCGAGGCCCATGAAAGAACAGGGCCTCGGTTTTATGCAGTGGCACCTCGAGACCCAGCCGCCGGATCCGCTCCACGACTTGGGCAACCGTGGTCGTGGCCTTCAGGGTCGCTTCGCGGTATGTCGCTCCGCACGCCGTCACGAGCGTGTCGTCCGCGTTACACGTGACGGCGGCACCGTCTGCGAGCTCACCGCGAAGCACCCAGTCGTATCCGATGTTCCACAGGAGCGGCCCCAGGACCGATCCCTGCGGAACACCGCACGACATCTCACGCCGGCCGAGACCGGTCACGGTTGGGTAGAAGACGGCTCTCTCCGTCAAATACGCCCCGACTATGCGGCGGAGGTAGAGAGGCACTTCGTGATACACGAGCGCCTCCCTAATGCAACTCCAGGGCAAGGTGTTGAACGCGTTGGCGATGTCCAGGGACACCGCCAACATCACCTCACCCCGGGCTACTGCATCCTCCGCCAGAGCCCTCACGCGCATGATGGCATCCACGGTGGAGCGCCTCTGGCGGAAGCCATATTGGCCATCCGCCAGGTCCGGCCCCACTCTTGAGAGGTGCTCGACGAGGCGCTTCGCAATTACTCTTTCAAACAGCTTGCACACCTCATCGAGCAACACTATGGGCCGGTAGGCGGACGGTGAGTCCGCCGGGCGCCCCTCCTTTCGGATGAGGACCACATTAACAAATACCTAATTGTTTTAACAACTGGTTTTAACAATTGGTTTAACAAATACCTAATTGCCGGTTTCCGCATAAACATAACCAAATAAAAAAAATCCAAAATCAAAATCTGATATTTTTTTGCATTATTGCACTTTACAATAAACTCTTTAAAATACAAAATTCCGGAGGATGTTGGGGTTTGTCATCTAGACCTGAAATATTTCTTTACTCGAGAGCGATCAAAATATGTGGTCCTTGTGGAACTTACTGTACCATGGGAAACAAATATACCTACCGAAGGACCACACAATAAAGAAAAATAAATACTATGATCTCACAAACGAATTAACCAAAAACGGTTATGTGGTTAATTTGTATGCAGTGGAAGTGGGAGCGAGAGGCATACCTGCAAAATCTCACTATAACCTACTTAAAGATCTAGGCCTCTCGAGAGCTACAATAAGCTCATTACTAGGACGAATGTCTAAAGCGGCACTAGTAGGTTCGCATCAAATTTGGTTAGGCTGGGAAGGGAACTTGGGTAGTGAAGGTAAGTGTTGATGTACATCAACAAAAGGGGCCCCTTCTAAACCTACACTTGGGTCGCAAGTCCCAAGCACTGTCCCGAGTTCCCAACTCAGCAACGCGATACGACCCGGCACCCGCACGGAGAATCCATGGATTGCTAAGAATATCGGTCTTAATAAAAATTCATAAATGATTCCAAATGAAACAAGCATTTTTACAAGCTTTAATTTAACTTGCTCTGTATGAACTGTATTTTGAAGCAGTTATCGTAAACCGACTGGGATGAAATTTTGCATACTCGTTTAGTTTGGATGACAATGCATTAATATGGTACCATGGAGCTGGTCTGATGATGAAGTAGTAAGGTAGCCATAGGAACTCCTAAACTAAACAAGATGAACATAGGGAATTTGGACTCATTTGTCTGAGACAAATATTGGTGATCATTCTGGTGCTACATGATATCCAAGGTCTGAAGATGGAGATAGTAGGTGGTCTGGAACTAAACAAGAAAGACTTGTTGTTTTGAGCTCCTTTGTTTGGTCTTGGCTGGCGCTCTGCTGGTACACGACATTACTAAAACTAAAAAGTTGAAAATAAATCTCCATATATAAAAATGAATTGCTGTTCGTTAGTCTCGCTAAAACTCGAGAACGGCTGGACCGATTTGGCTAATTTTGGTCTTGAATTATTTGTGGAGATCCAGAGAAGGTTTAAAAGGTGAATAAATATGGAAATTGCAATCGATTGAGGCAGTACGAAGTCTGCCGGATCAGCTAGTTAACTAATAAAATACTTCTCAAATTTTTTATTAATTATTCCATGCTGTTGGATCTCGGGAGAATGATGTATTGACGCGTAGAAATGCCCTTTAAGATTTAATGCTTTATTATACATCGCAATTTTTCTTCACCTATCATATAGATGGTAAACAAGCTTAAGTACGGTTCGTCTGACGGAACACGTAGGCACACCTGTAAAAGCATATTTAAAAAAAAAAAATGTACTGACTTATTTAGACAGTTAAATTACTGGTGTGTCAGAAAAAACTAAAAATTTGAAATTAGAAAAATTAGAGCTTCAAAAAACCTAACTTTATGACACGCTTTTATTAACTTCGCCCGTATGTTAGTATGTTGCGAAATCTTTGAACTCGAGTATGATCTTTTATGGCGTACTTAACAGCTCAAAACGTCGGATTAATTTAAAATTTTGCACACTTATCAAGGACCGATGACAATAAAATAACTTAAAAAGTTATTGTAATACCAAACTAAAAAGTAAAAAATAATGAAGAGTTTGAAATTAGAAAATAGAGTGAATAATAAAACATTCATTGTATTGTTTAAAAAAGCGTAGTTTGCTTACAACAGTTAAATTGTGTCATAAATAAATCCAGTGCCTTTCGAAATTATCTGACTACCTATGTTCTATCGTCAGCTGTCTTCAGTTTTTTCTTTGCACAATTTTTATTTTAACAATAAGTAATCGTCGCGGTAAATTTGTAAACATTAGTAACTACATAAGGAATAACAGCACACTTGCAGAAGCGAAGGCCATCTGAATTTATAATGACTGCTGTCTTTAAAATGACTCATAATAAAAATAAATCATTCAATGAAAAACTTGAATACAGTATAAATACTAGATGAATCAAAACGACGTGATCCAAAATTGTCACGTACTGCGTAGTGATACTTTAGGTACTAATACTGCAATGCTGCATTGATCATTTGTAATTAAATAATAGCTTATGTGTCTGTTATATGTTGAAGGTAACTGAAGGCGAGGGTTCCCGAGAAACGGTGTTTTTAGATACGTGTGCTTCGAAAACTAGACGTCCATAGATTCTGAAAATCATGTATGTTATTCTAGGCTATTTACTCAAGTCTCTCCGGTTATTCGATACACGATGCCTTTTACTTTTATCAATAGAATTTGTTCGCGAAGACAGGTCAAAACAAAACGGGTTACAATACCATTTGTCTTGTGTTTAAGTTAGGAAAATATAAATTAAACCTAAATGAAGGTGGCAGAGAGGAGAATGAAACGCGGTTATTAAAATACACACTAATTCTAACAATTCAGGTACAATTCCGTTGATAGGAAGTTGAGACTTGAACTTTTATTTGCGATTTTAATGCTAGTATTTGTAGGATAGTAAAGTTAGTAGTAGTATTAGTACTTATACTGTTTCCTGTAGGTAATGTGTAGTAGTGTAAGTAAGTGCTCATTTCATAAATATTAAAACTAAGGCAAGTATAGCCGCTATCAAATGTCTTATGACATTGTCAATGCAATAAAAGAATTTGTAATGATCGATATTGTTTACTTATAGACGCATATCATAGTAATGGTGGTGCATTATATAGTAATAAACCACCATTTGATTAAATACTAAATATGGGGACCAATATCTACCAGCGTACCATCTTGAATGTACATTTAACACTTCCAAATATTACTACTACCTAACTCTAAATATTTATATAATGTTTTCATTGCTTTGGGCCTAACCTCATGAAGCCTTATTCCTACCTACACAAAAAAATTGTAACTGCTTCCCATCAGGTTGACCGTGTTCTCGTCTGCAACCTAAGTGGTATAATAAAAACGTATTTTTATTCCACTTTGGTGCCAGAGAAGCACACGGCCCAACTGATGGGAAGCGGTTACCGCGGCCTATGGATGTGTAACACCAGGGGCGTCACACTCGCGCTGACACCCTGTAAAAATGTTCTAATGCCCTTCTTGAAGAACCCCATATTGATGTCGCTTGGGAAAACCATAACAGGGAGTTCATTCCGAGGCCTAAGGCAGCACGGAATGAAGTGTTTTAATATATTTATGCAATGATTACTTATTTACACAACTTATAAATTACAAAAAACAGTGTAATAATCATCATCAACCTATGCTAGTCCAAAGCTGGACATAGGTCTCCCCTAATGAGCACCATAGCGCCCTGTCTTCAGCTTGCCGCATCCAGCATCTGCCCGCAGTCTTTCGCAGATCGTCATCCCACCTTGCCGGAGGGCGTCCTACACTAAGTTAGCCGAGTCGCGGACCCCACTCAAGAACACATTTACCCCAGCGGTTGTCGGTTCTTCGCGAGATATGGCTGGCCCACTGCCACTTCAGCTTGCTAATTCTTTGAGCTATGTCAATAACCTTGGTTCTCTGTCGGATGTATTCGTTACGAATCCTATCCTACAGAGAAACTCCGAGCATAACTCTTTCCATAGCTCACTGAGCGACTTTGAACTGGTGGACCAGCCCTACCGTAAGTGCCCACTTCTCAGCTCCGTAGGTTATTACGGGTAGGACGCACTGATTGAAAACTTTCGTTTTCAAACACTGCGGTATGGATGACGAGAAGACTCGACGTAGTTTCCCAAACGCTGCCCAGCCTAGCTGGATCCTCCTCTTGGCCTCATTCTCAAAATTGTTTTTACCTAACTGCACAATCTGCCCGAGGTAAGTGTACTCAGAAAAAAATTCAAGAAGCTGGCCATCCACGACGACCGGTCCTTGATCAATGTGGCCATTCATCATGACTTTGGTTTTTTCCAAATTCATGCCAAGACCGATGCGTCGCGAAGCTGAAGCTAGGCCGTCCAGCATCCGGGTTAGTCCCTTTAGTGACTCCGCCATTAAGACTATGTCATCAGCGAATCGCAGGTGTGAGATGTAGTCGCCGTTTATGATTTGCCCTTACCTTTCCAGTCCAGCGTCTTAAACATATCTTCCAATGCGCTCGTGAGCAGCTTTTCCATTTTTAAGCTGCCGCCGAGCTAACACGATCTCGTCTTGACCGATATCAGGCAGGTCGTTGGTATAGTGGCGTATCAGGGTGGGTCTGGAGTCATGGTCGTCTCGTCGAGGACAGGGAGCATGTGTAGTGTACAGACGGCCATAGAAATCCTCTATCTCGGCGGAGACCTCCGGCTTCGACAATACGGTGCTCCCGTCGTGCGTTTTGAGCTTCGTCAGATGGCTCCTGCCAAGCTGCTGATTGAATACTTTGGACCCTCGGTTTCGCTCTATTGCCTCTTCAATGAGGCGTGTGTTGGAGCTCCGAAGGTCGCGCCTTACCATCTTCACAATTTCCTTGTTAGGTGTGACCTGTCTGACGAAGTCGCTTTCTCGTATTCTTATCATCAGCTCCAGAGTCTCATCCGAGAGTTTGGACTTTCTGCCAGTACGCTGTTTTTTACAGAACTTGATGCCCTCGTCCCTCAGCGTTTCGACCAGATTGTGTAGGGTCTCGTCAGCGTCATCAGTGGGTTCCAAGGCAACAAATCTTCCCCGAGACGCTGCTGGAACTTCTCGGTGCCCGCCATGATTTGGGTTGAGTTAGGTCGGAGCGTGGACATCATCAGACGGTTTCTTTCAAGCTTCAGGTTGATATTCAGAGAGCCTCGGAGCAGTCGGTGATCAGATCCGGTATTAAACCTGTTGATCACTGAGACATCTCTGAATATGTGCTTGCTATCCGTCATGATGAAGTCGATCTCATTTTTTGTCACAGCGTCGGGGCTTTGCCATGTCCACTTCCTTTGAGGTTGTTTCTTAAAGAAGGAATTCATTAAGAACAGTCCCTCATTCTCGGTCCGATACCGCTAGATGTAGGTGGAACTACAAACTCTATAGCAGATAGAATAGAATAGCATTTCCTCAGAATTTCAGAAATGTTAATCTTCTTCAGATCATTAAGTTCAAAAAATATAGTAGATGATAGTGAGTAGGATATGGTTTTGATTCCATTGCATCCAGATACCCTGCATGATAACATATGTTCTTGAATCATTTCATCAGCTGATTTACCGAGGGAAACTATGCCGGTGCTTATAATGTATAAATCTAAAGGTAAAAACCCGATTGATCTTTTTCCTATTGCGTTGACTGACCATTTCTCATTCGAGCAGTTTCTTATTTCATCTGCACTGTATAAAACATCGGATAGTAAATGTTCGACAATAAAGGTTATATTGCATTCGCAGCGTACATGTATTTCATTTTCACCGACTGTTTCAGTTTTAAAATATGACTTCAAAATGCGAAGTCTATCTTTATAAATAGAATCAGCGTTGGCATCTTTATTAGCTAGATTTTTTATGAATCTGCAGTAATCATGACCCGTATTATCTATGTTTTCTTTTATCTGATACTTTTCCAAGTAAGCTATAGCCAACGACTGTGACATGGCATCAAATGCACAGGTATTTACCGCTGTAACACCATCAGTACTTTTCATCGTAGTCCCATTTAATAAAATAAAAACTTTTTTTATTTGTGTTTTTACTGTGCGTTTTTTTTTCCTTTTCCTCGCCAATATTCAACAAATGAAGGATTTTTGTCAAAAATAGAATCTGTATTTGAATTACTCTTTGCTGTGTTAGACTGTGCCCGTTTAATAATCGACTTTGTTTTGTTGTCTTTCCCTAAATGTAAATAACTCGATGCTAATTTTATTTCACCAGATATATACTCAAAATGTTTCTTCATGAATTCATCTATTCTCAGCCTGTGCGATTTGGTTTTAAGATCGCAAAGAAGAGTCTTGATATTTTAAAAATAGCTTTCTATATTAGATGATGTAGGATTGCGTATTTCGCTAACATACACATTTTTCATTATGTCAGTCCATAGAGGCACTTGTTTTATCTATCTTAATAATGTGTCAATCAGTGATGACAAGTAATATAAGTTTTCTGTATTGCTACAATTCTCAGAAGTGAGAACATTAAGAATTGTTTCTTTAGATATATGATTACTTAACCAATCAACCCTCATATCTACTTGAGATGTTTTTCTTTCGTGTGTATCTTGCCTGGTTTGTTCTTGATCTAAGAAACTAATATTTTTAGAAATACTTTCCTTGACTTTCTGTTCATCCTCTTGCCCATCAGTTTCGAGTTGAGATTTGATCTCTTTGTCAAAATTAACATCATGAGCAGTTTCATTCTCATTGTTTCCCATTTCATTGTCATGAAACAAAGATTTCAATCACAATCTTGCTTCTTCACTTCTTAATATTTTTCCATCTTGATCATTGCCAGAAAACTTTGTTAAACAGAGTATAACCATATCTTTTGCAATCTGTTTCATCACTTCAAAATTTCACACAATTTCATCTTTTTTAAGCAATTAACGTAAAAGAAACCTATATTTTCGAACATATATTATCCGATGTTTTATAGATGAAATAAGAGTGCGAATGATAAATGCTCAGTCGACAGATCAATCGGGGGTTTTTGTTTCATTTCTGCATAAATGTGTCCATTTCAAAGATGATGAATAATAGATAACTTTTGATGTACTTAATCTATGAATATAAAAGTTACACAAGTTCATGTACTTAGGACGTACTAAGTTTCTACATTTCATTTTACACGATCTGTTATGATGATTCTCACATGAATTCAGCGATAACAAGAATCATTAATTTGGCGGGACCAATGCTATAATCACATAACTTTAATTTGGCACTTCCAATTGAGACTCTGAACGCTGAATAGGTAGAAAACGTAGCCATTTTGAATATTTACTGTAGAATTAAGATTTTATGTAAATTTTGATATCGTTTTTAATTCTCCTTTCTTCGATTTTTATTTTGGTATAATTTTTATTTTCCTTACTCAAACACAACTTGAATAAAATTGTAAACTGCTTTGGGTTAGACCAATATTTGCGAGCATGTGTCTCGAATCACCAAAACCACTAGATTATATAGTGTAGAATAAAATTTATGAATTTCAGAATCTTTGGACGTCTCCAAGATATCTAAAACACCATTTCTCAGGGACTCTTGCCTTAATGTCATTTTAGTAACCTCGGGCTGTGCCTCGAAACCCGTAAGATAAGAAAAAGTGTATTAACCGATGTCATTATAAAAATTCCTATGAAGAATAATAGTCTTTCTTACCTTGTAGATTTAAATCCTATATTTTGGTTTTCCCAAATCAACGCTTTACTGAACCATGAATTTTCTGAACATCTGCTGACAAAACAAGACTCCATGTACAGAATGACGCCGCACCAATAGCATAGCAGACATATGTACACGCAATACTTGACTACCTGGAATTTTATGAATGCGCGATTCACATTAATGATCGAAAGTTGAAGCTAGAAGCTAAAAGTCATTATTTACCTTAATGATTATCGAATTCAACATCAATTTTCTCTCTAAGTTCTCGAAGAAATTTGATACCCTCCATACCAAACAAAGTTTAACGCCTTTACATAAATAAAATAGATGATCTCTATAATTATCATGATAATTCACAGATATATGTATCGTAACAATGTATTCAAATGGTATAATGGCCAATAAATCGAGATAAAAACCAAGAGTATTCATTCTATAACTTAAAATAGTTTTGAATCCCGTTATATACTTCTTTTTGGTTTTCACTGCTGTTATTGATATCATAAAAAGATTCAGTATGAGTGAGATCGTTATTACAATCTCGGCGTATAAAGATATACCGCCTGGAAAGAATCTTTTGAATCCTATGTAATACGGATAGACGATGCAGACATAAGAAACTATTATCAACATGAATAGTTCCCAGTATTTAACTAAAAGACAGTCTGCTTCAAGTATCCATGGAAATCCAGAGTTTAAACAAGTAAACATTGCTGTTTTCTTTTTAACGTGTTCCGATAAAATATACAAATCCAAACAGTGCTCATCAAGATGGTCGTCTTTGGTTAAAGTATCTATATCCGTTTTTCCTAAAGTAATAGAAAAAACATAGAAGTCAATTATGGCGGGTCATATTTGTAATAGAAAGTTAATGTATTTTGATTAAAAATCACCTTGAAGAAATCTTAACTTATCTTTCAAGCATTTAATACTGCTTTTTTTGCGATCTTTAGAAGCGTAGATATTCAATGAAAATTCCGTTTGCTCTGCTTGTATTATTTTTCTACGCTTAGCTCTAGATACCCTCTCTTTTATTTCTTTTGTAATATGCTCAACGAGGTCTGGGTATGTGATCATCAATTTTATGAATTTGGTTTTTTCTAAAACTTGGCATTCCACGTACGTTGCTGCCTTTACAGTACACCGCGCTGTAATAAGTAGATATAAATATTTTACCAATTTCCATTATCGCAACATTTTGTTGCAAAATACGGTTTTTTTTCATTATGATGTAACTAAATTGTTAGGTACTCATAACAGGGGTGTGTGTTGGGTAACCTCCTCGAGTGTCGCTCCGATTCCGATCCCGCTGCAGTCCGGGGGGAACGGAATCGGAGCGGCCGGTACACCCTGGGCGGCGGTCAATGGCTTCCCCTTCACCCCTTCATAGGGTTGGCATTGATCGTCGGCCAATACCCAACGTGGCGGGAACACATCGCTCTCCGTACTCCTCTGCTTTCAGAGGAGACAGGATGAGCGATGCTGTTAGTGGTGAGATGGCCTAGGGTCAGCCGGGGTGCGAGGGATATGCTCTATGGGTAACCTTACACCCCGGCGTCTGAAGACCCGAGACGGCGTGCGGTTTTAGTCGGTGCAAGCCCGACATAACCGCCCCCGCTGGCCGGCGGGGCGGTATCCGAAGGGATTTCCGCACGATAAAAAAAAAAAAAAAAAAAAAAGGTACTCATAACAATAAATTACAATCTTACCTTGAGGCTAATAAATTTAATTTAACTTAATTTGCTAAAAACTAACGGAATTAAGAATATGTCTACTTGTAAAGCATTGGTTGGCACTTAAATTTACTTATTCTGGATGAGTTTGGATGTGTTGATTTTGATGAGATTCCGAGACACGGGAACAAAGCTCTTGGAGTGGGAGTTGTATTTTAATAAAATGTAACAATTAATATATAAACCTGGTATATTGTAGACCAGGGAAATTTCACCAAAGCAGGTTCCCTTCGCGAAAGAAATCATTGGACTGTCATCATCTTCATCTGAGAGTATCTCTAATACACCACTGGTGACACATACCTATACCACCACCGTACAGAGAACAATGTTTATTATTAAATAGGCACCTATTAGTTAACTAGTCAGTAGGTATTTATTCTTATGCATATTTACCATGATAGTCTTGTTCTGATTATGATTATAAACAACGTCTCCTGGTAAGTAAAACTGATGAGACATATTGAGTGATAACCTTCTGAGAAAAGCTTCTGGTAGCTTCCTAAATACTAAGGAACTATATAGTGGTACAGCGTTCAAATCGTAACAAATTTCCATTTGTAAAGGATATGGTAGCAATGCTAGTAACTTAGGTTTAAATACGCCTGATTTTTGATACCAGAGGTCTTCGTAATACCTTCGCAAGAAAAAGGATAATAAGAAATGTAGATATAATAAAGGAATTGTGTAAATCGCTACAAAATCAACAAACTTGAAAATTAAATACTAATAAATTTAGTTAATTTTGTGATAAACAGGTGCCTTACCTAATGATTCTGCTTGTAGTGTCCGAATCCATATTAATCAGTCTTAAATGGTTCTTTATTTTTGTCAGTTGTCTGACATATTTTGAACGTCTTGTCGTTATTGTAATAAATTGCGAAGTCAAAGAGCCCACGAATACCACAGTTGTTAGCAAGAAGCCAACTAATATAGCCATAATGGCTGTCAATCTCTCAACAGTCGTCACCGGATATAAGTCTCCTAAGGCATTTGTAGTAAGATACATGACCGACAAATATGAGCAAACGAAATACCAATCGAGAGTGCCTTCTGTCGGTAAGTAAATAGCTGACATTGACCAAGATGATTGAATTTTGTAAACATCGAAACTTTTATTGGCGAACAGATACCACACACATGTCCAAGTATGAACAGAGAGTAAAAAAAGAATGAGGTACTGGAACAAAAAGGTAGTCCATTGGTTGCTTCCAGCCTGAGATGATTTGTTGTAGAAATATTGCAGAATCTTATAAATTCGTATTGTAGCCATTATTGGCGCTATCGCGTGAAAGTTGAATGCTGTCACGTAACATTTAATTAAATATAGCAACGAGTATGGAAACGCTAATGTAATATCTAGAATCACCAGAAAAGTATTGGGTTCCATCAGATTCAGGGTTTTCCTCCATTTTTTGAAGAATTTTAAGCCAACAATAATTGTGACGTCAAAAATAAAAATAAAGTTGAAGCATATTAAAATCATAATAGCGTAGAAAGGCCTCTCGCGGGGTTTACAAAAGGCATAAATGGTAGTATCTAATGTATAAGCAATAATGAGCGTTGTTAGTATGAATATTCTCCAAGCCGAGTTAGAATATATTAGTAGAAGGGCTCTTAATTTGCTGTTACTGAACTCAGTCCGGGCTTCTTGTAATATCGCGTATGTCTTTGCACGTTTATCATCGTCACGATTCCTACTGCTGCAATTTGAAATATTTTCTTCTTGTGGGAAGGAATATGTAGAACCTAAGAACTGATTGTACTTAGCTTTTCTACGTGTATACTTGTAGACGTCCAGACTCTGATCTTCATCTTGAGCTGACCGAGAGAAAAAGTAACTATTAAATTTGATTTTTAGTAATTAATTAGGTACATAGATAGTATAAAGCGCTTACACATTTGAATCAAATTTATACCGCTAGAATTGAATATAGACACCTTAAATTACTTGAGACCACTAATTTACTCTCGCTATATGTCAGAATACAAATTCAGCGGACTAGTCGATTTTCGAAGTAAAATATAAACTAGTAGGCCAAATTTATAAGGATATTGTTACGTTTATTTATGAGGTATGAATAATCGAAATCAATAAAGAAAAGGAACGAAAACCAAAACTAATGTATTAGAAAATTGACATAAAATTTCATGGTTGCTATATAATTTAATAGACTGATGGGTTGGACTGGAACGTTACAAAATTTTCTATTTTAAATCCTCCTCAATCATGCTTTTATACTTAAACGATCTCTCATAGTATGTGAGTTGATAGATATATCCATAAGTAGCGGTCATATTTATTATCTAGAAATATATAGACTAGCATAGAAGTTAATGCAATCGAAGCAAACAAATCACTGTTAACTTTTCCATAAGATCAATTGTAAAGTTTGAAACAAAACGGTCACACATTGGGGAGGTGACGTAATCTTTACCTCGCTACATAAACCGTAGGCTGAAAGCCGGACATGCAGATATCCAAGACGCGAAGTTGTGCGCACGGCACTCCAACCTACATACATGAACATAAAAATTGCTGCGGATTTGACGTTACATTAATTTTATATTGTGCATATATTTTTTATGAGAGAAACATGGAAATCATAATGTAGGTAAATTACCACAATACCGGTTTTTAACGACCTGTTGTCTATCGATAATTAACGCAACAGAGCATTATCTGACAACGTTAGTTTAGTAGCCTGGTGAAATTACGATTAATATTATTGTTAGCTTGAACCAAATGAAACAAGGAAATTTATGTATCAGTCAAGCCCCCTCTTCTGAATAGTACCATTTGTGTATAAAAATGGGGGTCATAAAAAGAGCTCTTTTATTTTTGAAGAAATAAGGCACGGTTTTAGTGTTCTGTAGTTTTTTTTTTTCTCGTGCGGAAATCCCTTCGGATACCCCACCGCCAGTCAGCGGGGGCGGTTATGTCGGGCTTGCACCGACTAAAACCGCACGCCGACTCGGGTCTTAAGACGCCGGGGTTTAAGGTTACCCATAGAGCATATCCCTCGCACCCCGACTGACCCTGGGCATCTCCGGTTTCGAGATGGCCCCCTTACTTGCTCTCCACTGTGCCATCTGCTAATCAGAGGGACACGTGGAAAGCTTCCGAACAGCCGTCAACAGGCCGTCCTCGCCTCGGTTGGAGTTGGCCGTAGGCGGCAGCGTCTCTCCCACCCTAGGAGAGAGGCGCTGCCGTCTCCGTTGCCCAGGGTGCACCGCGTGGAGGTCCCCAACCAAGCACCCCAGTGTTCTGTACCTTTTTTTTTTTTTTTTTTTTTATCGTGCGGAAATCCCTTCGGATACCCCCCCGCCGGCCAGCGGGGGCGGTTATGTCGGGCTTGCACCGACTAAAACCGCACGCCGTCTCGGGTCTTCAGACGCCGGGGTGTAAGGTTACCCAGAGAGCATATCCCTCGCACCCCGACTGACCCTGGGCCATCTCACCACTAACAGCATCGCTCATCCTGTCTCCTCTGAAAGCAGAGGAGTACGGAGAGCGATGTGTTCCTGCCACGTTGGGTATTGGCCGACGATCAATGCCAACCCTATGAAGGGGTGAAGGGGAAGCCATTGACCGCCGCCCAGGGTGTACCGGCCGCTCCGATTCCGTTCCCCCCGGACTGCAGCGGGATCGGAATCGGAGCGACACTCGAGGAGGTTACCCAACACACACCCCAGTGTTCTGTACCTTTTTTTTTTTTTTTTTTTTTTTTTTTTTTTATCGTGCGGAAATCCCTTCGGATACCCCCCCGCCGGCCAGCGGGGGCGGTTATGTCGAGCTTGCACCGACTAAAAGAACACTCAAAAGAAAAAAACGGAACCCTTATAGGATTACTTCGTTGTCCGTCTGTCTGTCTGTCACGACCTTTTTCTCAAGAACACGTAAAGGTATCAAGTTGAAATTCATACCAAATACTTAGGTCTGCAACGCCTCGAAGTACCTACTGCACAAAATAAAACTTCTAGGTTAATGCAATCAAAAAGTATAACCGTTAATGTAACAAATTTCACCAAATTGACCTTGGCATCAAAACCTATAGGGTAGGTACAGTCAGCGTCAATAGTAGCTGATCAAGAACTGAGTTCCAAAAGTATTGACTCTATAATTTTTTTTAATAACCTGACTTACTTCTTTTTAATATTGATCACTCGCGTTAAGGTTTCAAAATAATCAAAAAAACTATTTTCAAAATAAGCTGATTCAATTTTTTTTCAATACTCATAACTATATTGTGTTTTTAAAGTGACTGATATTTAATTGAATCAAAATAGTCAGACAAAAGGGGAAGCGGTATTATTCAATTATTAGCAGCAGTGCCGGCGGCTCGAGTGTGATGCCCCTGATGTTGTACATGTCTATAGGCCACGGTAACCACTTTCCATCAGGTAGGCCGTGCGCTTGACTGCCATCTAAGTGGTATAAAAAAGTGCTATTCTCTAACTTTTTACTAGTCGACGAGCCCGCAGCAATCGACCAATCACATCATAGAACAAGGTTGTGCTCGCCGACGATTCTATGATGTGATTGGTCGATTGCTCTACGATGAGCCAGCAGCGCTGTGTCCGTCGACGAGTGAAAGTTAAAGAATAGCACTGCTGTTCGATGTAGTGGGACCACGGGCCCTTAATGGATTAATCACATATTTGAGAATTAAAAAAAAGTAATTAATTTTCGCAACCGATGCTTTATTGTAAAAAAAAAGATAAACTTTAAAATTAACATACCACTTATCTACTAAAAAACGTTTACATTGTAGCTAAAAAAAATTTACACTTGCATACTTGCATAATTAAAGTTAAGGTTTTCAATGGCGTTTTTAGAATCGGGTATGGCCTCGTTGCATTATCTATAATACACTGAAGACGTTCCCGCATGGACATGACCATGTTCTGACATGTATACATTCCTCTATAGTGTTCCCATAACTCGAATACATGATTACAAATAGCGGTTGCAGTGCGAGGAGTTGACGGATCCCAGTTTTGCACCATCAATCCCCACATGTTTTCAATTGGATTTATGTCCGGAGATTTAGGTGGAAATGGCAAAGCAATAATTTCGTCGTTGTGCTCTCTAAACCATGCTCTGGTCAATCTTGCAGTGTGTACGGGTGAATTGTCGTGAACAAAATTAAACGGATCGATGCCTGGATAACAATTTCTAACAGTTGGTATCAAAAATTCTTCCATAATATCAACGTAACCTTGAGCATTCAATCGTCCACCAATTTCTATTAATTCTCCAGGCCCAGCAGACGACATCCAGCCCCAAAAATCCAAGGTTTATTCTGCCGCTTGCATGAACATTGACAATATTTCTTTCAAAATACCTTGTGTTATTAATTCGCCACAAGGTGACCCTTCCACTTTCATCTGATGTAAAAGTTTTTTCATCACTGAATATGACATTCTCGAAATTGAAGTCTAGATAGTCTCGTGCAAATCTCAATCGTTCTTCCTTGTGTATTGCAGTCAGAGCAAGCTTCCTGGCCGGTTTGCGGTGATGTACTCCTGCTTTATGCAATACACGTCGGACTGTTGACCGTGATATATTAAACTCAGTAGCCAAGTTTGCGACTGGAGTGAACCCATTGTATCTTGTCCTTCTAACAATTTCGTTACGTGTAGAAGCAGATGTAACAGTCGGTCGTCCTGTTTTTCTAATTTGATTAACACGTCCTTCGCTTTCCCATCTATTGATCCAAAGAGTAACGGTATTTCGAGCAACACCAACACGTCTTGCGATGTCACCAATTGGTAAGTCATCTTCATGAAGCGTTACTATACGATGTCTTTCATGATCTGATAGATGATGCGACATATCGATGATAAAGGAATTAAGGAAATTTACTAATTTGTAGTGCTATTTAATCAAATTATGACTTCCTAGAAATATATAGGTGCCTAACCTACTTAGGAATAATCAGTAATAGATTATATTCAGTTCAGTTCTTGGTTTATATAGCCACTTCAAGTGACAATTCTTCTTCAATTCAATGCCATAAAACAAAAGGCAGAACACAATATTTAAATCAAAATATACATAAGCATTCTAAAAAGGTTTATGTTCGACGAAAGTTTTATTCTTAATTCAGGTACTTTTGATACTTTTTATAGAGCCATTGTGTGAAAAACTTTTGAAAATTTCTGATACTGCTTTACTTTTGATGGATAGTTTTTTTGCATTATGAAAATATTAATGTACCAAACACTTTTGCGACGCGATTTTGTCAGACTATTGTGATATATCTTGCAATGCATTTCTTTTGGACAATTCAGATACTACGCTACTATTGATGTTGACTGTACTTCCCGTTGAGCTAGAATAATGAAATTTAGCAAGAAGCAAGGTCTCACACGTAACACACACGGTCTCACAAGTAATGGAAAAGATCCGAAAACAGTAAATATGTAGTTACCCACATCCCAAAAAGGTTATATGTACAATCTTTTGATTTATCAATTTGATTAAATAGCACTAACGAAATTGTTAGAAGGACAAGATACAATGGGTTCACTCCAGTCGCAAACTTGCCTACTGAGTTTAATATATCACGGTCAACAGTCCGACGTGTATTGCATAAAGCAGGAGTACATCACCGCAAACTGGCCAGGAAGCTTGCTCTGACTGCAATACACAAGGAAGAACGATTGAGATTTGCACGAGACTATCTAGTCTTCAATTTCGAGAATGTCATATTCAGTGATGAAAAAACTTTTACATCAGATGAAAGTGGCGATTTAATAACACAAGGTATTTTGAAAGAAATATTGTCAATGTTCATGCAAGCGGCAGAATAAACCTTGGATTTTGGGGCTGGATGACGTCTGCTGGGCGTGGAGAATTAATAGAAATTGGTGGACGATTGAATGCTCAAGGTTACGTTGATATTATGGAAGACGTTTTGATTCCAACTGTTAGAAATTGTTATCCAGGCATCGATCCGTTTAATTTTGTTCACGACAATTCACCCGTACACACTGCAAGATTGACCAGATCATGGTTTAGAGAGCACAACGACGAAATTATTGCTTTGCCATTTCCACCTAAATCTCCGGACATAAATCCAATTGAAAACATGTGGGGATTGATGGTGCAAAACTGGGATCCGTCAACTCCTCGCACTGCAACCGCTATTTGTAATCATGTATTCGAGTTATGGGAACACTATAGAGGAATGTATACATGTCAGAACATGGTCATGTCCATGCGGGAACGTCTTCAGTGTATTATAGATAATGCAGGAGGCCATACCCGATTCTAAAAACGCCATTGAAAACCTTAACTTTAATTATGCAAGTATGCAAGTGTAAATTTTTTTTAGCTACAATGTAAACGTTTTTTAGTAGATAAGTGGTATGTTAATTTTAAAGTTTATGTTTTTTTACAATAAAGCATCGGTTGCGAAAATTGATTACTTTTTTTTTAATTCTCAAATATGTGATTAATCCATTAAAGGCCCGTGGTCCCACTACATCGAACAGCAATGCTATTCTCTAACTTTCACTCGTCGACGGACACAGCGCTGCTGGCTCGTCGTAGAGCAATCGACCAATCCCATCATAGAATCGTCGGCGAGCACAACCTTGTTCTATGATGTGATTGGTCGATTGCTGCGGGCTCGTCGACTAGTAAAAAGTTAGAGAATAGCACTTTTTTATACCATTTAGATGGCAGTCAAGCGCACGGCCTACCTGATGGAAAGTGGTTACCGTGGCCTATAGACATGTACAACACCAGGGGCATCACACTCGAGCTGCCGACACTGCTGCGAATAATTGAATAATACCACTTCCCCTTTTGTCTGACTATTTTGATTCAATTAAATATTAGTCACTTTAAAAACACAATATAGTTATGAGTATTGAAAAAAAATTGAATCAGCTTATTTTGAAAATAGATTTTTTGATTATTTTGAAACCTTAACGCGAGTGATTAATAATAAAAAGAAGTAAGTCAGGTTATTAAAAAAAAAAATAGAGTCAATACTTTTGGAACTCAGTTTTTGATCAGCTACTATTGACGCTGACTGTACCTATGTCTGTCAGTCAAGACCTGTGGGCCTACCGCCCAAGTGTCGTCGATATCACAGCCGTCGAAATGTTGCGTTGGTCAAGGTCGACGGCCATTTTGTACCGCCCCATTGATAATCGATGCCGGCGCGGCGTAAGAATGAATGAAACGCTGTTTTTGACAGTTAAATAGCTGCAGCCTAAAAAAATTCTAATCGAAGGCGTCGCTTTGAAGTGTCATTTCATTACGGCACCTCATGAGCTGTCGTTTTGAATATTATTTTCTTTTCCGACGGTTGATTACGACGAGTGGGTTCTGCCGTCCTATTGCACCTAACACTGGGCTACTATGGCTTTTATGGGGGCGACTGGGTTCTGCCCTCCTATTGCATCTAACACTGGGCTACTATGGCTTTTTTGGGGGCGACTGCCGACGAGTGGGTTCTGCCCTCCTTTTGTACCTGCGACTAATTAAAACACTCTTTAATCTTTACCTAGTCCTCCTTTACCAGTCGCCCCCATAAAAGCCATAGTAGCCCAGTGTTAGGTGCAATAGGAGGGCAGAACCCACTCGTCGGCAGTCGCCCCCATAAAAGCCATAGTAGCCCAGTGTTAGGTACAATAGGAGGGCAGAACCCAGTCGCCCCCATAAAAGCCATAATAGCCCAGTGTTAGGTGCAATAGGACGGCAGAACCCACTCGTCGGCAGTCGCACCCATAAAAGCCATTGTAGCCCAGTGTTAGGTGCAATCGGCATCGTGATCAACCGTCGGAAAAGAAAATAAAATTCAAAACGACAGCTCATGAGGTGCCGTAATGAAATGACACTTCAAAGCGACGCCGTCGATTTGATTTTTTTTAGGCGGCAGCTATTTAACTGTCAAAAACAGCGTTTCATTCATTCTTACGCCGCGCCGGCATCTATTATCAATGGGGCGGTACAAAATGGCCGTCGACCTTGACCAATGCAACATTTTGACGGATGTGATATCGACGACACTTGGGCGGTAGGCCCACTGTTTCTCAAGAACGTGTAGAGGTATCAAGTTGAAATTAATATGAAATACTCTGGTCTGTAACGTCTTGAAACTGTAAAAAAATCTAACTTCTGTGTCAACGTAATCAAAAGATTATAATTACGCAGCAAGAAGTTCTATGACGCGATTGCAGCGACGGGCGCGAACTTTTAGTTTTTGTTGTGCAAAAATTTGAATATTACGATGTTTCAGAAGATATTTAATAAAATTGTGGGGTGTGAAATGCATGAAGTGACTAAAATATTTAATGAATTCGTCTAAATAGCTTTCCAATTACTACGTCAAATGTGACTACTTTTTTAGAAGTTAAAATGGCTATAGTTAGCTATCCTTAAGAGCCTTTCATTCACATTCTGAACTTTCGTAATCAGCTATGAAGAGATATCTATTATGTCGTCGTGCATTTTTTTAGAGTCCTATAAAAGAGGAACAATCCCATGATAGTTACATTGTTTTGTTGCGTCTCAAAGGGATTAAGCAGCATATTCGATTAAAGCTCTCAGTCGGCTTGATTTATTTCGTCATTTTGAACAATTATCGTCATGTTTCAACAAATATTCGCAAAATCGTATCAAACAAATAATAATAAATATCTATATTCTATATTGCGCAGCCGTCGCAGTATCTCGAGTAGCTAATGTTAAATTTCCAAAGTCCGACATACTACATAGCTACTGACCGTTTAGGGTTGGCTGCGCGAGTGTGACGCCCTTGGTGTTACGCACGTCCATAGGCAACGGTAACCGCTTCCCATCAGGTGGGCCGTGAGCTTGTCTGCCACCTGTGAGGTATAAAAAAAAAGAAATCAGCTGTGCCGGCTTGGCAATTTAGAATTGAGCAACGTATTACCGAGACTAGGGCACTCATTAGAATGTTCATTTGTTTCAGGTCGGGCAATACACGCCCAAGAGTGATGCGCTTTGTGAGTCGAGCGTTCTTGGGGTCTGACATTAGCATATACACAATAAAGTATTAACAATAAAGCATTTGAATTTGAATTAGGCCTCGATAATTTTTGGCACGAGTCACAGAGCGTATCGACTTCCTGAAACAAAAAGTTTATGTGTGGGCAAACCGGATTCGGCGGTATAAAAAAAGAGTGGATCGATGTTCTCAGAATCGCACGTTCCAAAGGGACCAAAGGTGGGTCTACAGAGATTAGGAGCGCCCTGATTCGACTGGGACTGCCGTGCGTCGACCAGATGATGATATTACTAATACATTCTGGCGTAATACCTGGTCGATGCCCGTCAGTCATACAGAGGGTGATTGGATGCGTGATGTTGAGCGATCGTGTGAGCCTATTAAGATCATGGATCCGGTTACCATAGTGCAAGAGGATGTAACCTATGCAATCCGTCTGTTGGCTAACTGGAAGGCAGCGGGACCAGACGGACTGCATAATTTTTGGTTAAAATTGCTGAAAAGCTCACATGATCCTTTGGCATCTCAATTCCAATCATGTCTTGAATCACGATTGATTCCCAATTTCATGACCACTGGTGTAACCCACCTTCTTTACAAGTCCGGTAATGCTACGGACCCTAAAAATTAGTAGTACTAAAGAGCTCCTTATAAATGGATATAGCCATTAGCCAACAGGCACGCCGTAATCGTAAGGACCTGGCGACATATTGGATAGACTATAAAAAGGCCTATGACTCCGTGCCGCATACATGGCTCTTAAGGGTGCTTGAGTTGTATAAAATTGATACAGTTCTATGTACCTTCCTGAAGGCATGTACAGGGCAATAGAGAACGGTCCTTTGCTATCCAGGGTGTCGACGGATCTGCGAGAATGTCGGGCTGATAAGGATAGAGCGGGGCATATTCCAGGGTGATAGTCTTAGTCCATTATGGTTTATTAGAGTTCAGGGTTAGGCTGTCCATTGCGGAGAGATGGTCAGGTTATACCCCACCTCCTTTACATGGATGATCTTAAAATATTTGCCCCCAACAATTCCCAACTTATTAAATTCCCAGCGTTATTAAAGATGACCGAAACCTTTAGTAACTCTATCAGAATGGAATTTGGTGTGGACAAATGTGCGGTCATGCATGTAAAAAGAGGTGAGATTGTGGAATCTGAGGAGGAACTCAGGTCTCTCTCTGCAATCGACACCTATAAATACCTGAGTATGTCGCAGGCGTTAGGCACTACATAAGCTAGCATGAAGCAATCTTTACGGGAGCGTTTCTTTGGCCGCTTGAAAAAAGTACTTAAACGTCTTTTGTCAGGCGGTAATAAGGTGCGCGCCTATAACGGTCATGCCGGTTTCAATGTACTTATTCGGTATACTCAGGTGGACTCAGACCGAATTAGACACCTTGGATAGGAGAGTCTGTACGCTTCTTACTGCATACCGAATGCATCATCCGCGTTCATCTGTGATGAGATTGTACATTCCGCGGAAATGCGGAGGACGAGGCTTTTTAAATGCCAAATCGCTCCATAACCGTGAGGTGTGCAACCTCAGCGAATACTTCCTACACAATGAAGCTGATATGCATAGTGATGTAGTAATGGTGAATAACGAACTCACCCCGCTAGCTTTGGCTAAAGAAAAATGGCGAAACCTGTGGTATTAAGTATTAATGACCGTATGGATGTATGGACGAGCAAGGAGTTGCATGGATGTTTTTATCGGGCTCACCATGGGCCTGATATAGATTTACCAGCATCAGTGTCTTGGCTACGCTTCGGTGACTTATTTGGGGCAACCGACGGTTTTGTTTTTGCAATTATGGACGAAGTTGTGATGACCAATAACTATCGTAGGTATATTCTAAAGGATGGTACGGTTGACATATGTCAGGCGTGCCACCGTCCCGGAGAATCCCTTAGACATATAATTTCTGGTTGTTCTCGTCTTGCCAACGGCGAGTATTTGCATAGACATAACCAAGTAGGCAGGATTGTTCATTAACAGTTTGCTCTACCTACAGTACAACCTTGTGGAGTCAGAGGTACCGTACTACGAGTATACTACAGTTCTCGAAAATGGGCATATCACGTTGTACTGGGATCGATCTATCGTCACTGACAGGACTATTGTAGCCAATAGACCTGATATAGTGTTGATTGATCGATCAGAGCGCCGCGCAATAATGATCGATTTCACCATCCCACATGACGAGAATCTTGTGAAAGCCGAATAAGAAAAACAAATAAAATATTTAGATTTGGCTCACGAGGTTGTCGACATGTGGTGTGGTATGTGTATTCGACAATTATTGTTCCGATAGTTGTATCGGTTCACGGACTGGTTGCCAAGAGCCTCGATCAACATCTCAAGAGGCTCGCGTTAGGCAGTTTGGCTTGATGCAGAAGGCAGTGCTCTTCGACACGGCACGTATTGTGAGGAGATTCCTCTCTCTGGAGCCCTAACCACCGGTAGCTTGGTCCCTGTACCCGATGCCGGTGGGTCACTATTTTTTATATTTTTAAACATTTTTTTTTATATTTATTGTATTTAAAAATATAATTTATATATATTTTAAACTCAATAAATATTATAAAATTTATATATATAATAAAATAATAACGAGGTTAAAAAATAAATGCTATGTGTTCTATAGGAACGATACCGATGCCAGAAAAATGATTAATAGAATTTTTGTCGGTTTGTCTGTTTATCAGGGTGGTCTCCGTTTTATTATGGATCTCCGAGCATCACTTGAAAACAGCTGAACAGATTCAGCTGAAATTTTGCATGAATATTTTTCTAGGGTATGGTCATAAACTGCGCTATTATGTCATCACGCTATTATAAGTGTGATAGAAGCAGCAGGGTAAAATCGATCAAATCTATTATTGATCATTTCCTTATTATTTGAACATTTTCAAAGCACGTCATCACGAAATTCTGCAGTTCTATAGAACTTAGACATAGTTAACGTTCAGACTATACCATCACGCTATAGCTAAATAAGTGATGAGCAGTAAAATATAAAATTACGAAACTACAGAGTTACTTACTTGTAAAAGATAGTTAATTAGAGACTCAACCTTTGATAATAAATATCATCACGCTATTATATGTATTAGGGAACCAGATAGAAATAATTTTGATGTTACATATAAACCTCTATTTCTTCGTGATAAATGATTGAAAATATGACGATGAAATAGCTAACATAATAGGTACATGTTGGGTGCGACTGGTTGGATCACCTCCAAGTTTGGTGCACCCTGGGCAACGTGGGCGATGACGCATCATTGATTGCTCCCTTGAGTAGCTGGCGTCAACGTCAACGGCCAAGAGTCTGACCAACAGGCCCTTTTCAGGGCCAGCTGACCCCATTGCACGAGGGGGTCGGGGTATGGCGGGCCTTCAAGGCCCTCGGGGGGCGTGGTCGCTCCAGGTACCCCTCTGCTGTTATCAGAGGGGACACTGCGAATGGCCCAGGATCAGTCGGAGTGTGAGGGATATGCTCTATGGGTAACCTTACACCCCGGCGTCTGTAGACCCGAGACGGCGTGCGGTTTTAGTCGGTTCAAGCCCGACATAACCGCCCCCGCTGGCCTTCGGGGGGGTGTCCGAAGGGATTTACGCACAAAAAAATAAAAAATAATGTACATGTTGGGTTCGAAACTGTAGAAATAAACATAACTTGATCTATTCCGAATTTGACGCGGACGAAGTCGCGGGCATTAGCTATTTGTAAATAAGTTGTATATGAACATTGGAGATATAAAAAAAAACTTGGGATAAGTAGATATGTTAAATGAATGATTCTGAACACAAAAAAAAATTATTTGAATTCTTGTCTGTTTGTCTGTTATCTGTTTGTTCGCGATGGACGTAAAAACTACTGAACGAATTTTGATGTGGTTTTTTTCTATTAGAAAGGTCTTGGGCAGACTTAAAATCTGCCGTATCTTTGATTGCAATTGGTTAAGAAGAACCGGAGATGAACATGAAATGAGAACAAGAAACGATAACCGACCTCCGCCCGTTTTATATTACGTAAAGGTATTTAGACAATCTCAAGAGAATCAAAACTAATAGTATAGGTATTTAAACTATCATGGTCACTAACATAAGTATTAGAGTGAACGGGATATTTACCATGTGTTTTTAAGAGTGTCCGATATTTCGGCACTGTTCCAAGCGCCATGATCACGGAGGAACTGAAGATGGCGGTTAACGGTGAACGAGTTTATGAGTAAATATATCGATCTACCCTCTTTCGTACTAGTCTCTGTCGCGCAACACCACTACCACTGGTCTCACTACACTCTCGAACTCGATCACGATCGCGACACACGACGCTTACCGTATCTACTCGCGAATTTGTTTTGGCTTGTTCCCGGTGATTTTTGCACAGACGGACCACTGGATGCCAGACGTTCGGCAATTGAAACCCATCCTCACGATTGAAATTTCTGTGCTTTTTAATTTCTATCGCTTCCCTAACCAATCTTCGTATTTAGTGGCGTTCTGTCGAGAGCATCTGAGGGTTATGTTACTCGATCCAGTGGTCGGTACCGGACTCCAATAATAGGTGTTCAGTGATTGCAGATTTTTGCGGTTCATTGTTTTTGACTGCCCTGATGTGTTCTTTGATTCGGCACGTGACCGTTCTTTTGGTTTGTCCTATATAAGAACTGCCGCAGCTACAGTCAATCTTGTACACTTCCGGCCTGTCCAGTGGAAAACTATCCTTAGGTGTGCGTAGATATTGTGACATCTTTTTAAAAGGAGTGAAGATAGTTTTGACGGAAACCTTCTTCAGGATGTTAGCGACCTTATCTGTCACTCCTTTGATGTAGGGTAAAAAAGCTGGATGTCTTTCCACCTTATACTCAGGGAGCTTGTTCGAGCGTCTGGGTGGTCTGATCCGTCCATTGTACCCATTCTTTCGTAGAACGCCGCTTATGTGGTTCAACTCCTTGTCTAAATTTTCCTGGTCACATAGGTTATATGCGCGGTCAATAAGCGACGTCACCATCGAGTTCAATTGGCGCGGATGATGATGTGAGTCGGCATGTAGATAGCGGTCCGGGTGAGTGGGTTTCTTGTACACAGAGTGGCTACATGAACCGTCTTTTCGGACACTGATCTTCACATCAAGGAAAGCGAGGGTTCTTTCTTTTTCCATTTCATACGTAAAACTCATTTTGCTATGGATGTTGTTGAATTGAGCCACGTAGTGTTGCACAACATTTTCACTCCCTTCCAGTATACAGAAAATGTCATCGACATACCGTTTCCAGATTTTGATGCTAGGGGCGGTAGCAATGGCTAAGGCTTCGAAATGCTCCATCCATATGTTTGCTACAATTGGAGCTACCAGACTGCCCATTGCTACTCCATCTATCTGTAGGTAGTACTCGTTCCTGTACACGAAGTAATTTCTGGTCAAGCAATGTTGCACAAGGTCGGCATATTCCATAGCAATCCCGTTTTATGTAATGTTGCCTACTAAAGGCTGCAAGATGCCAGCCACATGTTTGGCAAGTTCATAAGTTGGTGAGTCAATTTGACTCTCGATGGGCCGTAAAGGTATGTTGGACTTGTGAACTTTTGGCAAACCATATAGTTTGGGTGGTTGAAGGTTTCTAAGCCGCAGCAGGTATATCGTTGCCTCTTCGCTGATCGCCTCTTTGTGTTCCTTAATTAGTTGAACAGTGTTACGGTTCGTCCTAGCGATTGGATTGTAGTTTACTTTTTTGTATGTATTTTCGTCACTTAACAAGTGCCGAATTTTTTCATCGTATTCAGTGACGTTCATAACTATCGTGGCGTTCCCTTTGTCTGCCTTTAAGACTTAAACCCTCTCATCGTCCCGTAGGTCACGAAGTGCGCAGCGTTCATCAAAAACCTATAGGTTTACTTCTCGTTAAGCTATAATCATGATATTGTTACGTGTGCGGGGTACAATTAAATGCTAAATGTTATAAGTACAACGAAGAGGTTTATTCGCTAACTACAAACTAGGCAACTAAATAACTAGCACACAGTACTCTTCAACAGTTCAAGTCGCTCAGCAGTTCACAGTAGTCCACAATCGTTGCTTAGGTTGCAGGTATAATCCTCTTGAATTGCTTTGGTAAGATATGTTCGCTTTCGCTTCCGAAAATTAACTGCCTGCGTGTCGATATCCGGGCGCCTTTTATAGCTCTTAATCAGGAGGGTAGAATGTTTCAGAATCATCTAGAGATAAGGCACGTTAGGTATCTAAGTAGAGCATTCGAGAAAGTTACTTCCACAGTAGTAGGTACAGAGGCGCCGACATTCAAGATGAATAACCTTGTATTCAAGATTTGTAGGTAAAGTAGGTATAGGTATTCGAAGTAGTTGTGTTTTTGTGTTGGCGTTTCTAGATTTTTCTACACTGATCGGTAGAGTACTTTGGCACTAAGAACGCGTTTTAATTTCCAGAAGATTCGATCAGTAGTTTTCGAGATATCGACGTTCGTTGTAACAATATTTTGCAGAAAGTAAAGTCTTATAGCACAAATAAAGCGGAAAACCGTAAATATGTAGTTACCCACATCACAAAAAATATCTATGTCTATCTGTTGAGACTAGAAGCTCTACAGCAACGTAAAGTGCGCCCCACAATCCAGTTTCGTACGGAACCCTCAGTGCGCGAGTCCGACTTGAACATGACCGGTTTTTATTAATCGAAAACCATGAAATATATCTAGGTACATAATCAATTGTCCATTGTGTGTAATCTTTGAAAAAAGTTAATACGCTAGTGTGTTAGGGACTCATAGAAAATTAAGGTTTCTAAATATTATAAAGATATGCTTTCAGCTCTTGAAGTAAAAGCAGTTAACAGTTCCAAAATTTCACCATCATCATCATCAATACTTTTTTGTCCCGGTTGCGTATAAAGCTTGTACTCTTGAGCCCGGAGTCCACTCCACTACTCTTTCTCTTGATTTGGCTACTGTAGTTTAACAGTTAAGAGTATATTGACAAAAATGTATTGAAATATTTCAGTGGTTGCTCGTAGTCTAAAATTCAGTCAACAGTTTGACATGAACGTCCAATTGATGGTACAATGACTTTTTATGACTTCATTAGGCGTAAAGTACAAGTGGATTACCTAGATTTGAGACTGTCATAGGATAGACATAAAAAGGACCTGACTGACTAAAGTCTACTTGTTTACACGTGAGACAATAAAATTACTGATGATATTTTTTGTTGAACTAATCCCACCCACACTGCTATTATAGTGGTTATTAATGTACTCCCGCATCAAGAGCAGTGCACGAAAACATCGAACATAATACTCATCCCGTCCCAGGAAAAGTTAAATATGGAACCCACAACGGTTTAAATCAGGTAAATTAGAGAAGTTCATTTCCCTCATCAGCAAGTCGGGTGACAAGAACACTAAGGCACCACGGTGTCATGACTTATTAAAGGTAACTTAATAAGCTCTAAATGTTCCCTATCTGATTGCAGTACCAGTACACCCAAGTAATAACCTACGTGTACGAAGATCACTTGATATACACGGTACACAACTCCAGAAGTCAACTGTGAACCATTTAGGCTATTATTACTACGTTAATTGTATGAACGATTACACTTCCTTAGGAAATGTTTGACAGAGCAGTTCCCGGTATTATGAAAATTATTTTATTTGCAATTTAATGTTTTCATTATTGAGAGGAGCATATAGGAGCTATTACTTTTTATGCAATCGTATATCCAAGTTCTATAGCGCCTGCCTAGATAATTGGAGACCGAGTGAGCTACCATAGGCGGATCGACCGCATAATCACGATGCATTTATGGTAGTCAAACCCGTGTATCGGTGAAAAATGTTGTCATCAAACGATTTTAAATTCTTTCAACATTTCGCAGAACATTTAACAGCCTCCTTGTTGGTTTACTTATTGTAGGTATTACTTATTAAAAAAATACATATTTTCTACATTAGATGACCACATGTCTCCAGGATAAAATAAACGTGACTGCAATGAGTTTATAGGTATTGATTAAATGTTAGGGCTTAATAATTAACTTACACATACAAGTGGTCTTTGCCTCAAGATTTTATAGTCATAGGTAGGTACATTGAGATTATCGATTATATAGATATCACAACGATAGAAGCGTTTCAACTACTTATTTTTGAGTATTTATTAAGGTTCTTGCCTCAATAAGTGTAGGTAGGTACGTAATAAAGATTTCAATTTAAAAATAATAGCGGAATATAGAGCGTGGAACTTGTGTGCTTAATCTGTTTAATTCGATAGATCCACAAGAGCATCGGATAGGGGTCAATTATCCATTTATCCTTTTAACGGAATTGATAAAACGTAACTAACATGGGTGATTTTAATTGATTGAATGTGCTGGCCTTGTTAAAAACAAATGTTAGTCCATTTTCTTCAGAATTTTTATCACGGGTCAATTCATGCTAAGACGATAACTAAGCTACCCAGCATCTTTACACGCTATTTTTTGTAATCAAAATGCAATACCGATGTGGTCTTGACCTATTCTACAAATTGCTGACATATTTATCAATATATTTGTTGTCATAGATTTTACTCACACTTTCTCAAAATGAGCAACTTACTGCCCACGACTTCCGTTGACAAGCTTCAGGTTGTCAGCACTTTTATCTAGTGGGAGGTCCATCAAGGTTCTGTTTTCCACTTTTGCACCGCTCAATATTACGTACGCCAATCGCTTTGTAGTGAAATTATTATTTCATTCCGTCTCGACATATCTCACTTTTAGATATGATTTTGGTGAAATTTTTAGAATGTAAACCTCTCATATCTAAACGTATGTTTCTAGTTACATGTATAAAAAAGTTTCTGTTGTTGTATCTTGATTCTTACAAACCGCCATTAGTAACAAAGAGCGCACAAGATAAGTAGTTAGAAAATGTGCATGACTAAAACGTCAAAATCTACATCAGAGTATGTACCTACATACTTGATACTTTTTGATTGATATAAGTCCATATACCTACATGTCCATATCCATGTAGGTCCGTAAGATTATATTTTATAGGACATTGAGCCGCTACATGGCACGGTTCTACTGTTTCATACTTTATTTTTAGACCTTCACACTTTTGTTATTAAATGACGTTTAGCGGTTAGTACACAGGACATTTCCATATAACAGGTCTTCAATTCCTTGACTTCCAAACTCGATGTTTCTACCATGCACCCCTAAATGAAGTTTTGTATATTCTTTATTTAGCAAATAGGTTTTACCAGTTTCAATCATTTATATTAATTATTTTCGAATCTTTTTTTTTTGCTAATAGAGTTAAAGGGTTTCATCATCATTCATCTTAGCATTACTCCCGGTTACATCAGAGGCTTTCACTTGAGATCCCGGATAAGCTTTTTGGCTTTATGTCTTGTACTTCGTCGGGTCTCGTATGGACATTCACTGCCATTTTGTTATGCCAAACCAAACATGATGACATAGGTGATATTCAGAACCCAAAGCTATATATATATACTTATTTGTCTATTGAGTAATCAGCTCGTTTATGTTCTTGACACATTGCGTAACCAAATTGCGTCTAAAAAAATATGAAAAAATTCTCGCCCACAATCCACTAGTTCCTTTTAAGTAAAGGGAGAAAAAACATCACTCTCTAAACTTGACAAAATACTGTGCGTAGGAGCTACTTTATCTATCGTATATCCTGATTGAGGTAATAATTTTTGTTTGCGCAAAATAAGTTATACTGTAGCTTATTTAGACTGAAGTAAGCACACGCACAATAAGTGAAGAACCCAATTCAAAGTAACACATACACAGCACATTCATAATAATAATCTGTATTGTATGCTTATTGTTCGATAAGCATGCTTCAAGCCGATGTACTAAGAACTTGAACTATTGTCTTATAAGATGGATTTTATTCAAATGTTCTTAGGTTTAATTGATTGACAAATTTTTTTTAACATTGAGTAGGTACGCATCAATGTCTTCTTAAAGCCTATTTACTTAATAATATTCTGTACGTAGTGTCTGTTAATTCTGTTATGTACAGGTCTCCCGTGAGTTACGAAATTTTTAAGTTCTTCCACGTGACCAAATGTAATAGGTATGAAAGGGGCCTCCACCAAGCTTTTCGGGGCCCATGCCAATCTCATCTATAAAATGGTACACCTACTGATAGACGAACGAGACTCTGACGCAGGTTTTCTTCTGGAGGTTAGGGGTCAGATGGCAGTCTCTCTTATACTAGCCAAATGATCAAAATTATTGAAAGAAATAGTAAGACATCAAAGCCCGGGCTCCAAAGTGCAATTTTTAGTCGCAACCAGAATTACCGCTTGAATGATGAACTTTTTTTGATGGTAAAATTCGGTTGATATCTAATTTTGTCTGTCAGTAGGTACTGGCTGAAGTTCTTATTCATGTCGTTAGTAGTTGCCAAGAATATGAAAACCATCGATTATATGAAGGTAGGTACATTTTTCTTGTTTTATGTATCTGTTTTAAGAAAACATAAGTCTAGGTAGGTACTTTTTGTGTAATCATCAAACTACGTCCAATCCACGAAGCAAAATTGAGTTCTTGTCTTTAATTATGAGTAATATTAAAATATAAAATGTTAAGGTGTGGTCCACTGGATACCTATACCTACCTACCTTATATCAAACCGAGGCCGAGGGTTGCTCCACATTGTTCTATGTTTAGCTTGTGTGACTGTGTTAGATAGATGGTTGTCTTCTTAGCGAAACATGTTTATTACATAGTGAAATACTGCAGCAATATACTTATTGATTTATTTATCGATGTCTTAAGATGAATAGTATGTATATAGTTGATACTTATACTCTTTCTCGCAAGAGCTACACCATTTTGTATTTGCTTTTTACTAATTGGAGGCTTTAAATATAACAAAATGTATGCGATTACTTTAAACTAATAAATAGTTTTTGCAGACATAACCATGGATTAGTAAGTAGGTAAGTACTTAATAGTTGGAGACTGAGAATATTATTATTACCTATAGATATGCACCTACTTGTAGGTACATGTTAAGTTGTTCGTTTAATTTCAATAGCTATTAGCTATAATTTGTATATTCCTTTAGGTATATCGTTTTGTCATATGTACCTATTGATAGAACATAATGTAATAGTCTAACTAGGTACTGGATTCATGTCAGTTTACTCAGTCTATATTATTATGGTTACAATTAGGTTGGCTAGATGGCGACTCTGTCGCAATATGTTTTCTCTAGTGTGGGAGCGAGATAATCAGGGAGAGCGCTGTAGTGTGAGCGAGAGCAGGGTGTGTTATTATTACGTCTGCACTGTGGACGGAGTCGCACGCGCTTACAAAAAATCTATTCAACAAGAGCGCAGGCGCAGCGCTATATTCGCCCACAACTTCACTTCGGTCAACTTCGTCATTTAGTGGTGATCGCAACTTCGATGTGTGTGGAAGTGAATTTAACTTTTCTAACATAATCTCACAAAAATAACAATAATTTGTAACTAAAGTACAATATCTCATTGGATCGTGTTGAACTAAACATTTAACGTGTCATTAGTTGTATTAAATATTATACAAAATGTGTGATAGTAACAGTCCTTCGACGCAAAGTATAGCGGACTACTTAGCTCAGTTGCTCAAAGACAGGAAGCAACTGGCTGCGTTCCCGAATGTTTTCATGCATATGGAGCGACTTCTGGATGAAGGTAGGTCAAAATCAAAATGAACTATTTATAATTCATCATCTACCAAAAGAACTTGTTCCTAACGTCGATGCTTGTCACCGAAGCGATCATAAATCGGATGCGTCGACAAATGCTACAACGCAAACGAAATTAAGTTTATTTTTGTCTTCGCCCCGCCGAGTTATGGTCCAGTGATGTTTGTAATGCGATCCTTCATTTCAAAAAGCGAAGTAAAGCAGAACGTCTCTGCGTCGATTTGCGGTCAGCGGTCGTTAGATTGTCGCCAACGAGACATCGGTGAAATGTAAGTAGTAAACGAGTTTGGTGTCTACATTTAGGTGTGTGTATTATTTTGCTGTCCACGCAGCTGTTGTAAATAAATCGTGTATAAGTCGAGTTATAGTTTTGAGGTTATAACTGAAACGGGCGTGTGAGATGAAGATTCATGAACTATGGCAGCATCCTGCTTGCAGGCTTACTGTATTAAATTCCATGCGAGTAGGTGGAATGTCGCCACTTTATAGGTACCGTACGACCACCATTCTCAGTCATACGATTTGTACCTACGTAGCGCGGCGGTCCAGTCGAACCACTCCTTACGCGACATCTAGCCTCATTTCATACTACTCGTAACAAGTCTTTGGATACTTTGTAGCCCTTATCTCAGTATTTCTTAGTTTCGGCGCACCTACCGACTAGATTTGTTTTCTGTTTGCAAACGTATTATTTACATAATAAGAACACAGAATTAATTTAAATAGACATTGAGTTGATACTTATTCATTCTTATAAAATAATACTTATGAAATTTTGTATTATAGTATTTAAAATTAATTACCTAGGCACTTAGTATTTTGTGAGAATGGTTGGAAAATAACCTACCGACCTACCGTCTAATTTGAGATCTTTTCCTTTTTAACGGTTCCTACTTATTTAAATACCTATTAATATTCTCAGCTAATTCAAATGAAACAGAACAGCTGTTGCAAATAGTACCTATAATCGTAGGTATAGTTAATTATCAAACTGGTTTGGTACCTACTAAATGGTGAAGAACGTCCGCTACCTTAGACCTAAATGATATAATTTATCTGTACCTAGTAAAAGGTAGGCACATATTATTAGGTTCCTACATTACTTATTTAGTTTCCGGTAGTTTATCTGATCTTTACTTCATACTTCCAGTAAAAGGTAAAAGTGATTCTAATTACGTACCTACTATTATCTGTGATAGAAAGAAAGTACAATAACTACTTAGTGATATCAACGGCAAATATTTCCAAGTGTCCAGTTTTCATTGTCCCGTCATCAAGACAATAAAAAAGAATGTTAATCCTACAAAGTAGATTATAGTCCATTGAAATATTGCATATTTTTTTTAATGCTTGGCGTGCAAAAGTCAGAGATCTCGATTTTATTTTCCAGATGTCTAGAGAGTCTTGGTGTAAAGTTAACACCAAGTTTGTAGGGTCACAATCCTTGTCTCACGGCCACCATCTTGAAAAAGAGGTGCAAATAGTTTTTCCGCTAATTCGGGCAAATTACCGAGCACTGCTTTTTTTAACAGTTTTATTGCAAATTAAATAAGTACTCTACTACTTTGATTCTGTAACTTTTAGTCGTAGAACCAAAGATAAAGTTATTAACGAAAAAAGGTAAACATTTGGGAAAAAATTACAGGAGAGGTTGGCTTGGGCCCCGATTATCTCGATAAAGGGACCTTATCGAGATAATCGGGGCCCGTGAAAATCCTAACAAATAAGTAAAATTTGAAAATATTCAATTTGGTTGAAAGCAAACTTGTTCCCAAATATTTATCCATTTTCGTTAATAACTTCGTTATCTTTAGTATTACGACTAAAAGTCGCAGAATCAAAGTTCTAAAAAAATAAATTTGTAACAAACCTGCTTTTGAAAATTTTCTGTGCGACGAATAGTTTGCCCAATATAGCGTAAAAACAATTTGCACCCCTTTTTCAAGATTTAACTTTAAATAACCCCCTTCACTTCAGACAATTCAACTTCAGACATAATAAAATTGCGTTCTCTGACTTTTGCAACCCCAAATATAAGGTATATTTGGGGTTGCAAAAGTCAATGGTTCAATTGACTAATATAATATCTTTAAAACACCATCTACTTGAGTAAGTATATAATCTCATAAGTACGTAACATACCGAGAGAAAAACTTATTGAAAAGACGATGTGTTACTTTAAAGCGCATTATTAATCCAAGTCACGTCTCGTTGCAAAGCAAGGTCTATTCTACCGATACTTCTACATGTCATAATGTCGCAGCCATAACGATTTACTGTTAAGTGTTGCGCTTGTGATTACAGGTTTGTACTGTATAAGGGATTGAAAAGAAAAATATTTTTCTAAATGTAACTTTATATTATAACAGGTATATACATTTACTATATACTTAGGTACCTACTACATATTACACTAGCTTCTGCCCGCGGTTTCGCCGGCGTGGAATTCTGTTTTCGTTCCCGCTTCCCATTGGAACCTATTCCAGACTATAATCTATTACTGTACCAAATTTCAGCCAGATCCGTTCAGCCGTTTTTGCGTGGAAGAGTAACAAACATCCAAACTTCCACACTTACAAACTTTCACATTTATAATATTAGTAGGATATACGTATATAGGGATCCTCGACTAATATTCTAGTTTCCATATTTTTTTTATCATAGTTTTTTTTCTAGACAACGTTTTCTACGCGGTAGGTATTATTTTTTTCTGAAAATGATAATTTCAATTTAAGATGTCCAGTAAGTACCTAGGTGGACCTATCTATCTACAGCTCATAAAGTATAATATTCTAAATAGGTACAGAGATAATTCTAAGCAAATAATTTTCTTATTGAATGGACCGTAGATGTCCGCATGTTCTAGTTGGTTCCTTATTGTCCAATATTTACTTCACGTAAGTAGGTACGTGATAAATAATGGCAGTATCGCATGAATCTAATAAGTTTCGTCTCGGTATGGGCCAAATGAATTGAAATATATTCCATATTCTATATCTGCAAGCTCGTATGTTTTAATTCAAGTGGCAATAACAGTATTGTGGTAGATTATATTGCGTAGACGTAATTTTAAAAAACGTGTCCCGGTAATATTCTTCTTGCATAATTCTTGAAAACTTGTTGATTTAACATTTGCCATAAAAAGCAAGAGCTCTCGACTCGCGGACTGACTCTTTAATTTGGTTTTGATAAGATTGGTAAGGTTTGAGTCACCGGTCACCAGATTGGGAAACATCGAGGTTTGTTTATTGATGTGAGTCGAGTAACTTTATGTTTCTGACCAGAAAACGTTACGAATATGTAGTAAACTGCCACGAAGCTGTTGAAGTTTTATGGTTTATTTAACATGTCGCGCCGGTCCACCGTATTCACTGACGACTTGACGAAAATATCGACACCAAGCTGACAGCCGACAAGCGTGGCGTATCGCGTTACGTCGAACTAAGAAATTACGAAGTCTATTTTGGTTGGACGCTGGAATACCTATCAAGCATAATGAGAAAAATATTATTCTTGACAAGCCGAAGATTTCGTGGTACAAATTTAAACATGGCTTATAGTTCGATACAAGGAATTTTAGGTACCTACCTACTTAACTCCATGTTTTGGCTTGAAGTTCATAAAGTAACTACGTAGCCTACTATAGACATGAGTTCCAAATGTCTATAACAATTGTCATTTTATAACATAAGTAGGTACAATATTTGACTTTTAAACAATGTCTACAGAGCAATGTTTACATAATGAATCAACTATTTGGATGTTTGCATTCCATGTAGAACAGTGAGCATCGCTAAATAACAATGCTCCAACAAAAGTAAACATACAAATTTGTCAATCAAAACATTCAATACAGATAAAGATAAAACATATTGGATATATATTACAAGATAAAAGACACATCAATGAAGAATCGCATAGAAATGTTATCATGTCTTGATATGAAGATTAACATAAAAGTGGATATTAAAAAAAATACTAGATTTATAGATAAATTGTATGTGGTTGTAACTACTTGATTTGCAGATTAAATTACGATAAAAGATAAGAATTCAGTTTAGAAGCCTTTAGGAATGGTTCCTATCGGCAATATTGGAGGAGATTGCCTTGAAAGTATTGATTACATGCTTCGATAGAAGTACTTGTTCATTTCATCTTCACTCCTTACCCCTTATCTGAAGTTGAATGTTTCGCAAAATTATTCAATAAGTTCTAGTGACCCTGTTAATTGGAATCATATTATACTTACTTATCAAGTATTACCCACATAGTCAAGAATAATGTAAGTATTGCGTTTAGTGCGTAGGTGCCTTATACCTTTGATGCCGTCGGTTCCGCAACCCTGTAGCAAAAGTGAGCCTTAGTTGGGTCATTATAAGGTTGTTTAGTACGTGATTAGGTGGGTGCACCTACGTCGATGACCAAATGAGGGTAGTCGTGGGTAGCCGTGGGTAGCGTGGAGGTGTAGAAGCCAAGGTTGTTCCAGTCGCTTACCGTCACGTTGTAACTTGCTGTGGGTTGCTTAATTGTTGAGATTAAAAACAGTCATCAATACTACATTATATAATCAATTTTAAATGTCAGCCAACCTTACCCGAATCTCTTCCATTTAGGGCGTCTGCCTGCCTTCTGTTAGTTATATTTGAATATTTGGTTTTATTGAAGTTTATAAGCAATTAGGACACTTGGATTCATTCATTCTATCAACAGTCTTAACGTTTTCCCTTACGGAGCACCTATAAACAGAAATATTGCCAATGTGAAGTATATACACGTATTAAATAAATACTTATTTAAAGTTCACATTCTGCCTTTCCGTATCCCGGATTGAAAAGGCGTGAGTATATATTGAGTATATTCTGAGACTTAATAAAATAAATGATTAAAAAATCCGACTGTCGCCGAAAATACTGAAACAGGCAGACGGTAGCCAATTGTAAATCATAAACCGGAATAAAATTAATGGGTAAAAACTTTTTCCGTATTTTCAGCGGTAGACGGGTTTTTTTAAATTTTTCACTCGTTTATTTTGATTTATACTTTTGGTTATGACAAATAATATGCAATTTTTGAGAGGAAAAATTTTTTTTACAACATATCTTAGCGCCAAAAATCCACCCTATAGTTTTTCTACCAATTTTATGTATTCTATTACACTCGGGAGATGAATATCTTTCATTTGAGACCTCAATATCGAAATCAAGCCAGCCGTTCGGCCTATAGAGCGGAACAAAGGAAACATACGCGCGAAACACGTTACCTCGCTGGCGCAGTTGGGAAAAAATGTTACAAAAATCAAATATTGATACACGAGTCATTATCGCCACAACCCGATAAAGCTTCACAGCTTTTATGTAGAAAACTGGATCACATGAGATGCCCATTCTTCATTTTGTTCCCACGACACTGCCGCTACGCATCTTTACTAATGAGAAAAAGTTGTTTCTAAGGCAGTGAAAATCCATGTTCTTTTAGAATTTTATAACATCTACGTGCCACAGGTGTGTCAATACTTCGTTAACGTCACATAATTACTTGAATTACAATAACACAGGAATGTTTTAAAATACCATTTTACAGTATAAGCTCAATTTGTAATCAATTGGCGCGTCACTTAGAATGATAATGAAAATTGGATGACTATCACACTTAGTGTATTTGGACATACAAAAGAATGCATTGGAAAGAATGTGTGGGCTGCGCGGGAGTACTGTAATTTGAAATGAAAATCGATCTGTTCAGAATGACGAGGAAACCAGTTCCGTGGGCGGCATGAAACCTACGCATAGAACCGAACAATCCTTTTAATATCACACTTTTATCATATATCGGTGTCATAATATCCACCTATGCAGATCTTGTGATTGATAAAGCATTTTAATGTATTTCATTCAACGTTTTCCCATGTGAGAGAATATCTGGTTACATGCAACTGACTAAAGAAGATTAAAAATATAGAAATAATATTTTATAAATCTATTAATCAGATATACATAAACATACATATAAACATAACTTCACGCCTGTATCCCCGAAGGGGTAGGCAGAGGTGTATTGCACACCCACGATTCGCCAGTTATGTTTAGGTCCCAATGTAATAGGGAGCGAGCCTATTGCCATCTACCGGGCACATTACTAAGCGAGCGATAATCAACATTTTTAATACACACATAACTACGAAAAGTCAGAGGTATGTGCCCGGGGCGACTGGGGATCGAACTCGAGACCTCGTCTCGGCAGTCCGTTACGTACACCACTGGGCTATCGCCGCTATATAGCTATTAATCAGATATATATAAATTAATATATATTAGTTAAAATATAAAGTTAAAATAACCATGTGAGTAACACTGCTGAAGTACCTACCTATCTAAACATAATTGAAATACTTAAGCTTTATCTGTTCAAAGTACTTACTGCTAATAGCATATGTGAAAATTCAGTAAGTTTCTATGTTGAAATAAGATGAATACCTGGTACGTAAACAAAAAGGTCGGCGTCAAAGCGTGGGAGCTGTCAACCCACGAACAAAGGTAACTTGGGTGAACCTGTTCCATTTCATTCTGGTCGTCGACGCCTACGGTGTTGCTAAAAACCTTAACAATTACACACACCTTATAATATAACCCAGTCTGAACAATTGCACACTATTGAGTACGAGTCCTAAGGTTAAAAATCATTAGTTAAATAAGTAATTGATAAAATAAGCAAAGAACTTCCCTCTGTCGGACCTTCACACACTCCGGCGGATGTCGTTTTATCTCTTTCAAACACAAAATCTGGGTGTGTTGTGTGAACTGGACGCAATCACCAAGGTTTAAATTTTAAGGAGGTTGCAACTGGGAACATATTCTAGATGAAATACAGTATGGTCCATTTTATCTTGTCTTAACACATTTCGTATACTAAGCGTAGAAGCGTAGTGGGTGTATAATATATATAGGTGCCTACGTAGTTAAGAACTTTCGTATTTAAACTTAAGTTTTCGTATATCTCGAGACAAACCCTATTCATGGAAGATCGCATTTTTGCACTCAGTGCGTAAGAAGGACAATATAACCGACTCATCCAGTGACGAGCCTATCGCTATCATCTTCCTTCTATGTAAGGTAATGGAGTATGTTATTGACACACAACTTCTGAGCTACCTTCGGGACACGACCTATTGAGTGACCGACAGGACAGCTTTCGCCACAGTCGCTCAAACCAACAACGGTTTAAGCGCAGCTTATCTCACTGTTGAGGGATAGCCAACGGGACTACGGTAGCCATGGTCAGGCACTAGCTGTTAATCTAGATGTATGTGAACTTTTGCTTGGGTTTGGCGCTGTCTTCCATCGAAGTTATTGCCTTGCAGTCTTGCCTTGAAGATTTAGCAAATGGTTACCAGCTTTTGTCTAATATAATCATTAAGGCCGTTTTCAATAGCAGTATCTCCAGGTATAGCCTCTCGCAAAGGGAGCAAATATCCATTTTTCACGTTAACGGTTCAAGAATATCGTGGGGATAAATTCGGTCTACTCATCTTGGTTAAGATGACGTCAACATGAGGAAATTGCTCCTTCTGTTGGAGATTTACTTGCAATGACCCGTTATTTGATCAGACTTAGAAGTCGCAATGATGCATTAGCCATTTACAATGTACTTACTTTGTTAGTGGGAAACATAAACCGTGAACAAATGGAAAACCGGTGACCTACATAGGACAATAGGGTAATAAATCGCCTTGTTTTGACAAAAAAGGTTTTTGTTGTAGGTGAGACGGTGACTATTGATTCTCAATGTAAGTGCTCACATATTCCAAATACAATCAATTACTATTTTTTTGAAAATAGGAGATACATATGTTACTACTGAATATCCTACTTTGGTGTATTTAAATTTTCATTGCAGCATAGTTTATGAAACATTGTTGTTAGACGAGGAAGCTTGGTTATTTACGTAATATGATTTTAACCTGGCAAAACAATACCACATAGTGCAATTATAATAGAATGGTACTCACTGGTTATTACTTATTACACGGTTATCATAAAAACTCGACAAATCTGGTGACCGGATACAACTCTCCTCTTACCTTTTCTCTTATTCTAGAGATTCGTTCTGTAACTATCGTGTGTACCTACACTTTTAACAATTAGGTACAAATTGGTAATTTCTAGAAAGTAAGGCAGGTCAGAAGTATCTACCCAAAACCAGCTTGCTTAATGAACTTAACTTACATATCCATAAATCACGATGCAGTCATAGTTGGCGAGGTGATCACATAGCCGCTGCACCATCCGTACACTTAGGCAACAGTTTCCTCATATCTCTGATGATAGAAAGATAAAATAAATGACTAAACAATCAAAAACCTGACAAGTTTGATAGCAGGCGGTACCCATTAATTTTCTTTCGGTTTATGCTATCGTTTAGGGTACCGCCTGCTATCAAACTTATTTCGGTCGCTTCAGCAGCTGTCGGGTTTTTGATTTTTACTTCGGGCCACCAACCAGGTGGACACCGAAGTCTTAAAATCACGCAAAAAAAAATGAAAATCTTAAACCTACTTTTTATCACTTTTCTCGACGTTGCACATGATTCTAAGTCTAATTAAGCAAAAAAAAATTTTGTGTCGGTCTGTCTGTTGGTCTGGATGTCTGGATATCTGTTTACGCAATAACTCAAGAACCACTTATCCGATTTAAAAAATTCTTTCGCCAATCATCTTGTTTGGTTAATGGGAAGATCTGATTGGATTTTGGGGTTTGTACGTTCAAGGTTTCGGGTACCTACCATACAAATTGTCCCTAAAAAATATCTAAGTTTGGCCCGAAGTTTGACAATCACTGTGTGATTTCCACCCCACTAGTTTATTCATTTATTTTATTTATAATTTTTAGTTATGACAACCTATATATATTTGGTAATCTTCTTCTAGTTTCCTTCATTTTGATACCCTACTCGATAAGTTTGAGTGAAAATAGTTTTTTGACAAAATATATTTTAGAGCCGAAAATCTACCCTCTATGACACTCGGCCTTTCATATAAGACCTCGCCTCATTCATCGAAATCCTTCCAGCCATTAGGCCTATACAGGGGAACAAAGAAAACTACATAGGTACATACATACGCGCGTAACACATTACACTCGCTGGCGCAGTCGGGAAAAAATATTGCTTTTCATAAAAATGGAAAATCCATATTTACTCGGAAATAAATTTATTAAAAAAAGTAAACAATTTTTAATGGGTTTGCCAGTTGTTTTAGTTTATATTTTTAATGAAAAAGTGAAGTGGTTTCGTGCAGTTGCTATGTAAATAATCTTGAGATATACCTAGATACCAATTAATCTTATAAAACCAAAATAAACCCTGGACTCCAAAGTGCAAGCTTAGGATGCAACCGGGATCGGCGCCTGGATGATAATGATAACACTATGGATAAATGTAAGTACCTTTCTTTTTTCGTGCGGCCAGCGGGGGCGGTTATGTCGGGCTTGAACCGACTAAAACCGCACGCCGAATTTGGAACCCGCTGAGGTGACAGATATAGGTGAAACGGTAAGATGAATTCCGCAACCAGCAGAAACAAGAGATTCGAAACCATTTAGATTTTCACGCTATTATTTAAAACCTCTATAGAGGTTATTAATACATGAAATTTTAGCGTCAGTTAATGAAAATATTTAGAACTGTACAGTATCCGAACACAAACTGCTTTTATAGAGTGAAAATTAATGAATGAGCACACGGCTAATGGCAGATCCATTAGACATGTGCTAATGGTAGATAGTTGAACAAAACAGCTGTAGGCATATAGCTACAATTCATGCCCTCAGTGTGGTGGTGCACCTTAGATTTTAAGGGAATAAGTAGGTATCCCCTGATAAATAGAATTTAGAAATGCCGAGCTATTGCTTGTGTACTACAATGCTATAATGATGTTCACATATACAATTCATGAATTTCATCTTGTGCAGTAAATGAAAGAAACGCCCTGGCTTCGCTCGGATCAGAAGGAACGTTTTTGTTGATCACTGTTGTATGTTGCATAAATATTGAAATTTATTATGTACCCTCCTATTATGCGATACGATAACGTTTGCCCGACCTTCACGCTTCACACTAATCGCGATCCACGCAAACCATTGCATGTGCGTGCGCTTTCTGAGTTCTGACCTGTTATTTTTTATGTCAACGTTAACGACAGTCAAATATAACTTATTTTATAATTGTTGCACTGTAATATTATAAGTAGGAAGGTCGGTAAGTACAATTATTTAATTGGGATCATGGAACGTGAAAGTTTACGTTATTATTTCAATAGGAATTTCCGCACGAAAAAAAAAAAAAAAAGGTACCTACTTAAATACTGTTCTCGGATGGCTCTGAACAGAACGTATTAGGCGCTCGCGACAGGTTGGCGTGCAGTCCGTATTATTTATAGTCCTGAGGTCACTAAAACCCTAAAGCCCTTGCAGTTATGTAAAGACATAGCCTCTTCGGCAGTATCTTATCGGCTCGCCTTAGCAATCCTGAGGTTGAGTCCTTTGTAATTACAATAAACAAGCCAATATTAGGTAACAAATACATTGTTAGGAAAATATCCATTAGCAAATTTTAAAATTAGAAAAGGCCCAATAGCAGATTTTGTGGCCGTAGTGACTCTTAGCGAATTTTAATTGAGTATGGAATGGGACGCCTATTGGAGACAATAAATCACGCCACACACAGGACAGTAATATAATGCTGAATTCATGTTAGAACTCAACATGTAGGGCGGCCTTCATAAGTGTGGGAAGCGGACTAGATTTCTTCAATTAAAAAACTATAGAGGAATCGGCGTTTTACAATCTGGCAGACAGTGACTTGTCAACTTACTAGATGGGCACTCCATCAAGTAATTCCACAGAGGGCAACATCTAATCGAGCGAAGCACGCTTTTGCCATTAAGAATCTCATTTCAAACGGATACCTGAAGTAGGCTTCGCTGTTAAAATGCCCTTTAAATGACACTTTCGCCGCCGGCCATATAGTGGGATGCATCTATACAAATTGATAATATAATACAAATTGTGGCGGCAAAAGGTGCTGTAAAGGTAGCTGGCCGACGGCGACGGTATCCACAGAATCTATCTTGAAATAAATGAAATCAAAACATATGCTTGCTAAGCTTACCTACCCTAATTTTGTATGTATTGTATTTTGTAACTAATTGCACTTACCTAAAAATAATTTTGCTGACCATTTTGCACTAACTATATTGCTATGCTTACTGTTGTATAAGTAGTGCTCCATTTAACTTTGAGTAACGTTATGTGTTAAGGCCTCGATCAGATATGCAGAAGATAGGTAGGTAGGATGAATAAGTCGGACAAGAGACAAGTCGGTTAAGTACCTACCTAATACCTATTTAAACTTCAAGTGTTCATAGTCAGTAGCATTCAGGTTTCGAAATGAGCACATCATTTCAAAATAAATGGGTATCTGTGCTTACATTATTCCCAAGGCTATTTTATCATTTAACCCGATTTATTATTACATTTATTCATGGAGTAACCTACCTAACCTACTTTCCTATGATAATTAATAAACCCAAATTATAACAGTAGCTGGATACCCAAAAGTTAAACTGGTGGTAGGAGAGTACCTTTTTTTTTTTCGTGCGGAAATCCCTTCGGATTCCCCCCCGCCGGCCAGCGGGGTACCAAAAAATGTGATCCTTAGTAGGTTCATGGTTATGCAATTCTGATATACCTACTTACATTACAGATAATTTATCCAAACTGGGCCGGTCTAGTTCTTCAACTTTCTACAGAGGCACGTAGGTGGCGCCCGACTGTCGTCATTTAAAGACTTGTTCAACGACTGCAGTTTGATATAGTAGTCACGGTTGGCGTACTTTTACAGTCGTTTTCTCAGCGATAAACTCGAAGTTGATTTTTCTAAATAAAATAATTGTACTCAAGTTTAAACAAACTGGAGTTCATGATAGCTTATCTACCAAATAAAAAATCGCTTGCCTAGTAGATAAATTAGCTAAATTACCATAAATTTAATTTATCACGTGAAGAAAGGTTGGTACCTGATCTGGTGTAAACTGAAAAAAATATCATTAACCATAGCTTATGAGAACCCAGTTTAGATGAACGAATTTTCACTGGTGAGTGATGGGCATGTAGGGTAGGTAATTCTTTTCTCATGAATCTAAAATTCGCTTTCTATAGGAGTACTGACCTTAGCGATTGGCAAGGCGTTACTAACAATTTAAACAAACATGTCGAAACTGCCTCCGTTGCGCCATATGTGTGGGATGCGACGGCGCCGCTGCGCCGTTAGTTCTAACGTGGACTGCTTGAGGGTCCCATTCATTTCGCATTAAGCAATTTGGTAAACGCACCGCATTTTACGGTTCATTCATGTGGTTGTGCAACAATTATATATGGTTAAGCTAGTTTAAATAGGCACATGAATTTATAAATCTTCCAACAGATCTGCTAAGCAGGCTGTCATTGAAACAAGGAGGAAATTCAAATTCAATTATTTAATACGTAAGTATATGTTTAAGTGGGAACTAAGTAGGTAGAGGGGCATAAAAACGTATGTATGCAACACAGGAAATATATATTTAATATACTGAGAAACAAAATTTCTCTCTCCTCCTCCTCCTATGTCACCAATAGCATTTAACATAGTAATTAATATCTTAATTACCAAGTTAATACGTCACGAAAAGAAATGGGGTTATCGGTTTAAAGTAAATAACATATACTCAGAGTCCATCTTAGCTTTTGCTGACGATCTCGCAATACTGACGCGCAATCCAAAACAATGTCAGGAACTATTAAAGGAAGTCGATGAGTTCTGTTCGTGGACAAATGGACTGAGGACGAAGCCCAGTAAGTGTCACTGTCTATGTCTGGGTAGACGGGACACCAAATTTACCTCTTACGACCCGGGACTCTTCATTGGGGGTAAACCAGTTTCCATAGTCGCTGAATCGGTGCCATTTAAATTTCTTGGGAGAAAGATAGACTATAAAGGACGCACACCATCCTTAGATGAAGTTGTCGATACGTTTATAAATGACCTAAATAAGATAGATCAGATACCACTAAACAATATCAAAAAAGCTTGGATATATGACAACTACTTAACATCACGTCTGACTTGGCCTTTTCTGGTGTATGAATTCGGTAAAACCTTACTGGCGAAAATAGATGCAACTGTCATAAAATCGCTAAAATCGTGGCTTGGACTAGCGCACTCTGCTGATTCCTCTGCTCTATTTAGGGATCAAAATAATTTTGGGATGAAACTTAAGAAACCATCGGAGCTCTATAAACATCTTAGAGTTACCAAAGCCCACATCTTAGGAAAATCCCAAGATGTCACAATCAGGGCACTCCCGAAAGATAATAACGCGTCCGAGCTTGAATCTAGACTTCTATTCCATAAACGATTTATGATCAGTCAAACAGAGTGGGGTTGGGAGTACGAGAGCCAGAAAGGGACCAGGATATACTTAAGTCCTTTCTAAAACAAGACGAAAATGATAAATATCGAGTGCACGCGATGAATTTGGAAATCCAAAATGAATGGTTGACAATGGGAGAGTTCTGCATACCGATGGCCTTAAAGTGGCGCACCTTGATCTATGACTGGTCGCCGGCCCTGTTAAAATTTTATCTTAACGCCTTTCAGATGACCCTCCCAGACCAGAGTAATCTGGTAAGGTGGGGGAAGGCCACAGAAAAACAATGTTATACTTGTGGTGAGGCAATAGGGACGGCTAGACACATATTAGTAGGATGTAGGGTGCTTCTCGATAGAGGCCATTACTCACGCCGCCACGATAAGGTGCTTATCATCATACGTGAAGCAATGAGTCTGGCAGTAGCTAGAGCCCAAAAAGGATTGACTACTAACAGACGTCATATCAACTTTGTGTCTGAAGGTTCATCCATAACACCCAGGAACAAACCTTATTCAATCTTAGATACTGCCCCAGATTGGACTCTCCTAATCGACACGTATGAAAAGCACTACAAAATTCCGGAGGATGTTGGGGTTTCGTCATCTAGACCTGACATATTCCTATATTCTAAGAGATTAAAACATGTGGTTCTTGTGGAACTTACTGTACCGTGGGAAACAAACATACCGAAGGACCACACAATAAAGAAAAATAAATACTATGATCTCACAAACGAATTAATCAAAAACGGTTACGTGGTTAATTTGTATGCAGTGGAAGTGGGAGCGAGAGGTATACCAGCAAAATCTCTCTATAACCTACTTAAAGATCTAGGCCTATCGAGAGCTACAATAAGCTCATTACTAGGACGAATGTCTAAAGCGGCACTAGTAGGTTCGTATCAAATTTGGTTAGGCAGGGAGGGGAACTTGGGTAGTGAAGGTGAGTGTTGATGTACATCAACAAAAGGGGCCCCTTCTAAACCTACACTTGGGTCGCAAGTCCCAGGCACTGTCCCGAGTTCCCAACTCAGCAACGCGATGGACCCGGCACCCGCACGGAGAATCCATGGATTGCTAAGATTACGGTCTCCTGTTCTAAATCCTTTATACCTAAGTAAGTATGTACTTACAAATCGGTCGCTATACTATGAGTATGACTAAGTGGCGAGAAGTCGTCTGCCCGTGCCTTACTCTATACTTTCAGATACTGGTAGCATAATAATGGGCTCGCTCGTACTTGTCTAGCAAAGATATATCCGTCACTCTCTATCTCAACTAACACTTCACGTGTTTACTGGCTCGCCTACGCAACGTCATCTGTTAATTTAATTACACTGACTTTGCCATTTATATATGCTCCTGTTTTTTTAACGTTGCTACGAAATTGTCAAAATGTAAGACCCCCGCAGTGGTAAAATAAAACACTGTTCACCTACCTCCTATTTATAATGGTTACTATTACTTGACAAAATGTTATCTTAATTGAATAGCTCGAATAATAGTATGTTTATTGAATCGCTCTGATATATTTGCCTTTAGGAACCACTATACAAGTACCTTTTTTTTATGGTGTGAATTCCTTGAGCGACGTCCGACGCAGATAGGTAGGAATGATTGTAATAGCCCTTGTATAATTATAGAGGGTTAATGTTTATCTTGTTAATGAATGCGCGTAGATTGTGTTTGTGATAATAATCTAAGGTCAGTCGTTAGAATTAAAATATGTTTAATGTCAACTCAATATACGTCATTTACGTAATTCTGCACTAAAAATGATAATAGTCGTACTTATAACGTTGATCCAGGCTCAGCACAACAGGTTGGAGAACTACTTAACATCAATATACTTAAGTAGGTAAAATAATTGGTATGTGACTGTGACTCAGAGGTCTACAGAACAGAGAACCAGAAACATCTAACTAAGCTTGTAATTTAAATAGAGGAAACTGCATCCAGGTTTGTTATTTGGATGCTAGCCAACTTCATCTAATTGGGTCATTTATATATGCATTACAAAATTACTCAAATACATTCCTGAGATTCCAATATAAATCACGACACATTATCTAGGTTTGTCACTATAAAAAATGTTTACTTAATACTCTTAACACTAGCTTCTCGTAAATCTTCTTCTTCTTCTTCTTATATATAAAAATGAATTGCTGTTCGTTAGTCTCGCTAAAACTCGAGAACGGCTGGCCCGATTTGGCTAATTTTGGTCTTGAATTATTTGTGGAGGTCCAGAGAAGGTTTAAAAGGTTTGTCATCGATTGAGGCAGTACGAAGTCTGCCGGGTCAGCTAGTGTGAAATAAAAGTAACTACGTCGTTCCTTTTGGTGTCCGTGTCAGCTTACAAAAACGTTTATTTACTGCACTGAAATTACCTATCTACAAACGAGTGCAAAACTTGTCTAGAATACAATAATTAAAAAAAAAAAGTTTATGAATCTTCATAAATACTACAAATTTATTAATAGATAAATTTATGACTAGTAGTCATCAGTCAACATTGGTCGGCCCTGTTCCTAGTTCATCTGAGGTCACCGCATGTGTTATTCTCTTTCATTCATTACGGTCCAACGTAATCAAGCAATCCACTCCTGTTTTATTCATATATCATCTTTCACACAATTCATTCATTTTATCTACCTTCGTCCTCTTCCTTTCTATCCACAATCATACCCTCACTCTGTTAGACAGACTAGTAGTAGATTTATAGTATCAATGAAGTCTTATATTAATTGATTTATTTTTAAATTAATAAACCAAGCATTTAACCGTGTTAAATTCTTATCACTATCGTAATTATTCTGAAAAGTTTCCTCGTTGGATATTAAAATAGTTAAGTCCTTACGCTTTCAGACTAAAAGAATAACAAAACGCTATTATTTTTTGCTTTTGAACCCGCATGCGGGTGCGTCGATCTATCCTGCGTCAGTCCATTGCAATGAAAACAATATATTTTTACTAACTTTAATAATTCCCCCTGAATATTTAACAGTTTATTGACATTACGTTTTGTGCATTTGTGTTTGATGTTTTACTTAAATGAAATGGATAGTTTCATATTTTATAAGACAGTTATTATAATTCTACTACTTAGCTTCAACAGCTTCAGATGGTGTACAATATAATAACATTCTATAATAAACTACATAGCTTCATGATCCATATAAAAATATTCATAGAGCAAAAATATCAAACGCTAGCTGGAACCATATAACGACTTACACAGCCGTCTTCTTGATATCTCTGGAAGATACATTAACAAATATCAGGCTTCTGAACCTTAGCGTCAGACAAATAAGACTGATATTGGTTGGTAAATGTTCATCAAATAGGACTTAATACGACTTAATTGGATATTTTTATGTCGTGGCGTTGTGTATTTATAAACCATCTGGAGGCGGTTTGGATCGTGGATATTTGGAAAAAATTACTGAATCCTGTATAATTTATAGGTATATTTTGTTGCAGGTACGTTGGCGTATTTTAAAAATGAGGTTATCATCAAACACCGCTACGTGTGTCTTTATTAAGAGGGTATATCAAAATATGAAAACAAATTTTGACCAAATATTTATTCGAGATTTAATGTCTTATACAAACTTATATTCTAATATCAGCACGTGTTGATCTTCAGAGAAACATAATTATAAACTTTCCAAAATGTAGATTATTTTATTTTCATTAGCATTTCGAGCTTATAAGAGTTGGAATATCTTTAATGTCCAGATGATAATCTTGTCTATCGAAATACTGTTTGCCATATCCAATATATTTTTATTCTTGGATATACGCAATACAAACTCGGGCGGCACGAGCGTACACTCATTAAACCCCATAACAATGAAGGGCGGGGTTGCCTGCGTAATAAAAATTACAAGACGTCCAGGATGGGAGTGCCTAAATGGTTCTTTACTTGTCTCCAGTCACGATAAATCTAGCTGACTCATTAAATTTAAAGTACATAACAAAGGAATGTTAATCGCTTCAATCTTATTCTCTACTCTATTGAGTGTGTCACAAATATTTGGAAAATTATAAAATTACGTCGCATCCACTGGAATATATGTTAGCCGGATGGTGTTTATATTGATATGTATATTATGATTGTTATCTTGGAAGTGACGTACGAGTAGCGGATCATGTGTGACATGAATGAAGTATGGTGAAGGTGACCAATTTTTGGTCCGACCGACGCGAACCAATGATGCGAGGTTCCGCCAAGCTTCCGCTGCGCCACACCTGTACCGTCGCATTCGCGCGTAAACAATCGTCAGATTTATTTTACATACATCGTCCCCTCTTATTTCAATTGGTTTACATCATTGATGTCTATATTACTAAAGGTTTCAAAATACATATCATCATTATTATTACCCTCATGAATAGTGATGTAACTGTTTAATGAGGAAAAAATTTAGTATTTTATTAATTTAGTTGTGTTTAACTCCTGTAATTAACAGCTAAAGGTTTAGGAAAACGAATTTTAGGTTCTATTATCGCGATTCTGATGCATTCTGCGTATGAAATGTAATTAATTTGACCTTAAAGTTTACCCCTGCACAGATCGCATTTCAAGTTACGCAACGAGAATGCGTCGGCGCAGATTTCGTCACCGCGGAAAACGCGCTGGCCCATTAAATTGTTTTATTATGAAGTCGACGCCATCTTGTGTATTTTTGGCTGAGGTTTAGGTGTTTATCTGGTTGGGATTCTCGCCAAGTAGTAATTAGTCAGTGTGACTTTATTTTTACTGTCGTCTGAAGTTTTTCTTCGAGAAAAGCGTTAGTAAAAACCGTCATGAAATACAGATGTCATTGCAGTTTGACTTGAAACATCATCAATCTGACTTGATACATATGATGGTAACAATTTACTTACTTGGTTCATCCAATTTTTATTCCAATCCAACCTTAAATATTCGAGAATTTCAACGACGATGTAAATATTTATTTTTTAATTCCAGCCGCCAGAAAATATTCTTCTTGTTGAGTTGAATGACCGAAGTTTATTTGTCATACCACATCCTAACTCTTTACTCCTCGCATCACCTGTTTCATTTTTCACTATCGTCGTAGACGTAGCCATCTCTATTCTAGAATTATGAATGAAAAGCAATACATATGATACAGGATCAGCGTTCGTCGCTTCAAATATTTGAAATAAATGGTTCGAGCACTGGCATGGCTTGATACTTTTTTCAAATTAAATTCAGTGGAAGATTTTACAGGCGTGAGTAATTAGAACGCACAGTTATATTTAATAATCGGATATTAAAACTCGTCGACCATCTGTCCTTGCCATATTATAATTTAATTATGTACTTGCTTTAGAGTCGTCGTTATTCATAGATTTCAATACATTGTAATTTCCACATTCATTTTTTGTCACATGACTCACACTGATTTCAGATGTCCACGTCGTATACAAATGATGTAATCTACATTTTGGAGTATTATACATGGTGGGTCATAAAGTGCGCCTTGAAGTATCGAATGCCGTAATAAGCGAAGCACGATTTTTCGTAGCAATAATAAGTTTGTCTGTTTATGAATATCCAGCTTTGCACTACCAATAGTTTGTTATTATGGCATATATTTTTTATTAATCCTATTATAAATCTATAGTATCAAAACCTGAAAGCTCTTACTTCATGTTCAAAACCTTAAAACTTTTGAACTGTAAATTTAACTAACTTAAGTTTCTATTTTCAAACAATAATAGTTTCACCAAGCGTTTAAATGGTATCTTAAACCTCTCCGTTGAAATAGTTTCAACAAAGTGGTCTATTATGGTACCTACATCATTGTGAACCGCTACACCAAATAAATATTTATATACCAAATTGACCTGTTTTGTTAGATAGCTGTTTTTTACTACTCTTGAATTTGTTTGCACAATTTTTAAGCTACCTATATTGATATTCCAAATGGAAGTTCATCGTCAATTAAGTGCGCCTACTCAAGGCTTATTACGTAGGGTAGGGAGGGACATGTGCGGTTTTAGTCGAGACACGACATAACCACCCCCGCTGGTCGGCGAGGGGGAATCCGTAGGGATTTCCGCACGTTAAAAAAAAAGGGAGGGACATGTTAGCAAACGGGGTAGCGCAATCTAAATATGTATCTCCAAAACTAAACATATGACACAGGAACTCAGTATGGTGGAAAGTGAGATCTGCGGGAGTGGAACATAATCCGCCATCACCAGTTGCCATGCAGCACAGGACTTAGTAGCACTTAGTAGTTTTCGTGCGTTAAAATACCTGATAGCTGGAAGGCTAAAAAGTTAGCAGGGAAAGAATGCCTCACACTTTTTTTGAAAAAAACCCTGATTGTTTATCAGAAAGTTTGGACTAACGAACATAGGCAAAGCAACATCATTTAACACAGTAAAAAACAGACACCGACTAATAAAACGCGTATAACACTGAGTGTTGTTTCTTGGTAATATAATCAATAAATATAATGATTTAATTTTTATTTATGTAATCGTTACCTTGCTCAACTTACCCCACTATCGAGGCACGTCTGACTGTGGTCTCTTCTTGAGCAATTTTCTGCTAAACTATACAGATACACAAAAACAGTCAGGCGTCATTTTTTCCCAGATAAATTTCCTAAAAATCAAAGCAGGTATCATATTTCTAATACAAACTATCATGGAATAAGGTGATAAAGATAAAATTGCTTATATGCCCCTCCCTACCCTACCTACCTATTTTGCTTATCTTAAACGCTACCATCCACCGGATACCATCTACAAATTTCGTTAATTCCTTAAAGATTTTCACGATGCCTAATGAAGGAGAATACTGAATGTAGGTACGAATATCTACTCCCATTGGTGTCATATAAAGCAACCAAGAAAACGGTTGTTCCCCATCCGGCAGTAAACTTAGCCTAAAAGTGCCTTGTTAATGGCAAAACGCTCACTCCGTATTCGTATCCGTATCGTATGTGAGCCCAAAAATCATAGTCGGCAAAATTTAAGTGTGCACACACCTCTGTCTATGTCTATGATATAAAAGCGCAAGTATAATTATGTATGATGTAAAAGTAACGTTATCATAACAATTATCTCCTAATGTATCAACTTTAATAAACACTTGGGTACTTGTGTCATTTTCATTTACCATGCGAATATTGTTCCATCGTATATCTGATTAGTAGATTCCATCGTACCGGGGCGGCGCTGTAAGCGCGGCGTGGGAGATGTGAGGAACGTCGACCCCGCGTGCAACTATAAATATACAACACACTCCTTATTCATGCATCTAAACATCCTTGATACAGCTCTTTGAAAAACAGTGATATGAAAGCGTATCTACTAGTCCATTTTTATACTAAAACTCTCCATTTCTTCACTTACGTGACAATTTAGACTAAGGTGTAATATTTCTTTAAGAGTCCGGTGGCATGTGGTTTAAGAAAAATATTCTTCGATAAATCTGTTGTGTACTTTCTGAACTCACAGTCCGTACATCTATACTACCTATTATAAAAATGTAAATTAGTTGTGTCTGTACATTGGAGATATTTAAAAAAATACTTGGGTTATGTTAAACGAACGATTCTGATCTTTTTTTTGTGGAAATCTTGTCTATTTGTCTGTTTGTTCGCGATGGACGCAAAAACTACTAAACGGATTTTAATACGGTTTTGCTATAAGAAAAGTCTTGGACAGACTTGAAATCTGCCGTATGTTTAATTGTAATTGGTTACGTAGAACGGGACATTTTTCCAAAAACAATTACAGACCTCCGCGCGAGCACCACCGCGGGTGTCAGCCAGTGCCATGTAAGTGGGCTGCTCAAAATTGTTTCAACAAAGTTCAATGCCGCCTCTAGATGGGTGATAGCAATTGAATCAGTTCCACTTGCAGCAAATTAATGTTCATTAACAGGGAATGGTATGACACGGTTGGCCGTTTTATCACCAATAATGATAAATGAAACTAACATCGTTGGAATCGCCTACTTTAATTGTCATTAGGGCCTAGTAGTGGGCATAGTGTATGACATAAGCTATTTGATTTCTGAAGATGTTAAAGCCAACCGATAGCCAAAATTATTTTCTGGGAATTCACTAAAACTGTTAAGGTAAAACTTCATGTTTTGATCTTGATGTTGGACTCGACTTGGGTCGTGAAACGGAACACGCTCGTCCCTGATAACTTTCCCGGCACTAGGTCAGTTTTGCGCAGTTCGCTTAACGGTACAATCAGGTTGTTGCCGTCCGTCGACACTTAACAATGTGATTGCAATTTTTGTAACGCTCTTCGTAAACTGTTCAGAACAATTTGAGACTTGATGTAAGCCCTAACGGACAGCAATAACCAGGGTTCTTGTATGATACAAGTAACCTGATTATTGTTGTCCGTATACAAAAGTCTTGAACTTAGCGATTGCATGGAGTTCTTTTATATATGTATATTGCGAAAAGTACAGTGTTAAATTAATTAAGACTGGCTAATTGTAAGGTATGACGTAATCTTATCTACGTACCTATTTGACTTTTCGAATAACATTTCTACGTTTATCTGTATTATGAGTACATCCGCAAGTACTTCTTATTATCTTAATTTAATTTCCTCCAGACGTTTCTGAGATCATTATATTTCATTAAATTCAAAATAATATGTCATTATTTCACTTGGTCTTGTGGACCACCAACCTAGTGTATTGTGTCTATCTTACGCCTGGTGTTCCAACTCGACAGTTATTTTTTGGGCGTTGCATATAGGTACTGTGCATTTAAGTGCTAACTAGCATAATATATGTTATTCACGATTAGTCGTTGCGGAGTGATTTGATTTGTTTAACATCGATGACTTCCTGTATATGGTGTTGCCGCAGCCTCAACAGCACAACAGACTGTCTTCACAATCTCGCATATACCTAAACCTGTTAACCTGATGCCTGTTATATCTTTAACATACTACAACATAATATATCAAAAATAAGAAAACTTGCTTGCGATATAACCGTAAACTTTTGTATAAAAAACCGCTAGCGGCCATATTTTAGTAGGTTCTTTTAATGATAACTTTCTACAAAAATCGCTTTTTAATCAACATAAAGATTTTAAGTATCATGTCGCCGGACTATTATCAAAAATGGAATATATTTCTAATAAATGAATATAAATTGGAAGCATTCATTTAAGCATCGTGCTAACTCGAAAAGCATGGATAATTGTCACTTTTTATTACTACCTACATTTTCTATACGTGACGAACGCATTGAGTTGTTCTGCGTTATGTTAATACGGCGACCTTTTCAGACGGCTATTGGCTTTCTATATAGCTACTATTATTTGCATAATATATTGTAAGATTTGTCTGGCTTGCTTATTGTAGTATATTATATGTTGGTATGTTTGGGACGAAGTACACTGTACTACAATAAAGCTATTGATAAGCCAATATGAAATTTATATTTACTTTACATGTGTGCGCAATTGCAGCGATTCTGCTGCAGAAGCCTTTCAGTAATAATAAAGAGGATCATCTATCCATGTTCATAAAGATCGGTGGCTCCTTTAAGGTCTCCGGCAAAATATATGGCAACGACTGCAACCTCTTCAACAGCCACCGCCACGCGTTCCTGTCCCCTTGTATAAACGGCTAAGAGTTGGCTGCAGTGCCATGGTACCTGAAAAGGATACTCCAAGTAAATTATTTTGAAGTGTGTTGAATACTCAATGGTTCATTACTTTTTTCGTATTCCTGCGTCATGATCTCTGAATAGGAGCTTATGTGATTCAAACCATGACATCACTTTTCGGGCGCTAAAAAGATTAGCAGCAATGTAAACAAACAATTCGCCTGACATTTTTATAATCACCATCAGAACCTGTTTGTTTTACTCAAACGGAAGGGGCTTCTTAAGATATCTTATGGACAATAAATTCGAAATAATCAATTGCCGGAAACCAATGCGCAAATCGTATGAATAAACAGCATTGCAGAGAAAACGCAGATATTAATACTTCAAGCAGTGTTTTATAGTTCTAATAACTTTGAATATTGAAAATACTATTGAATTGTATAAACGAACGAGAAGGACACGTGCGAAGCTTCACACTTTGTACAAATAAAATAAATAAATTATACAGTTCTCTAATAATATACAATAACAAGTAGCACCTGTTCGCATAAAACTGAATCTGCTTACAGGTTACCTTTTGTATTTTTTTTTAAGGGTCCCCTACTTTTCGATCACTGTTTCTTTGTTGATGACGTCATCGCATACGAGGAGCTTAGCGTATATGAGGTAATCTCGGGACGACCTTACAAAAAGTGTTAGTTCTGTTTCGTATTTCTTTTTCTTGTTAGATGTAAGATTATGGAATCTCATTACTCATCGGACGTCAAGTTGTCGTTTAACGTTTATTTTATGGTATAGTACTGATGTCACGGTTGTTTTACGATTGTCTGAATCCGGGCTATAATTTGATTAATTGAAATTCTGGTTAACGGTGACGCTGACCGTCATTATTAAGGTGTACACAGAATAATCAAACTATGTGCCAACATCGATAACTCTTGTACCCACATCAATACAGCAACTACTCATGTCATCCCGACTATTGGTATATTATGTGTGTTTTATGGTACCGTGCCACCTTTGCCAAACGTCATTTCGTTTCCTTATTCTTTTTTAGCTTCCAATCTGCCGATAACAATACGTGGGTGAGATCCTTGGGTACAACAAGTGTTCATAGACCACGGTAACCGCTTACCATTAGGTGGACTGTGTGCTTGTTTGCTACGTTATTAAAACTACATATACCTCACGATCGAAATAATACAAACAGGTGCTACCTTGATGCCATGGCAGGTCAAACATGTCAAAAAAAAGTAGGTAATTTATAAATCTAAACTATGTAATGCTTTATAAAAAAGACAATAAAGTTACCAACAGCATATACTTAATCATCATCACCGCCAACATACGCCTCTCGCAGAAATCCACAATGATTGATTTTGAGACGCACTCGGCAACCTCTAATAGGTAAATACCTACTACAGCATTCTATGTGGGCATTAGTTAGATAATATATGCAATAATTGAATTAAATCATGAAACTTTGTAAACAAAATAGTATACATGTAAACAATACCACACAATGGCGTAAAATTTGTAGCTGTTATTATACCTAGTAGGATCTTATATATTACTAGTTGACAACCGCGATTCCGCCCGCGCGGAGGTCGGTTATCATTTTTGATCATATCTCCGGTTCTACGGACCTTTCTAATAGAAAAAACCGCATGTAAATCTGTTCAGCAATTGTTGCGTCCATCGCGAACAAACAGACAAGAACTCCAAAAAATATATTTATGTGTTCAGAATCGATCATTTAACATACCTAACCAAAGAGATTTTTTTTTAAATATCTCCAATGTACAGACACGATTACATTACAATTTTATAATAGTATAGATAGATAGATTGTTTTCTGTTGCTCAATAATATACTCAGGTACTTTGGTCGCGAACATGTGTATTGTAATGTAACCAAAACTTTACGAGGCTTCTGTAAATTTACTATAAAGGGGCTATATAGTATTGTGATTTGGTCGCAAGTGGCTACATTTCATTAAATTGTTTAAGATTTCATGTTATTCGAGGTAGGTACATACAGCTTCGTCAGTGCTGTATATTCTGTGACACAGCGCAAGTGCAGTTCTGCCAAATGACACTAAATATTCTTGCGTTATTATCTAAAACAGTGAATCGATTTATTAATTCTGTTTTACTGAAACCAGTAATTAAAGTTTTATCCTTGGCATTATGAGTAATTCCATGACGAGCATGTTGTTCAGTATTGACTAATAAATTCTGCAAATCGATAGTATGTCACAGTTCAAAATGATGATTAGTTTGTAAACGTTTTAAGAAACGGTCGGTACTATACGTAAATTGTGAATAAAAACAATTACTCTACAATTGTAAATCCAGGAAAATATTTAACGGTACGTACCTAACCTACAAACAGCTGATCGCAAGAACTCGTCTTAAATAGGTTAACGTTGACCAGTTACCGTAAAACGAGAAACAACAATGTCTGTTTTTACTCTTTTATTTCCATTTTTATTATGATATCCACGTTCGCGTGTTATTTTGTGCTGACTATATGAAACTGTAAGAGTATTTTCATGTTAATTCTGATACAGGAAGGTGACGATATCACTGTTTTTGGCCTCATCAATTATTATATTATTTTTACTTGGCTATGATTTGTTTATTTTTTTTTATTATTATATATATATATATATATATATATATATATATATATATATATATATATATATATAATATATTTTAAATTTTACTTTAGTTTCCAAGTATATAGGTAGATATGCAACTGCAACAGAATTAGTCGGTTCAAGCCCGACATGTAAGTTTTTTTTTATTGTTAACTAGCTGATGCTCGCGGCTTCATCCGCGCGGAGGTCGTTTTTTGGTCATATCTCCGGTTCTACTTTTTTATATATAAAGTCCAAAAAGTAGTGGCCACCATTTCCAGAGATTGTCCCTACTTAACCACTTGCAATAAATACGACAGATTTTAAGTCTAACCAAAACTTTTCTAATAGAATAAACCGTATCAAAATCCGTTCAGTAGTTTTTGCATCCATCGCGTAAATACAGATAAACAGATGAACAGGCAAACAGACAAGAATTCAAAAGATTTTTTTTTGTGTTCAGAATCGTACATTTAACATTTCCCAAATATATTTTTTTAGATATCTGTAAGGTACAGACACCACTAATTTATAATTTTAAAATGGTTTAGTTTAGATTATAGATATAGTGTTTTTTTTTGTAATAATAAATCAACCAGTAATGTAATTTCCTGACGCAACATAATTAATGCAGATTGCGTTACGACAGTCATCAAAGCGTCACGGTTGACCACATTATGGAACTCATGCTTTATAATTCCTATTCTTCCATACATTATTTTGTGCTTGATAATGTTCCACGTAGTGTATGTGTTTCTATGTTACTTTCAAAGAGGTGTAGAATTTTTATTGTTTTACGTACACGTCTAGCAATAATTGTTACGGTGCATGTCAACTTCTACCCGAGACAAAGGGAAGACAGTTACTTTTTTCCCCTCTTGTCTGTCCCATGCGATGTAGTAGATGTGTCGTCTTAATAAACGTTTCTCTTGTTTCCTGTCGTTGTTTTAATTTGCTAGGTAGCTAACGGAAGCCTATTGTTTAATACAAAAGAATTTTAACCATATTAACAAACTTCAATTTATTTGTAAACTGACCAAATGAAGGTTCTACGATATTCAATATCCTTGAACACATACACCTTGGAGACAGTTGACGTTCATCAGAAGTTATTTTACGCCATTTCAATTCTGACTTGTTTCACATTTATCAGTTTATGCTTAGTAAAGAAAATATACGATATATGGAATACGTAACCAAAAATAACAAAATCAGTAACAATAAAATAACTGTAGGTATTCCGGAGACTTAGGTATCTAACCGCAAGTCTTGTGTAGAATACAAACCCTTCATTTTCATAACGCTCTCAATCAGCAATAAGACCAGGCGTACTGTATTTAGAAACTTGAATGAAGTAAAGCAGCCACAATGAACAGTGTGATATCACTTGAACCCACAATGAACCCAATTGCTTTGGCAATAAAACTTATTTTTGGTATTCGATTGTTTATGACTATGCCAAGTGTGCCGGCAGCTCAGAATGGTTGCAGACATATCGTATTTCAGAAGCATGGTTGGTATTAACGTCAATGATCCATCTCTTTGTGCTTAACAGCTGTAATTCGCCAGCAACATCAAGTATTGTAAATGCATCATTGTTATTCTGATTATAAAACTTTTCAGTGTTGCATAATTACTAACCTTATTAAAATTCATATTTGTGAAAAATGCTTTATAATTATGTAAATCAATTAAATTAAATTAAATTTATCGTTATCTTATAATTTGTTGCCGAGAAGTACTTATCGTCTACGTCGAATATATAAATAATTTGTTATGTATGTTGTGTGTACTATGCATGCTGGTAATATATACTTAAATCATTTTTAAATGCCAATAAACTACATTACGAACCAAAGGATTACATTAGATACATAGGCACTTATATAAATATTTAACTATTAGAATTGAATCAGCATATCTTATTGTAACACGTTCTGGACGAGGTAAGGTTGTAATTTACTTTCAAAACTGCCCTTGTGTAGGTTTAAACACAAGTGCTTACAAGAAAAGGTAAATATTTATAGGTACAATTGAAAACCCGCCATGCGCCATATCGTGTCGTGGCTAACGCTGTGCGTAAAGTTGAACGTTGACAATATGCGACCTTGTATCGCAGCTACTGATCCTTTTATCTTCATTATAATACTCAGTTGTGACGCCATTCATGAAATATTTCATTTAATAACATAAAGCTTATTTTAAAGGTGGGTCTTAAGGTAAACGGGACTGCTAAGACAAACATCAAGCAATGCCTGTAATTATTAATAACTAAAGTAGAATAATATAATTTGAATGACATTGATACTTTTATTAACACGATCTCTGGAGAACTATGAAATTGAAAATGGTAAATTAATTATTCATGGATCGCCTGAGCTATTCCTTCTGACAGATTTATTATAGCAGCATTAAAATGCTTGTGTTTTTAAATTGGTCGAATTTTGATATTAAACAATGAAATATTTGTGCACATATTCTTAAGCTTTCCTGTCATCGTGGTCGAATATATAAATAAATATAGACTTCTGCTCCAAATAGTTCTTAATAATCAAAAAATCTAGTCATTACCCACGCTATCTGCTATAATGTATTGATGAATATTCCGTTGTTTTCTGTAACCTCAATAATGTAAAATATAGTATGCATACATATAAATTCTGGTTTGATTGCGAACTACAATATTGTCATTGAAGCTTGTATGCCTAGCCGTTGTAATTTGTCACAGGGATAGATACAATAGGCCATACATTGCATGAAATATGGACTTGTGGCAGCATCTATCAGCTCTGTTAGTTAGCTATTGATATTTCATGTAATCCAATCTAATATTTCAACGTCCATAATCGTGCTGGATTAGCAATGGTAATGGAATGTCAGACAAGAAATCCTAGGTCTACTTTGGTATTAGTATACAGTTTTTGATATTAGAAACCCACTGCCCTATTCCCAGAGGCTTTACATCCAAATAGTTATTTTTTTCAAACAAATTTATTATTCTCTTTTACTTTGTTGTGTCTACCACACATTGCAATATATAATTAGGTACTTCTTCTGTTGGGGTGTGTGTTGGGTAACCTCCTCGCTTGTCGCTCCGATTCCGATCCCGCTGCAGTCCGGGGGGAACGGAATCGGAGCGGCCGGTACACCCTGGGCGGCGGTCAATGGCTTCCCCTTCACCCCTTCATAGGGTTGGCATTGATCGTCGGCCAATACCCAACGTGGCGGGAACACATCGCTCTCCGTACTCCTCTGTTTTCAGAGGAGACAGGATGAGCGATGCTGTTAGTGGTGAGATGGCCCAGGGTCAGCCGGGGTGCGAGGGATATGCTCTATGGGTAACCTTACACCCCGGCGTCTGAAGACCCGAGACGGCGTGCGGTTTTAGTCGGTGCAAGCCCGACATAACCACCCCCGCTGGCCGGCGGGGGGGTATCCGAAGGGATTTCCGCACGATAAAATAAAAAAAAAAAAGGTACTTCTTCTGTTAAATTAATTATATTCTACAAACGCAAAATAATAACCATGCTTATCAGAATCTTCATGACTTTGAAACATTTGGAAATCGGCTCTGTTTGGTTACCCAATTACGCTAATTTAAACGCACTGTGACTTCTATAGAGTTACACTGCATCAATGTATTTAAACTATTTACTTATACTGTAAACATTTTCTACGGCAATACCCTAACAAACTATTTGAGTTCCTCAAACATCGGACGTACCAAACACATCCCGATTGCTTCATACTTCTTGACCTGCTGTTACCTATTAAATTATTAATTCTCAGAGTCTACCAATGCATTCAATGCAATAAAGGTGTGTGGAAAATTATACAATGCAATTATTATGAGACAATTCATTGAAAAAATTATATTTTCTCATGAAGTTTCTTTGTTATTTTTTTTTATTCATCGAGTTTTCTTACTCAAAGAAAATTGTAAATAATAATCGTGAATCCATTACGCAAACCATTGGCTATGTATTAATCAAAGGTATTTCTTTGCTTTTATATTATACTAGCTGTCTCCCGCGGCTTCGCCCGTGACTACTTCGATCGCCCGTGGCACCTATTTAACCCATACATGCATTCGTTTTACAATAATGAATGGAAATTTGCCCGATTTGTTGACATATATGATTATTGCTCCGCTCCCCTGGGCAGTAGCATGATAATATATTAACTATAACCTTCCTCGATAAATAGGCTATCAAACACAAAAATATTTTTTCAATTCGAACCAGTAGTTCCTGAGATAAGCGCGTTTAACCAAACAAACAAACTCTTTAGCGTTATAATATTTATATATATTATAATATAGATTTATTTACATGTAGCAATAAATGCGATATAAGGAATATGTATAGAAGACCTATACTACTATTATAAAATTTTAAGTTAGTTGTGTCTGTATTTTGGAGATATTTAAGAAAACTTGGGTTATGTTAAATGAACGATTCTATATACATTTTTTTTTAAATTTATGTCCGTTTATTCGCGATGGAAGGGGAAAGGTCTTGGTCAGACTTAAAATCTGCCGTAGATTTGATTGCAATTGGTTCAGAAGAACCGGAGATATTACCAAAAAACGATAACCGACCTCCGGACGGGCGGAGCCGCGGACATCAGCTAGTATTAAATAAACTGATCATATTCAAAAATATGGTTTAACATAATTACTTAGTTTTGAATAATAATTTTGCAATAACACGCAGAGCCAAATTAATTGCCTATACAGTCACTTTTAGATACATCGATAGAACTTTTCATAGAACCTTATAAGGGCAGAGGCCATGCTCTGCGAGCCACCTACACTGCGCTGTTCAAATGTCCATATTCGTTATTATGGGCGTTCTGACTAAGACGGGCAGCGAATCGGTTACCTTTGTTAGATGTAAGCTGATGACTGTAGTTTTTGTCCCTGACGTAGGCGGTCGATATAAAGATTATCTTATTCCATGTAGGTGGCGAGTACCCACGATATATTCTTATGCGTACTTAGGAAGTATTCGTTTTGTAATAATAGCTCGAATATAGTGTGGGCATCAGCTAATGACGTCGCGTAGCCTAATATTTAAATTACATATTTATTTAACCTTATTGGATAACTTACACAAAACACTTGCGACATTTAGGTGACCTTCTATTTCACGGTAAACGAAAACTTTCATTTAATTAGACAAACTCTGGGAAAAAAATAGCTGGTGTCATAATTTCTGTCTGAAATTCCGTAATAAAATGATCAAACGGTAGCTTTTCTACTTTTTATGCGCAATGTAAATAACTTCTATAAAAATATTTATTTATTTAATGGTTAAGTTAGTTCCGAAGGCTTATGTGTATCTACGAAACTAACATTGCTATTAATTTACATAAAAACACGTCTCGTGACCTAATAGCAGAAGTCTTGCGAAAGTGAGTATTGCTACTCGTACCTACTAATAATAAGTACATACTGAACAAAAAGATACAACTAGTAACTTGAAAAAAAAGGCAATTTGCAATTTGTTTATTAGCCCCCACCAGGTGGCGGGAAGGGGAGGGGGAGGATTCGAGGGATTTCCGCACGAAAAAAAAAGCCTTCGAATCTCAAATTACGAAAAGGCATGTAACCCCACAGGTGTGCCAAATATAACCTGGTTGAGCATGTGCGAGATTGGTGCCCAGCAATGGTCTTTAACCATGCGCTTCGTAACCCACACAACGTGACCAATCAGCATGTCATACAAATTTAAAAAATACTATAGAATACTATGTCGTGCACTACATCCAATATATGATGAAACCTAAGGAAATTTGAAATCAAATTCAATTAAATGTAATCGGTGCACAGTTATAAATATTTCACTAACGGTTTTGAATTACGTAAATTCGTGATTGGTATCCTGGATCAAAACAACTATTTTTACCCAAAAAAAATCAAATTTGAACTATATTCACACATAGTGTCACGTCTTGATACTGCATGATATTAAAGTTTTTGGTAATTCGGGGAGCCCCTTATTTCGCAGAAAGAAATTTCATAGAATTTCGTTTCACAGAAAATGTTTCATATAATATTTGGTCCTTATATTTTTATTTCGAATATTATTGTTTCAAAAACCATTTACTACAATGAAACATATTTCACAGAAACACAATTGAATGAATTTTTAATCACATTTTTTTGTTTAACAAACTTTTCAAACTGTAGAATTATTTTTAAAAGAATATTAAACCACCTTTATAATTTTCCAAATCACATTTATTTTTAACTGTAACTTTTACAATTTTAATTTTTTTCCGATTGCTTGTAGTAATTTAATTTCTGAATAATTTCATATCAATATACAATTTTTTATCTTTCGCATATTTTGTTGCAAATTTGTTTGCTTGAATTCTTCTGTAAAATAAAATAAAATCAATTTGTTATTAAATTGTTAATAAAACGTCATTATAGAACACCCCGACTCAGATTACCCCGACTCGGATAGGATAGGTTAGTGGTTATTTTTTTTAATCACCCAGAAATATTACCACCCAGAATCGTTTATTGTATTAACTTATCGTTATATTTAAAAAAAGTGTAGCTTCACCTGTAAATTATTTGACTGAAATGAACGGTATGAATTGAAACGTTTAGAAACTCTCACTTTGATAATATGTTATTCTTGGTAATAAGTTTTATATTAAATAAACAATATAATGATAAAGAATATTTCATTTGTTATTCTAGGATATGATTATTCTAATGTTAAACTTTATGTGAAACAAAAATCAATGATTTAAAAATCTTTAAAGTAAGTATTCTGTATATTGATTATTCTATGAAACGAAATTATGCGAAACATTTTCTGTAAAACGAAATTATTTAAAACAATTGTCTATAAAACAACGCACACCCGGTAATTCGTCATATAAAAACTATCACCATAAACGTAATTGCTAGATAGCACTAATAGGAGTTATTTAATGTCCAGAACGAAATTCTCTTATAGCCCATCATTTTGTTCGACGTCGGCTAGAGATAAGAACTTATGATTGTTTCGTCTCAGCAGCCGAGGTAAGATAAGCTTCGGTAGATGATGGTTCAAATATCTAGGGCTACCAAACAATGGTCTTGTGTGCTAGTGATAACAATTTTTTCAAATGGTTTCATAACTGTTCATAATGTTCTGTTATCTTATCGCATGCGCATGTTTTGTTTCATTATACTTAATCAAAAACTTCAAAACCAAAAAAAAAAACACTTAAAACAGGCACTGAATAAAGAAAGATGCCGATGATATTGAATTTTTACGTTGTGTTTCGGGGGTGGCACCGACTTCAACAGAAAAGTGTATCGTATTATCGTCTTTTGAATTAAATATGTAATTCAATTATTTTTCTTTTTTCGGTGCCTGTTTTGGTGGTTTTTTAAAATCGGTTATATTTTATTAGTAAAAGTTTACTTATTTCTCACTTTTTAGTTAACGTAACGTAATCCATATGGTACCACCGTCACCCAGGAGCTAAACCAAACCCGATTTTAAAATAATTTTTGTAAGGTAGCTACTGTAAAACGTTGAGGAGTTCCTTGACTGTCCTACGTCTTCATCATCAGACCTCTAATGAAAGGCACAACCCATCTGGATCATTAACTCATCAATACAATACAAATTGCTGCAAATCTTTGAGGAGTTCCATCGACTGTCTTTCGGCTCCATCATCAGATCGACTCCAGACCTTCATTAAATAGTAGTGCTTTAAAAATATTTAATGAAAAAATTACTAAACGCACTAGTGGCGACTACAATTTTTGAAGGTTCCAATTTCTCTGGGATGCCATCATCAGATTCTAATTTCCAACAGCCCTTGAATACATCCTTTTCAATAAACAAAGAATCATCGAAATCGGTTGGCGTCATATTGAGTTATTCGTCCATTTGTTGGGCACATACGTACTGCAACTTTTAAGATTTATATGGTTTTCTCATGGATGCTATTATCAGAACTGAGCTAAATTGAAAAGGAACCACACGGGAAGCACCAGCTTTAAAAAAGGATCATCAAAATCGGTTCACCTAGTCCAAAGGTCTGAAGTAAGAAACAAAAAAAGGATACAGTCGAATTTAGAACCTCCTACTTTTTTGAGGTTGGTTAAAAAAATACAGTCGAATTGAGAACCTCCTCCTTTTTGGAAGCTGGTTAAAAATGTAATATTATATATTTTATCTATAGATAAAATCAAAATTGTTTTTACGTATGTGCTTACATGGGTACTTATTGAAGACAATATTACAAGTGACTTAGTTAATTAACCTTATTATCTATAATGTTTCAATGTTTCCACTTCAAGATCCTTTCATAAACACAGCTCTATTTTCAGAGTTCACTTGCATAATATAGATAAGCAAGATAGTCTAACTACCTCCTATTCATTTAGATGTGAAGTAGCTACTTACTCAAGTGCTATATCTACTTAAAAGAGCCGCGCTTTCAGCGTTCAGAAATTACCTATTATTAAATTATCCAATGGATTGGAAAAGTTAGCATGTGGCTGAGTAATCTAAAAACAATGTTTAAAATGATTGTAACATCATTAATTGTTTCCGCAAGTTTGTAAGAATTACGGTAGATGGCTCCAGCGTAACCCCGAGACGCATAATATATCGGTGAATTTCGAATATCTAGGACGTTTTGAGTTCGCTCAGTTGGTCAGAGTATTCCCCCTCTAAGGGACTGGTCGAGGGTTCAAGTCAATGTTCACTTTTACAAAGCATACATACATTTTTAGCATACTAGTTAATGGCTTAAAAAAATAATTGAGTGTTTCTTTAGATGTTCTCTCGTGTACATTATATATTGTTTTATGTTGATAATATTTCAATTATTTTGAGTACCTGCGTGAAGTGTCAACGTGTGATAACTTTTTTTTAACATGATTGATCCTATTCACATTCCCACTTTTGTAATGCCTGTACACCAGGACCAACAGTACTGATTCACAAAAACAACGAGTATTGACACTCTGGAAGTCCTAGGGATAGTTAAATTGTCTTGGAACCCGCATCGAAATTAATTAGAAGTAAATTGAAAGAATAAGGAAATTTAAATAATTCCTCTCTTCCATTCTTTCAACTCCGTGTAGCCGGAAAGGTGATTCCGGGCTCCGAGGTGCAAGCTTCGGATGCGACTGGTTGGTGCTTTGAGAGATGGATGGATTTGTCTAAAATTTTGCAGACAGATAACCTCGAAACGATTGTAATCACGGTAATAACATGCGATATAATGATAATTTTTAATAAACTCTTATTTCGGGATCAGGTTCCTGTGAGGGTATAAGATCATGCTTACTGTGAATTCGAAATAAATTTTGTAAATATAATATCAGTAAAAAGACTTGAAATATTTTACAAAAGTCATGGATTAATATTTCATCTACCTTTGAACTATTTGTCTACCGGACAATGAAGAGTATATTCAATTAGAGGCCTTGCTCCGTGGGTGGCCTGATATGTTACGTTGCTCTATAATCAATAAAAAAAAGCACCTTTAGTGTTCATGTCAGTTGAAGTGACGTTTTGACGGAGTCACTGTTATATTGTACTGGTTTTGTAATGGATATCTTTTGGCGCCAAACTTTGTATCTATTTTGTTATTCACGGTTGTTATGTAATGATCACGTTCTTTAGAACGGTTGTTATTGATTGGGATATTTTGTTAAGCCTATCAGCTGATGTCTCCTAGCCGGGACCCCTCCATGGGACCTGGAAGCGAGAGCCCTTGCGCTGCTGTACCAGTGGCGCAAGGAGGCGCTGGAGCGGGGCCATAGGCCGGAGCCCCGAGAAATCAGGGCTCAGCGGTCCCTGCTCCGCCAGGAACTCATGGAGACATGGAGGGTGTGACTTGAGCACCCAAGGTGGGGGGAATCCACCATTGCGGCGGTGAGACCGATCATGAAGGAGTGGTTGGAGAGGGACCATGGGGACCTCTCCTACCGGATGTGCCAGATGGTTACCGGACACGGGTGTCTCGGTAAGTATCTGTGGCGCATCCACCGGGAGACAACGCCGCAGTGCCAGCACTGCGAGAATCCTGGCGAAGACACGGCGCTTCACACGTTGGTGGAGTGCCCTGCGTGGGCGAGTCAACGCCGGGATCTCGTTGCGGTCCAGTGCGTGGACGTTCTCTCGTTGGAGACCATGGTGAGGGCCGTGCGTGAGGACACCGTGCGGTTTTAGTAGAGACACGACATAACCACCCCCGCTGGCCAGCGGGGGGATATCCGAAGGGATTTCCGCACATAAAAAAAAGCCTATCAGCTGAGTCTGGAGAGTTATCTACATTTAGAGTAATTTGGAAGGAATTATTCTTTGATCCAGCTCGTTAGTGTTAAGTTCTCGTTAAGTTAGTGTACTTCTTGTTCTTACTGTACTCATACTGTTAGGTTGATATAATACCTATGTTACTATTCTTAAATTTGTTTTGTTTGTTGTTTAAAACTAGCCAAGTCAAATCTGAAGCTTGAATTACATCTCAAGTGAAATAATTGCATTTTATAAATAATTGTCTGTTAAAATCTAAGAATTTATATCATATATTAAGTAGAAAAACAAGAAATTGTTATATCAATTTATTTTGGAATATTTTAGGTTCTTGTAACTAAAATTTCAGAAACTAGGCTTTTCTACACAGAACTTAGCACCCTTATAGATCTCAATTCTTTTATCGGTGAAGTCGACAACGACGCATATTCTTCATACTGAACTTGGCTCACATTTCACATTTATGTTTTTGATGTAATTTATTTAACTCGATCCGTAAAAAATAAGTAAAATATATATATTCTCAAACATAAAGAAAGTGTTTCTAAAAAGCCAGTTATCTGTTCATCTTGCGTTTGAACATAATAAACATTACATTCTCAAGGTTTCCGGTATAAAAAGTATTATTGCAACTACGAGTATAACTATTATTTTAATCAAATTTTGAAGCAATTAGTATGTTAACTTACGTAAATTGAAATCAGAAAAAGTGAACATCCGGGCCAGGATTTGAACCCACGACCAGTCCATTACAGGGGGAATGCTCTGACCAACTGAGCTTCCCGGACACGTGCTAGATATTCGAAACATCGCGGACCAATTTGACTTGTACCTTGGTGAAACTGAAGAGAGAATTGTTAAAACTTTCGAATTATTTGTGATTTCTTTTAGAATTTAATAAACAATAAATTACCACTCGTTTATGATAAAAATATGATTGTATTTAGCATGTTTCAAGCCAAACTTTTATAATTCTGATACTACTGATTTTTACTGTGCAAATAGTAATCTTTAATCTACTTCAAACAGGAGGAGGTTCTATGTTTTTTTTTATGTTCATCGATATTTCCGTCGCTTATAAACCGATTTGACCGTTGGACCTATAACTCCGGAGATTCAGCAGTAAACTCCTCAAAATCAGAATATCTTAGAAAATGTGAAATTATCGAGTGTATGATAGAACATGATATCAAATATCAAATTTGTTTGTAATCGTGGAATACATATTTCAAAAGGCCGTATATGGTCCAAGATCCCACTCACTTATTTTTACAGGGATAAAATATATGAGATAAAGTAAGTGTAAGTATGCACCTTGAGTGTATGCATATTTGCTAGTTTGCCCTGGCGGCTATTTGTCGGTAATCAGGTGCTAAAGGTTAACGCCAATAGCAATAATTCAAAGATTTGTTTTAGGTGCCTGTAATGTAACGTTACACACTCACTGATGTACCGAACATACGATACGTCATCAGTGAAGGAGTGGTGAATGGAGAATGGAATAGAGAGTGAAGTGGAGTGGAGGGGGGGGGGGGACTGTAGCGAAATGCATCGGAGTGGAGTGTGAGTGAAGTGGATAGTGGAGTAAAAAGTGGAGTGGAAAGTGGAGAGTGAAGTGAACAGAAGTGTGGAGTGTAAAAGTGGAGTGAAATTGCCAAAACAGCGCACCCCGACATGGAAAGATTAGGCTAGTAGTGTATACCCTTCGTGTTAGGTAACTTGTGACAAAACAGGCAGAAATGCATGCGATGCAAGACATCTATTTCTACATCATTCCTTAAGCTAGAAAGTCAACCTCACCTGCAAGTTTGTACTCCTACTGATTGACGCGCGATACTCTGGTGCAGGTTTTCCGCTCGGGGTTGGAAGGTCAGACGACAGTCACTCCCATAAAAGCCGTATAAGCCAAATTGAACAAAGAAGAATCAGTAATCGATCCCCGGAGGAGATAGCCTAGGATACAACCGGAAACAAACTTAAGATGTTACATTTACTAATTCTCCCAGAATTAAATTATTTTAATTAAAAAAAAGCCGACTTCAATAACCAAGAAGGTACTGTAAGTGACCCGAGGGGGCCATCTCGAAACCGGAGATGGCCCAGGGTCAGTCGGGGTGCGAGGGATATGCTCTATGGGCAACCTTACACCCCGGCGTCTGTAGACCCGAGACGGCGTGCGGTTTTAGTCGGTTCAAGCCCGACATAACCGCCCCCGCTGGCACACGGGGGGGTATCCGAAGGGATTTCCGCACGATAAAAAAAAAGGTACTGTAAGTGTAAAAATAACTGAATTACAGATTTGATTCTAAAGATTTAAAAAAACACGTAAGTCTTTTCTATCGAAGTCGACATTAAGCTGGCCTGATTATGGAGTAGGAAGGTGGCCTTAGGAACTCTTAAATTAAACGAGATAAACCTATCGAGTTTGGGCTCATTTGTTCTGTTTTAATAAAGTCTCTGATCGGACATGGTATGCAGGGTCTAATGATGGAATAGACAGGTGACCATAGGAACTCCTAAGCTAAACAAGATAAACCTATCAGGTCTGGGCTCATTTGTTTTGTCTTGAGACACTCTCTTGATGTTAGTTACATTGTATTCCAGGTCTGATGAAGGAGTAGGAAAGTGGCTATACGAACTCCTAAATTAAACAAGATAAACCTATTAAGTTTGGGCTCATATCTTTGTTTTGACAAACTCTCTGATGGGACATGGTGTTCAGGGTCTAATAATGGAGTCGAAAGGTGGCCATAGGAACTCCTAAATTAAACAAGATAAATCTATCGAATTTGGACTTATTTGTTTTGTCTTGACGAACCCTCTGATGTGACATGGTATTCAGTGACATGGTGACATGGTATTCATGTGTCATGGTAATGATGGAGTAAGCTCTGTGGTTGGAAGGCATTGAACTGCGCAAAAAGAAATACCTTATTGGACACATGATCTACATATCAAATTTATATAGGTACAGTACATCTACATAGGTACCGACTACGAATCTCAAATATGTGTAGGAGTACCTACAGTTTGTAATTAAATAAAGTTTCGCATCAAGGCGTATAATTTGTGATATTACAACATTATTTGTTTGAAGTAGTCGTATGATGAAGTAACTGCTAGATATGTCGATCTAACATTAAACTTGAAGCAGCGTGAACATTGATTTTCCTTGTAACTTTATACCGAATGATGTAAGCATTGTCTTGCTTGAATATATAAGGACAATAGATCAACGATATCTTATCGGCTATTGTTGCTCTTTGCGTTGACTTAAGTGCAGTTGCGCTCAAAAGTTGCTGAATACCTACTGACATTATAAACGATCGCAATATTGAAAAACACCATTAATACCTCTAAAATTATCAAAAGGGTAAAATTTCAAAAAATCATCTTTAGTGGATGCTTACAAAATAAAAGGTATGAAAACCTGTTGGAAATTTCAAGCTTGTAGCCACAGCGGTGCAGTTTATGCTTCGATAAATCAGTTACTCGGGACATGACAACTAAATTACCTGATAGATAATTGATGTGTAAGTATTTTTGTAATCTTCAAAGGACAATATATTTCATATTTTGTTTATTATTTTATGAAGGCTTCATACCGTGGGTGATCGGTAACTAGGAATATGTTACTTCTGAAGGCGACTGTACTGTAGATTTTATAGTCAGATTTTATGGTAAATTAAATATAATTCCTGTAAAGAAATCCTAAATTATACTTTCACACTTTCTAACTTTCTGCATTTAGTCCTTTATAGTTTTCTTATGCTAATTACATTGCAATTGAAGTAATTAATTTATCTAAAGATAGTAAAACTTGATTGGAATAAAACCGATGTGTGTCATTGAATTAATCGAAATGCAAACAGGTTCATTTAAATGAATTAAATCACACACCTGGTAATTAATGATAAGACATGTGCAAAATTGAACAATAAAATTAATTGCTTAATGAATAACAATAAGCGTTCGATAAAATACAAAATAAAGTAAGTACCTACCTAGTTGTATAGAAATAGTTGATTGGAATTGGGATGTGGGCCAATTTGAATCGACGAGCTTATAACTGTGCTAACAGCCAAAATAAATAAAGTTTTATATTCTAACTGTCACATTTGACTTACTACAACTTATTTCAATGATACTGTATGGTTAGAAATCTCTTATGGCCTGTTTCTGAATGAAGAAATTCAAGTTTGAGTGTTACCCAAGTCGTACTGCGCACTTACTATACGTAAGTAGGCGTTGTCGAAATACAACTTCAATTTTCAGAGTTTCGGAAATGTAGAAGAAACGGAACAACTAAAATTGTCAAATGTGCTTTTACAGAACAACACCGAAGAATAGTTTCAAATATTATGTCGTGTCATCACTATAGGTACCGTCTGCTTTAGCGTCCGTCATTGACGCCGGCGAATTTACATAAACAAAGTGATTAAGCGAGTATTTGTCTTCTCATTTTTAGTTTTTTTATTGCCCTGTTTTCAGTTTTCGTTTGAATATACTAAAATGTTGTGCCAAGAGTCAAGCATGTTAACATCTGCAAAGAAAATGAAGGGGTTATTTTTGACTGTCACCTCTAGTTTATAAAATTGCTTAAGGGAATTGCAGCGATGAATGAATCCTCTACTGAATTAGTACTTATACTTATAATGGGAAATAAAATAGCTGTTTGTAGTTTTGATAGCTATACTCCACTGAAATGTGCTGAAGCTTAATGACAATTGCTGTTTCGTTGTCTAACGGTAGCTATTCTGACGTTTCATGAATAAATATGTAGGTACCTTTTTTTATTTTTTTTCGTGCGGAAATCCATTTTATTGTTATTAGTAAGTTTTATTACTCTGCGTTACTCTTTTACGATATGAACAATTTCTGCAGATAATACGCGGTTGCCGCTATTACATAATACTGTCATAATATATTTTATACCATAGATAATTACATAATTATGGTCCAAAGCTATGGTAATAATATAGTTTTTCAACAGGCGGTCCTTCTGCTACCGCCAGAACGGAGAGTAGGTAGTAGAAAGAGAAAATGGATATAGGTACCAAGTTGTTGTTACAACATATTTTTTACCAGCTAAGACTTGTCATTGAAAAAGTGACTATTTCATAAGATTTGTATATGCATACCTACTACTATATGGAACATGGTGAAGATCTTAATCAGTTCAATTTCAACATAACTGATTATGTCGTCACCGACCTGACACTGATGGAGGTAGTAGATTTTTGCATTTGGGCACATAAACCTTGTATTTTTTAATATCCTAATCATTATGTCTTTTAGAATGTTTTGTAATAATAAGTCTAGTAAAATGAGTCCCCGAGTACCAACACCTAGGTCCCATGGACCTTATTAGGAAAATTGAAACACCAATGGTGTCATGGGGATTGCATAATACCCTTGACACAACCGGTGGTGCCATTGGGTGTCACACGAGTCCGACAAGTATAAGAAAATGTGCATATAAAATGCACATTTTCACCTCTATTTGGAAATATGTATTGCTAATAATTTGAACATTAACGTTTAAAAAGAAGTGTTCCCATCGTAATTGAATAAATGTAAGTATAGACACTAATAACAAACTGTAAATACGAGTTAGATGTCCCCGTTTTATAAATTTGCTGTTTACAAAATCATTTAACGGTTGCATCGAAATCGGCCGCACCTAGTAAATAATGTCGAACAAACACTAAATGATTTTAAAAGCTGGATGCGCGGCACTTGCGTCACTGATTCTTAAATCAATAACTTCTCGTTGCACAACCTAAACGCTTCTTAGAATATGTAAATTTTTTATACTTGTAACTAATCTGTCATTCTAGTTTACAGATAGTTATATATCTCGATCTCAAGAACCTTTATATATCTCGATAGCTGAATCCGCGATCAGTATCAAATTTTCTATGGTGAATATGATATCTCACCTCGAAATCAGCTGTCGAGATTTATAAACACTCTTACAGAATACCATGGCAGATTTTGCAAATTATACGTGCATAGTCGGCAGCTAGGGTGTGTGGAACAGTGATGCGCGCAAAAGAGGCGGCAGAAAAGGTACGGGAGAGGTCTAGGTCACTCTCCCATACCGTAGAAAGGGCACCGGGCGAAGGAGATCGCAGAACGATCTCCGCCCTCCATGAGCGCGGGCCTGGAGGTAAAGGTCGGGTCTAGCCGTCACCCTGGCAGAAGTAGGCCCAGGGTGGTGTCGGGTAGTGGCGTGGATCGATATTGGATGAATTGTTGGGGATCTAATCCCCCTTGGATTAGATTCTCAACAACGGGTTTGGGTCGCCAGCGCTGGCGACCGGAGCCGGTCGGGGTCTCAGGGATTTCTTTTTTAGTGCACACCAGATTCCCCGTACCACCGTTAGCTCTGGTGGGGTGAAGCCCGAGAATTACCTCACATAAAAAAGGTATTTATATTAATGATCAATACATATAAAATGTGATTACTGTAGAAAGTGTAGTGCGTAGAATATTAAACGAAAATTTCTTAATACGTATGATATTCATCTCAAAACCTGGATTTCAGCAATGAAAATATGTGCAACTAATCATAGTTCTTACTGTACTTAATTACGTAATGAAATTCATTGAGTAAAATGTGGGTTTTAATTTTCACGCGGTGCTGCGACGGCAATCCTCTTCTGATGAGGCCGTCAAGCTGAGTGCCACCATTGCTAACATGGTACGTGTATGTAGTGGTGACCCTCTTTCCTGAGACTTTACCTTCAGCTTACCATCAGGCGTGAAGTCAAATTATCGTGTCCTAAATATAAAAAAAAGAAACAAAAGAATTAAACGCGAATTAATTCATCGTTAATAATCAACCTACGTTTTTAGGACCGCCACAGTGTACTAGTTCCAAAAAATGTAGCTGTCATACTTATCGGCGTTAGTTAATATGACGTTAATAGTACTTTGTATTTTACTTTCAGGTAAGCTTCATTCAAAGCAGTGTTAGACGTGAGAAATTCAATAGAACGGTGCGATTCGTAAGTCATAAAGATTTTCAACGAGTCTTTTTACTATCGCCTTTATAGCGAAACTAAACTTTCTTTACCTCTCGTATTTTTATTTAGTGTTGAAGGCATAAATATTTAATTTCTGTATATGTTTGTTACCTATTTAGTTCAATCTACAAGATTGTCCAGAGGAATACCAATTTTTTTAAAATAAGTAATCTACTAAGCAGTTTGTTGCTTCATCAATCAAGAAATTATGTCTCACAGGCCCCTTTTATTTATTTTTTTAGCCTGTGGTAACCTCCTCGGGCTTCACCCCATCGGTGCCGACGATGGGGTGGGCGTGTCGGAATCGGACCGACAAAAACCACACGGTGTCCTCCCCAAGTGTCCATTGCCGGGCACCCCGGGTAAGCCCTCGAAAGGATAACGGAGTACGAGCCCAAGGTACTTCATCGTGCGCTCGATGCCGATGCTTACGCCCCCTACGGTTATGCTGGTTCCCGCAAGTGGCCCCCTTCGAGGCCCGTGAAAACACATAGCCTCGGATTTGTGGAGAGCCACCTAGAGTCCCAGCCGCCGTATTCGACCGACGACTTGAGCAACCCCTGCCGTGGCCTTAGTGCCGAGCTTCGGTACGTTGCTCCCCGCGCCATAACGAGGGTGTCGTCAGCATAACAAGTTATGCTGACACCCTCGAGCAACGGACCGCGCAGCACCCAGTCGTATCCGATGTTCCACAGGAGCGGCCCTAGGACCGACCCCTGTGGAACACCGCACGACACTTCTCGCCCCCCTCCTCACAGGCCCTTCGTCTATGCATTGCATTTTACTAATCCCATTTACGCAATGAAAGATATCGTCAACTGGGTATACATTATTTGTATTGAACTACCTAGCGCAACATTGCGCTGGTCGCGGCACTAGTATATAATTTTCTCACAAAATTTTAATTAAACAAACAATGGCGATTATAAGAAATATGTTTCTGCATCCAAAGTGAGGTAACTCTTCATCAGATGAATTTCTCAAGATGACGATCGAAAGTCTTGTGTAATATATTTTTGTGACTATTCTTTAATTTTAAATTCTTATTTTTGCAATTATCGTTTAGATAAATCTAACATTCTGTTAAAGAAAGAGAATAAATGTGAAACTAAGTGCACATGTCTTACTATTTATTACTTGGCGCGAGCTTTCAAATTATACAGATTATTCTAACACTTGTTAAGATATATGAATTGAAACATATCAATAAAAGTCAATTTCAAATTATTTTTGTATATCTTCTATCGGGTGCCAATTTTATGTTTAACTATCACGATTACCTATTTTAATTTCAACATTATACAATGGGAAGAAGATAATTGTAAAGGGAATATCTACTAAGTGCTTATCGATTACCAGAAGTAACTTAGTGTTTGTCTAGAAGACACTTACTCACCATTGGTCGTCTGTATTAAAATTCTTTCATTTTTAGCATATATTGTTATACTTTGAAATTAGAAAATTTTTAAAGAAATTTATTTTCATGAATTGTTTTAGTTACGTCAATATAACTTCACTGTGCCTAATGGTAAGCTAAAGGTGAAGGAATGAGATTCCACATGACAGACACTGATAATGTTACAATCGTGGCCCTCAGCTTGACGGCCTCATCAGTTGTTTTTTCACGCCCCGCTTATAGGACCCAGGACTGGAGGAAGAAGGATACACGTGTGCTGGTAAAGAATTCTTGATGGTGCGGTAAAGAAAAGAGGTGCCGAACCGCTGGGTTCCTAATGGAATTGTTTGCAGCGTGTGAGGTGATACCTTTTTTTTTTTTTTTTTATCGTGCGGAAATCCCTTCGGATACCCCCCCGCGTGCCAGTGGGGGCGGTTATGTCGGGCTTGAACCGACTTAAACCGCACGCCGTCTCGGGTCTACAGACGCCGGGGTGTAAGGTTGCCCATAGAGCATATCCCTCGCACCCCGACTGACCCTGGGCCATCTCCGGTTTCGAGATGGCCCCCTCGGGTTTGGGAACCACGGTGTCCCCGTCTTGCCCCGGTTTGGGGAGCGGGTTTGTGAGGTGATACCTAAGCCTTGCAAGTGTTGTCCTGTATAGTAAAGGAGAGGGTAGAACTAATTGGAATCAAGGCCGTGCAGTCCCAGCTCCGCCAGGCCATCGTGGTGGAGTGGAACGACTTGGGCGACCAAGCGCAGGATACGCCGCAATAGCGGCAGTAAGGCCCATCATGGAGGATTGGCTAGAGAGGCGACACGGATGCCTCTCGTACCGACTGACGCAGGTGGTCTCAGGGAAGGGATGCTTCGGGGACCACCTGCATCGGATCAGGAAGGAGCCAACGCCTGAGTGTCATCACTGCGACGCGAGCAAGGACTCAGGGCTGCACACGCTGGCGGACTGCCCGGCGTGGGGGGCGCCGAGGCGTGACTTCGTGGCAGCCATCGGGGTGGGAGTCCTCTCGCTCGGCAGCATGATTGCGGCAATGGTGCGGAGCGCGAGCGCGTGGGCCACGCCACCTCCTTCTGCGAGCATAAAATGGCGGAGCGCGCCCGGGAGAGATTTAGAACTCTCCCGGCCCGCCGAGCCCGCAACTTGCTCGCAGCGCGTCGCAGGCAACTCAGGCGCGACTGCAAGGGCTCAAGGGAGTTGATGACCTCAGGACTTCCAATAATGCGGACCGCACGTCGCTGCAACCTGTCGAGAGCATCTAGTAAGTACGGTGCAGACATCCCAGAGATGAGAGTAGTATTCCATGCTAGAACGGATTGTTGTCTTGTATAAAAGACACCACACAGCTTCGGCGTGAAAAACCATTTCACCTTTTTCAGGACTCCGAGTTTACGTGAGCCCGTTTCGATGTTGCTCTCGATGTAGTTTTTGTTGTTCTGTTTGCAGCGAACATCTATACCGAGTATATTTAGACTGTCCTGCAGTTGTAGCGATGTGTCCCAAAAAGTAGAGAGGGGAAGGTAACGAGATACCTTTTTTTTTTTTTTTTTTCGTGCGGTAATCCCTATGCTGTAAACGCACAATATTATCATCTTCTGTAGTTGGCATTTATTGCTCGTCAAACGGGAGACGTAAAATTAAACAATTATCATTTGTCGACAGACAATTCATTAACGTTTCTCTACATTTATGTTAATTTGGTGTTATTTTTTATACAGCTAACAAGGTTATGACGTCATGCTATTTTATATCAGGATAGGGACACAGAATTACCTCCATACCAAAATTAGCTGCGTTGTGCCAACACGGGTTGACCTTATGTACGATTACACCTACGATTATTACACGACTTACAATTGGATTCAATTCAATCATTGCATATGTGTTATTATTGATAAATCCTTGAAAAATGAATACCTATACCATTTTTGACAATCTATAAAGTTTGCAATAATCATCATATTTTGTCGCCCATGAAATGTTGACGTGCATGTCTTGCTGCAATTAATGACATGTTGGTAGCTTTTAATGGCTTGAATTGTTTTAATTTATGATTGAGTGGGAGAGCTTATTACAATAGGTATTTTAAAATAAATTTGACGTGTCTGGCGACAGGCGTTGCTGCTACTATTCGCTATGAGAAATAGTTATGAATGCTAAGGTTGACTCGCAATCAGCGACTATGTCGGCTCCCGACTCGTAACTAGCTATTGTTAAATATTTGATTTAAACAGTCCGTCATACTTGCAACCGAGAACCGCACATTACACGTGCCTCTTCTTTTAAGCACAACTTTGCATATTGACGAACGGTTTTTTAGGTAAATACGATTTAAAAGTTTGGTAAGAAATATACCTTGTGTCATTCACTAACAGCATTAAATATGTTTAGAATTGTTGCTGAATTGTTTCTTCAATAGTTTGTCATTGATATAATTTTGTCATTGAATGTTTATAAGCTACACCCACTGGCGTTCATTGTATGTGAAGCCCGTTCCAGAGTGGTTATGGTCGACATGTGACGCGCTTTGATTTTATTGTTGCAGCAAAAAAAGAGGCCTGTCAAATGTCAATGTTGGATAACATGTCATAATAATCAGTCAACATAATACGAGTAATATAAATTGCTCTGATTTATAATACATTTTATTATGTATTAGATACATATGTATTCTGCTCATCTGTTATACAGAAAGTTTAATGCCTTCCTCTTGACACTAATTTTTGTGTGAACACCTCAAAAACGGCTACACCGGAGGTTATAAACTTTCTATTGAACGTATATAATGGTGCATTAAAGTCACAATCGGACACGAGACACGCCACATTGGAGCATCCATAGCCTGTTGTTTTATGATTATGTTCCATATTATATTAGTATCCACATTGCATTAAGTCGTATTGTTTGGCACCGCATAATGCATTAAAAGACAACCCCAGTTTCCCTTCAGTAAACTCGTCCTACATTTACAAACCGGCCACGCTAGTATACCGTGTAAAATAAATATTAGGTGATAAATCTGTGAAAATGTCCGGTTTACTCCAATACTTAATACTTTTATAGCTATAATAAAAGAACCGTCAACAGTGGATAATGTTCAGAGAATAAATACTATAGATCGCGGTTGGTATTCTGGCAACTCGATCACGTAATAGCACACATTGGTTCAGGTTTGACACATTTAGGCGATCTTTACTAGTGAGCTTATTTACATGTGTCGAACCGGCGAACCCAGAATATGGGATCATAAATCTATGGCTGTTTTGTATGAAAACATGCGTGGTGCGCACCGTTTAGACAATTTATTTAGGACAATTTATGTAGGAAAAATTCTATGTAGTTTAGCAGTAAAATATGATCACATTTATGATTTGCTTTTATATGATCTAACCGCTTACAAAGCGTTATCTTTCAAATATCAGATGGCACATCGCCTTTTGAACTTATTTATAGGGGAACCTTTAGAACTTTACATACATTTGTATCGGTATTCTGCTAAGCTTTGTCATTGATAATGTAATGCCGTTTGCATTAAAAAATCAGTCAGAAACGAATTTGTATACTCTTCGCTCTATAAACGTCAATATTGGCATTTTTGTGCATTGACCTATTTATTAAATACATATTTGTATGTCAATGTTTTTGTGAGATTCATGGTTTGTAAGGTTTCAGCTGTCTTAGTTACAAGGAATATTATTATATTTAGGATATAATTAGAAATTATATTTCACCATCATGCAACAATAAAACAAAATGAAGATGATTTTAACAATGAAACAAAACCAATATTACCTACTTTTTGTTCAATTGATTCCACAACGTTCCTACACTACAACTTTTAATCGTCGTTTCGTTCTATCCTATAAAAGCGACTCTCGAGTCTCTCGATTTTTTACTAGTTTTTACGACAGGGTTTAGGTTGATTACTAGTAGTGTCATAATCGAACGATATGATATTTTGATTATGAAAATAAGTTAGTTACTAATCTAATAATTGATTTTCATTATTAGTACTTTTAACGTAACTAATTCGATTATAACAATCACTCATAGCCCTCCCCTAATTGTCAATTTTTTTTCTTAATTCTCTGGATTTCGCACAAAATGCATATTGTGTATTTTTTTGTTGTTTTCTGTTATTTTTGTTTAAATAGTATTGTTTTGTTATGATTTTTTATGTGTAATGATTAGGCTGATGGCCTTGTGTCAAAGCCCTAATAAAGTATAAAAGAAAATGCATGTTATTAATCTATATCAGCCAAGATTTTCAAATAGATCGTCATGCGACTGAACTGAGATTATACCGAAACTGGACTGTATTTTTATTAGCAGAACACCTTATTTTCGGTCAATTCATAATTCAGTCGCAATTCAATCACACTTCGGTCTGTGATTGATGTAATTACGAGAATGGGTAAATACGTAATTAACCTATAAACACAGGCAAACACATAATCTTACTACGGACGCGTGAAAACCCGCACCGTAGACTGGTAAAAAGATAGAATCATGAAATTTCAAAAGAAGCACAAATCAAAGAAAAAATATAGAGAAACATCGCATAAGCAAATACTAAATACTCGATGAAATTATCATTCTAAGACATTCATTCATTCATTCATTCTGAGACACTCCAGCATTGACTGATGTGCTGTAATCTCGACTATTGAACTACCTTGGGGAAGACACGCGTTTTAAGTATGACAGGAGGCCTGGTGTTGGTCTGCGAATTGTGTATTTAAACAATTTATCACCCATTCCTACCGAAGTACTGAACCAAGATGCAAATTGACCTTTGCTATTCACGCACGATATCGGTAAACTACCATTCATAAGTTTGTAGGTTTTTTTTAGATTCAAGCTTGACCACCTGTTTATGTATACTACGTTCTCCAAATTATCATAACATGTTTTGCTAGCGACATTCATATTTCTTAGTTATACCGAACACAATTAAAACTAGTCAGATAGGCATATGGTAAACACATATACCTAATATCTTTAATGTCCCTTCAACCTGATGAAACGAAGCGGATTTCCACATACAAAAACGCACAAGTGCAAAGCTTCTTGCTGTGCATAGAATAAGATAATCAAAATGAAAGCATCTCGATTACAATTTTATTGTGCAAAATTTCGTAATGGCCCAGGACAGATTCTTCCTTGCTGCGATGCATTTATTATTTAACAACACCATAGCTTTCTTTTATCTCGGAATGGACATTATAATGTGTTCGAATGCTATATGCAGCGTTGTATTCATTCACATGTGAATCATCGTCAATCTCATTTCGTCACTCTTCTTAGTATTAATTATTGTCATCTGCCTACGCGTTACGGGAATGACTAATGGTGATCTTGGAGGAACTATACATTTCGTTACTAATATAGGACTAGCATCATTAAGTTGCATTGAAATACAAACAAATATAGTTATAACATAACTAAATTTGGGTTGAAAATAAAAAGAAAGCAGTAAGATGTGCTCAACAAATTTTGCTTGAAATTATATTTTTAGTTATCTATTACATTATCAATGTTAAAATATTTGAGGAAAACAAGATTGTTGTTTGTGAATAGGAGAACTTAATTATTGTCACCAATGTAAGGGACTAATTCATAAGTTATAAACCTGTATCATATTTTATTAAAAAATAAGGTACCCTTATTTATACAATAAAATAAATAATATAAAATAATTAATAAAAAATGTTTGTTAATAACAAACTTTTATAAAAAAATGTAGTTGCACCAAAAAGAAAATAATAATTTTATGCAAGAGCTGTGTTGATTTCAAAGGCTTGTATGGCGCAAGTAATTTTTGTTTTTTATTTGCGCTACAAGCTTTTGTTGCATAAAATTATTATTTCCGTTGTAGTGAAGCTACATTTATATATAAAATTAACTTTTTTAGTAAATATTTTACCAGACCAGCGTCATGGTACCATTATTATGCAAACTTATAGTATTCGAATGAAACGTGTACCTACGCAAAATTTCAGTTCAATCGGATGTCAACCAATGGTTGAAAAATGGTTTGCAAATTTTGACGGACAACATACTTGCATACGAACAGTACAAGTTTAATAAAATCTTGTAAAAATGTGATTTAGCTATAAAATGTTCCTTAGATTCCTTCACTCTGGCACGTGTCATCCAAGACAAGATAGAACGGGACTAGGTAACCATTTTGCAATGAAAGAATATTCTATACCTAGTCTTGCGAAAAAGAAAGTTAGATTTTTCTTCGCTTTCAATCAGAGGTACGTACTCTTCCTTCGGGGTGCGAGGGATATGCTACTATGGTCAACCTTACACCCCGGCGTCTGTAGACCCGAGACGGCGTGCGGTTTTAGTCGGTTCAAGCCCGACATAACCGCCCCCGCTGGCCGACGGGGGGGTATCCGAAGGGATTTCCGCACGAAAAAAAAACGTACGTACTCTTCCGTAGAATCAAAGGTACCTCAAAAGAGGTACATCTATCATTACGCATGAACTTTCTTTGTGTCGACAGCTGCTGTGCCGTTTTATTTAATCTGTATTTGCATAATGCATGCGCATGACTACACATTGGCCTACGGTACTTGACATCAAAGGCAGTCCATTATTATGAAACTTAACAAATAACTACACAACTTTTGAGTTAATTCCGAGAAATATATATTATATAAGCGATGGTGTTGTAATGGCTAAGGTATTAAACTTACAATTAAGAGATTGCGAGTTCCAACCTCACCCAGTATGTTACCTATGCGACGTTAACACGAGAAATTTAACTAAGCTGAAAGGGATATTTACCCATGTTTTTGAAGTTATACTTCTTTTGGCGCGTTAGGGAAAAAAGTAAATTTCTACGATGCGCGCGCACACCGTCACGTAGAAAAACCGACACCCTAAAACCTAACCCACTTCCAGATGACCTAGAAACTTGATATTTGGCATCAAGGTAGACTATGAGGCATATACAAAGGAAACAATCTGAAAACTGAAAATTATTGATAAGTAGTTAATTATATTAATTCATTAAAAATTATGCGTACGACATAAACAAACCAATGATGGAAAATGACATTCTGTGATTGTTTTTGTTTAATAAAAACGACTATCAAAAGAGTCGAACGTATTCACAAAGGAGTATCGTGTCATGTATTTGACCAAAAAATTCATAAATGTTGCTTTCAAGAAGTATAACTTCTTATGTGCATACATAAGTACACTCATACTTTTTTTGTATCGAGTTTTCAATATTTCGACACTGTTACAAGCGCCATAAGCACGGAAACTAGTTGTTTGGCGGCAGGCCGTATTGGATACCCTCTTCCTGATTCGTTTCTTACGCACGTCACCGCTACGTCAACAATACCAGAAACAAAGAAACTTAGAACACTACGAATTTGCAATAATATTTAATGCAAAGATAAGAACACTTCCGAATTTGCAATAATATTTAATCCAAAGATATTAAGACAAAGTTAAGACAATTTAGTACAGCATTATGAATTAGGTAACACAGAACAGATTGTCGGAGGGCAGCCCTGCGTGCGAGTTGTATGTATCAAGCGACCATAGGTATTTATTTCAAGGACGCTACTGAGACAAAATACTGCTTACTTAGTTTACTGTGTCCATAATTTTTGACTAGTTTAGGTTAATTAACGTCAAAATTTAGATTGCTGTGGATGTTGTGTAAATTTTATCTATTATTTATGTATAGCTCAAATTAAAGTTAAGTAATAGGTTATGCAAATTTATTCATGATGTTTCAAATCGATCTCTTAGTTAAATCTTGTCAATGTACTTGAGAGAATGTGTCAGCCTTACGATTTAAAGGTCTCGGGTACGAATCCTGGCCATTCCACTATCTATTTGAACTCACGCCTAACACAAGCAATTTAGCTTAGCTGAAGGGCTTTGTTTAACAAACAAGAGCTAGTAACAAGTAATATTTTCTTTTACTCCATTTTAGATATTCCATTCGCCAACAACCTTTACTTTATTGGCAGGAAACACCATCGACATGCCGTCCCTGTTTTCTCGATGTCAGACGCTACACGTTACACATCTTATCTTACCACTGCCTTTTAAATATCCTACTTCCATTCATCATTTTGAAGTGCAACGCTTTCTATTAATATACGGGTTACACGGGTACACGTTATTACTGTTCTGAAATGTACCGAATGAACGAAGTTATTTATGTTTTAATTTTAGAGCACTTAGATATTCATCAAGATCTAGATGTACTAAATTCATAATAGTCTTCTGCATAACCAGTTAAGTACAGCTTTTATTTCGTATTGATAAATTTTATGGCTCTTACATTGAAACTTGGAACTCACACCTGCAGCTGTAAGGTAAGGTTGCAATTGGAATTGCGTAAAAAGGTTCTATTGATCTATGAAACGACAACTCACACGCACGACTTCCGTTTGGTTTGCTCAACGAACAAATGCTTTTAGTATATGGATGTCGAAGCCCTCTGGTTAAGTTAGCCAGTTGACGCCTAAGCTGTTCAATAAACGCCAGCATCCAATGAAATGACTATGCCGATAGTTAAAAGAACTAGAATCACTCGTCGCTTAAGAACTTAGCGTATTGAAAGTCAGCCTTTTGAAGATGGCTGGCCAAGACAGCCAAGTGATTCTAATTTAGTTCAGTTTCTCCACTGTTGCACTAGTAGTTATCAAAAAGAGCACCTTGATACCAATAAGATCGAAAAGTGTTAAAATAATTCCAATTCGCAAAGTGTCCTTCCTTCAATTTTAACTGATTGTCATTACCGTTTTAAGCAGTTAATTTATATAGTCTTTAATGTATCTGCCATCTTAGAAGAGAGATAAAGTTCTTAGATAATAAATTATTCAAATGTTTGTGTCCCCAGATTCACATAACATAATTCAAATGGGTAATTACACATTTTAATAGTTACATGAACATAATTATTTGCGTGATCAAAGCCTTCGTGGTTCGTCGACGCAAGTGGAATGGTCGCAACTAACCGTGGTGTAGCTTTTACGCATCGTCGCTCTACGTGAGAAAATTCCCGTTGTGTCTGCATTGTTCTTAATATACCCTCCTTTACTTTATTCAGGGAACATTAATCTCAATAGGTACAAACAGAAAACCAAACTTTCGTTCACTTCTGTAGTCGTGGTTACTTAAGTTTGACCTACTACTACGTTTTGAGTTACCTAATAATTTAAATTTCTCAATCGTTTACAAGTTGAAAAGTTGTGAGAATGTAAAGATAAATGAATATTTTGTCGTCATCCTTCACTAATTTATTTTGTTCGTTTATGCTCTAATTGTGACAGTCAAGTTTAATTAATGCACTGCCTTGTAGTTTCACTGTCTAGACCGCGTGTCCGTTTACTAAGTTTGTTATTATGACGGTCGTTGCATTGACGTCGCCGTTTAATTACAAAATATCATCGTGGTCTGTTATGAAAGAAAATAATTATTTCCGCCGTCGGATGTTACCAGCGAAAGTGATTCTGTGACTGAGTCTGTGATTACAATCAGTGATCGTTGTGTACTGAAACTGTTTCGCGTTACAGAATGTTAGTAATTTAATAAATGAATGCACAAGTAAGTGAAATTGCACACTGCACTGCACTGCCACTTATTGCACTGGTATACACATTTTAATTCACAGATATTATAATATCTCTTTTCATTCATTTGTACAGGCACTTGCATTTCGCATTTGATTTCAGAGATTTGAATTCGTATGTTGTGCATTAAGAAGTAGTAGATACAAACAGACATTTACCCACGCCATTATATGATTCCTAAAGGGGTTGGCAGAGGTGACATTTTTGTTATTTTTAAAGAGGTATTATAATTAAAAATAATTTTTATCTTGGAATATCTCGGAAAGCACACTATAGCTGTTACGACATCGATTGTTAGCTCTCCAAGCTTTGCCACTACAGCTAGTTTCGTTTCGTAATTCATTTAAACTATCGCAGCGTAAGCTGTACATCATAAACATAAGTTTTTAAATTTTTTCAAGAAACACTAACCTTGTAGGCGGCAAGTCTTGGTTGGTAAGAGTCTAATCACGTACAAAAGCGTATGATAATATCGCTGTTGTGGTTGATGGTGCAGTTTATTAAATGCGTATTAGAATAGAATGAGGGACAGGGATTACAGAGCGGATGCACCGCCAGCCGCCATTGTAGACAGTGACAATGCGAAAGAGATGCATTGCATTATATGAACCTGTGTGTACGTGCCTTTTCTTTTTCGTGCGGAAATCCCTTCGGATACACACCCGCCGGCCAGCGGGGGCGGTTATGTCGGGCTTGAACCGACTAAAACCTCACGCCGTCTCGGGTCTTCAGACGCCGGGGTGTAAGGTTGCCCATAGAGCATATCCCTCGCACCCCGACTGACCCTGGGCCATCTCCGGTTTCGAGATGGCCCGCTCGGGTTTGGAAACCACGGTGTCCCCGTCTTGCCCCGGTTTGGGGGAGGGGCGCTAGTCGCCCCACCGTCCCGGCCTGCTTCTGCTGGGGTGACAGGCGGCCTCACCTGCCACCCCCAGGTTTGCGCTCATGGACGACGGAGGTCGTTAAGCGACCTGCGGCGCCTGAGTCGCCTGCGACACACGGCGAGCATGTTGCGGGCTCGGCGGGCCGGGAGAGTTGTGAACCTCTCCCGGGCGCGCTCCGCCATCTCCTTCGCGAGCATTACATGCTCGCAGAAGGAGGTGGCGGCGGCCCAAGCGCTCGCGCTCCGCACCATTGCCGCAATCATGCTGCCGAGCGAGAGGACTCCCACCCCGATGGCTGCCACGAGGTCACGCCTCGGCGCCTCCCACGCCGGGAAGTCCGCCAGCGTGTGCAGCCCTGAGTCCTCGCTAGCGTCGCAGTGATGACACTCAGGCGTTGGCTCCTTCCTGATCCGATGCAGGTGGTCCCCGAAGCACCCCTTCCCTGAGACCACCTGCGTCAGTCGGTATGAGAGGCTTTCGTGTCGCCTCTCTAGCCAATCCTCCATGATGGGCCCTACCGCCGCTATTGCGGCGTGCCCCTTGTGTGTACGTGCCTAAGGAATACATAACATAACTTCACGCCTGTATCCCCGAAGGGGTAGGCAGAGGTGTATTACACACATTAAAGGAATACATACTGTTGCGTAATACACAAAGATTTTATGATTCAAATAAATTTAATACTTTAAAAGTATGAAATATTTCAGTTTATTTTTGTGACTAGATTTTACTGCAATATGATGATAGAACTATGTGGATTTTTTTTTTCGTTTTTAGCACTTAGGGATAGATGGAGCCCATTGATGCACTTAAATTCAACCTCATTTTTAATGGACGAAAAGCATCAATTTTGCAGCAAAATTTCTGTTGACGTATACATATAATAATATATTACTTATTATTTTTGATATGTAATTGTGATTAGTGCATAGAGATATACTGACTTTAATCAGAGAAAGAAATCGTAATCAAAGAAAACGTTTTTATATCATTCTGCCCCACCCGAGGGGTACTTCGATAGGCTGTTCCATCTCTATCCCTCTGAACCGCTGCCCGTAAAAAATGTTGTAAAATATCTAAAAATGTGTAAAATATATAGAAAAAAAATAGAGTTTTAATATATAAATTTGATTACAACTGCTTCATAAATAAAGTCGTGTGAAATCGAATAGGTTACGCACTAGGAGAACTTTTGATGAAAAATTGATCTGACAAAAGTATTTGATATCATCAAGGCAGATTAATAGGTATCATTGTACCCTGCACCTTACTGAATCAAAGTGCCTTTTTTCACAAACAAATAATTGACTGAATTATTTATTAATATTTTACTCAACATAGGAACTGAAAACTGAATATATTCACTTACTTTTGGTAACATAACTAAACATACCTAATTGTAAACAGCGAATTTTCAAACCGAAGGAGACAGAAATAAAATAAAGTGTCGTTTATTTTACCAAGGAACCGTCTAAAAGCTAGAATTACGTATATAAGATGCTCGCGACTGCGGTTGAGGTAATCCGAGTAAATGCTAAAATTAAACCTTGTTAACAAACATAAATACATCGTGCGGTTTAGTAACCTGGCTGTTGACAGATCTAGTAAGCCATTCAAAATGTTACGTTTTATATATATAAATAGAAAGTATAGTATAATTTATTAGCTATTTTGTACAACTGAATATTTATGTCCAATGAATGGCGATGAATGCGTAATGAAAACAAACATCCGTTAAAAAATAGTTTTATTTCAATGTGTGACATTCGCGTAAACTTCCGACAATATCATGTAAAACATTTTTAAATTATGGTTTCACAAAAAAATAGATTAACGTGTTGTTGGATGGCGATAAATATGTAAGCTGTCATCAAATGCATTCTGTTACACCTGGGAATACTATAAAATACATTACTTTCGACTTTGTTCATTTCTTTAGAATTGGTAGATGACGACTGACGAAACAAATCTTGTAAAACGTTACATGGCGAAACATCTAATAACTTTGAAACTAGATCGCTAATATCAAGCTGGGGTATTTCTTCAGTCCTATAAAGACCTTTAATATTACTGATATATGAAAAAATTGTTTATTGTCATTCATAAATCAATTATTTGGTACAAAGTTTGGTTTAGGTTTTATTTTGATTAAGATTGAATAAAACATTTTAGAATCAAACTTGCATTTGTACCTAATAAGGCCACAGGCTATAAAGATCATTGCTGTTGTACTTGAATGAAAAGCACACACATGTATGGTACAAAAATACTTACGTAAGCAACCTCCTACAGACGACATAATCCAAAACTTGTTCACATCACATCCAAGTACATTAATCAAAATCAAGCGCATAGACATAGTAATGGATGCATAGCCCCCAAAACCACCTGCGACAAAGCAGCCTCTATTATACCGCCTTTGTTTCTGTTCAAACCTCTCATTTATAAGTACAAAAGGTAAAGACTGCTGTATTGTCCTGCCTCTATTACAAGTGTTTCGACACCCGTCAACGTCCCTTGTGACAAGTAACAAAAGGATTTTTAAACGATCTGCTCGTCATGTAACCTTGTATTGACCATTAGATGTTTCATCTTGTCAAACACTGATATGGTTGGCTTTGTTGTGTTTAGTTTATCGTCCAAAAGGTGGTATTGTGTGGCAGAAATGGTAAATGAAACAGCTCGTTATCACTGGAGAGTTTCCGCCATCCAAAAGCACAGGTACTTTACACAAAAATTAATACTTAGTGTTGAACTTTCCGCTGGCGAGTAAGATTTCCAGAGCCTTTCCTGGGATAGAGTCAGTAATTGCATGAGTGGTAACTCTTCGGTTGCACACAACTTCTGCTACGATCATCACTTAGCACCAGACGAGCCGTAAGCTTATTTGGCACCCTATTAGTATAAAAACTGTTGCAGCATGTTATTCGCTTGTTAATTAAAAAACGTAGTATAGAAGTACAGGGAATATAAATAAACAGTACAATTCCAACCATCATCAATATGTAAGAAAATGTGGCAATTAAAATATATAATCCATCGGTTGTTACACGAGTCCCGTGGAGGTTTAATAGCTTGTTTACTCACTTTGCTTGCCATATATGGTGTGAAAGCTCCTCCACATTGTCGCCAGCCCCTCAGCGGCTCAGTATGGTCAGCCGGATACGTGCGTCGCAGCATATGAGCCATTTGATAGCGTGAGAGATTACAAAATTGAAGAAATTCACACATACTCAATGTATGCACATCAACAGATAAAAGTACAAAAAGGGGCATTTTTTAAACTACCGGCGAAATTAATATTTTTAACGGAAGGTACTCTATTGGAAAGTTTCGGGATCTACTTTTTTAACTGGATGCTAAGATAAATAATTAAATATCGTGGGTACATACAGCATTGAAATCCTATAATAAAATTTAGCATAATTCAATCTGTATAACAGAACAGATGGTGCACTGCTGGTGATGTCCGGAAATTAACAATGACTCATCACTTCTTTATCTGGATAAGGAAGATAAAACGAGACCCGGTGTTTGCACAATGATTCTTAATATACGGTGTCGACATCGCAAGTCTCTCTATGACATTTTTGCACGAACGCGCCATATGGTCTTTGAACCTCTTTCTTAGAGATGCTAATTGTCAAAGTATTAAATAATTTTATTTACGCTACGCGCGACGTGCTGAATATATCTACCATGTAATAGTTTACAAATGAGGACTTGATTATATTATTATCGAGTTTGCTTATGTATGTCATTTAGGTCATACTTAATAGTACTACTAAGATCTATTAGTATATCTGATCTGATGAATGATGTCATTACTAACATCGACTATTGTCGAAGTCTCAAACTTATTATAGTATGTAATGATTTTGACTATAGGTAGTAAATGTAAAATGTTCTACTGAAAGTAAGTCATCAATACAAATAGGTAACACAAAAAAAAAGGTAATCCTAGAATTTATTGCTGAAATTTTGTTGTTTGTTTGTGAAATACAAGCATCTATCCATCCAAACTTTCGTATTTCATAGGTTTTACCTATGAAATACGAAAGTTTGGATGTATAGATGCTTGTAATGATTTTGACTATAGGTAGTAACTGTAAAATTTTCTACTGAAAGTAAGTCATCAATACAAATAGGTAACACAAAATCAAAGGTAATCCTAGAATGTATTGCTGAAATTTTGTTAGTTTTCTGTAACTGTATTAAAACCTATGAAATACGAAAGTTTGGATGGATAGATGCTTGTTACATGTCACAACAGCTAATTCATTTACCTGTTGTGTCGTTACTGAGCTAGATGAAGCAGCAGCTAATTATTTACTAATTAATGTTTTTTTTTCTTTCCAGAAATAGCAAAAGTTCGAGCAAGCTTATTCCAAATAAATGGAGTTAAGAAAGAGCCACTCGTTCTACCAGAACCAGAAGGCATGGTCACCACATTAACAGAAAAAGTTTACGTGCCAGTAAAAGAACATCCAGATGTAAGTAATGATGCAATTAGTCTTATTATAGCGTCTGATTCTGTGATTATCTCAAAGCCGGTCAACCAAGGTCAATGGAATTAAAATAACACTGATTATCTGGATCGTACTCTGCGCTGATATTCGACATCAGAAATTATATATTCAATAACATTTGCATGCTGACAATGTCGCGTCTAGAGCATATACGAGATTTATTTTAATACTAGCTATTGCCCGCGGCTTCACCCGCGTGGAAATCTTTTCCCGTTACCGCTTCCCATTAGAACCTATTCCAGGGATAAAAAGTAGCCTATGCATTATTCCAGACTATAATCTATCACTGTAACAAATGTCAGACAGATTCGTTCTACCCATTCATCTATACTCACATATCTATACTTCAAGCGGATATCTATACGGGTAAAAAAAGGTCAAAAACCTAAAATCAACAATACGTTCATTTTCCAAACACGATCGTGACACAAGTAATATGCACATATTTAACGTCATTGATAGCAGTGTATGTATACAAAAGATTTGATCGAATATGCAATATGGCCGAATCCAACTCTTTGTAACGTATTCCCTAGGTTCGTTTAGGTTGCTGATATTTGTTTACTTGTACTCAATTACTACGTTCTCGACAAGTTCTGCAACTATAAAATAACAGCCTGTGGAGGTATTATATTGGAAGTAGTGCAGCGTTGAGAACGTGCAATCTTACAAACTTGATCGTCTCCTAACTTCGTTCAACGTACAAGACCAAATATTTAGTCTTACTTTTGCGACTAACGCTTCATTCACAGTCGTTTAACAAAATATGAATGGTTACTTTCTTTAAGTACACATTACAATAATTCTACTTTTATTAATTATTATTTGACTGGCATGAGTTGAACAGTGTTTTGAGTCCGCGTTAATGATTAAGTGTAAACACTTTTGTATGGACACGCGTGAGTCTTGTATGCATTATTTGTGAGATGTACTAAAGCAATTATAACTGTAACGAATTGCTTTATGAGTATTCGTGTTTATCAGTCAATTGATTATCCATTTTAAATCATTTGTATGAGTATTATATTGTTAGTATGCTTAATTTATAATAATACTATACTTGATAATAGTATTTTAATAGCGAGCAAGTAAATTATTATTTGTACATACAATCTTTAGCTGTCGTAATATAAGTAGTTACTTACATTTATTTATCTTGTAGCATGTGAGCATTTCTCCAATGCTGCAATGTTGAGTGGTGGCTTTACAAGTAACAAGTTTTGTAATGCAATAGAGCACTGCGTTAGTCATACAAATAGAAACGCAAGGTTAGCAGCCTTCTACATTTGGTGACATGTGTCAGGGCTATCTCGTCTTTGGGATGATTGTAGTTGATGCGTACTGGTACATGACAGCATGACCCTCGACGACATCGTCCATTCATTCTTAGAAAAGAGATTTACACTCATTTGCAAGTGAACGTGTATAGAATACCATTTTCGGCAACAAGTTCAATGAACTGAATGATTCACTACTAAATCGGATAACAGCGTTCTTTGTATCGTGCCAAGTTAGATCGCACCTTATGAAAATATTTTTAATGCGAACACGTTCGTAATATTTTAAATTCCCATCTGTTTATTTATACATATAACAAGAAGGTATATTCTACAAATATGGTTTAGAATTCTTCATTTGTAATTAGATACATCTGTTAAATAATGGCGTAAACGGAAGATGAAATTGTTAATAATATTTATGCGTTATATTGCATGTCAGTTTATTTCTCAATCCATCCCTTTAAATGTTGTTACATGTGTCTATAGTAATATAATGAATATACCAAGTAATATATTGCTGGCGCCAACTACTGTGAAATACCTTATATGGCATCATCTAATGAACCTCCGCCACTGATTTAAAACAGAATATTATCGTTCTTTAAAATATACAAATAACAATTCTGGACGCGAGCACAACAACCGCCTAGCCAACACTTAATAAAAACTTGCTGGAACTGAATTCCGAAAATCACAATCACAAATTTCATAATACCGAATTTCACTATTCTGAATGATTCGGATAAATCAGAAAATCAGAATCAGAATGTATCAAAAATCCTCTTATTAAAACCTGAATTTCCAAATTCCTGATGTTTATAATTACGATGGTTGGAATGCCGAATTTCAAGATCCGGACCATAAAAAATCCGAAATAATAAAAATTCGAAATATCATAAATACGAATTCTGATTATAAAAAATCCGAATTAACACAAGACGGAAAATCAAACGCCTTATAAAACTGCATAAGTAATTAGAAGTAAATAGGTTTAATAGTAATAAATTTAAATGAAATAGAGTAAATGTTTAATAGATAAAGCAAAACTGATTTACTATGTGATTATCTGTTATCTGAAAGTAAATCTTATAATAATTATTTTGAGTCACAATAAAATGTGATATCTATTTTATTGAAACTCGCGAGACCTCCGCCATAACTCTTGTAAAAGTGTAAAAGTTCTTGTAAATTTGTATACGCCAACCTAACCTTGCTTCGTTCGCTCCCACGGTGTATGAATTTGTGGAATAGAATTTCATCCTTACCTATATTTGATACAAATTTTTAATTTTTCGGAAATTTGAAATTCGGAATAACGTTTTTCTGGCCAATAACATTACAGAATTTTTATTATCGTGCTAATAAAATTCGGAAAAATAAAAAGTAAATCAATATCGTATTTTCGAATAGTCGGGATTTTGTTTCTTAGGAATGATAATATTCAGAATTTTTAAATTCGGAATATTGAAATACGGAATTAAATATTTCTGAATTTTTGGGTGCGTGCGCTTTTTCTGTAGTTGCCAAATGAAGGTAGCCCGTATTACCATTGCCATTATGTACAAATACCTATTCCGCATTTGATGACAAACCTGTGAATTTACTATTCACAGGTTTGTACATAATGAGCTAAATTCAGAACATATTTTGTTTAATATCGGTATAATAATTTTTGATACAATATCATAACTTTTACTCTTATGTTATTTTAAAGAAGAAAGCGTAACAAAAGTGTTCTTCACTAATAAATTTGATTACCTTAAATTAACCTACTAGATGGCCTAAAAAATTTGATGAACCTAGGTTTGACTACCTTTTTTTTTTTCGTGCGGAAATCCCTTCAGATACCCCCCCCCCCCGGTTATATCGGGCTTGAACCGACTAAAACCGCACGCCGTCTCGGGTCTACAGACGCCGGAGTGTAAGGGTGCCCATAGAGCATATCCCTCGCACCCCGGACTGACCCTGGGCCATCTCCGGTTTCGAGATGGCCCCTCGGGATTGGGATTGGGTAACAATCGGGGACACCGTGGTGTCCCCGATTGTTACCTAGGTGTTCCGGCTTGCACGTGAGGTTGGCTTGGCATATTTGGTTTATTCGAAGACCTACAGTAATTACTGTACATGGTATATTCCTACGAGTAATTGATTATGCGTCGGTAGCTTAGTGTTAAGGAGTCGGCCATACGATCGACAAGTCCCGTGGTCGAATTCTGGTCATTACAATACCGACGTGAACTTACAAAAGCAATTCCACTACTTAAAAAAGCAATTTAGCTTAACAGCTTACATCTCTAACTAAAGTTTAGTTTCGCCACCAGCAACCAGGTCAGGTTGTCTCGAGAAGTCCTAAGTGTGTTTCGCCACCAGCCAGGCCAGCCAGGTCAGGTTGTCTCGAGAAGTCCTAAGTGTGAAACTTTTTTTTCTGAAACAGGTATTGTTCTATTTCTATGACCTCTTTGAGAGACCAGTATCTTTGCCAGTTGTTATTAATTATTCTGTCTGCTTTTTGCATTGATCGGTCATGTAGATAGATAGATTGATAGAATACTCTTTATTATACCTACACCACATATTATTATATACAATATCTTAAGTCTATATATATTGTAGGTACAATGTACCGCTATGATCTGTCCCAAGTATATACTCTTCGACATAATACAATCTCTTCCCGTTCCGGTTTTATTTTAATCCATGTATGTCATCAATTTAGAATTGCTCGTAATCACTAATAATCCTGCTTTATTACTTTCCAAACCTTTAGTCGATTACAATTATTTTTACTAAAACTTGGCTTTTTTACTTGTCACTGTGAGGTTTGCGATCAAAAGCTGAATAGGCAATTGTACATAATGGCAATGGTAATACGGGCGAACATTCATTTGGCAACTATAGGAAAAGAAGCAAACGTTCCCTAGGTCAAACGATCTTTGTTCAAAAGATTTAGATCGGAAAAAGAGAACATCTAGAACGGGACTTGAACCCGCGACCAGGCCCTTACAGGGGGAATGCTCTGACCAGCTGAGCTATCTAGACGCGTCCCAGATATTCGAAATTCTCCGATATATTCTATACGTCTTAAGGCGACGCTAGATGTTCTCTTTTTCCGATCTAAATCTTTAGAAAAAGTAAGCGTACAAAATGCTTAAAAATTTAATTGGATCTTTGTTCAACTTTATAAAATTTAAAAATTATGTTGCAACCCGTTATGAATTTTGTTAAAACGTGCGGGACTCCAGGAACAAGCTACAAAACACGTCTTATATTGTTTCGTAACGATCACATAAGTTACATCCTTTTTTTAAGTACCTATATATTGTTATAAATTGTTATAATTGAGGCTACGAACGCAACAACGGCCCAGTGGACATTTTATCAAAATGAGTTAGAGAGTGTACACGAGTCCCGTACGTTTTACCAAAGCTTGCTCCTGCGCAATGGCATGTAATTCACGTGCAAGTATTTCCTTGCGATACGAACCTGCTGGTTGAACATAATGAATATTTATATTCGCGAATGGACCCAGTGTCATTAACCATCTTGAAATTGTGTGGCATTTAACAATGTGAACGTAAGTCTTGGATAAATTGAACAGTAAATAATACTGGTTGTCGATCAAAAGAACCGTACCGAGCCATTGATCACGTATACAGAATAATGACGAAAACCTCTAACGATGCACTTAAATGTCACATGATTGAATTCATAGAAATAAACCTATTTAGATGCACGTGGAATGATTTTATTCCTTCGCAGAATCAAAATTATTTTGCTAGTTCTCAAAATAATGTTTTCACAAATGGTAGTCATCATTCATACCGTCAATATTTTATTTATTTGCAAATACTAAGCCGTATAGTAAACGTAACTATTTCAGAAATAGAGCGAGCAGTATGTGAAACGTACGTCAAACATATTGTTAGAACAATGGTTTTAGAAGGTTCGCCGGTGTGACTAATATCTTAACATGTTTTATTATTGCAACTGTAACGTCCGTCTTTATAGCTAAAACAGATTGTTAATAATTATTCTTTGGTAGGTACCTAATGTTGGTTTTAAAAGATATGCGTATTTTTATAGCGTATTCTAACACATCTTTTACTTTCGTCTTCGTAGGTGATTTTTTGACGATATGACAGGTTGTACGTATCAAATGAGCGTCCGTCCGTCTAGTATATTAAAGCACTTATAACTACCTAATTCCCTAGGTCCAGGTGTCAGAATAAATAATATCATTACTAACAATTATTTTTAAACAAATGATATATTATTGTATACTGTTTATTCAAAATAGATAAATTCCAACCTAGTCGATTAGGTTCTTGGTATTTTATGGAAAAAGTTACATCAAATACGAATATAGTAAATTTCCGCATTGTCGATCTTGCTCATTTGAAATGCTGAGCACATACAGATTGCGTAAAGGTGCTCCATCATAGGCTACACAGAGAGTTCAAGCCCCATTCTAGTCCTACAGGTTCTCTCGTTAGCGATATTGAAACGATGTTAGGAATTCAAACCTATGTGGTATCGATATTCTCTTAACATTAAATAAAATAATCATTGAAGAAAAATATTGTGAAATGTTTTATTTCTACAGTTGGCACTATATCATCCATTTTCTTGTGTGTAGAATTAGTTTATATAATATCTAAGTATATTAGTAACTTAAATTTCTCAAATCATTGATTCTACTTTCCCACGATTATATGAAGACAATTACGTTAAGATGGAAAACCGACAACGGCACAGCGCGGTTCCAGCATCTATGTTCACCATTTAGGGACTGAGGAGTTATTAAACCCTGCCATATCGGTGGGGTCCGTTACTTCAGCTTTTTACTCCGCAACTGTACCTACTTGATATGTGATTTATAAGACCAAGTTAGATGTAAGAAACTTTGATATTTGTTCGTCAATAATCGTTTGAGTTGAGTTTACTTGTCTCCGTTATACTAACTATTAGATAATCTGTGGTTATATGTTTTTAATTTTCCACGATATTGATTCTTTAAACGAGTATCAGTTGCGCTTTGATAACTTTCACATCTTCATTCAAGAACCAGTTTGTTGTAGTTCCTAAGATTCTGGAAAGCTTAGGTACCTATTTGTACTAAACGCATTGTGAATGCTAAAAATGATGAGATTAGTGTTGCATAGATATTTATAAGAGCATAGACTCGTAGCCTATTATTGACCTTGATTGATGTGTAATCTTAAATCCAATGGAATAAAATATTAAGAAGTAGATGGTATGAAAGGATAATGATACTGGTGTATTTAGTCAGTCTACCGAAGCAGTTATATCTTTAGAACAGAAAAAACAACAGTAACAAGTATAAAGTTTAAAAAGAGCCGCGAGCATCAGCTAGTATACTATAAAATTGTATTTTTATCTCTTGGTATATTTCATAATATTACACTCTATGTATATGTTTCAACTCGGGATTTTCTATCCTTTCATTAAATTTGATATCACACTCGATACGATAGCCTTTTTTTTTGAGGCCTGCCCGGCAATTGACACTTGGGAAGGACACCGTGTGGCTTTAGTCTATCCGATTCCGACACGCCCACCTCATTGTCGGCACCGATGGGGTGAGGCCCTTAGGGTTTTCCACACGCTAAAAAAAATGGCCCACATTTTCGTATCTTACATCCGGTATATTGATGTTATTCGTATAGCCTATTGCATCCAGAGTATGATACTGAATCGATTGACACCTGATTCATTATAATCAGTTTAGTACACGCATGATAGGTTCAGAACGTATAGAACGAATAGCAGTGCTTCATTAGTATTAGCACCAGAGTATCTAAACAAATCGATTAAGTCAATAAATTGTATTTTGTAAAACTAAGAAATCTTTTTCGTTTAATTTATCGTATCAAAACGGACGACATTAATATGCGCGAACACAAGGAATTTTAATAACTGCAAAACTCGAAGTACTCGGTCCTACATATACTTCTTGTGACGGTTATACTCACCATATTAATGAAATTTTCAAGCTATTTATATGCTAATATTTGCCATAACGGACGTAGGTATGTTTCAGCATCCAGAACAGGTCCAGGTAACTCGGTTGTCAGAGTTTTCAGCCTGGAATGAGCCCTTTGCGAGTTCGGGTCCCATTCCGGATGTTGACTTGTTGCGATTTTAAGATTTTAAGCTAAAGTTTTCATACCTTGAAATCAGATCAGATAATTTATGCGACAGTGTTGTGAAATATTTAATTATGTGCATCCTGTGCATATTATTATCCCACAGTCTTAACCAACGTTTGGTTATAAATTAAGTGTAGGTACTTGATAACAGGTATTACTGAATACTTACGTAACGGTGTTTATGTGGTCTTATCGTGCCAATCGTTACCTACAGCAACAATGATAGTTATATTTAGTAGGTAAGAATGTCATGCAGAATTAAGTATATTAGTCGGTTTTAGTGAACACGTGTCTGGTAGAAGCAGTGTGTACTTTATCATTCGCGAGTGCAAACATATCAGAAAAAGCTGACGAGATGTGTTTAAATAATTTACGTGACTGCACCATCAAAAAATTTGTTTAGGTTACGACCAGCAGCGGCAAGTTACAGATTAATGATATTTCTGTCAAACCATCAATATTCCAATACAAGTTTTATAGAAACTTGTCTAAATTAATGGTCATGTAGTATAGAACTAATTTGTTTGAATATAATTTTATAAGTATAACGACAATCTGTATTACTATTGTACACAATACTAGTGACCCACCCTCGTTTCGCTTCACTGTACACTACTTTTTTTACATAAAGATCAATGTTTAATTTATTTATTAATAGGTATGAAAGTTTCGAATCCGCGATATTTTTGTTTTTTATTTCGTGTTAGCATCAAGATATATTGGTTTTCAAATAGTTTTCAACATTCCCTGTAGGTAGTAGGCGTTAGATATGCGCTGTTTTACCATTACTTGCAGCCATCTTGTAAGAAGCTACTGCTATAACAACTTTGCCTGTTGGCCTGATAGTAGTATAACTTAATGTCTAAAATGTTTTCCTTGTTCCGCCGGGTGCATAGATAAATAATAGTTTCCTCCTCATTATTTTCCACGTTGTTTATTGTAGCATCATCCACATTACGCTGGCCAGGAACGAAATTTGGCAAATAGTTGGTAACAAACAATACATTTATGTATACAGTTAATGTTTGATATTAAGAGCGCTTTAAAGTTGCAAGACCAATTGCTGCATCATCTCACTATGATACATACAACGATTTTCATATATATATATATATATATATATATATATATATATATATATATATATAATCTGAATCTCGGTCCACACAAATATACTTATCCTTAACTGATGAATTTTGATGAACGCTGATAGACATGTTTCAAAATTACAAATTCTAAGTCAAAAGACAATATTTTTGCACCCACCCCATACAAATTTCCAAACCACTAGACTTAAGTTTTGCTTGCCCAGGCTTTAAAAGGAACCTTAGAGATAAATGTTCCATAAATGCTATCATAAAAAATTATCGATTTAGTTGCATCTTTGATTCCTGCAGATTGTGGGTGCCTGCATCCTTGCTCTTTCTGTAAAATCGTCATTACATATTTTTGTTGCAGTTTTCTTACTACACGTCTTTCTTACAGTTAATGTATTTCTGGGTGGGATGCTTAAATCCGTTCCATTTACCTTTACATTGAATCCTGACAAAATGATAAATTAACACAGTGAACAACAGTCTATTTCAATGGTGGTATTTTTATATTTTCATTGATTCTATATCAAGATTTATAATTAACACGTTTAAGCTATCTCTGCAATGCATATTTTGTCATTGTGATAACAAGAAGTGATAACTTTGTATATTTATTAAGGTTGATTGGGTTAGGCTTATTCTTGGGCACTTCAAGAACGGATCACGTTTTAGTCACCTTTAACACCAGCTCATAACGGACGCCTTTGTCTATACATCTGAATAGATTATTATCTTTATCCACAGAACACGTATAGACAACCAACAAGGTAGTGACAAAATTGGAATGGCATGCGTGCAGGAGTTTTGTTTATCATCAAATAAACTGAGTATTATAACAGTTGTATATAAACTGACATAGTTATTATGACTAATGCCACCACTTCCTAATGTTTGGTTACTCAATCACATTTTGACGGAACAATAGCTGATCATGAATATATTCAAAATAAGTTTACGTCATAGCAAAAGCCAAGCTTTTGTTTATACTAAGTTCCATTAACTGCAAAAGTCTTAAACTAGGCTTTAATGAAAAACAAAAGTCAAGTCGACAGTTACAAAATGAATTCAATATGATAGATTGCCAACATGACACTACGTCAAGTCCACACAAGTATCAGATATTCTAAATTGCAATCCGACATTCCTCTGAAAATCACGAACTCCTACAATATTTTTTTCACGTAAACAAATTCACTTGCCTATTGTATGTCAGAAACAAATATATCTTCGGACAGTTCTTCGTGAGGTGCCAGAAAAATCCACTTTAAACGTTACAAAACACCTGAACATGTTTAATGAATGAATGTTTTCTATTGTGAATGGAATTGTTTAAAAATACAGCGTTATAGGTATGCTATAATAAAAACAGTTGCTGCAATCAATTAGACTTAGGATAAAAAATATTACAATGCATAGGTAAGTACCAAGACTACCAAGCTTAACTATTGAAAGTAACCTAATAGGAATAACAAATCTTTCATAATAGTACCTTTTTTTTTCGTGCGGAAATCCCTTTGGATACCCCCCCCGCCGGCCAGCGGGGGCGGTTATGTCGGGCTTGAACATTTATTATATTAATGAAATAAAAAGTTTATATAGCAGTTATTTTTAGGGTTCCGTAGCCAAATGAAAAAATTTTACTTGCTGCTACGGAACCCTTCATGGGCGAGTCTGACTCGCACTTGGCCGGTTTTTTATGACATGTTCAAAAAGCCCAACTTGAATGTTATTTAAATAATGTTAGTAATAATGTATGTATGTATGTAATAGTTATTTTCATAGGAGTTAATTAGTTTAATAAATAGTTAGAAATTTCTAAACAAATACTCTTTTTAGCCATAAAGCCTGTAATAAAGTGCTATGATGTATTTCATTGTGCAATAACTTTCTAAATAATAGACAGCTTTTGTTTTATTATATCAGGTTAAATTTTCTTAGAGTCTTACATATATTATGAGCTGCATTCGGAACAGTGCATTTGTACCCGTAATGAGGTTGATCGGATTGGTCTCGCTCCGGTGCCCAAGGGTCACGTCACGGGTCGTGGCCCGCTCTAGACTTTGTCTAACGTCGGTATCATTCATTAATAGGTACATTGTACTCTACGTTGTTTGTTAGGACAACCGAGCCTTATTTTCATAATTCTAAAACAATGCCAGGTCTGTGTATTAAGTGTTAACTATTTCCTTATTTACAGTTTGAATAATATACCTAATTTTCAACTAAATACAGTGGATCTCCGGTAATCCGACAAACGTTTAACCAGTGACCGGATTACTGAGGGTCCACCGTTATTATATATCCAATAAAGGTTCACATTTCCAGTACCTGTTGTTGTTTTCGATTCTTCTTGAACGGCAATTACTTATTACTTATTATATTACACAACTAAGTTTAGTGTGGTCAATAATAACTATTACAATCTGGATTCTTAAAAAGACCGTTATTATTATTATTAAAATTTTGCTCGGTACGTCAGATTTGTGCAGAAATTCCAAAGAATGAATAAGTATGTAAACAGGGTTGATAACTTTTCTCTATAAAAGATCATACCCAAGTTAGTTTACGAAATTACTTATAAACCAAAATTATTTAATCATTGTATTTAAATAACTCATTACCTGACCCGTAAATTTACTGTTCTTATAGAATAATCAATTTATCTCTCTACCATTATGGTTTAAAGGTATGAGTACATATCAACGACAACTGAACTGTACTATTTTGTTTCATGGACAATTAAGTATTTCAAAAATTTTAACGATTACAGCATTTAAGTGCAGCGAGCCAATGCTTTTGTTTTATTTTTTCAAACTTACAAAGATAAGGATTATCATTTATTGTTCATTTTGTTTTTTGCACAACAACACCCCGCCTGATTCATAAATTTGTATTCTTACTTAATCTTAACGTGCGTTGTGTAGAACTCGGATTTATAATCAGTATTTTTGAGAATACTCAAGATTAAGATCTTTAGATTAAGACATTTCGGTCATACTAAAATATTGGGAAATTGATATATATAAAGATGAATCCCTATTTCTCTTCGTCACGGCATCACGCTCGAACTGCTGGACCGATTTCGCTTTCTTTTTTGTTCTGGTTGTTATTGTCAGGAGAAGATTCTTGTAAAACAAAGTTAAGCTTAGAAAGTTGCAAGTAAAATTGGAAATTTTGAAAAACTACCGACCAGAACATATTAACTTTTATACAAGTGGAAATAACTACTCGTCAAGATGATTCAAACGAGCCCAAACTCGATGAGGTTTCTCCGTACTCCTCTGCTTTCAGAGGAGACAGGATGAGCGATGCTGTTAGTGGTGAGATGGCCCAGGGTCAGCCCAGCGAGGGATATGCTCTATGGGTAACCTTACAGCCCGGCGTCTGAAGACACGAGACGGCGTGCGGTTTTAGTCGGTGCAAGCCCGACATAACCGCCCCCGCTGGCCGGCGGGGGGGTATCCGAAGGGATTTCCGCACGATAAAAAAAAAAAAAAAAGGTTCTGTCGTTTCATTGCTAAGTTCCTATGGTCACCTTCCAGCTCCACCATGTCATCATAATATTACATTGTCACGCAATTTACACATGTTTGCAAAATTTTAGCTCAATCGGTAACCGGGAAGTGAATCAAATTTAATTTACAAACTTTGATAACAAACATCGGGACAGGTGAAGCTAAAAAAGCTTATAGTGAAATGGTCAGTTATTTGTAAGTGGTGCGGTGTATATCATAAAGCATTAGAACAATAAATACTATGTTTTGTTTACTATTTTTGTTAAACAATAGGTTAGACAGTTATTTATATTAAATACTATCTTGAAGCAACATTCCTTGCTCACTTACGATCAGAATATGAATACTTGTAAGCGACGCAAAATAAAGTCTGCGAGTACACTCAACTCAACCCATACAACTGAGTTTTACTCAAAAGTTCTTTGGCTTTTTGGGTCCATACATGTATAATAATGCAAATAAAGACCTATTAATTTATCCCCTGAATAAACGGGAATGTAAGGCCACAGTTACTGAATGGTTACTCGCCAAATCTTACAGTGATACGGAAGAGCTACTAACGGTATTATCTTATTGGAATATTCTGTGGTAGTCAATCAGGCATACCTATGTGACTTACATTCTTACTTGCATACTGAACACCTAGATACACATTACATTGGCACACATTGACACACACACCCTGACAAACCCTTGCACAGACATCCACACCCAGACACCCTCCCACACAGCCATACACACACACAACACTCACACATTCACATATTTTGTATTATGCTAACTGTTGTATCTTATATTGTCCTAGTTCTCCTTATGTTATCCATAGTCCAAACAATGTCCAAAATGATTTTTTCTTGTTAATGTTATTGTAATATAAATACGGAGGGAAAGGCACTGCTTACCCTATAACACAGAGGCATATGGCTCTATTTTGGAAAGCAATGACTTAACCCTTAATGTGTGTGTGTGTGTGGGTTTTACTACCATTATGTTTTATAAAATTGTCATAATTTTTGAGTGTGTCAAATAAGAAATAAATAATAAATAAATATATTTAAAAATATATTTCGAACATTAAAAAAAACCAATTCAATATTATAAGTTAAGACCGGACAACATCCGAAGGGTCAGCTAGTATATTGTATTTCTTAATATTATGAAAAGCTTATTGTTACCGGAATTACTTAAGTACCTACTGGAAATCGTATCGTATACCTACACTATTCGAAATGCAATTTGAGATGGTGCTATTATTTCATATCTTCTTGGTTAATTTCTCATTTTGTTTAACTAACTTCCGGAGCTTCAACATTATGCCCTAGTAGTCGAATAACACATATCTTACTATAATTCTTAATCTTATCACACTTACTGTTAGATCTGTGTAGTAAAATTGCTCTTCTGTTGCTTGCTGCACGATGACCCGAAAGTTTTTAGATAACATTTACGACGTGCGTGGGACGCTAAATAGCTCATACTTTCTGTGTTTTCCTCTGTTTCTTCTTTCACTAATATAAATAGAAATTTTAATAATATGAATTCTATGTAAATACGTATCTAGCCAGCCCTGGCAATAAGCCGAGGTATTGTATGTGAAATATTATTCCTCTTAATATAAATAAAGTATTTTATGTGTATACTTATGATTGCCTATTAAAATATGTATTACTAGTTATTTATCGTCATCACCATAGCGTTGAATATGGGACTCACTCTCACCTTGGTGCTCAGAGTCCACTTTCCGGCTTTTACTCCTCTACTTCACTTGTCTCTCCTTGGCGCTCAGAGTCCACTTTCCGGCTTTTACTCCTCTACTTCACTCGACCTTCTCTGGCAGTGAGACCATTGACGCGCTTGTCATCTTTTACGATGCCAAGCCAGCATTTCTTGGGTCTTCCCCTTCTACCGGGGCGTAAGTGGCATGACCAGATATTTGCTGCCCACGTAACCAGTCGGTTGTGGTAAAACATGGCGCCAACCAGCGCAGGCGACTCTCCTATAGTTTATCTACGATGTCACGAAGGGTGCTGCGCTGTGAGAGTTCCTCACTGTGTGACTCCGAACATCCACCAAAGCATTATTCATTTCTGTGCTACGCAACACTTGCTGGGTCTCTAATTATATACTAGATACTTGGGCCCTATCTTATGATATAAATATAGGGTTACAATACTTTTAAGTATAAGATACTGCAACCAATTAATTCGAAACGCGTAACAGAGCCATAAGTGATATGTTATTATGTACCTGCCAATGAAATGGAGGATGATAAATAATGATGGCAGAGACAGTAATTTTTTTGTCAATAAGCTTTCAGGGTGATAAGTGAACTGCTTAATGTCATGTTTAGTCATGTCACATTAGTTAGTTTTACTTTGGAAAGGCACTTAAAACGACATCATAGCCGCATTGAAATTGTATTCGAGTTGATAAACCAAAAATACTGGTTTAAGGATATGACATTTCGATTTTTTGACTCAACAGTAAACTTACTGACCCTCTGGTGAAAAATATAACCCCTAAGTCCTTAAGTGAATAATGATAGAAAAATACAACTTCACGGTAATAATATTATGTTCTAAGCTTTATTGGAAATCTATCGACGCAACAGCAGTCACACCCCGAGGCGGCTCCGGCTCAAGTACAGCCGATCGTGACCAATCGTTGTACGACAATTATGTTAGAATTATACCATCAATCAATTGCAGTATGGTACCTGTATACACCCACCTGCACTCATCTGGCATCACTAATAATGGACAATCACTGCTTTTAATAGTTCAGTGTTTTGTTATGTATCTTTGTTGCATTACCGGTAATACAATATAGATATAACATTATAGCTAGTTACTTATTACCGTGACTCGCATTCATATAAAATGGTCTTACCTACAGTTGCTGTCCGTAACTGTGACAAGTGCTGCCAGTGTAACAGTTAATGGTTGGTCACACCAATGCCAATGCTATGACTGGAATATTAAATATGCAGCACAGCAGACTTGACAGAGCAGCTCAAATAGAACGGAACTAAAGCACTCACTTACTATGTACATTTTTAAGACACAAGCTTTCATTTCCTTTCGAATATAGTGAAGATGGAACAAGGTTACAATGATATTTAAAATGCTAACTCATGAGCCGATTTTAAAGAGCTCAGCAAAACATGTTTTCATGAGGCATTTTGTTACATAAACAAGAATGTTCATATACACAATATGGTACAAATATGTTGTTGTGGCCCGTTGTGGGATACATATTATTATATAGGTAAATTAAAACTCGTTTCCAAGTTTTTCAAAGTATTGTATAAATATATTGGCAAAAAGCTCACGACTAAGAGGATCAGTGTTTGTTATTTTTTTACAAATTATCAAATATTAGACATAGATTGGTCTAGGGTTTTATTTTTATATTTAAAGTAGTTGTGTCTTCTAATAAATAATAAATGTTATGAGATACTTATTTTATGTATATTATATTGTTCCCACAACATCAAGTCGTTCGTTCATTTATAAGATTTCTTGAATATTAATAACAACAAAATAGAAAAAGTGTTTTAAAAAAATATATATTTGGCTGTACAGTCAGTGACGAAAGTATGTAAATACTAACTTTACAAACTATGTTTAAAGGTTAACATCATATTGATATATAATTAAAGATATTTTGTGAGCTTCAGAGGGTAAAGTTAACTATTTTACTTTAAAAAAAGTTTTAAATCTGAGATTATCTGTAAATTGAACTATGTTAAGCTTCTTTTGTGGCTGGATGTAAGCACAACTTTCGTTCTTAATTGACATAGTAATAGACACGGAAATCGTGCGCACTAGGTGGCTATTCCTCGTTTTTAAGACCTTTTTTGAGCTGTAAGCACAGCTCAAAATCTGTCTTAAATTAAAAGACATTATACGAGTTAAAATCTTAGTGTTTAGCGTTATCTATTAAAATAAAAATGATGAAAAATACACAAATGGGTGCGGCGGGGCGAGCCAGCAGGGGTCCGTGCTGTGGGCTGCCGCTAAATATTATTGTATATCAACTATGTGGTGTTGCCACATTCTTAAATTCTGGGAAGATAGTGTTTAATTATCATACTAGGAAATGACAATGGAGGGTACATTTATTTTCATTGATATATTTTTTTATTACAATACCTACACAACCAATTTGAAACACTTGAGATAATAGATAAATCAAGCAACGAGGCTGTGATGATAATACCCAAACCAGAACCTATATTTGTAACTGGCGTGGCTCACATCAAAAATCTTAAGGATATCCTGGATAAACTTGCAGACGTTAATACCTACACAATGAAAACCATGAAGTCAGGACACTTGGTCAAAATATTGCCTAGTGACATTGATATTGAGGTACGTTAAATGTGGCAAAGATCATCTAACCTCAACATTTGAAAAAACATCAGATACTTAAGCAGCATGCGTAAACTGTCATAAAAAACATCCCGCCAGCTACAGAGGTTGTATGAAATACAAAGAATAAAAAGAAAAACATCCTAGCCAAATCCTAAGCACGCTCGTAGAGAAACACCGATTCAACATCCGATTAATAATGAATTCAACACATTAGTTACATGATTAATGATAAATAAACCACTATATGTAAGCAATAAACTTATACAAATGGATCTGAAAATCACCACAGTGAAAGATGAAGTAGCAGCATACGGTAGGAACTACCAATACAGGTTATCGACACATTCATGGCAATGAACTGGCATCAAATCGGGCACAGGAGGACTGCAGTTCACCAGACTAATGAGACCCAGTGTTCCCCGGGAGACAACGCCGCAATGCCAGCACTGCGAGGATCCCGGCGAAGATACGGCGCTCCACACATTGGTGGACTGCCCAGCGTGGGCGAGTCAATGCCGGAATCTCGTTGCCGCCCTGGACGTGAATGTTCTCTCGCTGGAGACAATGATGAGAGCCGAGGTTTCCGACGGGAGCAAGTGACACGCCGCCGCCACCGAGAGGGGGAAGCGGGAGAGAATCCTGCCCCCCGAGTTCCGCAGAAACTTGCCTACGCCCAGGACTACCGACCTCCATGATCAGGGTTTGAAGATGGCAGTCAGTCGACTCGCCGTACTTACAGAAGCAGAAGAAGACGGAGGCATGTCGTGTGTGTCCTACACGTTATCCTACGGTTACTTTGCCTGGCGTTCCCGGGAATGGGCACTTGGAGAGGACACAGTATGATTTTAGTCGTTCCGATTTCGACACACCCATCTCATCATTAGCACCGATGAGGTGGAGCACGTGGTGATTTCCACACGTAAAAAAAAAACCCAGCATTCTAAATTTAGAGATCAGATTCCAAGTCGCTCAGTAAAAGACGAAAGTATCACTGGACACTGGACTCTGGCACATTACACATTGCAGAGTGATCAGCCAAAGGAACAGATTGCTATGACACAGGAAACACATAAGAAAATACTAATGATATCACGGAACGATCGATATTCCAACGGTGTTGATGATGATACTTGCACAGTACTTACTAACATAAGCAAAATAAACGCAAATAACCAAATCTTTCCTATAATACTGTGTAATACCCGCATTTAATATTTTCTAGTTATAGGTTAGTCTAAAACAACGGGATACACAACTTTCTAAGGTGAGAAGTCATTGTACTCATAGATCAATATTGATTTTCTGCTCCACTTTTCTCTTTGCGATAAGCTAGACGGCAGTAGCAAAAAGTAGTGTATTATTATCGCTTTAACGACGCATAGAAAGAACATAATATATAATAGACATTAACACTAGGTACATTATATTTTAAATCAATTTTTGCTCTGCAAATCTTTGAATTGAAGCGTATGGAAATTGAAGTGTAGTACTGCATCAGATTATTCAATATAAATATATATGGCGATTTTGTAATTTTACCTGCCAGTACACATTTTATAAGGGTGTCGTCTCCATCCAGCAGTAGAAATACACCACAGACTATGAAAGAAATGCCAGATTGCTTCAAAAACATAAAAGGTAAAAATGTGAACTTCCAAACACCACTTTTCGGGGATATACGGGCATGAGTATATGCTTTTATATTGCACATGCACTAAACTAGAACATCCTTTTTTTTTGTATTTTTATAATGAAAACATTGCAAAAATACAAAAAATAACTCAGCCTTTCTGCCAGTTTCCAGTGTAACACAACTGATTGCTATAAAGGTATTTAGTTAACTCGAAATTAAATTTACATTGTCGCACTTTTCGTCGCATTGTGCTTATTACGTCCGGTTTTATAACAGCGTATTATGCAACGTGTTATCTTCAACACTTCTAAATTATTGTGCAAAATTAGTAGCAGCCGTTATACATTTTTCAGAAACTAAAACTCTTTATTTCCGCTTCAATTAATGTGGCACTTAATTATTACAGAATTTCTTATTAACGTCGGCAGTAACAACTTAGTTTTGTGCAACATATTTCGTTACAGACACTTTTTTTTGCTACGTAGATACCGCGATATCCTCACAAGGAGAAGTCGTGGGGTATGTAAGGACAGAAGAAAGTGCTGAGCTGCATTCATTTACCTACTAGCTGTTGGCCGCGGCTTCGCCTGCGTGGAATTTTCCATTATCAAGTATTATGTCCACGGTTGCAAGCAACAATGACTGTTCACAATAAAATCGCTTTTCAGTAAAGTGTTTAGGATGTCGTTTGGGATCTTTTCCTTGTGAACGTTCGATGTCGCTTGCACCATTTTACCTTTCAACCGTTGATATTATTTGTAAAATTCTACAACAAACTCTTATCACTACCCTTCGAGAACCTTGACTTATCTCTGCATCACCCAAAGGTTGACTGGTAGAAAATACCATAGCATTAAGTTCACCTTTATACAATTATACGATTTGTGCAGAAAGTTTATATAAAGTAAGGAAGGAATTTATTATTGATTTATTAATATAATGATAGATTTTTTTTAACCGGCCGTGAATGCCTTAAGAATTGTCTTTGTAAAACTAGTGCACCACATCACCTCATCCTGCCCGTATAATAAAACAACTTAATACTTACGTGTTAGTATCGAGGCTGCAGAAATAAAAACTCAAATATAGATTTTCAATAACGGTGCCATTTAATTTACTCCTTAGGCAAATGTATTTCTCATGGTTATGTATTTCTCAGGTCAGGACAGGTCAGATATAAGTATACCTTAAACTGTAATATTCAAGTATATGAACTAGCTAACCCGTCCCGTCCCGGCTTCGTTGGAGAAAATTTTGTGAAGAAAAATCCTGTTGCCTAACGCGATTACAGCGCCATCTATCGAGTCCAATAATTGAACTATGCCTATAACCGTTGCACAAGTGCGTGCAATAAGTTAAAGTTTAATCGCAATCGCAATCGAACACGAACAAAAAATATTTTTTGTGTGTTAAATAATCACTTTGCTTTACGTTTAACAATAATTAAATTTTCTCAATCACAGCGCAGAGCCACCTATCGGGTCCAGATTTGCGATTTTAAACCGACTTTAAAATGGTCGTCTGGTTTGTTTTATGTATATCTACCTACCGATATTTTCTTTTCTTGGTCATAAAATAAACACATGAGATAGACATGAATCGTGTAGATTACATCTTTGAGTCATGTTAACATATATAATATATAGTACGGCCTCTGTGGCGTAGCGGTAGTGCATTCGACTGCTACGACAGGGGCGCGGGTTCGATTGCCGCTCAGTGCAAATATTTGTATGCATGAATATGTCTATTTGCATTGGTCTGGGTGTTTCTATGTATAATATGTATGTATTTACAAAAAAAAAGGTATATAAGTATGTTTATCCGCATTCTGGAACCCATAACACAAGCTAGGTAAACTATGCTTACCTTGGGTCTAGAAAACGCTGTGTAGAATGTCGTAGAATATTTATTTATTTATTTTATTTAGTTATAGATTGTCTGAATCAGCTTTTTCCCAAAATACCGAAATGATACGCACCACGACTGAGAAAACATTTGATATACCTAATGAAGATTACCTAAACGTAGGTAAATTTTTTTTCTGAAATACCGAAATGATACGCACCATGATTGAGAAAACATTTGACATACAAATGAAAGGCCTAAAGCGAAGCAGTAGCACCTATAACGGTAGCTCTAAACAATGGCATGAAACAGTGAACCACGTAAAGTTATAATGATATAATAAATATTTTAAAACGATGAAACGCATTAGCTTGTTGTGGTAAAGCCGTGTTAAGTTTGTAAGCGTGAACGGAAGAAAGTAGTATGACAATGCGAAATTGAATTGAAAAATATGTTGGTTATATACCATCTAGCTCTAATAATTCCTTCTTTGTGATCGGTGGCAGCCCACATCCCCCTTAACAATCCTTAGATGGTAGATGATATTACTGTGAGCTTTACTCAATCATTTTCATTCATGATGACGCAGTTTAGTTCTACGTTATCTCGGTTCCTATCAGTGATGAAATCTGCTCTTATCATTTTGTTAGATTTAAACAGAGTTCGCAGTTCAGACGTGACACTTAGTGACACTTAGCTGACTGTGAGTAGGTCTTAAATCACGCTAAACAGAAACGGACTAAGGACGGATCTCTGGTGTACCCCGAGTCTGATGGGGAAGGATTTCGTGTCGTTAATAGCGGTCCGAACCACAGAATCGAAATCGTGGTACATGTCTTGGATATATAGGATTCTGGAACCACTTTGGACCGCAATACCCACCAGACCATTGCACGGAAAAAACAGTCGAAGGCCTTCTGCATGTCCAGAAATAGACAACGCAGAGGCGTATTCTTCATCCTGTATGACATTACTTTTATAACGCGGTAGTTACTACACTATCCTGCACCCAATTCTTGCCTTTGCCTTGCCGAAGAATGGAGTAATGATACTCAGTCTCCACTGGCTTAGGATCTTCCTGGTAAGAAGTACGCGGTTTGTAAGGATGCCTACACCGCCCAACATATTGCCTAGCCTTTATTTTTCCGAAGTCATCGAGAGGTTGGCTACTAATGTAAGGAACTACATATACTAGGATCCAAACACGTCTTAGGAATCTTGGGAATAGTACACTCAATGCACAAAAGGTTATAAAAATATAATGAATTGTTCCCACATGAAATCGTTCTCAAAGTTACCCAATCCTTACCTCAACTGTGGTTCCTAGTACACGTGGTTTGCGGTACTATCGGAACGCTATCATTAGGGCACAAAGCCACCGCCAATTACGGACGGGAACCTTGCACATTTCTACTCAATATAAACGCTATTTTACCGGTTAGGTACAACGTTACTTAGCATAAACTATATCAGAATTACGGTACGTTATGTTATATGAATATGCATATCTTGTATTTGACCCATAATTATCAAAATAAAGCAGTTATTATGATACATGTATTAGCAGTTATAATATATATACATACAATCACGCCTCTATCCCATTGGGGTAGGTAGAAACAGCATCTTTGTTATTGGGGTATTAGTCGGTTTGAATCCGACATAACCAGCGCCCCCGCCGGCCAGCGTTATCCGAAGCGGATCTCCGCACGGAATAAAAAAGGAAAAGTTCTTGTGGAAGAACAGCCGTGGATATACGCCTCCACGGCGCAGACCTCCCCTAAATATCTCAAATCTCAATGTTAATTCCTGTTGATTTAAGTTGTTTTTAATTTTGTTGTCATGTTGTTTCTTTTCTTTCTGTATAATAATTTCCATTTGATTTTATGTATCTTCTATTTCTACACATTATTATTCATATCCTGCATCGTATCATATTGTGATCGGTACCTACCTAAGTACCTACTGAAATTTAAGTTATTTATAATGTTGAATTGATAGACAGAGGATGGTCGGTTGGTTAACATATAATCAATTTCATTGTAATTCTTGTCATTCGGGTGTCGCCAGGTCCACTTTTTACTGTCATTTAGCTTGAATATGCTGTTTATGATTTTAGTGTTTGCATCCCTTTATTTAAATTCACATTTATTTTATTAAGTTTAGGGAGATAGGAGACCCGAGGGGGCCATCTCGAAACCGGAGATGGCCCAGGGTCAGTCGGGGTGCGAGGGATATGCTCTATGGGCAACCTTACACCCCGGCGTCTGTAGACCCGAGACGGCGTGCGGTTTTAGTCGGTTCAAGCCCGACATAACCGCCCCCGCTGGCACGCGGGGGGGTATCCGAAGGGATTTCCGCACGAAAAAAAAAAAAAAAAAAGGGAGATAGGAGAAGATTTAGTATATTAGTAATATTACTTATTTTTAAATAGTTTAATATTTTATAATTAAATACAGATATTCTAGAATTTTGGTACAATACAACCAAACCATTTATTTTTTAATTCGTGAATGAGACTAAACGATTTCAAAAACAAAATAAAACACAATACATAGCGTCTTCTTCATAATAATAAAAAATATGAGATAGTCATAAAATTTTATCTTTTTTATCAAACTAGCTAATGTCCGGCATCCGTTGCATACCCTTCTTTGTTTTTCCTATTTTTTACTTAAGAACCTTCACGGGCATGTGCGCAACAACTTACTAAAATCTCATTGCAATCATATGAGAAATAAACAAACAATATTCATTTATGTATTGATTCGATTTCTTTTTTATAATCAATGCTTATTAATATCTTAATTTCGTATGTTATGCAATATCGTACCGTTCATCCGACTGCGATAAAACTTTGTCAAATTAAAGGCTAATCTTTCCACAAGTGCAAGCTATAAATTTACACCTACAATTTGGTACCTATGTATAGGCATAGTTTGAAAACCACTGCAATCGGGCTATAGAATTCAGTCGGCTAGTAATAAAATATTTTATTCATTGTCCGCGGGTTAAGAAATATTTCGACAACAGAACCAGAATTATGAAATGTATTTGTTGCTAGAATCTATAAACTAAGGTAATCGCTTTCCATTAGGTATATGGGCCCAACTAAGAGCTTTAGGGCCAAGTCAACCTCACCTGTAAGCCGTTACACCTGCTGAATAACGGACGATTTTCTGGCGCAGGCTGTCCTCTCAGGGTTGCGAGATCAGATGGCAGGCGCTCCCATATTAGCCGCCAAAGCAAAGCCAAACAAAGGAACAACGCTAAGATGAAGGTGGTGATGATGAACCACTTTCTGTAAGGTCAGCTGTATGCGTCTGCAAATTTAGTTCTAATAAAGTTTAAAACTCAATCTCTCTCAATCTAATCTGATTTGTGGAACAGATATAAAAAAACGCATTGCACAAATATTAGTTACAACACCAATTTATTTGTAATGTAATGACCGTGTATTTACATTTACAAACCTAATAATTGTTTAAGTTATACAAATAGCAAGAGTTTACTGATTTACTGTTACACAAACAAATACCTTTATTTGCATTTACTGCGATATCAGTCGATATTTAAACAGATATAGTATTTATCTATATCTGTATAAATATATGTAGGTAAAGAGCGGTGTGCATGCGCCACGGCAAGAATGCAATTGGTTAATGTTTATCGATTAGATGCGCCCGCGGCTACGGGCCGGTTGTTTCCTATACAATTGTTTACTGTTGTACTAGCCATTTCCTTCTATTATCTGAATGGTTAATATAGACAAGATTGCCAATATGTAAGATCCTAAATGCAACGTTTACTATGTCGCACAAGACGGCCAGATAAAATATGTGAAAATATATATAGATGGTGTATCCAGGCACCTGCAAGTATTTCTGTAGCTTGGAAAACAAAATAATTACTTTCTTCATAAAAAATATTACTAACAGTGAAAAAATGCAATAAAGTAAACATGGGCGCGTTGCCAACTATACGTACGTGATGTGACTATATTTCTATGTGACCCGACGAAACGTCCTGTGACCGCCTCCTATACAAAGTTGTTTCCGTCACATGCCTGAAATTGTCATGTTTTAGAAAAAAAATACAGACAGTTTGGTGTTCGTCATAATTATTATACTATATTAAGAAATCTATATAATAAACAGTACGTAGGAAACAAATGCGACTATAATCCACATCATGCACTGCTTTTACTAATCTATGACTAATAATAGATATTTCTTGATTAAACATCCCTTTGCAGCGGGAAATTTCCACACATAACATACAGAGTACTATTTCAGGCTTTGAGGGAAATGCCTTATGGACCACTTTACACCCTGGCGTCTGAAAACCCGAGACGGAGTGCGGTTTTATTCGGTTCAAGCCCGACATATCCTCCCCCGCTGAGCGGCGGGGGGTTATCAGAGGGGGTTACCGCACGAAAAAAAAAGTACTATTGTAGGCTCAGAACAATTCACGCAAATGAATCTTACCCATGTGGTCTTGAACCCACAAGTTGCGATGTCGTGTTACTTGGGACACATAGTTGAAAACGAAATACAATACTTGCAAGAATATATAATATAACAGAATATATGGTAAGCTAGACAACTAATTCTGCCATCATTTCTAAAATTGTAATACTTAGATAACCTAGATAAAGTTAATGGTAAACCCACATTACAAAGAGCGTGTAGTTCACCGCCTATAAACGTAATATTTTATGAGGTTTTTACTATTTAGAATATCGGGGTAACATAACAACATAATTCTTGACATGTAAAGGGAAATGCTCTTGAGCAGATCGTTTGTGGTCAACCACTAAATAGCACCAGGACTGGCCTTGTCTATCCACTACAAATATTATTATGGCGAGCATTTTATGTTACTAGGAAACCACGGTCTCATGGTATGTATGCATGGTAATTATTTTTCTACAATTAAAGGAGCCTATGTTTAGTGTTGTAACATTACCTATCTGCTAGTGAAAGTCCTGTCAAAATCGGCTCAACCGTTCCAGAGATTACGTCTTTGAAACGGGCTGACAAATTTTCAAAATTGTATTTTTATGATAAGTATTGTTTATACATTTACATGTGCAATCATTAAAAATCTGTTATTTTAATAATACAAACAGACACTTAATTTTTTTCATTTGTATAGATGGGACCATTTACAATTAAATACTATACACGCTTAAAATGGGATCTATAAGATGAGTCCACAGTCAATTTAGAAAAAATATAAATAAATTTTAAAATTAAGTAGATGCAAGTTTTAAAAGCTCATCTGCTTGAAACTTATTTGCTGAAGAACGTGATACCATGAAATTAATCAGAGCGATGGTTTTAAATACTTTTGTTCAGTTTCATACAATTGACTGATTTTAAAATAACTATTTGAACGATGAAGACAATGTATTGGCATTGCGAAACCTCTGTTCATCTACCATGAGTGATTTACAATTTGTCGTCTGTCGCCGTCGCAGTCGCTGGACCGCGACGAGTAACGATTGCTGTCCTAGCTCGTTCGAAGTGCCTATTTCCGCTTCTCATATTTCTCATTGAAATACATCGTAATATGTCATTGTAATGAATCCATTATCATAATAAAATGACCTAATCGTGTCTCTTCAGATTTATGACTTTGGAAGTAATCCACTCGGCGTGGCCGCCCCTTAGTAAAACGAATTTTAGTTATTTGCAGCCAACCGGCCATCATTTAACTTTTCAATGGTAGCTCATAACATCTTCGAGCAATTTGCATACTGTCATGCTAAACAATTTCGCGTGAGACATGTGACGTATTTCTAACCTCGACTTTTATTTACTTCGTTTAATTTATTATGTATTTAGAACTAACGTTTAGGTGCCTGAAATATCCCTTTAGAAAAAGAAAAGCGCTAGTGTGAGCCTCTGTGTTTGGCACCGTGCCAACTGGTCCATTTCTCAGCTTTGCTCGTGGCGGTAGAATGATACTAGTTCACAGTTCATATACATTGAGCTGACCGATGCTTTGATGCTTACGTATTGAGGTTAAACGTATGTGCTACGTGAATTTATACAAATACGCAGGAAATATAGTTTATGTGTAACGAAGCGAGTAATTAATCCAACAGCTAATGGTATGAGGCGTAGTTATACATTTGTATTAGCGCTCATCTTTAGGTTTCGTTTCGTAATCTTAAATTTATTTTCAAGAATTATTTAACAAAATGTAAATGTATTTAAAACTGTTGCATAATAATATGCTACGATATCTGTAAAGATATTGGGTACTATAGTGAACATTATTTGAACTATAGCGTTCATATTCTATTAGCATTTTGTTGCTACTGCTCATACACTCTTGCAATTTTTATTCAAGTTTGTTTTCTACTTTTATTCTTGATTTAGTCGTCAATTCTATTTCGGAAACTATTAACATACATTTATCTATTACAGTTATAAGTAAACGGGATAGGCATATAATCTGATTAGTTTCGTAAGAATATTAGTTTTTCATCGGAGTGACTACCATCTGACTCCACTGACCAGGGGGTAACATTACTATATGATCCATCGACTGTTTCCATTTACAATTTCATAACGGGTTCGTACTATTCAAAACTGTTCACTGTGTCTCTCTTAGTCTTAATCTTCGCAAAATTATTTAAATTTTCAAAGACTCACGTATGCTTACAAACTTGCGGCAATACAGTGTTTTTTGCAATATGCAATAATAAACATAATTCTTATATTATATTTCTTTATTTACAGTTCAACTTCGTTGGAAGAATTCTGGGGCCCAGGGGCATGACAGCCAAACAGCTAGAGCAAGAAACAGGCTGCAAAATCATGGTCAGAGGAAAAGGGTCAATGAGGGATAAGAAAAAGGTAAATTATAATGTATGTAAATATTTTATGCTTTTAATTTTTCCTCTTACTAACCTTAGTATTAAGAAAGTTTTTAATTTAGAAGACTGCCAACATTTTTTTATGTCGTATAACAACATCTGTTATTAATATTTATATTTCCTTCGTAGCTTGCAATTGGAAATTCAATCAGGTTATGTTTATTTCTTAATAAAATGTTGATATGGATCAAAAAGTTATAATTGGACATTTTTGCTAAGTAACAAATGATTTATTTTAGATTTTTACAATTTTAATTTTAGGTGTTTCTGACCTCCGTGGAAGCCAAACATTTTTCATTTGCTTTAGCTCTTTGGCTGGAACAGAATCTTCCATTCTTAGTACAGTTTTGATACATGTGTATAAGTATATAGTATTTTAATTTTTAAACCAACGTCCAATTTACTGCTATGAATAGTAACACTTAAACAACAGCAAGCGTACCTATATGGATCTTCCGTTTAAATTTGTATGGACTTATTTGAAGTGCTCAAGCTAATAATGTTCAGTTATGTCCTTGAGAATACGTTTCTATTTATATTCAAAACCATACTTCAGATTTCCATGGTAATTGGAAAATGTATTGCTGTAATATTGTTAAGCTTTGTTTTCTGTTTACCGAAAAAATACTTGCGTATGGAATTCTAATCATTTCTAAGTAAGATGAACACTGAATAATACTTCTTGGTACAGAAAACAAAACAAAATCTCTTCAAACAAATGTAGAATGTTCAAGAACAAATTCCATTTTATCACTGTTTTTGATTTCACACAACACGGTTTAATTACTGTGCTAAACTGGGAGAATCATAAACGTTCAAAGCTTCAATGGAAGGTTACTGAAACATTTGATGTTTACATTGAATTTCAGGAAGACGCAAACCGAGGAAAGCCAAACTGGGAACACTTGGCTGATGATCTACACGTCTTATTGACCGTTGAAGATACTGAGAACAGGGCTAAGATCAAGCTAGCCAGGGCCGTCGATGAAGTTAAACGTCTGCTTATTCCTGTAAGTTTTATCTGTATTTCTTTAATTTTGTAGAAGAATATCGTCAATATAAAATGAGTAAGTTCATAAAATTCACTAATCTTAATTTTGACTTTGCATTGTCATCTTATCGGCTCCTCCGCACGAGTGTACTACCTGAGTTCGACAAATGGAAGTGCGATTAACGATTGTGTGACAAAACTGTACTGCGACTCACCATAGTTCGAATGCACGCTAGTGCGACACACTGTAGGTCGACATTACTCTAGTGCGACAATCGTTTGTGTTGTACTAGATGGCGTTAAAAGTCCACAGAACATATTTTTTTGCAAATGTAAAGGGGTTTTCATTATTTTTTTCCTGTTATTTGTGTTATTTATCTACCACACGGCGACCGCTGCTGCGGCACGCTCGCTACGCTCGCTCGCCTCGTGCTTGTTGTAGTCACAGTTCTAACCTAACCTAACCTAACCCCGCCGATTTCAGTGATGTAAGAAAACCACTAAGAGCATGTTTAATTCATATTAAATCAAATCAAACCATTGTTGTTACTCCTACGGTAATGCGACAATGATTTGCCGCACTACCGCAGTGTCGAACTACTGTCGCACAATCGTTTGTCGCACTAGAGTAATGTCGACCTACAGTGTGTCGGACTAGCGTGCATTCGAACTATGATGAGTCGCCGCAGTACAGTTTTATCACACAATCGTTAATCGCACTTCCATTTGTCGAACTCACGTAGTACACCCCCTCCGCACGGAACGTTGAAGGTAAACATTATCGTAGCTGTAGTTGTTTTGGCTGATGTGTCTCATGAATACATCAGCCTCTGTATCATCAATCAATCATCGATGAACCTTTTGCCGTCTACTGCTAGACATAATACTTTCCTAATGTGCGTCAAAGCACGCGATCCTTCGCCTTCTGCTTCTATTTCGTACCTACTCTGTAAAACCAATAAACGGTTCCATTAAAAACATTACCATTCCATCTGCATCTAAAAACATCTTGATATTTATTAAGAAACTGTTTACGTTTTCTAAAAGCTCTAATGACGGGTACATATGCATGAGAGCAAAATAAGAACGCTTACAAAGTTGCAACCAGCTGCGCATATCTTTCATAGTAGGTCGTTCATAGTCGTCTATCTATTTTATTTCAAATGACTTGTAGGCTTATTTGTTCTGTAATAATTGTGATTATATCAGTATATATATTTTTATTGAAATTTATTGTATAGGCTGTATGTACATTATATCCCATCAAAAACATAAATGTAAAATGAGAGCCGAGTTCAATATTAAGAATATGCGTCGTTGTCAACTTCACCGTCAAAAGAATTGAGATCTATATGGGTGCCAAGATCTGTGTAGAAAATCCTAAAATTTTAACCTGGGGTGTGTGTTGGGTAACCTCCTCGAGTGTCGCTCCGATTCCGATCCCGCTGCAGTCCGGGGGGAACGGAATCGGAGCGGCCGGTACACCCTGGGCGGCGGTCAATGGCTTCCCCTTCACCCCTTCATAGGGTTGGCATTGAACGTCGGCCAATACCCAACGTGGCGGGAACACATCGCTCATCGCTCTCCGTACTCCTCTGCTTTCAGAGGAGACAGGATGAGCGATGCTGTTAGTGGTGAGATGGCCCAGGGTCAGCCGGGGTGCGAGGGATATGCTCTATGGATAACCTTACACCCCGGCGTCTGAAGACCCGAGACGGCGTGCGGTTTTAGTCGGTGCAAGCCCGACATAACCGCCCCCGCTGGCCGGCGGGGGGGTATCCGAAGGGATTTCCGCACGATAAAAAAAAAAAAAAAAAAGGTACAATAACCTAAAACATTCTAAAGTGTTTCTTGGTGCTACCACAACATTTTGTACTTAATAGGTAATATAGGTAAATAGGATGCGTATTCATATTATTGAACTCGGCTTTCATTTCACATTTATGTTTTTGATGGGATATTTATTACTTTTTGTACAGAAATTATTAATATTGTATAATCCAATTCTATATTAATATTATTATATCCATTTCTATGTTTACGTATAAAAGTTTTTTTTTGTGCTATTTTCCATATGTTCTGTGTAAATTTAACGTGTATTTTACCCATCATACCCATAAATTATCTACAGATTTTCTTACACGGTTTACTGTTTGGCCAAGTCGGGGAAGGAGGAACAGTACAGGGGGGGGCCCCCAGGGCCAGTATAACGCACGTAGGTGTTCTACTATAGAACTTTCATAACGCCTTGTTTTGACTTGGATCGAAATTTATACCATGTACTACGTGTAAAGTTACAATTCCTTTCGTGAAGAGCTCCTACTTTGTTGATACTACTCTTACTGTTACAAATATGAGTTTGTGAAGATATTTGGATATTTGGTACTTAACCATGCTCGAAAGGCTGAACAAATCTGTTTGACACTTGGTACAGGGATAGATTATAGTATAGAATAACACATAGGTTTTACGCTACGTTTTATACCTAGAATAAGTGCCCATAGATTACGGGAGCCGCAGGCAATAGCTAGTTATCAATAATTTTCAGCTTTCCGATTTTTTCCTTTGTATATGCTTTATTGTCATTCATGCCAAATATCAAGTTTCTAGGTCAAAAGTGAGTTAGATTTTTGATCTATAAGTCAGCGAGTGAGACAGTCATAAAAATTCTGGTTTTAAAACGTTAATATACAAATAACTATTTGAGCAAAATTTATAATATTTTAAGTTCTAGACAAGTTAAGAGGCTTTAATAGGTTCCCATGGATTACGGGATCAAAATTAGACGCGTGTGGAGCCGCGGGTAACAGGTAGTTATCAATAATTTTCAGTGTTTGGAATTTTCCCTTTGTAAATGGCGCATAGTCTACCTTGGTGCCAAATATCAAGTTTCTGGGTCATCGGGAAGTGGGTTAGGTTTTTGATCTATAAGTCAGTAAATCAGTCATAAAATGCTGGTTTTTAAACGTTAATGTTTCAATAACTATTTGAGCAACATTTATGAAATTTTGCGTTTCAAGGTAAGGGGCTTTAATAAATGTGCCAAATTTCATATATGTAGTTTAAATAGTTTTCGAGTTGTGAAGTAGTCAGAAGTGGCTCGAAATGGTTCGTGTAAATATACACATGGCTGCTGCGTTTGCCAGTTCTATTTTCTTTGAACTCGGCTGGACATGCTGCCGCGTGTCTAGATTATTTTGAATTTGAAGGATTAAAATTTTAATTTAGGTGATTTCATTTATATTTAAGACGATTCACATAATATCTGAATAAATGTAATACACTACTCAACAAAAAAATAACAAATCTGTCCAACTAATTTCCTTAACATTTAATAATACACTTTACATTATTAGTTCCACTACAGTGAACTATGACTAACATGATGGTTACTTGCCACGCAAACGTTTGTTAAAATTGTTCTGGTTTACAGTGAATGTTATCTGTTTAAGATAAACTGTCTCGATATAAAAAATCACGCCAGAACGGCTGAACGGATAAAGCTGAAATTTTGTACATGGATAGATTATAGTCTGGAATAGGACAACGGTTGTTTATTCCTGGAATAGGTTCCCATGGGAAGCGGTAACGGAATCGAAATTCCGCGCGAGCGGAGCCGTGGGCAACAGCTATGCTGTAATAAATATGGTTATATTTAATCTATAATGACCTATTTACTTATTATCTTCCACGGATATAGAGATCTCTTAAAGACTCCCTTTAGATAAGCAGATTTAAGTAGTTCGCTTTTTTTTAGTTGAAGGATAGTCAAACTATGTATGTATAAAAATTAGGTTCGATGGATGTCTATCAGTGCTACGTTCCTTGCCGTTAATTACTGTACGTATAGTGACGTCACATTAGGTATGTTGAATCATTGCAAGGTTCGCTTTCATTATTATTAATTAACGAATACTAGTTACCTTCCACCGTAATACTTAATAGTTGCTTTGATAGTATTGCCCTACTTTTACTGAATGATCAATTCGTTATCGATGTTTGAGATCATATCTATGGCATTTGTTTAGGAAAAAAATAACGCCCAGACAGCTGAGAGAATTAAATACAAAATAGAATATACCTATGTTAGATGTTTATCATTTTTCTTTTTAAGAAACCAGAAATTCGAGGTCCTCCTTTCTGCGTAGTTCAGAAATACTTTTACCAGTACCCATAATATGGCTATCTCACAAACCCTAATCAAATATTTCGTTCAATGAATCAAGTTCCATAATAAATAATTTATTCATTGAATTTTTAACGTTTATTCAATGGGATCAGGTTCCCAAAATTTGGGATCCCACAATAATCCACAATTTGGGAACTATCAAACTCAATAATGATATGATGAACTCATCTGCAATAATAACAAATATTGACAGCCTCTGTGGCGTAGTGGTAGTGTATTCGACTGCTACACAGGGGGCGCGGGTTCCATTCTCGCTCAGTGCAAGTATTTGTATGCATGAATATGTCTATTTGCATTGGTCTGGGTGTTTCTATGTATAATATGTATGTATTTACAAAAAAAAAGTATATAAGTATGTTTATCCGCATTCTGGAACCCATAACACAAGCTAGTTAAACTATGCTTACTTTGGGTCTAGAAAGCGCTGTGTAGAATGTCGTAGAATATTTAAAAAATTAAATTAAAAAAAAAAAAAAAAAAAAAAAAAGGTATCTACTTACCTCGTTAAGTTAAATAATATTTTTATTGTACATACGCTTCAAATTTTATTTATCTATTTTTATAGCATGGTTAACGTGAAGTTCGGGAGTTTGAATTTCTTGAAGATGTTAATAAATCATTAGTTGGCCTAGTCCACTCCACTGCTGGATATAAATCTCTCCCAAGGGGCGATCTCCCATAGCTCTCAGTCATTGGATTTTTACTCATTGGCAGAATTTCACCGCCTCTACCGTGGTGAACATTGTGCATACCGATGAGCTCTTTAAATAAATCCGACCCTCTCTATGCCTATCCAGAATAACACACCAGGGATGTCACCTCCATACGGTGCAAGCGATTCGAGTCATATACTTGATATTCTTTGCCCACACACGTATTTCCTTCTTCCTATAATCTCGGTTTTTAAACCGTCGACGGTGTTTACAATTTAAAAATTGTACTGGCACGTTCTTAATTTTTGTCCTTCACATAAGCTTACATTCTAGGTACATGACGGGCGAAATATACAACATACGACTACAAGAAAAAAGAATTCTATGTGATAGTAATGGAAAAGATATATATAAAAAAAAACATCATAAAAAATACTTCTTATAAAAGCCATTTTGGAATTAGTTGATTATTTCATTAAATTTCTGTTCGATGCATTATATATTTCTATATATCTTCTATAAACAGTTAAACTGATTCCAATACCTCCACACCGAGACGCACTATACGAATAGATAATACCTGCTTTTGTAGAATGCGTACTTCTATGATTTGTGACTAGAGCATTAATAAATAGCAACTGTAAAATAAACTGTATACGCTGTGTAAGAAACTGTATGCACGATGCAGTGCAGGGAACTTAAGCCTAAATCAGCTTTAGACAAAAGTAATATGAAGAAGTTTCCTTCAAAAAATATCTAGGAATACCATTTTCATCTACTGCTATCATATCTTTTCTAGATGTATTTCTACATTTCCATTTTATGTTGTTCATGCAAACAATTTGGTTTCTACAGCAAGCCGACGGTGAAGATGAACTAAAGAAGCGTCAGCTCATGGAGTTGGCGATCATAAACGGCACCTACCGTGACTCTAGTGCCAAGGCTGTTGTGCCCGTCAACGGTCAGTGCCTCATAAGTATGGACGCATTCATGTTTTGTAACTAATACTATCTATTAAGACAACCTTTCGGAAATATCTTTGTCCTTTTTTTATTTCCTTTGTTAAGGACTTCGCCCTTGAGTTTAATAAGTGCACAGATATTTCCGAATAGAGTTGTACTAACTAATGTAACTACAACATCATATTGGCTTTAAGGTTTCTTGCGTGAGTTTCACTAAAAGTATCAATTCACAATATCAATTTAAACAACGAGTTGTGATCGTTTTATGGTTGGACAAGAATGTTGCGGGTCACATTTTGCATGAAAAATTACATAACAACCGTGGGATAATTTACATTGGGATTGTTTTCTGTCGATTGTACATATTCCGTTCTGTTTTAATTACCTTTGCCATTGTTGAAGTGAGCATAAACGTATGTCTTTTGTTTGTGGAAATGAGTCATCGAGGCGACTGCTAAGATGACTAACTTAATTGATTTGTGGCATGTAACGGTTGTTAACTATTAACATGGGTGATTTCACCGCGCCAAGATCTCTTATCGTTAATCAAGGGCTATAGGAAAATGTTCCAGCCTGACAGAATTTCTTACAGTCGGTGAAATGAGTCTTTGTTATCTACGATTTACAAATATGGTTCTTTCATTCTTATCTATGTCCATTCCATTTTTTTATACACTCATTTCGCACGACTTCTTCTTTGAGAAATTTTACTAAAATTTATTCTGAATATCTTATCATTTTGTGTTTTGAATGGGAACAATAATATCACCATTATAATATCATAAGGATGAGAAAAGTGCACTGTTGTTTTTTTTTTCAGATATATTTCTATCTCCATCTCACCTTTCGAAAATTTTACAAATAATAGTCTACATCTTGATGCGAGCACCAACCCCGGTTGCATCCAAAAGCTTGCACTTTGCCTTACATTCAAATTGAAACCACATTGCGTTCACTCACGAATGCCATCTGGCCCCCCAACCGTGAGAGGATAGCCTACACTATAGCTTCGTCCATCAATCAGCGGGTGCAAGTCGGTACGACAACTTTACCTGAGTAGCAGGGGTTATACCAGATTGGCTGGGGTCTTAAAGTTCTTGCTGGAGCCCTATGACTGTCCGCTGCGTTCAGCGGACACCCGGTGCAGGCGTCTGCACGATGCTGCTATTTCATGCAAATTCATAAAGCAAGACTGCGATAAGCGCGACATTCGATTGTCCGCGACGTAACCCGCTGTGGGTGCCCGCGATAGACGTCCGCGCAGGATGTCCGTTGCGACACCCGGAGTCTATCGTACCCGAAATTGACATAACTTAGCATTGATACGATGAAGACGACTTCATAGCTGACGAGGAGTGGCGGCGCGTGGCACAAGCAGCAGCAGAAACGCAGCGCTTGCTGGCGCCGGCTGGAGGAGTGGCGCTCCGTTCGCAGGCGCCTCTGGGCGCGCCGCTGATCCTGTCGCCGCGCATGTCGGCCGCACCGGGCGGCGGCGCTGGCCTGCTTAACGGCTCCGGCGCGCAAGCCGCGGCTGGTCTGCTGTCACCCGGAGAGCCACAACACCAGCTCATCTACGCATCGCCCTACGACTACGCCAACTACGCTGCGCTCACCGCAGCCGCCAACCCTCTGCTCACCACCGAGTACGCAGCTGCCGACCATACGGGTGGGTTGTTCTCCCGTTGATTTTTCATAACGATGTTTGATAACCGATTATTTTATGTTTGCTTTTGGTGAAGGGAGGCTAACAGTGGCGGATTTACCTACGCATTTGCCGCTAGTAGACTATTCAAATTTTCCCATTTCGATGTCGTAAAGTAAACATAGATGTTGAAAAAAGAGTTTCCTTTTCTCACACTACAAATAAATCTTAAAATGTTTAAATGTGAAAAATGACCTTGTAATATTTAGAAAGATATATAAATAGGATTTTTATTTAATTTCTGTAAAATATTTTGGCATTAAATTTGCCTTCCCTGAAAATCTGCCACCTTTGGCTCCAGCCTACTCCGCGTGCTGGTAAATCCACCACTGAAGACTGTACGAATAGTGACAATCGAATATGGTTAGTAAATGATTGCAGTTTATTCAGTAGGTACCTTTTTTTTTTCTCGTGCGGAAATCCCTTCGGATACCCCCCGCGGGCCAGCGGGGGCGGTTATGTCGGGCTTGAACCGACTAAAACCGCACGCCGTCTCGTGTCTTAAAACTCCGGGGTGTAAGGTTGCCCTTAGAGCATATCCCTCGCACCCCGGATTCAGTAGGTACCTACGTATAGAATATTAATCCATTATGTCGAACTATTTTAATTAACCATAAAACGAACTAGATGCAATTTATAAAAACGTTATCAAGCATCGTTACCACTAACGTCACACACCATGGTAAAGGGTTTTTATTTTACAGATTTAATGAATCGAGTTGATATAAACCGTGGATCAAAACGTATTAAATATTTCGAGGCTATATCTGAAACAACGACATAACTGCATGTAACTGGCAAATGTAATGGAAGAACTTCCAATACGACAGTATCATGAAAGCCGATATTTTTATTTATTTCTATAGGCATAATAAGCTAGCTCATGGTCTTATAAGGACGCTAATATTATAAAAATAAATAAAGTATGCATCCTTAAGTATATCCCGTCCTATATCACTCTATTTGTGGCATGCTTTATTTTTCATTTCAGTTCAAAGTTCAATACGACTAGCAGAATAAGTGACTTAGGACTAAATGCAAAATTAATATTTTAATTCTAAATATAATAAATATACTTATCGGGTATAAACAATTCATGTTATTGTAATAGGATTTTAGAAATACGATAGAGTCAGGTATTTGGAGCAAAATAATATCGATTCAGACCGTATCAGTAGGATTGTTAAAATGAACAGTAGCGATAGCCCAGTGGTGTACGTAACGGACTGCCGAGACGAGATCTCGAGTTCGATCCCCAGTCGCCCCGGGCACACATCTCTGACTTTTCGTAGTTATGTGTGTATTAAAAATGTTTATTATCGCTCGCTTAGTAATGTGCCCGGTAGATGGCAATAGGCTCGCCCCCTATTACATTGGGACCTAAACATAACTGGCGATTCGTGGGTGTGCAATACACCTCTGCCTACCCTTTCGGGGATACAGGCATGAAGTTATGTTATGTTATGTATGTTATGTAAAATTGATTCAGACCGTGAAAGTAGGATTGTTATCTTTTCGGTATCCAATTAAGCCAAATATTAGGTAAATAAAATATTTAAGCCACATTGTATAGAACCTGCTTGTTGCTACGTTTAATTTCGAGAGGTAGTCAAATTAGATATCTCATTCGTATTATAATTTTTTTTTGATACGACCATTCCGGTCCTTCATTTTGATAACCATTAATTTGACGCATACACGATGTCACTGGACTGTGTCAAGTCAATAACTATACAAAAATAGTTTTAAAACAATAACTGGCCTTCAGCTATTTAAGATAATAATAAAAGAAAAAACAGTCACTAACCAACTAATGTACACTATTCTAATAATGGTGTCAAGCTTATGTTGAACTGTGTCAGTGATATGTTTTAATGGGGTTTGCAGCGTCGAGATATCTGCTAGCTGGCTTTTGACATTGGCCGCAATCGCATCAGCCCACAGTAAGATACGGGAGAGTCCACGCACCGTATCGCACTCCGCATCATTATTGCCGTCCTTGATAATATATTCTTTCTTCTAAACACGCCTCCCGCACAGGACGACCTTACCTTACAGTCATAATAATACGCCATGATCAATTTTTAGACTAAGATTTTATTGTTCTAAGTAATTTTAGCTTAGCGACTCATTATTTTGTACCTACGATGTTATCCTCTTTAATATTTACAAACATTGTTTTTTTTTTCTACGACTGTTTTGTACAGTTTACCACAATTTATAAATATTGTTTGAGATCACAGTCAAAGATATTATTTATTATGATTTTACAATACAGAATATTTTTAATATTTATTCAAATTAATATAATTATCGAGATATTTATTGAAAAATATGTTTTCTCTTATAACATTTATATCTCGCGATAGGGCTGATGGCAGTTGAATAATTGTTTTTATTTAGATTATTTTTAGAGTTAAATCAGAACTGCCAGTAGAACTCTATATAAGTTACCGATGTTTAGTACCTATACAAAGACAGAGTTTTATATACTTACAATTTTATAAGTATATTTATATATCTGATTCTTTCAGTCTAATGATGAGATAGATACAAATAGAACCCATCATTTATCGTTCTTGTGATAACCCTTGCTTGTAACACAACTAATATACTTGACATTAACATTTTGTAAAGGTAGATTCAAATTTATAATCATTTTTAGAATTTGGTAGGTATCTGGCCTACCTATCTTCTCAAAATGTCATGTATTTAAAATTCCACTTTGCATGTGGTTTTCATCATTTTCTATGTCTTTCCAGTAGATTTTTTGTGAATAACAATGAAATATTCGTATTAACTATAGTATATCTGAATGACGTAATTAATTAAATAAATAATTCAGTAATTACAAGCGAAAGGGACCAAATACCGATTTACGAACATTTACACTTTTAACTACTTTTAACAAAACTGACAAAATTAATAACGCGATATACACTTAAATAACGAACAAATATGGAACATTCTAGGCGGTTTTTAAATGTTTATATACGTTCTATAACAATAACATTAGCTCCTTCCGCGCTCAATGTTATTGTTATAATTTTGATATCGTAACTTATTAATTTATTAGCCATATTATTATATTTATAAACATACCATAGGCTAAGTATTATTATATCTTTAAAAGATTTCTAGTTAGTTTAGAAAAGAGTGAGCTTTATGAAAATATTATACACCCGTATTTTATTGTTTAGGTTTATTATATCGCAGTTAGCATTGTAGTCAATTTTAAATAACCATGAAATTATCGAAGCCAGCCATTACCTGTACCTTGACCGGGCTTACGAGTACCCGTTCTTTTAAATGTTTTATTTGTTATATTTCCCAAAGCAATATAATAGTTTAAAGAGTATTCTATAGGACTAAGCATAATAATAGAAGTTGGTGTTACTGCCAAATGAAGATTTAATACATAATTAAAATGTATCTTAGTATTACCGCTACGACATTGACGAGTATTTGGCAGTGATATCTAAGTATTCGCGATCGTTAGGAAAACGAAAATATTTATATTTTATTCATCAATGTGATTGAATTTCTTTACAGCATTTAGATATAAAGCGTATTTACCCAGAGTTATATAGTTTATCAGCTTTAAATCTATTATATTCCAAATTCAATTTTCCATAATGATATAATTAGCAAAGGCCTGGTTGCACCTAATCGGTGTCAGAAGCTTTTGATTTCAAGATAAGGCACAGATGTTCAATGTGTATATGCCGCTAGGTATGGTGAGGAGGGCGGGACGGCTCACGCAGGTCAGGGAGCATCCTTACCAGCGCACTGCCTTACCAGCGCCTTAATTCCCGCCAAAACGCTCTCACGCCGCCATTTTGTTCACAAGGTGAGAAGCGCGTGCGCGCGCATTATGCTAGATGAATACGTTTGCTTTTGTCTTATTTTTATTCGATGTTGCATCATTCAATTCTCGGAGCTGCCTTTTTATACTGAATCTCAGTAGTACGTAATGTAATTTCATTATTGCCTTATTGTTTAGTAGTAAGTGTCTAAGCAATCTTATTCGTCTTGCGTTTGCGTGGGTGCCTTTGCTTTACTGTCTCTCTGTGTCATTATATTTTATTTATTATGTCGTGTACTTATTAGTTATATTCTTGAATAGTTTGTATGAGGATAAGATGTTATATCACTCTTCATACCGGATCTGATGTGACTCTGCATAATTTGAAAACTGTGATTTTTATATTTCTTTTTTTTATAGATATTTAGATCTGTTACATGTTGTGATGCGAGGTATTATTAGAGACTATCTTTATTGGATGTTAGAAATTAACGTCATCAATTTATTCTGTCGCTGTTTCCTATGATATTATTGCAATTATTGAAGTCACAACATGTCTTCGGACAGTCGTAATGTTTTCAGGATAAATTATATATTTAAGGAAAGAAGGATTGTTATTCCATCGACTTTATATTGCAAGGCTTGACTTAAGTAATTTCTTAAATTAAATTTTTAAGCATTTTGTATGCTTACTTTTTTCTAAAGATTTAGATCGGAAATAGAGAACATCTGGGCATCTAGCAAGAATTACGGTAGATAGCTCCAACGTCGCCTTAAGACGTATTAATGTATCGGAAAATTTCGAATATCTGGGACGTGTCTAGGTGGCTCAGTTGGTCAGAGCATTCCCCCTGTAAGGGACTGGTCGCGGGTTCAATTCCCGTCCTAGATGTTCTCTTTTTCCGATCTAAATCTTTAGAAATAAGTAATTTCTGTTCGCTTAGATCGTAGTATTTAATATTACCAAGAAAGAATCCATATGGGTGCTACAAGCTGGTTGTGAGGTCCTTCTTTCCTAAGTCTCGCCCAGTATTAGTCAAAGGAAAGAGCATTCTCAGAATTTGTGCCATCAATCCAGTATTAAACATGATGCTTTCCTTTGACTTGCTATTTTTTTCATAATCATCACAACTTTCTTTTAGTCAATATAAGATTTTTATATGAAATTTTAAGCTAGTTGTTTTTATTTTTGCCTTAGGTATTATTATATTTACTTTCTTATTTGAAAGTGGTTTATTATAAAGATAATTTGCACTTGTGTCCTTGTGGATTTAAGATGTCGACGTCTGATTGTCGGCTACGTAATTTCACGATTCTTTATATGAAATGATTTTAAGTCGAAGTTCGTAATTTTATAAAATGAATTGTAATAAACGATGTTTTGTAAAGTATTGTTTCCGTTGTTGATTGTAAATAAAAGCATTTTCTGAAGATATACACACAATAAATTGTCTGAAATTTCAATTAAGCGTTTTCTTTCATTAGTCGTCACTAGGAGCGCAGTAGAGTTACAACTAAGTGTTTTATGTTACCAAAGTATTTATATGTCAATAAAGTTGATGACGTGCAGTCATTTGGTCAATTGTAGCCTCACACAACTAACATGCAACTCCACAAGGCCAAGTTCCCGTTTGTTTACATAATAATAATAATTATTAAGTGCACTATCATAACTGCTATTGTCACAACTTGCAGATTATCTGTAACTATGTATTTATATTATATGAGTCACTAACATGCAAATATGTAATGACATTGTTATGTTATCACAAACTAATTAACAACTTTTTTATGAGAATGCCGCAATATACCTACAATCTATTATCGAAATGCAGCGATGTGTTAAATAACTTACATACTTGCATCTGGGTGCTATGGTTATAAATAAGTGATAAAATTTATTATGCTTGTTTGTTTGAGCAATGTTCGTTACTTCCACGCGGTGATTCACCCCATGTATGTTTCAAGCATTGCTCGTTGGGAACTATTGGGCATTTAATCCTATATTTGTAGATTTATCATTTACATACTAAATTGACTTAACATTTTTCAACCATTAACTGCGTAAACTAATGAAGTACCCGTATAGTTTATTAACTGGGCCAAAAACAGAACACAATGTCGCGGCGCGAATGCCTGATAGCCCCCCATAGTACATTTTTTAAATTTCTACTTTATGAGAAATTCCGTACACTAGTTATATCAATCCGAGATCACCGTTTATCGCTTCAGTTGGCTCGCTGCATGTTGCCGGAACCCGAATGTCTTTAATGTCTTGTCTCTCGTACATCGAAACTTCATTTCATACGTTGTACCGACATTCTGTACCTATGCATATCCCCACACCGCGAAGTCCGAGACCGGCCCGGCAGCGGCCGCAGCGCAACGCAAGCGTTACGGGTCAATCAAGCGCACTAGCTTCTTTTATTGCCAAATCGAGCGATTTAGCGATCATGTCTTAAAAATCGCCAAACGTTCGCTTCACCCCAGCTTTTTGATCGCTCTTTCTAGAACAATTCTTGATAATTTCTGTAACTATGATCTCGTTGTCTGAATCGCTTCAACTGATGATAAAAGTGCTAGCGCGCGCTTGAGTTTTAAGCGTGCGAACTCGCGATTGAGGGTACTCGTGTAGTCGGACCATGACATTTTGATCGATACTAACATTCTGTTTTTCTCTCTTCTCGTTAACCCGGCTAGGTGAGTGCTAACGGCGCCGAGGAACTAACAGGAGTCGCGGCCGGCCGCCACACGACGGCCCCCCTATGTCGCCGCGTAACATACTCATCGGAACATCGACCACCATGTAGCTATAGCTGTTGGGCCTTTCACGTTTAACATTATACTATGTATTATAATAGTCTAACTATTAACATTTATATGCCTGTTATGTTTATAACAAGATGAACTTTATTAACATTTTTATATAATTTTTTAATGAAATGGCACACGCCATCGACTATATTTACTATATTATTGTATCTTATTGTACTTCTGTTGTCGCTTGATCGTGTTGTTGTTGAAGCAAGAGTGTTGTTAGGCTACCCCGACATATTCACGGCGTTAAATGTGTACACATCTTTTTAAATCGTAGATATTTATTATTATTTAACGTTATACTTTTAGATAGGTACTAGGTATATTTTTACTGAGCAGCACTTTTAGCGCCGTTATTTTTCCAAGAGTTTGAGTTGACTTTTAACTTAGAGCCTAATTCATGCAGCAGTAGTTGGATCATAATATCTAATATTGTGATAATTTATTTTCTCTAACATCATAGGCAATTTATTCTTTAGCTCACTGTTGTATGAATTAAGATGTTAAGTCACCTTTTTCATTATGAAATTTTATCTCACGTAAAATTCTAAGAGAGATATTTTATGAATCTACTACATGAAGTAGATATAAGGACTTTTTTACGGAAACTGATCGTTCGCGGCACTACATGGATGTGGCGCTCAAGGAACAGGATGGCGTCATGCAAGAGGTCAAAGTAAGTACCTACGATGCTAAAAAATATATAAATTTGCTTTTCATTAATAATTGGACTGACATTGAAATAAAGTAGTCTAATATAGGTTGTCTTTTCATATACTCATCGATCCCTCACATTTTCGGCAATAGTCTTTTGTGACTTTAAAACCAAAGACCAAATATTTTATACTTATTTTGACACTTTTCACAGATGAAATCATAATCACTTGTCTTCCTCTTTCAAATCACTAACATCGTTCGATGAGTGTATGGACTCTCATTTTAAATGAATAATATTTATAGCATTGTATTTTACATTTAGCGCTTAATATTAATGGATAACTTTGGATATATGTGCATCCCATGTGCCTTAACTAAATGTACAATGTTCTTACCTGTTTGGTTCTATAGAAATTGTTATAATGCTAATTAATAGCTAAGTTAGAAGAGATTAAATTATTGTTAACTTTTCTAAATGTTAATTTTTATACATTTATCATCCTCAGTTTTCAAATATTATTTGTGTAAGAAAGAATATTAATCGTAATATCCAAATCTGTAGTACTAGTAGTTGTATGTTAGTTTTCACAATATTGTTAACTTTATAAGGGCCTTCGTTAAAATCTCTTCGGGAATCTCTTGATTTCATCTCATTTCATAAAAAAATATCAGTTTTATCACAGATCTGGAACTATTAGTTTTATTAAATGTTTACACGAAAATAATCTCAAAGATTACAAAACAATTAATGTTTAAATTACCTAACAAGGGCAATTGTTTCTCATAACATTTATAAATTGTTATGTATAAATCTTACATACCTACTTAATGTAATTAAAAGCAATATTATAACAATAACAAATCACGTGTAGTGCAATAGAAAAATGTTATAATTCTATATAATATTCTATTATAAAAATCTCGACTGTAATAGTGTTGAGATAATATTTTTACAAGATTTTATAGAGATCTGATATTGAGATTAATGCGGTAGGTGAAAATTATATTATCAAGATATCTATAAATATAAATATTTTCTTTAAAATTACGTTGTTTATAAGAAACTAGGATAAAAAATTAATTATTAGGTTATTTTTTTTATTTTTTTTTGCATTAATTAGGTGCTTTTATTATTTTTGGAAATCACAGAAATCAAAATTTTGGTTTAGAAAAAGTATAGGCAAAAATATCTATTATTTTTCTTAATAATTAAATTTTTATGAAATAGGTATCTACTTCAACTAGGCAGATGTCCTCGAAAAGTATCAGAAAATAATATCATCGAAGTTGTTAACACTCCGTCCATGATTACTTCATAAAATAAGTACTTAATTTTGTTGGTCTCCCACTCATACATAGTTAAGTATGAATAATTTGAGATATTTACTCATTCATTCGTAACCTGTGTTAACACTTGGTAATAGCTGTATCCATGAATATGTAAAATACAGGGCATTGAAAATTACCTTCATGACCATGTCCTCCTTATATTGCATGGCTGCGTCTCTCACTTTCATCATCTCGTAACCGTAAATATGCTTATTGTCACTTTTATACCACCAATGAAGTAAATAATAAAAGTGCTGGACAATTCCTGAAATTAATTATCTTGCAGGAAAACATGGAATGTTCTGAAATGTAATGTTCTTCAAAATCTCAACTGCAATAACACTTTTGTTTATGTACGTTCGTGAAAATTGTACAAAGTAATACAAAAAAGCATTTAAAGGTAAATCATAAAATGCAAATGCCATAATAGAAAAGGGATCCATTTCACATGAAAAGTGAAAAATATGTGATGAAATAGATGTGTTTAACGTACAAATAATTTTATTGTCTGCAAATAACTAGTAATAAATGTGTTTCATAAGCAATAACTTACTCAGTATGTAATTTTGTTTCTTGAAACATGCTTAGTGCCATCAGCAGACGGGCTTATTACATGTCATTGTTTTTTAAAATATTAATTTGTACTTACTATTAGGGCAATATGTTAATCAAGTGTCTTAAACCAACTTGTACATATTTATTATATCTTTCATTAAAGTATTAATATAACAGAGAATAACAAATTCTAAAATTGTTTTCCAAAAACGATATATATAGAGATAAATAATCTAGTTAAGTGAGATTGTGCATATTATGTATGTTTTGATGTGTGTTTAAGATTGATTTGGTATTAGTAAATATTTAAAAAACGTGTTTCTGTTTTTTTTCTGATCATTATCATCGTCATGATATAGGACTCTTGAAAAGTAACTTGCATAGCTACTTGTAGTCACGAACTACTACCATCTTACTACCTCAATAGCTTGCTGTTAAAGAGAAAATATATATATGAGTATAATTTAATGTAGGTAAATACATACACATACATATAGTAAATATTAAGCGATCAAATAGGTGAAAGTAGACATACTTTCACCTATTTGATCGCTTAATATTTACTATCGTAATTTATTTTGACATACTTTTATTTTCCTTGTGATCATTAAGCATAATTATCTATTAATTGGGCATAACTTTTTGCATTTTTTTAACCAAAACTACTGTTCGCATCACGATTTACAACTATACGGATTATAGTACTTCACTTCACCAGAATAACTTTCAGCATTTTCGCGGGACGCCTATTTCTAAGTGGTTATAAATAAACTAAAAACTAAATAAATAAATATTCTAGGACATATTACACAGCGCCATCTAGACTCGAACTAAGCAGAGCTTGTCATATGGGTTCCAGAAAGCGGATAAACATACTTAGATACTATTTTTTTTGTAAATAAATACATATACATAGATAACACCCAGACCAATGCAAATATACATAATTGCAATAAGCGGGATTCGAACCCGCTACCTCTGACTTAGCAGTCACATGCTCTACCGCTACGCTACAGAGGGGGTTAATCCTGAAGGTGATTAGTATCGTTAAATTAAATATGAAATTTATGACTAGGTTAACCTATCCAAACAGAACTTTTGATATTTGTATTTATTACAACTGATAAACTAATAAATGATATGCCAAGTTTTTGCAAAATTACCGAAACAGTAGATATACAACAAAATTCAAATTCATTTTATTTGGAATAAATAACAGAGTTTCACAGTACAATGTAACGATATATCTACATAAGAGTTGGCTTTGATGGGATACATGTGTCTGTCAATAAGGGAGCACGGCATGTCCTTGCCCCAGTGATCGCTTATGTTTGCAATCTCTGCCTCTCAAAAGGTATGTTCCCCAGAGTTTTTAAGAAAGCTCTCGTTCATCCAGTCTTTAAGGGTGGAGACAGGGACCGTGTCGAGAACTATAGACCGATATCAGTACTAACAACTCTCTCAAAAATCCTAGAAAAAGTTTTAAATATAAGATTAGTCAGCTTCTTGGAGCATAATAAGACTCGTTCCCAACCAATACGGCTTTAGGAAAAATAAATCTATAGAGGATGCCGTTCTCGATTTGACAAATTCTATTGTAAAAAAATCTGGACCAGTGTCCAGGTTTTTTACAATAGAATTTGTCTTATGTCGTTATTAAAACAATTGACATTTTCCTTGATCTTGCTAAAGCTTTCGACACGGTCGCTGTTCTAATCCTTTTACACAGAATAGAAGCCTGCGGAGTTAGAGATATTGCTTTGGATATTTATCGAGACTACCTATTCGATCGTAGTCAGTGTGTTAAGGTTGATAGTTACATCAGTGATGATATGGGCGTCAGTTTTGGTGTCCCGCAGGGTAGCGTCCTGGGTCCCACGTTGTTCCTCATATATGTGAATATCCTTTGCCAACTTTCCATACCAAACTGCAAAATATTTACATATGCAGATGATACGGCTCTCATAATAAGTGGAAACACTTGGGATGTGACATGCCGGTCTGCCGAGCGTGCTCTTGAGACTATGATGGCCTGGCTCACCTCTAGTTTACTTACTCTTAATGTCTCAAAAACACGCTATATAACCTTCTCGGCTAGTTCAATTTCCGAGCCTAAACTGACTAACGTTCAAGCTCATAACTGTGCACGACTGTCACCTGCTCCTAGCATTTGTCTTTGTCCAGTTATCGACAGGGCTTCAGAAATAAAATATTTGGATGTAGTGATTGACTGTAGGTTGAGTTGGCAGAAGCATGTGGAGTTGACCGTATCACGTGTTCGAAAGTTAATGTTCCCTTTTAAACAGATAAGGTATGTGGCTGACGTGCCCTTACTAAAAACAATTTACTTCGCGCTAGTGCAATCAATTTTGGCCTTTTGTTTTATTATTATTACAGTGTGGGGTGGTACCTTTAAGACTGAAATGCTAAAACTCGAGAGAACTCAAAGGGCAGTTTTGAAGGTTGCCCCAAACAAACCTTCCCACCAATTGTAAGTGGAAACGTCTATTCTAACTGTTAAACAGATATACGTCCTTCAAATCATTTTACACAAACACAGTACTTTAAGCTACAATCCCCAATTATTAAAACAAAAACGTCGTAAAGACCTTGTATGTCCTACAGAGCTGACAAGAACTGCACTGGCAGGCCGCCACTACCAGTACCTCAGCAGTCGCCTCTACAAAAAAATGCGCAAAATTTGCCATATTTATTGTCTCCCAAGACAAAAATGCAAGTCTTTGTTAAAAACCAACCTATTGCGTCTAACATTCGAAAGATACGGAGGATTTACTTGTCAGTATCTCGTAGCTCAAACCGTACCCAGAATCATATTTGCTTGAATCAACATTCAAACATTATTCACATACGCACACGCTCGCACACAAGCACGCATACACGCACACGCACACACTGATGCATACACATACACGTCCACACACACTCACATACAAGCTGCATGTTATAATGTTCGTTTTTAATTTTTTTAATGATAAATTGGTCACCTATAAATGTGGCCATATTTCATCGATTTTTCGTGTTGTTCATATCATTGTATCTGTAATTCAATAATTGTACACAGCTGCGACATATTATTTTATTTTTCTCTAACTAATTTCCAAAATGGGAGGGCGTCGTTGTCTGTCACACAGTTTAAACTAGCACAGACAATGTCGTTTACTCTATCTCATATTGTTATTTTATCAAGTAGATTTTGTTCCTATAATACTGTAAAAAATTGTACATCATAACTGCATAGGTTAGAAAATATGTACTGAATTATTGTTAATAATAATAATAATAACTGGAAGTCAGCGGGACCAGACGGACTGCATAATTTTTGGTTAAAATGGCTGAAAAGCTCACACGGTCGTTTGGCATCTCAATTCCAATCATGTATTGAATCAGGATTGATTCCCAATTTCATGACCACTGGTGTAACCCACCTTCTTTACAAGTCCGGTAGTGCTACGGACCCTAAAAATTATAGACCGATCACATGTCTTCCTACGGTCTATAAGCTTCTTACATCCATCCTGAGAGTAAAAATATCTTCACATTTAACCGACAATTCTATCATGTCTATCTCTCAGAATGGATGTAGAAATGGGGCTCGTGGCACTAAAGAGCTCCTTATAATTGATATGGCCATTAGCCAACAGGCACGCCGTAATCGTAAGGACCTGGCGACATGTTGGATAGACTATAAAAAGGCCTATGACTCCGTGCCGCACACGTGGCTCTTGAAGGTGCTTGAGTTGTATAAAATTGATACAACTCTATGTACCTTCCTGAAGGCATGTATGGGGCAATGGAGTACGGTCCTTTGCTATCCAGGGTGTCGACGGATCTGCGAGAATGGCGGGCTGATAAGGATAGAGCGGGGCATATTCCAGGGTGATAGTCTTAGTCCATTATGGTTTTGCCTGGCACTGAACCCTCTTAGTTATATGCTGGAGAGTTCAGGGTTAGGCTGTCGATTGCGGAGAGATGGTCAGGTTATATCCCACCTCCTTTACATGGATGATCTTAAATTATTTGCCCCCAACAATTCCCAACTGATAGCGTTACTAAAGATGACCGAAACCTTTAGTAAATCTATCAGGATGGAATTTGGTGTGGACAAATGTGCGGTCATGCATGTAAAAAGAGGGGAGATTGTGGAATTTGATGGGGTTGACCTCTCAGATTCCACAAAACTCAGGTCTCTCTCTGCAAACGACACCTATAAATACCTGGGTATGTCGCAGGCGTTAGGCATTACAGAAGCTAGCATGAAGCAATCGTTACGGGAACGTTTCTTTGGCCGCTTGAAAAAAGTCCTCAAAAGTCTTTTGTCAGGCGGTAATAAGGTGCGCGCCTATAACGATTGGGTCATGCCGGTTTTAATGTACTCCTTCGGCATACTCAGGTGGACTCAGACGGAATTAGACACCCTGGATAGGAGAGTCCGTACGCTTCTTACTGCATACCGAATGCATCATCCGCGTTCATCTGTGATGAGGTTGTACATACCACGGAAATGCGAGGGGCGTGGCTTTTTAAATGCCAAATCCCTCCATAACCGTGAGGTGTGCAACCTCAGGGAATACTTCCTACACAATGAAGCTGATATGCATCGTGATGTAGTAAGGGTGGATAAAGGATTTACCCCGCTAGCTTTGGCTAAAGAGAACTGGCGCAACCCTTTGGTATGAAGTATTAATGACCGCATGGATGTATGGAAGAGCAAGGAGTTGCATGGACGTTTCTATCGGGCTCTTCATGGGTCTGATATAGACTTACCAGCATCTGTGTCTTGGCTACGCTTCGGTGACCTATTTGGGGAAACCGAAGGTTTTGTTTTTGCAATTATGGACGAAGTTGTGATGACGAATAACTATCGGAAGTATATTCTAAGGGATGGTACGGTTGACATATGTCGGGCGTGCCACCGTCCCGGAGAATCCCTTAGACATATAATCTCTGGTTGTACTCGTCTTGCCAACGGCGAGTATTTGCATAGACATAACCAAGTAGCCAGGATTGTTCATCAACAGCTTGCTCTAAAGTACAACCTTGTGGAATCAGAGGTACCGTACTATAGATATGTGCCCGACGCAGTTCTCGAAAATGGGCATATCACGTTGTACTGGGATCGATCTATCATCACTGACAGGACTATTGTAGCTAATAAACCTGATATAGTGTTGATAGATCGATCAGAGCGCCGCGCAATAATTATCGATATCACCATTCCACATGACGAGAATCTTGTGAAAGCCGAAAAAGAAAAACAAATAAAATATTTGGATTTGGCTCACGAGGTTGTCGACATGTGGAGTGTGGATTCGGCGATTTCCGATAGTTGTATCGGTTCACGGACTGATTGCCAAGAGCCTCGAACAACATCTCCAGAGGCTCGCGTTAGGCAGTTGGGTTAAGGGCTTGATGCAGAAGGCAGTGCTCCTCGACACGGCACGTATTGTGAGGAGATTCCTCTGTCTGGAGCCCTAACCACCGGTAGCTTGGTCCCTGTTCCCGATGCCGGTGGGCCACTATTTTTTATATTTTTAAATATATTTGTGTTTTTTTTAATATATAGAATGTATTTAAAAATACAATTGATAAGTATTTAAAGTTAAATAAAGGAAATAATAATAAAATAATAATAGAATAAACTGTAGCGCAGATATCAACGACCTCTTCCGAATAACAATAAGATTTCATAGTTTAAAGAATTACAGGCAGTTTCGAATCTTATCTAAAAAAAGATTTAAAATGTGTACCTACCTATGTGTGTGTATGTGCGTGTGTTTATGTGTAATTTTCTCAGTAGTTAGCCATCCTGAGGGCTTCAGAGTCATCGTATCGTAGTGTAAGCAGCCATTCGCTACAGATTTTTTTACATTTATCTGTATAATACAAGTGAATATATATTTAGTTTCCTATTTAGTATATTGTATAGTTCTCTTGTTAAGCGGTATAATATTTGGTAGACCCTATAAGATCTTCTTTTTGAACTGGTAAAGGTTGGGTGGAGTGCGGTGTTTAAAATAAAAAGCCTCCGATCACTTAGTACCTTGCATAAGGAAAAGAGCTTAGTTATGGGAAATCTCACCGGCTTTTTCAGCATGGCCTTAAGGACAGCCTTTCCAAAGCTCCTCCCCAGGATACGATGCAATGAAAAAAAAACGATTGACCAAGAGAACAGTAAACAGAAACGTTCCATCGGTCAAGTATTTTTTCGTTCAACTAACCGTCGGAGTAGAGTGTTATCGGACAACCGTCCTATTCGGTGAGCGGTATTTCGGAATACCATACGGACTTCAAATAGAGGTTGCCATTTGCTACTTCCAGCTCATCATCTATCAAAACACCAAGGTACTCGATATATGACTAGGTACATTACGTAGGCTCTAAAACAGTGTACAGATTACATATCATACAACCAAAGTCTTAATTATGTAGGTATATCACCCATCTTGCACAAATATATCGGAACATGGATATCGTCAAATATGATTTCATTCAAGGTGTCATAATTATAGTAACAACCTCAGCGCCAATGGTTTCTAAGCATCCAAAGTATCTAAAAATATGAAGCACTAGGTAAATAACTATTATATGGTTAAATAAATATGAGTTGTTAAAAAAGCAGATGGCTGGGCTGCACACAGAGCATAGTTTAGTGATAGATGAGTGAGACAGATTACTCAACGTTGTGACTGGGTTTAGAGTGCAGCGATGAGTACGAGCAGGGCCTCAAGCGTATGTCGGTCTTAGAGCAGGAACTGCATGAAGCCCACCATCATATCAACCACCTCGAAGCCGAGAAACGGGACACCTTAGTAACTCATACCCATAACTTATTTGAGGAGTTAGTCGGTAGCATGCCCAGCCTTGTTTCTACTGAACCGAAAGTGGAACCCACAGTTACAATTGATTTAACAAAAGACGATACTGTAATAGGTCATAATTTCAATCCCAAGATATAAGATAGTTCGATGCAGTAGGAATAAACTTAAGAAATATGTGAAAATTAATAAATACATTAAAAAAACTCAAAAACTTATTAAAAGACAAAAGTGTTTGCATAAAAAAGTCTGGTACATTAATGAGAGAAGGCAATTAGGCGATGAAGTTGACATGTAGGTACTCATTATTGGGGTGTGTGTTGGGTAACCTCCTCGAGTGTCGCTCCGATTCCGATCCCGCTGCAGTCCGGGGGGAACGGAATCGGAGCGGCCGGTACACCCTGGGCGGCGGTCAATGGCTTCCCCTTCACCCCTTCATAATATTGGCATTGATCGTCGGCCAATACCCAACGTGGCGGGAACACATCGCTCTCCGTACTCCTCTGCTTTCAGAGGAGACAGGATGAGCGATGCTGTTAGTGGTGAGATAGCCCAGGGTCAGCCGGGGTGCGAGGAATATGCTCTATGGGTAACCTTACACCCCGGCGTCTGAAGACCCGAGACGGCGTGCGGTTTTAGTCGGTGCAAGCCCGACATAACCACCCCCGCTGGTCGGCGGGGGGGTATCCGAAGGGATTTCCGCACGATAAAAAAAAAAGGTACTCATTATTAATTGAAAATAATATCGTGGAATATGATAATATTTTTTTAAAGTTGGAAACAGAAATAAGTAATTTAAAAAAGTCACTAGATATAATGACGGGCAAATATAATATAATGTTAAAAGTGAGTATCAGGAATACATTCGGGCCATGAAGGATCTGATGAGTCCAAGCTCCACATTAACCCCTAAAGACAATTCACTTGGTCCTCAGGCAGTCTGTAAGTCCTCTCACTCACATGTAAGCCCTTCACTTGAGTCTAATGAGAAAACCAGTAGTTCCCTCACCAATCAAAATAGTGTAAATTCAGAAATAATGATGTTTTGTGATGAATTGGGAAAATCAATGGGCCAGTTATTAAGTTCATATCTAGAACAAAACGTTACTAACTATTGTTTGCCGGGATTAACTTATTGCAACATAATTAAAAAAATTAAGTATTATAGTTTAAACAGTAACAATACACTTGTAATTTTAGTGGGAGACATGGGAAATACAGACAGGAATGCATTCATGCATTGTTTTGAATTGTTGAACTCACTAGATGTTAAAAATATAATTTTATTCACACAACCATATAGCCGTAGCTTGTCACAGGCTTTCTAATTTTAGATATAAGCTTAATCAAACAATACATACATTGACACATCATAATGCAAATAAATTCCATCTGATTGATTTAAATATATATTTAGAAAATAAATTGTTATTGACAAAGAATACATTCTATTTGAATAGATATTTTAAGAGACAGATAGCAGCTTTGTTATCATATTATATTAGATATTCAGCCAAGAATTTGGCTAACCAAACTGCTTTTATTGAGCAGAAAAATCACAATGTTGATCTTGTAACCTTGGAATCTGTTCCAAGTAAGAGTGACAATCATTTAAATTTAATTCTAGGACAATAGGGGAAATCTCTGGCAAATTAAATTTAAAGACAAAATGAAAGCCTACGTTCATGAATATTGTTCATCAAAATATTGAAGGTTTTTCTGGCAACGAGTTGGAACTGGAATTATTCTTAAATGCAAGGAATATTCATGTACTTTGTTTAACTGAACACTGGTTAAAGAAACATGAACTATTAGTTAGTATTGATAATTATAAAGTTATTAGTTCGTTTACTAGAGATTTTGCTATAAGAGGTGGGTCACTCATTTTAATTAATAACAAATTAAAATCAAAAGATAGAAAAGACATAGTAGCACTCCCAAGTGAGCGAAATATTGAACTATCATGTGCAGAGCTTGAGCAATTTATTATTATTAGCGTCTATAGACCTCCTTCTGGAGATTACCACCAGTTTGAGTCTATTATGAAGAAACGTTAAAAAAAGGGTATGGAAATGCAAAAAGAAGGTAGTTTTATGTGGCGATTTTAACATTAATATTTTAGAAAACTCCCAGAACGCGTTAAGGTTCCTCAATCTCTTTAAATCTTTTACTTACAAAATCTTTTTAGTGAACCAACTCGCATCACATCCACATCAGCTACCTGCTTAGATAATATTTTTTCTGACAGTGATGTAAATGAAAAATTTATAATAAATTTCATTAAATCAGATCATACAGGTCAGCTAGCTAGATTTGAGCACCAACATGTTCCATTACCAAAAAATATTGTATGTAGAACCAATCACGACATATCGATTACAAAATTTTAAAGAAAACATATTAGGCTCGCCACCTATTACATTGGGACCTAAACATAAACTGGCGAAATGTGGGTTAGCACCCACATTTCGCCAGTTTATGTTTGCACCTCTGCCTACACCTTCGGGGATCAAGGCGTGAGTTTATGTTATGTTATGTTTACATTAAAGATAAAGTACCTCTGCTGGAGCTCAATAATAATGATGTTTATCCGAATGATCTCTACTAACAGAAATTTGTTCGGAGTAATCAAATGTGCATTGAATAATATTTTCACTAAAAAGACAATAAACGTGAATCAATTTAAAACTTAATTTAGTGATTGGGCTCATCTGGTATCTATAAAAGTAGAAAGAACTTATATGAATTATACTAGACAAAGGCATCTACTAGTGAACCACAAGTAATTGAACATATTAAAAAGTACTCTAAACTATTCAAGAAAGTTTGTTCAATAGCCAAATCAAATTATATACGGGCTAAAATAGAAAAATCAGATAATAAAATTAAGGCAACATGGAATGTTATTAACAAAGAAACTTGTAAAACAAGGTCCCGTGATCGATCCTTCGAGTTAAAAATAGATGATCAACACATTGATACTGATTCTGCGGTGGCCCATGCATTTGAATCTTTTTTCACAAATATTCCAATTACCACTACAAGTAAATGAGATTCGTCAAAAAACGTAGCCGATTCAATTCTTAAGTCTGGTGTTCATAAATGTAGTGTTAACTTTGGTTTTCAGTACATTGACACTGAAACCATTCTTAAAATTTTTTAAGGAATTAAACATTTAAAAAAACTGAGGATCTCTGGGGCATTTCAACCAATATAATAAAATCAATAATGCCCGTTATTGCGCCTTACCTTGTATTCATATTCAATAAATGTATAGACGAAAAACAGTTTCCTAATCTTATGAAGTACAGTCAAATCATTCCGTTATTCAAAGCAGGGTATAAAAGTGATCCATCCAATTTTCGACCCATCTCTATACTACCAACTCTCAGTAAAATTTTTGAAAAAATTATATTTAATCAACTGCTTTCGCATCTCACTGCCAATAGATTACTTCATAAAAAGCAGTTTGGTTTCACTAAAGGCAGAAATACGACGAATGCAGGAGTCGCACTTGTCAAACATATATTTGATGCATGGGAGAAGAGACAAGATGCCATTGGTGTCTTTTGTGATTTATCAAAAGCTTTCGATTGTGTTGATCATGAGACTTTGTTATTAAAATTAGGTCACTATGGTGTTTCGAGCAGCTCACTTAGCTAACTTAGCTCTTACCTCACTGGCAGAATACAAAAAGTCAACATTAATGGCACCAATTCTTCTGGTGCCCCATTAGTCATGGGAGTACCCCAGGGCTCGATATTAGGACCCCTTTTATTCCTGATATATATATTTAAATGACCTTCCTTACTTCATTGAAAATCTTTGTGAGATAGTATTATTTGCTGATGACACATCATTAATTTTAAAACTGACAGACAAAAAGTAGTACTTGACGATGTGAATAATACCCTTTCTAAAATATTGCATTGGTTCACAAGTAACAACTTGCTGCTCAATGCGAAGAAAACAAAAAGTGTAAAATTTACCATGCCCAATGTAGGACAGATAGATACACATATTACAATGAATAATGAATCTGTTGAAGTAGTCAATACCACAGTTTTTCTTGGACTAATGTTAGATAATAAACTGCAATGGGGTTCTCATATCACAGCCTTAGCAGGTAGACTTAGCTCAGCTGCCTATACGGTTAGAAAGATCAGGTCACTGAATGACGAGGAAACGGCACGATTAGTTTATTTTAGTTACTTTCATAGCGTTATGTCATATGGTCTGCTGCTGTGGGGCTCAGCTGCCGATAATGAGTCTATATTCATATTACAGAAACGAGCTATACGAGCAATCTATAGCCTCGGACCCCGTGACTCGCTGAGGGAACTATTTAAAGAAATTAATATTTTAACTGTTGCTTGCCAATATGTGTATGACAACATCTTATATGTACGGAAGAACCTAGATCTGTTCAAAAAAAAATCGGACCACCATAATTTTAATACCAGAAATAAAAAAAAGCTTGCAGCGCCAAAACTCAGACTTCATAAAGTTGGTAATTCGTTTGTAGGCAAATGTATAAAAATATTTAATAAAATCCCTCAGGATTTGGTTGACCTGCCACTTAATAAATTTAAAATAGAAGTGAAAAAAGGTTTAATGAAAAAAGGTTATTATAAAGTAGATGAATATCTTAATGATAAAAATGCATGGTCAACCTAATTAACTCTTTAACTCATGTTCTTGCACATATTTATTATAAATAAAACAAAACTATATATTAAAAAATAAATAAAAAATAAAGCATAACAATGATCTACCTTTTTTTTTTTTTTTATCGTGCGGAAATCCCTTCGGATACCCCCCCGCCGGCTAGCGGGGGCGGTTATGTCGGGCTTGCACCGACTAAAACCGCACGCCGTCTCGGGTCTTCAGACGCCGGGGTGTAAGGTTACCCATAGAGCATATCCCTCGCACCCCGGCTGACCCTGGGCCATCTCACCACTAACAGCATCGCTCATCCTGTCTCCTCTGAAAGCAGAGGAGTACGGAGAACGATGTGTTCCCGCCACGTTGGGTATTGGCCGACGATCAATGCCAACCCTATGAAGGGGTGAAGGGGAAGCCATTGACCGCCGCCCAGGGTGTACCGGCCGCTCCGATTCCGTTCCCCCCGGACTGCAGCGGGATCGGAATCGGAGCGACACTCGAGGAGGTTACCCAACACACACCCCAACAATGATCTACCTGAGTTTCTTGCTGGTCTCTTCTCAGTAGATCCAACTACCGAACCAGCGAAAGAATCATTTTCAAATGATTTATTTACATCTTTTTGATAATTTTGACAAACGCAATTGTAAAACTTTGACATTCATATGTGCTCTTTATGTGCCTAAACCGAATAAACGAAATTGATTCTTTGATTGATTCTTTGATATGAAAATGAACTTAAATAATTAGTTATTTATTTTATTTTCAACTTTTTAGTTTAAGTAATATCACGTAGCATCAGAGTGACCCTGAATACCATGTAGCAAAAAAGAGTTCACCAAGATAAAACAAATGAGCCTAAACTTGATAAGTTTATCTTGTTTACTTCAGGAGTTCATATGGCCACCTTCCTACTCCATCTTCAGACCTTGAATGCCATGTCACATAAGAGAGTCAATTTCAAAGAATCACTAAGGGTTATGCTTTCGAGGGCTTACCCGGGGTGCCCGGCAACGGACACTTGGGGAGGACACCGTGCGGTTTTAGTCGAGACACGACATAACCACCCCCGCTGGCCGGCGGGGGGTATCCGAAGGGATTTCCGCACGTTAAAAAAAAAACTTGATTATTAATATTTTCATAACTAGTTGTATACTGTCCATTGATGGCTATTTGTTCATAATTAGATAATGTCCATAATCCTACACTGGATTATTACAGTCCATTGATGGTGTCTTAGTAGGAGTGTTGTTTATTTTTAATTTTTTGTTGTACTGAGTACCAAACTGAAGTTAAATTTCGAATACTGATTGATGAAAAAGCTTTACATTTACCGCCAAAACCCAAAGAATATATTTGAAAAAAAAATAAAGAAAATACAACCAAAAGTGTGTGTTTACTTATGTACCTATACATACGTAAGAAGTTATACTTCTTTGGCGTAACAAGGTAAAAATCTATCTAAACATTTTAGGATAACTCCTACGTTTATAGAAATAATAATGAAAAGATTTATTTTAGTTAATGATGTAAATAAATAATACATCGTCAACTAACCTCAAATTGTAAAAATGTTGGTACTTAATGTAAAATGTTGACTAGTTAACTTCAGGGTGCCGGTTTTTCGTGACGGTGGCGGTGCGCGGTGTGCGCGCGCGTCGTAAAAATTTATTCTCATCATTTTTTCCTAACGCGTCTTAAGAAGTATAACTTCAAAAAGTCACTAATACCCTACCTCATAAAATACAATGACAATGTTTCGTGCATATTTATTTAGTTTGTCTCTCTAGGTTAGCTCTTTACTTGCGTCACTTGCATGTGTTTAATAATAAAATAATTAAAAAATAAATGAAAAAAGATGAAGAATTTTAAATATGTATGGCTCGACAAAGAAAAAATGTGCCCAAACGTTTGGACCTCTATCTTAGAATATAGGTAGGTACATAAGCTAACTTAAAGCAAAGTTTTCTGGATTATTTGTTAGTAATATTATAAATTAAGCGTAAATTCTGATCCCGTAAGAATATTAGGATAAAAAGTTCCCTACGTCACTTAGGGGTTAGCAGTTTAATGGCGAAATAATTTTTGAAATCTTTTTTGAAGAAACGAAAAAAGTTCAATAAACGCCACCTATCGTTTGAATAATGTAACACTAGACCGTATCCCTAAGCACTATTCACACAATTCAAAAGCAACAACTTGGGACTACTTCCTCTAAAACTTCAATAAACTGTTTGTAGATGGTGCTATATGCAATTTCATCCAAATTCATTGGCGACCATGATCCCTGACCACCTATTATAAATTGTTATGTATTGTATTAATTTAATGAATGCTCAGTGCATATTTTTGTATTCAATTGAATTTTTTTTCTTTTTTTTTTTACGTGCGGTAAACCCCTCGGGCTTCGCCTAACCGGACCTAACGATGAGGTGGGTATTTCGGAGTCGAACCGTCTAAAACCGGTCACCACCCTGGGCCTGCTTTATGGGAAGAACCTGTTTTTAAGAATCATTATAGGCACAGTTAGGTTCACTCTGACTCGTTTAAGCAGGTTTTTTTGTACATATTATATAATTTAAAGGTACTCACGCCTGGGGTGCTTGGTTGGGGACCTCCACGCGGTGCACCCTGGGCAACAGAGACGGCAGCGCCTCTCTCCTAGGGTGGGAGAGACGCTGCCGCCTACGGCCAACTCCGACCGAGGCGAGGACGGCCCTGTTGAGGGCTGTTCGGAAGCTTTCCACGTGTCCCTTTGATTAGCAGATGGCACAGTGGAGAGCAAGTAAGGGGGCTATCTCGAAACCGGAGATGGCCCAGGGTCAGTCGGGGTGCGAAGGATATGCTCTATGGGTAACCTTACACCCCAGCGTCTTAAGACCCGAGACGGCGTGCGGTTTTAGTCGGTGCAAGCCCGACATAATCGCCCCCGCAGGCCGGCGGGGGGTATCCGAACGAAAAAAAAAAGGTACTCACGCGTATGTCCCTCTGGGGTACTTCTGTCCTTACACACTTCATCTACTAGGTATTATTAAACCTTCCTTTTATATGTTGTGGATAAGCAATGTGGATACAAAGAACGAGAAACCCTGGAATTTGGTTTCTTAGATAGATATGCTAGAATAACAAAATTAGAGTTAATTATAATAGGTATACTTTGACATCATCACTGAGATTTTTTGGGTTATAGAAGAAACAAATCGAACTGCTTTTAGGGTTCCGAACCTCAAAGGAAGAAAAAGAAACCCTTATATGATCACTTCGTTATCCATTTGTCTGTATGTCTGTCAATACACTGTTTGTTTATCCAAATAAATGAAAAAAAAAAAACCTTTTTCTCAGGAACGGGTAAAGTCATCAAGTTGAAATTTATACCAAATACTCAGGACTGTAACGCCTTGTAGCTGTGAAAAAATCAAATTCTAAGTCAATGCAATCAAAAAATGCGTTTATGTAACTTAACCCATAGATCGCGCCACTTTAGCTTTTAGCTTGTAAAAAGAGTAATAAATATGTCTCTCGACACGTGTTAAAACGAGTCAGATAATAACTGTATGGGCGGATCCGGAATAAAAATATTTGAGGGGTTTCACCAAATGGCCCTTGGCATCATAACCTATAGAGTACTTCCCATTGAGCTAGATCATGAAAATTGACAAAAAGCAAGGTCTTATAGCACAAGTAATGGGAAACATCTGAAAACTGTAAAGATGTTACCCACATCATAAAAAAAAAACTGTGTGTCTGTCAAAACAAGATGCTATACAGCATTGGTTCCCAACAGGAGCGGTACCGCCCTCTAGTGGCTGGTCCAAAGGCAAAAGGGGGGCTTTATGACAGTCAAGGGTAGGTACCAGTGTCGACTCCATTATCACCCTCCGAGCCTTTTCCCAACTCAGTTGGCGTCGGCTTTTCAATCTAACTATGAAACTGCTATCTGACCTCCACAACCCACTGGTGATATCGAAATTACTTTTTATTATATTATAGGGTTCCGTAGCCAAATGGCTAAAAACGGAACCCTTATAGATTCGTTATGTCTGTCTGTCTGTCCGTCCGTATGTCACAGCCGCTTTTTTCCGAAACTACAAGAACTATGCTGTTGAAACTTGGTAATTAGATGTATTCTGAGAACCGCATTAAGATTTTCACACAAAAATAGAAAAAAAAAACAATAAACCATACTTAGAACTGAAACTCAAAATTTTGTATATTTAACAAGTCCATACGTGTGGGTTATCTATGGATAGGTCTTCAAAATTAGATTTCTAATATAATTGTTTTTTAAACTGAATAGTTTGCGCGAAAGACACTTCCAAAGTGGTAAAATGTGTCCCTGTAACTTCTAAAATAAGAGAATGATAAGACTAAAAAAATATATGATGTACATTACCATGTAAACTTCCACCGAAAATTGGTTTGAACAAGATCTGGTAAGAAGTTTTTTAGGTTCATTTTGTTGTCTGAGCAAACTCTCTGGTATTACATGGTAGTCAGGGTCTGAAGATAGAGTAGGAAGGTGGCCATAGGAACTCCTAAACTAAACAAAGTCAAAGTCAAAGTCAATAACCATTTATTCTGTATAGACCATTAATACGGCACTTACAAAACGTCAAAAAAAATATTTAACGAATGTTTGGCAAATGGACCACCGGTTCGAAACGCGGCCCCGTCCTGAGAAGACTCCGGTAAGAAACTCAGCGGGCTGTTTTTTTTTGGTCTATTTACAAACAAGATAAACTTATCGAGTTTGGGCTCATTTGTTTTATCTTGGCGAACTCTGTATTATAACATGGTGTTCAGGGTATCTATGGTGCTATATGATATTACTAAAACTAAAAAGTTTAATATAAAATAATTAAAAAGAAACGTAGAGTAAATTGAAAACAGAGGAATTACTTGAGCTACAAAAGCTTTTGAAATCAGCACAGCCCATTTTTTTTACGTGCGGAAATCCCTTTGTATACCCCCCCGCCGGCCAGCGGGGGCGGTTATGTCGTGCATGAACCGACTAAAACCGCATGGTGTCCTGCCCAAGTGTCCATTGTCGGGCACCCTGGGTAAGCCCTCGTCAGGATAACCTCAGGGCTACCGGCGGACCTTGACCGCCAGCGCGGCCACAGCCCTTACATAAAATTATCATTGTCGGTCTAGTGCAAAAGAAGAACATTATTGAAACAAGCTTGTTTTTAAAAATCTTTTTTTATTAATTATTTAATTTAAATAATCAATAATTTTACAGTGTTCTAGGACACATCATCAGTCAGTCTTCTTATTTCTTAACGAATGAGCTATAATATTTTATAGCTCATTCGATCTCTCGAGTCTTCTTTGGTCATTTATTTAAGAACTTAGTTACTACATGTGCTACGCTACTCCTCGAAGGGTAGCTACAGCTAATACTATGCATCTCTGATATACCTCATCACAAAATCCCTATGAGCGTCTATCCACTTATTACAATTGACAGCAGACCCGCAGATGCTTAGGATAACTGCAATAGTTCGGGTTGGGCAGCTGGTTTCTTTCGGAGACCCCTGCTACGTACGTCCTTGATGCCTGCTACACCGAATGCTTGCAACGCTCCTTTGCTCCAAAAAACCGATTATGATACAGTAGCTCTCAGAAATTACTGGAAACTGATAAATTTACGAACGATCTTTGGATTGAAATAAAAAAATGGAAGTATAATTTTTCTTATCTTCAGAGGATCAGTTTACCTAATATATTTAGAGGCCGTCAAGGTAGGGGCCACCATTCCAGTAACAGCATCAGCAGCCACAGCAAACAAATATGTCAACTTGCCATGTTGTTTCAGCGATTTCATTGGTCTAAGAGAAACGAAGAAATATATGTCTATGTCGCCATGCTGCGGCTGCTGGAATGATGACCCCTACTTTTGCAGTCAAATTGACGGATCAAACATAAAAAAAACCGACCAAGTGCGAGTTGGACTCGCCCATGAAGGGTTCCGTAGCAGCAAATAGTTTTTTTTATATTTGAGTTGACTGAATGAAAGGTAAATCGCGGTTTACGATTTATGAAGTATTAAAAAAAAACTACCTACTTACTAGATCTCGTTCAAAGCAATTTTCGATGGAAGTTTACATGGTAATATACATCATTTTTTTTTTACTTTTATCATTCCCTTATTTTAGAAGTTACAGGACACATTTTACCACTTTGGAAATGATATTAGAAAAATCAATATCATTTTTGAAGCCCCATCCATAGATATCCCATACGTATGGGTTAGACGAAAAAATTTTTTTTGAGTTTCACTTCTAAGTATGGGGAGCCCCCAAAATTTATTGTTTTTTTTCTATTTTTGTGTGAAAATCTTAATGCGGTTCACAGAATACATCTACTTACCAAGTTTGAACAGCATAGTTCTTATAGTTTCGGAAAAAAGTGGCTGTGACATACGGACGGACAGACAGACAGACATGACGAATCTATAAGGGTTCCGTTTTTTGCCATTTGGCAACGGAACCCTAAAAAAAGAAAAATTTACGTTGATCGTTAACTTGGAATGAGTAGTGACTGTACTTTACGATGCTCTGGGTGTCTCCTTACCTAATAGTAAATATTAAACTCAGTGATACGGACATAATCCTAAATATTGGTCAATTTAGCGAGGTAGCAAAACCGTTAATCTATAATCTATATAAATAAAAATGAAATCGCCCAAATGTATACGTACATGGATATATGTACACGCATAACTTCCAAACAACTGCACCAAATTGGATATTTCTCTTTTTATGTTCGTTATTGTCACGATAAGGTCTGTGTGAAAGAAAAAAAAACGACGGGTTGCACTCTGGGAGTGCCGGCAGAAGTGAAAACTTGAATATTAACGTTGGGCATTTTTGATATTTTGTAATGATTTTTGAATAATTTTGCACGAATTGCTTTAATTATCAGTATAAAAGAACTATCATTTATGAGGTAACATACAATATTCATTTATTGCGCTATCGTACACAAACATGCCAATTTATATTACATTAAAAATGTAACACTTCAGAACTATTACAATTATTTTACATTAAAAAGTTTATCTCTCAGAAAAATCAACTTCCATGAATAATTTCAACTTCTTTTTCACCATCATTATTACCAAAACCATCATCGCCAATATATTTATACAGTACTCACTCATTTTCTTTCGCTATTTCTTCGTCACTTTTTTCATTAATAGATGCACTTTGTTTAATTTCCATTTTATATTAATAGATTCAATCAATATTACAAAAAGTTATATGATGGCAAAAAATGTTTCTTGGGCCTCGGTCGTCAATCGATCTCAGTCTTTACGAAGTCAACGTACACTCAATAGACGAACGCGCCACCAAGGTTGTTAAGTACAGTGTGAAATTAGCGCTTCTATATTTATTGTCTTACGTTCAAGTCACGTGTTTTACTGCCGCGAGTTTAACCTTTTTTACCCATTACAAAAAAAGTGCCTAGCGCCGCTAAAGAAGTTTGCACTTCAAAAAATAAGAAAGTCCACGGGTAAGGCGCTATTATTGCAGTGGGGCGAAACCAGGGCGCAGCTAGTAGTAAATAATTTTAGATTATAAAAACGTATATGGCACAACAATAATAATGACAATAAGTAAAATTTAATAAAAAAAAAAAAAAGCCGCGGTAGCCTAGTAGTATGGGTAATGGACTGCTGAGACGAGGTCTCGGGTTCGATCCCAGGTTTTACCATGGCACACACCAATGACTTTTCGATGCTTTTCGAAGTTACCTATGTGTGTATTTATCGCAGGTTTATAAGTGCCCGGTTAATGGCAATAGGCTCGCCACCTATTACATTGGGACCTAAACATAAACTGGCGAAATGTGGGTGCTAGCACCTCTGCCTACCCCTTCGGGGATATAGGCGTGAGTTTATGTTATGTTATGTTATGTTAAAATTTTCAGGAGAAGACTATTCAGCAGTTGATCAAATGGAATAAACGATGATGAAACTGGTGTATAAAATGGAAATTTTTACTGCTAACTGCTGAATGATTTGTTTAGATTTAATTCTCAACCATATCACATCACATGCAGTTGCATCTGCCCTATCTGTGGTACAAAGCATCTACAAGTACCAACCTGCTGTATATTTGAATAGTTAGGACACCGGTTGTTAAATTTAAGTGTAAGCCATTTGAACTTTTTGTAGTGCCTGGAAATGGAATTTTAAATTCGCAGTCCTGTCCTTTCCCATGGTACTCGAGAATAAACGGCTGGTAGTTTGTCCGACTGCGTTAGTCGCTTTCGTGCCCTTGTTGCACTAGAAACAATGTTGATGCACATCCCATTCGGCTTTAGAATCTGGATATTTGGCATACATAAATCTTGTAAATTGTAATTAAATTAGTTCGAGGATAAATTGTTTTTTATATTTTTCTGTGCTTGAAGGTATACGAGTAAACTCGCGACGGAGGGGCGACTAGCGCCCCTGTCACAAACTGGGGAAAGACGGTGATTCCGTGGTACCCAAACCCAAGGGGGTTTGGGAACCACGAAACGGGACATGGTCCAGGGTCAGTCGGGGTGCGAGGGAAATGCTTGATGGGCAACCTGTGTGAGGTTGCCCATCAAGCATTTCCCTCGCTTATGACCCCGGCGTCCGAAGACCCGAGACGGCGTGCGGTTTTAGTCGGTTCAAGACTGACATAACCGCCCCCGCTGCGGCGGGGGGGTATCCGAGGCTATTAGCCACCATTTCTGTGGACGCTCCGTTATTTTGTCGGAGAAAAGTGTGCGGATACGTACCTACACATTTTATTTGACGAAAACCATGCCTGCCTCCATCAGAACATCTTAGTTTGGCCGGAGAATTAGACATAAAATGAATGCGCTAACTTTCCACGAAAAAGTAGGTATATCCTTGGAAATATGTATTTCCTTTTACTTAGTGTTCCGCTTCTCATAAGCTGTGTGAGTATTTATAAAATATCACACAATAATTAAATCACTTAAACATTAGCTATTAATATTTTCTGTGCTTTATTTATAGCTCGGCTTCCAAGGATGTGGAGTAGTTATATTTACTAGTGACCCTGTGGCATGGTCCAAATTCGAACTTTTTCTGAGGTTATCTGAAAATTAAGCTTCATTGTATTTCTTTTTAATTTTATCATATACGTCAGTTGTGAACATTATACAAATATGTCATAATACGTTTGACTTTGCAACTGGGCAAATAACCTTCCCTGCTTCTCCATTATGCCCTCTGGTAACTGGGAAGAATGTTTAGAAATCTAGTAAACTTGAATGTGGGAATCACTCCTATCTCACGCAGATCGTTGGCTGGAAGCAGCAAGGCTTCTTCTAAGAAATGAAATAGAGAAATTCCTACTTTCGTGGCCCAGGGTGCATCACGAGAAGGTTTTCTAGTCTAAAACTATTTATTACTTATTTGTACCGACTTCTGATCAAGTTAGAAGTAATTTCCTGGGTATATAATTCGAAAGAATATTATGAAACATTGGATTATATGAAGTTTTCAATATCCACAAGCTATTACTCTAGGGACACGAGTGACAAGTCTAGTATCCAGTCCCCAGATGAGTCGGTACCACGGCCTGTTATTAACTCTGCACACCGTGATTACATTGATTTATATGCATGAGTTCTTATAAATGACGCATAATTGGGTCTATAGTTTCATTTTTATAGTTATTAAGTTGCTTGTAATAAATCATCGTCAAGATGTGGAGGCGATAAACCTGATCTTATACATCGATAAATTGAGAATCGCGTGCGTGGATGCTATGACTTTAATGATCCTTGAATACCTCCCTTGAAATTTTTAAAATATTTATCTAAAATCTTTCAAAAATTAATGGTAGGCAGGTATTGCAAATATTTATTGGAATATTTAGTCGATTATCTCCTGTGACTTTTATTGTGGGTTTACTAAATAGTTTCATATCAAAACATTACTTGAGCATTGGTGCCATCCTAAAACTAAAAGGTAGTCCGGTCAATTTTCATATTATGATTTTAAAACAAATATTTAAATGAATCAATAGCAACTTTATACTCGTAAAAGATCAGAAAAATATCCGTATTTTTATATTTGACAACGTTATTCAAGATTTATACAAAATATTGGTTTAAAAATATTCCCTTGTTTACAAGCTTTTGTTTAACTCTGTATGTATGTAGGTTAGTGCGGGTCAAATCTTGCAACTTAATTTTGAAGCAGTTATCCTCAATCGATTAAGATGAAATTTTGCATACACATTCAGTTTAGATGACAATGCATTAATATGGTGCCATGGAGCTGGTCTAATGATGGAGTAGGAAGGTGGCCATAGGAACTCCTAAGCTAAACAAGAACAAATTATCGAGTTTGGGCTCATTTGTATTGTCTTGACAGACTCTGGTGTTACATGGTATTCAGTAAGAAGTAAGTAAACCAGATAAACCTATCGAGATTGGGCTCATTCGTTTTGTTTTGACAAACTCTCTGATGTGACATGGTATTCAAGGTCTGATGATGGAGTAGGAAGGTGGAGGAACTCCTAAGCTAAACAAGAGAGACGCATTGAGTTTGGGCGGCTCATATGTTTTGTCTTGGTAAACACTCTGGTCTAACTCGGTATCCAGTGTCTGTTGATGGAGGAAGAAGGTGACCATGGGAGCTCCTAAGGTAGACAAGTTAAACCTATATAGTTTGGGCTCTTTTGTTTTGTCTCGACAAACTCACTGGTATTACATGGTATTCAGGGTCTGATGATGGAGCAGGAAGGTGGCCATAAGAATTCTTAAACTAAACAAGATGAACCTATCGAGTTTAGGTTCATTTACTATGTCTTAATTCAATTAAATTTTTTAAGCATTTTGAATGCTTACTTTTTTCTAAAGACTTAGATCGAAAAAAGAGAACATCTAGGACGGGACTTGAACCCGCGACCGGTCCCTTACAAGGGGAATGCTCTGACAGGTCGCCTTAAGACGTATATGATATATTGGAGAATTTCGAATATCTGGGACGTGTCTAGGTGGCTCAGTTGGTCAGAGCATTCCCCCTGTAAGGGACTGGTCGCGGGTTCAAGTCCCGTACTGTCTTATTTAAAAAAATAAGCTTTTTGTTAAAACAAAACAGTTGTACTAAAGAGTACAACTGTAGTGTAATGCGAGTTTAAATTTTTTTAAATGCAACTATAGCAAATATAATTGTACAGTTGTAGTGCAATTAGAATACAGGAAAAACTTGTGCGATACAAGCTTTTGAAATCAGCACAACTCTTGCATTAAATTATTTGTTTTCGTTTTAGTTCAACTGTTTTCTGTATAAAAGCTTGTCTTAAAAAGTTCTTTTAGCTTGAGGACGGCTCATTGTGCCTACCTATAGTGTTATATTTTTAGTAATGTGCAATATCATTGTTGAGTAACGGGGTTTTGAGCTAGGTAATTATGTAGGCGTGTTTCTTTTTATTATCGTGTGTATATGTAAATGTATTGTCCAAACAGATTACATACTAATGCGAATCACTCGCAGCTCGACAATCCCGAGACTGGCGAGTGCATTTGTGCATTCGCAGACGGCGTATGCATACAAAAATGCTGGCGCTGCTGTGTCCCTACATCATCTTGAAAAGTGGCCTGTAAAATATCCAGGAGATACCTAATAGCAAAACAGCATTTTGAGTAATATGGTTGTTGGATGCACATACATACATACATAGCAAATCATTTAAGAACAAAAATCAACTAATAAGCCAGTGATCTACGACATTTGGTCCGCTAACTTCACGAAGTTATCACAATCCCGAATACAAATTACATTATCGAATTTTGGTTTTTACTGTTGATTGGTTTTAGAATTATTGTATATGTAATGTTTTATGGGTTAATATTCTCGAATTACCTTGCATTGAACGGAGTGAATAGAACGGTTGTAAATAAATAATATATATATATATACAAACAAATAAAATTGAAGTGCCTGTTTGTAATATTAAAATAACAATTTTTTAATGATTGCACATGAATGTATACACAATACTTATATAACAAAAATACAATTTTTAACATTTTTGTCTGTCTGTCTTTGTGTCTGTTTGAAAGAGGTAATTTCTGGAACGGCTAGGTTGATTTTGGCGGGACTTTCACTGGCAGATAGGTAATGTTACAAGGCGTAACATAGGCGACTTTTATTTCAAAAAAATAATTAGACAACCGCGCAAAAAAAAGCCCACAAAAACGTAATCCGCACGGACGAAGTCGCAGCTAGTATTTTCTATATCTATTGAAGAATCTTCTTCCCTTAGTGAAAATACCAAGAGGAGAAGATTCTTACCCTAATCAATCGAGTTACGTTAGGAACGGGCCAGGTTAGGCATGAATTTTAATAAAATTTTGCGTTTTCTAAACTAACCCGCTAGCGAGATAGGATGTCGGGTCAGGTTAGGAATAAACCATATTTTTACGTGACGTGACGTATTCTGTATTTCGTAACTTACCTCTTCAATTTAATAAATAACAATAGGTAGGGTACGGTAAGAGTAATAGGTATAACCTAAGCCAAAACACCCTTTCAAACGCCACAAACTGCAAGACTTAATCAACATTCCATCCCTTTCCTGAAATATTGACCCAACAACAATTTGAGCTGGACTAAACATTTTTGCTTGTTTCAATTGAAGTCTGCGTGCAACGCATAGGGCTTCACAAGACTTAGGGCGGCCGCTCGTAAAATTGCAACTGACTTGGGGGAGACGTCTCAAGACGCTCATGCATTCTTAGCCGTATAGTATATGTTACATTGAAAGAAGGTCCTAGTATTCATAATCAAATGAATAATTGTTATAAAATATTTTTTTGTGTGGGTGTATAGGACCCTTACAAGATCTTCGGGACCCAAGCCAACCTCAGCTGCAAACTGGTATGTCTGCTGATAGACGGATGAAACTCTGACGCAGGTTTTTCCTCTCAGGGTTAGGGAGTCAAAGGCGGTCGTTCCCGTAAAAGCAAAAATAAACCAAATAATGGAGTTGTAGGTGAGCGGATCACGGGCTTAAAAGTGCAACGGAGATTGTTGCTCGAATCAGCATTAAACGTAAATATTAGTTCATGAACATGAGAGCATTCATCATCACATGGGAACACGATCACAAGGGTCTAGGTTCAACGTCTCGGCCATTGGGTTCTTTAATTTCGAAATTTTCAGAAACAGTACCTACGTGTACTGAAAACATCGGTTAGATATTACGATGTACTTACCAAGAAAAGACACGCAATTTGTTAAAAAGCGTAGAATGCTCGACGCACGCCACGCTTTTTTTAACAATTAAAATAAATGTTTTGTCATTCACTCTAGTGTCTAATTTCAAAATCATTAGTAATATTTTTTTACTTTATAGTAGATAAATGGTCTTCTATAGAAAGCGTGATTTTTAGATTTTTTTTTGAAATATTACTTATTTTCGATTATTTCAAAGACTGAAATATTACAATTTTTAACTATTGTTGTCATCGGTCCTTAATAAGTGCGAAACATTTCAAATCAAACTGATGATGGTATGAATTGGAGCTCCATAATTGAGTTTGTAGAGTCCGTTACATATGTATAACCTACAAACATACATACTAGCTTCGTATATAGTCTATTAATAAAAATTAGATATACCTCCATTTAATTGGCAAACACAAAGGAGTTCTGTTATGTTAACGTATACTGTGTGATCAAGGAATCAACCCGGGCTTATAGCGCGCTGGGGTGCCAGGGTCATAAAACTACTTCCCCCAACATTGTGAGGTTGTATGGAGCGACACCATTCACTTTCTGCACACATACTTCAATACTGTGAAATTTCTTATAACAATGTTTCCGTTAGGTTTGTTATTGTATCTGTAATTGTTACAAATAGCAACTTAGGAACCTTTCAATCAGAAGATTTTGCAATACGTATTCAATATTATGATTACATTTTTCAGTTATTTATCTTCTTATTGAATGTTATATTATTATTACTTATATAGTAAAGCCATCACACTAGAACGAATGAAAGTACTGTAGTGTTCGGACTCCTTCGAGCACTATAGTTAATTCCCTGGCCATCATGCGTCAGCGATATAAAAATAAAACTGTATAATTAAATTCAAATTAAGAGTTTAGGAAAATAAACAAATGCTCGGGGGACATATCAAGTCGGATGGAGCACCAGAGGGTCCGTCCTTGATCGAACAGTGATCCTGAAGTAGAAATGAATCTTAGGCTCAATCACTGGGCAGAATCCGCGTTCCTCTATAGTTCGTTGAGAAAATCTAAATAATCTCGCGCAAAGTCCCCTAAAATACGTTGAATAGTGTTGTATTGGTGAATAAGTGCCAAATTCAAAAAAAAAAATTTGTGTTATAATTTAATTGTCATTAGTTGACGACGAAAAGCTGTGAAGTCAGACCCCAGACGTCACAGTACCTATCCGAGTGGAATAGTGATCCCGTTCCTGCAACCTGCAGGAATTTGTTTCTAAGCTGAAAATAACCTTTGGCCTATTTTCTTAGGTCGTACTCTAACTGTGCATAATTTAAGCTGAATCCATTCGGCCGTTTTTACATGATTGGGTAACAAACAAACCCATTTATTATATAGTTAGGATAAAATAAACATACAAAATTGCATGCCTTCTGGTGATCCCAGTGATTTTATTCAAATTTTTGATGCGTTATTGGTTATTCCTAACACAACTTAAGTATTTACAAAACCAATGTACCGGGGTATGTGAGAACGTATTAAGCGTCTCGGAACAATAAAAAACAATAAAAAACAATAATTGAATTGAACATTAAATTGAACAATAAAAAAAAAAAAATGAAAAATCGACTGGTGGCTTTATATCTCGTGTAAGCTATTTGCCTTCCTTTAATATAAAAAGGGAGTCCAACTTCGGTGTAAGTAACTATATTTATAAGTGTAGGTAGGTACGATTCATTTTTCCTTTCCTTGATTAATGTCGTTCCCACTTTTTGCCCGGTCCTATTTCAATGAAAAATTTCCCTCGGGATGATCCTCGTAATTTTCAGGAAACTGAAATTAGAGCTAATTGGCCAATGTGTATAGACAAACAGCTAGATGTATGCATATGTTTAGATTGGACATGGTTTCTTTATTTCTTATGTGTTTGTAATAAAGCGTCTATCTACTGTATAAAGTACCTACTTACTTTAGTTAATATTTTATGTACAAATATGATAATGACGATATTGAAACAAAATTCAAAATTTGTCAATATATTTTTAAACAAGTTCAAGTAAGAAAAGTCAGACTTGACGAATTGGTATAATTTTTATCAATGAACGTATTTATATTTGAAAATGCATGAAATCTGTGTGTGGAAAAGGCAACCGGAGAAGTATTAGTAATATAAATACGGTCTCTCTGTAATTCAGCAGATATAGTGAGTAATGAAAGGCAGTCAATGATATCCAGCCTCTACCGACGTTTTGTGTGTGCCTCTCAATAAACTAACTAACACACCAAAAGTATGGTTGAAGCCGCAAAATATTAGTCAGTATACTATACCACAGTATACAATAGTACACTAAACACTGAGGACCTGCAACATAGGAAAACCAGAATTCCAGGCATATAACTGTTAAGCCTAGCCGCATGTATGCATAATTATCATAAATTTGCACGATTAGGATGAGCATAATTTATAATAATTAAATAAATAAAATATCGTCATTAGAATAAAAGAAACCATAGCCTCTAGTAATTTGATACCTTATTTTTTTTTTTTCGTGCGGAAATCCCTTCGGATACCCCCTCGCCGGCCAGCGGGGGCGGTTATGTCGGGCTTGAACCGACTTGATACCTATTTGAAAGCGCTTTCAATATTGAGAAGACAACCGACTTTCAAGAAGTAAAGACGAACCACCAATTCTTTTCGATATTCTGTAAATGAAAGAAACATTTGAAGGGATCACTGTTGAAGTTTTCACTGAACATCTTGCCGATGATAAAGTCGATAGGATATTGCAGACACTTAACTTTTTTTTTAATATCCGAAACCCACCGTCAATTTCACTGTATATAAATGACAGTGAGTTTCATGATAATAAAGACAACGCATGAAAAATAATTTACCGGCAAAGTAATCATGTCTACCGTTATGCCTATTAAAAAACTATGTGAGAACTCTGAACCATTTTAATCTACACTTTTGTCGACCCAAGACTATTACATAAATTACTATTCTAATTAAACTGTGTAAAATAGGCAACAAAATTTCAATATAACTAAAAAATTACATTTTACGGTTAACACTTAAGAAAAACGATTACCATTTACAGAAAAATAATACATACTTGATTATCGTACCTACGTTAATCAAGTGTGATAACTAGATATCGTATACCCGATCATTATAAGAAGTTTAATCATATACTTCATATGCAAAGTAATTACATGGTTTGAAACATAGAATTTTATATTATCGGTTACTAATGAAGTGGATAGTCAGCTTACTATTTACGATCTTGGGTTAAAACTTGTTGGAGAGAAAAGTACAGTACGGTGTACTTCAATTAAAGATGCGCTGTAATTAGCGAAGATTTCTATTTAATTACATAACATTAGATCGTTTTTAAAAAGCTAATCTGGGTTTAATTGCTAAGGAGAGAAGATAAGGTTATGATGACGATAAATTTGTTTTTATATTCTTTTAATATAAGGGAATCTTCGGTTGTATGCTAGTATCCCTTGCGTTTTTTTGATATTGTAAAGCGTTTTGATAATGTTTAATAGTATGGAATAAGTTATTCGATGTTAAAATGATCAATAAACATAATTAACTCTTAATTATAAGGGTAGCCATGTAGCCTTATGCTACATTAGTCATAAATTTTAATTTTATTATATTATCATCCAACTTATGACAAGCTTCCCAAAACTGAGTTCAATTGGATATATGTATTTATTTTCGTGTGAAGTAATGCTTTGTTCACTGGATTAAATGTGTTTGTTCTTGTGGTCATTAAGACATATTATAAATCTGATTATGAAAGTCCAAAAAAAAAGTACATTTTGGGTTTCTTGGTCATAGGTTCTTTTAAGTTATACCATAATAGGAATAATGTTTTTTTTTTTCCTCATGGTTATATCATAAAGAAATCTTGATCGTTTGGACCAATTTCATCCACATGCTTTGAGACAGAATATTTGTCACTAGATTTCCAATCATCATGTCTAATGATGACAATTTGCACTGAAGTATAGAGTGGCCACGCGAACAAAATAATGCCTTTAGGGTTACCGCTGTGTGATGATTTGGAAAGTAAGAACTTGAGTAAAAATGTAGACTAAACAGTGCTTTTTGACAAAGTCTAACAACGTCGCCTTAAGACGTATTAACGTATCGGAGAATTTTGAATATCTGGGACGTGTCAAGTGGCTCAGTTAGTCAGAGCATTCCCCCTGTAAGGGACTGGTCGCGGGTTCAAGTCCCGTCCTAGATGTTCTCTTTTTCCGATCTAAATCTTTAGAAAAAAGTAAGCATACAAAATGCTTAAAAATATAATTGAATGTCTAACAAGCTAACAAATGTTTTCTATTTACTAGTCAGGTATTATTTCTTATAATAAATCACGTCGATCAATATCCAAAGAAAACGTAACGGTATACTTTCACAAGCAACACAATTCTGTCGCAAGTTTGTGGGCGATATTAATAGTGCCAATGTAGAATGAAAATCGACGAGATTTCCGTATTCTAAATAATTGACGGCATAAATTAAAGCTATTCTGACATTTGTGGCCTTCTTTCACGCCCGTGTTACATTTTTTACTACTTTTTTTTCTCGAGTTCGTCGGTAAGGGACATTAAAGTGTTTAATAGGCATACAGCCACCTCCACGGCCCATACTTCTCTATTCACATTCAAATAATTATAAAAGTGTCATTTTTAATTATGGACGCTTTTGTCGGTTTGTCTATCTTGATTTGGAGTGAGTGTTTTGATAAAAAAAACTATGTTTTGTTGTTTATTTTTGGTTTTAATTTCCATAACCTCTGAATGTTTTGTGAAAATAATAGTTGTGGCAAGCACTTTATTTTATATTTTTTATACAATGATTTCGTAGGTGTAGATATTTCTATAATTCATAATTCTCTACAATAACTACATGTTTAAAATAAATATTATTGTATCTTCTCGTTGTTTTAACTGATTCGAAACATTTTAACTGATACGGGATTGAATATTAGAGGTCACGTCGGGTTAAGGGGCTTGTAAAGTCCCCGAATATACAGGAATAGTTCCATCAAAGCATGATAAACTATATAAATATGTGTGCATCTTAAGAACGTGTTTCCATAGTGCATGGGATGTCTATAAAAAGCAATCTAGGAATAATCAATAACCACCTAGGTAATTAATATTTTTACATCCTTGTATGTTCCTAATCCTTTCTTAGAGCGGTTTTCACCCATAATAGGAACCGCTACTAAACTAAACTAAACTGCGCTATAACATATCATATAAACGAATTTCATTGAGTAAAACGTGAGAACTCAGTTCAGTTAAACGGAACTGGTGAACCCAAGCCTTAGTCTCCCATTCATATTAGTATATTTTCTCATGTAATTATTCGTTCTACTCTGGTCAAAATAGTCTAAAAGTTTCCCGATAAGGGTAAGCCCTTGTCCGGAAACTTTTACATTATTTACAAAAGCAATAAAATCAAATGAACACAACTAAACACCACTTAAAGAAACACTTCGACACATACACAAACTTTTTCAAACGAACATAAGCAGTTTATTATCAAGAATCGCCCTACAAGGAAAACGTGTGAAAATGTTGAAGGAAAAACGCCTCGTTACAATGATTTATGGGTCTCCAACTAAAAGATGCTACCAGTATTAAATACCTTGTACTTCAGTTGCCAAAGAAAACCTACCAACTCAGTTATTCCAAAGCTAGAAATATACAAAAAAAAATTACTACCTCACAAATTGCAGTGTTGAAACCTCACGTCCAGTTTATTGTGTATGTGCTCGTTAAACAAAATATAAAAATAGTATGTATTTTCAGTTGTGAAGGAAAATTCTGTGATAGAGTTAATTGCGAACAGGATTTTCAGGACAGGATTGTTTAACGCTTTTTTTCATAGCCTAGTGGTATGGATAATGGACTGCTGAGACGGGGTCTCGGGTTCGATCCCAGGTATTACCATGGCACACACCAATGACTTTTCGATGCTTTTCGAAGTTATGTGTGTATTTATCGCAGGTTTATAAGTGCCCGGTTAATGGCAATAGGCTCGCCACCTATTACATTGGGACCTAAACATAAACTGGCGAAATGTGGGTGCTAGCACCTCTGCCCACCCCTTCGGGGATATAGGCGTGAGTTTATGTTATGTTATTCTGTATAGACCATTAAAACGGAACTTAAAAAACGTCAAAAGAAAAATTAGACTAATGTTTAGCAAATGGACTACCGGTTCGAAGTGCCGCCCTGTCCTGAGAAGACTCCGGAAAGAAACTCCGCGGACTGTTTTTTTTATCTATTTGTAAATATGTTTACTTAATTTAATTACAATGTTTTGTTTTGAGTAGCATATTGAGAGAGCAAATAGTTCATATCCAAGCTTGTTTGTCGCCTTAATATTATTGAATTTTATATTACATTTTTGACAGAGAAATTTGACTTTTAAATTTATTTATGAAGTGAGCTTTTTGTAGAAGCCTATACTGTTACCTTACCTTGGAAGGAATAACTGATCTTGTGTATTCGACTATCACAAACTAAAAGATTGTTTTTATGTTTAGTATTTATGTTATGTATGTCACAAAATCTTGAAAAATTGGAAATGGATTTTCTAATATTCAAAATATTTTGGAAAACATATTGAGACACTACAGTTAAAATGTTTATTGCTTTAAACATTTCTCGGGGGAGGCCAAATTATAAATTGCCCGCACAGCCCGCTTTTGAAATACAAAGATTGTATTTAAATTCGCGGAGTTACCCCAAATAAGAATACCGTAGCTCATAATGCCATGAAAATAACTAAAATGAACTATTATAGCCGTATCTACATCTGTTAAAGTCCTAATCTTGTTTGAAGCATAGGAAGCAAAACTCAACCTATTAGCTATTTTTTCAATATGAATGTGATCCCTACTGTAATAAGAGTATCAATACTTAAACCTAAAAACAGTCGATTCCACAAGGCTCAACAAACTCATCACAAAGTCCTCCAACTACGTTAAATATTTGTATTAGAAGTAGGTTTACGTTATGGGTTTAGAGTAGGTACTTCTCTACTTCTACTTTAGGCCCTTTTTGTGCCGATCGATAGTCAACTGAGTAAAAACACAAAAATGGTGAATTGTGCCGACTGACGCGCTAAGATTGAAGCAATCTTGTTTACACTGAAAACGTCGTACAAGCGTGGCGTCATCAGTTGTCAGGAAAAAAACTATACGTTTAATTGTCTTACTATTTATTGCATACGCAGTTTCTAGTCTACTCTAAAATCGATAAAACGTCAATAGTATACTGGCTGGACTTCGAAAATTCAATATATTCTATAAGAGGTGGAGCTATAAAATATATGCGTCTTCCAGGGTAAATGGTATTGGAATTGTGATTGACATTCTTTATCTATCTCTTTCTATGATATTTATTTATCTATCTACTCCTTTCTATCTTTATCGATCTTTAGATGATCTCAGCGGCAGTTCCAGTTGCATTCAAAGCGGGTATTTTGGAGCTCTCCAAACCGTATACAAATTGGTACTCCTTACTTAATTGCCTTGAATCTAAACATATACACTTACAAAATAATTTTATACTTAACATCTAATCTATATAAGAACTAGCTGCGCGCCCTGGCTTCGCCCAACTGCAATAATAGCACCTTACCCGTGCACTTTCCTTAATTTTTCGTTCATACAAACCTTTTCCGTATAATAACGACACAAAAAAAAATTTATCCAATTTGGTGTAGTCGTTCGGAAGTTATGCGCGTAAATACATTTCGGTGATTCATTTCTATTTATATTAATCCGCTCCAGCATAAATATAAGAAAATTACAGACGTCTACGAATTTGAACAGACGAAAGAATTCTCAATTCAAAATTGCAAGCCAGCTGAACCTTCACAAAGGCGACTATAATTCTTTCCGCGGCGCCGTTACGTTATAATACTCCCTTACATTTGCCACTCCATTTGTAGTCATTTGTATGGGCGAAACATACCATCTCTAAGAAACTTTCCCTTACCAAAAAGCCTTCGTCAAGTTTCTCAAAGTGGTTCGTGATTGTGTTACTGATGTGAACAGCAGCCTCTAATATAACCAAAGTTTCATTATATTACTCATAGACAAAACTTTGCGAGTGGTAAACTAGATACACAGGCTTCCAAAGACAAAGGAAGTCTCTCAAACAGAACATTATCTCTTTATAGGAAGTAGGAAACTGAAAAACAAAAGGGTTTTGAATAATATTTCTTATCTTATTGCTATAAAAACATGTAGAATATTATACATACATAATATAGTCATGCCTCTTTTCCATTGAAATAGGCAAAGACAACATCTTCTTTGGCTTATTGCGAAATTTATCTTTCAAAGAATCACGAAGGGTTATGCTTTCGAGGGCATACCCAGAGTGCCTGGTAACGGACACTTGGGGAGGACACCGTGCGGTTTTAGTCGCTTCATGCCCGACATAACATCTGCAACGGCCTCTGTGGCGTAGCGGTAGTGGATTCGACTGCTACGTCAGGGGGCGCGGGTTCGATTCCCGCTCAGTGCAAATATTTTGTATGCATGAATATGTCTATTTGCATTGGTCTGGGTGTTTCTATGTATAATATGTATGTATTTACAAAAAAAAAGTATTTAAGTATGTTTATCCGCATTCTGGAACCCATAACACAGGCTAGTTAAACTATGCTTACTTTGGGTCTAGAAAGTGCTGTGTAAAATGTCGTAGAATATTTATTTATATTATTATAACCACCCCCGCTGGCCGGCGGGGGGGTATCCGAAGGGAATTCCGCACGTAAAAAAAAAACATAGATCGCTCCAAAGTTTAATTTTGTAAAATTCGGAAATCTACAAACGAACTTTTTCACTTAATTGTACTGTCAATTATCTGAAAAAGTTCGTTAACATCGATTGGAGCCGTTATGCGTAGTTGTAGCTCTAAAAAGTTCGGCAACTGGTCTACCTACAGAACTTCGATATCACCAATGGGTTGTGGAGGTCAGATGGCAGTCGCTTCAAGGAACATATCGAAGTTGGGTCGCTTCGTAGTTAGACAGAAAAGTCGACCCCAATTGAGTTGGAGCTGGAGGGCTGCGAGCAAGGCTGGAGGATGTATTATGTGATGAAATTCCATGTATTTTAGGTACATGCTAGAATTCTGTGGCTTACACCAATGCGCCTATTTTAATTATGGGATTAAGTAGCCTTCCCGTACAAATAATCCGTAATTATCGTTGCTGACGTAATGTAATCCTTTCCGATAAACAACACTATTAGCGATCGGGGGAATAGCCGAAATCCAAAGCGCTTTACTCACCTGCTGAAGTAGTAGTTACTGCTGTAATTATCTTTTATTTTTTCGTTCATCCTAATATAAAATTGATACTAATTCTTATGGAAATATAAGAATTGATTCCATGATTGATACGTATTTACCTAAGTGTACACCAAATTCCAAAAATTATAACTATAGTACAAGAATTGTATTATAAAAATATATAACCCATACCTACTACTACTACATATTTTAACACATAAACATATACAACTAATGTAGTTGTATATGTTTATGTGTTTTGTGTACATATTAGCTGATGCCAGCGGCTCCGCCCACGTGGTTTGTCACTTATCGTTATCGCGACATTAAATTTGATCATATCACCGATTCTACTTAACCAATTGCGATCAAACATACGGCAGATCGTAAGTCTGATCAAGACCTTCCTGATAAAAAAAACTGCATCAAAATCCGTTCCGAAATTTTTGCGTCCATCGCGAACAATCAGACAAGAATTCCAAAAGAAAATATTTTTGGGTTCAGAATCGTTAATTTGACATATAACCATTGTTTTTAAATGTCTCTTATGTACAGACACCGCTAATTTACACTTATGTATAACTAGCTAGCCTTCCCCGGCTTCACCCGTGGCGTATTTCGAACCTTTCCTGTTGCACCCCTTTAATTCATCATCAACCTATTCTAGTCTACTGCTGGACATAGGTCTCCTCCAATGAGCGCCATTTAACCCATATATACCATACATTATATGAAAATTTATTAGTTTTCATATAATGTATGGGATACTGCCGGATTCGTTGACATTTATGATTACTATCTGCCCCCTTGGGTAGTAGCATGATAATATGTAGCCTATGACATTCACGAGTATTGTGGGTTTCTATTGGTAAAAGAATTTTCAAAATCGGTTGCGTAGATCCAGAGATTACCCCATACAAACTCACAATTCACAAACTATACCTCTTTATATATAATGTTACCATAATGGAACTACTGTGATATTAGTATAGATGGGTAGTATAAGAGAAACCTACACCTACTGGTGTAATTATAAAATTCAGTGTTGTAATAGAAGAGCAAAAGGTGTAACAGACGGTTACTTAATGAAATTAGGTGAACTTGTATTCATTTACTCGTAGTTCAAATGAAGGAAAAAACTTTTTGTAACAATTTAATTTATAGATTTTATTCTTATTGTGTAGTTTATTTTTCGGGAGGAAACTAACATAAATACCATTATTATAAGAACGATAACTTAGGTTTGTCAAAAATGATTGGTCAATATAATCTTGTAGTTTGCATAGGTCTGGGCCGTTTCTATGCACACTTATTCTGCCGTGCTATTAAAAAAAGGCGGAGCGAAAGAAGAATTAAAAGAAAAAAAGGTGCATCCACCCAATTTTTAGTGTAATTTTATCTCTATAATCTACGGAAATACACTAAGCCCGAATGGACATATCTGATAGCTAAATTGATATAATTAATAATTGAAAAGACATATTTGACATCACTTATGGTGAAACAACATAAATGCGTACTTTTTTTTTGTTTTTCGTGCGGAAATCCGTTCGGGGGCCCCCGCCGGCCAGCGGGGGTGGTTATGTCGGGCTTGAACCGACTAAAACCGCACGCCGTCTCGGGTCTTAACACGGGTCTTAAGAGGGTGTAAGGTTGCCCATAGAGCATATCCCTCGCACCCCGACTGACCCTGGGCCATCTCCGGTTTCGAGATGGCCCCTTCGGGTTTGGGAACCACGGTGTCCCCGTCTTGCCCCGGTATGGGGGAGGGGCGCTAGTCGCCCCACCGTCCCGGCCTGCTACTGCTGGGGTGACAGGCGGCCTCACCTGCCACCCCGAGGCCTGCGCTCATGGAGGACGGAGGTCGTTAAGCGACCTGCGGCGCCTGAGTCGCCTGCGACGCGCGGCAATCATGTTACGGGCTCGGCGGGCCGGGAGAGTTCTAAATCTCTCCCGGGCGCGCTCCGCCATATCCTTCGCGAGCATTACATGCGTAACTTTTTTTTTTTTTCGTGCGGAAATCCCTTCGGATACCCCCCCGCCGACTAGCGGGGGCGGTTATGTCGGGCTTGAACCGCACGCCGTCTCGGGTCTACAGATGCCGGGGTGTAAGGTTGCCCATAGAGCATATCCCTCGCACCCCGATACATAAATTCGTACCTATGACTTTAATTTTATTGGAACATTACACTTTCTTACTCCACATATTCATATATCGCGTAGAAGAAAAGTCGTTATTTTAAAGGTGTTACAATGATTAGGCTCACTAAATAAATGTTCCTTTTATATTTCCTAAAAAAATATTTATTAATGATAGTTCAAGTTCAAGAAGAAAAGTCACATGTGGTCAGTTGTGCCCTTATTAGGCTCGCTAAGAACAAAATAAGATTTCGTAGACAAGACATAATAACACAAATATGTGTCCTTTCATTGTAACATTAAAATTTTATTGTGAAGAAAGGTCGTATCTGGTTCGTTCTTAAGTGACATAAATATTTTAGTATTCAAGGTAATTTTTTTATATCTATAAACAATAAATAAAATTATATTTCTCTGTAATGTTGGATAGGTATTTTGGTATTGTAGCCTAATTAATGGAGTTTTTCTCTCAATAATACACACAGGATTTTCCCAGCCACAAAACCCTTGAAGAACTTTAAGCACGTTTATCTCATGTTTTTGTTTTGTCAGATGTGCCATTTTTCTGTTCGCGGGTATCCGAGAGGATTACCGCAAGAGAAAAAAGGGCAGTATTTTTTTTTTATAAGTGTGGAAACCCCCACGGGCTTCACCCTATCGGTGCCGACGATGGGGTGGGCGTGTCGGAATCGTACCGACTAAAACCACACGGTGTCCTCCCCAAGTGCCCCATTGCCGGGCATCCCGGGTAAGCCCTCGAAAGGATAGGCAGTATTATAATATGCATGTATGAAAACAAAATGTACTATGTATGTTTATCAGCATTCTAGATATTGGTTTGGCACTGTGTAACATGTAATATTTATTAAATTTGAATGTATTTAGTGTATGTGTAGGATAAGGCATTAAGACTTTTTTTATATCAACATCGATTTTTACAAATTTAGAGAACAATATTTTCACCAAATCCTTCAGAACATAATAGGAACGAAGTAAAAGTGAACACTCATTAAATATTTTCTGTTAAATGTTTACACGTAACTCGGTTTCTCCCTTAATTCGTTTTACAACCAGTTATTAAAATATCGATAGTTCGATACGTTTGTGCTCCTATCTCGACGAAAACATCACAGGCTCCCTAAAGTCCCAATTCGACTGTAACTATTTTACGACTGCCATCCCGGAGGCTGATGCTTGCCTGCCCGAGGGGTCCTCCTGTTATAAAGTTGGTCTTTGTTTCATTGTGTTTTAGTACGTGATGGTATAGGCACATTGATACCGCTAACAACAAGTTTATGATAAGATGTAGGTAACACGTATCTTGTTCGACATAGCAATTGATGTTTATTTACGTAGGTAAGGTAAAAGATAATATTTTAAATCAAATTCAAATATTTTCGTTCATTTTAGTTATAAAATTACACTTATGAAAATTAAAACAATGCTTTTACATTTACAGTCAGATCCGCAAGGCAATAGGTATAGCTTGTGAGAAAATAATCTTGCAATATAAACGGTAATTTTTTCGTGCGGAATTCCCCCGATGACCCCCCCCCCCCACCCCGGCCGACAGGGGTTGTTATTTTCTGTCACCTACATTTAGATTTGTCACTAATGTGCAATACTCTATTTTTAATATCGATAGGGGTAACCTGAATAATATATTGGTATCTAAAATAGTACATATGTCATTAATGATTCATTATTATTTGTAATTTATTCAATCATCTAAATAATACATCTGTTTTACCTAATAAGTAGATCCGTTCTATAATTCTATGAAAAATTTTGCACTTTTTAATAAATGACAACACTTTGACGGCTTCGATATAATATCCAAATAATTCTTAATTAATATATACGTTACCCTTTTGATATAACTATGATATGATAACGAGCTAACAGATAGAGCTAACGGCCCTAATTAACCTGATGTTGTCCGGCAATGTGGACGAAGGTATCATCGATTTACTGTACGGCGCCAATTTATGCGCCTTACGTAAAAAAGATGGTGGTATTCGTCCCATTGCCGTAGGTTGTACATACAGGCGAATAGCAGCCAAATTATGTTGCAGAGAATATAGAGACTCTCTCACAAATAAATTCCAGCCCCTGCAACTCGGCTTCGGCTCCAAAGGGGGCTGTGAGGCTGCTGTTCACGCCCTGTCCACGTTCCTTGGCTGCAGTGAAGGAGAGGTTATCCTCAAAGTTGACTTGAGGAATGCCTTTAACTCGGTTAACAGGGACACTTTGTTGACACAAGCCAAATTAGAAACCCCCAAAATTTTTAAATTTCTTTGGCAATGCTATAGGCATCCTTCTAAATTACTTTATAAGGATAATATCTTAGATTCAGCGGTTGGGTGTCAACAAGGTGATCCTCTTGGGCCAGTCATTTTTAGCCTGGCTATTCATCCCATTATTCAGCGACTAAATTCAAAATTTAACATCTGGTATCTAGATGACGGTACTCTTGGTGGTGACGTTGAGACAGTATTAAAAGATTTGGCATTTCTAAAAGAAGAATTTAGTTCAATTGGCCTAGAATTAAATTCCACCAAATGCGAAATTTTTCTTTGTGATCAAACTGACAGTCTTTCGGTGCTCTCAAAATTCAATGCTTTGGCTCCAAATTTAAAAGTTTTACAAAAAAGTTCTCTCCGCCTCCTTGGGTCACCCATTCTAGAAGATGCTTATGAGTCATTTGTGGAAGAGAAAATACAAAATTTTTGCGAAGTCTCGGACCGCCTGTGCCAAATTAATATTCATTCAGCCTTCACCATTATTCGGTTTTGTCTTTTCGTACCTAAATTTACACATGCTCTGCGTTCATCTCAACTTTTTAAATGTTTGTCTCTTTTAGGTCGAGTGGATAGAGTGTTGCAAGACACTCTATGCAAAATTTTAAATGTAAATTTGAGCGACCGAGTGTGGCTTCAGGCGTCCCTCCCAGTTCGCCATGGCGGCCTCGGCGTTCGCAAAATTGCAGATGTAAGTATGCCAGCGTTTCTATCTTCGGTCTACGGCACTGAAGAATTAGTCAGGAAAATTCTATCTCCTTCACTGATTGATTCGGATGTGCCAGGTAAGGCCGAAGCTCTAAATGCTTGGAAAATGGCTTGCCCAAATACCGTCATGCCCGCCAACCCATCTTCCCAAAGGCAATGGGATGAGCCGCTCTGTATTGGCGTTAAAAAACATTTAATCAGTACAGCTACCACTGCAGCTGAGCGTGCTCGCCTATTGGCTGTGGGGGAATGGGAATCTGGTGTTTGGCTTCAGGCACTTCCTTCGCCCAACATTGGTACAATGTTGGACGACACGACCTTCCGCATCGCGACTTGCCTACGTTTGGGGGCACCGTGTGTCTCTCCACATCGATGTCTATGTGGAGAAGCAGTCGATTGCCTTGGACACCACGGATTATCTTGCAGCAGGAGCGCAGGCCGCATATCCCGACATGCTAATATTAACGACATTATCCGTCGGGCTCTTGTCACCGCCGGCGTGCCAGCTATTCTTGAACCTGTTGGCTTGGCGCGCGACGATGGCAAGAGACCGGATGGTATGTCGTTGTTGCCTTGGAAGATGGGTAGGCCTTTGGTGTGGGACGCAACTTGCGTCGACACCTTGGCGCCTTCCCATCTTCCAAGTACGATGGATTGCGCATACGCTGCTGCTGCATCAGCGGAGACTCTCAAACGGCGCAAATATACCAATTTAACTGGTAATTATATTTTTGAGCCGTTTGGAGTCGAAACGTTGGGTCCGTGGGGTCCAAGCGCGCGCGCGCTATTCAAAGAAATAGCGAAGCGCCTAATCGACTCTTCCCGTGACCATAGGGCTGGCCTTTACCTCGCTCAAAGAATTAGTATCGCTATTCAGCGTGGTAATGCCGCCAGCCTTTTGGGCACGGTTCCAGTAGAGATCGATGGGGAGGAATTTTTCGATGCCTGAAGTTGCAGTCTCTCCCTTCCTTTTATTTTATTTTTGTATATATTGTATTATATAGTATTAAAATAAAAAAATAGAGTAGTACATTAGTAATTAATAATAATGTCATATACACATATTTTAATATCAAGATAAGTAAATTAATTAAAATTGTTAAATATCCATTACTATGATGATAATGTTTATAAGATCATTGTAAATACTATAGGCGATAGCCCAGTGGCGTACGTAACGGACTGTTGAGACGAGGTCTCGAGTTCGATCCCCAGTCGCCCCGGGCACAGACCTCTGACTTTTCGTAGTTATGTATTGTGTGCTGTGCATAAATGTTAATTATCGCTCGGTTAATAATGTGCCCGATAGATGGCAATAGGCTCGCCTCCTATTAAATTGGAACCTTAACATAACTGGCGAATCATGGTTGTGTAATACACCTCTGCCTACCCCTTCGGGGATACAGGATTGTAGTTTCTTTTTCTTTTTTTTATACCACTACGGTGGCAGACAAGCACACGGTCCACCTGATGGGAAGCGGTTACCGCGGCCTATGGACGTGTGCAACACCAGTGGCGTCACACTCGCGCTGCCGACCCTGTAAAGGAAAGGGGATAGGAAAGGAGTTTGGGAGGGGATGGGAAAGGAGTTTGGGCTCCGGCACTCTCACTCTCCAAACGGAACGCAACAGTTCAAATACTTTTACTTGGCGTCGATATTCTGTGAGAGGGTGGTGCTTCCCCGGTCGAGTCGGCCAATTCATGCAACGGCCAAAATGACTGTTGCTTGACTCTATCACCATTTTATTTTATGTTATGAAAATACTATTAGTATTAGTTACTGACAAAATCATACTCTAGAATATTAGTAACTAAATTTACTAGTATCCTTCCTATCGTAATCCCTCCTGCAGCTAAGCTAAAGCGCCTTTGTTAGGAACGGGTTCAGGTTAGTAGCGTAATGACCAGGTTTCGAACCCGGGACCTCTCGATCGTAAGGCCAACTAAGCTAGTGCATCAATACCATTTTTATTTTGTAAATCTGTCTATCGACGTCTGAGTATAAACACGTCTAGAAAAATAAAACTGAATACCATCGGCACGCTGAGCCGAGTTAATTATATTACCAGATAAACTTTAAATCTATGTCTAGGAACCGTCTGTGTGCTTGCACATTATTTATTATTCATTATATGCTATAAAAAATTAGCTTCGCGTATTCTACCCATACTAAGGACTCCTATACATACGAAGCATACACTACACTTTTAGATCAGTGACCGGTGGTTGATTTTGGGAAGTTTGATGCAGCGAGTAAACGCTTAACACAGTATACATACGGAAATCATTCAGATTAGATACTATCAATTATAGACCACTCGATATAGCTACAATGATTGAATGCAGGAACTTTACGATTACTGATGTCAAAAACATCGAGTACGCTCGAAGTGTGTGGGGACTCAGGCCATACGGAGGCGTGTCGTGTGTGTCCTCCACATGCCTGCTAACTCATCGACGCGGGACCAAACCTGACTCCAAAGGCGAGGCCGCGATGGCGGCCGAAGTCCGCCGGGAACCCTGGAGTTATCCTTTCGAGGGCGTACTCGGGGTGCCCGGCAATGGACTCTTGGGAAGGACACCGTGTGGTTTTAGTCGGTTCGATTCCGACACCTCATCGCTGGCACCGGTGAGGTGAAACCCGTGCGGTTTCCACACACAAAAAAAAAACACCCTCTAGTTCAACAAGCGAGCATTGACCACCGTAACAGCTCATAATCAGGCCATGTACTCTAAAGCCCAGTAAAGTTTGTGTCATCATAACAAGATTACCTGCCTTACACAATAACACGCACCATCACATACTATTTAACGATTACCATCTGGGTCCAACCAGGTCTAATCAAACATCTATCAGTGGGTAAATCCAAGCTTACTGCGAAACAAATGAGCAAATTAGTCCCTACCCGGTATCTGACAGATCCTGATTGATTGATGACCCGCACCAACTCGTATACAATTAGCTTCTCAAATACATCGAGCGTCTGTCGACGTTTTATGGGAAGATTATAATAAGCTGGGACGATGGGATTTTAATAGGACGTGATGGAATATGTTTCTCTGAAGTAAATGTTATCATTTACGTCGTTATCGAAGGGTGCTAAGCGCTTTGCGATAACTTCAAAAAATAAAATTTATATATCCCCAATGAGTGTTCTGAGTATTATGTTGTTTTTTATTGTATTAGCAGGGAGTTCCAACTAGTAACCGAAATTACTAGTATTTCCGGTAACCTCTTCAGCTAAACTAAATTGCTTATGTTAGGATTGGGTTAACGTTGGTAGTATAAAGGACAGGATTCGAACCTGGGACCTCTCGATCGTAAGGCCGACTCCGTCACCACTAAGCTACCGTCGCTTACATTCTCAGTATTTATAATTTATACTATTATAAAATTATTAATTAGTTGTGTCTGTACATTGGAGATATTTAAAAAGAAATACTTGGGTTATTCGCGATGGACGCAATAACTACTGAACGGATTTTGATGCAGATTTTTCTACTAGAAAGTTCTTGATTAGACTTAAAATCTGCCGTATTGTAATTGTTTAAGTAGAACCGGAGATATGATCAAGAAACGATAACCGACATCTGCGCGGGCGGAGCCGCGTAAATCATACATACATACATATAGTTACGCCTCTTTCCCATTGGGGTAGGCAGAGACAACTTTAGGGTAGGCAGAGACAACTTTAGGGTAGGCAGAGCAATTCTTTTGGCAGAAATTAGGCAGAATAATTATTTACACACATGGAAGTCGCTTAGGGGTACTTCTGACTTGACCTTTCTTTAAAACGTCTTCGATCTGTTTGGCAAACGTATGCCTAGGTTGACCTTTACCGGGTTGCCAACGTTAGCAACCTGTTTAGTTAATCGTCTTCCGTTCATCCTCTCTACGTGTCCGAACCATCTAAGCATTCCGTTCTCTATCTTGGTCACTACATCTTCTACCATACCACAACGTTCTCTTATCACGCTGGGCATCAACTAGTAAATCAATATTTCTGATAATACATAATTGCACTTTTATTTGAGCTGATTCTATAAAGAAAGTGGAAGTTTTTTAAATAACCGAAAGCTACAACACAAACAAGCAAACATTTCAATTGTCAATATTTAACATTCAGATACTCGAATCTTTTTAAAATACAGTTAAAGATACAGTAGGCTGTAATCAATTCTTTTCCATAAATGGAACTTTTATGTACATTCAATTTATAGAAACATCCTGACGACCAATTGTACTCAGGAGGAGTCCAAACATTTCCTATACTGAGACGAATGGGATGCGTTGTACTAAGTAACGGTAATTATTTCATTTTATGACTTTAATCAACATTTTAATTGTCTGTGTAATAATCCATTATCTACAACTGCGGTTTCTAAACTTTGACAGCTACGGAACACTCAAAAAATCCGTTTTATTTTTACCTGACTACGGGAAAACCAAAATAAGCCCTTTTGTATGTTCATCTGTTCGACTATATCTTCTATATACTAGTGGATCTATAGACATCCTGTGCGAATGTACTTTTGGCTAGCCGACGTTAGGGACACAAATTTCTAGGGCCACTGGTCCAAATTGACACTTTGAAACCCGATTGCAGTGCCACCTACCTCCATATCCATACACACACGAAATTGAATCAAGATCGGTTTAGGAGGAGTTAAGTGATATACACACACGTATATTGTAATTAACGATATGAAAAATTTATGTGTAAACATAAATTTGCTTATTTTGCAAACTTATGTATCATATACTAAAAGCATATACTGATTGAAATAAAACTATTTTTAACGGATTCTATCCCGATTTATTTGATGGTATTTTATATTTGATATTGTCAAAAGTTTACGCGAATGTCACCACATTGAAATAAAACTATTTTTAACGGATTCCATCACGATATATTTGATGTTATTTTATATTTTACATTGATCCCGACGTTTCGATTGCTTTTCAGCAGAAATGGTCACGGGGAGAACGGGGAAACGTCGGGATCAATGTAAAATATAAAATAACATCAAATAAATCGCGATAGGATCCGTTAAAAATAGTTTTATTTTATATTGTTATATTGAAGTTAATTAGGAGCACATAGAAGAGGTCGCCATGGCCGAAATCGGTCGGAAGGCCACTTATTATTATAATTATTACTATCTCATAATAGATAATATCTATTTTTGACGCTGTGATGTTAATGATATTTTAAGTCATTCTATCGTTTTATTATAATTACAACGATATCATTACTTAACACTCAAATGAATTCAAATTGTGAACCGTCGCTTTTTCTTAGACCCTTAGGTTATGCGGAACTCCATTCAAGAATCACTGTTCTACGAAATAATCAATTTCACAATCAAAAGCTACAACAGGCCATATATTACGCTATTACTAACTTTATAACAGGAAGTTCAATGGACTGATAGCACACACAATAATAAAGTGAATGGGCTAAAAATAAAACTACAACTAACAATGATGCAATCGGGGTTCGTTTAAACGTCTTTATAAAACTTGTAAGCTTCACTACGTCATACAAACACGAGGGCTCAAACATTTTTAGGGATCCTATTACTCCTACGCGGGGATCGTGCGGTCCATGTCCCTGTATGGGTGCCCAATATGGGTGGAGGCCCTGAGGGCCGGAAGTGTGCGGATGCTGCGCGCTCCGCAGCGGGTGATGGCCAACAGGGTCATCCGCGGGTACCGCACGATCTCCTTCGACGGCGAGTCTCCTTGCCGAAACTCCGCCATGGGACCTGGAGGCGAGAGCCCTTTCGCCACTGGTACAGTACAGGCGCGGGAGCGGGGATGGAACCCCGAGCCCCGAAATTGAGGCCGTGCAGTCCCAGCTCCGCCAGGCCATCGTGGTGGAGTAGAAGGAACGACTTGGGCGACCAAACGCAGGGCACGCCGCAATAGCGGCGGTAAGGCCCATCATGGAGGATTGGCTAGAGAGGTGAAACGGAAGCCTCTCGTACCGACTGACGCAGGTGATCTCTGGGAAGGGGAGCTTCGGGTACCACCTGCATCGGATCAGGAAGGAGCCAACGCCTGAGTGCCATCATTGCGATGCGAGCGAGGACTCAGGGCTGCACACGCTGGCGGACTGCCCGGCATGGGAGGCGCCGAGGCGTGACCTCGTGGCAGCCATCGGGGTGGGAGTCGTCTCGCTCGGCAACAAAGACCTCCGTCCTCCATAAACGCAGGCCTGGGGGTGGCAGGTGAGGCCGCCTGTCGCCGTGGCGGGCCGGGACGGTGGGGCGACTAGCACCCCTCCTCCAAACCGGGGCAGGACGGGGAGACCGTGGTTCCCAAGCACGAGGGGGCCTTCTCGAAACCGGAGATGGCCCAGGGTCAGTCGGGTAGCGAGGGATATGCTCTATGGGCAACCTTACACCCAGGCGTCTGAAGACCGGAGACGGCGTGCGGTTTTGGTCGGTTCAAGCCCGACATGGCCGCCCCCGCTTACCGGCGGGGGTTAACCGAAGGGATTTCCGCACGAAAAAAAAGGGATCCTATTACTCCGCTGTGCGTCCGTCTGTACCCAGGCTTATGATGTTAGCTAGTCAGTTGAAATTTTTGCAGATGATGTATTTCTGTTGCCATTAGAACAGCAAATACGAGCTACAAAATAAAATAAATTATATAACCTACTTTTTTCGCCGTTTTTATAGATAATGGTACGGGAGCCCTTCGTGCGCGAGTCCGACTCCCACTTGGCTGATGTTTTTATACTAGCGACGACGGCTACCGAACCGACCCATGTTTTAATAAGTGTCTATACCTTGACCGGGTGCATGTATTCAGTTCTGAAGCTTTGATTCGCATAGTAACTTTTGACGTAGTAGTGTGTGCTGTATTTCATGTAGTTTATGAGAGTACTGGTGCTCTTCGACCTAACCCCACTTTTTTTGTTATGTCAATAAAGTCTTATGGCGCCGCGCCGGTATTGACATCGTTAAAGTAGTTAGTAAGTTCTCACACATTTCCCTGTTAGTCCAAAATCCCAGGACCACCAGACATTCCTCACTTTATCTGTACTCTATATACATACATATATACATACATATAAATAAAATTAGAGTGTCTGTTTGTAATATTGAAATAACCATTTTTTGCTACATGTATATGTATACATATACGGTACATACACCAAAATAACATTTTTTACAATTGTTGTCTGTCTGTCTGTCTGTTTGTTCCGGCTAATCTCTGAAATGGCTGGACCGATTTTGACGCGACTTTCACTGGCAGATAGGTAATGTTACAAGGCGTAACATAAGGTACTTTATTTTAGAAAAAAAAATAGGGTTCCGCGCAAAAGAACCTAAACCATAAAAATCGAAATCCACGCGGACGAAGTCGGGGGCACAGCTAGTCAGAAATAAAATGACGGGATAAAGTAGTGTTAGTGTATACATTGAGTGTATGCAGTTTGTCTATTATCAGCTGCTCAAGGGGTGGAAAAATAGTACTGACTTTACTTCAATTTTAAGTGCTGATTTTTACGTAAGTATCATTTAGAAAATATTGTTAAAAAAATATAATAAAAATATGTTCCGTCGGCGGTAACTTTTACCAGAAACCTGAAGCGCTCCCCAAAAAAAGTGTTTAGTTAAAAATGAGATCTTACCTTAAGTTCACCGTTTGTCATTTCTTCCCAGAATCCTTTCTTATTAGCGGTAGTATCGAATGCTATACTGAATCATACAGGATGTGTTTTCTTTTTCAAATCAACGGGTTTTGATGAAAACTGAAACTGCCAGCTAGTCAAGAATCAAACCCGTTTAGCTGTACTAAGTTTGACATGTTTTTCCTAGCATATTATACCTATTATACCTGTTATACCATGTTAAGAATACAATTTTGAACCATCAAGGGTATTCAAAATTAGGTTTTTAAATTTTTGAAACCCACCTTAAATTTAAGAACCTTATTTTGAAAACGCTTAGATTCTTCTTATTCAGTTAGGTAGTCTGTTTTCTATAGCAAATAAAAAAGAATAATGCCAGACACGAACGAGTAAGTCCCAAGTCCCAATTATCTAGGTAAATGAACGATCCACTATGCAATCTAAACAAGTTTTAAGTTATACAAAAATACTAAGAAATCAAGGGTAGAAACCAATTGTTACGGGCGTCTTGTTTTCCATTAAAGGGATCGATATAATTGTTTTCCAGAAACTCGTTAACCAAGAATTGCCGAAGGAAAAGGAAAGAAAATAACTCACATTTCTTATAACTCATTTTTTTTTACAGAGCGTGCTAAGAAAAATTATTCCATTACTGAAGCAATTTCCTTTTACTGCCAACGATTTAGCTTCACCGTCGCGAAGTACCTAATGCTAACAACATAGCTTCGAGAGCTGAAAACTCTTTCGAATTTACCTTTAGTATCGCGAAGTCTTTTCGTAAGGTATTGGCTGCGTATTCTTTGAGCAAGCACAAACGATTTTGAACTTTATTCCTTTAATATAAAGTTTAAACATTTTGGATGTTTCGCTATAGTAGCAGCATTGTATGTGTGCAGAAAGGTATTATTGGAAATTCCTGAACGTTTGGAACGTTTCGTAGATATGGAACGTAGACAATAGTTGAACTGCGATTGGAGGGAAGTCCTGTTTCGGACGTGCAGGCTCTCCTCGACGCTGACGCTTGTTTTATTATAGTCGAAATGACAGTAGGAAGTAGTAGGTATTTGTTCTGAACGAGTAACAGATGCAATGGTCTGTGATTCAATGCAGTGTTATATTTGTTATACCTACTATATCCTTATGACAGAAACCTAGGTTGACATTATAAGTCTGCTTATTTACATTAACACAAGTCGTTATACTAGATATCTTCATCATCATTCGAACGCCAATACCAGTTACATTCTAAGCCTTTATGGAAGCAACTACTGTCTAACTCCCAAACGCCCATACGGGGGCCCCGTACAGGGGTACGGGGCCCCCGTATGGGCGGAGACTCTGGCGGCCCGCAACGTGACTGTATTAAACAGCCCGTTAAAAGCGATCAGAGGGTATCGCACGATCTCCGTCGAGGCGGTATGTCTCCTAGCCGGGACCCCTCCATGCGACCTAGAAGTGAGAGCCCTGGCGCTGCTGTAGCAGTGGCGCAAGGAGGCGCTGGAGCGGGGCCATAGGCCGGAGCCCCGAGAAATCAGGGCTCAGCGGTCCCAGCTCCACCGGGAACTCATGGAGACATGGAGGGTGCGACTTGAGCACCCAAGGTGGGGGGAATCCACCATTGCGGCGGTGAGACCAATCAGGAAGGAGTGGTTGGAGAGGGACCATGGGGACCTCTCCTACCGGATGTGCCAGATGGTTACCAGACACGGGTGTTTCGGTAAGTATCTGTGGCGCATCCACCGGGAGACAACGCCGCAGTGCCAGCACTGCGAGGATCCTGGCGAAGACAGGTGGTGCTCCACACGTTGGTGGAGTGCCCTGCGTGGGCGAGTCAACGCCGGGATCTCGTTGCGGTCCTGGGCGTGACGTTCTCTCGTTGGAGACCATGGTGAGGGCCGTGGTCTCCGACGGGAGCAAGTGGCACGCCGCCGCCCCTTTCTGCGAGCAGGTAATGCGCGCGAAAGAGACGGCGGAGAGGGAGCGGGAGAGAACCCTGCCCCTCGAGATTCGCAGTCTGCGGCGAGGACGCCGCAGACTCATCTACGCCCGGGACTACCGACCTCCATGATCGGGGCCTGATGACGGCAGTGGGCCGACTCGCCGTTACAGAATCAGGCCGTGGCGGAGTGTGTCGTGTGTGCCCTACACACGCCTGCCAACTCACCCAAGCGGCATAAAACCCGACCCCACCAGGCGAGGCCACGGTGGCGGCCAAAGTCCGCCGGCAACCCTGGGTTTATCCTTTCGAGGGCTTACCCGGGGTACCCGGCAACGGACACTTGGGGAGGATACCGTGCGGTTTTAGTCGATACACAACATAACCACCCTCGCTGGCCGGCGGGGGGTATCCGAAGGGATTTCCGCACGTAAAAAATAAACATAACATAACATAAACTCACGCCTATATCCCCGAAGGGGTAGGCAGAGGTGCTAGCGCACCCACATTTCGCCAGTTTATGTTTAGGTCCCAATGTAATAGGTGGCGAGTCTATTGCCATTAACCGGGCACTTATAAACCTGCGATAAATACACACATAACTTCGAAAAGCATCGAAAAATCATTGGTATGTGCCATGGTAAAACCTGGGATCGAACCCGAAAAATGTCAGTTTAATTTTCTTTATCGATAGTATTGGTTATTGACGCGTCACAGGCCGAAGGTAGCAAAGCCGAGATCTGTTTCTGGAACCACTTCGGAGGAGTGCTGCGGTATATTTCATTGTCACAGGGTTTGTTCTGACTGGTGACCTGAACAATCATGTGGGTAATAGGTGTAAGGTGTTTGAGTGTGTTCCCGGTGATTTTGGGTACGGTAGTCGCAACGCGGAGGGTGAGCAGATCCGCAAAACGTGTATGGCTACCGATCTTGCTATCGTGAACTTGTATTTATCTCAGTTATTAGTGACAAGTACGCCGTTGCTGAGAAAAAAGCAATTCAGGATTGCTGGGACAGCTACAGGTAGCCATTCATATTACGACAGGAGACGATGAACGACACAGTCCAGAAGGAGACTGGGTGGAGAAAGCCCTCTATAAAAAGTGGCAAGTGTCTAAATCTTCAGAAGACCGAGACGTGTACAGAACTATTAAGCGTGTCACTTAGAGAGCTGTAGCCAGAGCCTGACAGGACCACTTGCAACAGCTGTATGACAAGTTGGAATCGTCTGAGCCGCAAAAGCTCATTAATAAGTTGGAACATTCCAGGGTCAAAGCGACACAGAATATTTCCAAGTGCCTTTGTGTTAAAATACCTGGAGACAATCTGTTATACGAGGAAGTCGTGGTGAAGGAGACATAGCGCTCCTATTACCACGAGCTGCTGAACAAGCAGCATCAAGAGTTGCAGCCACCGGATCTCCTTCCAAATCAAGGACTAGTGCCACCAGTAACGCTTGGAGAAGTCCAGACTGCTCTTCGCCACATGAAGAATCAGAAAGCTATGTGGGGACCGATGGGCGGGTGAGGCCTGGAAGACGATGGGTCCCCGTGGTGTGGGCATCCTCACAAACCTTTCCAACCGTATACTCCTCTCTGAAAGTTGAGTATTCCAATTACTCCATTACTCCAATCTTCGAAGGCAAGGGGTCGGTGCAGGAGTGTAGCAATTGCCGCGGTATAAAGGTAATGCACCATAACATGAAGCTCTTTAAGAGGCTTATTGACTCCCGGATTGGAGAGGAGTATACACTCTCGGAGTGTCAATACGGATTTCGCCCCGGTAACGGATCCATGGACCCTATTTTTGCATTAAGGATAGTCGCGAGGCAATACAGGATGAAGAATATGCCTCTGCATTATCTATTTTTATACATGCCAAGGGCCTTCACCTATGCTCCTCGCGCGATGATGGCAATACGGTCCAGAGAGGTTCCGGAATCTTATATAGACATCATCCGAGACATGTACTACGATTCCGACTCCGTGATTTGAAGCGCCATTGGTAATACGAAACCCTTGCATATCACAGTCGGGATACACCAAGAATCTGTCCTTAGTCCGTTTTTGTTTAGCGTGATATTAAACGTGTTGTTGGACGGCATCAGAAACTCACAAGAGCAACCTCCATGCTGCTCATGTAAACTGATGATATATAGCGCTTGCAGACGCGGATGGAGACAGATTGATGCGACTTCAGGCGCTTAAGAACAGCGTTGTGAAGCTAAATGTGGCGAAGACCGAGTACATAACTCTACAGTACCCACACCCATCCACCGCGTGCACGTGGGCCAAATGGCGGGAGATGACTGGTATCATTTGTGACCACAAAAGTGTGACCCCTTAGGTTACAAGGTTTATAAAACTATCATTAGACCTGTTCATTTACACGGGTGTGAAGCGTGGCCATGGCTGGAGCGACACAAGCAGGAGCTATGTGCCACGGAGATAAATATGCTGCGGTGGATGTGCGGCAGCCTCCATGTCCGAGACATGGCAGATAAAATGCAGAAGTGTCGTCTTCGCTGGTAGGGACACGTTTTGCGGCAACCGCCAGCTGACGTTGGTAACAAATGTCTGGCCATGCCAATTTCGCCGGGCCGTGGTAGGAGGGGGAGACCCATGAAGGGCTGGTTTGACTGACTGGGCTGAATGCCCAAATACGTGCGTAGTGGAGAAGAAAAAAAAGGAAAGCGGACCCTGGGCTCCGAGCAAACGAGACACAATGCTAAATGGTGATTATGATGAGATTCATTTTGTTTACTAAAATTGTTTATTATGGAATACGCTAAAGTCTACGAACACCTTCAATTTCTTACTGTTTTTAAATAAAAATAGTTTAAAACGAGTCACAGTTTACCAAGATCTAAAGAATAATATATAATACAAGTAATTTATAATACCAATACACTATTTATCAACACGTCAACGCCAAATTAACAGCGACATAATAAATTACCCTAACAGGTCCGAAAACCATTTAAACTTTCTTTAAAATCCAGAGCAATTTAATGACTAGCTACACCAAAACAAATTTACCACAACTTAGCAATTTGGCGAATAAGTAATTTAAAATTCATAACCCGGCAAGCATCTCCGTAATCGCAATCCACAAACGAACTATAGTTAAGTAGCAACTCGCATAAAACAAAGTGTCAGTTATTACATTAATAACGGAGGGCAACAAAAACCCAACCCCTTTTTGTTTATCCTTTGCGAGGCACATCCGCTTTGTCTCTTTGATGAAACACATAACGTAAATATTACGGGCGTTGTCTACGCTTTTTATTTAGCGTCATTCTTGTCATAATGCCTATTTACCAATGTATGAATGTGGAATGTTGAGTTTTTTCAGTGACAATATTGCGATGGAATTCTTGTTTGCTGTGTTTACACTGAATATAATTTTCGCTAAGAGTCTACTTTGCTTAAAAGCCTAATCTGCACTTAGAGTCACAAAAAATATCTGTTGTTTTTTTTGTTGGTCTTAAACGTTTTTGTTACTGTTTTACTTTAAGGTATCTACTTTTAGTTGTAGTTAACTTTGTTTTGTCTACAAGTTAATTAGGGTAACTGACGAACACAACTGGCCCTATTTTTGAGTATAACATTTAAACTAAACTTAAGTGTACTATGAAATATTGCTGTAGAAGGGTGTCGATATTAAAACGTGTTAATATAGAGATTACAATTTGACTAACGATCGTTCTACAATAATGCAATTGTTACAAACTCTAATACTAAATACGGCTTTTGGAAGCTGGTTACGATACAGTAAAGATACAAAATAGTCATTGTGGTCGTGCTTGTGCCCAATTCTAGGATCTCTAACATATACAGCATATAAACGTATCGTTTAGTTAGTAAATATAAATGTAGTATAATTTAGTTATTTATTATAAATATATCATTTAGTTATTTTAGTGTATAACTCCAAAAGCATCGCCTACCTGCCCTCATCCTAATTATTGTAAGTCACAACATTTCATTCTCCTCGATACATTCCTGTCAGATGTCATTTCCCCAGTTGCTCCTTTCCTTGCCATATCTGCTTTCACACAGCTTACCTTTTTTTCGACCTAGCTCTGCTCCTAAATTCTTCAAAAAACCTTTTGAACCACATTACTCTCATCTCTTCTCATGATATGTCGACACGATGACATTCACTCGCTGCTCAACTTTTTATTCACTGATGCAACTTTTCAACTTCCTCTAAAATAAATTAAAAAATAAATAAGTAGTAGTTTATATATCTTAGCAAGTTTATTTGGTCATCCTTCAATATAAAAACAATTCTCTTTTACCACTTCTTGACTTGATTAGTGACTAAACTATGGTCAAAAATTTAGTAGACATGTGGAAAACTTTACGATGCACATCTACCTCCATAAAACTTCGTACATCCACCACACAACCATTCATTGTGGTTCCCCTGATTTATTAGTCAAGCAGTCTCTCCACAAAAAGCAAGGCGTCCATCGTAAGCCGTTTCCCTTTCATAAGGCCTTGTGGATTTCTACAGCGTGATATCTAACGTTTTTATTACTACGTTCGAGTTACAGTTTGTGTAAAACATTCGCAAAAAAATGGTTTAAGTTTCTGGTTTTTGCCTCATTGTAATATATTGTCACTTGTTAACCTATCTTTATTTATTTTACCGTGCAGAGATAGATAATGCTGGCTGTAAACTTCAGATATGGTATTCAATTAAAAATGCAAAATTTATTTCATAATTATTAAAAACATAACTTGGTAAGAATTCAAGACAATTGAGAATGTTGATTATAATTTAAGATTATTAATTAGGAAATAGAGAAATTAAATAAATCGAATTACACAATTGTGTACCTTTTTTTTTTTTTTTTATCGTGCGGAATTCCCTTCGGATACCCCCCCGCGTGCCAGCGGGGGCGGTTATGTCGGGCTTGAACCGACTAAAACCGCACGCCGTCTCGGGTCTACAGACGCCAGCTCTTATTATTTCTCCTGCAAGTATGCTAAAATATGTAGGTATATGTATGATCCCTTAACATATAAAAACGAAACCAATTCTAAAAATTATACAATAAAAATATATTACTGAGAATAAAGCCAGCCAGCCAGTAATATAGGTAAAAATTAAATTTTCAACAAAAGCGGGCGACTATATGATAATCCATACCATGATAAACCAAATTGCTGCTTTCGCCTGATTGACGGGCGTGAAATTAACATGAACAGAAATCTGAGCGGAAAGTGCGTGATGGAAATACTGTATTATGTGTGTACGTGGCCGTATATTATATAATATATGTTGATAAACGTTGGTTGATGAAGGTAATCGAATTAAGTACTGTGGGCGAATGAGCTATGAATTGCCAAGTGAAAATTTATACTGTACAGTAAGTATTACTTAATTAATGTAAAATAAAATGTGTATATAAATGGTGAAATGAATACGAGATTGTTTCAGTGATATCAAATAAATAGACATAATTTATGCTGGTAAGTAGAATTTTGATAACGGTTTTTTAATGATTCGTTTATACCGGATCCGAGTGCCGCTGCGGTGATGGTTAAGGAGAATTCCTAAAAGGAAATATTTCAACCATTATCATCGTCCTAGGATTATTTCCATTGCACCGAAAGCTTGCACATTAGAGCCTGGAACGGAGAGTTCTCATCCTTTCAACATTCACCAACGATTTTTATAGATTCTTACCATGTGGGGTACTGAAATCATATTGACGTGTCCATGAAAAAAAAACCGACTAAGTGTGTGACGGGCCACGTGCGATATAGGGTCCTGTTCTAGATTAGGTATTTGTTAGAAAATGTTACTTCTCCCAATAAATTTTATAGATTGGTACTCGTAATCGTGTAAAGCTTAGCTTTAACTTTTAAATTCATCGTAATACCACTGCTATTTCTTCAGATTTCCAAAAAAAAAGTAAACTGTTCCTAATGTTATTCCTATAGAACATATACTCTATAGAGTTCCACACTACTCATACTTCACTCGGATTAAAAAAATAACATGATTATTTATATTCTGTCATTTGTTTCACATAATATACGTAGGTAAATCGTGATGAAACATTACCGTGAAAGCGTTTATTCACAGTCATTATAACCGGCTAATTTGTATTCGAAATTATGATAAACACAACAACAATAAACAACACAAACCATTGAATGATGTTTTGAAAAAACAATAGTTCTTCCTAATTCGTTATTTATAGTTAATTCTACATAATAAGTAAATGTTCTTAAATGCGTACTTACCAAAATTAGTTTTGTTTCGTTTGCCAAGGTTCGATTCAACCTAACGCTGAAAAATTATCGTCTATAATGTTTCTGGCAAAAATAATCAACATTTTTTATGATACGATTACTAGTAACCTAACCCCAAACTAAACTATATCACTAGTGTTAGGAGTAGGTGACGTGGGTAGTATAATGGTTGGGCTTTGAACCAGCAACCTCTTGATTGCAAGTTCGTCCACTAAGGTACAGCTGCTATTTTAAATGTTTGTGTATCTAGTAGGTGAAAAACTCGGTTAAATTCGCCCAGTACCCCTGAGACCAAAACGACATAAAAAAATGCGAATGGACCTCATAACATGAAGCGAATACGTCCCCAATTATACCAAACTAGCTGTTGCCCGCGACTTCGTACGCATTAAGTTCGGAATAGATCAAGGTATGTTTATTTCTGCAGTCTCGATACTAACATGTAAGTATTCAGTTATTTTATTAAACGGGCCGGATGAGGTGATGTGGTGCACTCGTTTTACATTAAAATAAAATAAATATTGTACGACAAAGTACACAACGCCATCTAGACCCAAACTAAGCAAAGCTTGTCATATGGGTTCTAGAATGCGGATAAACATACTTAAATACTTTTTTTTTTGTAAATAAATACATATTATACATAGAAACACCCAGACCAATGCAAATATACATATTTGCACTGAGCGGGAATCGAACCCGCGACCTTTGGCTTAGCAGTCGAATGCAATACCGCTACGCCACAGAGGTCGTCAACATGTCACCTTGACAATTAGATAGAGAAATATGTAACATCGAAATCAATTCGGCCCGATTCCTTAATATGTTAGCGTGATGATATTAATTATGAAATGTTTATGCGTCTCTAATCAACTATTTATTACACGTGGGTAACTTTGTGAAATTTCAAGATTTACCATTTTACTGCTATTTACTAATTACCTTTCAGGAATAGCGTGATGAGTTATAGTTCGGATTATGACCATGCCTGAGTTCTACTATCTACATTGTAATAATAAAGTTGTCATAAATAATAGTTAGGCGGATTTTGATATACTGCTCCTATCATATCCTCATGACCATGCCCTAGAAGCATGTTCATGCAAAATTTCAGCCAAATCTATTCAGCAGTTTTCATGTGATGCTCGGCCATTGATAATACTAGGTCTGCAAGGCGAATCGCTGCTTGCAATGTTGAGCTGAGTGAGACATCGTGAATTAGATTTTGAAAATTTTGAACAGTGATCATTCCTCCGTGGCAAGTCCGATTTTGAAAATTCTTTTTAAAGTCACAACTCTGGACATGCTTTCTGAGCGTGTAAAGTTTGGTCACAGTGTTTCGAGCGGTTATTATGTAATTCCATCTGGTTTTTTTTAACGGTGATCATTCCTCTGTGGTAGTATTAATTTTTTCAAAATATATCCATAAACCTTCCTCTGATTGACCTCTTTAATCATGCCAAATTTGGTTCTGATTGGATTAGTAGTTTAGGAGGAGACCTGTGACAAAGAAAATCCTGAAGTCTGGTATGAGGAGATTTCGCTCGACTTCGTCTCACTCAGCTCAAAAAAGCAGACAAACAGACAAACCGTCAAACAGACAAAAGTTCTAAAAATCACATTTTCGGCATCGGTATCGCTCCTAAAACACATCAATTTTTTTTATTTATCGTTACGATTTTATTATATCTATAGATAGGATTTTTATTAAATATTAACGGCCAGACTCAATAATCTACCTACAGTTAAAGGTAGATAGCTACCCCAGATAAACAATCAACATTAATCTCTCTGTAACTGCGGTTTCAATTTATTATCAAAGTCATTTTCTGTTTATCTTTGTTTATTAAAACAGTAAAAATCCCCGATAGCTACCTAGCTATTTTAACTGCTGGTAAAGGATAGATGGATTATTGAAACCGGCCGTATGTCAATCATCCTGTACATTCTTGAGGATAATTATTACAACAGTGATCGAATCGACCTATTATTAGTCATCTGTTACACCATACAGTCACTAATGGGGGTAACCTACAAACATTACAATAACGTCACTGTCGACTATAATAATGTCATTAGTGGAGCCAGCTAGACGCTTAGTCATGCTTAAAGGGGGATCCCTTGTCCTTTGACGTCCTAAGTAAGAAACGGACTAGTTAATTACAACATTTTTGAGTGAAAATATCCATGTATATTTTGTGCTCGACCCGTTTAGCCGCTGGCGTCACCCACTAGTGGGTGCAGGGGGAAATTTCCGTCTCTCCGTACACTCACGCATTGAACTAACTTTTTTCTGCGGTTCCGTCTTCGTGGAATTGAGTTTTTGCATCCAGATGACAAATGCATTTTTCAGAGTAAAAAGTTGTCTTGTTTTGAGGTCTATAAAACAATGTCTATGTTAAAAAAACACGTGCTTTCTTCCTACCTACGTGAATTTAGGAATACAGATAAAATAACTTTCCTATTCTACTACTATTATGAATGTGAAAGTTTGTGAAGATGTTTATAAGTATGCATGTTTGAATGTTTGTTACCCAATCACGTTCTAACAGCTGAACGGATTTGATAGAAATTTGGTACAGGGATACATTATAGTCTGAAATGACACATAGGCTTCTTTTTATCCCTAGAATAGGTTCATATGGGAAGCGGGAATCGGAACAGAACACCAAGAAGGCGAAGCCGCGGGCAACAGCTAGTCCTACTAATAATATAAATGTCAAAGTTTGTGATGATGTTTGTAAGTTTGCATGTTTGTTACTCAACCATGCTCTAAAGGCTGACTGGATTTGGCTGGAATTTGGTACAGAGACAGAGATAGTCTGGTATAACACATAGGCTTTATCCCTGTATCTTTTTTCTCTGGAATAGGTTCCCATGGGAAGCAGGTACAGCGGGAACAGAATACCATACGGACGAAGCCGCGGGCAGCAGCTAGTTTATAATATTAGTGAGGTACAGTTTTAGTCGGTACAAGCCCGACATAACCGTATCCAAAAAAAAAACCGCACGAAAAAAAAAGTACAAATATACGATCCTTTAATCGTCGTTTTATAAGCTTTTTAAGCTGGGTTTCATAATAATCTACCAGGACCATGTATCTCTCTTCAACTTCAACAAATAAAAATAAGAAAAAATAATACAAAATATAATGGTCATATGGATCAATTATATTAATTCATATAGTGATTTTCCTAATAAATTCAGAATACAACCTGTCGAATCGAAAATTTCGAATATCTGGGGCGTATCTAGGTAGCTCAGTTGGTCAGAGCATTCCCCCTGTAAGGGACTGGTTGCGGGTTCAAGTCCCTTCCTAGATATTCTCTTAGAAAACTTTCATCACTCTAAATTTTTTCAATTAAACATTACTTATTATCCTTTACTTCTTTCCTCATGCTCTATAATGCCCGTATTTACGTTTAGTAAAGCTAAAATTGATCTATTTTTTTATATTATACAGTTAAGATAAACTACAATCTAAATAATATGCATGCTAAATAACAATATAATATTATAATAATTGACATTGACATCTAAATATAGCACTTAGTGATAATATTGGAGTATATAAATTATACATAATTTATAAACCAAAGTATAAAAGCAGCTTCAGTGCGGTATATTTCAAGCAATGATCTCATTTAACATTATATTATTCACTTTACTGACCAAAAGATTACATTTTGAAGCTATATAAATGTTTGTAGAATATACTGCTTCCGGGCTGTTTGGCCGTGGTCCATCGGAAACTTGTATTCCAGACTTTTCGTCGATCACTGCGGTCGACATCTTCAGTGGTACACATCGGGACGCCGTCGAGTGCGGAGAACCTTCCTCGGCGGCGAACTCGGTGCGCGACTGAGTTCGCCGCCGAGGAGTGATCGACGAAACGTCTGGAATACAAGTTTCCGAGGGACCACGGCCAAACAGCCCGGAAGCAGTATATTCTAGATGTAACGCCGGCCGTGAAAGCCTTAAGATTTATATATATAAATGTTGTTTGAAAGTTCAAAAAAATGGCATACTTATATTTTTCTGTTGAAAAAGATTTAAAGCCCCAATGATCTTACACCAAAATACTCGTAAGATAGATAAGTATTATGTCAATACTGTTGCGATGTTAAAAGAGTACCGCGTTGTATATTAGAAATCGAACTTTGTTCTCGTTCACACCCACTGACGTATGTCCTGTTGCACTCGTGCTAACGTTGAGGTGTACTAATTATCCTAGGTTTGAGTGACAGTTTTTAAGCGCTAGTGCCGTATCTGCTTAATATAAGATCATTATAGGTCCATTCACTAACACAACTATCTTCTTGAGTTGGTTGCTACACTGATTTTTAATTATAATCGTCAGTCTGGTATAGGTTTCATCTTCAGATATTGTCCTTCACCCACAAAAGGCAAATAAACTCGAGTTTCAGTCAAACATAGATCTCCATTTCAAAATTTAGTGGGTGATGCCTTTGACTCTTCATTCGCACTGTAACGTGAGAATATCCCACACCACCATCAGTTATGTTTGCGCTTGCGTGGGAAAAGTCGTTGTCTATTACTGCTATTCCCTGAAAAATAGAAGCATTTATTTTTGAATACGAAAGTGAATTATTTGTTCAGAAACTTGAATGTCACTTAATAAGCCACGAAAAAATACATAACCTCACGCCTGTATCCCCGAAGGGGTAGGCAGAGATATGTTTTACACACCCACGATCGCCAGTTATGTTAAGGTCCCAATGTAATAGGGGCCGAGCCAGTGCCATCTATCGGGCACCTTATTAAGCGAGCGATAATTAACATTTATTAATGCACACATAACTCCGAAAAGTAAGAGGTGTGTGCCCGGGGCGAATGGGGATCGAACTCGAGACCTCGTCGCAGCAGTCCGTTACGTACGCCACTGGGCTATCGCAGCTTAGCAATGTGCCCGTTAGATGGCAATAGGCTCGCCCCCTATAACATTGGGATCTAAACATAACTGGCGAATCGAAGGTGAAAATATACTACATATATACCTATATATACTGTGATGAAATGTTTAAACTAATCCTTTGGATTTTGAGGAACGCTATGGCGTAGGTTTTTTGTTTTGGGGTCGTGGAGTCAGATGGCAGTCGCTCTCCTAATGGCCAATACGCCTAATAAAATGGTTAAACGCAGTAGGAAGGCGGACCCCGGGCTCAAAAGCAGAAACTTTTGGAGGCAACCAGGACCAATGCTGAATCTTTGAGAAGCACCTTTGTGTTCACATGTATGTCGGGGCTAAGGTATACCTATGCTTATTTATGGTAACTTAATCGAACATAAATGGATATACAGTATTGCCATTCTCTGATATCTTAGTATAATTATATCCAGTATAAAAATAGTATCTCCTTATTTGTAACTTAGCATTTGAAAAAGTATTTCTCCATAAGGTCGTTACATTGCTTCGTAATAAATATATTAGGAATATTCAAGATAACTTATCGCTTATACGGGATCAAAAGTAGCGTTAAGAATGTAGAAATAACATTTAAGGCATAATTTGTCACTCGAGAATGTAAAAAAATTACAAGGAACCTATTTGTTCATTGTGTAAGTAAGCTGAACAGAATGAATGACACAATGCATTCATTAAACCTATTATAATAGATAAATCTTATTTTGTAATGAGACTTTCATAATCGTGTTTTTAGTAATTAAGTACATACTTAATTTATTTATCATTATATTTTGACTAAAATATACACGGTGATTTTATAGTCGTTTTGAAGCCGAAACGAGGTAACTTAGAATAATAACAGAACCACTCAAAAATAATTAATATATTGTACTAGATAAGATAAACATAACATAACTTTACGCCTGTGTCACCCGCTTTTCGCCAGTTATGTTTAGGTCCCAATGTACTAGATAACAAATTAGAAAAAGAATAAAATTGCGGTGTAGATCACGTAGGTATATATTATATTATGGTAAGTATGTTGGTCTTTGTAAGCTAACGATGAAATTATAAGTAGGTATTTAGTCCGTGTCTAATTTAAAGAATGTTTCGTTCACCTACATTACATTACAATCGAATATAACTACAATTAGCCGCCAAGCCGTGGCTATTTCCGCAAAAAAAAATGCACAGTATTGGCATAGAAAAATGTAAAATATCAAAGATCATGAAAATCGGTCCACCAGTTCTTGAGTTTATCCCGGTCATCACTAACACAACTTTGTTTTATATACATAAGGTGTCCCAAAATTAGGTCTCTGAATTTGGTGAGATGACTTGGTATCGACAAAATATGTATTTGAAACAAAAAAAAAATGAAAAAGAAACACCACCAGCGACCAGCTTCACGTGACGTTCCTACCTTTATTTTTATTTTTTTATATTTAGAATTATGAAATGTATGTTAAGAAGATCGACAGCGTTAAATTTGAACGGCTTTATGTAAACAAGTTCTGATTAAACATCCATCCTTGACATCTTAATAAAAATCAAGATTTGCCACTGTATTAAAAAAATATTTTATTATGCAACGAAATTCCGGCACAAACTTGTATATTATTAAGAAATTTAATGCAAAATAGTTCATATATTTACATATTATTTAATTATAGATACTAATAGCATGATGTATTTGCTAATTGTATTCACAAAAACAAAAATCAGATAACGTACTCGTAGTTCAAAAGTTACGCATGCTTGAACCCGTTCTATATAATGTACGAAGTTAACATAGATAAGTAGGTATACATAACTAAGATTGATGGAAAATGTTGGTATATAAAATTGTTTTTGAATAACTCAGTTGTAAAGTACCCCAACCGTGGTGACGTTAACTGGTCAAAGTACAATAAGTATAAAAAATATTTTTGCTCTGAACACGTTCGAGAATGCGTAATATCTAGAATTTGATTTATGTTTTCATTGTTCGTGTTTTATTTTATTTACTTACTAAGTAACAGTGACTATAACCCAAATAACATAGAGGATATATTAAATAACTAAAACTCCTTTTACCAACACTACTACAAATTCAAATAGAAAATAGAATTTTAAATGTTACAATAGATGATAGGTACTCACTTTTATTTGTCTCTTTTCCGGATCTGTATACGATAAACTTTTTATCCGCTTCTTGAAGGGTATCGCGAAATCTTTAACCCTTTGGTGAAACACCATCTTTCTATGAACAGTATCACCGACGATCATATCGAAGCATCCACACACAGAAAACAAACACGAAAGTCCAAATAAGAAAAATACTAAACGCATGACGATTTTATTTCACATAGTTGCACAAATAGTTGTATAGCGTATGCGACTGATGGCCGTTGAATGAACGATAACCTCATGACGATAATACAGAGCTGTCTACACAACACACTACCAACTTCAGTTTGCTTTTAGTCTCAAACATTTGCTAAAATGGACTGGCAATTGACACTTAATGAGTTTACTCGTTACCAAATGATGTTAGACTAACAAAACATTATGATATCCGGCGCTAGGTCATTTAGTTTAGCTTGCTATATCTGTTTAGAAACAGGAACAATGGATGATTCGTATTGTTTTTACTGTTTGGTATGTCAAACTCAACGATCACTATATGTATTATAACAAGCAGCTCTATTTTAATAGATAAATATATAATAGTAGAGAAAAAAATTTGACTGTATCTACTGGTGACGTAAAATGGTTGAAGACCCACCCAGACGTGAGGAGACCCACCTTCACCAACGGTCACTGCGTTGCTAGTTGTGAGTTTCATTTATATATGGGAAAATAATTTATTTTTGTTATTTGTATAGGTGTTATTGTCTTTATCTCGTTTTAAGGAGAATTGGTGTTTTGTTTCCTCTTTGATCGGATTGCACCACCCGTTCATTACTGGCTATTTTACTGCGGTTCCGCCTGCGTGACGTACTGTTAACGTTCCCGCAATGCCAAATTACTAGCACCTAGAACGACATACATACGTCTTCGAGAAGGGTGGTTGGCGAGACACTTTCAAACGTTGCCAAAAAAATCGATTTTAGATCTGACAGTTACACTTTATCTGAACCTCGTGTATTTTTTATTAGTCACTATTTTCATATACATTTCACCGTGGTGCTTTAATGTCTACTTTCTTGGATAGCTAGGTAACTAACTAGAACTATTAATCATGTCATCGCTTATAAACTTTGACAGGAAAATTAGATGAGGATTTCGAAAAATTTTAATTGATGAACGAATATTTATAACCCACTCACGGTAAAGTTAAAATAGCTTATCGAAAGTTATAGTATGGTGCATTTTTGAATGTTTTATTCAGCTTTTAAAAACAAACCATTTTGAAGTCGCCGAATATGTATTTTTATAAGAATAAATAATATTTCGTTTATATTTTAACCTTTTTTTTTTTTTTTTTTTATCGTGCGGAAATCCCTTCGGATACCCCCCCGCCGGCCAGCGGGGGCGGTTATGTCGGGCTTGCACCGACTAAAACCGCACGCCGTCTCGGGTCTTCAGACGCCGGGGTGTAAGGTTACCCATAGAGCATATCCCTCGCACCTCGACTGACCCTGAGCCATCTCACCACTAACAGCATCGCTCATCCTGTCTCCTCTGAAAGCAGAGGAGTACGGAGAGCGATGTGTTCCCGCCACGTTGGGTATTGGCCGACGATCAATGCCAACCCTATGAAGGGGGGAAGGGGAAGCCATTGACCGCCGCCCAGGGTGTACCGGCCGCTCCGATTCCGTTCCCCCCGGACTGCAGCGGGATCGGAATCGGAGCGACACTCGAGGAGGTTACCCAACACACACCCCCGTTTATATTTTAACCTGTGAATAAAAACACTTGAGATTAACTGATCTCCAAGTGAGTCACCTGCTTGTTTAGTATTATCTGTTTTTTTTTGTTTTCTTAAGGGTGAAGCCAAATCAACGTATATTTTTGAGTTGTGAGTCGCATAATTTTGGGTTTCATAGAAAATTCCTGTTTGTAGTCAACTCATATTGCGGCGCCGCCGCTGCAGTGTGAATCAAATAAGACTTTTCTATGAAACTGAATACAGCAGAAATTACGGGACTACTTTATATTGAAGAAAATACCTAATTAACTTTAATTTCACAAATTATGTGGATTTCCGCACGATATGATGTTTTAAAATAGTAATGTAGTTATAGTACTTAACTGATATTGTTACAAAATTAACTGTATCGTTATTTGGTAATTAGACAAAATCTTCGATTCAAATTTCGACTACTAAATAAATGAAAGTAGTTGTTTTTATTTTTTATAACTTCTTACTAATGGATATAGGGCTCATCAGTCATTGTACTTAGTTCAACAAAAAATACAAAACGCACAGCGAAGAATCTACACACTACAGACGTGAGTGACTTCAAGTGTGAATTAATGAATGAATATAAGCCACTGTATATTTCTAAATAACAAAATGTAAACTGAATTTCGAGAAGTACGTATATTATGTTCTCGGGGTGCGAGGGATATGCTCTATGGCCAACCTTACACCCGGCGTTTTAAGACCCGAGACGGCGTGCGGTTTTAGTCGGACATAACGATATAACCACATAACGAAATAGCCGAAGGGATTTCTACAAGAAAAAAAAGGTATATTATGTTCGGTTCCGGCTTTAAAGACATGTTACATTTCTAAAGGTTTTAAATTTCGTCGTTCTTGTTTTATATACTTGCGTACTCATTAATATAATAACTATTTCCACGTATTTTATGGCAATTACTGTTCCCAACATTTCGGTTGCTTGCCAGCAACCATGATCACGGGCATTTAATATTACTAGATCATCGTAATTGTTACTTTTAGTTTATTAATATATATTACTAGTTAGATGACGTTTACTATAACAATCCTCGTCCTTTTTTGAAGTCGGCTAGAATAAGAATTAAGACACGACTATAATTTCGTTCCCACCAAAATGTAAACAAACATGAATAATATATCTACAGTTTCCCGTTTGAAGTAAAAGGCAACGGAGGAGAATTGATGCACGGTTCATGTTGAATAATAACCGGTAAGGGTTAAATAATCGCTCTAATTTTGATTAATTGCTCGCCTGTCCGCTCTTGCACATGTAATTTGAGTAAATGTAAAGTTAGTTAGTTGTTTCCATAAATCAAATTAACGTTCAATTTTAAGGGTATTTGTTGTGGAAACTCGAAGTTCTTTTTCCATATATGTTAGTTACGAAGTTTTTAGGTAGTTTCATGCAATCGAAAGAAGATACTAACTATATTAGGCACTCACTTAAAACACTGAACTGTCTGTTAGTGGGTGTATGGTCCCTATTAACATCCTTATTCGCTGATAATACAAGTTCCATGATTAGTTTATATACTGCGCATGATATATGAGCCTGTTCCCTGGACCCGCAGGAATCTATTCCCGGGAAAGGGTTAGCTATGTGGCAGCTTATGTGTTATTCCAGACTATAGAGTATAACTACTTATGTGCCAAATTTCGTTCAAATCTATTCAGCCGTTATGGCGTGATTGAGTAACAAACATGCATTCAACGCTTCCAAACTTTCGCGTTTATAATTATAGTAAGATTAGGTCACTTACAATATTTGTATTTATTGCTTAGTAATTAAAAATTAGCTGTGTCCGCGACTTCGTCCGCGTGGAATTCCGCGGATATAGTTTAAATTTTTTTTACTCGGAACCCTGATTTACAAAAATATAAAAGTATCCTCAGTTACTGCTAATAACATCAACTATCAGATATTGAAAGTCCCGTCGAAATCGGCCATACCGTTTCGGAGATTAGCCAAGTCAAACAGATAGAAAGACAGACAGATAAAAATTATATAAAATCGTTTTTTGAATAAGTAAGTCACAAATAGACATTTCAATTTTATTTATTTGTCTAGAGTAGGTAAAGTTATTTGTTCAGAGTATAAATAAGATTTTCAAGCTATTTAACTTGCCTCAAAATAACTTTCCACAAAGGAAAACATAGTTATCCACAATTGTTTATCAGAATATACTCGTATTCTGGTAGAAACTATTATCTGTAGTCTAGAATGGGACTCGCTATTTCGTTTAAGGGGATTTACCAGGGATTCCTGGCCTCATAACTGATTCTATTGATATAGCTTCTGAGAATAGCCTGTGGTATTACCCTGGTATTTATGAATACAGTTATAGTTTCGTCTACGTTAGCACGTAGCATCTAGTGTGTCTAGGATATTATGCCACGTATTCCACCCAAAAATATTATTCTACCTAACGGTTTACTTTTATAGTAAAGCAGGTAGGTATTTGTTGTTTTAGTTTATTCATACTAACAGCAAGTTGTTAATATCAAGTAGTATACTTCACCTGCTATGTTTTAATCGTATTCAATCACACTAGAACTGCTGCACGAATCTGGATAATATTTGGCATAGCGTTAGATAGCAGGAACCAAAAACGCATGTGGGTGTGAATAAAAAATAAAAAAGCGGCCAAGTGCGAGTCGGACTCGCCCATTAAGGGTTCCGTAGCAGCAAGTAACATAATAATGTTTTTTTTTAATTTTTATATTTGAGTTGATTGAATGAAAGGTAAATTGCAGTTTACGATTTATGACGTATTAAAAAAAACTACTTACTAGATCTCGTTCAAACCAATTATCGTTGGAAGTTAACATTATAATGTACATCATATATTTTTTTTAGTTTTATCATTCTCTTATTTTAGAAGTTACAGGGGGGGGGGGAACACACATTTTACCACTTTGGAAGTGTCTCTCGCGCAAACTATTCAGTTTAGAAAAAAAATTATATTAGAAACCTCAATATCATTTTTGAAGACCTATCCATAGATACTACACATGTATGGGTCTGATGAAAAAAAAAATTGTGAGTTTCAGTTCTAAGTATGGGGACCCCCAAAATTTATTGTTCTTTTTCTATTTTTGTATGAAAATATTAATGCGGTTCACAGAATACATCTACTTACCAAGTTTCAACAGCATAGATCTTATAGTTTAGGAAAAAAGTGACTGTGATATACGGACGGACAGACAGACAGAAATGACGAATCTATAAGGGTTCCGTTTTTTGCCGGGAACCCCTTATTTCGCAGAAAGAAATTTCATAGAATTTCGTTTCACAGAAAATGTTTCATATAATATTTGGTCCTTATATTTTTATTTCGAATATTATTGTTTCAAAAACAATTTACTACAATGAAACATATTTCACAGAAACACAATTGAATGAATTTTTAATCACATTTTTTCGTTTAACAAACTTATCAAACTGTAGAATTATTTTTAAAAGAATATTAAACCACCTTTATAATTTTCCAAATCACATTTATTTTTAACTGTAACATTTACAATTTTAATTTTTTTTCCGATTGCTTGTAGTAATTTAATTTCTGAATACCCCGACTCTTGTAGGTTAGGTTAGAAGGCTGAGGCGGGAGCGAAGCGGAGCGGAGCTCCCGCCTTAGCCTTCGTGGTTATTTTTTTTTAATCACCCAGAAATAGGACCACCCAGAATCATTTATTGTATTAACTTATCGTTATATTAAAAAAAGTATAGCTTCACCTGTAAATTATTTGACTTAAATGAACGGTATGAATTGAAACGTTTAGAAACTGTCACTTTGATAATATGTTATTCTTGGTAATAAGTTTTATATTAAATAAACAATATAATGATAAAGAATATTTGATTTATTTTTCTATGATATGATTATTCTAATGTTAAACTTTATGTGAAACAAAAATCAATGATTTAAAAATCTTTAAAGTAAGTATTCTGTATATTGATTATTCTATGAAACGAAATTATGCGAAACATTTTCTGTAAAACGAAATTATTTAAAACAATAGGGATGTGGACTGTACTCAAATAAGTATACAATTTTACCATGAAAAGGTAGTTTCTATAATAGAAATAATAAAAAACACAATATTTTCTTCAATAAACAAGGGATTAATTTTTTATTAAATAAAATGTAATTAAATATTTCACCCTCAAGTCACGTGACAATGAACACCAATCAAAATGCGTGACGTCACCTGTTGCCAATCAAGAATTTTTGCTGTCAAGTACTATGGTGTTTGTTGATATTTGGATAATATTATTACTGTGATTCCCGTGAAATTTCTTCGAAATATGCTCAATTGTCTTTTTGGATCAATTTTTAAAGGTTTTCCCATAATGGAAAGTGGATATATTAAGGCAGATAGTTCAAATGTGCCAAGAATTGATTGCTTTACGGTGGCTAATTTCTTGGCAACAAATAGTAACTTCTGCTCTGGTGAATTTAGAAATGTGAAGACCTCCATGTAAGTAATATACTCAGGATATATTATAATAGTAATCGTAGGTATTTATAAACTCGAAAAGTTAAATTGAATATAATAAAATAAAATAATATGATTTAGAGGTTATGTTTTATCTTTTTAACAAATTGTTTCATTTCTTTTTAGTTCCTCGAGGCAGAAAAAAAATGTATTAAAAATTCTTTTAATACAAGGAAATCTAACAAATATTATCAAACTTACATACATCAAAATGATCCTCACAGAAATCATTTTACTTTGTGTAGATACAAGTGCCGGATCCCGACGGGCTAGTTGAAGCCACATTTTCCGCATCGTTTTTGTACGTGGAACGTGAATAAATAGTTTTTCAGGTGTTTTAATAGTAGCACTTTCACACTGCGGCACCGCACAACATTTATAAAACGTAGAATCCATCTTATTATCACAAAACTACGAAATAACTTTCTATTACATACAACTTCGACAATGTGTAGGAACATGTGACGTCACAGCGGGTGTTTGACAGGTATCCACGTTTTGGCGCGAAATTTGAAATGGAATTTTAAATAACTTATTTTAAAGGTATTAGTTGTATTAAAAAAATAATAATAAATAGTTTGGGCTATATTTGGTACTTATGCATGGTTTTAAACACTTTCCCAAAAATAGTCCACATCCCTATTGTCTATAAAACAACGCACACCCGTTTTTTGCCATTTGGCAACGGAACCCTAAAAACATCTCTGCTTACCTCTCCCGGATTTAGATATCTATTGGATATTAGATAACAGCGGCACAAGATGGAGTGTGATTATGGATCACTGATCATTTCTGCGCTAATTAAATTTTACTACTATCATTAATACGCTCGCCAAATGTGGTCATTACATTATGGCTAATGGCATAATTAGTTGGGCCGTGCATTGCGGTTTACAAGGGAAACCCTTGCTCCCTAATGTACGATTAGAGGTGATTGCGATGATCTTAGTAAGGGCTATTATGATTTAACAGCTCTCTACACTAGCAGTTAGCATATCAGAAGATAGAAGCTAAATGTAATATAATGTAATAAAACCTTCTAACGTTATGTTTTGGTAGTCAGCAAGGTATCCATAACTCCTTAAAAAAAGATGTCAATTAGGTCATAGTTGTATTCTCTTCGTACACTGCGAGTACAGCATTACCTTTTGAATTTTTTAATTTTTAAGGGATTGGCTACTCAAGAAACATATTCAAAACAGATATACCTCAAAAATAACCTATTAGGTAGGTACAGTCAGGGGTGTGTGTTGGGTAACCTCCTCGAGTGTCGCTCCGATTCCGATCCCGCTGCAGTCCGGGGGGAACGGAATCGGAGCGGCCGGTACACCCTGGGCGGCGGTCAATGGCTTCCCCTTCACCCCTTCATAGGGTTGGCATTGATCGTCGGCCAATACCCAACGTGGCGGGAACACATCGCTCTCCGTACTCCTCTGCTTTCAGAGGAGACAGGATGAGCGATGCTGTTAGTGGTGAGATGGCCCAGGGTCAGCCGGGGTGCGAGAAATATGCTCTATGGGTAACCTTACACCCCGGCGTCTGAAGACCCGAGACGGCGTGCGGTTTTAGTCGGTGCAAGCCCGACATAACCGCCCCCGCTGGCCGGCAGGGGGGTATCCGAAGGGATTTCCGCACGATAAAAAAAAAAAAAAAGGTAGGTACAGTCAGCCACAAAAGTTGCTTAACTCATTTTAATTTATGAATCATACAGGCCCTACATGTTTGAGAAAATAATAAGAAAGTTATGAAATATAGCTTCGTTCTCTGAGGCTTATAAAAATACTAAAACATTACTTTAATAAACTCATTTCGTATTGTGCGTAGGTACGAGTATTTCAATGTAAAGATTTTTAATATTTAGCCGTTTTTGTTTTCTTCTTGGTTGTAAAGAGTTGGTACAATAAAACATATTATGGCCACTATTTTTCCTAGTTATTTCTAGACATAATTATTATTATGATGATTGTTCGGTAGGTTCTATGGTATAAATTTGTATTCATGTTCTTATGCAATCAGAATTTCTGGGTTCGAGAGTAGGATCAGACAAATTTTTATAAGTTTTTGATATGAAGTTATTGTTAGCATCAATAGAAGGCAATAGACTTGTCATTTTTATGTGCCATCACATGATATAAAGCAGTTAGTTGTTCAAATAAAATACCATAACTATTTAAAAAATCGACTACTGGACTGAAAATTATTAAGAATAGCTATGGCTAAATATATCTTGTCAGTTTAGAATTAGGCTGATTTCATACGGGGATGCCCTAGAAAATCTTCATCAAGAGAAATCTTTTACTAAAAAACTCATAATTTATTGGTTTCACACTCGTTAATCAAAAGAAATCTATGTATTTTAATACTGCAAGAAGTAAGATTGTATTGAAGCGAGGAAATCTAGTCGCTAAAGATTAAGAAGATCACTAGATAGAAGAAAAGTATATAGGATTGTAATTAAATAACCCTATACTTTTATTACACCAAAGAAACACAGTCAAGGTTATAGAGTCAAAGGGTGAGTTGAATGGTTCAGCAAAAAATAACGTAGGTAATATTTGTCAAAGAAGATCAAATAATTTTCTTCCATTCAATGAAAAAACATAGCGTTACATTGAAAAGCAACTAACATTCGACACGAACACTGCGGGGAAATCCCCTCTAAAATCAGAAAATCCCAACTGTAAATAAAGGGGTGAATAAACGTAGCCAGGCGATTGTTACTCCAACAATTCTATTTTCATTGCACTGTGATAATTTCAGGCAATCTGAAAGATTTGATTTACTTTTTTAGATTCATTTTGTTTAGTTTATTTTGATACAGGATTCGGTGAGGAAATACCATAATTAATATGCTTCTATTGGTTTGATAGATGTGCATTTATTATAATTAATAAATACACATTAAAAAGTAAAATAATATATGCGTATCATATAATTACGATACGCATATATTATTTTAATCCGCATATTAGACTCACGTTCCAAAATTCACTACAATTCTGGACATACCGACCGATACCTGTCTAGAGTATCTAGTATTCAGAAACATGTTGAATTTATCCCTAACATTTTTTTCAGAGAGCCAGTTTAGTGAAGGTATTTTCCCAAGTGACACTGAAATTAAATGTGAGTATTTGTTTACAGAATAAAAATCTCACTAGTTCTAGAACCAATGGGAATATAGGTATCTCTTCCTATTATCGTGATATCTTTATATTTATCCGAATGATAAACCATTTACTATGAATATACCCTGACAGTATTTTTTATGACGATGATTTAAGACAATAAGCATGTCAATTCTACCCCATTGGACTAATTTTTTTGCCAAGCATTTGAACGTATTGAACGATTTGAATAATGTCGCTGAAGGCGGAATTATGATAGGCATCCGATTCCAAAGGTTTGTATAGCTAATGGAATCTGCAAGCTTTGAACGCGATCTGATCAGCTAATGATATTCACCTCTCGGAAAATTGCTTCCTTTATCCACACACGTCGTGCGTTTACTGAGAATTTAGGCGAGCAATCCGTAGAGAGGGCGTTGCCATGGCAACCAGACGAAGGCTCATGTGGGCTCCAAAACTTTAAATTGTATTACCAAGCGCCGAACACAATATATTCGGTAGAAATTTAAGGCATGTGTAGTCTTGCATTAATCTTTCAATGACGTATAGATGCAATTTAGATAGACAGTTATGCCAACTCTTTATTGTATACCTACGAGCCAAAATTGAATAAACTACAATTTTGTAAGTAACTTAAAATCTAAAGCTGTTGTACAATTGGTGACATATCACGTTTTGCGGTCTTTTCCAGGCTAATATTGGATGGAAAAATGTTTATGAGAGATATTACGGGATTGCTGCATACAAAATATCAAAATTGCAAAATTTTTTTTTCTGTAAACTATAATGTTTCGAAAAAACATTTTTTATATTTTTTTTTTATATTTAGGACACGTCAATTTGACTTCACCTCACCTGATGGTAAGCTGAAGGTAAAGTCTCAGGAAAGAGGGTCATCATTATATACACGTACCATGTTAACAATAGTGACACTCAGCTTGACGGCCTCATCAAAAGCCACCGGTCCCACTAGTGCTGCGACCACAATCCCCCTGCCCGGCTATGCACTTGCTGAACCCTGAACGCAATCAAACCGAAATTGGATTACTATGGAGGGTATTTCGCAAACGTGCACGGTGGTACCTACCCGGCCGAATTTTGTGACAAATTTGTGTCATCAAATTTCTACCACCATTTCCATTATTCTCTATAGTCAATATAGTATATAGTCATAATATACTATAATAGTAAATATTTATCCAAATATGTGAATAGTAAATTTATTGTGTAAAATCCCCACGTAACTGAATTACTCCATCCTATTTTTAATACGTGAATAACTTTGAAGCTTTGATCGTCAAAAAATTACAATAATTCGATCAATTTATGCAACAAGACCCTTTTTAATCTCGACGAAATGGAATTACGGGGGAATTGACTTCGAGAGGAAAATCCGATGCAAACTGGATTTCTTCACCGAAATACGAAACGAGAAATTTTACGTTTCACTTTACGTTCCAATGCGTTTTCATGACCATTTATCTTAAATGAACATGAAAAAACAGTTGAAAGTGTATTGATATATTTCATCATTATATTTCATGTTTTAATACTTTAGTTGTAGCTTACGGATATATGCCTTACTGGGACGAAGCTATACTGAAAGTATTTTTCTACGAAAGGAACTCCTGACTGGAGGGCGCCGGTAGTCCTTATAAACAAAACCATTATCATATGAACTACAGCTCATAGATTGTGTTAATGTTCTTTATGGAACGCTCTTTGTGAAATAAATGGACAAATATGCTGACAATAAAGAAAAAATACCGATCTCTTACTTTCGTCTCTGCTTTGGCTAGGCCCCATTCGAATAAATGTGTTGGAACGAATTCAACACATGATATTTTGCCTTGGCAAATTTCTCTACATGAATTAAATGTCTCTAGACAATCATATTATCCCACTAATATCATAAATGTGAAAGTTTGGATGGGTGGATGGATGTATGGATCGATGTTTGTTACGCAATCACGCCAGGATGGCTGAACGGATCTGGCTGAAATTTGGTACAGGGATTGATTAAAAAATCTGGAATAGGACATAGGCTTTATTTAGGTTTTAATTTTTGAGTTCGTATTTGTAAACTACGACTGTACATAAAAGTTTTAGACAAAGACAGCATTGGCCATAAGTTACAAAACGAACAACTTTGGATATAAAAGCGAGTATGACAAACTTTATGATGTTCATATGTGTCCGTATAGTGCAGTGCACGATATACGCTGAAATTTTTAGCTCCTTGACTGTTCGAAGTTTGTATTAAATTAATGTTGTCATTTGTGAGCAACATAAGAGCTGAAACTAAATTGGATGTATTCAGAATGTTGTATCAGAGTAAACTATTATACACTACAAAGGAATAAAATGTCTTTGCTCTTTTTTTTAGGTAGATTTCGATGAAATCGATCTACCTATTGGTTTCTTGACTACTGTCGAATTTAAAAAAAATTTCTTCATAGGAGGTCTAGTTATGACCCCCTGAGTCCGAAATGACCACTGGTCAAAAAGTTTATATATTTATAATATATATGTATGTATGGTTCCACTTCCCAAAATTTGCGGCACTCTCACGGTCGCATTTTTGCCCCGATCGCTTTCAAACTGTGATCAAAAATTGCTTGGGTGTAAACTTAGTTTAAGTTCGTGAACGGGTGGAATCCGGCCTAAGGGGACGGTAGGGCCTCACTTTTTGTGAAATCAGTTTTTCCTCAAAATTTGACGTTCCATGAAAGATATTCGAACCGTTCTAATTTTATCCCATAGTATACATGAATACCAACAACTTTTAGTAATAAACCTATAAGATTAAAACTTTAACTAAAAGTGGAGGGGGGAAAAACCAAAATTTTTCGGGAAAAAAATCATAACTTCTAACCGGTGAAGATTCTTGATGTCGGAAACATTTTTAATCGATAGGTCATTTTTAAGTCTAAAATAAATGTCTGAAAAGTTTTTCGCTAAAAGTTACCGTTTTCGAGAAAAAAAAATTAAACTGTTTAAAGTCCGTAGTTCTCTATATAAAATAATATTAATTGCTTCACGAAATCTACCTGTGCGTTCCCCCTGCGGGAACGGTTTTTTTTTTATTATTATGTTTAGGACACGTCAATTTGACTTCACCTCGCCTGATGGTAAGCTGAAGGTAAAGTCTCAGGAAAGAGGGTCACCATTACATACATGTACCATGTTAACAATGGTGGCACTCAGCTTGACGGCTTCATCAGAAGAGTCATCAAATTTATACCACTCAGGTGGCTGACAAGCTCACGGCCCACCTGATGGGAAGCGGTTACCGTAGCCTATGGACGTGTGCAACACCAGGGGCATCACACTCGCGCTGCCGACCCTGTAAAAACCTTCTAATGCCCTTCTTGAAGAACCCCATATTGTAGTCGTTTGGGAAAACCACAGCAGGGAGATCATTCCACAGCCTGAGGGTGCGCGGAAAAAAAGCGCCTTTCATACCTAACTGTACGCACCGTTTCCGGTCGCAACGTGTGAGGATGAATTCCCTGTCTGTGGCGAGCGGTGCGATGATAGAATATGGCCGTGGGCATCATGTCATGTCATACAATTCTTCTGAAGACACCCCGTTTGTAAAGGCGGTAGAAAACGCACAGGGAGGCGAAATCTCTCCTAATGTTAAGAGGTTCTACGCTGCCTGTAAGTATGGAATTGTCGACGATCCTCAGCGCCCGTCTTTGCACCGAGTCGAACGGGTCAAGTTGGTATGTAGGTGCTCCGGCAAAAAGGTGACAGCAGTATTCCATCTGGGGCCGGACTTGCGACTTATAAAGAAGAAATCTTTGCTCCGCAGTGAAGTACTGCTTTGCCCTGTTGAGCACTCCAAGTTTCTTAGATGCCAACTTGAACTTGTCTTCCAGGTGACTGCGGTACTGGACCTCGCTGGAGATGTCGACACCGAGTATCCCGATACTTTTGGAGATTTTAAGTGGTGTGTCCAGGAATTGTGACGCTACAATAAATGGGGTTTTCTTAGCGGTGAATATGTGCATTCCAAAAAACTTGTGTCTTAGTGGGGTTGAATTGGACCAGGTTTAGTCCACCCCAATCAGACACTCTTGTGAGAGTAGTCTCGATTTTAGACTCAAGTTGTTCGCGACTTTCTTCCACTGCGAACCGAGGGATGTTAGCCCGGCCCGTGTAAAATGCGTCTCCGGTACTGTCATCCGCATAGCAATGGAGCCATCAGACAGCATGTCATTGATATGCAGGAGGATCAGGGTCGGAGACAGCACGGAGCCTTGTGGAACACCAGCGTTTATGTCCATGCAGTCCGAGCAGCTGCCGTCAACGACGGCTTGGATGCTTCTTTTGGACAAAAAGCTGGCGATCCATTCGCAAAGTCCCTCTGTGCCAGACCCGATCGAAGGCCTTCGCTATATCGAGGCTGACCGCTAGTGCCTCACCTTGACTCTCGATGGCTTGCGCCCCGCGGTGTGAGATACACAAGATGGTCACCGGTAGAGCGACTGTGGCGGAAGTCGTACTGTCGGTCGCTCAATAGATCGTTCACTTCAAGGTATCTCAGGAGCTGTACGTTAATGACACGCTCCATTACCTTCGAGAGAAGGGAGGTGATAGCGATAGGCCTGTAATTGGACGGGTCTGTTCTATCGCCTTTCTTAGGCACAGGATGCACGAATATGGTCTTCCACGAAGCTGGGATTTGTCTCGTGGAGTAAGAAAGCGCGAAAAGCTGTGTAAGTACAGGGCACAACTCTGGAGCACACTGCTTAAGCACCATCGCCGATATGCCATCGGGCCCACTCGACTTGCGAACATCTAGGGACTTCAGTTCCCGCCGGACCATCCGTTGTATGATTTTGATTTCTGTCATAGAAACATCACACCAGGGGATAGTGGGTGGCTCGTCATTCCCATCGTTCATGGTCGAGTTTGACACAAAGAGGTCACCTAAAAGATCGGCTTTCTCCTTAGCGCAATGGGCCAGATTGCCGTCGGGCTTTTGCAGCGGCGGCAGACAAGACCGACAGAAATTTCCCTCAGCAGCTTTGGCAAGCAACCAGAATGCACGACTACCAGATGGGTATCGCGCCAGCCGTTCACCAATTCTGCCGATGAATTCAAATTTAGCCCTGGCCGTTGCTTTTTTACTGGATCTCGAGGCGGCATTCAATTTCCGCTTCACTTCAGTGATATTCGGATCCTTGTTAGCTAGAGCCGTGGTCCAAGCCTTATAAGCAGATTGCTTGTGTAGTCTTGCTTCTCTGCAAGGCCGATTAAACCACGGGCGCTTACTTGCTCCAGTTGCGATCCAGCGGTTGGAAATGTAGCATTCCATGCCCGCTAGAATCGCCTTAGTAACTGCTGTTGCACAGGAGCTTGGATCTTCTGAAGCGCCCGGATGAGGCAATGATCTGATTTACCAAGTGGTGCTTCCACAGTTATGGAGTATTCATCCGGGCGCGTAGTCAGCAGAAGGTCCAGTAGAGAGCTTCTATGGGTCTCGATATCGTATTCTAGTGATAGAATGAACCACTTGCGAGAACCCATAGGTCAGGGCAAATCTGTGAGCAGCCCTTCCCGCAAAATCAGTGATGAGCGTTGAAGTCACCCAAGAACACTAAGTCCGCTTTGGGGTACTGCTCAATTGCCTTGTCTGCCGACCGCTGCAGGTACTCAAACAGTTGAGTCGTTCCCAAGTCACCGCTATGAGACCTGTAAAGGCATGCATAGATACAGGTCTGGCCACCGTGATCTATACGTACCCGCAAAATAGACAGGACAGGACAGGTGTCTTCAAGGCCATTAAGACAGCGGCAACAAATATCATCCCGGACGTCCAAGCATACCCGGCTTGCTTCAAAAAATTGTGCTCGAGTTTGTACCCAGGGTACATTAGGTAGGCTGTATCGGCAGGGGATGATATTTGCGTCTCCGTTAGGAAAAACAAGGTCGGCTGGAAATACAGTTGGGAAGCTAAGCACTTGTAAGCCCGAAAGTGCGTTGTTTTTACTAGTTTAGTGTTCAACCATAGTCAAGTAAACAGCTTTCAGAGTTTGTAAGTATGATCTTAACTATGATAATGAGTCATTTTCATGAATAAAGACAAAACCATGGACAAAACCAGTTTAATATTCTTTAAGGCCCTGTCTGGACGTAAGATACCATAATTATGCTTATTTTTTGTTTCTAAGATTATTTCTCTCTCTCTCTAAGATTACTGATGCTAGACTGTTGTTTTTTTTTATGTATACAGCTAATTAGCTACTGTTCACGCACATTCAAAAACATTTTGGATAAATAGAGCAGTTTCTTGTTAAAAAAATTGCAAAGAAACACTCTTTGATATAAATTTTTCGTTTCAATTATCTCAATATTTTTAGCGATGACATATATATTTTTTGTTACAAATATAATTGATTTATTTATCTGTTTGATTTGTTTGGCGGCAAACGGATATATAAATCATTTAAAAAATATGTTGGATTTGAGGATGTTAATTTGTAGATATTCCACTAGCTGATTAAATTTTCTTTATATTTGTAACAAAAAATATATATGTCATCGCTAAAAATATTGAGATAATTGAAACGACAAATTTATTTCAAAGAGTGTTTCTTTGTAATTTTTTTGACAATAAACTGCTCTATTTATCCAAAATGTTTTTGAATGTGCGTGAACAGTAGATAATTAGTTGCATATATAAAAAAAAATCAACTGTCTAGTATCAGTAATCTTAGAGAGAGAGAGAAATAATCTTAGAAACAAAAAATATGTATAATTATGGTAGCTTACCTCCAGACAGGGCCTTAAACAACGAAATATATCACAAAACAATTTGAATATATCCTACTAAAACTCAAAAATCGCAAATTACAAATTTTTTAGGCCTTTACATTGAAATCTCATCGCGAACATTATGTTAAAAAGTAAACCAATTCTCATATTAATTTTATTAAATTAATAGTTTGTACTTCCATGGCATATGGAGTTGGCATAAAGGGCAGGATTACAATAAAAAAGTGGTGTAGATTCAAACACACTATACTGACTTACTAACAATTTATAGTACAGTTGGTAGCAGTAGGATCTATTTGGCTTTAAATAGAGTTATATGATGAAAGTAGCGTTCTGTTTTTGTATTCAGTCCCTTAATTGACTGCACCTCGCTGGATGGTGAGAAGCTGGGGTGAAGTCCAGAAGATATAGGCCACCATCCCAGATGCTGATGTTGCCTATCTAGACGGCCTCAACAGATGCTTTTTCACGTCCCGCTTGAAGAACCCGGCATTGTAACCTACCTTTTTTTTTTTTTCGTGCGGATCCCCGCGTGCCAGCGGGGGCGGTTATTTCGGGCTTGAACCGACTAAAACCGCACGCCGTCTCGGGTCTACAGACGCCGGGGTGTAAGGTTGCCCATAGAGCATATCCCTCGCACCCCGACTGACCCTGGGCCATTTCCGGTTTCGAGATGGCCCCCTCGGGTTTGGGAACAACGGTGTCCCCGTCTTGCCCCGGTTTGGGGGAGGGGCGCTAGTCGCCCCACCGTCACGGCCTGCTTCTGCTGGAGTGACAGGCGGCCTCACCTGTCACCCCCAGGCCTGCGCTCATGGAGGACGGAGGTCGTTAAGTGACCTCCGGCACCTGAGTCGCCTGCGACGCGCGGCGAGCAAGTTGCGGGCTCGGCGGGCCGGGAGAGTTCTAAATCTCTCCGGGGCGCGCTCCGCCATCTCTTTCGCGAGCATTACATGCTCGCAGAAGGAGGTGGCGGCGGCCCACGCGCTCGCGCTCCGCGCCATTGCCGCAATCATGCTGCCGAGCGAGAGGACTCCCACCCCGATGGCTGCCACGAGGTCACGCCTCGGCGCCTCCCACGCCGGGCAGTCCGCCAGCGTGTGCAGCCCTGAGTCCTCGCTCGCATACAGGGCCATGGACCGTACGATCCCCGCGTAGAGTCTCCTGCAGGAGTCATCGGGCCCCCTCATGTTGGGCAACAGCCGAGCCAGAGCGAGAGCTGTGCCCTTCAATTTGGGGGCCAGACTTCGGATGTGCTCTCCGAAGTCCCATCGGCCGTCGAGCACGAGCCCCAAATATTTCATTTGGGGCTTGATGCCGATGCGATTTCCTCCCACGATGAGACTAGATCCCTTGGGTGGCTTGCTCCGAGGCACATGAAAGAACAGGGCCTCGGTTTTATGCAGAGCCACTTCGAGACCCAGCCGCCGGATCTGCTCAACGACTTGGGCAACCGCGGTCGTGGCCTTCAGGGTCGCTTCGCGGTACGTCGCCCCGCACGCCGTCACGAGCGTGTCGTCCGCGTAGCACGTGACGGGGCATTGTAACCTACCTATAATTCAATTTACATTCTATAACGCTGTATACAAAGACCGATTGATGACTGGCGCTGATTTTCAAAGATACACAGACCACTACTTTTTAGTGTACGGATCTACCACTTTCAATTGTATCTGTCACCAATCATCGACCAAAAGATAAATTTGGGTTCGTAAATATTTTAATTTTCATAAAAACATTCAAAATGCTCATAGTACACAATACGAATTACCTATATATAACTTGTACACTATGAACCCATATACTTCAACAAATCAATATTCGGAACTAATACCCCTTACCCCGGCTTGGCAATTAGAGCAGCACGCCATCCGCATGGCTATCCGTCTACCGATCTACACGCGGCAATTATCCTTGCGTTATGCCCAACTACATCCGGATATGTCTGATTATGTCCGGCTTCGTTATATACGGCAAGGAACAATTACCGTTGTTGGCCAGTGCAATTAGCTCAGACCGCAATGTGTGCATTTGTGGTGTCATTCTCTTACTTTTCACAGTATCAATCACACTGCAGTGGAAAATTGGAACTACAATTTTAATTTCCATCTGCAGTCAAGAAATCGGAGGTTTGTTTATTTTATTTTAATTGTAGGTAAATAAGTCTTATAAAATAAGCATATCTGAAAACAAAACTCATACATTTCCCGCTGACAGACCGAATAATAGGGTAAAGAGAGTAATACAAATATTATAGGTATTTAAACTATCATGGTCAGTAACATAAGTATTAGAGTTAACGGGATATTTACCATGTGGTTCTAAGAATGTCCGATATTTCGGCACTGTTGAATATCCAGAACCACATGGTAAATATCCCGTTAACTCTAATACAAATATTTTCAGGTGAAATGTGTCACTGAAACGAAGCCACTGTGACGTCTTCCGTCACGAAGACGTCATAGCGCTTGGCGTTGACCAATCTTTTCGATTCAGCATTTTTATTTTCGCTAACCGGCAAGGTTGAAAGTGAGAAGAGTAAAGTAGGACAAAATAAAACTTGTAAATTGCATCAGTTTACTCAATGCAATATGTACCTTCTCAATGAGAAAGCAAATTCGTCAATATTTAAATAAGCTGCAAGGATTTGGAATCCAACACATCACAACGGACATAAACGCAGGAAGAGATTGTAATGGATTGATCGACGAATACAAACCTTTCTAGATAAAACTCTATTAATTGCTATCCAGTGTCAATATGACGATGACAAAATGATACATTGTTTGTTGTTGGTATTTCCTTCATTCAATATTGGAACTGACACACACGTTGGAAATTTTAACCAAATGAACAAATATTATTATGTGTACCAAAAAAGAAAGAGGGTCTTTTTATACGTGGTATAAAAAGGGTAAGTTAATATTAATCAATATGTATTACTTCTTCATTTCCTTTTCGATTGATCTGATTAACTATTCTCTAAACTCAGAATTATAATAAACAAGTATATAACAATGGGTTCGTAAATAACCATTTTCTTTAGAAATAATGGTATTATCTTATAGTATTTGATTTTGATTTAAGTCAATATTTTCATATCTGACCTTTAGATTTTCGTGTAGACCATATTTGTAATATTAGAATTTACAAAAAATAAATTGCGATTGTGCATCAAGCGCAGTAGATATATACCTTCTACCTATTAGTATGTAAGCATATTTAACTGTCTAAAAAAGGGAACGGCTTATCCTGCACAGACCTAATCTAGGTTTATAGGATAAATATACTTTCAATATAATATATAGGTAGAAATAAATAATACTAATTATATAATATTTTTTTCTGCTGCCTGTTTACATATTGTGAACTGATATTGCGAAACTCTGATAATTAATTACCTCAGATTTATGACGCAGTTTAATAACATGATTTTCTTTTTATGTAAATAAAATGCCCTAAGGACGACAAGTTTTCTAAGAAAATTTATAAGCTGGAACTCACAGTGTGCCGTTATAAACTTATATTATGAAGCACAAGGTAAACCGTAGCCAGCATTATTGAAATATGAATATTTCATGTCTCTAGACAAATACACCCCTTTCTTTGTATCCAAGGCGAAAAGACATTTTTGTAAGACGAAATTCCAAGTATACACTGTAAAGAAAACAGCTGAAAGCTTATGAACTTTACTTTCATTAATGTGTAAACTGGAGTAATTTCGAGCTGCGCGACTGGTAAGTAAGTAAGCCAAATAGCACTACTTGTATAGTGTTGTATTCGTTGTGATGAGTAGAGGCTCCAGGACCTTTTATGTACGGGGATAGTTTCAGTCACGTGATATTTGTGACGTAGACATAGGCTACCCACTGTAATGATATTGATAAATATGTTTGTGTCCAAAAACGTTCTAATACTGTTCCCGTGCCTGCAACCTACAGGAACCTAGAAAAGCTGAAAAAGATGCCTATGTGCAGCAGCACATATACTTCTTTTATTTTTAATGTATTTTATTTATAATCTAGAGTAGTAGCTCGAGATTATAAACTCTCTGTTGCATATTTCTTCCAGATCCACGAGTAACAATCATCCCTCCATCCATAAACAAAACTATAGATAGGTACATTTGGCCGGCGGGGGGGGGGGGGGATCCAAGGGGATCTCCGCACGAAAAAAAAGAATATGTACATCTATACATCCTTACAAGGTTAGACATTTATAATATTAAAGTAGGATATTTTAAAGATGACGGAAGCTGATTTGTTTACCGCACTAATGTTGATTTTTACCTCAATAACAATTTAACCAAATTCGAACTTGCATCTCTCGACTTTCCCAAAAATCTCCACAAATACACGACTTAGATCTGGCGATATATCTAGTAAGAGTACGCCATAGTAAGTCTTCAATTGAAAACCTTTATTTTTGAGTAAAGATTAGTTCTTCGGGCTTCATGATATGTTAAGAGCTACTATTTCGGTAGCTTTGGTTTTCCTGCTTCAGACTCCGGACACTTATTTCATTACAGAAACAAGCCACTTCCAATCCCTGGGATTGAACTCGACTTCGAGTTACACGCGCTTGCTATTTTTGCTCCTTAAATGTAATCTATTCCATCTTTCAAAATATACAATTAGTTAACTTTTTACAATTTTTATCCCCTATCCCTGATATTATGGCCAGCCTATGAAGTAATTGGAGTGTGTAGCGACTTGTCCGGATGAATGTGTTTTATTTTTTGAGAAACAACCCTTTTAATAACACCATCTACAGACACTTGAACAGTCACAGAACGATGCACATTTTTCTTTGAATTTCATACAAGGTTTTGTAGTAGCAGAAGCTTAGAAAAGCTATTAAACATTTTGTACTTTGGAATGTTTTTTTTTGGCTTAGCGTGCCAAAGTCAGGGTTCCAAATTTTCGGATTGATAGTGACTTAACCACTAATGCACAGTTCGTTCCTTAGTAGTTAGGTCTGTTGCGTGTCGTTTAAGACGCATTGTTTCCACGTCGAAACTCTTATTAAAAAAATAACAAGAATTCTATTGAAATTCATGGTTATAAATATTACAGAGAAAGTAAACAACAAAATATCAAATGAATGACTGATTTAAAGAAAAAGTATAGGTACAGGCGAACATAGAACATTCTCCGTTTTTGAAAAAAAAAAAGAAAAAAAGTCAGTTAAAAGGAACCTAATTAGTCAAAGCTTTTAAAGCAGCAAAATAGAACTAGCTATTAAAAGTAGAAAAAGTATATTTATACCATACCTACTCTAAAAAGCTTATTTTATTCACGCAAAACAGTGAATAAAAAGGCCTTTTATTCACTGTTTTGTTTTTATTCACTATTTTGGTGTTTGAATTTGGAACACAAAAATATATCCGGTCTCCATTTCAATGCTTACATAAACTCCTTGCGCTAAGATTCGAAATTCAAAACTCTTTGGTGCAAATAAATTCTCGAGATTTGATTGGTCGATATTTGCGACAAGGAGTTTGGCATTAGATTAAAAACTGTTTTGTGTTCTTTGCTGCCTTTATAAGAAATAAATATTGTTTCACAAGTTGCCCACTCTAATGATAATAATAAGAAAATTACGCTTAATTTCAGTCATTGCTCTAATTTTAATGTCCATTTCAATTAATGTAACAATTCTTATTTCTTGATTAAATTTCTATTTTCGCTTAAATTATGTCTTTTCTCGTAGTCATGGTATAAAGTATAGTATGCAACTCCTGAATAAAGTACGAATTTATATCGAGGGCCATGAATCACTCGCGTCCTTCAGGATTCTAACAGTTGAATCACTCGCTGCGCTCGTGATTCAATCATTAGAATCCTTCACTTGCTCGTGACTCATCTACGGCCCTCGCTTTAAATCCGTCCTTTATTCACTAGTTGCATAATATACTATTTATATACTTTATATCTCGAAAATTGCTTACAATTGTCTTTCGTTATTTCTGTGTGATGCATATTTTTTTTTTTTTTCATTCTTTATTTAAGGAGCTTAGCCACAATATGACTATGTCGCTCCATCATAGCCAGTATATCATAAAACTAAACATATCTTAGGTATTCACAGTATAATGAATAACAGTCCTGTGCTGTATCTGACATAGGACTTGCCAGGATACTATTGCATCTTCCAATTGCCATTATATTGTTTCTCAGTAGAACCTCTCGCAGTTGTTGGTTCCGCACACATTCCATCAGAATATGTTGTACATCTTCTACCACTCCACATATTTCGCAGTTTGGCGAAGTTGATATGCCCATGAGGAAGGTGAACTTTCTAGATGGAATGTGTCCGGAACGCAACCTCATTGCCAAAACTAGCTTGTGTCTACTGAAAGAGAGCATACTGAAGTGATGCATATTGAATGCAAACTGTGCGATGAATATCTACTTCAAATGTTTTTAGCGATGCTCATTTGTCTTTACCATTGCTTATTTTTTTTGCCTATTTTCAATTATTTTTGACAATCTTTTTTAGTTGATATTTTATTAGAAAATCGCAGAACTAGTTGTGTCGTGGAGAATGATTTTTGATTGGTATTCCCCACCGCACAACTAGTTGTCCATGCTAGTAGTAGAAGCACCCATTGATGTTATTCTTTGTAGAAATATAGAGTTAATAATGACATTTACGAATGTGTCATTATTATCAAAAAGTATCATTTAAATAGGTTTCAAATGGATACTCGGAAACTAAACTTCTCTTGAGTAAGCGCCTGATATTAGTTAACCGCCGTTTTGATATCGATCCTGCACTTACAAATATCAAACAGCAATATTATCGAGTCATTCGATCGAAGTAATAGCAGTCAATTTTACAAGTCAATCGTACTTAATAGAAAGACCTTATATAGTGCTTGTAAACAAACTTACTGATACGAACTAAACCCTATTAGCATATAGATAGATCTACTTAGTTTATCTGTGCTTAAGAATGCTGATAACAGGGATCTAAGGCCTTAAGTTTCTTGATCGGTGCTATTTTGGTGCTTGAACTGTTTATATTCGAAATAGAGTTGAACTACTTTTTGATCATTTATGTTTGCGAGTTCAGACTGTTTATAAAACTGTAATGGATTTGTGACCCCATTATACAGACATGCAGAGCGTTTCACGGTATATACTTTTTCTTACTTTCAAATAAACATTATTTGGTTTTAGTTACGTTTATGTGCTAGTTTTGTTATACGATAGATAATCCAAGATCTCAAAAATAAAAGTTATTACGGTAACGTGTGAACGAACCGAGTTTTTATTGTTGAGTTAATATTCAAAATTTTGCACTTTCGATACAGGGGATTACACATTACATATGGCAAACAAAAACATTGTAACACACGAGTATTAGGTATATAATATAAAAAGTTCAATTTAGCCTTCGCATTAATAGGTATTTTGTATTTAATGTACTATGCTAAAATAGTTATTTGTTCAACTAGAGAGGGAAGTTGGTTTTCCAAGCGAGTGCTAATTTTGAATCCCGAGTAAGCGAAGGATTCTAATAATTGAATCACGAGCGTTAGCGAGTGATTCTACATTAGAATCCTGAGCGTCGCGAGGGTTTCAAAGGCACGAGCTGGAAATAACTTTTTCACCTTAGCAGCTCAAACATACTGGGTTCCCTGCTTAATAAGAGTGAGGGAAACGCGTTTTCCCTGCGAGAGTGAGGGAAAGTAATTTGAATTTAGAATGCTGCGAATTATCATTGTTATATACGAAACACGTCATTCGAAGTTCGATTTATCAATTTTTTTTTTTGTGGAGATGGCACTAGTTGACTTTGTGTTTATCAAATTTCAGAACACCCAAACAATAAAACGTTCGGAAACTAATAAACCTTTAAAATGAAAATTATTTGGGAATGTTGTAATTAAATATCTAAGACGACCTCTATGGCGTAGCAGTAGTGCGTTCGACTGCTAAGCCAAAGGTCGCGGGTTCGATTCCCGCTCAGTGCAAATTTGTATATTTGCATTGGTCTGGGTGTTTCTATGTATAATATGTATTTATTTACAAAAAAAAAGATATTTAAGTATGTTTATCCGCATTCTAGAACCCATATGACAAGTTCTGCTTAGTTTGGGCCTAGATGGCGTTGTGTAATTTGTCCTAGAATATTTATTATTTATTATAATTAAATAATAAAATATAATGAATACACTGAAATAAAGAAAAAAATAAAGAAAATGTTTTAGAAAAAATACGAAATAGTTATGCACAAATAATTTATAGTTTTAAAAATCTTTATTGGTACAACAGAATACTACGGATGCAGTTTCAGAACGTAACTTTAAAAATAGCGGGAAACAAAAATCAATATTATTTCTTCTTCTTTTGTTTTTCGGTAGGTAACTACTTAAAATTAGTGTTGCATATCACAAATTCATAAAATATGAGTGAGTCTAGTGACGAAAACAGCAATTTAACACCTGAAGAATTAAAACAACAAGTGTTGAATGCTGAATTCAGTTTTCTTCCTCAGAAATCATGTGATAGATATCTGAAAACCTATGATGTTTTCAATAAATGGAGACTTGAAAAGAGCGCGAACACTTTCTCGGAGAATGTATTATTGTCGTACTTCATAGAATTATCACAAACGAAGCAATCACCTACAATGTGAAGTATTTATTCGATGTTGAAAGCTACAATAAAGACAAAACATAATGTTCATATTGAAACTTATCCCAAACTTATTGCATTTTTGAAAAGAAAGTCAGTAGGACACAAGTCTAAAAAGTCCAAATTTTTTTTCAATCTCTAATATTGAAAACTTTCTAAATGAAGGACTGCAATTTTCTCGCTGCAAAAGTAAGTTTATACTTAATTAGTAATATATTTGCACGTACGCTAACCATTTTCGCTAATATTTACTAAAATACGAGTTACTTATGTAAAGAAAGTGGGTAAATACTACGATTTGTTTGTTATACATTTTAATTACTAACATTTTACTTTTATAATATTTTTATTACAGGTTATCCTCATTATTGGAATAAACGGAGCATGCCGCTCGAACTGACTGTTAAATCTGATTGTTAATACCATCGAAAAACATTCTGACGAACTGCTATTAGTCAACCTACCCAACACAAAGACAAACATTGACAGGTCCTTTGTTATTCGCGACGAGTATGTGAAAATTGTCGAGAAATATAAGGCATTACGACCTGATAATACGAAAACAGATCGATTTTTCTTGCAGTATCGTAATGACAAGTGTTCAAGACAGCCTATGGGAATCAATAAAATAGGCGGGACACCACAACAAATAGCCACTTTTTTTAAATTACAAGAGCCTCACCTTTACACTGCACATTGCTATAGGCGAACTTCGGCCACGCTTTTGGCTGATTCAGGAGCCAACCTCACAACATTAAAACGTCATGGCAGCTGGAAGTCAAACACGGTCGCGGAAGGATATATTGAAGATTCGATCGAAAATAAGTCTAAAACCTGTAAACGCATAATACAAAGCATAAACTTTAATCCTGATCCTTATGCAGACCCGCGCCCCTCTACTTTCAAAGACACAAATATCATTGAAAATTCGGTAAGAAGCCGCACCGAGTCGCCAACGTTTACTAATAGTATTGTCTCGTCACAGTCCAATAAAGAAATAGAAACGAACTCGAGTCAAACTCAAATCGCAAACTCCACGGTATCACTTCCAAATAAAACTATAAATTTTCAAAATGTAACTTTTAATAACTGCAATTTTAAATTTTAGTAGATAATTTTTGTTTGCAAATATAAGTGGTTTCATTTTTATTCATATTGTATTTTTTTATCTCTAATAATGTTCTCGCTGCTAAGGTGAAAAGTTGTATGTGTCACGCGAGAGAAAAGTTATTTCCAGCTCGTGCCTTTGAATCCCTCGCGACGCTCAGGATTCTAATGTAGAATCACTCGCTAACGCTCGTGATTCAATTATTAGAATCCTTCGCTTACACGGGATTCAAAATTAGCTCTCGCTTGGAAAACCAACTTTCCTCTCTAGTTGAACAAATAACTATTCTCTCGCGTGACACATACAACTTTTCACCTTAGCAGCGAGAACATTATTAGAGATAAAAAATACATTTTGAATAAAAATGAAACCACATATATTTGCAAACAATTAGTATCTACTAAAATTTAAAATTGCAGTTATTAAAAGTTACATTTTGAAAATTTTTAGTTTTATTAGGAAGTGATACCGTGGAGTTTGTGATTTGAGTTTGACTCGAGTTCGTTTCTATTTCTTTATTGGACTGTGACGAGACAATACTATTAGTAAACGTTGGCGACTCGGTGCGGCTTCTTACCGAATTTTCAATGATATTTGTGTCTTTGAAAGTAGAGGGGCGCGGGTCTGCATAAGGATCAGGATTAAAGTTTATGCTTTGTATTATGCGTTTACAGGTTTTAGACTTATTTTCGATCGAATCTTCAATATATCCTTCCGCGACCGTGTTTGACTTCCAGCCGCCATGACGTTTTAATGTTGTGAGGTTGGCTCCTGAATCAGCCAAAAGCGTGGCCGAAGTTCGCCTAAAGCAATGTCCACTGTAAAGGTGAGGCTCTTGTAATTTAAAAAAAGTGGCTATTTGTTGTGGTGTCCCGCCTATTTTATTGATTCCCATAGGCTGTCTTGAACACTTGTCATTACAATACTGCAAGAAAATCGATCTGTTTTCGTATTATCAGGTCGTAATGCCTTATATTTCTCGACAATTTTCACATATTCGTCGCGAATAACAAAGGACCTGTCAATGTTTATCTTTGTGTTGGGTAGGTTGACTAATAGCAGTTCGTCAGAATGTTTTTCGATGGCATTAACAGTCAGATTTAACAGTTCGTTCGAGCGGCATGCTCCGTTTATTCCAATAATGAGGATAACCTGTAATAAAAATATTATTTAAGTAAAATGTTAGTAATTAAAATGTCTAACAAACAAAACGTAGTATTTACCCACTTTCTTTACATAAGTAACTCGTATTTTAGTAAATATTAGCGAAAATGGTTAGCAATGGTTACATTTTCTTTATTTTTTTCTTTATTTCAGTGTATTCATTATATTTTATTTTTTAATTAGATATTTAATTACAACATTACCAAATAATTTTCATTTTAAAGGTTTATTAGTTTCCGAACGTTTTATTGTTTGGGTGTTCTGAAATGTGATAAACACAAAGTCAACTAGTGCCATCTCCACAAAAAATAATAATTGATAAATCGAACTTCGAATGACGTGTTTCGTATATAACAATGATAATTCGCAGCATTCTAAATTCAAATCACTTTCCCTCACTCTCGCAGTGAAAACGCGTTTCCCTCTCTTATTAAGCAGGGAACCCAGTATGTTTGAGCTGCTAAGGTGAAAACATTTATATGTATTGAAAACACACTTTGTATTGCAAGACTATCCCGCAATATAACTTCACTAACCTAATTCAAAAGGTTTAGTGTTGCGAAGCAAATGAAATGGTAATTCAAACACATTTTGTATTAAAAAAACTGAATAGTTGACTACGCAAGTAGTAAAAGCCATAAATCTTTATATTTCTTACTTGCAAGGAATATCAAAATAGGGATAGGTACTCTATTTTATCGTTTGCTTTGTTTGCCATCCAACATTTCCCTTTGTTAATATTTGAATTTTTATACGCTACGTGATCTGTAATGGTAGTAAGAAAATATCCTATAATATGGCTATGAAAGTTTCTGACGAATATTAAAATGCACTAAATATTGTGCAAGATTAGTTCGTTTCATTATTCTTATACTAGCTGATGCCCGCGGCTCCGCCCGCGTGGGGTTTTGCTGCCGTTCTTGTTACCCATGACAACCTATTCCCAGAATGAAAAGTAGCCAATTTGTTATTCCAGACTATAGGTAATCTATCATTCCAGCCAGATCCGTTCAGCAGTTATAGCATGATTGAGTAACAAACATCCAAACATCTTCATATTATTAGGATTTTATTATATGGGGGGGAACGTCCTCTACGTAGACTGCGGAACTCGGAGGGCAAGGGTCTCTCCCGCTCCCTCTCCGCCGCCTTCGGATACCCCCCCGCGTGCCAGCGGGGGCGGTTATGTCGGGCTTGAACCGACTAAAACCGCACGCCGTCTCGGGTCTACAGACGCCGGGGTGTAAGGTTGCCCATAGAGCATATCCCTCGCACCCCGACTGACCCTGGGCCATCTCCGGTTTCGAGATGGCCCCCTCGGGTTTGGGAACCACGGTGTCCCCGTCTTGCCCCGGTTTGGGGAAGGGGCGCTAGTCGCCCCACCGTCCCGGCGCGCGCATTTACCTGCTCGCAGAAAGAGGCGGCGGTGTGTCACTTGCTCCCATCGGAGATCACGGCTCTTAACATGGTCTTCAGATAGACATATTAGTAGGATTAAATTGATATAGCCCGTATCGCTGGGTATATTATCATAAAAGAAAATAGAAACCTCACAGTTTTCCAATAACCTTGACAAATTCCCAGTGATACATTTTATACAAATTTCTTCGCGATTTAGCGATTTAGATACTTGTACCGAGTCTGACTTCACTTTGAGTTCGTTTATTGTGTTTGTAAACTCTTTGTTTTCTTCATTAGTGTATGTTTTTTGTGCAGACTTCATAATAGACAAAACTTTATTTCGTAGTTTAACCCAGATTCGTCATAATGAAAGAAACAACCAGTCAAGTGCGAGTCGAACTCGTGCGCCTAGGGTGCCGTACCTACCCATTATACCACGATAATAAAATTGGTACCTATTTTAATGAATATTTTCTTACATACAATTATACTATTTTATTTATTTGCCTCATTTAAAGTAAACTACAATTAAGCTAGACCTCTAAATTGTATGAGCACCCATACAACTCAGAGGCCTAACCTAATTGGAGGCTACTATGTATGTATGGGGACACAACCTTTAATCTTAAACTTTTTAATTTTTGCATCTTTTCCTTAATTGTACTGTAAGACCTTCCTTTTTGCCAAATTTTGTGATACTAGGTCAAAGGGAACTACCATATAGGTTTTTGACCCAAAACCTATAGGGTACTTTCAGTTGACCTAATAGCAAATTCCGAAAAATAATTCTTCAGCAAGAAACGTAGTCTTGATATATCAAGTCAAGTAGTATCCAAATATATTTTCCCCTATCATATCACCCGCTGCCTTTCTTATATTTCATAGGATAACCAAAAGGCGAATTGTATCAGTGAGAGGTCTGAGTTGAATGTGACAGCGTAGCTAAATTGGACGCGACAACATGCTTTTAGCGTGACTCGTCTCAGCGTTAGACCTCGGTGGATACTGGTACAATAGAATCATAGTCATAGTTTGGTATGAGTAAGAAGAGATTGGTGTTGATTGAAATTAATTTTGTATGCTAAGTATTGATGCTCATTTTTATATCTTTTAAGTATTGTAGCTTATTTTGAATACAATAATTTTGTAAGTACGCTAAGAAGATAGACTCACGTTTGACCACTATCTCACCTGGTGGTAAGTAACGATGTGGCGGGTGATGATATCTCAGTGGAGATATATGGAACAGCCTCATAAACCAGAGGTATCTGTGACATAATTATGACCCACTAACACGTGCCAAAGGAAGCAGATCACAACCTACCTTTTCTTGAAACATTTCGCTGTATTTTCGATTCCCGTGGCTTCGGTCTAGACGATTTGGTCCTATTTATGTTTCCAGATCTCATGTAGAGCCAGGCCTATGTAAGACTAGACTAGACTATAACTCAATGCACCTTCGATCTTAGTCAACCGTACAGAAAGAAGATATTACCGTTGTTTGGAGAAATGATAAAAAATGAAGTCCCTGAGTTTTAACATTGTGTCGTGTAACGGCTAGGTGTGAATATTTTTATGCAGGAATTATAAAGATAGAGGCTTAACTTTTATGAACTCTGACAATGTGAAAAGGTATCTTTTTTACAAGATTTTATTTAACTTGCTCAAAAGGGTCAAATCTTCGAAACCCAATTAGAACCACTTCCTGGTGTTAGATTGGATTCAAATTTGGTATACTTGCGTATCTTTGGTTACAATGCAATAATATGGTACTATGAAGCTGGTCTGATGATGGAGTCGGAAGGAGTTCATAAAGCATTCTGAACTAAACAAGATAAAAAAAGCAAATAATTTGATGCTACATGAGATCCAGGGTCTGAAGATGGAGTCACAGGAACTTCTGAACTAAATAAAATAAACCCATCATATTTGGACTCATTTCGATTTGTCTTGTTATGCACTTACTAGAAAATTTGTTTAAAAAAAATGTTTTTAAGAGAACAATTTTATTTAATGTTGAGAGTGTTAATGAGTCTTAGCAACTTATTTTTCATGTAGTTTTATTGATAAACTTAAACAATTCAGTAATAACTATATTATTGTCATTCATACAGGCGTGAAGTTATGTTTTATGATTCAATGTTATGACTTTCACCATACGACAATACCAACTCACAAGAAATTATTTCAAGGATCTGGTACACGAGAAATGATTCCCAAACTTTAAGCATCTGACTCTATTATGAAGTTATCTGTACTTGCCCTTTCCATAATTTATATTATGAAATAATCAGTAGAATAATTGTCTATATAGGTTCGTGTGACGTAATGATGAACTAAGTGAGAAACAACGTGATAAAATAACGTCATGGTAAGCTATTAAACGTAGTGACCAAAATATAGAAAGTGATAGTTCGGATATGTAGAGAAGACCCGGTAAAGGCAGATCGAGGATGTTTTAAGTAAAGGCCAGGTCAAGAATACGCGCAACCGGCGACCATGTAAAAAACTTCTTTTTTATGTAGCAGATTGTAGAAGCAGCGAAAAACATATGCCAAGATCTTAGAAAGAATTGTTATACTATTTTAGTATATGGTCAAAGAACTTTAGTAATTAAACATTATTACTACCCTGCCAAAAACAGTAAAATAATAATATGAAAATGGAGTCATACAGCCACTATATACATTTTTCGAGAAAAATTGCCCGCGTTTCTCGGAATGTAGTGAAAATTCTAATTCTAACTTCCCTTTACATTCAAAATTGGGTATTTAAAAGCTTAGTAAAAAATTTAAATTCTAGTTTCATAACAGTCATTGCTACAACTCCAAGTAACACCTATAAGTTAAAGCGGCGCGTTAAAATTGTTGATAATTTTGAGTAGAAATTAGCCGATTGTGGAGGTCAGCTAACGTTTTTTGGTCATATCTCCGGTTCAACTTATCCAATTGCAATCAAATACGGCAGATTTTAAGTCTGACTAAGAGCTTTCTAATTCAGAATCCGTTTAGTAGTTTTTGCGTCCATCGCAAACAAACAAATAGATTAATAGACAAACAGTTTTGTGTTCAGAATCGTTCATTAAACATAACGTACCATTGTACTATACTTTCTACCATCCATATATTGTAATAATATTATTGTGTGTGCATAAATTAAAATAAAAAAATTACGCAAGTATTTTTGAAAAAATATCTTCAATGTACAGACACAACTAATTTACAATTTATCTATACTATTATAAAAATTATAAATTAGTTGTGTCTTAATAAACTCATTACTTATCCAACATGGCATAATAATCAAAGTAAGTATCTAACTATGGGATGGACCCGAGACATAGAATTAAACAATCAAAATTGCTAATGGTTTTCGAATACTTTATAGTTTAATTTTGACTTGTGATTAATAATAACCAAAGTAATACAAAGAACGTCTTTCATAGCAGTTTTAAATGGAAATTTCAAAACTAATAAAGGTAGCCAGCGGTAGTATAAGATATTGACTTAAAGTATAATGAACTAGCTAAGTTGCGAGGTTATTAGTACAGAATGATGGATGAGCGGGGTCAAATCAGGGGACTCTGCTACTGCTATTAAAATAAATGTAGGAGTAATTTTCCGAAGTATTCGATTTATGACTTTTTATTTAAGGGGAGACGGGGCGGGTCACATTGATGCAGGAAAATAATTAACTTTATTCATTCGGGTCATGAAGTAATTGATACTGATTAATGTTAAGATTAATGTTCACAGTCCTAAAAGTATCTACAAATCGTCTGTGAACAGCTTCCACGAGTTAGTTGCAACGGAACAAATATAGATAACACAAACAAAGTGAAGAGTCGTCAACTGCAAGAATTAAGTCACAAAATGATTGCCACCATAGGGTCCTTGCACAGATTACAAAATTGACAACCAGTTGTCAGCCGGGATTGCTGCTCTGATGGTAGGGAGTGAATGAAGTTCCTTAAAATATTGTCAATTTTAAGTTATATTTTTCGTTAATATATACAAACATATATTCTCCTATAGATAACCTTTGATAATATTAAATCCACAACTTTAGTCCGTGTCGAAGAGTTTAGTGTCTACAAAAAACACACTTGCACGGTACTTGAATCACTGTGAGCTTAAGCTCACAGTAAGACCATTAATGGTCTATCCACACACGTCAGGGCCGTGTCCGGGACGTGTCAGTGCCGTGGCCGGCGGCGGCCCAGGCACCGAATGTCACTGACGGGGCACGACCCGTCCACGGCCCTGATGTGTGTGGATAGACCTTAAATGCTATTCGGGCTCTTATCTTCTCAATTTTTATCATACAACACCACATAATCTGGATTGAATGCATTAACGATCATCCCAATTACCAATACCATCACGTATACGAATACTATAAAATTATTATTTATTTGTACAATTTATGATAATTTCAGTGCCAGTGCCGAATATGAAATTACATTTTTCTTTTGAAAGTCATTCTCGTAATATGTGTTAAAAGAAGATCTTGATTAAAATATATGCTTATATATTTTATTCAAGGAAGCACCGATACTGGAGTTAAAACCATTATGTATATAATCAGCCGATTACGGAGACGGGCCTAGCTATTGGAAGCCTGACTAATACGTAATACTTACCTGCGTTAGAAGCTTCAAGCTGTTTATGCTATTGTTTAATAGCATAAACAGGTTATGGAACAGCACACATGATACTTATGGAAACTTAAATAAGAAAATATGATGAATTTTATTATATATATACATGTCACGATTTAAATAATGTTATAAGCTACATACAGATAGAATATGTTCAAAAATCTATGATTATATTTATTCCAACTTTACTTACACTTACATCTCTTCATCTCTAAGAAACACTTGCAAATAATTACATAATTACGCATAGTTACACAATAACGTTGTACAAATTACAAAAAAAAAGATGTCAAGACGACACCTATGGAAAGTAATGATTACAGAATCATTATTACAATTAAAAACATTTAAATTAGATTTGACAAAATGTTATGATTTTTAGATTCTGTTTTAAGTTTTGTTAAAAAATAATAAGCGCAATACTTTTAAAAAGATTATACAGAAATTGCGTCGTCAACTTACTAGTGAGGATACTTTCTATTATCATATAAATAACTTAAATTTAAAACACTATGAAAAAACAAAATCATAATCTAACACCCTCTACCACACTGTCATTCACTCTCACTGTAATTAATATCTTTTAAAATTACGTCATACAATTATGATGACGAGATAAAGGTTTATCTCAACAGAGGTCGTCAGTTCGTAAATATCGGTAGTCATTAATATGACCTAAATTTGATATTATTTCAATAAATATTTTTGCGTGTTTATCATAAGCGTAACCTTTCGACATTTAATAACGTTGTTTAAGCACAGGTGTTGCGGTTTGCTGATTTTAATCTCATCAATCAGTCAGTATCTTGCAGATTCTCAGTCCACAACTAGACATGGGCCTATCAAAGGTTATAAATATTTTTTAAGACATAATTCGGTTGTAATTTTCCATCCTATGGTTAATTCATAGGTGCCTCGTTATATACTATTCACAGTTGTAAACATCAAAAAAGCTTTTGTCTATAATGTAAAGCTAGTCTTGTAATTACTTGAAAGTAAATTAAAAGCAATACGAACAATCTCAAAATCAGTGGGTAATCTAGAATTAGCTTTTAAATTTGAATGCTATAAATCAGATATTACTCTTAATTTACTTTGTCATCTAGGCAGAGTGCTAAATAGCACTCTGCTATCACAGTATGTACGTCGATAATGATCGAACCATTGAACTCTGAAGTATTAGACTTGAGGGCAGTCACAGAAGTGAACAGTCGTGTAGAGATCTTATCAACGCAGTGAAAGTAAATATTTTACTTGTTTAAAGGTAGACTCAGACGAATTTTTTAATCTGAGTAGGTATCACATTTTGTTAAATAGTGAATATTGTGTTTATCAGGATACGAAAGTTGTTTTTTTTTGGGGAGGATTACGTCACAGATTTTAACATTTCGCGCAGCCTTGGATAGAAAATCACTTATGTGAAAAAATCCTTTATCTAATTGACCAATCTGTGACATCTTTTCATAAATAATATGTCTGAATACACACATTCTACAAGTGCAGAATACTTCAGTGTTCCGGTCCTTTACTCATAATTATTGACATTAATTGTATTTATTACATTTTTATTTAACCTAATTTTTATTTTTATTTTTATTTTATCCATATATTATTACATCGAAGTTTAGTCGTTTACCCCGTTCGCTTATAAACTCAATATTAATATACGAATACCCGAAGCCCCCAGAGGTGATTGTAGCTGTTGCTTTTGTGTGGTCATTGTCGTATGCCATGACACTCTGTAACATAAAAACAAACAATTTTGTTACAAAAAGCTCGATCTATAGTAAGCAAGAGAATAAATACTTACATTATTCTACAGTTTCTATTCTATATATTTCTATATTCCTTCTTTTTTGAGGTCGGTGAATTATTAGTACTATTTTTTTTGCTATTCTATAGGATTAGCTACTATAGTAGCTTAGGGCATAAATTGCTAGTACTCTCGTTAACCCCTGTAACTATTCTAAATTGCCTGTATTAAGAGTGGGTAGATGTCATCTTTCTTCCCCACTTTCGCCTATGAAACTAAGTTTTTTTCCACGAAATGTAAAACAAACCCTAGAATGTTATACCTTTTTGTTTTTTTTTTTCGTGCGGAAATCCCTTCGGATACCGCCCCCGCTGGAGAGCGGGGGGTCTCCGGCGGGGGCGGTTATGTCGGGCTTGAACCGACTAAAACCGCACGCCGTCTCGGGTCTTAAGACGCCGGGGTGTAAGGTTACCCATAGAGCATATCCCTCGCACCCCGACTGACCCTGGGCCATCTCCGGTTTCGAGATGGCCCCCTTACTTGCTCTCCACTGTGCCATCTACTAATCAGAGAAACACGTGGAAAGCTTCCGAACAGCCCTCAACAGGGCCGTCCTCGCCTCGGTCGGAGTTGGCCGTAGGCGGCAGCGTCTCCCCCGCCCTAGGAGAGAGGCGCTGCCGTCTCCGTTGCCCAGGGTGCACCGCGTGGAGGTCCCCAACCAAGCACCCCAAGAATGTTATACCTCGATATTTTAAAACACATCTGCCGAACAACTGCCATAATATTTTTTTTAGATATCCCTGAGAAAGAAATAAACCTGCTAATTAATTTTTGTAATTTCTTAATTTCCACTTGTCACTACGGCCTATTCAATTAACTTATGCACTATTTTAATGATTGAAGCATCTTATTACACATGTAAAAATGCAATAATAATAATAATAAGGCACACAAAATAAACAAAATTAAATTAAGTAGCCTAAAAATCGGCAATTTTCAATAAAAAAATTAGAAGTCGAAAATCTAGAATAGGGTTAAATTTAGGGTAGGGTGTTTCATATAGAAATAAGTCAGAACTGATGGGTACTCCACGCCCTTAACGGATCTAGCACGACTTTTCCTGTAACCCTGTATAACTGCGCTAGTACCGCTTATAATCATAATATTCGGACACTTCAATCTGTGACTCTTCGTGAATAAGAATTCTTCGATAAAGCGAAACATTAAACTGAACTGAAATATTTGGCTAACTCATTTTTCATAGACTCTTTATATATTTTGGTTTGGGTCTTGAAAAGTGTGAAGATATATTATATAAGCAACTATAGGTATATTAAGTAAAAATCGAGAATACCGCAAAAATGCAAATAATTTGCATAGAGAAATTCAGACTAAATGGTAATAAAAATCGATATAGTTGTAGGTATGTCGTCGATGCGAAAAACTAGTCGCATCCGACAAATGGCACTATAAAAATGTGTACATTATGTGTGTGTCTCATCCACCCGCTTAGCGCCGCCGTACCTCGTAAACAACATAGCAACAATAAATACATTTTTCGTACCATTTGCTCAAAAAGTGACATTCTATGCCACAAAAAGCGAATATAACAATAGTCATTTTTAATCTGTTAAAAACAGGGAAAGAAAATTGTACTGAATTTCATTCATACTCTAGAGGGAGAATGTGATTTAAATTTGGAATACTTACCGAGATTTATACTGAACTACATCTGTGTTTACACCATTGAGTTTGTATATAAAGCATTATACATACATTTGACCATTTGCACGCTTCGAATCATATGCGGCGTTCGCGGGCAAAGGCTGTTTGCAAATGGAATGCTGCCTTTAAAAAAATTACGCGCGCGATTCATATTTTAATTAATAAACCAACAGTTAAAAAAAAAACATTGATTGATTGGTTTTCGAGCGCGAAATTTAAATTAGAAGTTTTAATTCTTTATTTGTGACCTGCCAGTATTTTATGTGATAAAATAGAAAAAGTTTGATAATAAATATTGTTTTGAAAAAGGAATACGCATTTATTATGCAGTTATGTAATAAATGCTTATCTCATATTATTATTGTGTTAATTTTTTCGCAAATGGTACGAAAAGTAGAGTATGGTATGGTATGGTGCCACGGGCTGGTATCCGCAACTCCACGACAAGGCGGTTTTTGCGTGAGAAAAGTAGAGTATTTTCCTCGGTGATAAAGCTGTCTTAGTCTTGGGTGAACTTAAATCGCTCGCTACACTCAGGACTCGTCTTAAATCCCTCGCTTCGCTCGTGATTTAAGTTTTTAACACCCTCGCTACGCTCGGGAGTAAACCTTCGTTACGCTCGCGATTTAAATCGTCACCCGCGACAGAAGACACTGCTTTATCCCCTTGGTTAATAATCTACTAATTATTTTTTACTGCGTTTTATAATTACGATTCCTCTTAGTAAAGTCAATTGAGGTTAATAACTACAATGGCTTGATCACGTCAGGTTTCAAACCGGAAATCTTAATTAATGATTTTGAAATTACTTGTATACATTTTTATATTGATGATACGGATATGATTATACGGATTCTATCGAGATTTTTTCATGTTATTTTGTAATTTACATTGAACCAATGTAAATAATAAAATAACATCAAATAAATCGCGATAGAAACCGCTAAAAATAGTTTTATTTCAATGTGTGACATTCGCGTAAACTTTCAACAATATCATATAATTTTTAGTAGTACTTAAGAATTTTTGGTAAATAGTTTATGAACGATTTTGGCATATTCAGTTTTTGCGATATCTTGGGAAATCATATTCAAAGTCTACTTTGAAGACACCAAAGTAGGCTGTAAACATGCTTTTCACACTTGCTCAAAAAGACCGCCATTGTGGCGTACCAGAGCGAAGAAAAAATAGCAATTCTTCCCCTAGGGGAAAAAGTTTTTTTTTTAATGTTTGTGTGTCAAATGCCTACAAAAACGAAAAAGTCTTTAGTCATAAGTAGAATAATCATGAATAAAGACTCGACTTATTACTGTCTCATAAAAAAAGAACTTCATTTTAATTTTGAAAATGGAACTAACATCGGCGATCTCTGGTATTGTACAAATTGTACATTTAATTTTTAATAAAATAAACTACATATTTCATATTGTATTGGATTGTTTTATTTTCTCGCAATCGTAGTGAAAAGTAATACCCATTAAAACTCGGTTTCTATTTACTCCCTCGCTAAAGCTCGGGAGTAAAACTACCTCATATATATAATGGGTCATTTTAGCTCCTTGTATAACAACAATCTACTATTTCATCTCTCCTGTTCGGAAAGTTTAATTTTCATGGGTAGATAGCCGGGTGAAAAGTAACGTATTTCATCCCTAGGGTGGAAAGTATTTGAAGTAAATTAATAATTTTACGTTTCGCCATGGAGTCCGTGATAATTAAGTTACGCCACAATACCTTGATATCATGACGCTTTTTTTTTACATGGCCGCCTAGATGCACATCTCGTGACCAACTCGATTATTACAATGTAACCAATAGATTCGATTTTCAAAACTTTTCCAATGTTGGCAGTATGTAGCAGGTGTAGATGTACAAGTCTAAAAAAAACGGCCAAGTGCGAGTCGGACTCGCCCATTAAGGGTTCCGTAGGAGCAAGTAACGTAATAATGTTTTTTTTATAATTTTTAAATTTGAATTGATTGCATGAAAGGTAAATTGCGGTTTACGATTCATGACGTATTATAAAAAAACTACCCACTAGATATCGTTCAAACCAATTTTCGGTGAAAGTTTACATGGTAATGTATATCATATATTTTATTTAGTTTTATCATTCTCTTATTTTAGAAGTTACAGGGGGGGGAGGGACACACATTTTACCACTTTGGAAGTGTCTCTCGCGCAAACTATTCAGTTTAGAAAAAAATATATTAGAAACCTCACTATCATTTTTGAAGACCTATCCATAGATAGTAGATCCAGACGTATGGGTTTGATGAAAAAAAAAATTTTGAGTTTCAGTTCTAAGTATGAGGAACCCCTAAAATTTTTTGTTTTTTTTTCTAATGTTGTGTGAAAAACTTAATGCGGCTCACAGAATACATCATACACACAGACAGGTTTCAGAAAGTGATTCCAGTGACATGGATATTAATTTAACTCCCGATGAGATTAAATAACAGGCAAAAGCTGTTGTTAATAATCTATTTCAAATTGTTCTAACTTTACTTTAAATTTTAACTGATTACCATTATACCTGTTTCATTAAATGTGTGTGTAGTATTTTAATTTCCTCACGTAGTCGAAATGAAAAGTAGAGTGTTTAGCTCGGGTGAATGTCACCCATTTCACCCTCGAACTAGTTAGTTAGTCAGTTAGTTTACCTGGGCTGTTCCGCACTTAGCCTCTTGATTGGGCCATTGTGCGTAGCATCTTACCTCTCACTCCAACCAACCCAGATCTTCCCAAAAAGCCAGCAGCCTTTTCAGGTTTCCACATGCTTCCCGGAGAGACGCTGGTGACTGGAGGAATTTCGCCCGTTGTTCGGCCACGCTCATGCACTCTGTAAGCACATGATGTGGCGTTTCTTCTGCCCCCATGCAGCCTCTGCACAGGGGGCTGTCCGTCACACCTATTGTAAATAGATGCTTGTTTAGGGGACCGGTCAAGATGCCTATGACCTTACGGATCTGGTCCCTTTTTAATTTAATGAGGTTTCGGCTAAACGTTTTTTGTTCCTCTCTTGGCCAATTCATCGGCTGCGTCGTTGCCGAGGGAGTTGCTGTGTCCCTTGATCCATTGCAGCGTGACCTTGTTTGTGTTTGCAATGGATTGGAGTTTATTGTGACATTCCAATATGATGACAGAGGTTATGGTGTTGCTTTTCAGAGCTTGGAGTACGGATGCACTGTCTGATATGATCTTTATATCTAGATCTCTGACGTCTCTGGCGGCAATCGTCTCCGCCGCTCTCGTTATGCCAATACATTCAGCTTGGAATATTGTTGGTTGTTATTTTGATGTTTAGGTCATTCGAGAAGACGCCTGCTCCGGTACCATATGTGGTTTTAGAGCCGTCTGTGTATATCCTAACTTCTTTGACGCCAGAGCTGTCTCTTTTTTCTTCAGTAAGTTGGATATGATAATTCCTTTCGAAGACGTGGTGACATGGTATTCTGTCTACGGGCGCCTCAAGAAGTGGTATCTTCTTTAGGATTCCCTGTAGAATTTTTGAATGCTTTGTTCCAGTATTCTCTTTCCAGAGCCCATTACTTTTCAGTCTTAAGGCTGCTGCCTTGGCCTCCTCCTGTATGATTAGATGCAGCGGTCTCAGGTTTAGGAGGTGCTCTAGTGCGGCTGATGGAGTGGTTCTCATGCATCCAGTGGCTGCTGTACTCGCTAGGCGTTGTAGACTCTGGAGCTTTTCTTTCACAGTGATCAGTTCTGTTCTGGGCCACCATACAACTGATCCATAGATTTTCACCCTCGAACTATTTAATTGGCGCTCTCACTTCGTTCGAGGGCCAGAAATATCTCAGGTGAAATGGGTGACATTCACCCGAGCTAAACACTCTACTTTTCATTTCAGAAGCAGGCCGGGACGGTGGGGCTACTAGCGCCCCTCCCCCAAACCGGGGCAAGACGGGGACACCGTGGTTCCCAAACCCGAGGGGGCCTTCTCGAAACCGGAGATGGCCCAGGGTCAGTCGGGGTGCGAGGGATATGCTCTATGGGCAACCTTACACCCCGGCGTCTGTAGACCCGAGACGGCGTGCGGTTTTAGTCGGTTCAAGCCCGACATAACCGCCCCCGCTGGCACGCGGGGGGGTATCCGAAGGGATTTCCGCACGATAAAAAAAAAAAAAAAGGTGAAATGGGTGGCTTTCAACCCTTGTCTAACAATCTACTATTCCCAATGGCTTTATTAATAGTTTTTTTACTCTGCTATGTTTCTTTTTAGGGTTCCGTTGCCAAATGGCAAAAAACGGAACCCTTATAAATTCGTCATGTCTGTCTGTCTGTCCGTCCGTATGTCACAGCCACTTTTTTCCGAAACTATAAGAACTATGCTGTTGAAACTTGTTAGGTAAGTAGATGTATTCTGCGTTCATGATTTTCACACAAAAATAGAAAAAAAAAACAATTAATTTTGGGGGCTTCCCATACTTAGAACTGAAACTCATTTTTTTTGTATCAAAATCATACGTGTCTACTATCTATGGATATGTCTTCAAAAACGATATTGAGGTTTCTAATATCATTTTTCTCTAAACTGAATAGTTTGCGCGAGAGACACTTCCAAAGTGGTAAAATGTGCGCCCCCCTGTAAGTTCTAAAATAAAAGAATGATAAGACTAAAAAATATATAGGATGTACATTACCATGTAAACTTCCATTGAAAATTGGTTTGAACGAGATCTAGTAAGTAGATTTTTTTAATACGTCATAAATCGTAAACCGCAATTTACCTTTCTTTTAATCAACTCAAATATAAAATTGAAAATAAAAATGCATTATTATGTTACTTGCTGCTACGGAACCCTTCATGGGCGAGTCCGACTCGCACTTGGCCGCTTTTTTAGAAAGGAGAACATAGTAGGATCTTCTGTTCGAATTAGAAGCCGACTAGGAAAATAGCTACATAAATATGTTCACGGGAACGCGATCACAGTATAGGTATGTAAGTATATTTTGCGGTATAATTGCGGTAGTAGGCCAAACAAAGCAGGCTAATGCTGTAAAGAATATAACAATGCTATAAAGAACTGTTAGACTACAAAAAGCGGTGATAGCCCAGTGGTGTACGTAACGGACTGCCGAGACGACGAGGTCTCGAGTTCGATCCCCAGTCACTCCGGGTACACACCTCTGACTTTTCGTAGTTCTGTGTGTATTAAAAATGTTTATTATCGCTCGCTTAGTAATGTGCCCGGTAGATGGCAATATTCTTGACCTCTATTACATTAGGAACTAAACATTACTGCCGAATCGTGGGTGTGTAATACACCTCTGCCTACCCCTTCGGGGATAAAGGCGTGAAGTTATGTTAAGTTAGACTAGCAAAAAAAAGCGATTAGTAGCTGAGGTAGCCAGTCAACGCTTCAAGTATGCAAATAACTACTTGAAACAGGTACCTACCAACCACAGGATGGAAGCCCTCCACACGCAAGTCCTTTTCATCGAATGTCACTTTCACTCAAGAGCTACACAAAGTGATTAAAAATCAAGAAAACTAAAAATTTTAATCAGGTAAATCGCTTTTATGCGCAATTGGAAGAATACCAGAAGTTTTGCTTACTAAAAAGAAACGCCGTGAGTATGGTGTGCGAACCAGAATATTGAGAATATATTGGTGGATGAGGAAGAGCCGTCTACCTCATGGACTTGACGAAGATATTTCAACCAGAAAAAAAAATCATTAGGTTAAATTTACCGTTCATCAAATTTATCATTTACATTTATAAGTACTATCGTACTTTTCAATTTAAATATATGAAGTCCTGTAATCCAAATTGACCTATGTTATGATAATAAATATAAGACATAGTCACAGATTGAAAATGTCAATTTTAAGTATATAATATAAAAATGTATTTCAGTAAATTATTGACAATATAATGCTGAGATTTAAGAATTTAAAAAATTACTTACGTTTATTAAATGATATCCACTATAATAAATCTCCTTGACTCTCCTTACAAATGGTATTGCTCCATATTTAATTTTGGTCTGATGTATCAAATGACTGTTGGTGTTAACATTTCCCATAATGAGATTTCCACACGACACCATCGCTGCCAAACATAGGAAAATCACTAAAACTAGTAAATTCTTCATGATATTCATTAATATATTATTTTTAAAATGGTTGTGTTATTTTTATTGCTGCAAAAAAAAACACGATAGTACACTATAATGACACAACTAAGAATGAAGGTTATGAATGAATTAAAGCAAAGGCACTTAATAAGGCGGAGAAGTCAAAAGGTCAATAACAATGCTACGGGTTGTATCCCTTTATATCTTCATATCGATCTTAGAAATTGATGACGAATCGCGATCTATGTTATTGAAAGTTGATATAATGTTTGTAAATATTCCCACAATCAGATAGGCAGTATGATTATTAAACCAATGCCTCTTATATAATCGAATACTTTGAGACCTAGACATATTTAAATTTCAGGATACGAACTGTTGGTGACGCGTTTACCTTACTAATATTATAAATGCAATTTCAATTATAGGATAAATAATTAACTGTAGTATGTTTGTTAAGAATATCAGTATGTGTTACAGAATAATTGAGTTTGAGTGTATGGGACCAAGATTTTCGAACACAAGCCAACCTCAGCTAGAAGTCAGCACACCTGATAACTGACGGACTAGGCTCTTTCCACTCAGGGTTGGGGGGTCACCGAGTAATTCAATTTATATTAAATAGTGTACCATAATATATTATACTTAAAGTAAATTCCGCCCGTCTTGGATGTTGATTTAGATTTCTAGTTATCTCATAAAACATAATATTATGGATGAAATCTTTGTTATGAGATATAGAAATCGTTGATTTTATCTGATGGTACTTTAAAAAAAGTGTTATTAAATTTAGCATTTATAACTGCCACCTTTTTTTCGTGGGGGTCGTGTGGGGACGGGACTTCCTTCGGATACCCCCCCCCCCCGCCGGCCAGCGGGGGTGGTTATGTCGGGCTTGAACAGACTAAAACCACACGCCATCTTGGGTCTACAGACCCCCTCAAGCCATTGGGGGAGGGGCGCTAGTCGCCCCACCGTCCCGGCTTGCTTCTGCTGGGGTGACAGGCGGCCGCACCTGCCACCCCCAGACCCGCGCTCATGGAGGACGGAGGTCGTTAAGTGACCTCCGTCGCCTGAGTCGCCTAGGACGCGCGGCGAGCATGATGTGGGCTCGGCGGGCCGGGAGAGTTCAAAATCTCTCCCGGGCGCGCTCCGCCATCTCCATCGCGAGCATTACATGCTCGTAGAAGGAGGTGGCGGTGGCCCACGCGGTCGCGCTCCGCACCATTGCCGCAATCATGCTGCCGAGCGAGGGGACTCCCACCCCGATGGCTGCCACGAGGTCACGCCTCGGCGCCTCCCACGCCGGGTGGGAGTCCGCCAGCGTGTGCAGCCCTAAGTCCTCGCTTACGTCGCAGTGATAGCACTCAGGCGTTGGCTCCTTCCTGATCCTATGCACCTGCATAGGACCACCTGGTTCCCGAAGCTCCCCTTCCCGGAGATCACCTGCGTCAGTCGGTACGAGAGGCTTCCGTGTCGCCTCTCTAGCCAATCCTCCATGATGGGCCTTACTGCCGCTATTGCGGCGTGCCTTGCGCTTAGTTGCCCAAGTCGGTCCTGCCACTCCACCACGATGGCCTGGTGGAGCTGGGACCTCACGGCCTCGATTTCTCGAGGCTCGGGGTTCCGTCCCTGCTCCCGCGCCTCCTTTCGCCACTGGTACAGTTGCAAAAGGGCTCTCGCCTCCAGGTCCCATGGCGGAGATCCGGCAAAAGACACGCCGCCTCGAAAATAAAAGTGTTATAATGCCAAGTGTTTCGGCGATGTATAAACGACTAAAAAATAGTAGAGCTAGGAAGATACTGGATTTCGTATGTAAGTATAACTTCTTGTAATTTATTTATTAGGCTTAGCTTTGGTAGGCTTTACCTATAGTTTATTTACTGCAATTAGTCTTGTTAGGTATTCAATATTATACTTACCTATGTATTCTTATTGAAACGATTGTAAAAAACAAATTTCCTTAAATAATACTGATTACATCCAATCATACTTAAAAATAATTGAACAAAAAAAAATTTGCGGGCACACCAGTATGCAGACGTTCCGGCCTGCTACTGCTGGGATGACAGGCGGCCTCACCTGCCACCCCAGTTCTGCGCTCATGGAGGACGGAGGTCGTTAAGCGACCTCCGGCGCCTGAGTCGCCTGCGAAGCGCGGCGAGCATGTTGCGGGCTCGGCGGGCCGGGAGAGTTCTAAACCTCTCCCGGGCGCGCTCCGCCATCTACTTCGCGAGCATTACATGCTCGCAGAAGGAGGTGGCGGCGGCCCACGCGCTCGCGCTCCGCACCATTGGCGCAATCATGCTGCCGAACGAAAGGACTCCCACCCCGAAGGCTGCCGCGAGGTCACGCCTCGACACCTCCTACGCCGGGCAGTCCGCCAGCGTGTGCAGCCCCGAGTCCTCGCTAGCATCGCAGTGATGGCACTCAGGCGTTGGCTCCATCCAGATCTGATGCAGGTGGTCCTCAAAGCTCCCCTTACCGGAGATCACCTGCGTCAGCCGGAACAAGAGGCTTCCGTGTCGCCTAGCCAAGCCTCCAAGCCTTACCACCGCTATTACGGCGTGCCCTGCGCTTGGTCGCCCAAGTCGTTCCTCCCACTCCACCACGATGGCCTGGTGGAGCTGGGACTGCACGGCCTCGATTTCTCGAGGCTCGGGGTTCCGTCCCTGCTCCTGCGCCTCCTTTCACCACTGGTACAGTTGCGAAAGGGCTCTCGCCTCCAGGTTCCATGGCGGAGTTCCGGCAAGGAGACTCGCCGCCTATAAGGAGATCGTGCGGTACTCGCGGATGACCCTGTTGGCCATCATCCGCTGCGGAGCGCGCAACATCCGCACACTTCTGGCCTCACTTCAGGGCCTCCGCCCATATTGGGCACCCATACAGAGCAATGAACCGCACGATCCTCGCGTAGAGTCTCATCGCAGGAGTCATCGGGCCCCCTCATGTTAGGCAACAGCCGCGCCAGAGCTAGAGCTGTGCCCTTCAATTTGGGGGCCATACTTCGGATGTGCTCTTCGAAGTCCCCGATGATAATATATAAAATATTATTATTATAATAAATATTTCATTTGGGGCTTGATGCCGATGCGATTACCTCCCACGATGAGACTGGATCCCACAGGTGGCTTGCTCCGAGGCCTATGAAAGAACAGAGCCTCGGTTTTATCCAGAGCCACCTCGAGACCCAGCCGCTGGATCTGCTCCACGACTTGGGCAACCGCGGTCGTGGCATTCAGGGTCGCTTCGCGGTACGTCGCCCGCACGCCCTCACGAGCATGTCGCCCATGTAGCAAGTGACGGTGCACCGTCTGGGAGCTCACTGTGAAAACCCCAGTCGTATCCGATGTTCCACAGGAGCGGCCCCAGGACCGATCCCTGCGGAGCACCGCACGACATCGCACGCCGACCAAGACCGGTCACAGTTGGGTAGAAGACGATTCTCTCCGTCAAATACGCCCCGACTATGCGGCGGAGGTAGAGAGGCACTTTGTGATACACGAGCGCCTCCCTAATGCAACTCCAGGGTAAGGTGTTGAACGCGTTGAACATCACCTCACCCCGGGCGACTGCCTCCTCCGCCAGAGCCCTCACGCGCATGATGGCATCCACGGTGGAGCGCCTCTGGAAATACTCGACGAGGCGCTTTGCAATTACTCTTTCAAAGAGTTTGCACACCTCGTCGAGCAGCACTATGGGCCGGTAGGCTGACGGCGAGTCCGCCGAGCGCCCCTCCTTTCGAATGAGGACCAGTTTCCCCGTCTTCCACAATTTCGGAAACTGGCCCCGCTCGAAAGATCCGCTGAGAAGCCCTCTCAGTCGGGGCTCGAGAGCGTCGTTGACTAGAGCTAGGACCCACGCTCGGCCTGGAATGCCGTCGGGTCCGGGGTGGTGCTTGTCTCTTAGTTTTCTCACCGCCAGCTCTAGTTCTACCCAAGTGACCTCGGGCACGTCGTCGTCATCCACGTCGGGCACCATGGGTGACCGAGGCGGAGTCATCTGCGATGGAACATGTTCCACCACCCGCGCTGGGAACAGGGAGCTAACAACTCCTTCGAGCAGCTCCGGCTGGAGACACCGGGTCAACGGCGGGGCCTCGGAGCGCAGCTTGCCCCTTACCATTAAGTAGGGCCACCTCCAAGGGTCCCGCTCCAGCGTCTCCAGCAGTTCGCAGCGGGCTGCCCTTTTGGCCCGCCTTATCTCTGCTCGGAGGGCACCTCTGGCCTCCCTGTATCCCTCGTACAACTCCGCCTCTCGGGCCTCCGCATCTGCTGGGTGGCGACGGCTCATACGGAATCGGGCCCATCGGCGTTGCGTGATCACGCAGGCGACGGGCCGGACATTAGCAGTGACTCTGATATCGTGAATTCTCAGATTTGTACGTTACATTATTAACTGTTAATAAAAAGTGCAACGTTGCTCTCTAACGTGTATACGAGTAATGTGTAACGTAATCTGTTGTAAGAATAACATAAAACGAGTGTAACTATATTGATCCAATAATGTTGTTTTCTTTATAAAACTTTTAATAAGCTTTTTTCTAATTTGGCACTATTCACATCCTGACTCTTGGTGGTGTCAAATGAATACAATGTCACCTGGATGTCACAACCAAAGTTTTGACAATTATTAGTAGGTTGGACATCTCATTATTTCCAAAGTGTTCTTAAGACGTGGTGGACTCTAGATTTAAAAAAAACATACCTTGATATCCTTTTAGTACAAAAAATAGACAGAGACATTGATACTAAATGTAGCTAGAATAATATTTGTTAGCACTTTTATGAATATTAAAAATCTGAGGCGATCAGGAGAAGTTTAGTATTTACAAAGATAAGTATCTCAATGTTCATCGATAAGACAACAAAGTTTACATAACAAATTAAAATGTAGGCTTACAAAAAGATTTACGGCCATACATTTTTATTTTATTTGAAACTTTATGAAGATTATGCTTATAAAAGTTAAATAAATTAGAAACAATATAAATACATTAATGACTGCAAATGTAAGGGTTCAGTGTTAGAATATTGTTTTGCCAACAAAATTTAATCAAATAAATCCACGCCTACGGAATAAAACTTTCGTCTGTTTAATAAGGAAGGGTTGCACGCACCGAGGCAGACAATAGGAGTCCAACGGAAATCGTGGGCCGAAAGCATTTTCTATTTTATGCGAGGGTTCGTGGAAGGGTACGTATTAGTTTGAATCCATTCCCAGTCTTCCGGCAATACGTTGGAAATAATCTGCCTCCTGTTTTATGAAAGCCGTTATCTGGATTCTGCTAAGAACAAATCGATATTTTTAACAATGGTTTTACGACGTAATGATTCTTGTTGAACTTCTGTAAATTCATCAATCTATTAAAATATACCGGTCTTTCCGATTTTTCATAGTGTTTTTATAATCAACGTTTTTCCTAGAATAATTTTGTGTTCCCTCACTTTTGCTTATTTATAAAGTTATATAATATTTGATAAACTATTTTGATAGAAAAAAAAAAAACCTATTCAAAAAATCAAAACGGCATTGTAAAGTTTAAAATAACTGAATTACAGATTAAACTTTATAGATAAAAAATCATGCAAGACATTCAAGTCGGTGCTCAAAAAAATCGAAAAAGAAGAAGAAGAAGGAAATGTCAATATTTTTCGTCTTACCGAGAATTATGACTTAACGAGGTTCGAATTATGGAGATTACCATATATGTATATATACCAAAATGTATACCAAAATTACAAACAAAAGACATTTGACTTCATATCGATCAAACACTCGATAATTTTACATTTTCTATTTGATTTTGAGAAGTTTCCTGATGCAATACTGAAATTCTAGGCCCACTACCAATAAAACTGATATGGGATCAACTTGGAGTTAAACCAAATCCAATGATAAAATTATTTTAAAAATCGGTTCATAAACGACGGAAATATCGATGGACATACATAAAAAAATAGATAGTTAAAATTGAATCCCTATTTTCCTTCATCACGGCATCAGGCGTAAATTGCTGGACCATTTTATTTTATTTGTTATTGTCAGGAGAAGGTAAGGTAGTCTTATGAAAGAAAAAGTTAAGAAGGTTGCACGGAAAATTAGAAAATTCGAAAAACTTTGTGACCATATTAACTTTTATAATGTAAAACCATATGGCGTTTGACATACCTTTTTTTTTTTCGTGCGGAAATCCCAACGCAGTCGTTTATAATTGGCGCGATTGACATACTGAATTTCATAGTTAAGGCAAGATAACGCCTATCAGGTTAGACTAGCTAACCTTCTTATATAAATTGAAGTGTTAATTGCGAAAGTTTGGACAGATGGAGGGATGGATGTTTGTTACTAAATCGCGATTGAATAGATCTGGATGAAATTTGGCACAGTGCTAGATTATAGTCTGAAATAGCACAAAACCTCCTTTTATCGTAGGAACAGGTTCAGTGTACCATGCAGTTCGAGGTGCGGGCAACAGCATGAACTATAGGGAACAGAAAAAATAAAAATTACAAATAAATTCTAATTTAATTATAGTTGAGCAGCCGTGTGAAAATTACCGTTAAATAAAACCCGAATAAGGAACAGCTTCATTTAGGTTAACCCTCATTTGTGAGGACATAAAACTAAATATAATATATTTACTACTTGCGGACAGGCTAGGGCCAGTAACGCATTTATTCAATACAAAAAAGAAGTTAAATCAATAAGATTACTTTTCTTAGAAAATAACATCTTATTGATATATCGCTGATGAATTAAGAGCATGGTTGCCAGCTAAATCGATTGATCACTTATAAATCTATCACATATGACATCTAAGGGACCAATTGTTTCGGAGTTTCTTCATACTGTATTTCTGGAAGTAGGACAATTTTGACTAATACTACTATGCATACGAACTGTACAGGAAGCCAGATTTCAACGTTAACTTATAGAGAGAGAAAAAACATTGGGAATCGTCGGTAGCTTAGTGGCAAAGGAGTCGGCCTCATAATTGAGAGATCTTAATTTATAAGCTAAATTGCTTGTGTTACTAGTGATTTCACTTGTAGGGGTTAGGGGAAATACGGGTAATTTCGGTAACTTATATAGTTAAAGAAAAAATTAAAATTATTAATAATAATTGTTAAAGATTTAGATCGGTAAAAGAAAACATCTAGGCCGGGAATTGAACACGCGGCCAGTCCCTTAGCCAACCAACTATCAGTTGGTAACGATCAGTTGGTCGGCAAAAAAAATTGGTCAAATTCGCCGATTTACTATAACAAGTCTGGCCATAAATACTGTTACATCAAAACTTTTCTTTCTTTTTCAACTTTTTGATTATTTTGAATTTGGAACACGTATATTATTTTAAAAACTTCATTCGATTTCGCGCCATTTCACATATGTTTTCGTGTTCATTATCGAATTACAATATGGAATGGGGTGTTAAAGCAAATAGGAGCGCAGTGATCGCCTTGCACAAAGTGGGTATGGAGCCGTCGGTCATATTCCAGAAACTTCAAAAACTTGGTATCAGCCGTATGTTCGTATATCGTACTATCAATAGATACGACAACACTTCGTCTGTCGACGACCAGACAAGATCAGCTACAAAGGCTATTAATGCTGATAGCCAGAATTCATCGAAACCCCATAAGGAAGCAAAAAATATTCGCGGGAAATCAAGAATGCTAGGACTCTGTCACGTATTAGGGTAAGGTGGGGGAATGCCGGTCAGCGGGAAATGCCGGTCACTATGGAATACTAAGTTCCTGAATTATTTAAGAAATGATACTTATGCTGCCATCTAGTCTTCACTGGGGATAACTAATTTACATCGCCGCGGCCATCTTGTATTGCACGTCAGTATGGCAGTGCGTCGTTCATGTTTCGGAGTGTTTTGTTGTTAAAAATTGGAATTTTCAATCAAAGGTAAGCTTAAGTTTATTATTTACGGCTAGATTTGCTTTTATCACCAATTATAACAAATTTGTTATCACTTTTGATGTGCCGGTTAAATTTTTGATAGCTTATTTAGATTTTTATTGAATGTCAAAGAAAACATTTCTTTTGTTTTGGGGTTATCCCAGTTACTCGAACTGGGTAATGGCAGTCACCGACCGGCATTACCTCATATGAAAATATAGGGCTAATTTACCTCAAGTTGAGAACGCTTTTTTGAGCATTTTTGTGAAAATAGTGGCTAATGAATGGTTATTTTTGTTACATAGATGCCGCGGAACAGACCTAGAACAACAAATAAAGCAAAATGGACTAAAGATGACTTAGAAAAAGCTGTACGAGCTGCGCGTGATGGAGTTTCTATACGGAAAGCTTCCAAGATATTCATGATACCCTTCAGTACTTTACAAGAAAGAATCAAGAAGAATCTTCCTATTACTGCGCCTTCTCTAGGAAGACATGCCACTTTCTCACCAGAAGAAGAGAAAGGTATGGCTGAGAATATAAAACTTTTGGCTAAATTATATTATGGCCTCAGTCCACTGCAAGTTCGCCGTGCAGCTTATGTTTATGCTGAGAAACACAATATAAAGCACACATTCAACAAAGAGAGACAAATGGCTGGGAAAGATTGGCTTTATGGTTTTTTAAAGCGAAATCCTTCGATAACTATCCGTCAGCCTGAGGCAACTAGTATTAATCGCGTGACAGCATTCAATAAAGAGGAGGTTTCCTTGTTCTTTAAAAATTTGGAAGACATTATGGAAACGTACCAGTTTGCTGCATCAAAAATATATAACATGGATGAGACCGGCATCAGCACCGTGCAAGACCCTGGTACAGTCATTGCTGAAAAGGGACAGAAGAGAGTAGGATCTGTTACAAGTTATGAAAGGGGAAAAAATATCACGGTCATTTGCGCAGTGTCTGCTTCTGGATCCTACATACCTCCAATGTTTATTTACCCACGCAAGAGGATGTCACCACAGTTGAGCAAAGATGGTCCAAATGAAGCTATTTACCACTGCTCGAAAAATGGCTGGACGAATCAAGATTTATTTGTAATATGGCTCAAACACTTTGTGCACTTTGCGAGACCGTCTTCGGCTGAGCCAGTGCTTCTAGTTTTGGACAATCATTACAGCCACGTGTCTTTGGAAGCATACACATTCTGCCGAGAAAACTTCATTGTTGTACTATCCATCCCACCGCACACCTCTCACAGAATGCAACCGTTAGATGTTGCATTTTATGGCCCCTTGAAAGCTGCCTTTCGAAGGCAGTGTGATTTGTTTATGAAAAGCCACGCTTTGCTAAAAATAACTCCGTACGATGTGGCTTCTATATTCAACAAAGCCTACTGTGACACGGCTACAATTCAGAAAGGAGTTTCTGGATTTAAGGCGAGTGGAATTATGCCTATCGATCCTACCGTTTTTGGAGAAGAGGATTTCTTGGCCTCAGACTATCTATTGGGTTCCCAAAACGACACTGTTACTGTGATGAATGATTCCACAGCTAACCCTATGGACCATGATCAAGCAACATCTACCTTTCCACTTGAGGCCAATAATTTTCCAGAACCCAGCGCCCAAGTACAGATTGCTCCTGAGGCAAATAACTTGTCAGAAACGAGCAACCAATTACTGGATACTCCTGAGGACAATAATTTGCCAGAAACGAGCGCCCAAATACAGACCGTATTGTCTCCGTTGCCACTTTTGCCAACTCAAGCTAGAAAACGTGCAAATACCAAACAACACTCTGCTATCCTAACAGCAACACCCCTGAAAGCAGAATTAGAAAACAAGGAAAGGAAAAGACAAGAGAAGTTGTCAAAAGATAGCAAGAAGATTGACAAGAAAACTGAAAAGAAAGTTAACAAGAAAACTGACAAGAAAACTGATAACAAAAAGATAAACACCACTACCAAACGAAGACAACTTAAGACCAGTAAGAAATCAAGGATCGATCCAGAGTTTTGTTCCTCGGATGAAGAAGTTTTGGCTTCTAAGAAGAAAAAGAAAAATCTGAAATCTACCAGGTCAATCCCAGACTCGTCAGATGAAGAAAACCTTGAAAGTATAGACGATAGTGAGCAAGAAATATGTTGCATTTGCAAAGAATTTGGGAAAAATGAAATTTGGTTCAGATGTCGAGGTTGTGGAAAGTGGGCACACAAAGAATGCTCTGGAGCCGATTCTCCTGAGAAATATGAATGTGATTCATGTGTGCGTATAAATAAAGTTACAAAACGCCTTGATTTGTAGCTTTTTAAATAAGATTTTTTTGGTTAATTTTTTTAATTTTGCTAATCTTTGGTTCATTTTTGTAATAAAAACTTTATGTTACATTTAAAACATTCTTTTACTGATTTCTAGTCATTATTATTATTTTGAAATGCAAAGCTCTGCTGATTTTGAGCGACTGTTATTACCCCGCATGGTGACTGCCATTGCCCGCAAAGTGCGGGCAATACCAGTCAGTGAAAGGTTTTAAAAATTTATAAAAATAATTAAACTACTTAAGCTGGGTTATTTACAACATGGCAATCATAAAGTGTACTAAATTAACTATATGACAGTTTAATTACTTTTGCGCAAAGCTCATTAATTAAGGAATTATGTCGTTTTTCGCTTAAGTGACCGCCATTCCCCCACCTTACCCTATAAAACAAGATCTGAAGCTCGGTGCTTATCGTCGATATACAGGACATGCCCTAAATCAATCTTTATGATTAAAGAGAGTGGATCGATCAAAGCGCCTTCTGTCGCTATACGCAGGTGAAAGGCACAGAAATATCCTCTTTACCGATAAAAAAAATTTCACGCTTGAAAAACATTACAATAAGCAAAATGATAAAGTGTACGCTCACAGTTCTAAGGAAGCTGCTCAAGTGATCGGAAAGGTACAACGCGGTCATCATCCTGCGTCAGTGATGGTTTGGTGGGGCGTGTCTTATCAGGGAGTCAGAAAGCTACATTTTTGTGAAAAAGGAGTGAAAACTTCAGCCAAAGTGTATCAAAATACTGTCTTAGATCAGGTTGTGAAATCTCTCAGCAATACACTTTTTAAAAAAATATTGTGGACTTTCCAGCAGGACTCTGCTCCTGGTCACAAGGTACGAACTAACCAAGCCTGGCTAGAAACCAACGTTCCGGACTTTATAAGAGCTGAAGACTGGCCCTCATCTAGCCCAGACCTCAACCCTTTAGACTACAAATTATGGTCAGTTTTAGAGGACATGGCCTGCTCTAAACGAATCGGCGACATTGAGTCTCTTAAAAAATCTTTGGAGCAAGCAGTGGCAAAATTTCCCTTGGAAACAGTGCGTAAATCCATAGATTCGTGGCCAAACAGATTAACGGCCTGTATAAAAGCCAAAGATGGCCATTTCGAATAAAATATATTTTTATTTTTTGCTAAGACTTTAATAAATATGTAGGTATACATTTTAATAATATTACATTACTTCATTTAAAAAAAATGCGTTTTCATTTCTTACAAAACTTATGGCTGGACTAGGCATATGTCTCGTGCGACTCTGGAGCCATCTATCGTAATTTTTGCGGAACGAAAACAATTAATGATATTGCAATAGTTTTTAAAAATTGATTTTTGCATTCTCCGGTTTTTTGATTGTTATCTAGATTCACCAAGAAATCTTGGGGAGGACTACTTTACATCGAAATCTCTATATAGTGTTGTAAATACACTTAGGCACTGGTAGCCGCTTGCTACCAAGGATGAGGATCTCGTTTATAACGTTAGTAGTAAACAAAAGTACCTACTTTATGACTGCATCGTATAAACTTTAAATATGGTATCCAAATGAAATATATTCATTGCTAATAAATATACCCATTCCTTTTAACGAACTCAATTGCAACAACTTAATTCAAATCATAAGATAAATCTTTGATTGTAACTAATGACAGTTTCATGCTGCGTTATTCGACTTATCCTGTTATGTTTTATTTTATATCCTCTTATTATGGCTCAGTTGAAAATATGAAACCTTCTTTTATTTAAATATTGTCTTTTGCGGCATATTACGTTGCGTTAAAAGTATCTTACATAAGAATAAAATAATGGAATTAATGGTTTTGATCATTTGCTTTTACAGTGTGCTTAATTCATTTTATTTTGGTAGTGTGCTGGAAGTATAACCTTTCTTCGAATCCTTTTTTCTAATTTTAACTGATTTCGGTTCCTATCATTGGTAAAATCCGTAAAAGGTAAGTTCATAGGTAAAACGGTATTAGGTTGGTTGACACGTTGATGATAAGTGTTGAAGGTATGGTATAACGAGAGTTTCTGAAAACAGTTGTGAGAGCTCATTAGTGTAGAAGTACCTGTTTAGGTACACAGATTTTCGCCCATATTATAATAGGTTGACCTAATGCAGAGCTGAATAGTTAAAGGTACATTCCAAAATGAGTGTATCAATCAAAGATATGTTTTATTCTCGATTTGTATGGATACTCGTAGATATACTTGTTTGATAAAATGACAATACTTGCCTTTACAAAGCTAATAGTATTCCAACAAATAATGAAAAATGAACTAATGCCTAAAAATAGTATATAAGTATAATCTATACAGTTAACCTAACCTCACGTACCGTTTTGACGTTAGGCTCCTGGCTTATCTCAAATCTCTCGATGTTTATTGATGATTTACTGACTACTTGTACTTGTATAGACTTGTATCTCACCGAAGTAAGGAAGTGTGTGATTTTTGTACAAGGCACGCACGTTCAACTACCATGGAAACTTGCATAAAATGATGTGTACCTTTCATGCTGTGACTAACATCAATTCAATGAAATTTTCGAGCAATCAGTATGCCAACTTTTCCAATAGGTTTAGTTCGGAAAAGTGAACATCCAGGTAGCTCAGTAGGTCAGAGTGTTCCCCCTGTAAGAGACTGGTCACAGGGTCAAGTGCCCTCCTGGAAGTTCACTTTTTCCGAACTATACTGTAGCTTAGTGGTTAAGGAGTCGACCTTACGATCGAGAGGTCCCGGGTTCGAATCCTGGCCATTACACTACCGACGTGAACCCACTCCTAACACAAGCAATTTAGCTTAGCTGGAGGGGTTAGGGGGAATATTAGTAATTTCGGTTGCTAATATTCATTTATAAAAAAAAAAAAAAAGTTGAAAGAGTTTTTAGGTAGTATATATCATTGGCATTTAACAAACAGCCCAAGTATTTTCACTCTCCTTACAGAAAGTCGCGGTCCTGGGCGTGGACGTTCTCTCGTTGGAGACCATGGTGAGGGCCGTGGTCTCCGACGGGAGCAAGTGGCACGCCGCCGCCTCTTTCTGCGAGCAGGTAATGCGCGTGAAAGAGACGGCGGAGAGGGAGCGGGAGAGAACCATGCCCCCCGAGTTTCGCAGTCTGCGGCGTCCTTACAGAAGCCGGCCGTGGCGGAGGCGTGTCGTGTGGCCCTACACACGCCTGCCAACTCACCGAAGCGGGATAAAACTCGACCCCACCAGGCGAGGCCGCGGTGGTGGCCAAAGTTCGCCGGCAACCCTGGGGTTATCCTTTCGAGGGCTTACCCGGGGTGCCCGGCAACGGACACTTGGTGAGGACCCCATGCGGTTTTAGTCGAGACACGACATAACCAACCCCGCTGGCCAGCGGGGGGGGGGGGGTATCCGAAGGAATTTCCGCACGTAAAAAAAAGAAAAAAGGTTATATATGGTTGCGTAGTATTTCCGACGGTTCACTCACTAAGTCGCGGTGTATAGCACACGGCAGGTTGTTTTAGTGTGGTGAGTGCCTCACATAACCACGCGGTTTCCCCGAACTGCGCGGAATACGGTAGGTACATTTTTTCCTGCCTAAACAAAAAAAAAAAGGTTATATATGGTAAGATGTAACGGTTTCACATCAAACCAGTCTTGTGTTTGTTTAACAAAATTTTACGGGGTGTGCTTTACTCTACTCAGTTAAAAAAACATTATATCAAACAAATAAAACATTCTATTCCCCAATTGTAACTATATTTTCACTGTACGTCATCAAAACAACGAGTCGAACTATCGTACGTGTTCCCACATACATATTATTCAGAGGAAATGCAAAAGTTTCAAAAGTATCGTCACTGTACCGTTTGATAAAAGACTGTCGTTCTCATAACGACTAGGGGTAAAAGGGTGGGATACATTTGGTGACAACACTCTCTAATGCCCTCATCTATCTAAAGTAATCCTATAAATTTTTGTGACATGTTTGTATGACACTACATTTGAAATGATAGAAACGTGGTCAACATTTCAACTGTTATTCTTAGCAGTTGAATGGGATGAATATTGAATGGGAATATTGAAAGAGACATCTTTGACACATGATAATTAGTTCGGGTACTTTGAGATAACTTACACTTCAAACTACCAGACAACAACCATCTTTAATCATCTAACGATAGAATCCGTTAAAAAATAGTTTTATTTCAATGTGTGACATTCGCATAAACTTCCGACAATATCATGATAATAATTGTTTAGTTAATGGTTAAATTTTATAGTCCTAGTCCTAGTCATATAAATTTACATAATTAAATAGAGGAAAATAGAGAAGAAGAGGAATCATTAGGAAGATGGGCAATAATCAAAAGGATCCATACGAGTTATTTTTTATTATTAATCTACGCAATAAACACATTGGTTACGATTATATCTCTCTATGAATTGCCGATTTAATCATCTGTATCATATTTCCAATGACAAAAGCTAAAGAAAATAAAATTCATAGTGATTATTTTCAAATGAGTGATTTTGACAATCTTATAAAATAAATCTTTGCGCCATTGCCTGGAACTTTTCGGTTGACAAACTTATATGGAATTGCACCTCGTTTTCTTTTTAACTGTTGGTTGCAGATAAGGATAGGACAAATGTGCCTGGAGTATGTGTTTAGGGGAGTCTTTTATCGCAAGGGGGAATCGACGGGCATTGCCTCTGGTTGTTCCATTTTATGGTGTTTTTGATAGACAGCAAACTGCTACGATTTGTACTTGTGAATCCTTTTGAAAAACATGGCTGATAGATAAAATCACGAATAGAATGTAGGAAGAGCTACTACCATAGAATAGAAATAGAGGATTGTAGAGATGAAGTCTGACATCAAGCTGTTGAAGATGAAAATACCTATATCATAAGCTGTACCTTTTTTTTTCGTGCGGAAATCCCTTCGGATACCCCCCCCCCCCCGCCGGTCAGCGGGGGCGGTTATGTCGGGCTTAAACCGACTAAAACCGCACGCCGTCTTGGGTCTTAACACGCCGGGTGTGTAAGGTTGCCCATAGAGCATATCCCTCGCACCCCGACATCATAAGCTGTACCTATTCTTTTTCTTTTTTTCTTGCGGAAATCCCCTCGCATACCCCCTAAGCGGCCAGCGGGAGCGGTTATGTCGGGCTTGAACCGACTAAAACCGCACGCCGTCTTGGGTCTTCAGACGCCAGGGTCATAAGCTGTCTGTACAGCTGTCTAAAGTTGCTCCACCACCATTCATTTGTTGACACTTTAGTATTTCAAGTGAAAAATAAGGAATCTATAGATAGAATCACATATATTGTTGATTCGAAATTGAAATTCAATACAATGAACTTGGTTTCTTTTGTTGAATGGATCTAACTATTTATAACGTCTCGGGACACCGCGATATTTTAAAAATAACATGAATCTAACTAATTAATCTTAAATTGATAAATATTGTATAATTATATATTTATTTTTAAGTATTTATTGTAAACTTTTATAAATTATATGATGATAAAATTATTTTATGTACTTATAACAATTGTAAAATTTTTAATGATTTTATACCGTATATATGTAATTACTACTCTATGTTAACTGCAATAATAAATTAAGGATTAATTACTATTTGTCAAAGAATTAAGGGCGCCTAAGATACAGGACTTGTTCTAGTTTAGGTGTCATTGTTAAAATATTTTTGTGTGAAATATATTTAAGGTTGTAATAGTTAAATATAATGTTTTCAACTATGACAACCGAAAAAAACAACGACAATGTTAATTTTTTCACTTGTACTCAAAGTGCCTACAAATGAACGAGTAGATACTAATGATAGCGTGGTTTACCCTATTAATAGATATGTTATAGTTGAATTTAAGTATGGACTAATTTATTTGTGTCTATACGTGTGAGGGAGCAAAGCCAAGTGGGTCGTGATGGTTATATATTTTGACCTATCTAAATTAATTAATTCGATAAAAACGTGTTTATTCTGCATTGAACATTATACTCGTAAATTAAAAAGAAATAATAATGTTCCATAGAGAAGCAATTTTCGTAAACGGAGTTGGTAATGCGCAAATGTAACGAGTGGTTATGGGCCGAGAGCTGGTAGATATTTTTGAGCAGGTTTTTGAGGCAATCTGAAAATTTGTCAAATGCCTCTCCCATAATATCTTAAAACAGAAACGCATCTACCGTCTTGTTAAACTTTCTGTCACATTTTTCTCAAATTAATTCATCCGAGAATTCATGCTGGTAATTAATTGGCTGTAATTGCTCGAATACTAATTGAATGCTATAAATGGTTAATGAAAAGAAAAGGAAATCATATTTGACGTATCAACATATTGACTGTGACATTAGAAATCCATTGTGCGTGTAATAATCTTGTCATATGATTCGCTGATATTTGAGATACAAAATGGTTTTCACTACTGGTTTTAAATTCACTATCCGTTGTAGAAATACTCTTGTAACATGAGAGCATCACGAACGGCGCTATTGCATGATAAACGCTCCCATGGTATATCTGTAGAGCAATTTGTTACTCATTGTGTGCTTAGCGCTTGGCAACAAATCTTAGGATTTATCTTTAAAAAAGTTGTTTTATTATAACATAATTTATGGAGAGATGTCATCAAAACAATAGCAAAATAAAACTGTGATAAATTGCAGGCATGTATTAAAGAGAAAAATATTAACTTAATTCTTTTGAAATGTACCTATTCTTCCTATTGATCCAACGAAAATGAGATGATGTTATTTTTGTCAACTTACTTTACCAAATTTTAGTACAATGGACTAGTCAATTTTAGTCAATCACATCACTAAAGGAGGAAAGTTTTGCAGTCTAATATAAAAGTGCGAGAAGAAAGACTGTGCAAAACATGTATAAATTTCCGCAACTCATAGTACAAAAGTTGTTCATTTTGATGAGTGCGAACACCCAATTTTAGGTTGAGGGTGGTAAAAAATATAGACTGTATAAGTTTATGATGGAAGTGACCTATTTGCACCTGCCTCTGGTCGAATATAAAACCATATATATTTTTAGAGACGTGACCTAATTTGGCCAAGCATAATTTTATTGATGAGCTGCAATTATGTAGAAAAGTATGCACCGATTGTTGCAATTTGTTTGTTGCATGATTGGAAAAATATGTTATCTATTAATGATGACATGAACGACATTGTTCATTTGACCACCTAAACCTAGTTTATCCTGTGGTTTGCGGTTCTTGTTCCGTATTATAATCCTGTTAAAACAGATTAGTCCTTCAATATCTTCTCGGATCGCCGCGCCGTGAATTAAAAACTACGATAAGCAAAGCCTATAGCGATGGGGGACAGAAGTAACTCGCGGGAGGGAACGAGATAACGCCCTGCGGTAGACCTCATCTAATTTGTTACTCATTGAACGTCAGATAACTCACAACGTACCGAGTATTGATAACAAAATGCTCATATATTAGACACTTTGATATATTGAGGCATAATTTTGTGGTAAATTAACTTCAGTGTAGATAATGACATCATATACCTTTAAGGCTTCAAGATTTTAAACTGAGATGAGTTTTTATTTTTATTTAAAGTACAATTATGTGATGTATATTTAATGAGATTAATAAAGGGCATGCTTATTAGTCGATTTAATGGACATATCCAATATACACCTCTGCCTACCCATTCGGGGATATAGGCGTGAAGTTATGTTATGTTATCCATATTGTCTACTGTTTCCAACATTTCCTTTAATTTTTTTTTTGTAATAAATATATAATTCTACTAAATCAATACTATAATTTCTATTTTAGACCAAGGAACTAGTTTAGTTTAACTGTCGGTGTTTTATCTCGGGAACATTTCATAATGAATTTACAAAAGTTTATACTATGTTTACTGATCTCCCTTTGGCTTTATCCCAATAGTGTCAACTGTTAATAGACAGCGCACGTGGCGCGATTTAGCGGCTGTTCCTTTTATCCCCGGCGTCCTCTTGCTGCAAGAGATTTTTCACGATTAATTTTGTAGTGTAGACACTGTCACTCCCATTTGTTGGCAGGACCCCTTAACAAAAACACGGATTATTTCAGAAGCCCCTCCAGGCTTTGCTTTCTAATATCCTATTAGATTTGTTATGTTTATATACAATAGATTATAATCATTAAGTGCTCAACTTTTCACTGTCGAACTAATTAATAGATGGTGGCGTATTATAGAAGTGCTGATTCTGAATCATCAATTTCGTTACAGTAGTATTAATGTCTGCCTTTTGCCATGATTTAATCTTATCGTAAGATATACATTAGCGTATCCTGCAGACATATCGAAAAGGGTATCATTTATTTCGAAGTAAATTATTGATGCATCCTCTTTATCTGCTTCAGGCTTAATTGATTTGTCGCTTGTAGCCGTCTATATTCTTACTTCTCAATTACGTGTAGACCCGTGTCTCGTATCGCGAACTGTCGGCCATTTTATTTATGGTAGGCCAATTGATTGAATTAGTGGCCCCTGAGGCGCTTGCCCGATACTGACCTGTTTCATTCAAGGCATAATTTATATCTTAAGCACGGTTCTTTCATTGAGAAAACTTTACATGTTATTTGCACAAGGGTTTCTTAACTGTTTTTGCGACATCATAAATTGATTGCTCATTTATCATACTATTTATAGACATATTATTTGAAAACTCATATTGGTAATCAATGTCGAACAATTAGGTACCCGAAGGGATTTCCGCACGAAAAAAAAAAAAAAAAAAAAAAAAAAAGGTAGTAAACTAATGTTCATATACCTTGTAGAAAAATAGTATTACTCTTAATGTTTTCGGATTCTTCAGTTTTTAAGACGATGATTAAGCTGTCCAACAATGCTGGTGTCCAATTAAGTTTCCTACCGAACCTATATTGACGCATTATATAGTTATGATAGTTATGCATTGTACGGGTTTTTTAGTATTTGATCTATTCGTCGAATAAAGATATTTCTGCAAAAACCACTACTATACAGGACAGTAATTAGAACTTATTTATTTATCGTCTAGAGAAATTATTGTTTTACATCAACATTTAAACCATTATTAAGAATGGGTAATATCAGCGACAAAAATACAAAAATGTTACACAGTTTATAATCACAATACGTGTAACTTTTTGAATTTTTATTCTGCGCCCGTATTTCACGAAATGAAGTACATTAATATAATATTAGATTATCCACCTTATTTTTTATAGAAATGTATAGTGACTTCATCTCAATTAAATATAATTTGACACTACAATGCCCGGTCTAATCCTGTGTGTTGTCAAATACGGTTAATGAATATTTTAGTAGGAGTGAGTTAATGAAGGAGGTTTCCTTTGTTCTGAGATAGCTCGATTACATTCAGTCAGAGAGCAGCACCCAGATATAAAACGCAACTGAATGGCATAGTGATAGCACACATCAGTAGATATCGGATTGAGTTCATAGAATTCATACTTACAAATTCTATTTTCCACGTTTAATAATCTTGTTAACATATTATCTGTTATTAAAAACTCTGTAATTAATAATCTAAATAGTGAATTACTGCGTAAAGATTTATTTCCCAGATGGAATTTATAACATTTTGTTTAAAATTGAATAAATGAAAATTTTAGTCCCCTGTAAAGTCGCAATAAAATAACCACACTTTGTTGTACACAACTATTGATGTATCAAGATAACCAACGCACATTTCTCATCATGTTTTCAGAATATCAATCATTGTCTACAATAAGAAATTTTCTTATCTAGTATTTCATCTTCGTATTCTGTGTCGTCACCACAAAACAGTTAGGTAACTAATACGTGACTGGCATTTGGTATTTTCCCAATTGGCACATCCACACACGTGCACGGAATCGACGACGGGATCTAATCCTGGGATTTCACTTGCATTGCTAGTATTTCATTTGATTTGGGACTCATTTATATGGCATAATGTTGTATATGCATGTATATAGATAGGTAATTAATATTTGAGTATCCAAAGTTCATGTCAATTAGCTTATTTATTTTTATTAATAGGTATGAGTTAAATCATAGTGAACTTATATTATTTTAAATTATATCTGTGATTGTAATTATGAGTTTATGCACTGTTAGCTTTTTAGTCTTGATAGTAGGTACCTAAATATAGGGGTGCTTGGTTGGGGACCTCCACGCGGTGCACCCTGGGCAACGGAGACGGCAGCGCCTCTCTCCTGGGGTGGAAGAGAAAAAAGGTACCTAAATATACTCTTGAGGTGACAAATGCACAGCTTATGTGTACCTACATAATATTGATTAAGGTAATGATAATAAATTACTGAAATGAGCAAACATTATATTAATATCATTTTGTGAATTGAACTAAATATCTAAATTTGTATAGATTAATTTTTCTTTTTTTATGAAATGTAAATAATGCATAAGTAATTATATTAAACCTGCACAATAAATAAACATTTTATATAAAATTATATACTAAAATACACTAAGATTGGATTGAAGGAGAGCGTGTAAAAATTTACAGTAAAATCTAAGGTAAAGTGTCGACTGGTAACGTAAGCACGATAAATTACGAAAGCGTTATGGTAAGGCAACCGTTCAGTTAAAAGAAGATCTTTTGGTAAACAAATTAATGCAAACTGCACTCGACGAAAATCATTATCATCAAGCTTTGCTTGTGCTTTCGACTATGCAAAAGCTGATACTAACTGAGTCGGCGCGAAATGACACTAGAGTGGGGGGCAGTAACCCGAAGCCCACGGCACGGGTAGGTTGTGTCGCTTACCGCGGTAAACACATCGCGATCTCCGCAAACAGTAAATATTTACATCGATGATGTTATGAATTACACTCAAAGTAAAATATTGCCAAGTGTCTATTATGAATTATAATGAATGTGTTTTTTCACGTGAGATTATAAACTATGAGTTGAGTGTGAAGTGACGTAAATCAGTAGTATCAAGTATGATCGCGGGCCCAATCAAAAGAGATTATCTTGGATGGAAACAGTTCAAGTGTATAGTGTTTTTCCATCTTTTGTTTAGTTTTCCGTGTGTCACAAGGGGTAAGTAATTTTTTTTTGTGATTAATGTACGTTTCTTTTATGGGAACATGATTTTCAATCATTGTCAAGAATTTTGGATTACATTTAAGGATAAAGAAAGATTTAAATTTTTTGTTTTTAAATAAGAAGTGTAATGATTTATTTTTATTGTATAAACAGATCTGAAATATGGTTTTATTCATATATTTGGTCCATTAATTGACTGCACACCATACAAAATGGGTATGAAATATATTAAATAAATATTGATTATATTTCTATCAAATAGTATAAAAAAATAGATTAAATACTACAGACATTGATATGAGATTTTAGGCTTATTATGTTGTCGTTATTATTAGATTAAAGCAATTAAACAATTAAAAGTATGGGATTGAGTAAAAATTTTGATTTGTGTTGCATGTGAAGTAAATATTATTTATTTTGTTTTTAGTCATAAAGAAATAGTAAACAATAAAGTTAACTTCATTTAAATAGAAGAGGTTTATCCTATACCCCTTTTTTTCACAAGCTCAAAGTCGTGCCCCACGCATTAAAGAGCACCCAGCAGACACAATAGTTGGCAGGAGCGAACCTGCTACTCTACGGTGTGTGTCCGAAGGCAAACCGAAGCCGACAATCCAGTGGTACAAAGATGGGTCCCCTGTGGCACCAACTGATCATCCGCACAGGGTTCTACTTGAGGATGGATTACTGTTTCTTAGGTAAGTATCACTATATAATAAATTATATGTATGTAATATGTATATGAATGTAAGTTTCTTCGTTTGTTTCAATTGTGCGTTCCTACTCTATAAGTCCGATTACAACGAAACTTCAATAAATAAAAATTAAACCGACTTCAATAACCAAAAAGGAATGGCATAACATATTTAATTGTAAAGATAATTTTTCTTTAAAATTTCTGCCTTATCGACTAGGATTCGCGTAGGACTTTTCTGTTGGAGGCAGTGCCTGAAATAATATTAATTATTAAGTCAAAATATAAAAGCGTTGTAAATAGCATTGGAATTTGATTTAGGATAATTGTATCAACTACACCCAGTTGTTAACCCGTCAAGAAGAAAAGCTATCCGGGTGGATACTCTTATTTACAGACAAGTAAATAGCCGACAGAAAAGAAAAAAGTAATTAAACAACGTAATTAAATACGTTAAGACATTATTTTGTGTGGTCTGGACTCAAAATAGAACACCCTATTATCGCCAAAGGATGTGTTAAGATCCGATAAAAGGATGTACAGCTAAATCGGTTTGTATTAGGGGCCGTAGTTCCTCATTCATTTTTGTATTTTAGTTTGTGTTGAGACATCAGTCATTTTTTATTTAATTTTACAGAAATCTCTTTAACGTATTAATACTTGGATTATGCTGATTATATCACATTATATCTAATAAACTTCCAAATAAACTTGCTTGGAACCCAGTCATTCACTTAATGAATCCAAGAAAAATAAAAAAACAACAAGACTTCATGACACTGTGAGCTCATTCTGCGTAAATAGTAACACCAACAATTCAACATAGTTCGGGTACTTACAGATAACTTTCACTTCAAACTACAAGACAACAACCATCTCTAGTCTCCCCGTGACCATGGCTGCTGAAAAGTAACCGAAACGACGGGATCTATGTAAAATATAAAATAACATCAAATAAATCGCGATAGAATCCGTTAAAAATAGTTTTATTTCAATGTGTGACATTCGCGTAAACTTCCGACAGTATCAAAGTAATAAATTAAAAAAAAAAAAAATTTATTCCATAAAAATAAAAGGCTTTCATATTATTCAAAAACAGTTGATTTGTAGTCACAATACATTTTTACAGATACTATTCCCAAGGTTCACCAAACATTTATTTGTGTTTCATTCATTTATTTTATTATGTGGCATCGCCTGCAAAGTAAAATTCTCACAAAATCCCTTTTTTATACGCTTTTTATTAGCTTCACCTGTATGTTTGTTTGTATGATTGTAGGTTTGTATGTTTGTATGTTTGTATGTTTGTATGTTTGTATGTTTGTATGTTTGTATGTTTGTATGTTTGTATGTTTGTATGTTTGTATGTTTGTATGTTTGTATGTTTGTATGTTTGTATGTTTGTATGTTTGTATGTTTGTATGTTTGTATGTTTGTATGTTTGTATGTTTGTATGTCTGTATGTTTGTATGTTTGTATGTTTGTATGTTTGTATGTTTGTATGTTTGTATGTTTGTATGATTGTATGTTTGTATGTTTGTATGTTTGTATGTTTGTATGTTTGTATGTTTGTATGTTTGTATGTTTGTATGTTTGTATGTTTGTATGTTTGTATGTTTGTATGTTTGTATGTGTGTGTGCCATTTTTCAATTTGCAAAATAAGATTTTTGTTAATTTATATAATTTTCATCTATAGTCGAAGGCAGAAATTTTAATTTCCAACCATTATCTTTGGCCGATTTATCTAATGTTAACAAATTTTCGAACACCAAAGAGAATTTTTAATTCAACAAAGCATATAAGTAATAGTAAAAAGAAAGTAAAAAAAAAACGTTTTTATAAATGAATAAAACTAAAAAGTAGGAAATAAATAATAGTTTAAAAAACTAAAAAACACGCTTTTTTTGGAAAACCGAATCAAAAAAATAGAAAATAAGTTTTAATTCATTTAAATTAAGAATAGTGTTAAAATTTCAATAAATATAAATTAATAATAGCGTAAATAAAAAAAAAATATTTAAAAAAAGAGCGTGGGGTGCTTTTTAAGAAATTGTCAAAATGATAAGCACTGTCAATGTTTGTCAATAAAATATTTATATCTATTGACCCATGCACCCCACGCTTTTCTTAAAATGAAATACATTTTTTTTATTTACACTATTATTAATATATATTTATTGAAATTCATAACACTACTCTTAATTTAAATTTATTAAAACTTTTTCTCTTTTTTTAGTTCGGTGTTCTATAAAAAGCGTGTTTTTTAGTTTTTTAATTTGGATAACGCCGCTTCGGATTAATAGGATTTATTAATCCGAAGCGGCGTGATGCGTATGCTAGACATAATACGGACTTGAGAATAACCATTCCTATAGGTATCTAGCTTGTGCATACTCTAAGATAGTAACCCCAAAAATAATAATTTTAAACTATTATAATCAACCATCCACAATAATAACAGTTCGTGAAGTCTGACTACTCCAGAGGGTGTAAGTTTATATTTCTGTGTATTTGTATTCATTGTTAAAGACAAGATTACTGTACCTTCTCGTATTATTATTAGATATTTAAAAAAAAAAATGTGTAACGACAAAAATGATATATTTTTTAGATTCTGAATAAAAATGTCGACTTCACTGCCTGTATTCAATTCTATAAACCATATTTCAACAGGAATCACAATCATGGTAATTTGTTATTCCTGTTCTAAATTTCAATAATACTATGACGATACAAGGAACCACCTCTGATCTAAAGATTTACATGACTCATACTAAAACCAAACCAGTGTAATACGTTACACAATAGGTATATAATTTATACAAGTTCAGGTACTTATACACTATGACCAATACTCATTTGATCGTTAAATTTTAGGGTTATGCGGGGCAAGAAGGAAAATGACGAGGGTGTGTATTGGTGCGTCGCACGCAATTCTGTCGGCGAAGCGGTCAGTAAGAACGCCACGCTTACTATTGCTGGTAAGTATTTCAAAATTGCTTGGGCAAAAGGCTTGTGAAACCTTTAAAAGTACATGTAAGTATTCTAAAGTCGAGTTAAGTTCGTAAGGTTTGTTGAATCAGTTAGCTGTAGAGTACAACGTATGTAGTTGGATTACTAGGAACATTTTATTTATTATGTAGGAGTTGAGTTGTTTAAAGTTATGTTAACTCAAACTGTAGACCAGTTTATTGTTTTTTACACATATTTCTAGCTACAGTTTAGTCATAAACTGATCAGTTTATTGATTATATGTTCATGTATCTGGTTTTCATAGATGGCTACCCAATAGGAAAATATTATAAAAATAAGTACCTCAATCTCGATATTGGTAAATAATTTAGTTTACCTAATTAAAGATCTACGTTTATGAATTACATATAAAACTTTGCTTTTAGTTCTCCGTGATGAGTTCAGAATAGAGCCACGAGATGTGAAAGTAGCTGGTGGTGAACCCGCTACGCTTGAATGTTCCTCTCCTAAAGGCGTCCCTGATCCAGGCATACACTGGACTAAAGACGGGCAAACTTTAGATGCAGAAGTTAATGGGAGGTAAATTATCACACGATACAACATAGACTATTTTGTTTGGCAATTTATTTCTCTGTTAATAATTTCGGTTCAGCTTACATTAACTTTATTGAGAGATAAATAAAATAATCAAATATGTTGTGCACGCCCATATTTAGGAACTTAACGATCTGCCTAAGGCTTGGCACCATATGTTTAATTATGAGAATAAGTTACGGGTCATACGATAACTAAGCTATTCCGCATAAAATTTATATCATTACTCATCAGTAGCAAATATAACATCTAACTATGAATTTTCTTACAGGATTATGATAGGAAATAGTGGTGATTTAAAAATACTGGAAAGTCTTCCATCTGATAGTGGTGTGTATAGATGTATAGCTTCAAATGTAGCTGGTGAAAGACAGTCACGTCCTGCAACATTACTCGTGTTACGCCGACCACATTTTCTAGTGAAACCCAATAATATAACGGCATTAATAGGCCAGAACGTCGAATTTCACTGTCAGGTAACTACGTGGAAAATCCATTGACTTACTCATTCAACTATATGGAAATTTATTGAAATATTAACCTTATTAGGAACTAAAAACATGTAATTATTTTAGGCATCGCCAGAATCCGATGTTTCGGTAACTTGGTCTCGTGACAGTGGTGCACTATCTTCCTATGCAATAATTCGTCGAGGTTCATTAAGAATAGATCGCGTTGCAGCTACTGATGCCGGTATATACACTTGTCGAGCAGAAAGTCAGGCGGGAACCAGTGCTGCTAGCGCTACACTTACTTTGCACTGTAAGTTTGCAGCTTTTGCAGCCTTGAGGTGGAAATCTAATTTTAAGAGTCGAATCTGAAAACGTTATCTACTTTTAGCTTTACCTCATTTTACTCGGGTACCTTCAGACCAAACAGTATGGGAGGGCGAAGCGGTATCTTTCCCATGCGAAGCAGAAGGTACGCCACAACCCATAGTTTTTTGGACTATGGAAGGATCTCAGGTAAGAACGATAGTGTCTTCATAGAGTTACGTACTGGTTACTTCAGTAATTACACTGTTTGGTACATGAAAATATATTTCAGGAGTTAGTGTTTCCAAAATCAACTCACGGTACTGGCTCTTTATACTTGAATAGAGTTTTAACACAACATGCTGGTAGGCTGACCTGTGTAGCAGTAAGCGCCGCGGGGAGTGCACTACATATGGCGACTTTACAGGTTGGTTTAAATTTATTTTTGTGCCTTTTGTTATACACCAAAACTGTATTTCTAAAGTTTTACTACTTACCTTTCAGGTGTTAAGAAGAGAAGCGAACTCTTTTAATTCAGATTTAGAATCATCCTCTTCCTACCCGGAGTTAACGAAATCTCAAAATCATCCCCCAATGACCCAGTATGAACTGGTGCAAGCTCGAAAATATTTACAACAAGATGTTCTGGCTTTGCGAAGAGTCGAAGGCATATCTGCTACAACACTGAAAATTGTTTGGGATGTACGTGTCTAAGTAAAGAGATTCACATAAATAGCTACACAATAACATTTTTGTTTTGATGATCAAATTAATTGTTTGATTTCAGGTTCTGACAGATTACAATGAATATTTAGAGGGTGTAAAGATATGGTTTAATGGGACTTCTATTAACAGACAATACGTTTTAGCTGAAGATTATGATCATTTTAATGTGTCTTATAAAGAAAGTTTAGCCGAATTTAGGAAATATGAAAACTTTTCAATGATTACAGTTCACAACAGTGGATCATCTAGTCATGTTTTAACCGGTTTACTACCGTATGCTCAATATAATGTGTTCCTAATGCCATTTTATAAGTTATTATTAGGTAAACCTTCCAATATGAGGAGCGGCATAACTGATGAGGACGGTATGAATTTTTATATCATAAAGTATATAATACGTAATAATAAATTCGTGATACAGAATAGACAACGGTATGTATTCCAGCTCCATCAGAGCCACCGCAAAGCGTCACAGCGGGAGTGATAAATGCGACGTCAGCGTGGATTCGTTGGGATCCACCGCCCCCGCACACATGGAATGGTGAACTTTCTGGCTATTTGGTCGGTAGTTATAATCTTATACATATATTTACTTTGTTTACCATGTATAAATTATTTATTATTTAATTTTGCTTTAGATTGAGGTTCGCGTAGGTGGAAGTACTGGCGGTCGAGTAGTGGGTCAAATGTCTCTAGGTGCACGTACACGAGCTGCAGCAGCAAGCTCGCTACGCGCAGGCGGACGGTACAGTGCTCGAGCAGCTGCAGTTACACGTCGTGGTCATGGACCATTCAGTGTTCCTGCGCATATTCACATGCTACCAACATTGTCTCAACGTCACTACGTCCAGTAAGTCCCAGTTTTAAGCTTCCTGGAGATTGTGAATAGAATACATTTTAAATCTTTATTTTGTTTCAGAACGGAACCAGCAACTGACAAAGCAATAATGTCAATGTTCCAAGAAACTTGGCTTCTAGTTTTGTGTATTATTTTGCTAGTTTTAGTATTAGTTGGCACTGGCATCGTTGTTTATATTAGACGACGACAAATGAAGCATAGGAAAAATCAAAATACAACTGGTAATATACTCAAACTGTTCCATAAGTATATTTTATATTTAAACAAATAATAAATTAAAAATAGTAATGGAAATATTTTACAGGTACCTCAATAGTGAATGCACAGCAATGTCTTTTAGGAAAAGAAGCGGTTTGGCTAAGAGAAAGACCTATGTTTGAAGGTGCTAATGGACCTAGAATAGAAATTTTAAATTGCCACCAAAGTCTTTTGCATGGTAAGAGATAGTTTTAATCAATTTAAAAAACCTTTTTAAAGAAATTAAATACTTTAAGCAATAACACATGAATGTATTTTTAGGTGGTCATTCCATAGGAACTATGGCTATGGAGGCAGAATATAGCTTGCCGCAACATACAAATGCTATGAATCCAAGCCAGGAAGAGGTTCAAAGAAGAATCCAACCAGAACCATATGCATCTAGCGCTATTTACACCGAATTGAATTATCAGGTTGATAACAGTATATTTAAATCTCCATCTATTTATTAATTACATCAAAATTATTTATCAATATTATGTCTTGTTTTAGGCCCATACGGATGCTGAAGATTCATGTATGAAATGTGCCGTTAGTCCTGGTTCATATGATAACAGCATGGTTAGGTCATTCGCAGAAAGTAATCAGTACTCTAATGAGGAATGTTCAACATGCTGTCGGAGCAGTAGCTCCACGTTAACGAAAGACTACAGCGAAATGACAAAATGTGGCAATGATGACGAAATGCAAGAAATGTCAATAGAAGATTGTCCATCTTGCAAGACAAATCATTCAAGATCATCAAGTCATCACGATGCTAATAAAGAATGGGCTATGGCTGAAGTAGAATACGATTATCCTCAATGGCATTGGTTGGGGCGGGAAAATACTTTCCGACAAAATAATCAAGATATGAGATATGCGAGTGAAGGAAGAAGTGATCAGGATTGTAGAATGAACTTATGTGATATTTTACCTCCACCGCCTTATGAAAGGTAAGATATTACACAGAATAATTATATCCACTTTGTTGTTTGGTTCCACATAGCAATAATTTGAAAGTGGATACTTTTTTAATACCTAACCTTTTTATTAAGAGTGTTGTAATTGTCTACAGGGAATCTCCATATCGCGAAATGCATGCATTCAGTAATCACTCAGGGACTTCAGGTTGTTCAGGACATACGTATCGAAGTTAATTAATTTATAAATTTATATCACTAGTATGTAATACAAGCAATATTACTTTATAGTGAATTGTACAAATGTATAAAAGTTTTTGCATATTTGGAACAATATAGTAAAATGGATATCTGAAACACCGTCGAGTAATAAGATACAGTTATTAATGATGCTTATTGATTCTGTATTTACACAACCTGTTGTATATATTATACAAGATATATCTTGGTTAATCGTCTGACTATCATATTTATTGAACAAATTAAATGCTTCAAAGATAAATGCGTCTGCAAAGTTGTATTTGTATAATTCACTTCTGGCTTTTAATTTGAATAAAGCAACCCATTTCATTTAACCGGGGCGTAAAATGAGACACAACGACTTAGCTATCAATTGCCTAGATGTAGATTTTGATAACTTATAATAACTTATATTAATATTATCGTTCTCAACTTTAACTTCTACATTGATCGATATGGCCAGAGATTTTCAGGACGATATTGAGTAAATACGTTTTTCTGATACTGTCATTATTATACGGCGGTGTGTAACAGATAACTTTCGAAGATTGTAGGTCTTGTGAATGTGTTTACAAATAGACTGCTATTTAACGTAATGTAGATATTAGGTTTTCATCTTTCTCTAGTGACTGTGATATAGTATAATTTCGTATTCAAGTTTACGTTTTATGTAAATATTTTGAAATATTTGATATCCTTATACAATTTTATCATTGATGTATTAATTGTGTGTAGTGAATTATTAATTCGGCAGAAAGCGAAAATTAAAAACTATATTTAAAAAAATTCCAAGTTGTAAATCATTTTATACTGAAACAGAATTCCTACACTGTAACGACAAATAATTTGTACTTTTTGAAACCAGCTACATTAAACTGGATGAACTTTCTAACAGTTTGTTTTAATTATCTTATTTTAATAAATTTTACATAACATAACATAACTTCACGCCTGTATTCCCGAAGGGGTAGGCAGAGGTGTATTACACACCCACGATTCGCCAGTTATGTTGAGGTCCCAACGTAATAGGGGGCGAGCCTATTGCCATCTACCGGGCACATTATTAAGCGAGCGATAATTATCATTTATTAATGCACACATAACTACGAAAAGTTAGAGATGTGTGCCCGGGCAACTGGGGATCGAACTCGAGACCTCGTCTCAGCAGTCCGTTACGTATGCCACTGGGCTATCGCCGCTATAAATATTTTTTCTATATAAATAAAAGTGTATTCGATACAGAACTCTCATTTTAATTTTAATTTTAGATAGAATTTTAGATATTGCGTTTCACAAATCCTTCATAATGTGAAGTAGGATATTTGTGACTTTCATTTAGAAAAAGACCTGGTTGTGGCGCCAGGGTTCAACGAATGTCACCAGTGTGGCCATCGGCAATACAGCGTCTTAATAGCTGTCATATCAGCATAATGTACTATTTTGCCTATTGCAACTATTGATGCATCCTTCGGGGATATAGGCGTGAAGTTATATTATGTTATGTTATTACTTAACTCCAAATGTTTTAATGTAAAAGCTATTTGATTTAAACCCGTAATATTTCATCCATATAGTAATCATTTAGTTTGTTGCAGTCCACTGCTCGTCGTAGGCTTTTAAATGAGTCGAAACCTTGGTATTAAAGGTACATGTTTTTCAAAGAAATAAATGGCGATGGAGCGTGACTGTACGTATGTATATAGGTTTTTCAGACTCCTTATTTACTAACTGTACTCGTATCATAATGAAATCATTTGAAACACCCTCGTTAAAAAAACATCATAAAGTTGACCAATTTGTAATTGGCTTCACACATTTCACTTATATTGATCAACGCTGGGTGGGTGAGCATCGCGCTCATAAATGGTACGATTATGTTCAGTATAACTTTCTTTTATGACAGACTTTATTACGGAACGTTTACTACATTCTCGTCTCAGTACCGGAATTATTATTCACTTATGCAATGGTCTTCGGAGTGTGGCGCGACTTGAATGGAGCTGAATTACTTTTATAATGCTACGGACGTCGTCAACTTCAACATGTCTAGTTCAATTCATTTCAATTTCAATTCATTCATTCATTTTTAAACATTTTTAGTTCTTCTTTTTTCCAATTATTAAGTTACAAATTAAATACACGTGCTACCTAATGTTATATAGTTATTGCTACCTACAAAATCATTGCTTTGCCCATAGAGCATATCCCTCGCAACCCGACTGACCCTGGGCCATCTTCGGTTTCGAGATGGCCCCCTCGGGACGGTGGAAGTACCTCAGCATTACAGAAAACTGCATCTAATAAACAATTTTAATTTAAAATAAAAAAAAAAGACTTCAATAAACAAATTTAATTCTAAAGATAGAAGAGTAATTCGAAAAATTCGAGTTACGAATTCTAAGACGATTCTATACATACGCACTTTATAAACGCATATACATAAAATTAAAAATACATTATAGTACGTAGTTATAGTAGTAGTAGTATAATAGTTATTTATGCAACTGTGGTATAATGAGGGGTATTAAAACATGAATGTGGGTGCACACGAAGCGAAGCTGAGTGTGATAATAGTATCACATGAGTGTTTTAATACCTTTTTTTTTTTTTTTTTTCGTGCGGAAATCCCTTCGGATACCCCCCCGCGTGCCAGCGGGGGCGGTTATGTCGGGCTTGAACCAACTAAAACCGCACGCCATCTCGGGTCTACAGACGCCGGGGTGTAAGGTTGCCCATAGAGCATATCCCTCGCACCCCGACTGACCCTGGGCCATCTCCGGTTTCGAGATGGCCCCCTCGGGTTTGGGAACCACGGTGTCCCCGTCTTGCCCCGGTTTGGGGGAGGGGCGCTAGTCGCCCCACCGTCCCGGCCTGCTTCTGCTGGGGTGACAGGTGGCCTCACCCGCCACCCCCAGGCCTGCGCTCATGGAGGACGGAGGTCGTTAAGCGACCTCCGGCGCCTGAGTTGCCTGCGACGCGCGGCGAGCAAGTTGCGGGCTCGGCGGACCGGGAGAGTTCTAAGTCTCTCCCGGGCGCGCTCCGCCACCTCCTTCGCGAGCATTACATGCTCGCAGAAGGAGGCGGCGGCGGCCCACGCGCTCGCGCTCCGCACCATTGCCGCAATCATGCTGCCGAGCGAGAGGACTCCCACCCCGATGGCTGCCACGCGGTCACGCCTCGGCGCCTCCCACGCCGGGCAGTCCGCCAGCGTGTGCAGCCCTGAGTCCTCGCTCGCGTCGCAGTGATGACACTCAGGCGTTGGCTCCTTCCTGATCCGATGCAGGTGATCCCCGAAGCACCCCTTCCCTGAGATCACCTGCGTCAATCGGTAGGAGAGGCTTCCGTGTCGCCTCTCCAGCCAATCCTCCATGATGGGCCTTACCGCCGCTATTGCGGCGTGCCCTGCGCTTGGTTGCCCAAGTCGTTCCTTCCACTCCACCACGATGGCCTGGCGGAGCTGGGACTGCACGGCCTCGATTTCTCGAGGCTCGGGGTTCCATCCCTGCTCCCGCGCCTCCTTTCGCCACTGGTACAGTTGCGAAAGGGCTCTCGCTTCCAGGTCCCATGGCGGAGTTCCGGCAAGGAGACTCGCCGCCTCGAAGGAGATCGTGCGGTACCCTCGGATGACCCTGATGGCCAGAACTCGCTGCGGAGCGCGCAGCATCCGCACAGTTCTGGTCCTCAGGGCCTCCGCCCATATTGGACACCCATACAGGGCCATGGACCGCACGATCCCCGCGTAGAGTCTCCTGCAGGAGTCATCGGGCCCCCTCATGTTGGGCAACAGCCGAGCCAGAGCAAGAGCTGTGCCCTTCAATTTGGGGGCCAGACTTCGGATGTGCTCTCCGAAGTCCCATCGGCCGTCGAGCACGAGCCCCAAATATTTCATTTGGGGCTTGATGCCGATGCGATTTCCTCCCACGATGAGACTGGATCCCTCGGGTGGCTTGCTCCGAGGCCCATGGAAGAACAGGGCCTCGGTTTTATGCAGGGCCACCTCGAGACCCAGCCGCCGGATCCGCCTAACGACTTGGGCAACCGCGGTCGTGGCCTTTCGGGTCGCTTCGCGGTACGTCGCCCCGCACGCCGTCACGAGCGTGTCGTCCGCGTAGCACGTGACGGCGGCACCGCCTACGAGCTCACCGCGAAGCACCCAGTCGTATCCGATGTTCCACAGGAGCGGCCCCAGGACCGATCCCTGTGGAACACCGCACGACATTTCACGCCGACCGAGACCGGTCACGGTTTGGGTAGATGACGGCTCTCTCCGTGAAATACGCCCCGACTATGCGGCGGAGGTAGAGAGGCACTTTATACAGTTGCATACAAGACTTTATCTATACCCATGATAAACTAATAATACATCTTCAGAGAATGATGTACTGCCCTTTGATATTTTCCAATTCATGAAATCTTGGTACGCCTTTTCATACTGTTTTCTAGATTTTTCCGGTAGTAATTTGTTAGAAATGTTCTTTGCTGCATTCGAAATGTCTGGAGGTGTGTTATCAAAACTTAAATCGTAAGTAAACAAAACAAATTGCAAAAATAATAGCGAAGAAAAATAGCGGGAATTCGAATTCGAACGAATAAGCTTTAATTTTTTTTTACGGCGCGCCGCCGCTGTGGTAATGCAATGCAACGCGCGTGAATGACAGTTCTTTTTTTGAAACTCATATGCAGATTCCACGCATCGAGCGGTAAGAATTTGGCTGTCTGATGAGTAACCCATTTGCGCGGAAGACATTGAAAAAGCGAAAGGAGTGTTATTATGAAATTTCATACAACATTATAACACCCGTTCGGATGTTATTATGGTTATTAGGACATTGGATGTATTAATGTTGGCAATAAGCTAATTGTTTCAGAATCTTTTATAGAGGATTTAAAGCATGGGCGTAGATAAAACTTATTATAGTACCGCCAACTGTATCATAAAACTCATTATAGCACCGTTATCTTTTTTATTCATTAAACTAGTCTAAGGCTGAATATGAAAAAAAGGCGCTCGCATGCGCAGTTCCAACTGTGAAAAAAATGGCGCGCGCTAAATTACTTCCTTGTAACCTACCTACTTTGTTTAATTTCAATTTTTCCTATGAGTGAAGATAAAGTATTAAACTGCATATAACTTAGGTATTAAAACATTCGAGTCAACCTATTATCGCATTCGTCTTCGCCTCATGCGATAAACAGACTCTCGTGTTTTAATACCCCTTCTTATATGACAGTTGCATAAACTACTATTTTTTAGTTTTATCATTCTCTTATTTTTGAAGTTACAGGGGGTGGACATTTTACCACTTTGGAAGTGTCTCTCGCGCAAACTATTCAGTTTAGAAAAAAAAGATATTAAAAACCTCAATATCATTTTTGAAGACCTATCCATATGGGTTTGATGAAAAAACATTTTTGAGTTTCAGTTCTAAGTACAGTCCAAAATTTATTGTTTTTTTTTTCTATTTTTGTGTGAAAATGTTAATGCGGTTCACAGAATACATCTACTTACCAAGTTTCAACAGTATAGTTCTTATAGTTTCGGAAAAAAAGTGGCTGTGACATACGGACGGACAGACAGACAGACATGTCGAATCTATAAGGGTTCCCTTTTATGCCATTTGGCTACGGACCCCTAAAAACATGTAAAATTTTTCTGTTGAAGTCCGAGCTAAGCCAAATAGGAATTAGGTAAATAGGGTAGTTCCACTTCCGCCGCCACATCATGAGTCTCCTCGAGCGATAAAATGTGTAAGCGTGAGTCTGGTCTCCACGTCTGTAGCAAAATACAGCCGATCACGTGCGTAGTATATTTTAATTACTCTGTGTGTGCGGGAATAATGTGCGTTAATACGGGTAGACGAAACTATTGAACTTATGATGCTTTGTAACGTCGTGTTTCGGGCTTGGCACCGACTTCAACATAAAAGTCTTACGCGTATATTTTTTCTCTAGAATTAAATCTATAGTCTATTTCAGTTATTTTACAGTTTTCAGTACCGTTTTGGTTATTGAAGTCGATTAAATTTTTTATTAAAGTATTTTATTTCTCCCTTTTTAGTGAAAGTAATCAGGTTGCATCTCAGGCCATTACGTCGGAGTCCGGGGATCGCTTAATCCTTCTCCTCCTTTTAATTTTGCTTATACGGCTTTTATGGGTATGACTGCCGTCTGACTTTCCAACCTCGAGAGGAAAACATGCACCATAGCCTCATCCGTCAATCAGTAGGAGTACCAACTTGCAGATGAGGCTGACTTACTAGCTTAGTGAATGATGTAGACGGTGCCCCGCATCTCATTGCTCCTATTTCTTCTTGCTTTGTCACAAGTGACTTAACACGAAGGGCATATACTTGTAACCTAATCTTTCCTTGTCGGGATGCACTGTTTTGCAAAATTCACTCCATTCTCCACTTCACTCTTCTCTCCACTCCACTGTCCACTCCACTACACTCCCACTCCACTCTTCTCTCCATGTTCCACTCCACTCTCTTCTCCACTTCATTCCACTTTCCACTTTCCACTTCACTCTCCAGTCCACTCTCCACTCTACTCACCACACGACTCTCCAATCTACTCTACACTCCACTCTCCACTTCTTTCTCGACTACACGTTCCACTCCACTTTCCACTCCACTCCCCACTCCATTCTCCACTCCACTCTCCACTCTACTCCACTCCACTCTACACTCCACTCCCCACTCCACTTTCCACTCCACTCTCCACTCCACTCTCCACCCCATTTTCCACTCCACTCCACTCTCCACTCTACACTCCACTCTCCACTCCACTCTCCACTCACCCCTAGGTCTCTGATGTATCGAATGTTCGAATCTGTTACATCATATGATTACATTACAGGCGAATGCTCACGGTGAGGGAGCACCTTTAAACAAATTGGCGTTAATTCTGTTGCTCATGTCACTAAATTAAACTGTCTCTAAAACTATTCCTTTTGAATTTCGAAATATTGTTCTATGTGCCGTCGGATTTAATGAAGACTTTATAAAAAGGGTAGTCTAGCTTGGAGAGTTTCGTAAAAGCAGAATCGGCACCAATATATACGGCCTTTGCAAATATGTATTCCAAAATTCCAAGCAATAGATATTTGACATTTGACGTAATGTTCGATCATACACTCGATAATTTCACATTTTCTGTTTGATTTCGAATAGTTTCCTGCTGCATCTCCGGAGTTTTAGGGTCCAATACTAATCAAATTTATATCCACCTGGAATAAACCGAACCCTTTTTTTTGTGCGGAAATCCCTTCGGATACCCCCCCGCCGGCCGGCGGGTCGGTTATGTCGTGCTTGAACCGACTAAAGCCGCACGCCGTCTCGGGTCTACAGACGCCGGGTGTAAGGTTACCCATAGAGCATATCCCTCGCACTCCGACAGAAACTTTAGTGATAGTGAGTGATACTATAAATGTTGTGTACAGGCACAGGTAATCGCCATTAGGCGTGAATTTTGCTTGTTCGTTACTTATGAAGAAAAATAAAATAAGAACATTTCACCTAATTTTATGATGCTTTCATTGAGCAATAACAGCTGTGCGACTTTGATTGCCTTACACAAGGTTAAAGAAGCACAATTAAAAATACTTTAGTGTGCAATAAACTCACGAATTGCTTGTAAAACATTCTGAAATGAATTGTAAAGTTAACACTTCAACCGGTAGAACGTTTTAAAATACCTTTAAACGTTATAATTATACAGTACGAAACACAAAATCACACTAGTCATTGCAGCTGGAAGCCTTCTAATAAACACATGTAAAACGAAAAATATTTGCCTAAATATTTATTTGATAAATGATAATCCGCTAATTATGATGATTTTATGCAAATGTAGTAGTACTTTTTCTTTCGTTAGGAAATCCCTTCAGATATCCCCCCGCCGCGCGTAGGCCAGCGGGGGCGGTTATGTCGGGCTTGAACCGTCTAAAGCCGCACGCCGTCTCGGGTCTTCAGACGCCGGGGTGTAAGGTTGCCCATAAAGTATATTCCTCGCACCCGACTGACCCTGCAAGGCCCGCGGGGGTGGTCGCTCCAGGTGCTGTTATCAGAGGGGACACTGGGAATGGCCCAGGGTCAGTCGGAGTGCGAGGGATATGCTCTATGGGTAACCTTACACCCGGCGGCTGTAGACCTGAGACGGCGTGCGGTTTTAGTCGGTTCAAGCCCGACATAACCACCCTGGCGGATGACACTCAGGCGGCACCCGACTGACCCTGGGCCATCTCCGGTTTCGAGATGGCCCCCCCCGGATTTGGGAACCATGGTATCCCCGTCTTACCCCGGTTTGGGGGAGGGGTGCTAGTTACCCCGCCATCCCGGTCTGCTTCTGCTGGGGTGACAGGCGGCCTCACCTGCCACCCCAGGCCATCTGAGCGGCGAGCATGTTGCGGGCTCGGCAGGCTGTAAGAGTTCTAAATCTCTCCCTCCCATCTCCTCGAGCATTACATGCTCGCAGAAGGAGGCGGCGGCGGCCCATGCGCTCGCGCTCCGCACCATTGCCACTATCATGCTGCCGAGCGAGAGGACTCCCACCCCGATGGCTGCCATGAGGTCACGCCTCGGCACCTCCCACGCCAGGCATTCCGCCAGCGTGTGCAGCCCGGAGTCCTCGCTCGCGTCGCAGTGATGGCACTCAGGCGGTGGCTCCTTCCTGATCCGATGCAGGTGGTCCCCGAAGCTCCCCTTACCGGAAATCACTTGCGTCAGTCGGTACGACTGTCTTCCGTGTCGCCTCTCTAGCCAATCCTCCATAATGGGCCTTACCGCCGCTATTGCGGCATGCCCTGCGCTTGGTCACCCAAGTCGTTCCTTCCACTCCATCACGATGGCCTGGTGGAGCTGGGGTTGCACGGCCTCGATTTCTCGAGGCTCGGAGTTCTGTCCCTGATCCCGCGCCTCCTTTCGCGTACAGTTGCGAAAGGGCTCTTGCCTCCAGGTCCCATGGCGGAGTTCCGGCAAGGGGTCTCGCCGCCTCGAAGGAGCTTGTGCGGTACCCGCGGATGGCCATCACCCGATGCATAGCGCGCAGCATCCACACACTTCTGGCCTTCTGGGCCTCCGACCATATTGGGCACCCATATAGGGCCATGTGCCACACGATCCCCGAGTAGAGTCTCCTGCAGGAGTCATCGGATCCCCTCATATTGGGCAGCAGCCGCGCCAGAGCGAGAGCTGTGCCCTTCAATTTGGGGGCCAGACTTCGGATGGGCTCTCCGAAGTACCATCGGCCGTCGAGCACGAGCCACAAGTATTTCATTAGGGGCTTGATACCGATGCGATTACCTCCCACGATGAAACTGGATCCCTAAGGTGTCTTGCTCCGAGGCCCATGACCGAACAGGGCCTCGGTTTTAGGCAGAGCCACCTCGAGATCCAGCTGCCGGGTCCGCTCCACGAGCATATGTAGTACCTAACATCTTTTGATCTACATGATATATTATGCGTTTCATCACATTTATTCATCAAAGTTATGATTGTTATGACTGATGGCTCGTAAATTTTGTAATCCATAGCCATAGTGGTACCTTCTGGAAATATTAGTCTTCATCATTGGTTGGCATGTAGCTCCAAGGCTCGTCGTGAATTCTTTGTTGCTGTCGATACCAGTTCTACGTTGAACTAGGATTTTTATTTGACTTTAACTCGGTCCTGCACTAGTAAGTAACTACAGTAGTAGTAAGTAACTACAGTAGTAGTAAGTAACTACAGTAGTAGTAAGTAACTACAGTAGTAGTAAGTAACTACATACCCTATAGATTTAAGCTTTTCATTACTAACAGGGCAGTCAGTTAAGGTTTTATCAAGTAGTTTTATTATTATTACCTACACGTTATCAGGGAAGACAGTTGCCGGAGATCTCGGGTATGATCTTAGAAGGAAGTTCCTTGGGATCTCTACCTTCTAGGTCGTCTGGGGTGTAGCAGATGGCCTCTCTTTAGGGTGCAAAAGATTTTGCTCACTTCCATTTATAGAGCTGCCCGCAGAACCAGTTTCATTCGCCGTCTCGGGCCTGCTTCAGCTAGGGCCTCACATAACAATTTAAACCTCTTATATTGCATTGAAATAAAACTATTTTCAACGGATTGTTCTATCGCAATTTATTTGATATTGTGCTTCTTATATCTTATATTGCGCTAAAACACTAGAATACACAAATGCTGTAAAGTTTTTTTAATTCTATTGTTGAATTTTTTTAAACGATCCATTTTATAATTATTTTTCATAAGAATATGTTCCAAATAAATTTTGAAACGCGTTACTCTAATATAATGCTACCCTCCCGCTCTAATTAAACCCAGCGACACAGTTATAACCCCATTTAACTCGATAAGGGTCGAGATTGCAGTTATGAGTATGCAAGTTTTAACTCTGATATTAGTCTGAGCGTTTGCCTCTTAAACATTAATTTCACTTTGTAGACTGTATGCCTAATTAATAACTTTTTCACGGCAAATTTTGAAGTAGGAAAATTACAAGGGTTTTAAAGACTAATTAATACAGTGTTTACTTTCATATATTTTTTATACTTAACTGATGTTAGTAGCATTTCTTATCACTTTCGCGACCTAAAGGGTAGAGACCCAATCGCAATAATATTTTAGAAGGTTCTTCTGACTGGGCTGCACACAGGGATAGAATGATGATGGTTAAAGATCGTACGTATTAAAGCAGAAGATCTGCCTCGATCCGATCGAATGACAAGGTTCTTTGAACAAGCATATTTTCGGCTCATCTTATAACTAAGGTGAGTATTAAGATGTTTGCTTTTACTATCAGGGGGTCATTAGTCATTTACCACTTAATAAACAGTAAAAGCAATGGTATAGTACGATAATTCCAATCAAAGGAATATGAAATACTTCCTTGAAAAAAATATAAAACTTGGGTAATAATGTATCATGTTTTTAAATGAATCTGAAAATAATAGCTTAACACGTATCTTATAAAGAAATGTAGATAACATGGCTTACCGTACCAACGAATGTCGATATAAAACTGTACAAAATAAGAGGCAACAAAGTGCAAACCTTATTGCAGAAACAATTCCCTTGACGTCACCACCAGCCTTTAGATATCATTACCGTCGTATGAAAAGTGGTACAATATCACGAGTAATCAGCTTTACTCATAAATAAGTAAACATGTATTTGTGCGAGCAGCACTCGCAGGCTGTGTCCAAATGGAGGGCGTTGCCATGACAACAGGCTTCACCTCACCCTAGAGTGCACCCTTGTTATTAATACCCGTAATAATTAAACTTGATTGCATTTCACACCAGGTGTTGGATGACTCGACTTAAACTAATAACTGTATGATTGGAACTATAGGATAATTTAGTTAAGAAGATTAAGACATTTTGAGCAAAACAATGAAATAAACGGAAAGTGATGAGCTATAAAATAATATCGCGTAATAGATCAAATATTAAATTAATAGACAATTCACCATTCGTCTATAGATTTAGATCTGAAAAAAAAGCATCTAGGACTTCGTTCGACATTAATTCAATGAAGTTTTTAAGCAATTAGTATGCGTACTTTTCCTATAGATTTGATCGGAAAAAGATAACATCTAGGACGGGACTTGAACCCGCGACCAACCCCTTACAGGGGGAATGCTCTGACTAACTGAGCCACCTAGACACATCCCAGATATTCAAAATTGTCCGATATATTATATCGTCTCGGGGCAACGCTAAAGCCATCTACCGTCTTGCGAACTTCGGACACAATTAATGACTTTACAATTATTTTTAAACATTATTTTTTGATTACTTTGTCACATTAATTGAATTAAATTTTTAAGCAATTTGTACGCTTACTTTTCGTATAGATATAGATCGGAAAAAAGAACAACTAGGACGGGACTTGATTACCCCGCCACTGTAACGTGTGTAAGGGACCGGTCGCGGGTTCAAGTCCCGTCCTAGATGTTATCTTTTTCCGATCAAATCTATAGGAAAAGTACGCATACTAATTGCTTAAAAATTTTATTGAATTAATGTGGCAGAATAATGAAAAAACAATGTTTAAAAATGATTGTTTCTGTAGTTCGCAAGAATAACAGTAGATGGCTCCAGTGTCGCCCTAAGACGTATATAATATACCGGAGGATTTCGCATATCTGGGACGTTTCTAGGTAGCTCAATTGGTCGGAGCATTCTCCCTAAGGGACTGGTCGCGGGATCAAATCTCGTCCTAGATGTTCTCTTTTTCCAATCTAAATCTATAGGAAAAGTAAGCTAGCTTAAAAATTTCATTGAATTAATGTGGCGGAGTAATTCAAAAACAATGTTTAAAAATGATTGTAAAGCCGTTCATTGTTTCCGTAGTTCGCAAGAATTACGGTAGATGGCGCTAGTGTCTAGATAGCTCAGTTGTTCAGAGAATTCCCCCTGTAAGGGACTGGTCGCGGGTTCAAGTCCCGTCCTAGATGTTCTCTTTTTTCGATATAAATCTATAGGAAAAGTAAGCATTAATGACATTTATAAATAACACCTTATTTTTGTCATGAAAGTACAAATACCTAGAATAAAACAATGTATCAAATAAATAAAAAACCCAGGGCTGAAGCCTTCCATGGGGGCATCTGTATCTTGCTGTCTGGGGCAAACTTCGCCCCAGGGTGCCTCCACTGACCCAGAGCCTCCAGCCTTGAAGGGGCTCTTGCTGCTGATGCCCAACATTAAGAGGCCCCGGTATAGACGGAACGTCTGGCGGCCCGCAACGTGGTTGCTTTGTACAGCCAGTTGAAAATTATGGCCGTCAGAGTTATAAGGGGATATCGCACGATCTCCGTCGAGGTGACATGTTTCCTAGCCAGGAGTTAAGAAACCTGGAAGAGAGGGCCCTTGCGTCGTTGTACCAATGGAGCCGCAAGGAGGCGCTGGAGTGGAGCCACAGGCTGGAGCCCCGAGAAATTGGGGCACAGTAGTTCCAGCTCCGCCAGGAACTCATGAAGACATGGAAGGTGTGACTTGAGCAACCAAGGTGGGGAGAAGCTACTATCGCGGCGGTGAGGCCGGTCATGGAGGAGTGGTTGGAGAGGCAGCACTGTGACCTCTCCTACCGGATGTCACAGATGGTTACCGGACACGGGTGCTTTGGTAAGTATCTGTGGCGCATTTCCCGGAAAGCAACGCGGCTGTGTCAGCACTATGAGGATCCCAACCAAGACACGGCGTTCCACACATTGGTGGAGAGACGAGTGTGGGCGAGTCAACGCCGGGATTTCGTTGTGCTCCTTGGCGAGGACATTCTCTTGCTAGACACCGTGGTGAGAGCTGTGGTCTCCGACGGAAGCAAGGGGCATGTCACATTTTTCTGCTAGAAGGTAATGCGCGCGATAGAAGAGGAGAGGAGAGAAACCTGCCCCGTGAGTTCCGCAGTCTGCGGCGAAGACGCCGCAGACTTGTCTACTGACTCGCAGTCCTTACAGAAGCAGGCGTGAAGGCGTGTCGTTTGCGTCCTCCGCATGAGTGCCAACTCTCCGAAGCGGGATCAAACCCGTCTCCATAGGCGAGGCTGCGATAGCGACAAAAGTCCGCCGGTAATCCTAGAGTTATTCTTTCAAGGGCTTACTCGGAGTGCCCGGCATTGGACACGTGGGAAGGATACCGTATGACTTTAGTCAGTCCGATGCCGACACAGCCATCTCATCGTTGTCGCCGATGGGGCGGAGCCCGCAGGGCTTACACGTGTAAAAAAAAGGACTTAAACCTTTGAAAATTGTAAAACGACAAAAAATAGCACGAGAAAATAATAACAGGATAAACCCCATTGGAAAAGGAAGAAAATATACCAACAGTCAAAGAAAAAATAATTTACGTGCGATTTGAGGTCGGGAAGTAGAAGGGGGTGAGTTTTTAAGGGTAAAAAAACGGTTTATCTCGATTTCCGGCAAAACTACAAGTTCTGTGGAAAAAAGTTAAATGGCAAAGTTGTAGATACTAAAAAGGCCTAGCCCATAAATAAAATATGCAGAATGAGTCAGCTATAAGTAAACTTAACATCACAAAATTAATTTCTGACTAGACCTTATCATAACTCATTCATCACATAGCAGTTGCCTTCTACTTGCACTCCAAAGAACTTTAGAATTAAACAGTTATAATGATATTCTTTAGCTATACCTACCATAATAATCTCATCTCAGCCAATATATATATATAATATAAGTGAAATCAAATTCAAAATCCGTGTTCATTATGGTGCGATATTTAATCAGCACCAGAGAGTTTCACCCAAGAGGCACATCAATATAATATTTTATAAAATTTTATATTCACTTTGAATAAAAATCTGAATTCTTTCCATAAACAAACGCGAACGTGCCTCCTCTAAATCATATCTGGAACTCGCGTCTTCAGGATTTTATTTTCTTTATTAATCAGCACTCCCCTACGGAGCAATTTCGAGAGTAAAGAGCCCTCTGTCGTGTCCCGAAGTCAAGAGTCAGGGTGACAGAGAAAAATTGAGTGGGATAGGCTACGGGCGGTATTGGAGCGACAGGGATGAAATAAATGAATGTTGACTGTTGTACATAAATGAAATTGAAGAACGCCTGCCATGATTAGTATCATTACTTATGCACAAACATTAACCGGCTTCATGGAAAGTTTCGACCCAAAATTACGCATTTCCTTTTATACTATATTCCTGAAAGGACGGTAGATCGTTTTGTGTTTACTAGCTAATTAGAAGATACGAAGGATATAAAAACTTTAAGAATGCAACTTTCAAATATTTTACGGCTTGCCAATTTTGAAATACTTGCGCTGAACTAAAAGTGCTTGGGTTTTATGATTGTTTTAAGGAATAACTTGAGTAAACGCACCGGTATTCTCGCTTCTTAAAATACTGCAGAATCTTTTAATTTTATTTTTTCTTCTTAATTCTTTAAACTGTAAACAGAACGATTACCAGCTGATACCCGCGGCTCCGCCCGTGCTGAGGTCCTTTATCGTTTTTTGGTCATATATCTGGTTCTATTTAACCAATTGCAATCAAACATACGGTATGTTTTAAGTCTGACTAAGACCTTTTTAATAGAACCGCTTCACAATCAGTTTAGTAGTTTTTGCTTTCATCGCGAACATGCAGATAAACAGAGAAATATTCCAAAAAAAAAATATTTTTGTGTCCAGAATTTTATATAACCCAAAGCAGTTTTTTATATCTAATGTACAGACAAAACAAATTTACAATTTTATACTAGTAAAGAAAGATATTTGGTTATTTCAATTTGGAATCCTAGGATATTGTAGAATTTGTAAAGATATCCTCTAGAATTACTCCACCAATGTACCGGAAATTTTTAATTACTTAACAATGAATTATAAATACTTAGTATCATTTTAAAACATTCATCGGGGCGATTTCTCTACGCGAGAAATCATTTTCATATCAAATTGTGGCCAACACCAACCCTAGTCTAAATGTCAGAAGTATACGCTTACCTCTATTGCAGATAATAATATGGCCTAAATTAATTTGCTAAGATAAAAGGTTGTCTGACATCGTTAAACATTTTACTTAAGTATCTTATAATTTATGACAAAGCTGTCAAGTATTATGTAAATTCCATAAGAGATTGTAGGCATTATTAGAATTTTGATTCAATAAGACAGAGAAATTGATGAAGTAAATTTATTTTTATTTCAGTTCCTGTGTGTTAATTTATGTAACCGATGCAATAAAATATTGTACAACCTTATTAAATATACCAATAATAAAGCATTCTAACGTTCAAACACAAATTTGCTTTCACCAAATATGAAAGGGTAAGTCTTCAAAAACATTAATTATTTTAATTGACTTCTTAAATATGGCGCTAACTTATTGACAGTTACACATTGGGAGTTACGAACATTATTGCTGACAGTATGATTTTTTGAGTGATGTTATTTAAACATTGAGTAATTTATAATTTAAAAAAAGAGTTTGTACAAAGTAAAAAGTTTAGGTGTCAAAGAATTCCTCCTAACTGCTAACTTCCAAAGCACCATAGACATACCGTCTGGTCTCTTGCCATCGTCGCGAACCAAACCAGCAGGTTCAAGCACGGCTGGAACACCGGTGGTGACAAGAGCTCGGCGGATAATATCGTTTAGGTGTGCATGACGTGACTTGCGTGCTGCGCTCCTGCCGCATGATAGGCCTTGATGCCCAAGGCTGCGACAGTGACAGTGATGAGGAGAGACACAAGGAGCTCCCAAACGAAGACAAGATGCAATTCTGAATGTCGTGTCGTCCAACATAATGCCTATGTTGGGCGATGGAAGAGCCTGCAGCCAGACACCAGACTCCCAATCCCCCACAGCCAAAAGGCGAACGCGCTCTGTAATATTATGAGATGTGTTCATTAAATGTGGCCTTGTCATGTTGAAAAGTGGCCTGTCCCATTGTCTCTGGGAGAATAGGTTGGTGGGCAAATCAGTGTTTGGGCAAGTCATTTCCAAGCATTTATAGCTTCGATTTTGCCTGGCACTTCAGAATTAACCAATGTGGGAATTAATTTTTTTCTGGATAGTTCTTCTGTGCCATGGATCGAAGATAGAAAGGCTGGTAAACTGACATCGGTAATTTTACGAACGCCGAGCCCACCACAGCGAACCGGTAGAGTCGCTTGCAGCCAGGCTCGATCGTTTAAATCTGCATTCAAAATTTTACACAGACTATTTTGAATAATTTTGTCCATCTTGCCTAAAAGTGCCGAATGTTTGAAAAGTTGTGATGATCGTAAAGCATGTGTGAATTTTGGGACGAAATTTGGAGGAGTCGGTCCGAAACTTTATTAAAATTTTGTATTTTTTCCTCGTCGAAGGAATCATAGGCTTCCTCTAGAATCCCAGGAGAGAAGAAGAAGAAGAGAGAAACCCTAGGAGCCGAAGAGAACTTTTATGCAAAACTTTTCAATTTGGAGCTAAAGCAATAAATTTAGTAATTGCCAAAGAACTGTAAACTTTATCGTTAATCACATTTTGAGGAATTTAGTTAAATAGTTAAACCAATTGTTTTAAATTCGTGTTTCAGGAAAGCCAGATCTTTAAGTACTGTATCAATATCACCTCCTAGAGTATCGTCATCTAGATCCCAGATGTTAAATTTTGAATTTAGCTGCCTAATGATTGGATGTATTGATAAACTGAAAATGAGGGGCCTAAGAGGGTCACCTTGTTGACACCTGACCGCTGAATCTAAAACATTTTCCTTAAAGAGTCATTTGGAAGGGTGTCTGTAGCACTGCCAAAGAAACTTGAAAGACAACTTCAAGACAACCTTAAGAATGACCTCTCCTTCGCCGCAGTCAAGGTACGTTGACAGGATATGTACAGCAGCCTCACAACCCGCTTTAGGCACAAAACCTGTAGGAGTTGGAATTTGGTGGATATATCTGCACTGTCAGGGCTGCCATACGCCTGTAAGTACATCCTACTTCGTATCTTTCTTCCGCAAGGCGCATAAATTGGCGCCATAGAGGATATCAATGATGCCTTCGTCCACATTGCCGGATAGCATAAGGTTCATTAAATCTGTGAGCTCCTTCAAGAGTGCTCCGCCAACATCCCCGACACCTGGACTTCCTGAGTTTTTTCCTTCTTTGAGGTTTTTTTTTTTTTATATTTAGGACACGTCAATTTGACTTTACCTGCAGAAGGTAAAGTCTCAGGAAAGAGGGTCACCATTACATACACGTACCATTTTAACAATGGTGGCACTCAGCTTGACGGCCTCATCAGAAGACGATTGTCGTCGTAGCACCGCGTGACACCCACCGATCCCACTAGTGCTGCGACCACAATCCCCGTGCCCGGCTATGCACTTGCTGACCCCTGAACGCAATCAAACCGAAATTGGATTACTATGGAGGGTTTTTCGCAATCGTGCACGGTGGTACCTACCCGGCCGAATTTTGTAACAAATTTGTGCCATCAAATTTCTACTACCTGTGAAGGTGTTGAGAAGTCAGGCCATCGAGGCCGCCAGCAGAACCACTCCGGAAGGAGCCCACAGTAGTTAGCACGTCCTTGGCTGATACAGTCAAAAATTCATCGACATAATTTGGAGGATCGTTGAAGGAAAGGTTATCAACTGGCGCTGGATGCTTGCTCTTCAGATCTACAAGAGTATCTGGAGAGCAAGGCGCCAGTACGTCGCTACTGAACAATAATCTAGAGGCTCCTCTGATATCACCTTCCTTCAATTTGGATTCTACGTAATGATATAAAGTATTTTTATGAAAAGTTGTGAATTTAGAATCGAAAGTGCGGGTCGAAAGACAGTTATCTTTAATTTTACTATGGGGAATCCTCTTTAAAATCGGTACAGATTTTTTAATTTTGCTAAGTTCTACCAATAGGGAATTCGAGGGGTGGAGAGTTGTTGTAGTGGCGTTAGGTTAAATACATTTTGGGGTTTGAAAACAAACCCGAGGGGGCCGTCTCGAAACCGGAGATGGCCCAGGGTCAGTCGGGGTGCGAGGGATATGCTCTATGGGCAACCTTACATCCCGGCGTCTGTAGACCCGAGACGGCGTGCGGTTTTAGTTGGTTCAAGCCCGACATAACCGCCCCCGCTGGCCGGCGGGGGGGGGGGGGTATCCGAGGGGATTTCCGCACTAAAGAAAAAGAAAAAGAAAGGGTATGAAAACCAATTTGTTTTTACCAAAGATCGTTTCGAAGAAAGTTTCGAGTCAAAGTCAGTGGGCCTATTTACCGTTATTACATAACTGCCGCATGGAACTCTGATCCAGTTACTGCTTCCCATGGCAACCTATTCCGGGGATAAATAACCTATGTGTTATCCCAGACTATAATCTATTCCTGTACCAAATTTTAGTCAGATCCGTATATCAGATCCGATCCGAATAACCAACATTCATACATCCAGAAAAACTTTCGCGTCTATAATATTTGTAAGATATATTGTATTTTACTAGTAAGTCTACCTTTTTTTTTTTTTTTTTTTTATCGTGCGGAAATCCCTTCGGATACCCCCCCGCGTGCCAGCGGGGGCGGTTATGTCGGGCTTGAACCGACTAAAACCGCACGCCGTCTCGGGTCTACAGACGCCGGGGTGTAAGGTTGCCCATAGAGCATATCCCTCGCACCCCGACTGACCCTGGGCCATCTCCGGTTTCGAGATGGCCCCCTCGGGTTTGGGAACCACGGTGTCCCCGTCTTGCCCCGGTTTGGGGGGGGGGCGCTAGTCGCCCCACCGTCCCGGCCTGCTTCTGCTGGGGTGACAGGTGGCCTCACCCGCCACCCCCAGGCCTGCGCTCATGGAGGACGGAGGTCGTTAAGCGACCTCCGGCGTCTGAGTTGCCTGCGACGCGTGGCGAGCAAGTTGCGGGCTCGGCGGACCGGGAGAGTTCTAAGTCTCTCCCGGGCGCGCTCCGCCACCTCCTTCGCGAGCATTACATGCTCGCAGAAGGAGGCGGCGGCGGCCCACGCGCTCGCGCTCCGCACCATTGCCGCAATCATGCTGCCGAGCGAGAGGACTCCCACCCCGATGGCTGCCACGAGGTCACGCCTCGGCGCCTCCCAACTAGTAAGTCTACCTACTCATAATTTGTTTGGTCTCTTATATCAAAATCCATCTTACTGTTGATACTAAGGGATTTAAGCTACGTCTAAAAGCTTTTGGCATAACCAAAACGGAGTAAATCAACTACTTATTGGGACTACTGAACATTTGAGTAAAAAATTCACATAAAAAGTAATACTCAATTGCTTATTTGTTCAAAGTTTCTTTTACTATTTGAAGAGAAAGTTTTAAGTAAATATTACCGGATTGGTAATACGTGTACTAAGTTAAATATTGTTATCATTTATTTTGGCTATTAGATAACTATAAATGTCTATTTATATGTTCGAGCATCATAATAAACATTAGATACTTGACCGATTTAAATGAATCTGTTTGCGTTACAAAACGCATGACTACGGCAAAAAATACCGCTTTTATGACAGAAGCCGGAGAAGTGATATTTTTTCACAATGAACACAGGGTGTAATATTATATTCAAATAGATAGGGCACTGAAAAACCATCGCCTCTACAGTGAACAGTGAACAGCAGTGAACTAAGAAAGAAAGAAAGTGGGAGAGGAAAGAAAGAAAGTGTTTATTCAACCTGAATCTACGAGATACACATATAAATAAAAGAAAAAAAAGAGAACACAATATACAAGTACAGGCATGTTCCTCGTAGGCATGCTGAATAGACCTGGTTCAGCATATGTCAGATGATTTTCAACCAGGCCCTTCAACCCGCAAATGCCAATAAGCGTATCATAAAAAAACAAAGAAAAATACAAAGGCAACAAATAGAAACTAAAATAAAAACTAAAAGAAATACAAACAAAACATTTAAGTAATTTATCTTAGTTAATTAAAATTACGGGGCCACTCAATGACAATATTGGTTATATTGCTCCATGGTGCCACTGAATCACTGTATATAATACTTTTTTGTGACTTTGCAATCTGTGTTGACACAATAAGCCAATCATTTGTTATTTTACTTTATATCCATATCATCATTAGCAGAATGGTCTTAAGTTACCGTCCCATTTTTTAATTAAATCTTTCAATTAGCGTAGAGACATCATGCCGCCTCAATCGGTCGTGTGATACATTTCCATGATACACCCTTGAGTTTTGAAGCCAGTGCCTTAACGTGTGTTGATATTCCAGCTTGGCAGCTTTTACTGTACCTATAGATCTCCTGTTTGACTGTTCTGATGGTTAGACCAATAAAAGAGTATATTTAGCAGGGCTCTTAGTGTGTTGCTTTGGAATCTTTCAAGTATTTCAATGTTACTATTGCTAGAAGTTTCCCACAACTGAATGCCGCAAGTCCATATCGGTTTCAGTATGTTGTTGCAATTTTGCTTTAATAATATTTTTTTTTATTTGCTCATAAACATTGTTACATAAGGTCTTAATTATATTTAACAATGCTGTGTTAAATATCATCATGCCTCAGTCTGAAGCTAAACATGCTTGTTTAGCTTCAGACTGAGGCATGCAAATTTTCAACACAACATTAGTTAATACATTACTTAATTGATTTAATTGAATACATTATTTAATTACATTAATTATTTGAATATATTAATTAAATGTAAGAAAACAATTATAATTGGAATGTCAAGAGAATTACCAGGCCACTCAGAAAGTATTGCGAAAAAAAGTTTTTATATATGAGAGACTGGTCAGTTATAATCTATTTCTAAAATATGATTATTTATGAGTAAAAATAAGTACGTTCCAATTTCAAAATTTCTCTCTGCATTTTTTGCAAGGTAATTTCAATGATTGTGTCTCATTGAAAAATGGATCTGCGTCGGGAACATTTTCGCGCTATGATTTTCTACGATTTCAAGTGTCGCCTGAAACCAGACGAATCGTACGATAGACTTCAAATGGCATTCATGGATGAAGGCCCTTCCAACGCGACCGTGTATCGTTGGTATAACGAATTCAAGCGCGGTTGACTGACTTTGGAGGATGAAGAAACAAGTGGTCGCCCTTTGACGGCTGTTACGGAAGAAAACGTGCTAGCAGTGAAAAATTTAATCCAAGATAATAAACGAGTCACATATCAAGAGATTCAGCACATTCTTCAGATTGGATCGGGAAGCCTTCACGAGATTCTACACGTGCATCTTCGTGTGAGAAGGATAGTTTCACGCTGGGTGCCGCACAATCTCACCGATGCTCAGAAGCAGGCCCGGGTGGAATGGTGTCGTGATATGATAAACAAGTTTGAAGCAGGCGCGTCTCGGCGTGTTTATGACATCATTACAGGTGATGAGTCGAGGATTTATCAGTATGATCCAGAAACAAAACGCCAGTCGACGGTTTGGGTGTTTCAAAACGAATCAACACCTACCAAAGTGAAGCGATCCAGAAGCGGAGGGAAGATTTTGATCGCGAGTTTTTTCAATTTGTCTGGCTACTTGTTATCAATCCCTTTACGAAATCAAAGAAGCATCAACGCTGAATGGTACACTACGAAATGCTTGGCAGAAGTTTTCTCTGTAGTGAGCTACAAGCGACCAAACACAGGGCTCCGCGGGATACTACTCCACCATGACAACGCGCCCGCACACACCGCGCTTAAAACGAGGGACTTCCTGGACAGCACTCCGGTTAAACTCCTAGGTCACCCTCCTTACAGCCCTGACCTTGCACCGTGCGACTTCTTTTTATTCCCGAAAATAAAAAATCTGCTCAAAGGGATACAATTTTCGTCGCCGGAAGATGCGCTGTCAACGTTTGAGCAGGCTGTAAACGAGGTATCTGCGGCGGATTGGAAAAAGTGTTTTGAAAACTGGTTCAAACGCATGAAACTTTGTATAGAGGCTGGTGGAGAGTACTTTGAAAAGATTTAATAAAAAAATATTTACCTATAGAACACTTTGTTTTATTTTCGCAAAACTTTCTGAGTGTCCCACGTATATAATTATCATAGGTCAACTTCAATTCGTCAAACATTTAGTCAATATTATTTGCATTTTACCAATAAAATTCTAAAGTTACAAATTATAATACTTAGGAATAATAAAATTAGAGAAGAACTATAAGAATAGTCACTGTAAAATTATAAATATTGGAAAAAAAAACATTAGTAAGTCATAGTTTATCCCTTACAGATTACTGTTCTTTAAAATTTAAATATTCATCTATAGTATAAAAACATCTGTCACATAGCCAAACAAAGTTCTTTGTTAAATGTATTCATTAGTTTCCGGAATTGAATCGGTAATTTATTATATACTTTTATCGCCATTGTGTAGCAGTTTCTATCACTTAAAATCAGCCTATTCCGTGGTACTAGTAGCGGTTTTTGTACAATTTTTCTTTTGAATATTGCATTTTCATCTGTAGGAAAAAGTGAATAATTTTTTCTGACAAATTTGCATATTTCGTAGATATATACACGGGAGTGTTAGTAGCTTGTGTTTTATAAATAGGGGTCGGCATGAGCCAGTCCATTTTAGATTGAAAATGGATCTAATGCACTTCTTTTGCACAATAAAAGCTCTTTGAGAGTCCGTGGAATTGCCCCATATTATAACACCGTATCTCAGAATAGAGCATACGTAGCATGTGATGAATATTCGTTAGATTTTTAATTCTACGTAGTGCAAATATGTTTTTTTTTTTGCACGCAATATCTATCTGGGGCTTCCAGCTACAAATTCTATCGATTACTATTCCTAAATACTTTATTTCCGGCAACAGACTTGAGTCAGCCAGTACATTGTTCTGAACTTTGTGTCCAACTGCTTTATAAGTGTTTTGTCCAGGTTAACCGTCGATCCAGATGCGTTTCAAGATTTTACTGAGGTATGCAATACTGCTATGGGGAAATTCGACTGATATAAATGAAGTCTTTCTGTCTCAAAAAAAATGTGTCAGAGCAATTTGTGGAGCTGCACCACTTGATTACTGTAGGCCCCTTTTTAAGGAACTAAATATTTTAACACTGACATCCGTCTACATACATGAAATTGGAATATTTGTCAAAAAACACCCTGACTTGTTTATTAAAGCATGCGAAGATAAAAAGTTTCTGAGTAGAGATCCTACCAAGCTGAGGTTGCCACAGATATCCACAACGTTACAACAAAAAACAGTTTTTGTATGTGTATACGGGTGTTCAATAAAATACCTATTAGGGAACTGCCACTAGGTCGCTTCTCACCTACACTAAAAAAGCGGCCAAGTGCGAGTCGGACTCGTCCATTAAGGGTTCCGTAGCAGCAAGTAACATAATAATTATTTATTTTTAATTTTTATGACCGGCGGGGGGGTATCCGTAGGGATTTCCGCACGAAAAAAAAAGGTACCTAATACTGGTTAAACAACATTTTTAAAATAATTTAAATTGACTGATTTAATTTCTAGCTTGACATACCTACATGGGAGATTCATAATTTGTATTTCTATAATTTGCATGTTATTTATTATTTTATTCTATTCATCGAATTAAATTTTGCCATGTCTGTGATAATAATAAATTTAGCTTTAATAATGTAATTTGATTAATGTAATTTTGTAATGCAATTTAAAAAAAATTAAAAAAGCCGCGGTAGCCTAGTGGTATGGGTAATGGACTGCTGAGACGAGGTCTCGGGTTCGATCCCAGGTTTTACCATGGCACACACCAATGACTTTTCGATGCTTTTCGAAGTTATGTGTGTATTTATCGCAGGTTTATAAGTGCCCGGTTAATGGCAATAGGCTCGCCACCTATTACATTGGGACCTAAACATAAACTGGCGAAATGTGGGTGCTAGCACCTCTGCCTACCCCTTCGGGGATATAGGCGTGAGTTTATGTTATGTTATGTTATGTTTAATGCAATTTAGTACCTTTTTTTTTTTTTTCGTGCGGAAATCCCTTCGGATACCCCCCCGCCGGCCAGCGGGGGCGGTTATGTCGGGCTTGCACCGACTAAAACCACACGCCGTCTCGGGTCTTCAGACGCCGGGGTGTAAGGTTACCCATAGAGCATATCCCTCGCACCTCGACTGACCCTGGGCCATCTCACCACTAACAGCATCGCTCATCCTGTCTCCTCTGAAAGCAGAGGAGTACGGAGAGCGATGTTTTCCCGCCACGTTGGGTATTGGCCGACGATCAATGCCAACCCTATGAAGGGGAAGCCATTGACCGCCGCCCAGGGTGTACCGGCCGCTCCGATTCCGTTCCCCGGACTGCAGCGGGATCGGAATCGGAGCGACACTCGAGGAGGTTACCCAACACACACCCCTGCAATTTAGTACCTAATGGAAGTTCATAATAGAATTTAATAACACAATTAAAAAAAATCATCTAATAATGTAATTTAACAATGCAATTTAATAATGAAATTTAATAATTGTAATTCAGTAACTAAAAATGTATAATAATTATATAATAAGGTAAAATGTATCATATTATATTTAAAATTGACTAGATTTGTGTTATAAGGAAACAACATATTATTGCATGCAAACTACTAAGAAATTAGTTTAACTTAAACGAAGTTTAAACCTTAACTTTATTTTTGCACAACGAATACGGTGAAACATGCTGCACTTATTAAAATATGTCAACCTATTACACATTGTTGAACCATGTTTCTTGCAAATAAAGATTTCATTTCATTTCATTAAGCATCCTGTTTTGTGGAATGTCGTCATTGCAGAGTTTTATTGCGGGGTAAGTCAGTTTTCTGAGGGTGAAGGTTACATGGACAGATTTGCCTTAATGCGCTATTTGTTGAGCTATTCTTCTATTTTATAGATGTGGGTCTGTAGCTTAGCTGAAGCTATTGCTGGGTTTTCATGGTCCGATAGTATGGCTGTGTCATCTGCATATATTGCTGTGTGTCTTCAGATCAGCAGTATACAGGAGGTATAGAACAGGTTCCAAAATGCTACCTTGCGGAAGGTACGATCTCAGTATTGGAAGGAAGAAAGCTGTTTGATTTTGAACAAAAGTCCATCATGCCGCACTCTGTCGAAGGCTCGGCTGAAGATCGAAGAATCGAAGAAATGCTGCAGAGCAGAATTGTTTGCATAATAATAAATAAATATAAGAATAAAATACTAGCCTATATAGGATTACTACATCCAAAATACAAGGACATGTGCTCATCCATACCCCTGGTTTCACATCAGATCAAGGTCATCACTTTAAAATCAGCTTCGGTTAGGTTATTATCTACTCGTAGTTACTCACTCTTTTACACACGCCAGGGACGACAGCATTTGTGATTTATGACGTCTTTATCATGACATCAAAAGAGGATTTTTTTATGTATTGTTAATAAGATAACCATTTTTGTAATTTATGGTCGATTATGCTGTTTTATAAAAAATGGATTGGTTTTGTGTCGTTTTAAAATAAAAAGAAATATATCCCTCTTTAACGTCCTTAACGTCCGTAGTGGTGTTGTAGTTGATTTTAGTAAAATCATATTTTCAATGTCTAACTGCGTTAATGGTACCTTTTTTTTTTTTTTTTATCGTGCGGAAATCCCTTCGGATACCCCCCCGCCGGCCAGCGGGCGCGGTTATGTCGGGCTTGCACCGACTAAAACCGCACGCCGTCTCAGGTCTTCAGACGCCGGGGTGTAAGGTTACCCATAGAGCATATCCCTCGCACCCCGGCTGACCCTGGGCCATCTCACCACTAACAGCATCGCTCATCCTGTCTCCTCTGAAAGCAGAGGAGTACGGAGAGCGATGTGTTCCCGCCACGTTGGGTATTGGTAGACGATCAATGCCAACCCTATGAAGGGGTGAAGGGGAAGCCATTGACCGCCGCCCAGGGTGTACCGGCCGCTCCGATTCCGTTCCCCCCGGACTGCAGCGGGATCGGAATCGGAGCGACACTCGAGGAGGTTACCCAACACACACCCCTGCGTTAATGGTACCTACTGTGGAAAGTAGGAATAGCTGAAACTCAGCTGAAAATCGAAAACTATATCCAGTAAAGATGCGAAGGTTACTGTAAATGTGTAGTGTGACGAGAATCGACAATATGACGAATAAGTAGTTACCTACAGTACAGAACGTTTTATTTAAGTGTGGAAAAACACGGGTTTCTTTCCATCGGTGCCAACGATGAGGAGGGTGAGTCAGAATCGAACTGGCTAAAAACACACGGCTAAAAACTACAAACAAAACGCTGCAGCCTACAGAAATCGGGGGGCAGGGTTCTCTCTCGCTCCATCTCCGCCACCTCTTTTGCGCGCATTACCTACTCGCTGAAAGAGGCTGCGGCGTGCCACTTGCTCCCGTCGGAGACCACGGCACTCACCATGGTCTCCAGCGAGAGAATATCCACGCCCAGAACCGTAACGGGATCTCGGAATCGTAACCCAAGCTGGGTACTCCGCCAATGTGTGGAGCGCCGTATCTACGCTGTGATCTTCGCAGTGCTGTGGCTTTGTCTCCCGGTAGATGCACCACAGATAGCATATATCGCCGTGGCCGATGTTTATCTGTGACACCCGTTAGGAGAGGTCATAGTGGTGCGTCTTCAACCACTCCTCCATGAGTGGCCTCACCGCCGCGATAGTGGCTTCTACCCCCAATAGAGGAACTTTGAAAGTTGCACCAGTTAATTAAAACTACAGAAACAAGCGCATGGATATATTATGAGGAGAGATGACAGCAGTGTTGATAAAACAATTCATAGTATGGTATGATTGTAGAGTCCAAGAAAATATGGATGTACATAGCAAGGCAAAGGATTGACTAAGGAGACGAAATCTGATACGAATGTGTCGAAAAGTATGATATGTTACACCAACTCTGTAGAAATAATTGGGACCAGGGTAACTAAATGATAATAGAGGTAATAATAGTAAACAACAGATGTTCATGAAACAGCAACTAGGACGATTGAGTTACAATAACAATATTATTGATTTTTGATTCCAATCACGGAATCTATAAAAAAATACTAAATTTACTTAACTAGAAAAGCATCCATAATTGTTTTAAGACCATTATATAATACAATATGAAACAGAAAAAAGTCATCAAATTATTGAACCCTACGTGCATAATAGTTCTAAAATGATGTATTAGAACATTAGGTCTTTTAACCTTACGTGCTAATACATAATTTTAGAACTATTACCTTTCGTCATAACAAAGCTATAATTTATAGTTAAAGACTTTAAAAGATCTGAAATAAATACAACTTAAACCCATGAAAATTAAGGAACTTTGTTTTTTAGATACTAATTTGTCTTACTGATAAATCACTCCTTCCTCTCACTACGAATGCCCCGCATATCCCGCTATACCTATATACATATCCCGCTATACCTTTATATATTATGACTCATGGACCCACTGGCCATGGATCATATGGCCACTTTCCATATTAACATAGGATAGGATTCATCTGTACCCAACGCAAAAAAAAATGTTCTTATTAATATTTCAATTGAATGTTATCTGACTATTCTTATTACTGTAAGGTAGCTTCATAATGAAAATTGGAATATCAATAATTTCTAATTCACCTACTAGAAGAGATACGAAGTTTCTATTCTCGTCCACCACTTAACACAAAGTTTCTGATCTTAGAACATTACAATTACGCGTGGGTTTCTTCATGATGCTTTCCTTCTTGTCCACAGATAAAATTAAACAGGTTTGCTACACAGCCATTTGTAAAACACCGCGATATCTTGTGTTCGAATTAACTCCCATAGCTTTCTTATGTGAAATCCTTAATGACCCTCTGGTTACTGGATAGAAATTACACTGTGAATTCATTAGGCAAATGCGTATTAGCGTAGATGTTTCAATGAAATTTTATTTTATCATTACTTAATTTAACATTTTGTTTATCAGATGAATTTAGTATTATAACAATAACGTGGTTTATACTTACAGAATTTATTTTTCTTTTGTAGACTACCTAGACTAGTTTACAGATGTCAATAATAACAACAACAATAATATGCTAATTATTCTTTCCCTCCAAGACGTATGTATAGGAGAATTTTAAATATCCAGGACGTGTCCAGGTAGCTCAATTGGTCAGATTATTCCCCTTAGACAGCGACAGGTCCTGGATGTTGACTTTTTCCAATCTAAATCTTCGACTCAGTTTTACTGTACCTACTTGAAAGAACAAACAGTTTGCTCAACCCAAATTCATTATATCAGAACACATTAATAGTTAAAAAAACGGAATATAAATTTTGTTAAGAATGTAGAATATTTAGAATTGGATTTAAATGTTACCTACTTTAAAATATCTCACTAAATTCAGTTACGACAATACATATTAACGTTGTAAAATAGTCACTCTGCTAAATACAATTATGTCATGCGTTGCGGAATTCAATTGTGTGACATACCTTTTTCTTTTTCTTTTTTTATCGTGCGGAAATCCCTTCGGATACCCCCCCGCCGGTCAGCGGGGGCGGTTATGTCGGGCTTGCACCGACTAAAACCGCACGCAGTCTCGGGTCTTCAGACGCCGGGGTGTAAGGTTACCCATAGAGCATATCCCTCGCACCTCGACTGACCCTGGGCCATCTCTCCACTAACAGCATCGCTCATCCTGTCTCCTCTGAAAGCAGAGGAGTACGGAGAGCGATGTGTTCCCGCCACGTTGGGTATTGGCCGACGATCAATGCCAACCCTATGAAGGGGTGAAGGGGAAGCCATTGACCGCCGCCCAGGGTGTACCGGCCGCTCCGATTCCGTTCCCCCCGGACTGCAGCGGGATCGGAATCGGAGCGACACTCGAGGAGGTTACCCAACACACACCCCTGTGTGACATACCTACACACATTGCGACACTTGGTTGTATTTTAAGAACACTAACAAACTAGTATATTAGATTATCGAAGTTTCCAATTAGTTCATAACCGTAACAAACACAGGTATCTATGAAAAGTTACCTCTGATTATGCAAACATAACTATTGCTACGTTATCGTAGCTTAACAAGAATCAATTGAAACTTAAGAAGTTATATATTCGTGGCTCCTACATTTCCAAAGTCACGAACATTGGATAATAATTATAAAAAATGTCTGAAAAAATCATAATTTAATAGAAATTTTTCAACAAGACCGAAGGGTGCATGAATTATCCATTATTGCGCGAGGACTGAAAGTACCTCTGGAACCATAACTTGTAGTCGTTCGTACGGTGCCCTGCGATATTTATGGGGGTAGATAAGGCGTACAGATGGCGGTCTACGGAGTTTTCTTCCCCTAATACTTGTTGAGTTACAGTTCCCAATTTCTAGTGCTACACTCCAGGTGTAAGTCCTTTCACGAAACGCCGTTTATTTCGTCGATACCGTATAAAATGATGACTTTAGTTCGTATGTAATTCATTGAATATCTTTGTTACAAAAGCTTAACAGACGTTATGTGTTCACGTTTATCGCTAATGTCTGCGTAACCTTATTTGGATTGTGTATTGGCATAATAAAAAAAACATAGGGAGTTTTGGAGACTGCCGCCAAAAAAGAAAAAATATTGTATGATTTAACTGGTCAAGCGCCACGCGCCACACAGCGTCACACTCATAGCTACAGATAAATACTGTATGTAACCTGTTACATTAGCATGTAAGTGACGCGAACCCATAAGAATATCCCTTACCAACAAAAATAGTATATAGGTATCTAAAACCAATATATCTATGAGGACCAGCACACACATCATGTATTCTTAATTGAATTTTGAGGCGACTAATATTGTCCTAGCGTTAGTCACGTAAAAAAAGAAATGAATAGAAAATTATGACATCGGCTGTATGAACTTACCTACCTATCGTGGATTCGTGTCGTCACGCACAACCCGAGGTGCCTGTTTTTCGGTGATTTATAGCACAATGAGAACCATGACTAATACTACGCTTAATAGCCGCTTTGTCTACGTCCGTACAATTGTTTATATTTATTTAGGGATTAGTCCAGGAAATTGTAACGAGATAATGAATGACTTGCTTGTTTATTACGAAAATAAGGGATGGTTTCTTAGAAAGTAATAAGAGCGGAACATCTTATCACATTTATGTAACTGTGGTTTATTAATAAGGTGTATACATAATTATTATAAATGTCTTGGTATATCAGTATCACCATCCATTCGCGGTACATTTTGAAGCTATCCACTTGTCTATAATGTTCCATAATATAGTGAAATATGCTCTCTAAAGTAATATACCCATTAAAATTAATCCCGGATACAATAAGGGTGCAACCCAAAAGTTTTAGGTATTTCCACAACTAATTTAAGTTGAACCCGTTTCATAACCCTCGGGACCTATGAAGGATATTTGATTATTATTGATGTAGTATTCATTTAAGTCTTTTTAAATGAATAAGGAGGAAATAAAAGGTTTTTAATCTTTAACATTATAAAATGTTAAATTAGTTACGTCTGTAGGTACATTGAAGATATTTGAAAAATAAAAGCTTGCGTTATGTTAAATGAATGATTTTGAACACAAAAATGTTTTTTTGGAATTCTTGTCTGTTTGTCTGTTTATCTGTTTATTCGCGATGGGCGCAAAAATTTTCTATTCTATTGAAAAGGTCTTGGTCAGACTTAAGATCTGCCGTATGTTTGATTGCAATTGGTTAAGAAAAACCGGTGATATGTCAAAAAACGATAACCGAAATCCGCACGGACGGAGCCGCGGGCATCAGCTAGTAAATATAAATTCAGAGCTTCAAAGATTCAGAAATATTCTAAAATATTTGAATACCATACCACCAACATACTAATTATTAGGTAGACAAAGTTATCAGTCTTAATCAGTTTTATGAGTTTTGTGAGTAAGTTTAGGTTTAGGTGGTTGGGTGCATTATTATGCAACTTACAATCATATGACAAGTGATAAAAGTCATTTTCATCATCATCATCATCATCAATTGTTAATACATCATTCAGTCAATGAAGTCATAATAGACAATATCTGGGTGGAGGACCGTATTTATATTAATTTGTAAAAATTAAACCTAGCTAGATCAATTTATCGCTCCTGAACTAAATTTCATGAAAATCGTTGGAGCCGAAGATTCATATACGAGTATAGTACAAGAATTTGAAAATGGCAAATTTTATTTAAAAAAAATTAATAAATACATACTACCTATGTACTTATTGGATGTAATCTAATATTACTCGTACTTCAAGATATCGCACGCCCAGTGCAATAAAGGCGTAAGAGGAAAACACTAACTTTACAAGACAGCAAAAAAACTGTTAAACCAGGTATCTCTATTATGTTTTAGATTCTATGATCTTTTGTTATATACCAAACAAAAAAAAAAAGTCAAGCTTTCTTTTAGTTTATATTCAAAATACCTCAAAATTATCTTTCTAATGAATAATTAATATTTAAAGTTTTACAGACGTTTTCCTTATATATTTACGACTAATCCTTAGATGTAAAGATTTTTACCCCAATCATCGTTTTCTAAATAATTAATAGACTAACTACTCACGGTTACGTCTTTAGCGAAGTTCTACATTATGATAAACTACAGAGGCTAAGTACCACTTACCTCCTTTTTTGCTTAATTATGTTTCTCATATCAAATTGTACGATGTGTTTACAGCTTTGTTTGTTAAAAAATTAAAATTAAATGTAATCTGAATGCAGACATTTTGAGCAGTGTTTTCAGTTAATCCATATCTGTAAGGTATGTTAAGCCTCATGGGAAAATAAATTTCAGTGGTGTAAGAAAACGGGTTGTAGAAAATTGCGCTTTATTTTAATAAGATGTGACAGATCCTCTCATAATATAAAATTAATGATAGTGAATTATAATCTGCTGCTGGGGAGACAGGCGGGCCCGCTCTGCCATCTTCTTCTCGAGCATTACATGCTCGCAGAAGGAGGCGGCGGTGGCCCACGCGCTCGCGCTCCTCACCATTGCCGCAATCATGCTGCGAGTGAGAGGACTCCCACCCCGATGGCTGCCACGAGGTCACGCCTCGGCGCCTCCCACGCCGGTGAGTCCACCAGCGTGTGCAGCTCCGAGTCCTCGCTCGCATCGTAGTGATGGCACTCAGGCGTTGGCTCCTTCCTAATCCGATGGAGATCACCTGCGTCACTTTCTCAGTACCTGGGTACAGTTGTGCAAGTTCTCGAAGGACGTGTTTCACTTTCGTCAGCTAAGTTAGGAGATTCAGTTTCCGCACCTTTTTTTTTTCGTGCGGAAATCCCTTCGGACACCCCCCCCCCCCCCGCCGGACAGCGGGGGCGGTTATTTCCGCACCTAAAAAAAATTAAGAATTTATTATGATGCAATGATGGCAATATTATCTATATATTTTAGACGTGACAGACGGATGGAACACAGCAAGCTAGTCAATCAATCAATCAATTAGCCTATTGCAGTCCACTGCTGGACATAGGCCTCTCCCATTTTACGCCATAGCACCCGATCCTCCGCCTTGCGCATCCAGTCTATCCCAACTACCTTTTTCAGGTCGTCCGTCCATCTTGCTGGGGGACGTCCCACCTTCCGTTTACCGATTCGTGGTCTCCACTCTAGGACTCGTTTGCTCCATCGGCCATCGGTCCTTCGGCAGATGTGGCCAGCCCATTGCCACTTCAGCTTGCTTATTCTGCGAGCTATGTCGGTGACTTTGGTTCTTTGTCGGATGGCCTCATTTCGAATTTTATCCTTCAAAGAAACCCCAAGCATAGCTCGCTCCATAGCCCGCTGCGCGACTTTTAAGTCGTGGACAAGCCTCACTGTCAATGTCCACGTTTCGGCACCGTAAGTCATGACAGGTAGGACGCACTGGTCGAACACCTTTGTTTTAAGGCATTGCGGTAAAGGGGAGGAGAAAACCCGACGCAGTTTGCCAAATGCTGCCCAACCTAATTGGATCCTTTTGGTGACTTCTTTCTCGAAGTTGTTTCTACCGAGCTGGATAACCTGCCCAAGGTAGACATACTGTTGAACAACTTCGAGTGTCGACCCTTCGATGGCAATCGGCCTCGGCGTGACATGTTCGTTGAACATAACCTTGGTTTTGTCAAGGTTCACACCAAGACCGACACGTCGAGAGGCTCCATTTAGGCTGTGCAGCATCTCGCCCAGCTGCTCCAGCGACTCCGCAACTATGACGATGTCGTCGGCGAACCGAAGATGCGAGATGTACTCGCCATTTATGTTTATACCCCGCCCAGTCCAATCCAGAGTCTTGAAGACGTCCTCCAGCGCGTTGGTGAATAGTTTGGGGGATATAACAGGGGGACCTGTCTCACTCCACGCTGTATGCTTATGGGGTTCGTCTTCTGGTCTTGGAGCTGGACGGACATAGCAGCGGTCTCATATAGGCATCTCAGCACTTCGATATATCGCCAATCAACACGACACCGTTGCAGAGCATCCAGAACTGCCCAGGTCTCGATGCAGTCGAAGGCTTTCTCGTAGTCCACAAAAGCCATACACAGCGGCTGATTATACTCGTGAGTCTTTTGTATAATCTGCCGAACAGTATGGATGTGGTCCACGGTACTGTAGCCTTTTCGAAACCCGGCTTGCTCCGGTGGCTGGAACTCGTCGAGCTTGCTCGCAAGACGATTCGTGACGACTCTCGAGAACAGCTTGTAGACATGACTCAGGAGTGAGATGGGTCTGTAATTCTTAAGCAAGGCTTTATCACCTTTTTTGAAGAACAGTACCACCGCACTCCCGCTCCATGCCCTAGGTGTTAAGCCTTGCTGGATGACGGAATTAAAAAGGCTCGCTAGCTCTTGGAGCACTGGGACCCCGCCTGCTTTTAGGAGCTCAGTAGTAATTCCGTCATCGCCAGGGCACCTGTTGTTCTTTGTTTGCTTGAGAGCCGCCTCTATCTCGCACTGCTCGACATCGGGTATTTCTTCGGTGTAATGGCGCGTGAGTGGAGCTCTGTGGTCTTCAACGCTGTGTCCCGTCAGTTTAGGCATCCGTGATGCATACAGCTGTCCATAAAACTTCTCGACCTCTTCGAGAATCTCGAACTTTGAGGTGATGGTTCTGCCATCCTCAGTTTTAAGTTTCGTCAGATGGGGCCTTCCCAATTGCTGAGCGAACACTTTCGACCCCCTATTTCGCTCAATCGCATCATGTATGATGTTAGTGTTGAAGCGTCGGAGGTCGCGTCGTATCAGCTTTTTTATTTTTTGGTTTAAGACTCTCCCATCCAACGAAAACGACTGAGTTGAGGGCTCATCACGCCTCCTCCTCATAAGTTCGAGAGTCTCAGGAGAGAGTTTGGACTCTAGCTGTTTGCGTTTTCCGGGAAACAACTTTCGGGACACTTCCTGCAGAGTTTTGACCACTGTGTCGGTTATCTCATCAATACTGCTAGTGGTTTCCAGCATTGCAAAACGATTTTTAAGTTTCAGTTGGAACTTTTCGGACCCTAGAGCTATTTGGAGCGGCGTAGGTCGGAGAGTAGACCGTATCATTCGGAATCTTTCAGCTTTAAGGTTGATATTTAGAGAGCCTCTGACAAGTCTGTGATCACTTCCGGTGTTGAACCTGTTAATCACGGAGACGTCTCTAAATATGTACTTACTGTCCGTAATGAAAAAGTCTATCTCGTTCCTTACCACGGAATCCCGGCTTTGCCAAGTCCACTTCCTATGGGGCTTCTTCTTAAAGAAAGTATTCCTTAAGAAGAGCCCCTGGGATTCGAGAAAGTTGACTAGCATTTGCCCCCTGTGATTTCTGCGCCCCACTCCATAGGGTCCTATTCGCGTTTCGCCGCGTTCTTGTACTCCCACCTTGGCATTGAAGTCCCCTATAACAACGCTGTAGGTGGCCTTGGCGGTATGATTAATTGCCTTGACAATGTCCTCATACACGGCCTCGGCGGTTTCATCGGGGTGAGTCGAGGTCGGCGCATATACCTGTATCACCTTCAGGGAACGCCTGTTAGTGATTTTAAGGACAAGGTACGCTACCCGGTTCGACACACTACCGACTTCAACAACGCTGCTAATGAGGTCCTTTTTGACCAGAAAACCGACTCCTCCCTGGGAGAGCTGATCACCTTCTCTGAAGTAGAATAGGTCGCCTGACTCAAGGGTTACCGTGTCCTCCCCCAGTCTTCGGATCTCGGACAACCCCAGTATGTGCCAGTTTATGCGACCCAGTTCTATCTCCAGTTCGGCGAGATGGTGGTCCAGCCGAAGTGTACTGCAGTTGTACGCTGCCAGCTGTAGTTTTTGTTGGTAGCCTCCCGTAACCCGGAGATTCTTAGCAAGCTAGTACCTATAAATATTAATACACCACGTCACACAGTTCGGTCTAACTATATTAAATCCCTTAATTATGAATTGTCCATCATCTATAAGTCTAAATCTATAAATACCTACGTTTGTAGGCATCCATATCAGATACTTATTATCAAGCTACTTACCGACACAATTTTACGAATTAATTCCATACTAAACATTAACATACATTAACATAAACTCACGCCTATATCCCCGAAGGGGTAGGCAGAGGTGCTAGCACCCACATTTCGCCAGTTTATGTTTAGGTCCCAATGTAATAGGTGGCGAGCCTATTGCCATTAACCGGGCACTTATAAACCTGCGATAAATACACACATAACTTCGAAAAGCATCGAAAAGTCATTGGTGTGTGCCATGGTAAAACCTGGGATCGAACCCGAGAAATCGAGGCCGTGCATCCCAGCTCCGCCAGGCCATCGTGGTGGAGTGGAAGGAACGACTTGGGCGACCAAGCGCAGGGCACGCCGTAATAGCGGTGGTAAGGCTTGGAGGCTTGGCTAGGCGACACGGAAGCCTCTTGTACCGACTGACGCAGGTGATCTCCGGTAAGCGGAGCTTCGGGGACCACCTGCATCAGATCAGGAAGGAGCCAACGCCTGAGTGCTATCACTGCGACGCGAGCGAGGACGCGGGGCTGCACACGCTGGCGGACTGCCCGGCGTAGGAGGTGTCGAGGCGTGACCTCGTGGCAGCCTTCGGGGTGGGAGTCCTCTCGCTCGGCAGCATGATTGCGCCAATGGTGCGGAGCGCGAGCGCGTGGGCCGCCGCCACCTCCTTCTGCGAGCATGTAATACTCGCGAAGGAGATGGCGGGGCGCGCCCGGGAGAGGTTTAGAACTCTCCCGGCCCGCCGAGCCCGCAACATGCTCGCCGCGCGTCGCAGGCGACTCAGGCGCCGGAGGTCGCTTAACGACCTCCGTCCTCCATGAGCACAGAACTGGGGGTCTCAGGTGAGGCCGCCTGTCACCCCAGCAGTAGCAGGCCGGGACGTCTGCATACTGGTGTGCCCGCAATTTCTTTTTGTTCAATTATTTTTAAATATGATGGGATGTAATCAGTATTATTTAAGGAAATTTGTTTTTTAGTAAGCATTAAAACGCATACTAAGGAATACATTTATTCAATGTTTATGTTCCTTAATGAATCAAAATGAAAACTTGAGCACGATTAGGTATATTTTGATACAATTTTAAGTGCTTATGTTGGTTTATCGACTTCTTTAATTGAAAAACTTATTTGACTTAATTAACTTATGTGACGTGAAGAATTGTTTTTTTTTTGTATAAAATCTTCAATTTACGTCAAAATTTGACGGAAAAAATTGACCGTATGTATCTTTACTTGTACTATTCAAAACTCCAATAAAAAAAGACGTATTCGTATTTTCGCCTTTGTTGCTCTGGGTGTGCGATATTATCATTACAAAATAGGTAAGTCTGACCTCGTGTAACAAATTTTGAACGCTTTAACCAGACACGTTACAAAAAAGCAGAATTAGCCGGCAAGAACCCCCTGACTTTATCTACGGCCATATTTTTAAGTAAATTACAAATAGGTATAGGGCGGCGCACCGTGCCATCAGTTGTGCCGTGCGTGATATCGCAACGGGGGATCGCGAGCCGGGCACCTTACAGATATACGCTAGTGAAAAGCGACACAGAGTAACAAAATTAATTATATAGTGGCAGTTAGAAAATTGTGCTTTATGAGCTAACGCTGTGGACTATTTATACTGTTGATTGATGGCACTTGGTGAAATTTGCTACACATTTTGAAATAAATTTATCACTTGTATCACTTGTACTTGTACCAAGTGTAGTGAACCTCAGATGTGAGAACATCTTCTTCTTCTTACATCTGAGGTTCACTATACTTGGTGACTGTAACGTATAAATAAATATAAAAATTTTGAGAATGCCGTGAGGCGAAACTGTAATTGGTCAATCAATCAAATCAATCACACGAAGGTGTAATTGATTAAATATAACAGTGGAAAAGTACAAGTGATACATTTATTTCAAAATGTACATAACGCTGTGGACTTATTATTGTGGCTATAGGAACTTATTTCTATCATCATCATAATTACAGCTTTAATCTGGGTTACAATCTTGCCTGTGACGTACGCTCTTCTGCTCTTTCTCTTGATTTTGGTTATCTTGGTCTTGACAGGACTACTGCCTGACCCCAAAACTCTGATTGGAAAGCCAGTGCCAAAGCCTTCTACGTCAATCACCTAAGGACCAGCCAAATGCTTAAAGCCTAAGAATCTGTAGTTTAAATAAATAAACAGTATTTTTATGTGTATATTATTTGTAAATCCGACTTAACCGAACGCATGGCGGTGTGATTATACCGGACTTCATTAGATAGTTTCGTCACAGGGATCTAAAAAGTATAAGGTAACTTGGTTCTTTAACTAGTTATACCCATATTGGCCATCTATGCATTGGAATAAAAGGCACTATCGCTTACTTGAAGAGGACGTAATCATTTCGAATCTCGTGTTATCATCAACATCATACTTAAATATTATCATCATCATCATCATCAACCTATTCTAGTCCACTGCTGGACAAATATTATATTAATCATTTATTTATGTAAATAATAGACTGAAAAATTAACACCAGATGGCAGTAGATGATCGTTTTAAATGTACACTCGTGAATTCACAATATAAACAAATCAAAAATTAATTCAAATTTCAAAATTCAAAAAGATTCATTTCAAAAGAACTGTTACTTCAACATTCTCCACTAAACGTTATGGTAATTAATTATTATTATTGATCTTTAAAACTGCTACAGGTATTTTTTATTAAAAAAAATATGTTGTTAGAAATAAAGAAATAACACAACATTTCCGATAGTCAAACACTATAATTGTTAGTTAAATAACAAAAATATCCTAATATTCCTATCAGACACAGTTCTTAGAATTATCGATTCGTTATTGTACGGTGGTTAATTGGCATTATTATGGCAAAAAACGTAAACTTGTTTTACCCGTGCACGTTATTAAAAGTCAAGGTTCAATACCTAGAGGTAATAGACAAACGCGCCGAAGTATTTACATTTTTATGTCTACTGTAATTTTCACTCTGTGTCAATATTTAACTCGCAGGAAAGTATTCGTATTGTGTACAAGTAACAGTCGGAAACGAATTTTTTCGTCTAGTCTCCCCGCTCCATTTTCAGGCTTTCCAAACTGATGGCTTTCCTTTCCGACAATGATAACGTCGTTAGTGAGGGCCTTGGGACGCCGAAAGACGTGATAGTTTGTTGATGGCCTCAAATTTAGCTTTTTATTTATATACCTGCTTTGAAGGAATAACTTTTTTCCCATAGCATTTAAGGGCAGTGGTGAGTCTTTTTGAAGTGTTGTATTTATTAAATGAGGACAAGTACGAGTTTAAAGATTTATGTAATGTTTTTCTTTGATATCATAAGTACTAAAACTATTATTCGTCTGTATTGAAATCTCAAGAAATTTAACATCAGTATTGAACCCGCCCTAAAATTTAGATTAGAATGTTTTAATGGAAATATATTCGATGCGCAATCCCATTTCATAACATAACATAACTATTGTATATAATAATAAAATATTGTAGACAAACATTTTACAAATAACCTTGAGGCAATACTAAGGCCTAAACATAATGCTATCGATTCTGTTACTAGTTCTGAACAACATATTTTTAGTATAACAGTATTTTAGACATATATTTTGTGTAAATTAACCGACTAACATAGATAAAAAAGTAAGAACGAATTTCAAACAATTAATAAATTTTAGTGTTATCGTAATTGTACAAAACAATTTTCATTTTTTACACAAACCGAAAGAGAATAGACCATTTCAGGACATGATAATGTGAAGCACTTACGACATAAAGCAGAATAAAAAAGCTTCGCTACCACTCTCTGTGTTAAATCGTTAACTGCTTTTTGCCTATTGAGAGCAAAAGAAATAAAAATCAAATGCCACCGCTTTCCCCGCGATCGAGTGTTTGTTTGCCTTGTTCTGTTTGTTCTGAGGCAAACCAACTGCTGTTGGCATAAAACGAATCCACCGAATGTATGCCCTCATACAATGCCGGGTGGTCTTTATCATTTTCTACGTAAACATTTCGTTCAAACACTATATCATATTATCTAAATTCAAAATCAACAACGGCTCCTCAATCTTGAAGGAACATTTCTTTTACCACTTAACAGTTAATTTGTTAGTGCAGTTTTTAGATGAGAAAATATATTTCTATTGTAATATCTAGAAAAGGCGAGTGCTAATAAAACAACCTCTTAAGAAACTTTCGAATAAATTATTTTGATAATCGGTTTGCATAAACAAATATGTTTTTGCTCAATGTTTTTTCTATCGAAAAGTGCTTGTTCCTATTGGTGGTTGCGTACTTCAGCAGTGTGTAAATCACGACTTTGAAGTGGTATACAAAGCTGTGCTATCAAACGATTGCGCACACATCACATCAAATAAATCACAAACTTAACGAGTTTCTAGCAAACATTTGTGGACGGAACCAACATTTTGATTATTTTACAAATACTCTACGTGTAATGGTCCATGGGAGTTCTGTTTACTGTTCTACGGTACGTCAGAATAGATAGTCGATTGTTGGGCAACTGCACAAGTATTTGTCTAGCGGTACACTTGCTATGCCGTGACAGTATGGTACTAGACATCTAAAATATGTATATAAATATTTTAGTCTATAAAAAGTTGCATTCTACAGTGCAGTAAAACACAGATAACTGTGTCTTTCTTTCTGTACATCATTTAATTGAACGATGACATGCAAAATGAATTGCCTTGGCTTTGAATAGTGTTCGATGAATCGTAAATATGTTATTACTGAGAAGCATAGTTACAAAAGCTCATGCCTCTACTGCGGCGCGATTACGACTGTGTTTCGTGTCAGGCACAATGAAGGGGGCAGGTTATTTCCACCAGGGGTCTGTCGGATTCTCTGAGACGGCCCCCTACTGCGGTGAGAAGCGAAAACCTGCGAGTCGGTATTAACCGTCGCTATTACTCGATGATGTATTGATGTATTAACTCATTAAAATTCAAACCAGTTTTGAAGTTAAAGGTTAAAGACTTCATAAAAAGCGTACTCACTTTCGTTCCCCGCTGCGTCAAAGAATTCAAATGAAGTGTGAACACGTTACAACAAAAGCCTTAGGCAGACTATTGTACGAGAATTTGGAGTTTGTTTTGTGCACAGACGAAAGACACTTAGTGATTATATCTTAAAGTTCCTGGAAGCAAGCTTGGCTAATAAGATCGTATCTAGTCTCATGGCTATCTCAGAAATAGTTCATTTGGCCAGCTAAGCCCGCTTCTGTATTCAGTTTAATCTAACCGTTTCAAGCAGTATAGCTGGAATATGTATATCAGAAAATCTGGTGGCTTATAATGTAAATTGTATGGCTATCAAAGCTAATGACATAAAACTACATGTGTATGATGATATAGAACTCGTATATTATTACAGTGCGAAACGTTGACTTTTTCTTTGTGACGTTTGAGTAGGTAATTTGGTTTTGTAGTACACGGTAGCAAACAACTTCACCAAATAACAGAGGTCAAACGTGAACCTAACAATTATGAAAAAAATACAATGATTGATCGAACAAACTAGTACAAAGAAGATAAGTGAGCACCAAAGGTCTTCTCTAAAAGTCCATCGAAAGTCACCGCCTTCATCGTCATTTTATTATAGAGTGTTAGGACTAGGAAATAAATCTTCCCAATATCGTAGTATCTTATTACTTTGTTTGTTAATAAAACAGCACTAAAATTCTGTCTCTGCTTATACTTTGTATTCTTTCCTCGGCATAAAAACAAGTAGTCGTACTTATCATCGTTCTTTAGCAAAATAGTGTCACAAACAAGACTGTTGGGGCGTTAAGTCCCTCGCTCGCAGCGTTAAGTAGTCTTTATGAGAGCCTCTATTAATACGGTACCAGAAATTCGACTAACTTTGACAAAAACCAACAAAACCGCATTAACGGAGGTAATTCATAAAAGAGTGTTTTGGACTTAAAGTATTTAGTAAATATTGACTATCGTAAATTTTTATTAATCAATTCTTTATCAGAAAGTATTTTTTTTACAGGTGGATAAAATTTTGCCTATAATGTGATTTTGCTAGAGGTTTGAGGGTGTCGCAGAAGTCGAAAATTAGGTACTTATATATTTTATATACTTACTCCTTTGTTAAGTGTAGATGTAAAGAGTAAATGTTAATTTTAACAATGAATCAAAAACATTATTAAAATTAATAAAATTTTTGGGTCCAAACATTTTTTTTTCTTAACTTGGGTTCGTCCTGAACATAAGATGAAGTCGGATTGAAACTCTTTTTATAATATACTCGCACACTCGCCCATGCTTCCCTTCTGTTTATATATGAGTTTTCGTAATTTACACCTAATCTATGTCAATCGGGGATATATACATGATAAATGCAGTCGTTTCGTAGATTACCTACCCCAGATATAAACAAACTTCAAAATATTTTATTTTTTGTAATCTTATAAGTTTTTTATGATATTCCCGGGTATAAACAAAATTATGACCATATTGGAAACAACATACTTATTGAAATAAAACTATTTTTTTTAACGGATTCTATCGCGATTTATTTGATTCCTTTGATTTTTTGATTTTTGATTTGATTTGATTGATTGAACATTGATCCCGACGTTTCGGTTGCTTTTCAGCAGCCATGGTCACGGGGAGACTCCACATACTTATGTTCAGAATAGTATATGAACAGAAACCATACGTCATTTTAACTATTTGCATATACCTACTTACTATTGTATGGCAATGGCTTTATTAACGCAGAGTTAAAGCTAAAGCATAGGAGTGCATAAACCACCTTTATACAATATTGTGATAAAAAAAATAGAATCGTTGTGCTCCATGGTTTACGACACGACGCTCATAAAATATAGTATTTATTTGCTTCAAGTCTTTATTATTTTTGTATAGTGACTTTATTATCGACATTATGTACAATTCCAGCCTTGTTAGAACAACAACACTCACGTATTCGCTTTTTTTTTCTTTGCTTACAACCAATATAATCATATTATGCCACCTTAACATTGCCTTATGAAAATATTTGATTCGTAAATTTGGAGGAGGAACACCTGCAATTTTGCCGAGTTACGTTAGTCTGTCCGGATGTCACAACCATTTTTGGCGAAGGCTATTAAGTAGCACTTTAGAAAGTAGTTAGTGTTATCTTACAACCGCTATATAATGGTATAGGAAAATAATGAGAAAGGAATACGACAGTCTCTCCCTTGCCACTAGTAAGAGATGAAAAAGTATATATGTATAATATAATTCTGTAAAACTATAAACAAGTATTATTTTCATTGAAGTCCTTAGTTACTGAGATATGTTTGTGCATCTTTAGATAAAAATATACCCTCCACTTCCGTGGCCTCTAAGTTTTTAATCATGGAGCAATTTTATTAAATGTTTTGAAGAACATCCATCTTTTGTTTCGTCGTCGGGAAGAAGAGTGAGAGTCGGGCTAAAATCATCTTGCTTCGGTTTTGCAAAACGTTATCTCTATAGCACAGCGCATCTCTAGAGCTTAATATATTTTTAGAGTAGTAGTAGTAGTGAAAACCAAAGCTATAGTTTTAATCTTCTTTTATATATAAAAATTAATTGCTGTTCGTTAGTCCCGCTAAAACTCGAGAACGGCTGAATCGATTTGGCTAATTTTGGTCTTGAATTATTTGAGAAGGTTTAAAAGGTGAATAAATATGAAAGTTGTTATCGATTGAGGCAGTACGAAGTCTGCTGGGTAAGCTAGTATTTTATAAATACAAACTACTGGTTAAAGGTATCCGATGTACGGTACTGGAAATTGACAGGTCAAATTAGTTACAACAGCGTATTTTTAAATAACGGTTAGTCACTGAAAATAATCTTCAAATTAAATGAGACCTTACCATGGATAAAGACAGTACACCCAAATATATTCATAAGAATAAATAAAAGATTGCATATCTATAATTCATCACTGAATTCAAAAGTGCTCCAAGTCATAGTTAATTAAAACGTCCCAGGCAAAATCATTACCGGGAATGAAAAAGCGATTTCCCCAACATTGAGTTTTAAAGGAATCGAAAAGGCCTCAAGTCCATTTTAGTGAATAAGAGGGTGCTTCAACAGTAGCTTATAGACTTTAGAAAGGTTTCTCTTTGAGAAATGCTTCAAAAGATTTTATTGACGTACCCTCTGACAATGTCTTTGTTTCCATTGTTAAGAAAACTTTGAATCCTCTGCCAAAGACTTACCTGTAATGTTTCATACTACTAGTCTGCAGTTTCAACGATTGTTCAGTGTTCAGTTTTGGAGGAATTGTAAATGACCGTAAAGGTTTCATAGTAGGATATACAGTCAGTTTTGAGATGTAGCGTGATATTATATAGTATCTTTTTTTTTTTCGTGCGGAAATCCCTTCGGATACCCCCCCGCCGGCCAGCGGGGGTTGTTATGTCGGGCTTGAACCGACTAAAACCGCACGTCGGAATCGAAACCAAAGCATGTCAGATGAACAGTCATCTGATCTGGTTTTGGTTCGTCCTTGATGTTCTCGTTTTCTGATATAAATCTATTTATAGGAAAAGTAGTAACCAATTTTTCCCATAGTTTGTTGTAGATGCTTCACCGCCTTTGCATTATAAGGGACGGTTACGACGGGATTTCCGGGAAATATAGTTAACTATTATTATTGATTTTTATTGGTTAGTAAAGTTGTCAAAAAATTTCCAAGGAGGGAAAGTAAGTAAATAATGCGGGATTAATACCTCTGGTTCTGGTATTACGAGTATTACAAGCCATGATAAAAAATTACCATCATACTGACCCTGGTGACAGTAGTAGCGTAGCGGTAGAGCGTTCGACTGCTACAGCAGAGGTCGCGAGTTTGATTCCCGGTCAATGCAAACATTTGTATGCATAAATGACTATTGGCATAGGTTTGGGTTTTTCTATGTATAATATCATACATATTATATATAAAAGAAAATGCATCTTAGTATGCTTATCCGCATTCTAGAACAAATAACACAAGCTTAACGAGCTTGTGTTATGGGTTCTAGAGCTTAGCTTACTTTGGGTATGTTGAACGCTGTGTAGAATGTCCTAGAATATTTATTTATTTAGTAGCTAGATTCTTTTTGTCATCACTTTCGTAGTTCAAAAAGTGAATAAAGGATATATACAGTATGTTTTATAATGGGAAGTAGCTATACAGGTATAGGTAGCTATACTAAGGTATAAAAACGAGTGCCGCTATTGTATCTGTATACAAAAAATATGTGTCTTTCAGAGTATACACGTGTCATGTACGTAACATTTTCACGTAAAAGTTTATGACAGACATGTTACCACCCTCAGATCACGTTTTCCTCAATTTGTACCTAGTGTAAGATATTCCTCAGGAACCCTGAAATTATTTATGCCTTAATTTAAGATTCACTACAGATTTATCTTGTTCTAAGATCTTCTATAAGAAATTGTGTCAGTTTAAAGCAAAATTGGAAAAAAGATTTTACCTTTTTCTTAATTAACGCCTGTAACGAAATTTCCTTCATCAAAGTGGTATTAACAGCGAAACTTTAGGGTATTAATGCAAAATAACGAGCGGATCGAGCCCGATCCGAGGGTTCCCAATAAGACCCGAATACGTCCTTTACTAATGGGACTTGTAGTCAGTTAGTAGATGGCCAGATTAACGTCACTATAGCTACTGTTTTACCATAAGCTAAGGCTGTTGCACACGAATGTAATTTCTTTATGCGAAGATTTCTACTTTTGAGAAAACCAAGGTTAAGGAAAACCAGCTTGTAAGGTTGAGGTTAAATACTTATTATGTTGCAGGGTCAAACGGCAGTCGCTCCCGTTAAAGGCAAGATAAACCAATCCATAAAGTAAGGAGGATTAGGAGAGCAGATCCCGGGCTCCAAAGTGCAAGCTTTGGATGCAACCGGGATTGGCTCCCGGATGATGATCATCATAATTTTTCCACTATAGAACAAAGGCTCACCACAAAGGTTTCCACAATATTCGGCCTGGCACCACTTCTATTTAACAATCTGGCTTGGCCAGTACACTTCCGGCCTGCACCCACTCCAATACAAGTCATTTAGCTTAGTTGCAGGGGTTAGCGGAACTAGCTAATGAATACTAGTAAAACCAAAGAAGAAAAAAAAATCTTGTCATTTTTACCAGATCGGATGCTTTATTAAAGTTGAACATGAATCGCTGTACCGAGTCAACATTTGTCTTAATATTATTTTATTAAAAGGGTTGAATTTTTCACGACCTTCATTTCAAAACATTATTAACCATTAACTTTCAGTGTTCAAGGTAAACATCTAATCAATGGATATTATAGAAAACTTAGAGATAATTTGTCGCAACGCACAAAAAATAACGATACCTTCTAATAAGTCTACAGTTACGTGTGCATCTGCCTTTACACCTTAGTAACGGATATTGGAAATGGATATTTGTGTAGGCTTTTTACACAGACCCTAAATAGAAGTTTATGTTTATCGTGATATAGGGTTAGAGGGAAAAACGGTTATTAGTAAACGCCTCGTTACACCGTAACGATAGTACTTCTTAATTATTTTACAAACTTCTATTTAACTGTTTTGTTAAGGGATTAACAGATGCTGTCATGATGATATGATGAAAATATCCTTTTACTTTAAAAGGATATTTTTAGTATTGTAACAACTAATAACCAAGGGTTGTGTATAAATTAGTCTACTTTTTAGATTTTAATTCTATAAGTACTAACTACCTCTTATCTGACAGAATTAACTCCTTCATGTATGAATATACTGACATACATATTATTTCTACGTAATTCTAGCAGACACACCAATTTTTTTTTTTACGTGCGGTTATCCCTTCGGATACTCCCCCGCCGGCCAGCGGGGGTGGCTATGTCGGGCATGACCGCACGGTGTCCTGCCAAAGTGTCCATTACCGGGCACCCCGGGTAAGCCCTCGAAAGGATAACCCCAGGGCTACGCGCGGACCTTGACCGCCAGCGCGGCCTCGCCTGTTGGGGTCGGGTTTTACCCCGCGTCGGTGAGTAGGCAGGCGTGTGTAGGACACACACGAAACGCCTCCGCCACGGCCTGCTTCTGTAAGGACGGCGAGTCGGCCAACTGCCGTCCTCAGGCCCCTATCATGGAGGTCGGTAGTCCCGGGCGTAGACGAGTCTGCGGCGCTGCGGAACTCAGGGGGCAGGGATCTCTTCCGCCCCCTCTCCACCGTCGATTTCGAGAACGTCCACACCCAGCACCGCAACGAGATCCCAGCGTTGACTCGCCACGCATTGCACTCCACCAACGTGTGGAGCGCCGTGTTTTCGCCAGGATCCTCGCAGTGCTGGCATAGCGGCGTTGTCTCCCGGTGGATGCGCCATAAATACTTACTGAAGCACCGCTGAGCCCTAATTTCTCGGCGCCCCGGCCTATGGCACCGCTCCAGCGCCATTGGTACAATGACGCAAGGGCTCTCGCTTCCAGGTCCCAGGGGTCCCGGCTAGGAGACATTGCTTCTCAACAGTGATCGTGCCATACCCCCTGATGACTCTGACGGCCATCGCCTATATCGGGCTGTTTAGAACAGCCACGTTGCGGGCCGCCAGAGTCTCCGCCCATACGGGGCCCCGTACAGGGTCATGTTTAACATGATCCCCAGGTACAGTCTCCTAGTGGGGACGTTGGGTTTCTTAACGTTGGACATCAGCCGCGATAGCGCGGCCGCAGCCCCCCTCAGTTTCGGGACCAGACTTCAGCGATGAGGTCCGAAGTCCCATCGGCTATCGAGTACGAGCCCAAGTTACTTCATTGTGGGCTCGATTCCGATGCTTACGCCCCCTACGGTTATGCTGGTTCCCGCAGGTGGCCCCCTCCGAGGCCCGTGAAAACACATAGCCTCAGATTTGTGGAGAGCCACCTCGAGTCGCAACACGATCGGCCGGTAACCGGATGGCTGATCCGCCGGCCGCCCCGCCTTCAGGATAAGGACCAGTTTCCCCGTCTTCCACGCCTTTGGAAACTGGCCCCTTTCGAGGCATGCGCTAAAGAGTGCCATCAGTCAAGGCTCTAGTTCTTCAAGGGCCAAGACCCATGCTCGGCCTGGAATGCCGTTGGGTCCGGGGGCAATGCATTTCCGAGCTTTAAGCCGGAGCACTGCTACCCCTAGTTCACTTTCCCTGACTTCGGGCACATCGCTCTCGCTATTATCAGCGTCAGGCGCCTGAGGCGGAGCCATACGCGGAGGAACATGTTCCTCCGCTCTCGCTGGGAACTGGGAGCCCAGGATCCCCTCTGCCTCAGGATCCAGCCGCTATGGCTGGAGGCTCTGGGTCAGTAGGGTATTTTGCCCCTGACCGCAAGGTAAGGGCGCCCCCATGAGTTCTACTCCAGAGACTCCAGCAGCTCTTCGCGGGCCCGCCGTTTGGCCTGCTTTATGGCTTCGTGGAGGGTCGTCTTGGCCCCCTTGTACGCCTCATATAGCTCCGCCTCTCGGGCTGCCGCATCGTCTGAGCGGCGACACCTCCGGCGAAATCTGGTGTACCGGCGGCGAGCAGTCACGCACGCTGCCTGCAGCTGTGCGATCTCCGCCGACCACCAGTACACCGTATCGCCGCATCGCAGATATGCGAAATGGCTCTCCTGAACCATTCCGCCTCTGCGTCGACATCGGCAGGCCTGGCCGGTGACGGAATCCAGGCCTCTACTATAGATGCCTCCAGGAGAGCCTCCCGATTCAGGCGTCTGAGCACTCAATGTGGATCCGGGGGATTCACGATAGTTGGCGGCAGGTTAGGTGGAGAGGAGACGTTGAACCGAATGTGCCTATGGTCGGAATCCGTCTGCTCCTCCTCCACCACGAGCCAACCCTGGACGCGGCGGGCGAGAGCAGGGGTCGCGAATGCCACATCCACGACCGAACTGAGCCCCCACCGCTCCCAGGTGGAGACACTCCCCCGGTTGAGGACCTCTAGACTACGGGTGTTAGCTCAGTCCTCCAGTACTCGCCCCTTGTTGGTTTCCCGGGAGCCCCAAGCCAGAGACCAGGCGTTGAAGTCTTCCAGGACCACGACAGGGCGAGGACGGCACGCAGCGAGAAAGATGTTCAGTTCAGCGAGCCGTAGCTCAAGCTCGCACTGGTCAAGGCCTGGCGAGAAGTAGACGGCCACGACAGCCAAACCCTCATAGTCCGCCGCGACACAGCCTCGGCCCCTTGCAATGACTGCAAGGCGCGAGGTGTTCGCGGCGGAACCCCCGAAGACGGTCGCTACGCCGTCCAGATCCACCGGGCTTCCGGGGTGGAAGCAGTACGGCTCAGCAACCACGACCACATTGATATACCACTCCACGATGCTCTGGTACAGAAGATCCTGAGCACCGGTGCAGTGGTTTATGTTCACCTGCAGGATGCGGATTGGTGTGTCCATTAATGGACGTCCATCTCCGCATCCCGCCACGAATGTGGCCACTCTCGAGCGGCACCCCCGCTAACGGTTGCGGACGAACGGGGCTTTCCGCCCGGTGTTCCGCCGCTTTTCCCTCCGCTGCGCACTTGTGACCGGGCTGACTGCAGCGGAAGCACCGACCCCGCACGGTGTCTCCCGCTGTGCACTGCACTCCCACAAGCAGACACACCATAGTATAGAAAATAAAAAAATCTGAAATTCCACAAGAAGTGGCTTCAGATAATTATATAATTATATCACTTTCACAAGTAATTTCATTCGACGAATATGGGTGTAGATATTAACTTATTACATGAGAAATTATTTTTAAATTATGTGGCAGGCTTTTGTTGACTTGTTTAACTGATTGTCTGATTTTAACTTTTTCTGCAAATAAACACATTCATCAAAGTTTTCGTCAATAAACTTTGTCAATGAACGTTTCGGTGGGTTCCTGCGTCGTATAGGCCTGCGCCGCACGCTGCTTCACACACACGCTGGAAAGGTAAGGGAGAGGTCTAGCAATCTCCCGTGCCGTAGAAGACGCACCGGGCTGCGGAGATTGAAGAACGATCTCTGTCTTCCATGAGCCTGGCCCCCGAGCCTGGAGGTGACGGCCGGGGCTTTCGATTTTTACGATGTATTATTTTATAAGAAATATCAGTAATCAAATGTTATTTAAAATTAAGACAACGTGTATTTATTGTTGTATTTCCCAATAAATGGCTCAGATTCTACAGGTGGTAGGGGCGTTGACCTATTGTTATTTCTATTATTGCTATTGTTGTTAGTATCAAATAATAACTCAAAGGTTATCGAGTTGTTATGGTTTCTCTGCCTCGACCGGTGACAGTTGACACCAGCGTGCCACTATCAATTATATTCATTATGTCATTTTATAAATAATATCAATAAGATACTAATTTGTTTGTATTGTGTAATAATTAATTATATTTTAGCGCCATTGTTATTATGAATACGAGTATTTATGATGATATTCTGTGTGCCTGGACTATAGAGATAAATTATAAAATGTATAATAACTGTCCTGGCGGTTGAAAGCTTTGGAACGGAGTAATTGGTAATACCAAGCCAATGGTTGTTGTGCCGAAGTCTGTGTAGCCAGTCAACTGTACCTTCTTTTTAAACCTTTACCAGGAGACAGGTGCAAAGCCGTTATCGTGCCACTTTACAAAGGAAAAGGGTAACAACAAGACTGTAAGAATTACGTCGGCAAACTGTATGCGAAAGACTTGATCAAAAGAGTGATGAATGAAACTAAAAAAGAGTTGTGAAATGTACAAGCACGATTTAGAAAAGGAAGGAAATGCATGAATCAATTCTTTTCCTTACGAAGTATAGCCGAAAAATGCATAATTTTATGAGCAGCCAGAACGTGCCTAATGAGGCAGGTACATAGAGGAGTGTTATCTAATGAGGCATGTAAATAGAGGAGTGCTCGTCCCTGCACTTATATATATGGTAGTGAATGTTCAGTGTGGCAGAAGGAGCATGTAACTAAACTGAATGCTGTAGAAATGAAAAGTTGATGGACCGAGTGAGGAACATTGTGATAAGGGAACGTTGTGGTATCGTTGAAAATATAGTGACCAAAATAGAGAAAGGGATGCTTAGATGGTTCTAACATGTAGAGAAGATGGACGAAAGAAGAATGACACGCGCCCCTTTTCTGGGGCAAGATGGGGATACCGTGGTATTAAATTATATATAAATTAAATTATGTATATATTATAATAAAAAAAAGTAGCAATAAGCACTTTTTTTTGGCAATAAAAAGCTGAAGTAATATTTAAACAAGTACTTTTTAGCGGTATGAATGAAAATACATTTTAAGTTAAGCTAGGTCTTGCGATTGCAACCTTGGGGTTATCCTTTCGAGGGCTTACCCGGGGTGCCCGGCAACGAACACTTGGGAAGGACACCGTGCGAAGGTCTTGCGATTGAGTAATGTTGCTGGCAATTGCACTTGATAGATGCCTGCTGGCTGACGAAGATTAAATCCTTTTCCAGGAGACTGGGATATGAAGATGTGAGGTGGCCGGTTCGATTTCCGCTCAGTACATCTATGGTAATGCTATGTTTATTTCCATAACTCTGGGTGTTTCTATGTATAATAATATATGTAACTATGTATTTACAAAAAAACATGTATCTAAGTATGTTTATTCGTGTTCTAGGGTACATTGGGTCTAGCTAGACAGCACTGTGTAAAATGTCGTAGTTTTTTTTTTAAATGACTCTATGGTGAATATTATGGATCACGTCATGTCATGTCATTTTGGCAATCGATCAATACTTAAAGTGCAGTTGTAGGTACGAATGACTTCTACACTATTATTATAGGTACAACTACTTAGAGACTAATGACATATCAGCCAAAAATCTATAATATATTAGGTCCTTATCTAAAATTGGTGTTTTGTCGTACTTGCCACTTTGATCTCAAATAGCGCCTGTTTGGTTAGGAATTCCATTTTCAAATTTATACAGCTATTTACCCATGCTTTTGTGTTTTGAAAACCGTAATTCATTTATTTTTCCTCATTTGGTTTTTTCTTCGCGTCACTCAGTTTACAAAATGGAAAACTTGAAATATCGCTTTATTTACGATTACGAGTTCCAACGTGGCACCAGTGCTGCAGAAACGGCTGGAAGGATTAATAATGTGTATGGCGGCGGTGTCGCAAAAGAAAACACAGTGAGTATTTGGTTCCAACGTTTTCGTTCTGGAAATTTCGACCTGCAGAACAAGCCCCGTGGACGGCTGGAGACCAAAGTTGTTAATGAAGAATTGAAGGCTATTGTGGAAGCGGATCCATCGCAAAACACGTTCGAGTTAGCTGTAGGCTGCGGTGTTAGTGATAAAACTGTTTTAATCCACTTGAAGCAAATTGGGATGGTGAAAAAGCTTGAAATTTGGGTACCTTATGAATTGAGTGCAGCAAACCGACAAACGCGCGTCGACTGCTGCGTTACATTACTCAATCGGCACATCAATGAAGGAATTATAAATCGAATCATTACCTGTGATGAAAAGTGGATCCTGAACGATAATCGGAAACGCTCATCGCAATGGCTGAACCCTGGCGAATCAGCCAAATCCTGCTCCAAGCGAAAATTTACTCAGTAAAAATTAATGGTGAGCGTTTGGTGGACTAGTGCCGGTGTCGTTCACCACAGCTTTCTTAAATCTGGGCAGACGATTACGACGAATTTCTATTGTCAGCAACTGCAAACCATGATGGAAAAGCTGGCTGCTGAACAACCGAGGCTGGTCAATCGCTCTAGGCCACTGCTGCTTCAGGACAATGCTAGAGTATACACTGCGCAACAGACGGCTACTAAATTACAGGAGCTTCAATTGGAATGTCTAAGACATTCACCGTACTCCCCGGACCTTGCTCCAACAGAATACCATTTTTTTTCGAAATTTGGATAACTTCTTGCAAGGGAAAAAAATCAACTCCGATGGGGCAGTCCAAAGCACCTTCAAATATTTTAATGATTCCCGTCCGAATGGTTTTTTTTAGTAAAGGAATCAATGAAATACTTATGAGATGGCAAAAGTGCATATATAGCAATGGCAATTGATTAAATAATTTTTTTATTATTTAAATTTATATATATTTTTTTTAAATATATATTATATTTAAAAAAAATCGACTTTATGTTCCTCTCTTACAAAACGCCGTATGTACGCGCATAATTTCCGAACGACTGCACCAAATTGGATAATTCTTTTTATTTTCAGTTCGTTAGTTCATTGAAATGTTACATTTTATAGGCCTAACCTTGCGTTTTTTAGAGGACGCAATTTTATTATTTTGATGTGTAGGGGGGGGGGTCCGTGTAAAGCTAAAACCAAGTTTGTGGGGTCGCCACCCATGTCCCACGGCCGCCATCTTGGAAATAGGGGTCGAAATGGTTTTTACGATATATCTCTTAAACTATTTATCTGATAAAAAAAATTGTTAACATTTTTTGTTGCAAATTAAATTCTCTACAACTTTGGTCCAGTAACTTTTATTTTATTTTTTTATTTTGTTATTAGAATTTTTTTAATTATTAATTTTGCAATATTAATATTAATTTATTATTGACTCTATTCCCCACCACCCACGAGGAAGAGTCTGGAGGCGCGTTTTTTTTTACGTGGTATCCCCAATAGGCATAATCCACGGTGATTTTCTAAATTTGAACTACTCCGTCCTCGGTCTTTTCGATGGACCAGGCTGCGGCTCAGCATCTGATCGGCTTTCTGAATTAAATGTCAGTGGGAGAACTGGAGAAGGAAGGGGTGTTAATGTCGACGGTTCATCATCAGAGTCATTTTCATTTATTAATTCTGAGAGCCCCATTACGTTGCTGCAAGTCTCCCCAGAACAATGGAAGCACACTGCAGAACATTTCCGCCGTGCTTTTTGACATCCACACATCGCTCCACAGTTTCCTTTGCATTTGCAAAAGATTAATGTTAGAAGCTCAGGGGGTGCTGGAGGTTTAGAGCTCTGCACTGGCATCAATAATTTTCAAATTTTTTTTCCAGCCCCAGTCTTCAGGATCATTATTATTACCAAGCCACGACTGGACCTGATGGTAGACTCGGAAAGTATGAGAGCGAGCTGTGTATTGTATTGGAGGAAGTGAAGATAAGTTAAATGTGTTTTTTGTCACTGCCTTGGCGAATTTTTTGTATCTTAGGCTGTCAATTATTATTACCACCGTATAAAGAGATGAAAAAAGTTTCTGAACATTTTCGCTTCTAACTTTTTTATTTATAGTTCTACGACCAAAATTTACTGGACCAAAGTTGTAGAGAATTTAATTTGCAACAAAAAATGTTAACAATTTTTTTATCAGATAAATAGTTTAAGAGATATATCGTAAAAATCATTTCAACCCCTATTTTCCAGATGGCGGCCGTGGGACAAGGGTGGCAACCCCACAAACTTGGTTTTAGCTTTAAACTGACCTGAACTGACTACACATCAAAAAAATAAAATTGCGTCCTCTAAAAACGCAACCCCAAATGTAACTTTTCAATGGACTGTGGACATGGTTAGTATGAATGACAAATTTAGGCAAATCCACGAGTACGCTGCTATTATTGCAGCGGGGCGAAGCCAGGGCGCGCAGCTAGTAGTTTTATAAAGGGTGGTTACGAATCTTTTCTATTTCACTACTAAATATTAATTCACAACTGCTTCCGACATAAAAAATATAAAAGGAAGTACATTGTGATAAGGTTCATAAACGGTAAACATGATAATATTTTGTATTATGTCCGTCCAATATAGGTAACGTCTTTTATAAAGAAGGTTATAAATATAAACCAGAAATATTATAATAAAACAAAACGAAAAAAGAAAAACAAACAATTGTTGTACAAAAAATGAACGAAAAACTACACACTATATCACGAGGCAGCCGGGTCTTATTGTTTTTATTGCACACATACATAAATCCAGACTTAAAATATAAAAAATTCCAATCCGTTTCTAATAATTTATTATAGAAAAAAAATCTGATGCGCTTCAACGAGTTTCCTTCTAGTGAAAAATCGGACCATTAAGGCGGGAAGCGGATCCCCAACCCGACACTCGTATTTCAAAACAACACATTATTGGTTACTTCTCCTTTTGTTTCGCGGCTAAGCCGGTTATAAATTATGTGGTAAATAGCTTTTAAGTTTTCCTTTTTTGATATTATACGCTATCTCCACCAGCCGTGCTTAAAATCAATAATGTGAACACGACAATGGCATTAAGTCTGGTGCTAAATTAATTGGTCTAAGCGGATCGTAATAATTCACACGCCAGTTAAGTACAATGGTTCCAGTAAATTACTAAAGATTTTCTATTTATAAATTCTTGGAAGTTGGTTGAGTGGCTATTGTGCAAATCGATCCATTACGAATTGAACTTACAAGACCAGTACTAACAGGTACTTGCGGAAGTTCAGTAGAATATTTCATATTGCAATGAAATTACTTCCATTGAATTATATCGCGACTTATCGATTGTTATTTTTGTACTTACACTTCTTTTGTGGCTGACGCGTCTTCTATTAATGCGTTTTACATGGCTTATCAAAGGCCTAAAACAAATTATGAAATTATTACAGCAGTAATCATATATAAATGCAAAAATAAATGAACTCAAATTATTGCGGTTATTCAGTTAAGGGACCCTGTGATTTCTCTACTGAATCCTGAGGAGTTCAGTTTATTCAGTGCATATGTTTTTAAAGGACAATATTAAGTAATTTTGTAAAAATGATACATCTGTTATTATTTTTATTTTAATATTAGCTGTGCCTCACGGCTTCGCCCGTGACATACTTCGATCCTGCGTGGCACCCATTTAACACATACATGCCCGAAATTGATTAGTTTTACAATAACGTATGGAAATTTGCCCGATTTGTTGACATTTATCATTAATGTCCCGCTCTCCTGGGTGGGTAGCCTTCTTCGATAAATGGGCTATCCAGCACCAAAAGGATTTCACAATTCAAACCAGTAGTTCCTGAGATTAGCGCGGTCAAACTAAAGAAACGAACTAATCACCTTTAAAATATTATTATAGATTTAGGAAGCATCAGCCTACTCATACTTTCGATAAACCTTCAACGGATTGTCAGTTGATATTTATCACCTGTGTCTAATAATGCTAATTCATATTCAGTTACATTCTGTACCTCGGTGTCAATAGAACTTGCATCAGCACATAAATGGCCCATATCTACATACTTATGCCTCATTTAGATTAAAATACCCTGGCCATTAACAAAATAATTATTTTTTGTACTTTGTTGTGATGCGTTCAACGTTCAAATAATGACTACGGATGGTCAGTTTTCGTGTTTTGATTTTCAAAACCCGCAATAGTGACTTACGTTACTATGCTTCGAGCATGGTAATTGCGTCAATTAAATCCACTTGTTAAGTCACTCAGGTTTCACGATAAAGCTGTACCTGTTAATACTCAATTTCAACGATATTTTATTAATTGCTTCGGAGATTAAATGAACGGTACGAAGAGAAAATTGTAGTTTGAAATATTTTATGTGTTATTATATATACTATATTTATAAATAAATATATATAATTACATTATTGCTAATCCGCTCTGGCGTTTGTTTTTACTTAATTTGATACATATAGATAAATAAAATGAATGATTATTTTAATAGAAGAAGTGATAATCTGGTGCAGGACTTAGCCTTTATCGGCCAACTCGCTCAAAAGTTAAACGATTGCAAACAGAAGAAGACGAGCATATAATTAGCATCGTCTATACTATTATATACTTGGTTGATGTTAAATGAACGATTCTGAACACGAAAATATTTATTTGGAATTCTTGTCTTTTTGTCTCTTTATCTGTTTGTCTGTTTATTTGCGATGGGTGCAGCAGCTACTGAACGGATTTTGATGCGGTTTTTATTACAAAAGCCTTGGTCAGACTTGATATCGACCGTTTGTTTGATTGCAATTGATTGAGAAGAACCGGAGATATGACTAAAAGTCGCGATAACTAACATTCACGCGGGCGGAGCCGCCGGCATGAGCTAGTAAATAATATAACTAATTTGAAACCAGAATTTAAAAGTATTTAACGATTACCCTAAATGAAAACCATAAATTATATAAAGAGCTTTACTCTAATAAATAACCAGTGAAATTGAATCGTTCTAAGAAGTTACATATAGATAACACAAGTGAATCACATCATTTAACTTCAAACCCAATATGTATAAATCAAAACTGATGTTTATTGCGCCTATTGGTCTACACAATCCGTAGATAAAGTAACACCAAATTACCAGAATAAAACCCTCTTCTAACTACCATTTCTATAACGTGCCAAAACAGCCATAACGAAAAAAGAGGTTTAATCTCATTCCTGCTAAAGAATCAAAATAATTTCGAACATAAATTAAATTCTATGCATACGTGGGCAGTTCAATCAGCCTACTGGCACTAAATAAAAATAAAATTAAAAGTAAAGCCGGCTACAAATGAGGCGGGTAAAATTATTTTTACGATCCTCTCTCTCAATTAGGAGGAGCACCGACAGTAAAGTGTCAGTGTTATTTAAATTTACTGCACCAATTAGACTCGCCATCATCACAGCAGTGATGAAACCATACCGTGTCGTGAGTAGCTTCCCTTATTAAGAGTTCTATAATTAAAATTTACAGCGCCTGCCGAATGATTCAAATAACTAAGAGAATAGTTACAAATGATTCCATTAGGAAGTTTAAAAGTGTCTAGTATCAACGTATACATACCTTGTATTGGGCACAATGGTGTAGCAAAAATGCGGGCTCGTTTCTTGAAATTTCATCGTCCAATAAATAAAGAATGAAGCATTAAAATGCATGATAATCATCAGATGGTTTTAAATGCTTTATTCTTTTTTTAAACACCTTTTGTGGTAGGATTTCATAATTGGATATAAATGTTACACTCAATCAGTAAGCCACGATGTGATAGTTAGAGTCAAACTGTCTGTGCTTTATTCTTACTAAAATGAATATCCTTACGTTCAGGGATAATCCTTTTTGCTCTCATAATATCGCATTATATACCAACTATATATATTCTGTTAAGTAAATAACTCCCGTCAAATGCAAGGGTTTATTTTCATTATACTCACGCTTGTATTTCCTCAAAGGGATAGGTGTATTAACAGCCACATTTCACAAGCTTTTTAAAGTATTACGTATTGACATCAACCAAGCATCTATTTTAGCTCCGAAGAATTCTCTAACAGAAAAACCTATAAGACAAATTACCCAATAGGGGATTTGAACCCGAGACCTCATGCACAGTAGTCGCCCTGGCTACCTTTACATCACGGAGGCAGTCTTTCGAAGGCAGTGACATATTTTTTACAAATTAAAATTTGAAAATGTCCAGGTCTTGAACCCGCGACAGTCTCCTACCAACTGAATTATCTGGACCTCTCTAAATTTCCGCTACAGCTAAAATACTCTTCTACATACATCTTAGGGTGATGTTTTTTATATATCAATTTTGTACTTGATATTCACAACAGCAAACATTGTTCAGATTTTGTTATGACAATAAATTTGCCAAATTTGCCAACACACAATATACTACAACCGTACCAGAAGCGATATACTAAAGAAAAATAAACAATAATTCAAACTAACAGATACCTATGTATAAAAGGATTGGACCAAAACACATATCTCATAAAGTTAGTTGGTGCGCAAAACATCCTGGCATCTACGATGTACGAGTATGTAGCACGTTTTGGCATCATAAGGCGAGAACAATCTGGATAATAGAATAAACTTATTTCTGTGATTACAAGGTTTTGAGATAGCGATGGCGACGTGGAGGCGGACAGCGATTGCTTTCTTGAATATAGATAGGTATTTACCTCAGCTAGTTGATAATTAAAGGACAAACGAACTTTTTATTGCTGGTTAGCTTCGTTAGCACTTTGAAGTTGTAACCTCTAATGGTGGGTCTACACTATCGGAAAAGGCCGTTTACTATCGTGATAATTAACGGCATTCACATTACCGTTTGACGTTTAAAAAGGTGTTGAAGGGGTTATACACGCTAAGTTTGTCATTGTACACCGTAATCGCGACAGGGTCACACGAGGGTCATCAGGGGGTACCTCACGATATCCTCCGAGGCGGCGTATCTCCTTGCCGAAACTCCACCATGGGACAGAAGTAGGCAGGGCCGGCACCGCGTTGCCCTCGCCCCCCTTTCCGGGGGCATGAACACGGTGGTTCCCAAATGGTGGGAGCTATCTCGAAAGCGGAGATGGCCCTGGTGACCCTAGGGCATCTAGCATGCGAGGTAAATGACTCATGGGCCACCTTACACACCGGCGTCTGAAGACCTGTCCGTCCTCCTGTCCTGTCGGAAATTACATAACCTCCCCCGCTGGCCGGCAAAGGTGTTCTCGAGGGGCATTTTCGCGTGAAAAAAAAAGGGTCGCACGTTTTTCATCACTAAAAACATACATACTATAGCTTTGAATTAGAGTTAAGAGAACGTAATTGTGTTTGTTGAGATTCTGCAAACATAATCATGTTTGTAAAAATAGTTTTAATTCTTGAGTCTCAAGCATCAAACCTATTTTTTCAAATTCTACTGTTAGTCCCGAGATTACCGCGTTTAAACAAACAAATTCTTCAACTTTATATTATTAGTATAAATAAAATTTTAAACAATAACGAGAAACGTATACTATAAAAGTCTTCTTATAGACTTTTATAGTATACGTTTCTCGTGCATTTGTAGCATCCATCTTTTTCTTCTTCGTGTTCTTTTTTTTGGTTCGGTAATAATAGATTGTATTCATATAAAAAAAATTAGCACTCATCAAATATAAAGTCGCACCGTCAATATCCAACCTTGAAATTCAAAGAACATTAATCCTAGATTGCTAAACTCTATACACTTAGTGTAAAATACTTTAACTCGACTTAAAGCACTTATAATTTGATGAGTTTTCAACTAGTGATTTTTTAAATATTTTTTTGTTTTTAGGCTATGCAGTATCTCATCCAGCTATTCTAGCGACTCCACAATGATGACTGGCAATGTCGAAGTGAAGACACGAGATCAGTGCAGACAATAAAAAAATCTGGATTCCCCGCGTCAGTGTTGTCAATTCCCGGAAATTATGCGCATTTTAGGGTTCCATTCCTCAAAAGGAAAAAACGGAACCCTTTTAGGATCATTTTTTAGTCCGTCTGTCAAGACCTTTGTCTCAGGAACGCTTATAGGTAGAAACTTGAAATTCTTACTCAAAACTCAGGTCTGCAACGCCTTGAGGCTGAGTAAAAATCAAACTTCTAGGTCAATGCAATCAAAAGGTACAGCCGTTTATGTAACAAATTTCAACAAATGCAAGGGCATCAAAAACTATATGGTACTTCCCGTTGGCAAAAAGCAAGGTTTAAATAGCTCAAGTAAAGGGAATTTTTCCCTTTACTTAAAGGGAAAAATCTAAAACCCGTGAAAATGTAGTTGACGTATCACAAAAAAATTATCCATTTTTTTTTGTGTCAAGACCTTTTTCTCAGGAACGCGTAGTGGTATAAAATTGAAATTAATATAGAATGCCCAAGTCTGTAACGTCTTGAAGCTGTAAAAAAGTCAAACTTCTACTTCAACGCAATTAAAAGATGTTACCGTTTATGCAGCACTAGCGGCCCGGGTAATAGCTTTGCACAGGAATAAATGCGTAAATAAATCCTTGTACCGCCAGGCGGCGCGGCACGCTGACTTGAAATATTTTTTTTCGCTAATATATAAATATTTCAGAAGTTATTCAATGAAATCGTGTGGTGTGAAAGGCAATCATTATGTCTATGAAATGCTTAAAGTGACTAACATTTTTATTTTATTAAGATTGATAGTGAAGCTCTACAGCAACGTCAAGTTCGCCCTCAATCCAGTTTTGTACGGAACCCTGGAGAATAAATTTAATATTCCGACTTTGTGCCGTGAAATAAAAGAGTAAAAAAATGATTTTACTAATTTAATGAAAAAATGAGCCTTTTCCTATACCTAAGTCAAGAACAATTACAATAATCTTTTACATTAAATACAAAAGAGCCATGTATAGGGTGCGGGGGCCGAACATGTGTTTCAACTGTGTAGAATATATTAATAAATATAGTTCTCATTCTTTAATCAAGTTTTACTTAAAAAGAAAGTTTATATTATCTTATTTATTCTCGTTTCATTCCATGTCGATTTTTTTATGAATTTTAGTTACGCGTCACCCGCAGGACAGCTTAGTAATCCAGGGTTAAGACATATTTTATTGGCAAGAATAGGTATTAATTATACCCTTAGCAGTAATTTATTGCGGTAATTATGGCCTTACTTTGGACGCAGCATAAGGGAGTTTTAGACTTAGTATATGATCTGCGTCATGATTAATTGTTTGGATAGATGTGAAATCCTTTTAAGAGTACAGTGTCTCTATTCTCTAATCCCTTTAACGTTCGCTATGGTGTGTGTACACCTAGCCCTGTTCAGAGGTGAATTGAATCGTTGTCGTAATATTATTATCGAATTGTAATATTCATTCTTTTTTATTTTGAATAATCATATAGTTCTATCGACTACTTCCTATAGGCTCGTAATTAAGAAATAATTAGCATAAAATGCAAACATTCTCTATTAATGATCTTCAAATATATTACTTCCATCAATAAACAGATAAACTATAAAATAGTATTACATAATCGATATCAATAACCCATAACTCAGGCAGATGCCTCGACGGTCTATAACTTGTGCTATAACTATATAATTGCGTAGGTATACAAATTGTCAATGTGTGCGTGTAATATTTGTAGAAATTTTAGACAACACAAAATAACAAGATTTATAATCTACTCATTTGATTATCAAAGAAATTAATGAAGAATATTTATGATATTTTTAGTGTTAATGGTTGATTGTAGGAATAGCTTGATTCATTATGGACCTGAGCAACGTTACGAAAACTTATGTAATTTTAAGTTTATAGATAATTTGTTCATTTTGGTGTATTGGAGTCCCATCAAATATTCGGAGCCCACGTCAACCTCGCCTGCAAACGGCACACACATATTGCACGCGCTGATTGACAGACGAGACTCTGTCGCACATTTTCATCCGGGGATTGGGGGGTCAGACGGTAGTCACTCCCGCATAAGTCAAAATAAACCTAATAATGGTTAAAGGGTGTCCATGCATACCGATCAACAAGCTTTGGATGCAGTTGGGATTGGCGCTCGGATGATGATAGTGGAAACATCCATTCAGTAGATGAACGGACTGCAAAGTCTTGTAGGTGAGGATGGCTTGGGCTGCGAAGATCTTGATGTTACACCCACTTTGGGTGTAAAGAATTGATAAAGTAAAGAGATGGCGGTACAACGTTCGATTCTTGCTCAATGCAAATATTTATAGGCAAGATTATATCTACTTGCATTGATCTGGGTGTTTTTTTACATATATATATATATATGATAGGTAAAAGTTTATAAGTAGGTATGTTTATTAGTATTCCAGAACCTATATCACAAGCTGTTCTGATTTAAGTCAAGTTATTCCCGTGTAATACGTCCTGGTGTATTTATTATACTTTCCATATAACTATTCAAATACGATAAAGCGTTTTACTCTATTCACAGGACATATTTAATATTTTTCTGCTGTTCTATATCCTCAATGTTTTCTAAACACTTGTACAGTGCTCGATAAATTAGTCTTGTCCCCAATTTAGTGAGTAATAACCTTTAGGGCCGTGATAAGCAACCATAAGGCTTACCTTTTTGCTTCTGTACCGTAATAATTCTCTTACCCTGAGTAGTTTTGGTCCTTTGGATTTCGAAGGTATGATATACTTTCACTAATGATTAGAGGGGTTCGAGCATAATGTGAACAATTGATCATTGAAGCCGGTCATCTAGCATAATAGCTCCACTCTATAGAAGCAACTGAGCGACAATACCTACTCTTACAGTGTCACGGCTCCTTGACGAAGGGTATAGAATCGGTAATGAGCAAATGATACGTTATCTGTAGTGTTTTAGACTATAGCAATCACTTACAATCTGGCGTCCCTTTAGTTTCTTTTGCTACATTAGTATTACAATATTAAAATTATGTTTATTTCGAGAGACCACTAGAAGCCAGTCGTAGTATCAGTGAGAATTAGATTTGGACTGTCGTTTGTCATTGCATTACACCTTGAAAAAAGCGGCCAAGTGCGAGTCGGACTCGCCCATTAAGGGTTCCGTAGCAGCAATTAACATAATAATGTTTTTTTATTATATATTTCAGTTGATTGAATGAAAGGTAAATTGCGTTTTACGATTTATGACGTATTAAAATAAAACTACTTACTAGATCTTGTTCAAACTAATTTTCGGTTGAAGTTTACATGGTTAATGTACATCATATTTTTTTTTAGTTTTATCATTCTCTTATTTTAGAAGTTACAGGGGGGGGGCACATATTTTACCACTTTGGAAGTATCTCTCGCGCAAACTATTCAGTTTAGATTTTTAGTTGTTTTTAAGTTTTAGCTTAAACCTCAATATCATTTTTGAAGACCTATCCATAGATACCTCACACATATGGGTTAGATGAAAGAAAAAAAGCCCCCAAAATTTTTTGTTTTTTTTTTTCTATTTTTGTGTGAAAATCTTAATGCGGTTTACATAATACATCCACTTACCAAGTTTCAACAGCATAGTTCTTATAGTTTCGGAAAAAAGTGGCTGTGACATACGGACCAACAGACAGACAGACATGACGAATCTATAAGGGTTCCGTTTTTTTGCTGTTTGGCAACGGAACCCTAAAAACGGTGCGTTATCGGACGCCAATGACAATAAAACCACTCGGATAATTCAGATAATATTTTGTGTATTCTTGTGTCCAAGTCTACTTTGATATATATAATCATCATTATCATCATCATCTGAGCGTGGTTCCCGGTTAAATCCAAGGCTTTGACATCAGAACCTGGAGTCCGCCTACTCCTTCTCCTCCTTTTAGTTTATACGGCTTAAATCGGAGTGAGTGCCATCTGACCTCCCAAACCTAAGAGGAAAGCCTGCCCCGGAGCCTCGTTCCCTATTGCGATCTTTAAGAAGGTAGTCATTAAGGGTTATAATAGGTCTTTACCTATCCTTTCGAGGGCTTACCCGGGGTGCCCGGCAACGGACACTTGGGGAGGACACCTTGCGGTTTTAGTCGAGACACGACATAACCATCCCCGCTGGCCGGCGGTATCCGAATGGATTTCCGCACGTAAAAAAAAAGGTCTTTACCTATGATATTGCCGAAATTTTCTTACAAATTCATGGGTTCGTTATTCCTGTAATTTAATAGCTATTTCCATTATTTATATTTTGTTTAAAAGTTGATTTCAAGATTTTACAACTCTGTATTAAATTTTCTTTTTATTGGCCGCTTGATAAATTAATTCGATCTTCAAAAACAGTACTTCCTAAATGCTATCCATTTTGATGATAAATTTCGTATTACTTAACAGCTGTCACTTTTCAAAAATGTAATAAAAGTTGCTGTTTGTTAGCTTAATGTTGTCTCATTCATACACAAATAAAACATAAAATTTGGATTTGTCATTCCTATAAAAAATGCAAAAATGTTACTACTGAAAATTGGGTTTCCTCCAATTTCTTCAAGAAAAACGGCAATTTCATATGTAACGACCTAATATAATCATAACTCATAAGTATAGCTTTAGTTATGACTAAGTGTTCCCGCGACTTCACCCGCGTGTAACTGTTCTCTTGCCCGCTTCCCATGGGAACAGCCTATGTGTTATTCCCGATTATAAGCTATCCCTGTACCAAATTTCAGATTGAACCGTTCAGCCGCTAGAGCGTCGTTGAGTAACATACATCCAATCATTCAAACATCTTCGCAAACTTTCACATTTACAATCTTCGATAGGATAATCTATATATGTGTATATATACTATTATCAAATGATCAATAAATTATGTCTGTACATTGTAGATATAAAAAATAAACTTGGGTTATGTTAAAGTTTACCGTATGTTTGATTGGAATTGGAACCAGAAATATGACCAAAAAACGATAACCGATCTCCGCACGGGCGGAGCCGCTGGCATCAACTAGTATTATATAATTATGTCCCGAATACCCGATTCTAATAACGTTAACCTATTTTTGCAGGTATACGTACGTACGTAAAATGGTTTGCTAAGCGAGTAAACAGAATGATTTACTGGCAATATCCTTCGTATAAGTCTTTGTAAATATCAGTCTTCGTATTTGGCGAACTACCCACATTTGTGGTCAACACTACGTACGGCAGAAACCACTGAATGTGTTATGGGGTAAGTTTTGATAGTTCACAACTTGATGCTGTCATTGGTGAACTTGGATTTATGCCAAAGTACAAAGACGCATTGCAGAGTAATATTCCTCTTTTTTACTTCATCTAAGGATATTTTCTTGGCTTTGCTATTTCTTTGTAAACACTGTAGGTATTATGTGATTAGCTAGTCAGACAACACAACTACGAAGTAAAGTTTGTATTCTTTATCCATGAGCAGAAATATCACTACATTCAATACTTCAATAATATTTATTAGCGTGGAATTGTACTCTTAGTGACGAATACATGTGCAAGGAATTATTTGTTTAATAATAGTAGTATTAACTGAATATTTTCCGAAAGTAGGGTCAGTTGTAAAATTAATAGAAAAAGTCAAAATAGTTAAAACCAATAAAAATATATGTTACAAAAACATGGCAGTTTAGAAATTAATTTCTCTTACTGGTTAATAAAACGACACAAGCAATTGAGGGCATATTTACACAGTGTATTTATTTTGTCGAGACTATGAGCCAAGTCAACCCATGATGGATAGAAACGGAGCAGTAAACATAACACGGATAAAGTTGCAAGGTAGAGCTTGTATAAAATATTTTTGTACTAAACATTTTCATGTTACTGGTTTAGCGTTTAAATTTTTAACAGATACTATTTTATGCATTTTAAAACCAACTCTTATAATATATCTTTATACTCTGCCTTCAATAAAAAAAAACAGCACAAAATGATTTTGCCGACAGGAACGTGTCTCAACACACTTAAGATCTGCCGTGATTTGCATACTATGGTTCTACATACTTTATTCCTTACAGCTATATAACATTTCACTTATCTGCCGTAATAGATCGGTGTGAGTCGTTCAACTAGACTTACAATACTGTTTGCGTAGCACTTCATTAAATCTTATCATGTCCGAGTCTATTTAATCATGGCTGACATGCGAGTTTATTACGATATGAGTATCTTGCTATTCTTTGTTTTGTGAGTATAAGTTTGCTTGCTACTACGCCAATAGTACTACGCCAGAAAGAGGGTTATGTTTTTCGAGAGTATGTATGTTTGTATATTGTTTGGCTGGCTCTGCAGCCTGAACGGCTAGATGGATTTTAGCTTGCGAGGTGTCATTGGATTCGTATTTACTGTGAGAGTGACACTGGATATATTAAAATAAAAAAAAGTAAATGGCGGATAGATTTTAGTTTCAAAAGTATACAATAAAATTATTATTGTGATATTTTTAGGATGACTGTGAATTTCAATGAGTATTTATTTTCAGTCGCTATATATTACTTTGAAATTTAAAATAGTTGACGTCACTTTTACCCGACTGCCAAAGAAGGGTAGTTGGTTATCAGATTTGACTTTTTACAGAATCTTGCTGAAATATGTCACTTACGGACTGAATTTAGACAGTACAATACTTCGACATGTAGCGAACTTCGAAAACACATAGATCGACAAGTCATTGCTTCGACAGACAATTCTTAGACAACACACACCTTCGAATGACCACTACTTCGACAGATGATTATTCGACAGACACTACTTAGACATGACACATCTTCGAATGACCACTAGTTTGACAGATTTTTTCAACATTCTCCCAAAACCGTTGTCATATCCACAGTACAAGTTTAGCTTGTTTTAGAACCAGTTGGTGCAGTATATTCAATATAGCTTCTGGGTTAGGTTAGAACTGTGACCCCAACAGTGCGCGAGCCGAGCGAGCGTAGCGAGCGTGCTGCGGCAGCGGTCGGCGAAGCGCCGGAACCACGTTATTTTAATATTTTTAATATATGATATAATATATGAATACATAGCGAAATCTGACAAAGCATAAAACTAAAGCATTACAGAAACCTATTAGCGATCACGACAACATTATATTATTGATTTAATGTGTTTACTCTAATTTTAGGCCTTTATTTAAGGTTCTTCTAGCAATACTTAGATCAGCAATTTAGTGCCGCTCGGTACAAATATATTTTTGTTTAGTGAGCCTTAGAGCATGCGTTTTTTGCGTCATGAAGTCCGTGTTATGACTGCACTGTTAGTTTGCACTTCAAGCAATATCATTTTCTACGTTTTCCTTTCCTTTGTCGATGTAGACACAATAAAAGCAAGCCGGCTTGTTAATCGCATAGAGTAGTCCGGGCTTGTAATTAACTTTGCAGCCAGAGAGAACAGAGATTTACGTGGACCCCGAGTACAATTAAATTTGCATAGGAAATTGCACAGAATGAACTAAGAATAAGTTACCCGGCTATGAAACTAAATTTTATGCTTGTCGTCGGCTAAGTACTTCCCCTTATTTATTTACCTGACTTTTAGCTCGCAAGAACTGCGAAGATAATATTTATCTAGTTTTGGGAGTAACCAGTTGACGCGATGCCTGAAACCATTTATAATAAGAGACCTCTGGGATCACTAGTGCGTTTCCAACCTGTCGCTTACTCAAATACCTCTGCATAATCGTAAAACCCATGACGGGTTGGGCTATTTTACTTTTTGTGAATTGGTTTGAAGATGGCGGAAACTGTCTGAAACAAACAATCACCCGAACAACCTAAAGGAACTATGTTACTTTAACAGGAATTCTTCAGGGTTAGATGAAAAAGCATCTGTAAAAATTAACCTGATGACAAGCTGATGGAAAAGGACCTAGCACGTTAGTCTATGTACCCACAAACTGAAATGTGGAGCGCTACTATTCTATGAAGATAGCTTAATCTTCATAGAATAGTAGCGCTTCCAACTTGTTCGTTTTCCAGAAAACTGTATAATTTCTCACTGGGAGCTGTGTTGCGTTGCTTGCAACATAACGCGCGTTCGCGTGTCGTGTGCGCCTGCCAACTCACCGAAACGGGATAAAACCCGACCCCACCAGGCGAGGCCGCGGTGGCGGCCAAAGTCCGCCGGCGACCCTGGGGTTATCCTTTCGAGGGCTTACCCGGGGGGCCCGGCAACGGACACTTGGGGAGGACACCGTGCGGTTTTAGTCGAGACACGACATAACCACCCCCGCTGGCCAGCGGGGGGGTATCCGAAGGGATTTCCGCACGTAAAAAAAAATCCTGATTTTGAAAAAGTCATACTAGTACCAAAAATCTTTTTAGATTATGTTATCATCGTCGTAAGAATATTTTTGTATAATAAATAAAAACATTCTAATGAAGATTATAAAAATATGGTTTTGTATCAAGTTATTTTGTAGCAGGCCTATAGGGCTCTGGGCTAAAAAGCTTCCTCGTGGCACCCCAGGCAACGGAAGCGGCAACGCGTTTCTACCTTTTGGGGAAGCGTTGTTGCTTCCAGCTAATATTCTATCGCGGTGGGAGTGGCCCATTCTTTCAGTTACTGGATTTCTCCGGGTGTATCATTGATTAGCAGATGATACTCGAAGGGCATAGGAAACTTGATACATAGGGCTTACCTTGGTATTTTAATGTTAAAAACTTCTATATTTAACCCTAAGAAAATATGAAAGTATTATGTCCCAGAGCAGGGCCCTAGATTTAAAGAGAGTCTAACAAAAAATAAAGTTTGAAGGGACGGTAACGTAATGGCTATAGCTTTGGACTTGCCATCGAAAGATTGAACGTTCAATATCTTATTAATTCCTTCATGTTTTATTAATTCATTGTTTCATGTTATTTAAGCTTTATTATGTTTAGTAAACATGCACTTCGGAGCCCGAGGGCCGCTTTCCTATGCTTTCTTGACTTTCAAGTAAGCGCCTGCAGCTCTGACCCCCGACCTGGAGAGGAAAACCTCATACACCTATTTTATGTTTATTAACAAACAAAAACGTTTAAAAATAATCAGCAACCACATAAATTCAGCAACCCACTGATACAAGTACCTACCCTCAGAATATTTTTTTATCATTATTACCCATTGTCTGAATATTGACACCGTTCATTTATTTAATTACAGTTGTAAAATATCCCAGCTTTATAAAACGAAGGAAATATTCTTTATGTTCCTCGTTAAACTTATTAGTTCTTAACTCCACTTTTCTGGTCTTTTTTTAACTGTTCAACATAAAAGTAATGATTCGTAAAACTGTGGCTATTTGTAGCGCAGCGGTATAATTGGCTATCAGAGTCGGTTGAAAAATGGACTGGTGTTTATTTTAATGCACTCTATCCGTCAAGACTAACTACCGCTCTACGATACCTCGAAGACAGACTTCTGCAATTAGAAACGTAAAGTAAATAATCATTTGAATATGTTTTTCAGTTGACCTCGTTTCTCATGTAAAGTCGTACATAGATATATTAAGTGCACCTAAATTATTATGAAGGTAAATTTGTGAAAATAATCGTAAAATATTTACGAATTGCCAATCGCATCGTGGGCAAATCCAAGGGGAATCGGTTTGTTGAACATATTTTAGCGTATTTAGTTTTTTTTAAGTAATTTATTCTTAGTTCTGTTTATTTACCGTGTTAATCTTTGTAGATTAAGATTAAGATTTCACCAAATAACTGCAGCAATAGAAAGAAATGAATTGAAAATAAAACTTTATTACATACATACATATTTATTATTATTTATTATTATTATTTATATGCGCACACCTTTTCCCCTCTAGGGTAGGCAGAGACAACAGCCCGCCATCTGTTTCTGTCCTTATATACTTCACAAGCTTCCTTCACTGTCATTAAACCTTTCATGCAAGCCCTCTGGTTTTGAGTGCTTTTGACCTGCCCTTTTTTCAATGCCTCATTAATTTGATCAGTGTATGTCCTACGAGGTCGACCCCGGCTTGCCTGCCCACTTAGATCTGCCTTATATACTTGGTGTGCCATTCGCTCAGTACTCATTCGTTCCAATTGCCCAAACCACCTTAGCATACCCTTTTAAATTCTTGTAACAACATTCTCTTTCAGGCCACACCATTCTCGTATATCTGTATTCCTCTTCCTATCAGCCAACCTTACTTCACATATACTACGCATTGCCCGTATCTCCACTGCATTCACTCTACTTTCATGATATTTCTGCCATACCCAACTTTCACTTCCATACATTAATGTGGGGACTCCGCTTTATTAAAGATAGTTAAAACGGAATAATGGATCTCAACACCAATTAACAACTATACTGGGAAATTATGTTTGTCCGTTAAACTTCTTTTTTCATGAATTTCATAGTACCTACACATTTTCCTAAGTGGGCAATCTATACTTTTACTTGCGTTAACAATAAACATATTTTAAAATTATTTCTATTGTCTATTATCGCTTACCCACACATTAGGCAAAAAATACTTTGGAACTGTACCTCAAATTGTCCCTGGCGCCGAAAGTTTATTGCTGCATCCGCTTATATAAATTTGTATGATATTTTTCATATTTTACGACGTTTTGAATTTACACCTCTTGTGAGTGAAGGCAGACAACTTACCGCTTCCTGACTATTCTTGTATGCACCGTCGGCCTTTCATATGTCTGCTGCAAATGTAAAAACTCATAGAAAATTTATATTTTCCTTGCCGTCTCTTACAAAGACATTTCGAAGAAATAACGCTATTTGTATTTTGTTTATATGCCATGCCATTCGTTGTAGTGAAAAAACTATTGATCCTAGGATTCAGTTTGTCTGATTCCCACCAATATCTAAACTTTGAGTGTCAAAGGGTAACTATGACTTTCGATGGAATTTGTTAGGTATTTCGTAAAAACAGAAGATATGACTAACTAGCTGATGCCCGTGGCTTCGCCCGAGCGGAGGTCGGTTATCGTATTTGGTCATATCTCCGGTTCTTGGTCACGAATTGCAATCAAACATACGGCAGATTCTAAGTTTGATCAAGACTTTTCTAATAGAAAACGCATCAAATACGTGTAGTAGTTCTTGCGTCCATCGCGAACCAACAAACAGATAAACAGACAAGAATTCCAAAGAAAAAATTTTTGGTTTCAGAATCGTTCGTTTAACATAACCCCAGTATTTTTTTACAGACACAACTAATTTAAAATTAAATAATAGTATACAAAAGGTGATAGCTAATTTATTTCCAAGATTATCTCACTGGCATTGAATTTTGATCACCAATGAACGGCTGCGTTGTGCTTCCTACATCTTGTTAAGTCAATGAGATGGATCATTCTGTTCACTTTTCAAACTAATGCAATGACTGGTATTGGTGAGTACTGATTAAATTTAATTGAAAACGCAATAGTTCAGACATTGAAATTATTGTTGGATCTTAATTATTGTGACTTTGATACTACCAATTTATCGCACACTCAGCGGATTGGTCCACAAGGATAATTATTAATTAATTTAATGATGAGGAATAAAGTGATAAACAAATCCAATAAACCTGGGAGTTCATAACAATCCATACAGGTGTACCCGTTTCATACAGTGAATAGACCCGTACCACTACTTGGTACGGGTCTATTCACTGTATGAAACGCATTTGCGGCAGTTAATCAAAGACTTGACATGTATAATACGTAATGCAAGAAAATGTTCGATAAAATATCACCATACATATGTACGGTAATAAAACTCTACTTCTCATGCAACAGACTAGAATGCAGACAGCCTAGTTAACGAGAGCATGCAATTTTTATATTTTATCTCACAGGTTGTTCGTGTCAGGCATTACTTATTCTACTACCCTTGGATGTCAGTTGAATGTTCCTGTAAAATGCTTCAGTTTATCAGTACAGTATGTGACCACAATAATTTATGTATTTGTACGTTAACTCACTTTTGCTATTAAGTTTTGGCTCTTTTGCGATATCTAATCTAATACCTTTAAATGAGCAATTCCTGTATATATATAATCTGAATCTCGAAAACGACTCCAAAGATTTCATGAAACTTAGTATACAGGGGGGTTTCAGGGGCGATAAATCGATCTAGCTAGGTTTCATTTGTAGGAAACGTTGAGAAAATAAAACCGAGCAAAGCTCGGTCACCTAGATATTAGTTTTTTTAAGTTAGAAATACTAAGAAATTTTTTTCAAACTATCTTTGAAAAAAGTTTCTTAGTATTTCTATTCGACTCAAATGCCATCGATAGTATTAAAGCAGACATTTTAAAAATTTTGCAACACTTTACAGTGTGGTTTTAGTGGGTTCGAATTCAACATACTTGAGGCAAAGCCCGAAGGGGTATTGACACGTATAAAAAGGAGAACTATCTCACGCAAGAGACTAAAAAGTCTAACGAATGTTTTTTTTTTTGTATTAAATATATTGGAACACCACACCAAAGCCAAGTGTATATTCATTGCAATATTAAAAAAGTAGTTTTCAACCTATAAAACAACTTGATTTGACTTGATTCTAAGCAATAGTCGCGTTTTATCAGCTGTTAGCACAAATGGAGCTTACTTTATACTATTTACTTTTAATTTACTGCGAAACCTTATCGCTCGCATATATTCTCCATCGTTATCAGGAAAGTCGTTAAAACGGTGCGGGTTTATACCAGAGTTAAGTTATATGAGTGAATGTAAATTTTATACTATGGAACTTTTTTATGATAATAATGTCAATTACGTTGCCCGTAATCACATTAGTATACAAATAGACGACATATAAAATGAAGTTCCTCAAGCGGATTTTTGCTATATCTATTCGTGAAATATAAAAACAAATACAGAATATAAAGTTAGGTAGTATATTTTTGTAAACTAAAGCGAGTATCGTCCCTTTGTAGTAAAAATAATAAAATAAACAGGTCCATTTAAGGGTTTTATACTACCCATCATTCTTTTTATTCTTAACATTATCTACACCGACACCAGCAGTCGAAATGCAAAATATGTCAATAACGCGCCAGAGGGCTGCAATTACTAGTTTAATGTCCGATATGAAGATGCCACTTCAACCGTTCCTCCAAATTGAAGGTCATTCAATTTGCATATATAGCGTGCACAGGCGTCAATAGTACAAGAGGGCTCGATACGAGTCCCATTCCCGCATTCGGTTGAATTCAGCCCTGGGACAATGACCACAGCTGAGTGCGGCCCTGGCTTGTTTACATTTATGATATGAGCTGTGATGATTGGGAAATATTTGGCGTAATATATCCAGTTGTGAACATTGTTCAGAGCAAAAGGTTTTTTTATAATAACTGTTAATAATCAGTTCGTTCATTCTACTGCAGTAATACACAATAAACAAAAATGATGTTGAGTTCGTCAAATGTGATAAATCTAATAAAAGGTGAATTGACGTCACTGAAAAATCTAATAAAAATAAAAAGTTACAATTCTACTCTCTTCCGCCACGGAATACATGCCTCGGAGTGTGCCACCAGAGCGATCCAGCCTCATAGTAGAATGCACTCTCATCCGCATCAAGCCCCAAATGAAACGTTTGGGATTCGTGCTCGACGGCCCATAGAACTTCGGAGAACATCTCCGAAGTCTGGCCCCCAAATTAAACCACTAATGATCTAGCGCGGCTGCTGCCAAACATGACTCCTACAGGAGACTCTCTGGAGACCTCTCGTTCCGGCTGAGGCAGGTGATCTTTGGGAAGGGCTACTTCGGGGACCACCTGTGCCAGATCTGGAAGGAACCAACATCTGAGTGCCAATACTGTGATGCAAGCGAGGACTCGGAGCTGCACACGCTAGCGGAGTGCCCGGCATGGGAGGTGCCGAGGCAGGCCCTCGTGGCAGGCCTCGGAGTGGGCAAGACACGGACACCATGGTTCTCAAGCTAGAGCTAGGGAGTCATCTCAAAACCGGAGATGGACCTGGGTCAGTCGGTCTGCGAGAGAAATAATATACCCCGCAACCCGACGATCTAAAGACCTGAGATAACGTGCGGTTTTAGTCGGTTCGAGTTCAACATAACTTCCGCCGCTAGTCCGATGACCGGGGGGATTTCGGGCACGAAAAAAAGGGGTTATAGGTAAGTTTCCATTTACCTATAACCCTGTAACTTTATATGATGAACTTATATTTGTATCATCGCTATCACTATTAATACATATTATAAAACAAAGCTCTGCCGCATATGTCTGTCTGTCTCTCTGTCTATCTGTTCACGATAAACTCGAATACTACTGCACCGAATTTCATGCTGTTTCACCAATGGATAAAGTGGTTTTCGAGGAAGGTTTTAGTATATAATTTATCAAGTTTTTGTATACACTTGTAAAATATAACGATATTTGTTGGAGGTGTCGGAAAAAAATAAGCCGTCTGGGAGCTTTCAACGATATATTATTGATATATATTGAGATATAACAAAATGATGTATGGTAGAATTGTGTATTTTTTTTTTTTCGGAAAATCCCTTCGGATACCCCCCCGCCGGCCAGCGGGGGTGGTTATGTCGTGTCTCGACTAAAACCGCACGGTGTCCTCCCCAAGTGTCCGTTGCCGAGCACCCCGGGTAAGCCCTCGAAAGGATAACCCCAGGGTTGCCGGCGGACTTTGGCCGCCACCGCGGCCTCGCCTGGTGGGGTCGGGTTTTATCCCGCTTCAGTGAGTTGGCAGGCGTGTGTAGGGCACACACGACACGCCTCCGCCACGGCCTGCTTCTGTAAGGACGGCGAGTCGGCCAACTGCCGTCCTCAGGCCCCGATCATGGAGGTCGGTAGTCCCGGGCGTAGATGAGTCTGCGGCGTCCTCGCCGCAAACTGCGAAACTCGGGGGGCAGGGTTCTCTCCCGCTCCCTCTCCGCCGTCTCTTTCGCGCGCATTACCTGCTCGCAGAAAGAGGCGGCGGCGTGCCACTTGCTCCCGTCGGAGACCAACGAGAGAACGTCCACGCCCAGGACCGCAACGAGATCCCGGCGTTGACTCGCCCACGCAGGGCACTCCACCAACGTGTGGAGCGCCGTGTCTTCGTCAGGATCCTCGCAGTGCTGGCACTGCGGCGTTGTCTCCCGGTGGATGCGCCATAGATACTTACCGAAACACCCGTGTCCGGTAAATATCTGGCTCATCCGGTAGGAGAGGTCCCCATGGTCCCTCTCCAACCACTCCTTCATGATCGGTCTCACCGCCGCAATGGTGGATTCCCCCCACCTTGGGTGCTCAAGTCGCACCCTCCATGTCTCCATGAGTTCCTGGCGGAGCAGGGACCGCTGAGCCCTGATTTCTCGGGGCTCCGGCCTATGGCCCCGCTCCAGCGCCTCCTTGCGCCACTGGTACAGCAGCGCAAGGGCTCTCGCTTCCAGGTCCCATGGAGGGGTCCCGGCTAGGAGACATGCCGCCTCGACGGAGATCGTGCGATACCCCCTGATGACTCTGACGGCCATCGCTTTTAACGGGCTGTTTAATACAGCCACGTTGCGGGCCGCCAGAGTCTCCGCCCATACTGGGGCCCCGTACAGGGCCATGCTTCGCACGATCCCCAGGTACAGTCTCCTAGTGGTGGCGTTGGGTCCCTTAACGTTAAGCATCAGCCGCGATAGCGCGGCCACAGCCCCCCTCAGTTTCGGGACCAGACTTCGGAGATGAGGTCCGAAGTCCCATCGGCTATCGAGTACGAGCCCAAGGTACTTCATCGTGGGCTCGATGCCGATGCTTACGCCCCCTACGGTCATGCTGGTTCCCGCAGGTGGCCCTCTCCGAGGCCCGTGGAAACACATAGCCTCGGATTTGTGGAGAGCCACCTCGAGTCCCAGCCGCCGTATTCGACCCACGACTTGAGCAACCCCTGCCGTGGCCTTTAGTGCCGCGCTTCGGTGCGTTGCTCCCCGCGCCATAACGAGGGTGTCGTCAGCATAGCACACTATGCTGACACCCTCGAGCAACGTACCGCGCAGCACCCAGTCGTATCCGATGTTCCACAGGAGTGGCCCTAGGACCGACCCCTGCGGAACACCGCACGACACTTCTCGCCGCCCTGGCCCTAGCCAGCTCGGGTAAACTATGGCCCTCTCGGATAGGTATGCCTCGACAATGCGGCGTAGGTAAGGAGGCACTCCGTGATACGCGAGCGCCTCCCTAACGCAGCTCCAGGGTAGGGTGTTGAAGGCGTTGGCGATGTCGAGAGACACCGCCACCACCACCCCACCCCGCGAGACTACTTCCTCCGCCAGGCGCCTAACGCGCATGATCGCTTCCACAGTGGAGCGCCCCCGGCGGAAACCGAACTGGTTGTCCGCCAGATCTGGCCCCACGTTCGTGAGATGCTCGACGAGGCGCTCCGCAATAATCCGCTCAAAGAGCTTGCACACCTCATCGAGCAACACGATCGGCCGGTAACCGGATGGCTGGTCCGCCGGCCGCCCCGCCTTCCGGATAAGGACCAGTTTCCCCGTCTTCCAAGCCTTTGGAAACTGGCCCCTTTCGAGGCATGCGCTAAAGAGCGCCACCAGTCGAGGCCCTAGTTCCTCCAGGGCCAGGACCCATGCTCGGCCTGGAATGCCGTCGGGTCCGGGGGCAGTGCATTTCCGGGCTTTAAGCCGGAGCACTGCTACCCCCAGTTCACTCTCTCTGACTTCGGGCACATCGCTCTCGCTATTATCAGCGTCAGGCGCCTGAGGCGGAGCCATACGCGGAGGGACATGCTCCTCCGCTCTCGCTGGGAACAAGGAGCCCAGTATCCCCTCCAGCCGCTCCGGCTGGAGGCTCTGGGTCAGTAGGGGCGCCCTTGGGCGGATTTTGCCCCTGACCGCAAGGTAAGGACGCCCCCATGGGTTCTGCTCCAGAGACTCCAGCAGCTCTTCGCGGGCCCGCCGTTTGGCCTGCTTTATGGCTTCCTGGAGGGTCCTCTTGGCCCCCTTGTACGCCCCATACAGCTCCGCCTCTCGGGCTGCCGCATCGTCTGGTCGGCGACGCCTCCGGCGAAACCTGGTGTACTGGCGGCGAGCGGTCACGCATGCTGCTCGCAGCTGTGCGATCTCCGCTGACCACCAGTACACCTGTTTCTTGTCCGGGCCGGGCTTAACACTAGGCATCGCCGCATCACAGATATGCGACATGGCTCTCCTGAACCATTCCGCCTCTGCGTCGACATCGGCAGGCCTGGCCGGTGACGGAATCCAGGCCTGCACTATGGATGCCTCCAGGAGAGCCTCCCGATCCAGGCGTCTGAGCGCCCAACGTGGATCCGGGGGATTCGCGATTGTCGGCGGCAGGTTAGTTGGAGGGGAGACGTTGAACCGAATGTACTTATGGTCGGAATCCGTCTCCTCCTCCTCCACAACGCGCCAACCCTGGACGCGGCGGGCAAGAGCAGGGGTCGCGAACGCGACATCCACGACCGAACTGAGCCCCCGCCGCTCCCAGGTGGTGACATTCCCCCGGTTGAGGACCTCTAGACCACGGGTGTTGGCCCAGTCCTCCAGTACTCGCCCCTTGTCATTGGTTTCCCGGGAGCCCCAGGCCTGAGATCAGGATTTGAAGTCTCCCAGGACCAAGACAGGACGAGGACAGCACGCAGCGAGAACAATGTCCAGTTCAGCGAGCCTTAGCTCAAGCTCGTACTGGTCAAGGCTTGGCGAGAAATAGATGACCACGACAGCCAAGCCCTCATAGTCCACCGCGACACAGCCTCTGCACCTTGCAATGAGTGCAAGGCGCGAGGTGTCCGCGGCGGAACCCCCGAAGACGGTCGCTACGCCGTCCAGGTCCACCGGGCTTCCGGGGTTGACCCAGTACGGCTCAGCGACCACGACCACATTGATAGACCACTCCACGATGCTCTGGTACAGAAGATCCTGAGCACCGGTGCAGTGGTTTATGTTCGCCTGCAGGATGCGGATTGGTGTGTCCATTAATGGACGTCCATCTCCGCATCCCGCCGCGAATGTGGCCGCTCTTGAGCGGCACCCCCGCTACCCGTTGCGGACGAACGGGGCTTCGGCCTCGAGGCGGCGCAGGTACGGCTGTCCGCCCGGTGCTCCGCCGCTTTGCCCTCCGCTACGCATTTGTAGCACCGCGGCGGAGCATCACAAGCACTTGCCTTGTGCCCGGGCTGACTACAGCGGCGGTGCTTCCGCTATGCACTGCACTCCCACGTGCCCCACGGCCAGGCACCTAAAGCACCTGGCCTCGCGGGGTTGCAGGAGTTGCACCCGCGCCTTAAGGAAGCCCCCAACGAGGAGGCTCCGTTCGTCCGCAATCTTCTGCGCCGCTGCGACGGGGCAGTTGACGACTGCCGTGCCGTGACCGGTGGAGCTGAAGCGGATTTCTCCAGCTCTCACCTGATCCCAGGGGCAGCTGCCCGCCTCCACGACGGCGGAGATTACTTCCTCCGTCGTAGCCGCATCATCCAGGCCCGAAATGCGCAAACCTGCGCATTTGTTGGGTCTGGTGACGCGGACGGCCTCCGTATCCAGCGACTCCCTCAGCTTGGCCGCTAAGGCATCGGCTTTGGGGCCGCTGGTGGCGCCGGAGACCTCGAGGAGGCGAGCTCCGGTGCGAGTAGTTTTGCACCGGAGCCCAAGAATTGTGTATCTAATATAGTTTGTGGTGGTGGTGGTGGTGGAGTAGGGTATGGGACCTAGCGGAAACGGGATCCGAAATCCACGTGGGTCAAGCCACGGGCAACAGCTAGTTAATTATTAATAGGAATATCAGGTTCTCGCATTTTATTTTTATTTAATAGGTAATAGAAGTTTTTTGGAGCAGAGCTTAAGTAAAGTTTTTAAGATTTTTTTTCTCTTTCGCTCTCACCGGATTCACTATCTCTTGATTTGATAAAAAGATATGATACGGTCCAGCACAGACCATCACCCAACTTACTGTAGCATTGAGCATCACTAGAGTCTCTTTAGAGTTTCAACGAAGAACACCTCATAAAGGCTGCGGGCAGGGTTACAAATTCCTAGGTTACGAATCAATCAGAGATGCCCCTTTGTTTGGTTCTGACGACATAACCACTTTATCTTCACATAAGCTATCTGATGTGGTACAATGGCGATTAAAAATTTCACTCATTGTTTTGACTAGAAATTTAAAAAAAAAAAACTTTTTTTTGTTTCCTCCAAAGTTTCCTCTGTAGTATAAGTTGTATTTACTATTTATACTATAACACCTTTATATTCGAAATTTGATACGATCGGAAGATAAAACACTAGGCAGCTGGGCTACGTTACAGAGTTTTTTCGATATTATAGCCCATAACCACTCATAAAACAAATATGTTAAACTATGAAAAGCCACCGCAATACACTGAATAACATTTAGTTTTGTTACTCAAAGATTCATCTGCAGATAAAGGAATACGTGAGGTACTTAAAGTGCATACTCATAAATTGTTCGCAATAAAATTCACATACAAAGTGGCACGTGACTCCAGAACCTCCTAAGATGTAAATATTTACTGTTGCATTTTATACCCAGTTTTAGTTTGAATATAAATTTATGTTCGTCATATAACCAAGTATCTAATTGGAAATATTTGGAAGGTTTGTGCAATTTTGGGCTGGCGCCACACATATTTTTCCACCCAATATTCATACCTAATGTCCTACTGGAACCATTTTTGTGAAATCTCAACGGGAAGAATCCGTCAGGCGCCAGACATGAATGTGTCGGAATTCTATGCTTTTGCATTAACTACATAGCTTCGTAAAGTCTGCTATGTTGTTCATGCAAAAATGTTCTGGATATAACATAACAACAACGTAACATAACTTCAGTAGGCAGAGGTGTATTACACACCCACGATTCGTCAGTTATGTTAAGGTCCCAATGTAATAGGGGGCGAGCCTATTGTCATCTACCGGGCACATTATTAAGCGAGCGATAATTATCATTTATTAATGCACACATAACTACGAAAAGTCAGAGGTGTGTGCCTGGGGCGACTGGGGATTGAACTCGAGACCTCGTCTCAGCAGTCCGTTACGTATGCCACTAGGCCTATCGCCGCTTTATATATATATATATAACGTATACATATAACGTAACATACTAATAGGCTCGACAAAGCGGTTGGATATCTTTGATACTGTAAAGGTTTTGTTAACATCGGTATTTGTTTACCATTACCTTTTTCTATTTTTTCGTGCGGAAATCCTTTCGGAGGCCCCGCCGGCCAGCGGGGGCGGTTATGTTGGGCTTGAACCGACTAAAACCGCACGCCGTCTCGGGTCTTAAGACGCCGGAGTGTAAGGTTGCCCATAGAGCATATCCCTTGCACCCCGACTGACCCTGGGCCATCTCCGGTTTCGAGATGGCCCCCTCGGGTTTGGAAACCACGGTGTCCTCGTCTTGCCCCGGTTTGGGGGAGGGGCGCTAGTTTCCCCACCGTCCCGGCCTGCTTCTGCTGGGGTGACAGGCGGCCTCACCTGCCACCCCCCGGCCTCCGCTCATGGAGGACGGAGGTCGGTAAGCGACCTCCGGCGCCTGAGTCGCCTGCGACGCGTGGCGAGCATGTTGTGGGCTCGACGGGCCGGGAGAGTTCTAAATCTCTCCCGGGCGCGCTCCGCCATCTCCTTCGCGAGCATTACATGCTCGCAAAAAGAGGTGGCGGTGGCCCACGCGCTCGCGCTCCTGACCATTGCCGCAATCATGCTGCCGAGCGAGAGGACTCCCACCCCGATGGCTGCCACGAGGTCACGCCTCGGCGTCTCCCACACCGGGCAGTCCGCCATCGTGTGCAGCCCTGAGTCCTCGCTCGCGTCGCAGTGATGATGGTGGTAGAAATTTGATGACACAAATTTGTCACAAAATTCGGCCGGGTAGGTACCACCGTGGACGATTGCGAAAAACCCTCCATAGTAATCCAAATTCGGTTTGATTGCGTTCAAGGGTCAGCAAGTGCATAGCCGGGCAGGGGGATAGTGGTTGCAGCACTAGTGGGACGGGTGGGTGTCAGGCGGTGCTGCGACGACAATCCTCTTCTGATGAGGCCGTCAAGCTGAGTGCAACCATTGTTAACATGATACGTGTATGTCATGGTGACCATCTTTACTGAGACTTTACCTTCAGCTTACCATCAGGCGAGGTGAAGTCAAATTGAACTCAGGCGTTGGCTACTTCCTGATGCGATGCAGGTGGTCCCCGAAGCTCCAATTCCCAGAGATCATCTGCGTCAGTCGGTACAAGAGGCTTCCGTGTCGCCTCTCTAGCCAATCATCCATGATGGGCCTTACCGCCGCTATTGCGGCGTGCTCTGTGCTTGGTGTTTACCATTACCAAATGAAATGAAATGAAATGAAATTTATTCGCTTGTAGTATCCTGCTACATTGAAACATGATGGTAGACGATGTGTGTGACTGTGTTTAACAATTAATACAAACATAATTATGATCACGCAGTTGACACTGTAAAACAAGCACTTTATACGGCCCTCATGTAATACCATGCCTTTCAACAACCTTTCATACGTTTTATAATTTTTACGTTGCACCTTGGTTTTTTTTAAGAATATGACCTATTTTGGGGTATTTTGGGCTGCCTAGTCTGTATACATCCTTCAATGTTCATGACATATTTTTCTTTAGGTAACCATTTGCTCAACGTAATAAACCATCTTAACACCACGCCTTATATACAGGATGTAGCGACAAGGCGTGGTTCTTCATGCCACATTTGTCCCGTATTACATCGTTTCCCCTTCTGTCACTCAGTTTCACTCCAAATCTTCTTCAGGGAGTGCATCTCCACTCCAATAGCTTTTCAACCTTCTTCGGCCACACCCAATTTTTTACAAAAGACTTTTTCAAAGATATACTTGCTGTATTGATCGATAAAACTGCCCCTTTCCTGTTTATAGCATTTAAGAGTAAATTTCATTGTAAATATTTGCAACTCGTAGACATTATTTGCAAATAACACTAAATACTGCCCAAGGCCCCCACCAATGCCAGAGGTCCATTCCAAACGTTCAGCTCCATTTCAATCGGTGGAACTATTATAATGACAGGTTCATTACCAAAGTTTATAGACGCTGGTTTCACTTATGCGTAATAGTGTTCTAGCAACTTGGTAATAGTCATAAATTAATTACAACATATGAATATTGACAGCAACAATATGAATGGTCATTAAAATTGATACACGAATATTTTAATAGTCGTAAATTAAAGTGTCCTTCGAGACAATCTCTTGTGATATAAATTCGCGAAGTGTTTTATTGTGAACTAGCTGTTGACCGCGACTTCGTCCGCGTTAAATTCGGGATTGATCAAGGTATGTTTTACCTATTTATTTATTAGGTTACCTTTTTCATCGTTCTATTTTCAATCATTTATCATGAAGAAATAGAGGTTAACATGTAACATCGATATTAATTGTACCCGGATTTCTAATATAATAGAGTGATGAAATTCATTATCAAAGTTGGAGTCTCAAATCAACTATATTTTATACGTAGCTCGAAACTCTGTAGTTTCGAGATTTCATATTTTACTGCTAATCACCTTTTAGCTATAGCGTGATGATTTACAGTCCAACCATTTCCGAATTGTATCGAACTTCAGAATTTCGTGATGATCTGCTTTGAAATAACAAAGGAATGATCAATAATAGACTTGGTCGATTTTACCCTGCTGCTCCTATCATACCGTGATGATATATAGCGCAGTTTATGACCATACCCTAGAAACATGTTCATTCAAAATTTCAGCTGTATCTGTTCAGTGGTTTTCTAATGATGCCCGAACATCGATGATAAAAGCAGACAAAAGGCAAATAGACAAACAGACAAAAATTCTAAAAATTACATTTTTGGCATCGGTATCGTTCCTAGAACACATAGCAATTTTTTTTCTAGTATGTCAATATACAGTTTTCCCCTCGTTATAATTTTTTTGTATGTATGGATTGAAAATCTAAAGAGAAGTGCTGTACATACGACATACAAATACCGGAATACTGTTCTCATCTCTAGAATGTGTCTGCATCGTGCTTATTAGATTCTCTTGAAAGTTGCAACGACACGAAAATTGCTTCTTTCAAAAAAACTTAGAAACGAAATTATTTACACATATCACGTATTTCCTTCATCCTACAATCCTGGGTCGTTTCAGCAGTGCTTGATAAAGAGGCTGTAAAACTGAAAACTGAGACTTCACTCTTGACTTTAACTTACTATCAGGCTAAGTGAACTCATATTAACGAATGTTATTATATTTTTAATAAAAGTGATATTTGTTTTAAACTGGCGAAATGTGGGTGCTAGCACCTCTGCCTACCCCTTCGGGGATATAGGCGTGAGTTTATGTTATGTTTATATTATGTTGATATTTGTTTTGCTAAATAAACCAACAATGAATATTATATGAAATGATGTGGTTGGCCGGAGATATGAAATACTTTTGAACATCATTTCCAATTTTAAGTTTATTTCTTAGTTGACGATTGTAGCCGTAGACAATTATCTATTTTTAGTCTGTTATTTCTTGCAGAATTATTTTATGGGATTCTACTATTTATGGTAGTCGTTGACTAAGGTATTTAAAAAAAATATGGTTCATTGATAACATGGCATTTTGAAGAAACCTGTGCACAACAGTGTAATAAAAAGCGTAGTGGGTTGTATTATTTTCCCATGAATAAAATGTTCACCTAATTTCTTAAACAAAACTATAATTTTCTTTCCCACCATTTGTGCTATGTTATATTAATCCTGTTCACTATTGGAATTAAAAGATACGACGTCTAGACTGCAAGTATACTGCGGTGTATATATAGAAGTTTGCAGTTGCTGCCAAAGGAACATCTTCGAAAGTGATATCAAATGTTATGCAGTCACGTACATTTACATGTCGTTTTCGAATCGCTTCCGAGTATTTCAAATAAAAGATAGGAATACGGTGAACTGGTTGGGATATTTTAACGAAACTTATTTGTTTTTATTTGTGTGTGTTAAACCAAACCAACTTTGTCTGTAAATATAGACGAAGAGATTGATTAAATCTTTTTACAAAATGTCATATTTCACACTTTGTATTTCGGATTAGTCGCAGTAGTTCTTTCAACAGAACTAAAGGGACGACTGAAATAAAAAAATCTCAGTAGTTCCTCCAAAAGGCACTACTAACACTGACACTAATGAACAATTAATGTACTGGGCTGGACTCCCAACTCTGGGTATAATTGATGCAAAAGAATAGTCCAATTTTTTGACTTCAATCAAATCATTAGGAAATAAAACAATGGAATTTCTAATGACTGCTATGAAACAATTACATTTTAGTTTCATCCTTCGGCCTTCGTGTTCACTCGGAGTCGACGCAATTCATTATTTTTTTCTACTTTATTTTCGAATCTAATTTTATTTCTGCACTACCATTTTTGTCATGTCTTCCATACAAAATCCATAAATATTTTCTTGAAAAATCCTCTACTCTTAACACCTTTCAAAATAATCTTCAAAACTTTCCTAACTTGCTTTCATCCCGCGTCATTACAAGTCCGCATCACTTGTCGTATATAAAAGAAAATTATTGTAATTGGGTTGAGTTTTTAAAATAATATGGAAGTTATGTTAACTTGTAGGTAAGTTAATAGTTGCGATAAAGTATTTCATTACAGGTTTAGAAAGACTTTCAGCATATGCAACAAACTATTGGGTCAAGGACCGTGCTATGGAAACCTGAGGAAGATTTGCTTGGGCTAAAGAAAATAAACTAGATTGTTGACATCATGACAATAGTTTATTGTTACATAAAAAAGTGAGCTTAAGTACACGTAGACACAAATAAGTACAAAATGGTTATGTGTCGGTACGACGCCATCGAGGCCCGTAGTTTACTCTGCCACGTACTGAGGTTAACACATATCTGGCCAGATAATAAAATTAGTTAACCACGTGGGACCGCATAAGACGTAGAAAACCTATGGCGAAAGTACACACTTTATTCTTCAAACCAGATCCTGCTTACAGCAAACAATTAAAAAGCAACACATACATCACTAAAACAATTAAATAAATCAATAGTGTTATCAACATTATACGTGTTCCGTAACCATTACTTGTAATGCGCTCTCATACAATAAACTTAATTAATTGCTTAATTATTTAAGGTTGGGTCCAACTCCGTTAATATAAGGTCGCTTTGCGAAGCTTCGGGGAAATTTATCGTTCGTTGTAGTATAGTGTTAATTTATACTGCTTAGTGTAAGCAAAGCTGTTTCATTCAATTATATGTCTCTTTTTAGGGTTCCGTTGCCAAATGGCAAAAAACGGAGCCCTTATAGATTCGTCAAGTCTGTCTGTGTCTGTCCGACCGTATGTCACAGCCACTTTGTTCCGATACTATAAGGACTATGCTGTTGAAACTTGGTAAGTAGATGTATTCCGTGAACCGCATTAAGATTTTCACACAAAAATATTTGGGGATAGAACTGAAACTCAAAATTTTTTTTTTCATCGTACCCATACGTGTTTGGTATCTATAGATAGGTATTCAAGAATGATATTGAGGTTTCTAATACCATTTTTTCTAAACTGAATAGTTTCTGCGAGAGACACTTCCAAAGTGGTAAAATGTGTCCCCCCCCCCTGTAACTTCTAAAATATGAGAACAATAAAACTAAAAAAAATATATTATGTACATTACCATAAAAACTACCAACGAAAATTGGTTTGAACGAGATCTAGTAAGTTTTTTTTTTTAAAACGTCTTAAATCGTAAACCACAATTTACCTTTCATTCTTTTTTTTTTTTTTTTTTTTAATATTTAGGACACGTCAATTTGACTTCACCTCGCCTGATGGTAAGCTGAAGGTAGAGTCTCAGGAAAGAGGGTCACCATTACATACACGTACCATGTTAACAACGGTGGCACTCAGCTTGACGGCCTCATCAGAAGAGGATTGTCGTCGCAGCACCACGTGACACCCACTGGTCCCACTAGTGCTGCGACCACAATCCCCTAAAAAAATTCAATCAACTAAAATATAAAAATTTAAAAAAAAACATTATTATGTTACTTGCTGCTACGGAACCCTTAATGGGCGAGTCCGACTCGCACTTGGCCGCTTTTTTAGTACAACTTTTGTGTTGACTTCGTATTTCTTGTATCACGGTGATTGTAATGTGGGCCGAACAAATTCTTATGGGTTCTTATCTGACTGAAGAATATAGCTTGACAGCAGGATAATCTTAATAAGAATTGAAAGCCTTATTAGCAATGGACGATATTTTGTAAATAGGAATTATTTTTGTTTTAATTGGACTATGCATAAAATTAATTTCAAATATTTTTAAGTGCTAATTTTAACGTACGTACGCTATAAGTTTACTTAGTATCTATCGTTTTAATAAGTTTCAAGAGTCAACTACTTTCATAGAATGTTTTACTTATAAATTGATAGCTCTCTCTTCATCCGAGCCCCTTATGCGGTTGCACTTTGGAGCTCAGGAACGGGTCTTTTACTCCTCCTTTACATAATGTGGTTTATCTTTACTTTTACGCGAGCGGCTACCATCTGATCCCCAGCCTACCTTTTGGCCCTGAAGGTCTTTGGTGGGACCCTGTTTAAATTAATAATAATATTATAATAAATATTCTACGACATACAAATTGATAGGGAAGTATTAAGTTTGGAAAACAAAACCTCCCATTTTATCTATATCTTTTTTTTTTTTTTTTTTTTTATCGTGCGGAAATCCCTTCGGATACCCCCCCGCCTGCCAGCGAAGGCGGTTATGTCGGGCTTGCACCGACTAAAACCGCACGCCGTCTCGGGTCTTCAGACGCCGGGGTGTAAGGTTACCCATAGAGCATATCCCTCGCACCCCGGCTGACCCTGGGCCATCTCACCACTAACAGCATCGCTCATCCTGTCTCCTCTGAAAGCAGAGGAGTACGGAGAGCGATGTGTTCCCGCCACGTTGGGTATTGGCCGACGATCAATGCCAACCCTATGAAGGGGTGAAGCGGAAGCCATTGACCGCCGCCCAGGGTGTACCGGCCGTCCCGATTCCGTTCCCCCCGGACTGCAGCGGGATCGGAATCGGAGCGACACTCGAGGAGGTTACCCAACACACACCCCCCATTTTATCTATATCTAAGCCAATAAATAAAATTGAAGTGCTTGTTGGTAATATTTTTTTTAATGATTGTATATGAATGTATACACGATAATTATAATAGAAATTTCAAAAAAATGTCAGTCTTTCTGTCTGTTTGAATTAAGTAATGTACTAGCAGTATTAATAATAATTTAGGGCTTGTATGAAATACATATACCTACTCAAGTCTGGGGTAGTCAGAGACACCAACCTGCCATCTGCTCCTATCCTCAAACGCTTCATAGTTTCCTCATGAAATATCATGAGAGTTTCAGCATAGGAGCCTGAGTGTCTCGCACACGTCGTGCAAATCGTATGGATTTCTTTGCATGCTTTTGTGCAAATTGTATGTTTTTTTTTTGCCCGATTTTGTGCAAATTATCGGTTCGAAATTAGCTCAGTATTATTTGCACAAAACAGGGCGCCTGTCGTGCAAATAATACTGAGCTATGAGTGAGTGAGTACATGAATTTACTTAGAAATGAAGTACATGAGTGCTCACGTACGATACAGCGCATTCCCTAAAGCTCTAAACCTTAGCCTTAAAAATGTGACAGGTAGTAGTACCCTTCACTCATCATTGCCAGAGAGGAATATAATAATATTTATTTATGTAAATATCTGCAGCATATTAACGCATTGCAAGTTAGCCTCTAATGATTTTAATTATAAACAAGTAATAACATAAATACTGCCAGCCACTACCTTCTCTCTACGGCCTCTCTGCCGTCACGCCCGGACTGCACGAAAAGACTCACGAAAAAAAAAACCTCACTACTATTCTCTTAAGGGGCCTCCACACGATACAGTTTTATGACTAATTTGACTAGATTGACAGTCGTGTAGTGTGGATAGAAATATTGATCTGCAATGTATGTGTGGATTGACAATCAATTCAATTGGCAGATTTGATTGGGCAATCCCATTGTATCGTGTGAAATCGTCATTAGCTTAGCTCTTGCAACGTAATATAATAGGTTTTTACCTATGAAATGGCCGAAATTTTCTTACAAATTCATGAGTTCGTTATTCCTGTAATTTAATAGCTGTTTCCATTATTTATATTTTGTTTGAAAGTTGATTTCAAGAGTTTACAACTCTGTATTAAATTTTGTTTTTATTGGCCGCTTGATAAATTAATTCGATCTTCAAAAACATTACTTCCTAAATGCTATCCATTTTGATGATAAATTTCGTATTACTTAACAGCTGTCACTTTTCAAAAATCATATCATAAAATTTGGATTTGTCATTCCTAAAAAAATGCAAAAATAAAATTGGGTTTCCTCCAATTTCTTCAAGAAAAACGGCAATTTCATATGTACGCGCGCTATTACGAATGGTTGTGTCTAGAAACCACAGATTAATAAATAGTTACTAACGTAACAGATACATCACTCCCATACAAAAGCGAAAATACCTAGTCTATATTCACCTACAAAATTTTAATAATAATACCTGCTGCACAGAATTGTACCTTAAACACGCGTTCATAGAGTCGAGACTGTGTTGCCCGCCGTGCGAGTGACGCCATCGTAAGAATGTGCTAGGGTTGTACCTATGGTGATTATTGTAATAAAACGAATGTTACGAATCAACCATGTTTTTTATTTGTCAATCAAATATGTTTTAGTTTTATATAATGATTTATATTTTTTTTCCTTCTCGGAATTCTCTGTTATTAAATTTTATAGTCGAAAATATCCTAAATCGCGTAAATAATTTTAACAAATAATCATAAGGAAAACAGGACCAAAGCGACGGAAAATCAACGGTTTTTAACATTTGTAATACGGTGCTACCAGGCCGATTCATTATGATATTGTCAAAGTTATATAAGAATACTTTTTCTAATTCTTCAATATAATTATTGAATGCTTCAGATGGGACTTTTAGCCTCATAAAAACGTCGTATAAAGACGTCATAAAAAGATGAATCTTTATTATAGGTTTTAAAATGAGCAAATAGTGTGGTTTCGTCAACATTCGGTTTCTCCTGTAACAAAGTATTGAAGCTAGTGCAATTATGTTTTTTACTACACTTATATAATAAATACCTACTATAATCTGGACGCCTCAATAATTCGGAAGGGGTATTCTTTTTCCTATCCGGATTAGAGAGGCCCTACTGTATACCCTACTACCTACGGCCCTACTGGATACTGTATACAGCTTTCTCATAAGATTTTTTCAAATTTTAATGCATTTAGATTAATTATTTTGTCAGTTTGTTCAACCATTGGTATAAAATACGAAATAATTTACAGTAAATATACCTATATATAGACTTTCGTATTAAAGTTATCGGGATATTTACCATGTTGTATTGTTTTGAAGCTGTCGCAATGTCTAATATACAACATGGTAAATATCCCGATAACTTTAATACGAATGTGAATGACCATGATAGTTTAAATACCTATATATAGACGCTTATTCCTACCCATAGCTATAATATCAAAGAAATCTAAAATTAACGGACATTACCTATTGCGTAAGTACAAGGTAACAACAGTATTAGAATTACCTATAAAACAACACTTTTATAATAACTGACTCAAAATACTCCTTTAATTTAAGATTTACATATCTGCTTATTACCTACTTATTGTTAAAGAAATAAATGGTGACAACATTCATATAGATAAGATTTAAAATACTACTCATATGTCTTCGTCTATCGGCAATGAAAAAAACAACAAATTTTCCTTTGTTTTTTGACTTTTACACCCATCCACTGCACAATAATTACGTGGTTTCTGCATTTCGAAGCGTAAGCGCGGGAAACGTACAGTGCGGTGCGATGCGAGCGCTCAGGCGGGCGTTCGGCAGCCCTCTGCCTGTTTGTATCGTCGACGATACGCGAGCGCTAGGTATATAGCGCGCGGCCTTGAGCGAGTGACGGAGGCCTGCTAGAAACGCGACTTTAAAAAACAGGGAGCTCATACTTTTTGCTTTGGTTTTCTGTTATTTAAACTAGTTATAGTTGTGTTTCAACACGCAGCTTTAAAACTAGATTTCTAGCAGGAACTTCATATTTTCTTTCTGTGAATTTTTGTTATTTAAATCTATACCTATACTCAATACAAATAAATAAAATTAATGTGTCTGTTTATAATGTTAAAATAATAGGTTTTAAATAAGTTCTTATGAGTGTACATATAATAAAAAGCAAAAATTTTGTCTAAATGTTTGTTTGAATTACGTTATGTTTAGATCGGCTGGGGCGATTTTGACAGGTCTTTCACTTGCAGACAGATAATATTATGCGATATTATGTTATATCGTATTTATTTAACAACATTTATTTTGTAAAAATAGGGTTCCGCGCTATGGAATTAAAACCTTATAAATCAAAATCCACGCGGACAAAGTCGCTGGCATAGGTAGTTGAATATAACAACAGAGAAAACTGTTATATTTGTTATGTTCTATTTATTTAATGTCGTGATATAGTACCGTTATTGTTCGTACAAGTCATAATATTTAAACGTTTCGTATAAACCCTATACTCTCGTGCAACTTTACGACTAAATAAAGTTGGTAGTAGTGAATAAATAATAATGTATCAATCGTTGCCCAAGACCTCGCTTACATTGAATAGAATTTGATGGAAACTGTTAAGGACCGTGGTTCGTAACAGACTATGACCTGATAAGGTTCCAAATAGACTGCCACTACTTCGCGGTCGCCTTCAGTGGACTGTATTTGTTGGATGTGAGTCGAAGAATGAAACACTTGGATGGGTGGACTTCATTGACGTCAGTGAGGCATCGGATGTACTTGGCCCAGCACTACTCTTGATCTACTACTTCCTGTTGAGCTTCCTTGTTCCTTGAGAGACTCTTGTTGTCTACTTGTTGCCCAATGTCCATAATTTCCTACCAAATGGTCCCTGCTTTTATAGTCTTTTGTAGTGCTGGCCCGCGATCCAAATTACCTCACCTCCGCATTTCCATTTATTTATAGAACTTATGTTTTACATATTAATTACATAGCATATATGTACATTGGTAGCAATAAGACTTGCACGACGATAGGTACTTACATCTGTACCGTGCGACGTCGGGTTACTGAATGACGGGCGGATTGACCCCTCAGGCTTATATATGGGCCTTGCCTCCCGCGAGCTACTATATAATAAAATGGCTCCAGCCGGGGGAGCGCATATTTGCTTCTTACGGCGTGGGAGGCAGTCGCGGGGTGTAATTAAACTTACATACTAATATACAAAGTCGTATTTCCTATTTATACGAAGTTATGTTAGATTCTGAGTAATACATTTATGTAATTATATTTGCAATTATGCTTTTCGGGGAATGTACTTTCTTTATTAAATTTGGCTCTAACATACTTAATTACTCAGAAAACTAACTCCTAACAGTAGTAAGCTATTTATCTTAGCTTAATATCAAAGTTATTACATAATTACGTTTTAATTTACGTAAATCTAACATTTTCATAATTTATTCATTATATTCACGCCCACTTAATCTACGTGTCACTGGCACATGTGTCTATGGTCTATTTGTGTCGTGCACATTCTCCCGCCGTCGCTGACCCTGGTTCGTCTGCGAGCTCCGTTGGTAGCACGACGATCTTCTTCGTAGGCCTCCTCAGCACGTGTCCGCTGCTGGTGGTGACGTCCACGACTCGTACCTCGCCGTCGGCTCCTGGGAAAACCCGGCTGACGCGTCCTCGCGGCCAGGTGTTGCGCGGCAGATTGGAATCGCAGATGATGACGACGTCCCCGACCTACGGGGCGACGCCGGTGCTGGTGGGCTCCCGCCGGTGTTGCAATAGGGGAAGGTACTCCTTCACCCACCTCCTCCAGAAGATGTCAGCCAGGGCTTGAGCTCGCTTCCATTGTTGGCGAGCAGTCACGTCGTCTGCAGAGAAGTGCCCTGGTGGTGGCACATGGCAGTTGGGCCCGATGAGGATGTGCTTCGGCGTGAGGGCCTCGGGATCGTTAGGATCAACCGAAACATGTGTGAGGGGTCGTGAGTTGACGATATTCTCGACCTCTGTTAATAAGGTTAACAGGATCTCGTCGCTGGGATGCTTTTCCATCATGGTGACACGAAGCACTTCTTTCACTGCTTTCACCATTCGCTCCCATGCCCCCCCCCCATGAAGGGTGCGGAAGGGGGTATGTACTTCCACACGATGTGTTGACTTGTAGTTTCTTTTTCGAGCGCGTCGAGTGCGGCCTCTGCTAGCTCCTTTTCCGCTGCCTTGAAGCACGTAGCGTTGTCACTCCATATTTCTTTGGGACAACCACGTCTGGCGATGAATCTTCTCAGGGCGGAACCGGCTGAGTCGGCGCTTAAGGAGTGAACGACCTCTACATGTATAGCTCGAGAGGTCATACACGTAAATAAGGCTCCATATCTCTTCTCTCGATGGCGTGCGACTGTAACTTCTATGGGTCCGAAGTAGTCTAGACCGGTGAACGTGAAGGGGCGTGTGTTGTGAGCTAACCGGGCGGCTGGTAAGTTGCCTGTGACCGGTGACGCTGGTTTCGCCTTTCTTATGCGACACAATACACACTTCTTTATCTCATTTTTCACTGCGGGACGTATCTTGGTAATCCATAACCGCTGCCGGAGTTCATTGACCGTGATCTCGGTGCCACCATGTCGTAGCTTCTCATGAACATGTTTGATGTAGAGGCGTGTGTACGGGTGTTTGCCGTCGAGCACCACCGGGTCCGATACGTCTTCTCCCAGCTCCTTCGCAGCTGATATGCGTCCTCTCACGCGCATAGTGCCGTGTGAGTCCAGGTACACGCTTACATGGTTCAGTCGGTTGTCGCGAGGAGTTGATTGACCTTTTGTCATACGTACTATTTCACTCGCGAAACTATCTCGTTGACTGGCGTTTACACACAGGTGTTCGGCGCGGTTCAAGTACTCACCTGGTATATTTATGTAGCACTGTTCATCGCGTATCACTGTGTTATTCTTTTTATGCACTGGTATGGCTTTCTTCGTACGCCAATCGGGATTAGCTTTCTCTATCTTACGAGTTCGCTTTCGAGCAGCTGACGTTTTACACTTATTCGGCCGGCACAAATCGATGAACTGGAGTACTCGTGCAGTCGTTCGTATGAGTCGCATCCATTTTGAGTACTTCTCTATACGCAGTAGTTGACTTGTGCTGGGCTGCTCGACATCTTGCGATGTGTGACACGTTTGTCTTTCTTCGCCCGTGTCGTGACGAATGACCTTTTCTTCTGTGGGCCACTCGGTTGCTGGCAGGCGCAGGAAATCGGGGCCGTTATACCATCTGTGTTCGGCCCGGAAGTTGTCGGGGGTTTCCCGAGTTGCGTCGTCTGCCACGTTGAGTCGAGTAGGCACCCAACGCCATTCATTTTTCTTCGTGGTGTCTTCTATCTCGGCGAAGCGATGTGCAACGAATGACTTGTATGCACGCGGCTCCGACCTTATCCATGTGAGCGCGGTTCGCGAGTCGCTCCAATAGGTCTTCTCTGTTGACTCGTAGTCGTGTTCTTCCAGGGTGGTTTGAGCCAGGCGCGCTCCCAGTAGTGCAGCTTGAAGCTCGAGTCTCGGCATGGAGATGGGCTTCAGCGGGGTCACTCTGCTCTTTGCGGCTGCTAATGACACGGTTACTGACCCGTCGGTGTGTTGCGTACGCCAGTACACAGCTGCAGCGTAGGCTTCTTCACTCGCATCGACGAAAGTGTGCAGTTGGCGTGAGGCGACTGATGTCGTCAGGTGATCGTAGCAGCGGGGTATTCTCAGCAGGTGTATGTTGTTGAGCTGGGCGAACCATTTGTTCCATCGTTCCCGTAGCTCAGCTGGGAGTGGGTCGTCCCATTGCGCCTTATAGCGCCATGTGTCCTGAAAAATACGTTTACCGGGAGTTATTATTGGTGCAATAAGGCCGAGCGGATCGAATAAGGCCATTATCACACTCAAGGCCTCTCGCTTCATTGGAGGTCGCGTGTTTGTTTTCACTTCGCGCGGGATCTTCAAGTTGCTCGCGTTAAAGCCAAGATGATCTTCGTTGACGTGCCATGTTAGACCCAAGGTTTTTTCTGTCTCTTGGCCGCCGAGTTCCACTGTAGCACTGCTGTCTCGGGGCAGTGATAAATCTTCTATGATTGTTTTTTCGTTCGAAGTCCAACCGTTCAACACGAAGCCTGCTTTTTTGTGTATCATGTCGACTGTTCGCGTGGTCTCTCGTGCCGCTGTGACCGTAGGGAAGCTCTGCAAGTAGTCATCCATGTAGTGATTTTCTTGTATGGCTTTTACGGCATCCGGGTAAGTGTCGACGAAGTCTCTTGCGTTCCTGTTCTTGATGTACAGCGCGGTACACGGCGACGAGGTGGCTCCGAAGATTACTGACGTCATACGATACTCTTCGGGTTGACCTTCACGGCGTCATCCTCTCCACAGAAAGCGCAGCGCATCTCGATCTTCTGTCCTTATCTTCACTTGCATGAACATTTCTTTGATGTCGGCACTTACAGCGTACGGGTATTGGCGGAATCTCATGATCACACCTGGTAGGGACTGCAGCAGATCAGGACCGGAGTGGAGCATATCGTTCAAACATACTCCGGTGCTCTTGGCGGCTGCGTCGTGTACCAGTCGAGGTGGCTTGTGCGGCTTGGCGGGGTTGATGACCGGAAAGTGAGGTAGGTACCACGTCCTTCCCTTCTGCGGTGTCATAGGAGCTGGTTCTGCATAGCCTGACTTGAATAGGTTTTCCATTCTTTCTTCATATTTCTGTTTCAAATCTTCATCCCTATCGAGTCTTCGTTCGAGCGTAAGCAGACGCTTCTCAGCTTCCTTGTAATTATTCGGTATGTCCGCATTTTCTTCTTTCCACAGCAGTCCGGTCTCATATCTTCCATCTGGTAGCCGCCGACTCTTTTCTTCGAGAATCTGCATGGCTCGTAGTTCGGGATCTTCTCTCGGGCGTCGAGGTTCGATGCCCAGTGATTCCAACTTGAAGTAATTCTTCACTTCATCTTCAATGGAGTCCTTATCGCGCTGTTGTAACTTACCGCAGAATGACACTGTTGCAGTCACTGAACTGCTGCATCCGTGAAGCACCCATCCCAGCTGAGTGAGCGATGCCACAGGCTGGTTACGGCTTCCGGTGCGCAGCTGACGGGTTACGATGAGATGCCAGTTGTCTTGTCCTAGTAACACTTTGGGTGAAGCCTTCTCGTACGTTATTTTGTCACGTATATCCTCTAGATGTTCGCAGCCGTTGAGATGCTCTTCATACACTGTATCGGGTGAGAAGCGGAGTCGGTTCATGGTGCGGGCGGTTAAGTCGTACTCTTCATCGGCGTACTTCCCTTTGATGAATAAACTCACTGTCTTGCTCTCGTGCTTCATTTCACTGTTTACACCTTGGATGCAGATCTCCTTGGTTGGTCCGTCTGCCCCGATGACGTCGGCTATGGTCTCATCTATCAGCGTGATCGTGCTTCCTTCGTCCAATAAGGCGTAGGTATTGACGCTACCGCTTGGTCCTCTTAGTGTTACTGGTGCCATCTTGAGGTAGGCCTTGCGCTGACTGCGGGGAACTGCTGCTGTGGCTACTTCTGCCGTTGAGGTCGTGATGTCTTCCTTCTGTTCTTCACGGTCCCTTGGCGGCATATCGCGATGCAGTAGTCGGTGGTGCATTATCTGGCACCCGTTCTTCCCACAGGCTGGTGCTCTGCATGTGGCGCGTCGGTGGTTACTTCGAAGACAGCGAAAACAGACTCTATTCTTCTTGGCTGTTTCCCATCTCGCGGTGTTGTCTAGGGCGATGAACTGCTTGCAGTCAGGTAGCTTATGATCCTTGCTACACTGTGGACATCTCTCTTCTGATGTCTTCTTGTTGATGGTGAGCGTCTGTTCAACTCTTCTGCTTCTTTGAGGACGATAACTGACTCTTCTGTTGTCTTCTGTGTGGTTCACCTCTGGGAGCGCGTAGGAGCTGCACTTGTCTGCCTCTTCTGACAGAAACACAGATATCTTCTTCAGTTCTGGTATGTCTTCTTTCTTCTTTGCAGCGAAGTCGTACCACTTGTTTCTGAGTATAGGTGTGAGTTTCTCGATGATACTTCTGCACATCTCTGGACTGTGTAGGTAGTGCGGCTTCCTCAAGGCTTCTATGGTTCCCACGATGTTTGCTATCTTCCCAGCGAAGATACAGATGTCCTTGGCGTTATCGGTCACTTTGTTAAGAGTCTTGAGCTTCTCCATCTCGACGTGGATGAGTGCTTCTGGTCTGCCAAATCTTCTCTCGAGGGCCCTTATGATCACCTCGGGGTCAGGTTGACTCAGCATTAGACACTCGACTGCTTCTTGTGCGAGTCCACGTAAACTTTTTCTAATTCTTGCAATATTTTCGTTCTTCGTGAAGTATATACCCGATTCTTCATACGTAGTCTTGAAGGCGAGCCATTCTGTGCTGCTGCCGCTGAAGATCGGTAGTTCTCGTATATACTTGGGCGGCTCCCTGTTGCATCTCATAACCTGGGATAGGGCCTCGGTGAGCGTAGCTACATCGATCACGGAGTTCTTCACTGGGGCACTTCCTTCTGATTTTTCCTGGGTTTGACACTTCTCCACTAGTTGACCCCTATCTAGGCAGGTCTGAGTGTTTTCCTCGATGTCTTGCCCCTTTTCCTTCAGGTTGGGTGCCGCAGCGTCATCCTTCTGTAGCCACGTGTTAATACGTACCGATGCCAGATCTTCCTCAGACCCGTCGTCGCTGCTCTCGTCCTGCAGTAGCCGCTGTAGACGGATCTGTTCTATCTCTGCTTCGGCTTGTATTTGCTTGAGCTTCAGTTCTGCCAAGCGTTGTTTGACCTCCAGTTCCTTCTTCTTTCTTGAACTGGTGGAGCGGCGTGACCTCGTGTCTAAAGGCCGCATGGTGCGCTGTGAGCTAGGCTCTCCATATACAACAGCGCGGGTGTGGGGCGATCCTTTTTCTGTCGTCCCTGACTCTTCGGTAGTCACAGTTGTGCTGGACGTGGTCTGCTCGGTGCTGACTGTGGCTTCCGACGCACCACTGTCCGCATAACTTCTGGCCTCTTCCGTGGCCGCAGGGTGTAGTACTGATCTTGGTACTGGTGCTGATGCTGATGCCGGTTCCTCTTCCTGACGACGCTTCCCTCCATCCCTGGTGAGAACCATTCTTCTTTCTTCAAGTTTATACTTACCTGGAATTCCGACGGATCGTGGACTTTATTCCTACCCTTCGACCCGGTTCCAATGGACCATAGACGTTCGTGACAGACTATGACCTGATAAGGTTCCGAATAGACTGTCACTTCTCCCTTAGTTGAAGAACGATGAAACGTCTACGGCTGGCAGTTAACTTGAAGTTGACCTGGATCTTCGAAGGACCGTGGACTTTATCCGGCTCCGAAGGACCAATGTTAAGGACCGTGGTTCGTAACAGACTATGACCTGATAAGGTTCCAAATAGACTGCCACTACTTCGCGGTCGCCTTCAGTGGACTGTATTTGTTGGATGTGAGTCGAAGAATGAAACACTTGGATGGGTGGACTTCATTGACGTCAGTGAGGCATCGGATGTACTTGGCCCAGCACTACTCTTGATCTACTACTTCCTGTTGAGCTTCCTTGTTCCTTGAGAGACTCTTGTTGTCTACTTGTTGCCCAATGTCCATAATTTCCTACCAAATGGTCCCTGCTTTTATAGTCTTTTGTAGTGCTGGCCCGCGATCCAAATTACCTCACCTCCGCATTTCCATTTATTTATAGAACTTATGTTTTACATATTAATTACATAGCATATATGTACATTGGTAGCAATAAGACTTGCACGACGATAGGTACTTACATCTGTACCGTGCGACGTCGGGTTACTGAATGACGGGCGGATTGACCCCTCAGGCTTATATATGGGCCTTGCCTCCCGCGAGCTACTATATAATAAAATGGCACCAGCCGGGGGAGCGCATATTCGCTTCTTACGGCGTGGGAGGCAGTCGCGGGGTGTAATTAAACTTACATACTAATATACAAAGTCGTATTTCCTATTTATACGAAGTTATGTTAGATTCTGAGTAATACATTTACGTAATTATATTTGCAATTATGCTTTTCGGGGAATGTACTTTCTTTATTAAATTTGGCTCTAACATACTTAATTACACAGAAAACTAACTCCTAACAGTAGTAAGCTATTTATCTTAGCTTAATATCAAAGTTATTACATAATTACGTTTTAATTTACGTAAATCTAACATTTTCATAATTTATTCATTATATTCACGCCCACTTAATCTACGTGTCACTGGCACATGTGTCTATGGTCTATTTGTGTCGTGCACAGAAACAGTTTACAGTTTCCGTACGTTTTTATTAAAATAAGGGATATTAAGTCATAGATTTTGTCTAGAAAACCTATGCACAAAAATGTTCAGGCATATTCTTAATCCTACTAATAAGACTACCTTTAAAAATTTTAATTATATTTACATCGATTTAAAGGTATTTTTTTCAATAACAATGTTATGAGCAACCAACCTTTCGTTCACCAGCCTGATACACCTTAGCCATTAGGCTACACATGTAACATTTTCTCATGTGCTCACAATCTAGACGGGATTGTGACTGAAAAAATAAAACTTCTATTAAAATTAATTGCTATTACTTGATACAAAGTCCCCACCAAAAAAGAACGAGCAAACAACAATGAACCACGCAAGGAAAAATGAATAAGAAATACAGAACGGTTGCATTTCGATTTGTGGCTGAAAATTTATTCTGCGAAGCGAAATCGTGCGGAAAATTTGCAATTTAGAAGTAAAAGGGGGGAATGCCAATAAGCCATCGATTATGTAGATGCAAGGCTTTTGTGCAGAGTTGCACAGTTATCATTGCATTCAGTATGCCGTTTTAAAACGATTTGTCAGGATATTTTCAAAAGAATTTTTCGTTCACATTGTGTTTAAGCATAAATAAACTGGTATATTAGTTAGAATTAGATACTATAACGGCATCTATAGAATAAAATAGTATGGGCATTTTAGATGCTTAGTTTTCAAATTGGACTGAATGGTGAGTGAAACGGAGTTTATTCAGTGCACGCTTCCAAATAAGAAAATATAATTCAAGGTTATTTAGTACTCAAGAATAGACATAGAAAATTTTCTTTATTAAAAGTCAAAGTCAAGTCAGTCAGGCGAACGTTATGCTATACTTGATGAGGCCATCTCGAAACCGGAGATGGCCCAGGGTCAGTCGGGGTGTGAGGGGTATGCTTTATGGGCAAACTTACACCCCGGCGTCTGAAGACCCGAGACGGCGTACGGTTTTAGTCAGTTCAAGCCCGGCCGCCCCCGCTGCCCGGCGGTGGTCCATGGTAATTTCCGTAAGAAAAAAAAAGGGTACGTTACATAGTGAAATACGTACCTAATAATGCATTAAGTTTAAAGAAATACCATTTAGCTCACACATGCGCATTTCGTCTAAACAATTATTGCATTTTTATTTAACTTTCATATTAAGCTCAACGTGGGTAGTATACCGTCACACTTTTAAGACTCCAAAGGTTGCTAGAAAGAGATTGCTGTTTACAATAAAGCCGCCCATTGTTCATGTATAAAATATCTATGCATTTATGTTCTGGTGAACAATAAAGACTATTAGCTGGATAGCTAATAGAGTAGAATAGAGATAGATATCATTGTATCTTGACTTTATCAAGGACTAGCAAAGAATTTCCTTGTTTAAATTTTTTTGACAATGTTCTGAAACTATTGTGCCAGCGCATTCTTTGGATTGAACACGTTATTGTGTTCTTGATTATAGAGTAAATCAGCTCACGGACGCTTTTTTGTGCTGTTTCAGTTTAAATTTATTTTACACACGTTGCTGGGCAGCTGGAAGTATCGAAATTTTTAGAAAGACTCTTATAATATACGTTTATTTACATATTAATATACTATTCGCATATTCAAACACTTTAAATTTTTCACATCGTATGAATGAATCCGCTGGTGAAAAATTGGCCAGAGACACTTGTCTCTGGCCAATTTTCTGCCGAGGCGGGACTAACCCATGTTTTGGTTTAGCGATGTGCGGAGCATAAGCGCGTGGGCTGCCGCTACCTCCTTCTACGAGCAAGTAATGCTCGAGAAAGAGGTGGCTGGGCGGGTCTTGGAGAGACTCAGGTCTCTCCTGATCAGCAGAGCAAGCGAGGCGCGAAGGCAACTCAGTCATCGGAGGTCGCTTAACGACCTCTGTCCTCCATGAGCGCAGGCCAGGGGGTGACAGGTGGCAGGCCAGGGGGTGACAGGTGGCAGGCCAGGGGGTGACAGGTGGCAGGCCAGGGTGGCGGCTCGTTGCGCACCCCCCCTCCCTTTTTCCGGGGGCAAGACGGGGCACACTGTGGTTCCCTAACCCGAGGGCTATCCCGAAATCGGAGATGGCCCTGGGTCAGTCGAGGCGCGAGGAACTGAGACGGCGAGCGCTTTTAGTTGGTGCGAGTCCGATATAACCGCCCCCACTGGCCGGCAGGGAGGTTTCCGCACGGAAAAAAAATGGTGCTCGGGTTTCTCCGCATGCCTCTTTGATTGGCGGAAGGCAATAGGGTAAACTGCGATAGGTTGGGTCAGTTTGCCATCTCTGTTTTTTTGTTTCACCCACTATCCATGAATTCGTCAAAACACGTTGAGATTCGATGTGACGTAGACCACGGCACACAGTCAAAATCTTTGGGGATGTGAAAAGGAAAATCCACCTCCACTAACTCCACCAAATCGTCAATGCTCAATAATGGGGTCATCAGTAGTTATCGCCAACACTTACCGGGGGTTGGTAGATAATTCTCTAGGCAGGTATGATGTCAGAGGAACAATACAGTTTTATTTAACTCCGACTTATAGGTAATTCGGAGGTTTCCACATAAAACAAATGAAAGTGTAAAAGATATATACATAATAATAATATTATATTCACACTTCTTTTTCAATAGGATAGGCTGAGACAACATATTTGCACTTGCTAAAGAAAAGATGTAATTAAAGTGATATTAACTCATTGGTAATAAATGAAATACGAGCCCTACTCGTATGTTTAGTTTAATATCGAAGCAGACTTGGGAATAAAGTTACAAACAGTATCAGATGGTTGTAGTCTTAGATTGATGAAGATGGATGGATGTAATAAGTTACGGCAATATATAATCTTGCAATATATTTTATTTTCCATACTAAAGCAAATATAAATCAACAACTCAATTTCAATAAAGTCTTTATTGAGATAAAATAATAGTTTTTTTTTTTTTTTAATTTAGCTAACGTGAAATATATATTCATCATCATCATCAACCTATTCTAGTCCACTGCTGGACATAGATCTCCCCTAATGAGCGCCATAGCGCCCTGTCTTCAGCTTGCCGCATCCAGCATCTGCCCGCAGTCTTTCGCAGATCGTCATCCCACCTGGCCGGAGGGCGTCCTACACTACGTTTGTCGAGTCGCGGTCTCCACTCAAGAACACGTTTACCCCAGCGGTTGTCGGTTCTTCGCGAGATATGGCCGGCCCACTGCCACTTCAGCTTGCTTATTCTTTGAGCTATGTCGATAACCTTGGTTCTCTGTCGGATGTATTCGTTACGAATCCTACCTTCAGAGAAACTCCGAGCATAGCTCTTTCCATAGCTCGCTGAGCGACTTTGAACTGGTGGACCAGCCCTACCGTGAGTGTCCACGTCTCAGCTCCGTAGGTCATTACGGGTAGGACGCACTGATTGAAAACTTTAGTTTTCAAACACTGCGGTATGGATGACGAGAAGACCCGACGTAGTTTCCCAAACGCTGCCCAGCCTAGCTGGATCCTCCTCTTGGCCTCCTTCTCAAAATTGTTTTTACCCAACTGCACAATCTGCCCGAGGTAAGTGTACTCAGAAACAATTTCAAGAAGGTGGCCATCCACGACGACCGGTCCTGGATCAATGTGGCCATTGATCAAGACTTTGGTTTTATCCAAATTCATGCCAAGACCGATGCGTCGCGAGGCTGAAGCTAGGCCGTCCAGCATCTGGGTTAGCTCCTCTAGCGACTCCGCCATTAAGACTATGTCATCAGCGAATCGCAGGTGTGAGATGTAGTCGCCGTTTATATTTATGCCCTTACCTTTCCAGTCCAGCGTCTTAAACATATCTTCCAATGCGCTCGTGAACAGTTTCGGGGATATGACATCCCCCTGTCTCACTCCTCTGCGCAATTGGATGGGTTTAGACTGCTGACCCTGTACTTGGACACTCATAGTGGCGGCTTCGTAAAGGCATCTCAGCACCTCGACATAACGATAGTCTACTTGACATCGCTGTAAGGATTCCAGAACAGCCCAAGTTTCGACGGAGTCAAATGCCTTTTCATAGTCCACAAAAGCGAGACACAGGGGCTGATTATACTCTTCGGACTTCTGTATAATCTGCCTCACTGTGTGAATGTGGTCTATGGTGCCATATCCTCCGCGGAACCCAGCCTGTTCCGGTGGCTGGACCTCGTCGAGTTTCCTGGCGAGACGATTCGTGACCACTCGTGAAAATAGCTTATAGACGTGGCTCAGGAGTGTGATGGGTCTGTAGTTTTTAAGGAGGGTCTTATCACCCTTCTTAAAGAAGAGAACAACCAAACTCCCGCTCCACGCCTTAGGAGTTCTCCCACTGTGAAGGACGGCGTTAAAGAGCTTCTGTAACTCCTGTATGACAGGAGCTCCTCCTGCCTTCAGAAGCTCTGAAGTAATTCCATCCTCACCGGGGGCTTTTCCATTTTTAAGCTGCTTCAGAGCTAACACGATCTCGTCTTGACTGATATCAGGCAGTTCGTCGGTATAGTGGCGTGTCAGGGTGGCTCTGGAATCATGGTCGGCTCGTCGAGGACGGGGAGCATGTGCAGTATACAGACGGCCATAGAAATCCTCTATCTCGGCGGAGATCTCCGGCTTCGACAAGACGGTCCTCCCGTCATGCGTTATGAGCTTCGTCAGATGGCTCCTTCCAAGCTGCTGAGTGAATACTTTGGACCCTCGGTTTCGCTCTATCGCCTCTTCAATGAGGCGTGTGTTGGAGCTCCGAAGGTCGCGCCGTACCATCTTCGCAATTTCCTTGTTTAGGTGTGACCTGTCTGACGAAGTCGCTTGGGTGGTTTCCCGTCTTCTTGCCATCAGCCCCAGAGTCTCATCCGAGAGTTTGGACTTCCTGCCAGTGCGCTGTTTTTTGCAGAACTTGATGCCCTCGTCTCTCAGCGTTTCGACCAGATTGTGTAGGGTCTCGTCAGCGTCATCAGTGGGTTCCAAGGCAACAAATCTTTCCCCGAGAAGCTGCTGGAACTTCTCGGTGCCCGCCATGATTTGGGTTGGGTTAGGTCGGAGCGTGGACATCATCAAACGGTTTCTTTCAAGCTTTAGGTTGATATTCAGAGAGCCTCGGAGCAGTCGGTGATCAGATCCGGTATTAAACCTGTTGATCACTGAGACATCTCTGAATATGTGCTTGCTATCTGACATGATGAAGTCGATCTCATTTTTTGTCACAGCGTCGGGGCTTTGCCATGTCCACTTCCTTAGAGGCTGTTTCTTAAAGAAGGAATTCATTAAGAATAGTCCCTCTTTCTCAAGGAAGTTGACAAGCATTTGTCCCCTGTGATTCCTAACTCCATAACCATGCGGGCCTATACGGGATTCGTACCCAGACTGGGTACCCACCTTGCCGTTAAAGTCCCCCATAACAACGTTGAAGTGAGCCTTAGTGGTGTTGTGCAAGGCTTTGGATATGTCTTCATACATATCCTCCACTTCATCATCCGAGTGTGCCGAGGTCGGTGCGTAGACCTAAATAACCTTCATGCTATACCGCTTGGATAGCCGAAGGATCAGGTACGCTACCCTGTTCGACACGCTGGAGATTTCTTGAACGTTGTTAGAGAGGGCCCTATTGACGAGGAAACCTACGCCACCCTGGGATGTTTTATCACCCTCGCGAAAGTAGAGAAGATGGCCCGAGTCAAGGGTTACGGTGTCCTCTCCCTCTCTACGGACTTCGCATAACCCGAGAACATGCCATTTAATGTTCTCTAACTCCACTTCCAACTGCGCTAGATGATGGTCAAGCCTCAGAGTGCGTCCGTTATACGTAGCCAGGGTCAGTTTGTGAAGGGTTTGGTAGCCTATTGTAGCCCGGGGATTCTTAGCACCCCCTGCCCTGCCGTTACCATGGCCGCTACCATGACCAGGGATAGCGAGGCGGCCGGGAACTGGGGGCCATCTTTTGGCTGTTTCCTTCATTTGGGGGTAGTGCCCATAATCCCCACGCTGGGCAGGCGGGTTGGGGATCGCAGTTTGTTGCAGGGGTTGTTCTGCGGGGGTGCTGCTGCCCGCCCCCGGATATGTCCCTTAGTCGCCTCTTACGACACCCACGGGAAGACTTGGGTTGGTGCTATTCTCTTCTAGGCCGGCACCACACACACATTACATTTTTCTAATTATAAAAAAATATTGTGAACATTTTTTTTTTAAATTGAAACAAATGAAGTAGCGGATAAACGTAGGTAAACAGTCAGCCACAGACGATGTTTCCTGAAGATAATAAAGAATACAGGGACAAATTAGTTTATGGTTAAGAAAAAGGAATACTTATTTTTGATCTAGAGATAGGAAAGTAAAGCGTTAGCGTAAACTCATACAACCTTTTTTAAAATATTAGACATTTTATTTGAGACTGTGGCACTGATACATTTATTTTAACTTTGAAGTGCGTTGAAACAAAACACAGGAAGAGACATTCGCTGCGAATAAAACCAAAAAGGGTTGATTGTTCCAGACCTATCTTTAAAACTGACTCCTGTCCTTTCCGGGTACATATCTAAATTGTTGCCAACATAATATACCAAGTAGTAGGTTCGTGATATCAAGCCGAATTTCACACACGACTTTTGGGAATAACAACGATGTTTCCGGTCACCGAGTTCCGGCTAACACTGGTGATGTATGAAAAACCGTTGAATTAGTTAACCCAAAAAGACTTACATAATTATAACCTACATAATTAGATTCTGGCAAAACTTTATGACTTGTCAACATGGATTTTTATAGAATGCACAGTTTGGCAAACAACTATGAACGCCTTTTCCAGGAATCGATCTCTCGGCTGGAAGATTAGGGGCCGCCCTTATAAACCTTTTATTACAATTTTTTTGATTATGACCATAAGTTCGATCACTAATAAAATTGTATAATTGGATTTACTAAGGTTGGTATTTTGGCTTTTATGGGTACGAAACCTCCAGTCGAATACCTGGACTCTTTATTAAGGGCCTACCCCATTAATCTGTAAGTAAATCAGCTCGCAGGTGAGATTGGCTTGGGCCCCGAAGATCTTGGTGGGCACAATAAACCCAGTTATAATGTAATGTAAACCTGGTATCTGATAAAAAAATACTACATTGTGCATTTATTTATCTTGGTGAGAGAACTCATAATATCCTAATTTTATAGTCAAAAAAGCTACGACGAAGTACTCAGAATAACAAATCATGCAGCTTGACACATTCACATTCAGACAAATTTATACTGTGTACCAAAACAGCTACCTAGTCTTGCGACAATGAAAGACTTACGAATGTTTTCCTATCACCGTCGTCGTCTGTACAAACACGGGTATCTATTCATGACCTTTTGGCAGCATGTGTTCAGAAATCCGACACTAGAGGGCGGTGTAGTCTCTAGTCTGCTTGACTGTTTGTACTGGAACCCAATACGGCACATTAAACTGGCTTGTTTTGTCTCCATTATCTCAGCTTTGATGCTGCCAACTAGCCACATGTGGAGATTAAAAGTGGGACATTATGTACGTGCATAGTGCTGTTATTTATGGACTGTGATAAGTTTTTAGTAATATTGTGATGATCGGGTCGAGTGTGAACTCAGTTACCATATTTTGATTAATTATTAGCAATGCAGTGGCAGTCAATGAATTAACCATAATTGCAGGTCATTGCTGGGTATAAGTCTCTCGCAATATAGTACCCTCCGCCTTCCGCGTTCAGTCAATATGCATTGAATAATACATTGAAATTAAATTAGAAACGTGAAAATTTTAAACATTGTATGTTGAATACTACTTAAACTTTGTTTCTATTTAAATTATCATAAGTTACAACTTACTTACATAGTTTAATGACTTGAGTAAACACAATAAATAAAAATATAAAATAATAGTCTTAATTCAAAAACACCCCAAGATATAATTATAAAACTTTATGGTTCCAAAGTAAAACTATTAAAAAAGCTATTACAGCGTGACACGTACGTTTTATGAGTGCATATCAGATATTAAAAAAGTCTCGAGACATTTTTACGTTGAAAAAAATTGCGCAGTAAATCATTAATCATGGACACAATGCGTGTCAGGGAACCGACGCATGGCTTAAGGGGCATAAGAGGGCGCCGCGCCGTCCAAATTTCCTGTAATATAGGGAAATGAACGAAAAACGTTTTTGGAGCCGCAAAGTTTCCAAACTGTCGCTCAATTCGCCTTTGGTTGACTTTTTAGTAGAAATTTGAATGTCGCATGCTGGTTTATGGAGATAAAGCGATAAATTTTATTGCCCTTTGTGGTCTGCTGGAGGCGAAATATATTATCTTATGCTTTACAGTTTAGGTACTACAAATGTAACGACAAGATTTGTTTTACAATCCCAAGAGTCTAAAATAATTTGTTGAGTGCAGCGCACACTCACATAAATCGTTTAAATATAGCATGGCATGTGTCATCAAATTATTTGGCATTACGGTGTTTTTTATACCACTTAGGTGACAGACAAGCATACGGCCCATCTGATGGGAAACGGTTACCGCGGTATGTGGACGTGTTCAACACCTCACACTACTGCTGCCGACCCTGTATAAACCTTCTAATGCCCTTCATGAAGAACCCCATATTAAAGTCTCTAGGGAAAACCACAGCAGAAAGATCATTCCACTGCCTGAGGGTGCGCGGAATGAAGTGCCTTTCGTCCCTTACTATACGTACCGTTTCCTCTCGCAACGTTTGAGGATATATTCTCAGTCTGTGGCGAGCGGTGCGATGATAGAATGTGGCCTTGGGCATCAAATCAAACAATTCTTCTGGAGTATGGGATTGTCGACAATCTTCAGCACCTGTCTTCACACCGAGTCAAATGGGTCAAGTTGTTATGCAGGTACTCCGTTAAAAAGGTGACAGAAGTACTCCATGTGGGGCTGGACTTGCGATTTATAAAGAAGTCTTTGTTCCGCAGTGAAGTACTGCTTCGCTCTGTTGAGCCTTCCAAATTTCTAAGATGCAAACTTGACCTTGTCCTCTAGGTGACTGCGGTACTAGACCTCGCTGGAGATATTGACACCGCAGATCCCGATACTTTTGGAGATGGTGAGCGGTGTGTTCAGGAATTGCGGCGCTACAATGAAGCGGGGTTTTTAGCGGTGAATACTTTTCCAGACCAGAAACGTACCCCGTAACGGTGCTGCAAGATGATGGTACTTCCCTGGTCGAGTCACCCACACCTGTGTTGCATTATTTTGTTTATAGATAACGTAGTTAAATTCATTCACATGACCTTCCGTGGTAAATTTTACTGGCGCTGTTTTGGTTCATTATTTCACACACAGAAAAACAGTACAAAGAGTCATAAATAACATAGAGTTTTAAATTTCATCTGTAACAATGTTATGTGCCATAAAGATGTTCATATTTGAATTTAGTATTATTGTTCTACCGAATTAGAATTTTACAAGACGTGGGACTATTGAGATGAATCGCAAATAATAAAGAAAAAAATTGTGAATTGAGTTTTATAGCTATATCATTCTGTAAAAGCAAGCTTATTGATTAAGGATTCGACCTTACGATCGAGAGGTCCGGGCTTGGAATCCTGGCCATAACACTACCGACATGAACCCACTGCTAACACAAACAATTTAGCTTCACTGGTGGGTTTAACGGGAATACCTATTAATCAATTGTTTAGTGTAGCGTATAGTAATAGATATTCCAGTTACTAGTACGTACTCGTATTAGAAAAAAAAACACTTACTTTTAAACATTCTAATTTTTGCACGTTTCAAGCCCGGTTGACAGCAATGGGCTCGTTCCCTATTAAAATACTATTAATTTATCAAACTGAATGTCTCTATGTTCGTTCTAAGACTATTTGTTCGAGTATCAAACGAAACCTTAAAAACAATTTTACATAATTATCAAATACGCATGGAACCGCGGATAAAAGATAAGAGTTGCAATACCCTGAGAAAATACAACCACTTGCTAACTTTGCGACTATGCAAACTGCAGTCTATACACCACAACATTGTCTATATCATTATTGAGATAATTAACTAACAAAATTTCATGAGCTCACATTCACAATGTCCATTCTGGGAAACATTTCCGCTCAATATAATGTTATAATAAAAATAAATTAGTAATATTCACCAAAATGCAACAGAGCAGGGGCACTGGTCTGGATATGGTAGGACAATTACCGAACTATTTTCCGTATTCCCGGAACCTATATGCTGGGTAATTGATATTTACGCTACACTACACACTACACTAGACCCACGTATTGGTGCTGTGAGCAGATTTATATAACAGACAGTTAATAAATTGAAAGAATAACTTGATTAATAGATATTGCTTTATAGAGATAGCATAATTATATATGTACTAGATTTTTAATGCTACATATAATGGACTTGACAGAACGAGTGACACTCCTGCAACGTCTGTTGATTAACGTAGTGGCTTACCACCAGGTGCTCTGTGCTTATGCTATTGCAAAATTAATATATTACACGTTTTTTTTTATTATTTTATGAAAAGTTTGAGAGCTTTATGCTGTTTCGTTAAGCTACTTTTGTCATTGAATGTACATAATATTTAAACAACATGATGCGGTCGCGAGTTCTATCTACTATTCGCAGAACCACTAGTTATAAAAGTATCATAATTTTAATTATTCAATAACGCTAGCTTCTTCGCATGATTTGATGTCTTTCTCACAGATCCGGGTAATAATTCTGACTCGTATAAGGTCTTAATATATTTGAAACGATTAAGTACGGTCATCGATACTAAGACTCGATTGTAAAAAGCTATTCAGATGCAAATGTAGGTAATGCTCAGCGCTTTACTGTTAATACCAAGAGATATCTGAATCTAGTTTTTTGAATTTATTAAGTGCTACGTTGTTGAGAATAAAACCACTCTTTCAATAGAAATGAAATAATCTGCTGTTAAGTTGGATTAAAAAAAAATCGAATACCGAAAAAATCGTTTATTGCTGGAAGTTTTATGTTAATGTTTTCAATAACAAAATTAAATAACCAATTTGGTGACTGTCTCAACTAATGCTGAATGAGTGTTTTTGATAGCTTCATCTGCATACACAATTTTAAACACAACAAATTCATAAACGCCTGCGTAATAATTTTTATGTGAGGTACAAACAAAACAATATAATTAACAACTTTATATTCTCATTTAGTGTCCGATTAATGTAAGTAAGATGATTCTTTATCAAGACGTAACCCCAGCTAAAAGATGCTCAGTATAGTCTAGACGGTCGGGGATTATTTCTAATCTATCTAGGATTAGCCAATAGATACATGTTTGTAAGGATAGGCTAGTCTTGTTTATAATGCGCTTATAGGAAAACTAGTAGACATCATGAGCACCAGGGGATGCACGCCAGGTATGTACCGGTTTGCAGGTGAGGTTGGCTTGTGCCCCGACGATCTTGTTCGGGCCTCAAAAACACCCAGGGCACTTTTATTTGTTTTTATATTTCGATACTCTTCGTGCACGAGTTTCAGTAAATAATAATCTTCGTTATCACCTTTGTCATGGCGTCAATGAATTTGTAAAGTTCTTATTATCAAGGACCAATGAGAACTTTACAAATACATAACACATTTTAGCTTTAACCAACGTTTAAACAATACACTCTTAAGCAACAATGGTCAAAACGAAACAACAATAGAGGACCACGCTTTGCAATAATGCGAATAGTTGTCGATCCTCATTTGTTAGGCAGTAACTATCTCAGGCCCGCCGACCACGGCAACCACTGACAAATCTGTGGTCGGCCGACCCTCCTGTTTGCGATAGTTTAAGACAAGTTAGGCAACTGCAGGCATTATTCAAGGATACTGGTATCATTTAACAGTGTCAGTCGCACATTTATACCCATTGGTGGATAGTACAAAATTAAACAAACAAGAGAGTTTTAATTAGGAAATCTTAGGAAATCAAAACAAAAAGATAGTTGTTTGTTTGTTAAATCTATCCATGTTTACCTTCTCCTCCTTACATACATATTTTTCTTTTAATAGTCTCGACCGTTCTAGTTCCACAAATTGTACTATATACTACTGTACTACTGTGTGTACTATATATATATAGTACTAGCTAATGTCCACGGCACCACCCGCTTGAAATGCTGCACCCATTCCCGTTACCCATGGGAACCTATTCCCGGGATGAGAAGCCTATGTGTTATTTCACACTATAATTTATCCCTGAACTAAATTTCAGCCAAATCTATAATATATCAATAAAGCTGTTACAGCATGATCGAGTAACAAAAATCAAAACATCTTCACAAACTTTCACATTTATAATATTAGTAAGATACAGGGTGTTTCGAGGGCGATTAATCGGTCTAGCTAGGTTTCATTTTTATAAAACGTCGAAAAAATATCCCAGATATTAGTCTATTTATTTTCTTATACTATAAAACTCTTTGTCCTGACTGACTGACAAAGAGACAACGTACAGCCTAAACTGCTGATTCTGGAGACTTGAAATTTATAGGGTGTGTTTGTTTTGATGCGTGGAGGTTTTTTTTAATTCAACTTCTAAGTCGAACATTTAAAATAATTAAAAATATGATAAATGCACGAAATAAAGTAGAATATTAAGAAAATTTGATTTTTTAGCACCATCTATAATTGTAGTCATGGCAACAGGAACTACAAGTGGCTTACTGTCATAAACTTGATGTTTTAACCGTTGTTTATTTACGGTTTATGTCACTTAAATAATATATGTACTGAACGGCATATTTGAGAGATGAAAAGAGGGAGTTAATGTGGAGGGCTGGCCTGGCATTAAGAAAGAACATGCTTTAGGCAGAGTTTATACGGTGCATCCAAATAATACAGAATGTTATTATCTTCATATGCTGCTCCATGAAATTCCAGGCCCAACTTCATTTGAGACGTTAAAATCTGTGTAATGGATTAGTATATTCAACTTGCCAAGCATTGGGCTTACTTGAAGATGACAAACACTGGCATGCTACGTTGGAAGAGGCTGCACTAAGCAATTCACCCTTTAAATTGCGAGATTTGCTTATAGTTCTGGTGGTGTTTTGTCAATTATCAGATCCAATGCAATTATGGGAAAAAAATTAGGGATGATTTAACAGAAGACTTTAAATACCAACTGGAAAAGCTGCAAGATGGTAATATTGGGCATTTACCTGATGAAGCATGTAACAATGGCTTATTTGCTTTATTTGCTTTGCTTTGAGGAGGCCGTTTTGGCATTAGGTGGTCGTGCCTTGAAAGAGTATGGGTTACCAGAACCAAGTAAGCTGCAGAATACAGGGAACAGATAATATTTGAGAGAAACTAACCATGATATTTTTGCTTTGGATAGATATGTGAGCGATAATGTAGCAACACTAAATTTAGATCAAAAGGCAGCTTATGATACAATATTATCGAGCATAGACGCAAATGGAGGAAATCTTTTCTTCTTAGACGCTCCAGGTGGTACAGGTAAAACTTATCTAAATAATTAGATTTTGGCTAAAGTGCGGAGCACTAAAGGCATCGCTTTAGTCGTAGCAGCGTCAGGTATTGCAGCGACACTGCTGGAAGGAGGTCGAATAGCGCCTGCAACTTTTAAGCTACCACTTTATCTAACACGTTGCGAGACGCCGGTGTGTAATATTTCAAAACAGAGTGATTTTGCTAGAGTACTCAGGAACACAAAGATTATTGTTTGGGATGAAAGTACAATGGCGCACAAGAGAGGTATCGAAGCTTTTGACAGGACACTAAAAGACATACGGAGAAATAATAGTTTAATGGGCGGTGTCACTATTTTGTTGGCAGGCGATTTTAGAAAAACTTTACCAGTGGTACAGAGAGAAACTAGAGCCGACGAAATTAAAGCTTGCCTAAAGAAATCTGTTTTATGGGCTTCCGTCAAAACTTTAAAGTTAACTAGAAATATGAGAGTTCATTTAAAGTAAATGCTGGTAAATTTTCAGATATTCTTCTTCTAATAGGTAATGGTAGTTATCCTACTGAAGGTGGGAAGATTACTATAACAGATTGTGTAAAGTTGTGGCAACTATTCAAGAGCTAATCGATCACATTTATCCCAATATTCATCAAATACTGGAAAATCTATGGACTGGTTTCGTTAAAGAGCTATTTTAACTCCTAAAAATGATCACGTGGCGTACATCAATGATGTGCTACTGATTTCAGTTGATGGTAAAGAAATTATTTATAGGTCTATAGATACGGTGTGTGACGATGATGCAGTAAACTACCCAGTAGAAATTTTAAATTCGTTAAATCCGGCGGGACTTCCACACCATAGACTTAGAATTCTAAGGGCATACCCGTAATGTTATTGCGGAATCTTAAACCTCCAAAACTGTGTAACGGAACTAGGCTACAAGTAAAAACTCTTCACCAAAATGTAATTGCCTGTTATTTTAATGTTGCACACAGACAATTCAATTTTGTTTGTTTGTATAGATTTAATACAAAACACATTATACAACTAACATTGTTTGTAACTTAGTAATGCTATAATCTCAAGTGATTAGTCGTTACTATTGCGCTGATCTTATGATAGATTCCGTAGGCGATTACAGAAGCTCATAACGTACATAACGTATCTACCCAGTTTCAGGCTATTTTTTTATTATTATTTACAAATGGAACTCGAGCGCCAGCGGTGGTCTCCACACCTTCCCTGCCCTTCACAGTGCCACCATTAGAGATTACCACAAGATGATCAGTTTTGTATTATTATTATAAATGCATAAGTATCTCTGTTCGCATATTATTTGTATGTTTGTTACCTTTTCACGAATAAACGGTGGCCCAGGGTCAGTCGTGGTACGAGGGATATGCTCTATGGGCAACCTGGCGTCTGTAGATCCGAGACGGCGTGCGGTTTTAGTCGGTTCAAGCCCGACATAACTGCCCCCGCTGGCCGGCGGGGGGATATACGAAGGGATTTCCGCACAAAAAATAAAAAAAAGGTACCCTGGGCAAGGACACAGGCCGCGATAACCGGCATTCACGCGTGCGGAGCCGCGGGTAACAGCTAGTACCTATATATAAGAACATAGAAACATGTGTAGACCTCTGAAGTTTCAAAATATAACAAACAGTATCACTGTCCTACTTTACTATTTGGACATAGTTTACAAAACAAATGCAAGTGTTATTCCTTGATTTCTTGCTTTTTGTCGACGTTTAACACTACATCTATTCTGTTGAAGGTACTGTTTGTGTGTTATATAGTGGCTACTAGGCAAGCGTGCACCTTCATCGACCACATAATCGCTTACCAACAGGTGAGATAGTGGTAAAATTCGAGCGTATCGACTATTAAAAAAATGGTCTAATAAAACTTATAATTTTTCAATTTCATTTTCTTCTTTCTTAAGATAATTTTATTACAATTAACATGATCTTGGCTTGAAATCTAAATGTGCAATTGTTCTATTACTGACTTAAGGGCTAGTATAATGGGGTGCCCGGCAACGGACACTTGGGGAGGACACCGTGCGGTTTTAGTCGATACACGACATAACCACCCCCGCTGGCCGGCGTGGGGGTATCCGAAGGGATTTCCGCACGTAAAAAAAAGGGCTAGTATAATAGTAAGAGCACGTGCAAGTTCAGGTTTTGTTCCACTAAGTAAGCTAGTAAAGTTACTAAAGTTACTGTACTCTAGTTAAAATAATAAAGTAATATCAAATGACTAATTATAATTCTCAAAGTTCATTCAACTTTGTCACTGTGGGAGGCACTTTCTTTGCAGCAATAATAAATTAAACAATGTTTAGAAAAGATTAATGATTGTGGAGAATATTTGATTCTATTTCATTCGGTCTTCATGCTTATAGTCGATGATCAATCAACGCTATAATAGAACTTCCAACATTAAGAAACGTATTTAAATACATTGTGATCAAGTTCGAAGTTAAACTGTTGAAAGGTGTTCCGTTGGATGTAAAATTATCTGAGAACTATTTGATCTTTAGCTGGTAGCTATAGATGTGAAAAAGAAAAAAGTGGATCTATTTTAGCACAAGGGTGTGGACAATAGAGATTAGGCATGAGAAATCGCAAGAACGATATTATAATTTTAATATCGTTCTTGCGATTTCTATATAAGCGATAAGGGAATAATGAATGCAACTGATCTTAACAAGTTACATTTAAGGTCTATAACTAAAATAAATAGTAATAACAATTATAAAAAAGTGGCCAAGTGCGAGTCGGACTCGCCCATTAAGGGTTCCGTAGCAGCAAGTAACATTTGTTTTTTTATTTATTTCTTATATTTGAGTTGATTGAATGAAAGGTAAATTGCGGTTAACGATTTATGACGTATTAAAAAAAAACTACTGACTAGATCTCGTTCAAACCAATTTTCGGTGGAAGTTTACATGGTAATGTACATCATATATTATTTTCAGTTTTCTCATTATCTTATTTTAGAAGTTACAGGGGGGGGGGGGGGGGACACATTTTACCACTTTGAAAGTGTCTCTCGCGCAAACTATTTAGTTTAGAGAAAAATTATATGAGAAACCTCAATATCATTTTTGAAGACCTATCCATAGATACCCTACACGTAAGGGTCTGATGATGAAAAAAAAATTTGATTTTCAGTTCTAAGTATGGGGAGCCCCCAAAGTTTGTTGTTTTTTTTCTACTTTTGTGTGAAAATCTTAATGCGGTTCACAGATTACATCTACGTACCAAGTTTCAACAGCATAGCTCTTATAGTTTCGGAAAAAAGTGGCTGTGACATACGGACGGACAGACAGACAGACATGACGAATCTATAAGGGTTCCGATTTTTGCCATTTGGCAACGGAACCCTAAAAATCACCAAACTATGAAGAAAATTCGGATCTATTTCATTCACAAGCTTTTCTAAATATTTTTTTAGGTAAACATAAATTATGTTATGAGAGACATATCTATTAGGAAAAAAGAAAACAAAATTTAAGTTTGGGTGTTGTGGTGGTACTTCTGTGAGGCACTATTTCGTAGTCCTATTATTAATAAGTCGATTTTTGTTTAGAATTTCAATTCTTCCATTCGGCGAGTTTCATCTTAACACAATTGTTGCCTTTAAAGATGGCCATGCGTAACCCAGCTTATATAGTTCATCCATCGTGATAACTGGTCCTGAAATGGCATGCTGTTTGGTACTCAATGAATACAAAGAGAGAGAAGTTTAATTATAAGAAATTTACAACACACTTAAAGTCAAAAACTTAACTTACTCTATATTCTATTCAAAAATTTCAATGCGGAACCTTAAAGTTCAAGGCGGAAAGAACGTATATTGTCGGACTGACACGTGCTTTCGACCATCCGGCACACCTGTTTGTAGTTCCGTGACAAATGGACGATAATCGGTACCTCTACCCTGCGTTATTCGATTCGATTATGAATAGTCGAGCAGTTTATTGTAACACAAAATGATTTTGAGTTGTAATGATTTATTTTTGATGAATGAAATATTTTATGAGTTGATGAGTAGACATCTCTTGTAATAGCGTTTGTTCAACAGTGGTTAATTGAAATACTCTAATTTATTTTTCTGGTTAAGGTTGATGATTAATGATACAGAGGTAGAAATAATAAAATCACTGCAAAATGTGTTTGAGAGACTTATCTACTACATTATAACAGTAGATAAATATGGTATGAATCGCAATCGTAGATCGTAAGTTTACGAAGCATTTACAATGTTCAGGTAAAAAAAAAATAAAGAATAAAAAAAGAAAATATTACCAACTAAAATTACTAATATTCCGCCTAGAATTTATAATTGCTCAGGACTGGCCGCCATCTATACCATCAGAATGCGTTTAACTTAATGACTTTTTAAAAACACCTTTATTATAAGGTTTAAAATATAAAATAAAGCATCTATCACTTCAGCCACACCCTTTGATTGAAATGATTATGATCATTTTGGCTAATAGACCGCTCTTAAAGATTAAAAGAGTAAAATAAAAAGGGAACAACATATACTTCGGAGTTTACATTAACCAATTAGGTATGTTTCGTTTAACCTATAACATTGCACTGTTAACTTTCTTGCATTTTCTATTAATTTTGTCAACGTTTTTGATTCGCAATTTCATTGCTTCTTTTTTAATTATGGCACTAAATTATGTATGTTTTGGGGGCTATCGTGAGTGTCTTGTAAAAGGGCTATCGGGAAATTAATATTAAAAGACAAAATACCGAATAAAATGTATTTTAGAAAAATGCCAAGCACTGTGTTATCGTCACTGTACTACTTCATAGTCTGTTAATATACGTAATAAATATCAAAACTTATACACTTGCCGTTATAACTGAACGAGCTTGTTTAACAAATAATAGGAACAAAAGCTATTAATCAACCCAAACCCTGAACTAATATTAAGTTATTATGATAAGCCGACATAATACCTATTTATATTATCTTCAGCATCATATTAAACTAATGTAGACAATACATCAAAGTGGGTGGTATAAAAGCCTAAAATTAGTAGAACAAAAAGTAATTACTGGCCTCCACTATCATTAATGAACCCATACGGAGTACTTGTATAGGCTTGGCCAGCTTGTCTTTTTTGTAATTTACCTCAATGGACTGACAAGAACAAAGCCTAGATATGTTACCAGCCATCTAATCTATATGCTCTTGTTTGAATTGTGATGTTGGCACTAAAAGAATAGACATGGAAGTCAGAAAAAATATTACACCACAGGCAGAATATTTTTTTATATGTAGATTTTACTGTACCTTAAAGTAAAAGTTTGAACTTGAGTATCTATTAAGTACCTAATAACTTATGGAAAATTTCAAGTCAAAGACTGCTTACGTACTTTACTTACGTAAACTTGTTGCACCTTAAGATGCACTAGTTTTTTCTTGTACTTAGAAAATCATTACACTAACTAGAAATATCATTTCGGGTATTTCGGCTATTACAATTATTAGGATATTACAATGTAAACACAAAAAGTAATATTACAGGCGTTTCTAACGAAAATGTAAGTACTATTATTTGATTAATAAATAAACTAATAGGTGTATGTTGTTGTAATGAGCAGTGCCACGACCTGTCTAAAGACTCCTACGGGAGCTCATTCAAAGTCTTCTGGCTTACAAATATACTCGTAATATTAATTAAATTGCCTTAATTACGACACTATGACAACCACGACTGACATCAATGAAATAATCTCCCGGTCTAGTTTTATTACCAAAATCATTCGTACCAGCAATTTATCAGGAAGACATATGGGCTGACATAAATTCCAAGACAATGTACGAATTAATTTACTTTGCGGATTCTTAATAAGACGGCTCATCCTTCTGTCAGCGTACGAGACAAAGCTTAATTAGATCCTGTTTAATTATTTCGTTTCTGTTTCAATTGTACATTGTGGCATTCTGCTATTGAGTTGTAGCGTCAAGTGATACTATCTAATCCAGGCCTGTGATATCGAATAATGAGCTTGCCACCTTAGAACACAAGTCACCTTTATTGATATTATCAACGTCAAGTGAGAATAGAAATAGGAAGATAAATTACGGCTTCGAATTATTAATTTCAGTGTAATTAATTGTGAATTAGCTTTCACAATTAAATTTAATGTGATGGTATTACATTTATGGTTACTTATATAAATGAACCAAAATATGTACAGATTTTTTTCTTTTTATATTTCAATATTAAATTGTTCCAAAAACATGGACAAAAATAGCAGTAGCTCGATCTGAGAATAAAAGTTTAGTATGGTTTCACAGGCGGTACGGACTTAGGAAGGCCTTTCATTAAGGTGGTAAAATGTTATAATGCTTTCAATTTATTCGAAGGTATTTTCCCTTGTTCGTAAAGCCTGCTGATAAATTTTAACGACTTTAATACGTTTGCAAACCGTCTCAGTATCCACCCAGATTGTCTAACAAAAGAGTTAGTTGTAATAGATAAACACTTTGGTACAATAGTGTACTATTGATCCGTTATAAACATTTTAATTATAAAATTAACATTAACTTTAACATTTCAGCTCATCATTTGTAACTTAACATCATCACAAATATCTACATACACGTTAAGCCTCAAATTTGGACTTGTCTTATTTTCTCATTGTCTTGTGAAAGGTCTGGGTTATAGAATTAAAATACCTTTACGGACGTTGCAAATTAAAAATAAGTTATCGTGGCTGATAATCTTATCTTGCTCTTTTTGACGTCGCAACAACGCCGCCTCTCATTTACCGCGCATCTAAGGATTTCGGATGGGCCTCCATTAACTAAAGAGGATCTCCGGGCAGCTTAATTAAGAATTCCCTCCGAAATCTCGTCTCAGTGTGCCCTCGGACAGAATGGCAGCGATTGATTTTAAATGAGGACCCAACAAAGACTCGCTAAAGTGGGTACAGCTTTGAACTCGCCTAAAAAAACTTTGTGGTGAAAGTGTGCAACTAGAGGGAATAAAGTTTAGCGATAACTGCCCCAAACAAACCGAAGGGATATGAGAATTTAATTACAGCCATACAGAGCACTGCAATAAAAATGAGATGGTAACTTTTTAATTTGCATACTCATCAAGGTTGATGGTGGCTTACACTGGGCATTTTCGCTTGAATTTGCATATTATAAGGAAGTTTGTATGAAATTATTCCGGTTAATAATTTGTACAAATATAATTATGTATGTATGTAGGTATTTTTTAACGTTAGATTATTGAATTATGCTAGTTAATAGTATTATATATAAGAAAAGTAAATTGGTTTTAATTGTTTGTTGAATCAGAGGTGATTTGTTGAACTTGGTTGGGTATTAGTAGTTGGGTTGGTAAAAAGTTATTGTATATCATCGTTAAAATTCATTACTTCTGACAATTACTGGATAGTTAATTTCTACCTGCAGTTAGAGGATGAAACTCACCCTTTTTTATGTTGGATTCGTTAATTTGACTACACCCCAGCTGTTGGTAAAAGAACCTGGGATTATAGGTAAAGCACCTGCCTACATTTATACAAAATAAATCGCTAACTGAGGTAGGACGTACATTCAGTGTCAATAGTTGGTGAACATATCTAGATGTCTAAAGCAGGTGATGCTATAGAGCACCGAAAGGAAATATTGCAACAAAGTTACAAAAGTTCATGATGAGTACAAAGTCATTTTGACGTTGAAAATGGCGCGAAAATATGAAAAAAAAAACAGCCCAGAACTATAAAACAAATCTTTACTTTGCTATTAAATTCACATAATGGTGCTGATTCAATTGCCCCTCGCCCTACACTAAAATAACTCAAAAATTTATTTATTTGACGTCGGATTTAATTTAAACTTTAAAAAGGTAGTCTAGTTTAGACAGTTTTATACCAGGAGAATCGAAACCAATGTATACAGCCTTTCAAATGTATTAAAAACTAAAGACATATTAATTACATCATGCACAAAATAAAAGATACAGAAACTAAATTAAATAAATAGTGAAATAGAAACCTAAATATACCTTAGTGTTAATGAATAATAATTTCATACTTTCGCGCAATTTTGAACGTCAAGGTGACTTTGTAATCCATCAATTTTTGAAACTTTGTGGCCATACTTACTTTTGCCGCTCTGTAACATCACCTACTTTTGACGGTGACTATACTTATTAAGTATTTATGTATATATATTTTCTTACTATTCGTTAAGCTACCTCTTCGACGGATGCAGGTGAGTCGAGTTTTGGACATTCTGGCCCTACTGGAAGCGCCATGATGGACTTTTATGTGCATGTATGTAAAATTGACGGGTCCGTAACTTAATTTCGAGAGACATCTGTTAGAATATTGGAATATCGAATGAAAGATTGTGCGATGTGAATCGATGGACTGATGTTTCGAATGTTAAATTCAAAACATTGTTTGTAGACATCTCGGTACATAGGAAGCACTGTACACAGAGATCTTTCTTCATAGATAGCACTTCTTGCCATAAACTTTCCGGACTAGTGGTTCCGGCATTCTCTGTTGGAGTCACAGTTCTAACCTAACCTAACCCACTTTATTTGTTTTTGGAATATAAGCCGAGCGAGGCAAGAAGTGCGAAACATCAGTCCATCGATTGATAAATATTCGAAGAATCGTTCAGTCGAAGCAGCGTTTGGCGACAAAAAGTTGTTTCGCAATAAACTCTATTCGCACAATCTTTCAGTCGATATTCCAATAATCGAACATATCTCTCGAAATTAAGTTACGGACCTAAAATTGACGTCAACCCTATTTGAGTGATATATACTGAGAATTTTTGTCAGATAGGCAATGTAACAACTGTAAGTAATCTAAGACATGATTACTATAAATAGCTTAGAGAAATCCAGATCGTTATCTCTAGGACAGAGAGACAGCAACGGCAGTATATTAGGTTATTATAGAATTAGGTTTTCAATTTTTATGGAGGCACAGCCATATAACCTAATTCTTTTGTTTGAAGTGACAACATCATCTGCAGACATCGACGTCGACGGCAGTCTAGATGACGATGGCGCCTCACCCACCGGTGCCATTTAAAACACTGCCGGGGGTTTTTATGATCAAGATTAATACTAAAACTAAATTTCATTAATATTTTATTTTGCTTGAGATGATTTACTTAGTAGAAAATAGTTCCAAATTTCAAAACTCAATAAACTAATATGTTCGTCGGAGATAAAGTTATCTAGCTTTTATGATTCCTGGTTGAAACGCCAAGGACCTAGAGTCACTTTTACGACCGCACTAAACATCGCTTTCTGATCGGAATTTAAATTCTATTTGTAGTAAACTCTACTTTAGAGGTCGTATTTATACAAAGTATAATGAGGTGATTATTTGTATTACTAGTAACTACTTGCGCAAACGTGGCTAAGTTTATTAGTTTTTGATTTATATTGAAACTAGACAACACTGAATGACCACAAATTGATTGCAAATGATTACTAAATGTAAAGGAAATGTTAGCATAATAGTTACTTCAATTTTTATAAAATTATATTTTCTAGTACACCGCTTTACAGAATTTAATTTCATATTGTTGCAACTGATTTTTTTGAAACGAAATTGTTGAAAACAATATGTAACTAAATGAAATGGCATTTATTTGTAAATCTTTTGCACTCAGGTGTAGTTCAATAAATCATATTATACTCCACGTCTTTCGCTATATTGTATCTTTTTTTTATTTTTAGTGCGGAAATCCCTTCGGATACCCCCCCGCCGGCCAGCGGGGGCGGTTATGTCGGGCTTGAAGTGACTAAAACCACACGCCGTCTCGGGTCTACAGACGCCGAGGTGTAAGGTTGCTCATAGAGCCTATCCCTCGCACCTCGACTGACCCTGGGCCATCTCCGGTTTCAAGATGGGCCCCTCGGGTTTGGGAACCACGGTGTCCCCGTCTTGCCCCGGTTTGGGGGAGGGGCGCTAGTCGCCCCACCGTCCCGGCCTGCTTCTGCTGGGGTGACAGGCGGCCTCACCTGCCACCCCTTGGCCTGCGCTCATGGAGGACGGAGGTCGTTGAGCGACCTCCGGCGCCTGAGTCGCCTGCGACGCGCGGTGAGCATGTTGCGGGCTCAGCGGGCCGGGAGAGTTCTGAACCTCTCCCGGGCGCGCTCCGCACCATTGCCACAATCATGCTGCCGAGCGACAGGACTCCCACCCCGATGGCTGCCACGAGGTCACGCCTCGGCGTCTCCCACGCCGGGCAGTCGGCCAGCGTGTGCAGCCCTGAGTCCTCGCTCGCGTCACAGTGATGACACTCAGGCGTTGGCTCCTTCCTGATCCGATGCAGGTGGTCCCCGAAGCACCCCTTCCCGGAGATCACCTGCGTCAGTCGGTACGTGAGGCTTCGATGTCGCCTCTCTAGCCAATCCTCCATGATGGGCGTTACCGCCGCTATATTGTATCTGTGCACTGTTATTACAGTAAGCGCACTAATTATTTTATTATGGATATTATGAGTGAAACATTATGATTTAAAAAGGTTACAAAATAAGTTCAATATCATTGTACCCTGTGCATCTGAAATTCGAAGTACCACAATATTTCTAACACAAACTTGTTTACGTTACACTTGTCCACATAAACAGATGTAGAATTACTTTGGCATAAAATACACCGTCATGAAAATATTTTATCTGCTAACAGGTTAAGCATAACAACATTATAAATTTCACCACGTCTAATACCCAGACATTTTAATACTTGAAAATATACGTGTGCTTCAAATGCCGCTAGAGTATTACTTGCCTTGCAGCTTGAGACGACAGCACGGTCTCAAAACTTGGCTCAACATAAATAAGGAGACAGAAAATTTTGTCGTAAGTGAGAAAATATTACAGAAGCTTAATGTTAGTAAGGGGCACCTTGCGGAAGACTACCTCGTTATGCTGATTTATGGATGCACCCCCGAAAAGGTATTTCAAAGAAAGAGCCACCTTATGAATTCCTTCAGTGGAATTTACGTGCAGTTTGCCATTCTCTGCAAAGGTTATATGCCTACAGCGTTTAATATCTGTGTAGCTTTAATTTATTGGACGAGTTTTGGACATTAAATTATCTTTGTTGGAGCTCCTTTACGTAACTGCTAACATATAGTTAAGTTATATTTATATCGAAAGTGACAATATGCCGTAATATACGAAAATCTAGTAAATGGAGATCCTCAACTTTTACACAATCTGACCCCTAGAGATGGAATGCAGATTGTAAATTTTTAATTTCGTATGTAGGTAGAATATAGAAAAGAAATTCTTAATTGATATTGTATTGGAAATAGGGTAGGTCAAAAGCACTCGAAACAGACGGGCTTGTATGAAAGGTTTAATGACAATTGCGGAAATTCGCTTTATGTGTAAGGACAGAAGTAGATGGCGGGCTGTTGTTCCTACATACCCCATAGAGCAAAAGGCTTGAGTATATGGTATGTGTTATTTATATATGTTAAGTAAATGCGAGTTTGAAGTCGATCAAGTAACCAACTTATACTTTCTAAAGCAAGCATTTAGCTTAGTCGAGGGGACTAAAGACATAAATGAGTATTCAGTAAACTTTTTTGGTAATATCGACACTGAAAAGTTACTATCTAGATAAAGAATAAAAATTAATAACAATGAAAGATTCATTAAATGCATCGGGAACTTGTTATCCACGTCCCATAAGTAATTGAGAGAAAAGCATGGTTTACTAGTTCCTGTCATCATAAACATCAACTGTGTAAAGAATGAATAAATTTATCTAAAAAGTTCACATCAGCTTCTTGGCAATGCAGAAAAAGTAAAAAGAAAACTGTCTGGAAGATGTTTTACTTTGTTTTCAATTTCGCACAAACATCAGCTTGAACAAGAAAAGGCTACATTTTAAGGGGTTCCGTTGCCAAATGGCAAAAAATGGAACCCTTATAGATTCGTCATGTCTGTCTGTCTGTCCGTCCGTATGTCACAGCCACTTTTTCCTAAACTATAAGAACTATGCTGTTGAAACTTGGTAAATAGATGTATTTTAACCGCATCAAGATTTTCACACAAAATTAGAAAAAATGGGGGAAATTTTGGGGGTTTCCCATACTTAGAACTAAAACACAAAAAAACACAATAAAAAATTTTTCTTCAAACCCATACGTGTGTGGTATTTATGGATAGGTCTTCAAAAATTATACTGAGGTTTCTAACATCATATTTTTCTAAACTGAATAGTTTGCGCGAGAGACACTTCCAAAGTGGTAAAATGTGTGTTCCCCCCCCCCCCTTGTAACTTCTAAAATAAGAGCATGATAAAACTAAAAAAAAAAATGATGTACATTACCATGTAAACTTCCACCGAAAATTGGTTTGAGCGAGATCTAGTAATTAGTTTTTTTAAAACGTCATAAATCGTAAACCGCAATTTACCTTTCATCAACTCAAATATAAAAATTAAAAAAGAAAACATTATTATGTTACTTGCTGCTACCTTGATGGGCAAGTCCGACTCTCACTTGGCCGCTTTTATTTGTTCCTTTTTCCGTTATCACTCTTCACTTTTTAGTTCTTTTTTGTATTTAATGTTAGTGTCAATATAAGTTTAGATTGCAATATAAAAAATTGTAAAGTTCGCACTTATAATGTAATGACACCTTCAAATAAAGGCATTTCTGATTTCTCAACAGAAAATGACACTTACCATGCACATACTAGTGCGTAAAGCGCGCTTCGACAGATGGATGCTGCGATAAACTTTTTTAGATTTTATTTTATTACGGTATTAAAATCTTGTGTCTCATTTTACATTACATTACCTAAATATTTCTCTTTTTTTTTGTTATTTACAAGTAGGTACTTGAGAGACGGTGTTGATATACCGGCTGAATTTCCATATATTCAGTAATAACCTCCTCTACCAACTATTTCAGTTTACCTCTATAGTTATCACAACTGTAGGAGGGCTGCATGACTGCGCAATTATTTGGGACAGTATTTTTTATATCGTTTGAGATTTTGAATTCATTCGACAAATTGGTTGCTAATTATATTTTGCATAGTAATTTTTGAAATATGAATAATTAATTATATGAATAATTATATGAATGAAAAATATGAATTAAAAGATGCCAGATCAAATGAAAAGCAAATAACAGTTTGTTGGATAGACTTAGAAAACGCTTTTAGCTCAGTACAACACGAGCTTATGTTGTTTGCATTAAAATGGTATCACTTTCCGTCCATCATTTGGGAAATAATATCCTCTTATTATGGTAAATTAAAGTTTGTGATTAATACCAAAGATATACGCAACCTTTAAATTATAATGTGGGTTTGTTCCAAAGTTGCTGTTTATCACCTATAGTTTTCAATATAGTAATAAATATTTTAACGCTTAAGACGCTTTCAGATTCTCAGTTGTTGATAGCAAGGACATCACAAAAGCGTTTAAATCCATTGATATTAAAAAGACCGCGGACCTATGGGGATTATCAGTCAAAACTGTTTCAAGCATCATTGATGTCATTGCTCCCCATCTAGCAACTGTGTTTAATGACTGCGTCAGTAGCGGTATGTTTCCTGATTTAATGAAACATAGTAAAGTCATACCTTTGTTCAAGGCAGGCAGCACCTCAGATCCCTCGAATTTCAGACCCATCTCTGTGTTGCCAACCTTGAGTAAAGTATTTGAGAAATTAATTCTAGACCAAATGCTAACCCATTTTAATAAATATAAATTATTTCATGATAAACAGTTTGGGTTTACTAAAGGACGATCAACGACGGATGCTGGTATAGAGTTATTGAAATGTATTTACGAGGCCTGGGAGGATAAGCAGGATGCATTAGGTGTTTTCTGCGATCTATCCAGAGCCTTCGATTGCGTCCACCATGATACATTGGTCAGGAAATTAGATTATTACGGAATAAGGAACAAGGCTCTCGACCTTTTGACTTCTTATTTAAACAATAGAATTCAGAGGGTTGATGTGAATGGTACACGTTCGGTGGGATCTTTGGTTTCGATGGGCGTTCCACAGGGTTCGATACTTGGACCATTTTTATTTTTAATTTATATAAATGACCTCCCTTACTACGTAAGGGATAAAAATAGTATTGTTTTGTTTGCTGATGATACTTCCTTAATATTTAAAATTAAAAGACAATTAGATAATTATGACGAAGTGAACAACGCAATCTCACGAGTGGTTCATTGGTTTAATATAAATAATCTTTGCCTTAATGAAAAAAAAACCAAATGTATTAAATTCACCCTACCTAATGTTACACAGGTGGAAACCAATGTACAACTTAATGGACAGTTGTTGAGCCTTGTGGAATCAACCGTGTTCTTAGGTTTAAGTATCGATGCTAAATTACAGTGGGGATCACATATTGAAAAAATAGCTAGTAGGTTAAGTTCTGCTTCCTACGCTGTGAAAAAGATTAGGACTTTAACAGACATAGATACCGCTAGAATAGTTTATTTCAGTTATTTCCATAGTATTATGAGCTATGGCATTCTCCTTTGGGGTAATGCCGCAGATTTAAATACAATCTTTGTGCTGCAAAAGCGGGCGGTGCGGGCAATTTATAAGTTGGGCCCAAGAGTCTCCCTCCGAGAAAAGTTCAAAGAAATAAACATTCTAACTGTAGTTTCCCAATATATTTTTGAAAATCTTTTGTATGTTAGAAGAAACATTTCCAATTTTTTAAGGCTTTGTGATATACATAACGTAAATACTAGACATAAAAACAATCTTGTGGTTTGTAATAGTCGACTCCACAAGATTAGTAATTCCTTTCAGGGTAACTGTATACGCTTCTACAACAAGCTTCCTAGTGAAATGAAGAATCTACCTCTTCATAAATTTAAAAGCCAAATTAAAAGTAAACTCTGCCAAAAAGGCTACTATAAAATTCAAGACTATTTAGACGACAAACAAGCTTGGATATGAACTGTTTGCTCTCTCTCTATGCTACTCAAATGGAATATTGTACTTAGGTTAAGTAAATATGTTTGTAAATAGACCAAAAAAAAAAACAGCCCGCTGAGTTTCTTGCCGGAGTCTTCTCAGGACAGGGCCGCGTTTCGAACCGGTGGTCCATTTGCCAAACACTAGATTATTTATTTTTTTATGACGTTTTGTAAGTGCCGTATTAATGGTCTATGCAGAATAAATGGTTTTTGACTTTGACTTTGACTTTAATAGACAACATTTCCACACACGACAAGAAGTGGGGCTATCGGTTTAAGCTAAACGGTAAATATACGGAGTCTATCCTCGCATTCGCGGACGATTTGGTAATACTGACTCGTAACCCAAAGCAGTGCCAGGACCTACTGCGTAGAGTAGACGATTTCTGTACATGGACAGATGGAATGAGAACAAAACCTAGCAAATGCTACTGTCTATGTCTGGGTAGGCGGGGTACCAGGTATACTTCATATGACCCAGGGCTTAGTATAGGCGGGGAAAACGTTTCAACTGTATCTGAAACCGTGCCTTTTAAATTCCTCGGAAGAAAGATTGACAACAGAGGTTGCACTCCAGCTTTGGACGAATTAATTGATAGTTTCATTATCGATTTAAAAAAGGTAGACCAACAACCGATAAGTAATGATAAAAAAGCTTGGATCAATGACAATAATTTAACCTCGCGTCTTAACTGGCCGTTTCTTATATATGATCTAAACCAGAGCCTCCTCAAAAAACTAGATGCGAGTGTCACGAAGACACTGAAGTCGTGGCTAGGTCGTCGTGGCTCAGTCGGCCGACCCGTCGGCACAATATAGATCCGCGAATAATTTTGGAATGACGCTTAAGAAGCCATCAGAACTCTATAAACACCTAATAGTAACTAGAATGCACGTCTTATCGAAATCTAAAGACGAAATAGTAAAAGTCCTTCCAAAAGATAAAAATGCATCGGAGCTCGAATCACGCCTCCAGTTCCATAAAAAATTCATGATAGGCTCGCAGACTGGTAGAGTAGGTCTAGGTAATATTCAGAGACAAACAGATAAAGAAATAACAAAATCTTTTTTTCAAGCGGACGAAAACAACACCTATAAGGTGCACGCAATGAACCTAGAAATGCAAAACGAATGGTTGACCCTAGGTGAATTTTGTATTCCCATAGCCTTAAAATGGCGTACCATAATATACGACTGGTCACCGGCCAAAGCAATCTGGTCAGATGGGGAAAAGCCACAGATAAAACATGTAACTCACGTGGTGAAGCAACTGGTACGGCTAGGCACCTACTAGTGGGTTGTAAGACGCTATTAGACCGGGGTCATTACTCGCGCCGTCATGATAAGGTATTAGAAATCATACGTGAGGCTGTAAGTTTGGCGGTAGCTAGAGCGAAAAAAGGATTAACCACAAACCAAAGAAATGACATTGCGTTTGTAAAGGAAGGCTGCTCAAAGAAATCACCTCAAAAGCCATATTCAATTTTGATAGCTGCCGTTGACTGGACAATACTCGTAGACACGTATGAGAAGCACTATGGGATACCGGAGGATGTCTGTGCCTCATCATCCAGACCCGACATATTCCTTTTTTCACGATCGCATAAGCGTGCAGTGCTTGTAGAACTCACAGTACCGTGGGAAACTAATATACCTAAAGACCACGCTATAAAGACAAACAAATACTTTGATTTGACTAACGAGTTAACCAAAAACAGCTACGTGGTTAAACTCTACGCCGTAGAAGTAGGAACAAGGGGAATCCCAGCTAAATCCCTGTACAACTTACTTAAAGACCTCGGATTGCCAAGAGCTTCAGTAAGCTCTTTACTAAATCGTATATCAAAAGCGGCATTGTTAGGATCTTATCAAATTTGGATAGGTAGGGGGGGGGGGAACACTACTGACGGTGGGACGAGCGCTGATGCATCACAAGGTGGCCACCCTAAACCTACATCTGGGTCGCAAGTCCCAGTCGCCGTCATGGTGTTCCTCTCTGTACCACGCTATGGACCCGGTGACCGCACGGTGAATCCATGGAGTGCTGAGAATCGGATCTCTTCTTAGTATACCTACTAAGAACATCCTACTCATAGCATACCTACCGGTAACAGTCTTAATGGAATTTGGAGTGCTTAAAAAATTATAAAAATAATGTTTTATTTATAGTGTGAAAGTTCCATATTCTTAGAAACTTTGGAAACTTTTGGAAAGGTGCTGACGACCTTTCCACTGAAATATAACCATATAATACAAGGAATTATTCGATGCATAATTTTTCATTTTTCTCTCCCCCTTCTTTAATAACTTATAATTTGTGGTATACGAGTATTTAAAAAAAATGAGTGATAAATAAAGGAAGTTATTTTTCATAATATTAAATAAATTATCATCTCTTAGCCGTTATCAAGCTATAAACGTGCATGCAAAATTGGGTGTTAAACATGCCCAAAAACAGGTTTATGAAAGAATGTTACGTATCCATACGTAATCATATTTCTTGTCATGTCCGTCAATAAATTGTATTAATTAGTAAGATTTATTTTTATGTTCTTTGTAGAAAAAAATATTTCTAACTAATAGACTATGTCCTTTAATACAACAGCGAATGGCGAGACCTGTGATACATCGCTGCCAATAATGACTACGAGTGAAAAACAATTTCATAGTCGTTACCAGTATGATATATCAAATTTAATATCCTGTAAAATTCTTATTTGATATGGCAGCTACGTGACTTTTTTATATTTAAAAATAGATGAAAGTTCTATAACGTAGTATTGCAATGTCAAGTTGTCAACACAGAAATCGATATCTTTTTCGATTCTACATTGTGAGACCACTAGTAATGTGAGCGTTTATAGACGTTAGTAATTTCAGACATATATTTGAGGAGAGGAGTAGTATTGGCAAAACTCTCATCTATCACCGGGAATTCACAACAGAAAAGTACCGTAGGTACACTTATTTTGCATTCTCAATAAAAAGAGCTTAACGTTTACGACCAAAATTCTGATTAAATATTGAAATGAATCAGTATCTATAACTTAACATGATAATAACCATAAGCTACATTAATTGAAGTGTAACCTTTAATAATATTCAAATGGGTATTTATTGCTACTACTTTGTTTTAAAATTACGAGCACTTAATATTCTGTTGAAAAGAAAATGTGTGCGTGTATTTATTTCATTTTAATATTTTATTTAGTTGACACTGACAGCGTTCATGCTCATAATGAGCTCGAAGTTGCATAAATCAGATGTTTTATGCGCAACGATGCCAAATAAATTCCATCAAAGTTGCAGTACACAGTATGCAGTGGAGAAAGCAAGCAGTCATTTCAACTTTTGAATTCATTGTTTTATTTTTAATTGTCTGCGATTGTCGAGTTTTTAAATCGAAAACTTGAGTCGGAGTAATTATAACTTGGTCCGGATAGAACCGGTTAAAATTGGAAAACTTTAAACTTGAAGAAAACAAGAACCGTTCGACGATTAAACTAATTATAAAACAATATATTTCCATTGCATAAAGCAATCATACTAAAAACCTGCGCTAAAAGTAGATTGAATAAATGTGGATTATCAAGTCCTATCTATATTATGGTCTGCTTATATGAATATTAAACCTTGTTATCGAAATTCTGATACTTTACATTTTATACGTATCTAAAAGCTCTGTAATCTCCTTATATGAATTTTATAAGCACTTATTATGCTAATTTGATGCGAAAGAGTCCATCTTTAATTAAGATTTGAACTTCTCCTGTTTACCAGGCTGACCATAAAAACATTATAGAAAATGTATTTAGAGATAAGACGTAGGTTAATTATAACTAAATAGTTCTGGAGTTATCCCAGAAATTATAAACCAATAAGCGGTAGTGCATTCGACTGCTACGTCAGGGGGCGCAGGTTCGATTCCCGCTCAGTGCAAATATTTGAATGCATGAATATGTCTATTTGCATTGGTCTGGGTGTTTCTATGTATAATATGTATGTATTTACAAAAAAAAATGTATATAAGTATGTTTATCCGCATTCTGGAACCCATAACACAAGCTAGTTAAACTATGCTTACTTTGGGTCTAGAAAGCGCTGTGTAGAATGTCGTAGAATATTTATTATTATTTCCTTTATTACATTTTAAACACATATAAATTATATTTTTAAATACATTCCATATATATAAAAAAAAACAAATATATTTAAAAATATAAAAAATAGTAACCCACCGGCATCGGGTACAGGGACCAAGCTACCGGTGGTTAGGGCTCCAGACAGAGGAATCTCCTCACAATACGTGCCGTGTCGAGGAGCACTGCCTTCTGCATCAAGACCTTGACCCAACTGCCTAACGCGAGCCTCTGGAGATGTTGTTCGAGGCTCTTGGCAATCAGTCCGTGAACCGATACAACTATCGGAACAATAATCGCCGAATCCACACTCCACATGTCGACAACCTCGTGAGCCAAATCCAAATATTTAATTTGTTTTTCTTTTTCGGCTTTCACAAGATTCTCGTCATGTGGAATGGTGATATCGATAATTATTGCGCGGCGCTCTGACCGATCTATCAACACTATATCAGGTTTATTAGCTACAATAGTCCTATCAGTGATGATAGATCGATCCCAGTACAACGTGATGTGCCCATTTTCGAGAACTGCGTCGGGCACATACCTATAGTACGGTACCTCTGATTCCACAAGGTTGTACTTTAGAGCAAGCTGTTGATGAACAATCCTGGCTACTTGGATATGTCTATGCAAATACTCGCCGTTGGCAAGACGAGAACAACCAGAAATTATATGTCTAAGGGATTCTCCGGGACGGTGGCACGCCCGACATATGTCAACCGTACCATCCCTTAGTATATACTTCCGATAGTTATTCGTCATCACAACTTCGTCCATAATTGCAAAAACAAAACCTTCGGTTTCTCCAAATAGATCACCGAAGCGTAGCCAAGACACAGATGCTGGTAAGTCTATATCAGGCCCATGGAGAGCCCGATAGAAACGTCCATGCAACTCCTTGCTCTTCCATACATCCATACGGTCATTAATACTTAATACCACAGGTTTGCGCCAGTTCTCTTTAGCCAAAGCTAGCGGGGTAAGTCCGTTGTCCACCCCTACTACATCACGATGCATATCAGCTTCATTGTGTAGGAAGTATTCCCTGAGGTTGCACACCTCACGGTTATGGAGGGATTTGGCATTTAAAAAGCCACGTCCCCCGCATTTCCGCGGTATGTACAACCTCATCACAGATGAACGCGGATGATGCATTCGGTATGCAGTAAGAAGCGTACGGACTTTCCGATCCAGGGTGTCTAATTCAGTCTGAGTCCACCTGAGTATGCCGAAGGAGTACATTAAAACCGGCATGACCCAACCGTTATAGGCGCGCACCTTATTACCGCCTGACAAAAGACTTTTAAGAACTTTTTTCAAGCGGCCAAAGAAACGTTCCTGTAACGATTGCTTCATGCTAGCTTCTGTAATGCCTAATGCCTGCGACATACCCAGGTATTTATAGGTGTCGTTTGCAGAGAGAGACCTGAGTTTTGTGGAATCTGAGAGCTCAACCCCGCCAGATTCCACAATCTCACCTCTTTTTACATGCATGACCGCACATTTGTCCACACCAAATTCCATCCTGATAGAGTTACTAAAGGTTTCAGTTATCTTTAATAACGCTATCAGTTGAGAATTGTTGGGGGCAAATAATTTAAGATCATCCATGTAAAGGAGGTGGGATATAACCTGACCATCTCTCCGCAATCGACAGCCTAACCCTGAACTCTCCAGCATATAACTGAGAGGGTTCAGTGCCAGGCAAAACCATAATGGACTAAGACTATCACCCTGGAATATACCCCGCTCTATCTTTATCAGCCCGCCATTCTCGCAGATCCGTCGACACCCTGGATAGCAAAGGACGGTACTCCATTGCCCCATACATGCCTTCAGGAAGGTACATAGAGTTGTATCAATTTTATACAACTCAAGCACCCTCAAGAGCCATGTATGCGGCACGGAGTCATAGGCCTTTTTATAGTCTATCCAACATGTCGCCAGGTCCTTACGACTACGACGTGCCTGTTGGCTAATGGCCATATCAATTATAAGGAGCTCTTTAGTGCCACGAGCCCCACTTCTACATCCATTCTGAGAGACAGACATGATAGAATTGTCGGTTAAGTGTGAGGATATTTTTACTCTCAGGATGGATGTAAGAAGCTTATAGACCGTAGGTAGACATGTAATCGGTCTATAATTTTTAGGGTCCGAAGCACTACCGGACTTGTAAAGAAGGTGGGTTACACCAGTGGTCATGAAATTGGGAATCAATCCTGATTCAAGACATGATTGGAATTGAGATGCTAAACGACCGTGTGAGCTTATTTATTATTATTATTTCCTTTATTTCCATACATAAACTTATTAATTATATTTTTAAATACATACAAAAACAATACATACATCTATTTAAAAATATAAAAAACAGTGCTCCACCGGTATCGGGTACAGGGACCAAGCTACCGGTGGTTAGGGCTCCAGAGAAAGGAACTTCCTCACGATGCGCGCCGTATCAAGAAGCACAGCCTTCTGCATCTGGCCCTTGACCCAACCGTCTAACCCGAGCCTCTTCAGGTGTAGGTCGAGGCTCTTTGCTATTAAACCGTTCACTGACACGACTATCGGCACAATGATTGCTGAGTCAACACTCCACATGTCGACAATCTCGTGGGCCAAGTCCAAGTACTTAACTTGTTTATCCTTCTCAGCTTTCACGAGATTCTCGTCATGAGGGATGGTAACATCAGCAATCAAAGCTCGGCGTTCGGATCGGTCTATCACCACAATGTCAGGCTTGTTGGCTACAACAGTCCTATCAGTGATGATAGATCGATCCCAGTACAATGTGATATGACTATTTTCTAGAACCGGCTCAGGAACATACCTATAGTACGGCACCTCAACTTCCACAAGGTTGTATTTCAGAGCAAGTCGCTGGTGGATTATCCTGGCTACTTGATTATGTCTGTGCAAGTACTCGCCGTTAGCAAGACGAGAACAGCCGGAAGTAATATGCCTGAGGGATTCACCAGGCTGGTGACACGCTCGACAGATGTCAATTGTGCCATCCCTCATTATATACTTCCGGTAGTTATTCGTCTTGATAACTTCGTCCGCAATCGCACAGACAAAACCTTCAGTTTCCCCAAAAAGGTCACCGAAACGCAGCCAGGACACGGATGCCAGTAGGTCTACTTCGGGCCTGTGGAGGGCCCGATAGAATCTACCGTGTAGCTCCTTACTCTGCCATACCTCCCTTCGGCTGTCAGTGCCGACTACTATAGGTCTGTGCCAGTTCTCCTTAGCCAAACCGAGCGGGGTGAGCCCGGTATCTACGTTGACTACATCACGGTGCATATCCACTTTCGACTTAAGAAAATAATCTCTGAGATTGCACACCTCGCGATTATGAAGGGTCTTTGCATTTAAAAATCCCCGACCCCCACATTTCCGCGGGATGTACAATCTCATGACTGACGACCGCGGATGATGCATTCGAAATGCAGTCAACTGAGTCCGGACTTTCCTATCAATGGCATCGAGTTCAGTCTGAGTCCACTTGAGTATGCCAAAGGAGTACATCAAGAGTGGCATGACCCAACTATTACAGGCACGAACCTTGTTACCACCTGACAAAAGACTGTTAAGTACCTTTTTCAGGCGGCCAAAGAAACGTTCCTGTAACATTTTTTTCATCCCGGTCTCATTGATGCATAACGCCTGTGACATACCCAAGTATTTATAGGTCTCAGTTACGAGGAGTGATCTCAGGTTAGTGGAATCAGAGAGCTGTATACCCTGCGACTCCACCACCCGCCCTCGCTTTACATGAATGACTGCGCATTTTTCCACACCAAACCCCATTTTAATAGAATTACTGAAATTTTCGGTAATCTTCAGTAAAGCCATTAATTGAGGATTAGTGTGAGCAAACAACTTCAAATCGTCCATGTAAAGCAGGTGGGATACCATCTGACCCTCTCTTCGTAACCTATAACCTAACCCTGAATTCACTAGTAAAGTACTAAGTGGGTTCAGGGCTAAGCAGAACCATAGGGGACTCAGACTGTCCCCTTGAAAAATACCCCGCTCTATTGTTATCGGCTCGCCATCACCCAAAGCCCGACGACACCCTGGATAGAAAAGAACAGTCCTCCATTGCCCCATACATGTCCTTAAGAAGGTACATAGAGTTGCATTCACTTTATACAACTCCAGCACCCTCAAAAGCCATGTATGTGGCACGGAATCGAATGCTTTCTTGTAATCTATCCAGCATGCTGCCAGATCCTTAGTACGACGGCGAGCTTGTTGGCTAATAGCCATATCAATGAGAAGGAGCTCCTTAGTACCCCGGGCCCCATTCCTACATCCATTCTGAGAGGCACACATAATAGAATTATTATTTATATGATTGTTAATTTTAGCTCTCAGAATGGATGTAAGAAGTTTATAAACCGTTGGCAGACATGTAATCGGTCTATAATTATTGGGCTCCAGAGTACTACCTGTTTTATGGAGCAGGTGGGTAACCCCGGTTGTCATAAAAGCTGGTAGCGTCCCAGATTCTACAGCAGATTGAAACTGTGAAGCCAAAAGAGCGTGCGAACTCCGTAGCCATTTAAGCCAGAAATTGTGCAATCCGTCCGGTCCCGGGGATTTCCAATTAGACAGCGGACGGACCGCACAATCTACATCAATGGCATCGATATATATATCTTCCATTTCAGGAATGGACTCGCACGCTCTCTCTACCTCACACATCCAATCACCTTCAATGTGACTAACGGGCACCGACCAGATGCTGCGCCAAAACGCATTTGTGGCTGCAGCCTCCGGCCGTCGCACGTCGTCCACACTTTCATCTGGTTGCTCCCAGCTTCTATATACCCACCTCTGGTCTCTTCGGAACATGCGATTAACGGTAAATCGATCGACGCGTTTTCTGTATCTGCGAATACGGTTTGCCCATGCACAGACTTTCTGCTTCAGGAAATCAATGCGCTCTGTGATCCGAGATGTATATTCTTGGGGACTGATACCAGTTCCCGCAAATGCTCGGGTCACATAGCGCATCACTCTCGGGCGAGTATTACCCGACCTGAAGCAGATTAGCTTACTGATGAGCACCCTTGCCTCGGCCACACGTCGCTCAATCCTGCATTGCCATGCTGGTATGGTAGACTTAGGTCGTATGGCAGGATCTTTATTAGAGAATTTAACACCTGCCATACGACATGCCGCTACAGCAGTACAATACAGGATTGAATGAGTGTCCCCGAGATTTTCGCTATTATCTAGATAACTAGGTAATAGCGAATCAAGGGCGCCCACCAGAGCCATATTTCGTCTGTGTATAGGCAAACGAGGCAGACGTGGCCTGTTATTCAGGGGCATCGATCGATATTCCCGCAACGCACATTCCAAAGCCTCCTTAATCTGTTCATTGTACTGAATACTTACTGGAATAAGTGTGTCATCCCCTGTCTCTTCATTCATTTGACTCACAGGCACTGGTGCAGGTGTTGAAGCAGGAGCCGGGGCGGGGGTGACACAGATATTTCGCAAGCATTCTTGCCGTAGAGTCTCAAGTACGGTTTCATTCAAAATGCGATTGCGTTGAATGACCCGCACTTGGTCCGACAGTCGTTGTGACGATGTGTTGACGGAAGGTTCAAGCGCCTGAAACAAAGGAAGCATTCGGGTACGGTACGCACTGAGGTTAGTTCCCCCCTCTGTAGCCGCAAAATATGCCCGCATGACATTTTCGTTTATTGATTGTGTCCATCGCATGCGGTGCACATCACCACCGGCAGCGGGGGCCCTGTTCGAAGCCGGAGGGCGTCGGGGTCCCAAGCATATCGGTGGCCGGCCTCTCCCCGGCCGACGTACAGGTGTTGGCGACGTCGGCGGGGAGAAGAACTCGTCGCTCGAAGAGGAGCTCGACGCCGCTGGTTCCATTGGTGGGGGCTGCGCGGCGGAGCTTAGCGACGAGTCCGGAGGTGTAGCAGGTGCACTAGCGTTTCTCCTAGCTTGTGCGCGGGTCAACATATTGTCTTCGTCATTGATTTTGCCTGTTTCTGCTTATTTATTTTATTAGTGACATCTGTCAGTGCTGCGGAACTTTTGTTTGTGGTATAAATATGATTAAAGGATACATTTTTACAAAGAAATTAATTCACTTTCTGTTATGGTGAGCAATGCCAATATAGTATTCAAAATCTGCTAATACTAGATACGGTAGGAATATTAAAATAAATATATTTATTCAGAGCAAAATAAATCTGACATTATATGTTGTAGGGTTGCCAGGGTATTATTATTATTATTATATCTATTGAAATTGCCTAAATCCATGGAAAATAACAATAGAAACTGCTATAATTACCCTTTATTCCCCGTGATCCTAAGTGGTAGAGTTGACCGGCCCGACCAAAGAAATACTGCCTTTTCACTAAATATCAATATTAATTAACAGCATCCTGTAAATTATACGACTGTGAGGACACTGGAAGGTTTATATTCCTCTTTCCTGTATCCCAATGTCCTTTTCCCACTTTTCCACTGCAGGTGCGAGTGTAATATTGTTGACAGAGGATTATAATCTACATGAATTCAGAGGCGAAAACATTTTTGAACTGGATTTGAAAATATGCAACAAAATTTGCATAAATAATATAATTTATAGGCGTAAACCTTGTCCCTAACATTATTAATATTTTACGCAAAATTAAGTACGCTTGTATTCCTTCTATATATTTTTATGTAACGTAAAAATTCTCTTTAATTTACAAAGATACTCTATGTAAGTATTAAGAATTTCCCTAAACGAATCATTACTAGTACCTATTCCGCAGCAATCCTGGCCCCTCGATAATAATTTGGCTTGATGTCATACTTTTTGCAGATGAGTGAAGCAGAATGGATTTTCCGATAGAATTGCTGTGCTCCATTCGACATGTATTGTTATGAGAGCACGACGGAACAATCTGAATTCACCCCATTTGTTCCATTTTTGTTAATGTCTATGTCGAGTGCAGTATGAATTTTGAGCGTAAGTTAATTTCTCTTTGAATTACTCCAGACATTTTAGTTTTTTTTTTTTACCATGCACACAGAGTATTAAAACTAAATTGAATCTTTAAATAACCGGACCGATTTCTTTTTTTTATGCTGGTGTTTCGTGTCGAAGAATAAATCATAGTTACTTTATAAAATATAACATTTTGAATATTTAAAAAAAATCAAAATTTAGGTATTCAAAAATTTACATGAAAATCAAGTATGAATTACTATTATAAAGTACTATTCCAAATAAATTATATTTCTTTCAACGTGAACTAATTCCTAACCTAAAATAAAACTTTAATCGAGAATTTTAAAATTAAATACATTAAGTTTCGCAATGATAAATTTTATGTAGTGACAAATGAAACGGTCTTCTCACGTTTACGAGACGCTGTCTTCAGATATTATTAAAAAGTGAATTAATTTTAATGAAGATAGCTGGCATTAGAGATTCACAGGCTCATATAATACCGAACTAGAACATTGTCTTTTGCCTCTTGCACGACTGAAAAGCTCGTCAGACAGTAGGATTTTCGAAGAAGATAATGAATGAAGGACAGGAGGCGACGGCACTCTTACTTGCGTTGTCGAGCAATGGAATCTTTTGTTGTGACTGCTGAGGGCGGGGTTGGGGGGTGAATTCTTAATTAAGTGTTGGTGAAGCCCTCTCCGTTTAATGCAATGACTTCACGGCTCGTTTAACTTTCATAAAATTCTCTTAAACTCAGCGATTTTTCTTAACTAGCAGAATAAAATTACCACGTGAAAGTAACTCTTTAACATTGGAATAGGAAATGAAGGGAGTTTTAATTAGTAATTATATTTTGCGTTGTCAAGATTCATGGAAGTCATGATTAAGTTTTGAAACTAAATACAAGAAGAAAGTAATATACCTCTATATTGATTGATCATTGAGGACAGAAAGCTTACTAAGGGACATTTTTAAATATACTTTATGATCCCAAACCTATGTAAGAATATGATGTTACAATTATATAAGATATAATTTATTGGCTCGTAAACAAACAAAATATTTATAAAGTTATGTTTTCCCGGTACGAATGAGCCGGCACTTTAGATTATTACGGATTACGTACGGTTCCGTAAGAGTTACAGACATCTTACTTCCTTACCTTTCTATATCCTAGTTCTCCGCCTCTATTTCCTCGCCCTTGCCTTTGCGATGTGCGAGTTATACCTGGTGTTGTAAGCCCTAAAAACGCTTACACGGAACATGCACTTATTTGTTACCTTATTAGTGTAAAAATATTTCGAAGGGACTTCCGCACTAAAAAAGAAGTATTAGCATCAGTTTGTGTGAGTTTAGTTTACAACGACAAAAATTGAGACTTAATAAAAAAACGCCACAATTATCTATGCATAGTAAACACGTAATCGGATTCTACTTGTAGATACGTATATGCTGGATGGATCATGGATCATATCATAGATGGATGATTTCCATCAGTTTATTTGTAACTTTTAATATGAAGAATGTTTTGCAAAGAAGATTTTAATAATCTGAAAGATAGTCAGATGTCACTTTAGTATTGGATAATTTTAAGCTTCCTAAAAAAACAAATTTTAATTTATGGTTGTAAACTTCATCTATAAAACCAGTGATCTCATATTTAACATTTTTTATTATAATTAGTTTAATAGGTATGTCAAGACACTCTAAGTGGTTTTATTATAGTCTTTGAATATTTATAAGCAAATTAGGTAAAAATGTATTTTATCGATAGCAGTTAGTGGACTATAATTTTTCGAGAGTCTTACTTTTTCGTTTTAGTTATTGCTATTTATAGCCCTTCGCCCTATAAGAGAATTTTGTTACATGAAAAATCGGTAAAAATATTATTTGGAGCTATCAATCAACATTATATAACGATTACCTTCGTGCGCAGGGCTTTATACTAGCCGGAAATTAATATGAGCCTACGTGGTGACGTAAATTATATGTATAATTATAAAAGCACCATAATTGCATAGACCGTAAAAATTTTAACATACGTTGCCATCGAGATGGAGTCAATAACTTTAAAAAAGTTGTTAAACTCGGGCATCGAGGTAATTATATTATTACCTCGATGAACTCTACGATCTCAAAATTTTTAATAACAACATTATTTTTTTAATTTATCGTGTGACGGTCATTAGGAGAAGAAATATATTTTGCATAACTGATGTCGTTATGAATAAACATAATATGTAAGTATTTTCTTCTGTACCTATTCGTTTGGAATTATGAGTTGTAACTAAACTCCTACGAAGTGGAAACTTTGAAGTCATTTATCTATTGTGGCTTGCGTCTCAGGACAGGCATATGTCCTGTGGCTTAAAGTTTTCAAACTTAACGTGACTACACTTAGCCTATAGCGATCGAGGTTTGGAGGAAAATGGGTTTTGTTAAAGGGGTTCAGTATGAAGCTGCTGTTTTGGCGTAGTCTCTAAGATTTGTGATTAAAACTTTTTCATATACAAAAACCAAGATAATATTATAAATACAAAGTTTTCGTTACATTTTATGGCTTGAATTAAAATTTACCTCTTTATATCATATTGGAGCAATTCTGTTTCGTCAGTAACTTCAACTAAGATTGGCTAGAAGATCTTGTCACTAGAGATGTGCTCAAAATAAATATATAAATACTACGGATTTGTGCCGTTTGAAGTCGTCGTTAGGGTTGTGGGGTCCAAGTGCTCGCAATCTATCCATAAATTGCGAGGTGTATTTATGATCGACGCTTCGAATGGCCAGAAGGCTGGCTTCTTTTTAGCACAGAGAATAAGCATTGCCATACAACGTGGCAATGCTGCCATTCTTCTGGACACTATACAACAAAAGACATGCGATGCGGAGGAATTCCATGATGCATTTTAGGTTTCTTCTCTTATGATTTTATTTATTTTTATTTAATTGTAAATATTTACTTTAATGTCATATTGCTAAATATTTAAAGGAATAATGTTTCAAGTGATCTCTGTGACACACCAACATCTTATGCCGGCACTTATGTCGGCGGTTATGTCGGGCTTGAACCGACTGAAATAAAAGTAAAAAAAAAAACTTCAAACTCCTATTTTGCTAATTTTTTTACTAGACCGCGTAAATGATATGCAAAAATTTGAAAAAATCACATACTCAATATAATCATGCTAAATACCGTACCAATATCCTCCTGTCAACGGCTGTTGCAAATGTTCGCTTAATACTGAAATATAGTTTAACAAATTGCATTGGGAAATTGGGAATACAATCTACTCATAAATTTAATAATTAGCTGGACTTGTTCCTACAAGAATATTTTCATTTCAGTCACAGTTAATATTGATTTATTCATCAACGTGATATGGGTGTCTTAACGGTACGGTAAAATCCTTAATAAAGCAATGACTACATCTCTTTATACTTACAACACCTGTTTACTTTGAAGTACATATTGAAACCATAACTATGTTCGTGTTATACTTACATTCTGAGAAGAAATTGAAGTTAATTATAGGATCAAGTGTATCTATTATCGGTAGAAGTATAATAAATGTATATGTTTTGTTCAAATTAGAAATGTATGGAGTGAAAATTATTTAGGGTGAGTATAGGGCGAATTACGCCCTTTAACAATTCTGAATAAAATAAAGAATGTATAATCTTACTCAAATTAAAAGAAACTAAACGAACACTTTTCGTTTCAATTCTCACTGGAAAATCAAAAAAAACTACGAACAGAAAGCACTGACGTAAAAATGTGTGCTGTTAAATGAATTTGGGACTTACACGCTTAAACCGTCTACTATAGTAGATTACATAAGCTAAGCTATCTGGTTCAATATTCTCCGGTTCCGTGCAAGTGAATTACATAGTTAATAGTTTTTTTATTAAATCTGAGATATGGCTTGCTATTGGCGTATTGATATTGGCAGTCGTTACTCCACTGCGCTTGGCATTATTATGGGTCACTCTGAACTTTATTTTCCATTCCACGTCTGGGACTAGTTTGTTTGCTCTACTTCTATATTATCCTAAAGGTAAAGGGCGCGTTCAGATAGTCAATTATATCGCGATCCTGACAATATAATATTAGAATAGAATAGAATATGCTTTATTGTACACCATTAATACGTAGATAATAATATAACTAATGAAGTACAATGGGCGGTCTTATCGCGGACTGCGATCTCTTACAGACAACCTTCTGATGGACTGGTAGTTTTGGAATAACAGGCAAACCTCATAATATATAAATTCTATTACATATAATGTACATACAATATATAAATCATATTAGTACTTATCTAAAAAGTCTATACATACAAATGTGAGGACGTTAAATATTGACTTACCTACTTCAATGGACACACATTCATATACATATATATACATATACGTATCTAAATACATATACGCACAAATTAAAAACCATAATATATGAACATAGTTATCTTCAACATAATGAATGTTACAGTGACAAGTAGTGCTCCTTCACCAGTGTTTTAAATTGTGTTTGTGCACGTCTTATTGTTTCTGGCAGCGCGTTCCACAGGCGCACTGCTTCGATGGTAAAAGATTTATCAAAGAACCTTGTGGAATGTCTAGGCATACACAATTTCAAATTTTCCGATGATCTCAAGTACCTCGTGTGCGTGACATGCAAATATGAAAAACGTTTTTTGAGATAATTAGGGGAAGAAGGATTGAAGAGGGTGTTATATAAAAGAGAAAGAATGTGAGTATCCCGTCGGCGGCGGATAGGCAGCCACCTGAGCCTAATACGAAACTCAGAGACATGATCAAATTTGCGTAACCCAAATATAAACCTAATGCAAATGTTTTGGAGTCGGTCAAGTTTGTCAAGCTGATCCTCATTAAGGTCAAGGTAACTGACATCGGCATAGTCCAAGATAGGGAGAAGAATAGATTGCACCAGCACAGTTTTAGTGTCAGTAGGGAGAAAATTACGCAACCTCCTTAAATACCCCGCAGATGCAAAGATTTTTCTGCTTACGTTTTGTAGCTAGGCGTTCCATGAGAGAGTTTGGTCAAAGTAAATGCCCAAGTTTTTCACTTTATCGCTGATAGGAATTGTTACTCCGTTGAAATAAACTTGAGGAAGTATTGCCCAGTTCACTCTCGAAATGTAATAAGAACTACCAATTACTATCGCTTGCGTCTTAGTGGGGTTGATCTGAAGACCGTACACTCCTGTCCATGCACATATGCTATCTAAGTCTTTATTTATTGTCAGAATACCCTGCGACAGATTGTCAGAAGGTATCTGACAATAAATTTGTAAGTCATCCGCATAAAGATGGTAGGAAGAAATGAGATCATTGGAGATAGTGTTTATAAATATTGAACGCCACCCTGTGGTACACCGGCAGAAGTGGTACACCATGATGAGAATACATTGTCAAGTTTTATTCGCTGCCGGCGACCAAACAGGTAACCACGAAACCAGTCAATTGCCGTTGGAGATATGTTAAGAGAGCCCAATATAGCAAGTAAAATATCAAAATCTACAGTGTTGAATGCATTGCTGAAATCTAGTAGACATAGAACTGTAAGGTTGCCATCTTCCATGCCAGATCTTATATCGTCCGCAATATTAATGAGAGCTGTCGTGGTGCTGTGACCAGGACGGAAGCCAGACTGATAGGGATTTAGCAAGTTATTACGACAGAGGAATGCGTTGAGTTGATTATGGATTAGGCGTTCGAGGACTTTTGAAAGGAAAGGTAGTATAGAAATAGGACGGTAGTCTACGAACGATGAAGGCTTAGGCTTCTTAGGTAAGGGAGTGATTTGAGCTTCTTTCCATGCTGATGGAAACGTACCATTTAGGATGGAGCTATTAAGGATATGAGAGATTACTGGTAAAAGCTCGTCAAGAATAGGAAATATCATATTGCGGCTGATACAGTCATTTCCAACAGCATTGGAAGTGATGGATTGAATACTCTTCTTAACATCACAAGCGGCAAATTGATCGAAGAAAAATGGAGAATAATCAGGAGTTGGTAGCGATGAAAGATAATTTAAAGTATTCGTTTTTGTTGTCCTATTAAAGTTGGACGAAGAAGAGAAATGCCGATTAAGTGAATTTAAATCTAGATCTTTGGAATTAAACTCTTGGCGTTGCTTACCAACTCCTAGTGATCTTAGAAACTTCCAGACTTTTGCTGGATCCCCATTTTGTACGGAGCTATGGATATGTTGGCGTTGAGCATTCCTACACATCTTGTTGCATTGATTCCTTATTGCTACATATTTATCTTTGTTTAATTCCGTTGGTTTTGTTTTGTATCTGGACTTTGCTGCGGCCTTTCTTTTCATAACGGCTTTGATTTCGTCCGTCAACCATGGTGATGGCATGTGTCTGACTTTAATAGCGCGAATAGGCGCATGCACATCGTAAAGCTGGATCAACTTAGAATTAAAAATGCCCACTTGCTCATCAACTGTATTGGCAGTGTAAAGGAGTGCCCAGTCCACAGCTCTAGCATCGTCACAAAGACGATCGAGATGCATGGCACCAAAACTACGCTGCATAAGAGTACTTGGCCTTGCCTTAGGAGGACGAATTTGATACGAAAGGAAAAGGAGATCGTGGTAAGAAAAGTTATCCGCTGAAAATTGGCCATGCTTAACTACACGTTCCTGTGACGAAACGAAGATAAGGTCGAGAAGAGATGGGATACAACCCGGAACATGATGGGTAGAATTTAATTGAAGAATAGGGAGATTAAGGGATTCTGAGATAGCTTGAAGCGAAGAAGAACGTGAGTCTTTCTTTAAGAGACAAGTATTTAAGTCACCTAAAATAATTGTTTGACTATAAGAGGGTATCAAACTCTGTAAGAGGCTTTAGATGAGAAGTAATTGATACCCGAGGAAGGACAGTAGTAAACACCAAGAAGCACTTTGGTATGACTTAGTTCGACTTCCAAGAACAGATGTTCTCCGGCGTCTTAAGGAGGAGGTTGCGGCGACACACTCAAAATAGTATAAGTGATATAGGAACGGAGATATATCGCCACACCACCTCCTCGGCGTGGTATTCGATCATTCCTAATAAGTTGGAAGCCGGGTAGAGAGTATGAAATCGAAGGGTGACATGGCTTGTACCATGATTCGGAAACCAAAATAGCATGGATATTCTTATTGTTAAATGTAGCCAACATATCGGGGAAGTGGGCGGGTATACTCTGAGTATTTACATGAACAACGTTGAAGTTTCTTGGAACATCGGAAAACTGAGAGTCTAGTTTGTCGGCCAGTGATGCGGCGGCACTAACAAAACTATCACTGTCACTACAAGCTGAATGGAAGTCATCATTATCACTATCACTATCCATCATAAATGCACATAAAAAATAAAATAATATAATATGTAAGTATAAATACAAAATAAGTATGATTGATAAATTAAGTCAAAACTTATTGCTGCTGTTGTTTTCAAGTTACAAAACCACCTGCCAGCTGAATGCGAATACATCATGCACCAATTTACTAAACACAAGGTAGACATTAAACACTAAATATACAAAACCTATCCTACTTTTACGACCCCAGGCAGGGCAACTGTGGTGGGAACTTACAACACAAGTCAAGTAAACAAAACAGATATTATAATAATAATAGTACGGAGGCAGTTAAATAAAATAACAATGCTTATGCCATATCGACGAGCAGGAAAAAAAGCGTAGATGTCAATGTTACATAACTTAGTTCATACCCACTTAGCATTTAACTTTATTCATATTGGAAATTTACTACTAATAGCAAAACCGTAACATCTATAAAAAACCAAAAAAAAAACAAAAGACACTTGCCATGAACGCGGATTATATGCAATGCAGCGGGTACAGATATGCATTGTGCATAAACTAAACGTGTGGAATGACATTAGGGTACTCAATGACTTATTTGACTTTGACAATGACATGACATTAAATTTCAATTCAATTCAGATTATAGTTTTTTGTGTTATGTTTCAGTTAAAAACCACCGTGCAGCAATTTAAAAGTGAAACTAAACTAAAATTACGGACATACAGAGTGGGTACCCTCGTCAGTTTAGTGAAATTACATACTGCCTACCTGGGATTACATTACATAAGATACAACCAAGAAATATTACTTTTTATTAGCTGCAGCTCTTCTGGCTTTCGGAGGTTCACTTTTCTTGGACACGGATGGCTCTGAAGAGACGTTGGTGTTGGATCGGCTAAGTTTTCCAAGCTGTTCTAAAGAAACTATTCGCTGCCGTTCACCGTTTACGCCGAGTACATACACGCATCCTTCTTTAGTCTAATACTTTGATACCCCTAGTTTCTCTCGAGCTGCCATGAAAAGATTGTGACGAGTTTTGGTTAAAAATTCAGAGACTGTGATGCCGGACCCTTTTAATTTAGTTTTGGCAAACCAGATTTTATCACGCATGGGTATATGCTGCATTTTAATAAGGATAGACCGATGCCTGTGAGGAGAAGTGGGTCTACCCATACGGTGGCAATGCTTGATGTCACTTGCTGAAAAACTATCAAGCTTTAATTGGGTTCTTACCAAGTTAACCACTGCTTGTATCGGATTTTCATTTTTGTCTTCAGTGACTCCATGCAATAGAAGAATCTTCCGACGTCCTTCCATTTCCAGGCGATCCATTCTGTATGCAAGTACTTCCATCTGCTAAGACACTGCATCTTAAGAGCCGTTGTTATAAATTCTCGGAATGCAGTGAACTCAGATGTTAGTCCAGCAATGTTAGATGATGGCTGTGCGTTGCCCTGAAGATCTAGTTCAAACTGGGCCATCTTATTATGGAATAACTTGCTTAGACTTTCTATTGTGTCCTGTATACCATGTGTGTCCATTGTGCTGGTATGAGATGATTTTTTATGGATTGCATATTTTTTGGGATATAGGCGTGAGTTTATATTATGTTTATGTTATATAGGAGATAACAATCACTGGCAGGTATTGTGACTTATTAACTTGATTTAAAACATAAAAAGATTTAAATTACACTTTTAACTTATTTTAAAAATAAAAAATATATAGAGCTAATATTTTTGCTTTCACACTCACAACTACCCGCGATTTTTCGATCTTGATGATATTGACTCAATATTGTTGTGCAAACGCGATTTTGGATCACTAAACTGTATCCCAATATATTCCATTATCATTGTCTTATCATCATCAATTTCATATAAGCTGAAGTTTTCTGATTGACATATTCATTGCTCAAGATACTAAAAGTAGTACATGACGTATTAAAATTCATCTCAATTCACCCTCGCTTTTGGATCGGTTACTATGATCTCCCTTCATATTTCACATAATCCCATAATTGAATCATAAAAGCTCTACTGGCTTTGTACAATTAGACTCCCCTCCACAGATTTATCCACGATAGATTTCAATGATTAATAGGTATCGTATGTACAGCGAATATTTCAAATGACAAAACATTCCTGATTAATTTTAATTAAGTATGATAAATACCTTCTTAGCATAAAAAGAGATGTAATAAACTTTTTAACTTTATTAACTTATTTCAATATTAAAACTATTATAAAATCGTATTAAAACGTCTGTTTAATTAGTAGAAACATTATAATTACACTTTACTATCCACGTTGCGTCGTTACCTCACTCCCATATATTTACGCATAATATTATAGCTATAATTAAATACTCTGCTAGTTCAGGTAAGTAAATACTAGGTCCCAATTAATAGGTACTAGGTATCAATAATATATTTATATTGATCATTGGTACATTAATTTCTATATAAAACAACACTGTAAAATAATGACTAAAAATATATTTTGAAGTAAAAACTTCTTTAGCGGCATGGATTGAATATTCATACCTAATTTAACTATTGAAGGGAACAAGAGTCATTTGCTAATAATTCAGTTCTTTTTACGATATTCTAAAACAAAATGAGTACACGTGCAGCAAAATGCCAATAGTTTTTGTATTTTGGACACATCACTTTACCCCGAAGCACCCTGCTTGACAATTTAGCAGATTTAATCCACAACTGTACTGTACTGTGTGTAATGTACCGTAAACTGATACAAGACAAACATACGCCAAACACTCACAAGATTTTGTTATCTAACACGAAGGAACCTACATACGGTGAAAGAGACGAAATTATAAATATTATATAGCAAGGTCTCTGTCTCGCATAGAACAATAATGGGAATTGTAGTATGCCATGTAGGGTGTCGTCGTCGTGTAGGGTGGAGCGGGTCTAATCGACCCATGCGATAAACAGCGGCGCGTGCACGCTGCGTTAGTTACACACTGTAATGAATCTGCGCGGTTGCATTTTAGGGTTAACAGTAATATTCTCGCCATTAGTTAATAGTTCGTTCGCTATAGATAGGAAGGGTTGTTATCAGCTGTTGTATATAACTACAGATGATGATGGACTGATAAAAAAAAGATACAACGGCAGAGATCAAATTATACCGTATTATATTGTAAATACAGCAAATTTTTAAGTTACGGGTTTTAACTTACAACCTATATAGTTAATGCTGTATAGTATTACTTTTTTTAACACTAATATCTGGGTGACCGAGCCTCGGTTATTACTTTAGACGTTATCTAAAAGTAAAACCTAGCTAAATCGATTTATTGCCCCCAAAACTTCCTGCATAATAAATTTCATGAAAATCGTTGGAGCCGTTTCCGAGATTCAGATACAAGAATTGCTCTTTTAAAAGGTATTAGATTAGATTTGCTGCATAGTATTAAAAAAAAGTTGTAGTAGTCTTAATAGATGTATAGAATGTTAGTAATTTCGGTTAGTAATATTCTTTTAAACAAAGTAAAATATTAGCAATTGATCGTGTTGACGTGATGAAAAACATACATACATATCTAATATTTAGATACAGGTTCGAAAATTACGCGAGTGTCTGTTTGTTCAATCGTGGGATAAATCGTAGGTGCTAATTTGGTACGTATGTTATTACACGTCGAAGTAAATAAAGAGATAGATGCCACGTGACCAGAACACGCGTGCTCTCAGACCATAACCTTAAATCAGGAATGGTGCACTAATTGCTCAGAAAACATTAACCGCTCTGGAAGTTTATGTGGTCCAAGTTGTAAGCTGAAACCTGAAAAAACTCAAGGAAATCTCCTAATCCACAGTTGGATAACGCAGACTTCAGTTTTTTACTATGGAGCAAATACTAATTACTAAAATATTTATCTTTCAGTCGAACAAATGAACCAGCCGCATCATAATGATAGTCCGGAGGCTGTACATACGTCATCGTCGTTATAGCGGTTTCCCAGTTGCATCCAAAGTTTGCACTTTGAAGCCCGAGGTCTGCTTGTTGTTTTTGATTATTATATTGGCTTTTCCGGGAGTGACTGCCGCCTGGCCTCCCAACTCTGACAGCGCCAGAGCCTGTACCAGAGCCTCGTCTGTTACTTAGTAGGTGCATCGACTAGTAGGTGTTATTGAGTTACGTTTCAAGAATGTAGGTAGGGCCTTCTACTACCCGTCAAGTATGTTGGTAAGACCATCTACACCCTGAGGCCATACGTACGAGAACTCTTGAAGTGTGATGTACCGAATCATTTCCAAATTGTACAGATATTAAGTGAAAAATACGCTACATCTGTCTTAGCATATAGATATGTACTTAGTATGTAAAATTAAACCATCCGCTTTTAACTTACTCCACCGTCTAAACAGACTTGCATTTCACAAAGCTGCGTTTATGGCAAGGTACAGATAATTTTATTCCCCTCATGCATTCGATTCTGGGGTCGATGGGTCGAGGGATGTTTAGTGTCCTGTTGTTGCGCAAACGTTGTCTGCCCCAGACAATTTGATACGTAATAAATTTCGTTTATTTCAATGTCACTGTATCAATGTTTGCCCTTTTGATGGCCCTAATTGATTATATGGGTGGATTTGAAGCTCTATACACAACGATCTCAGCATTAAAATCCTAAGGTGTGGTTTATCATATTACTCATTTGACAATTTTTATCATACGCCGCATAGGTTTTGTTATTAATAATTTTGTAAACTTCTGTTTTCACTATTTTCCTAATTCAAAAAAAAAGAAAAGAATAAATGTATACAGTATGATACAAAAAGCATAACGTACACACTATTAGTGGTTTCCTACTCTTAAGCCGGCAACTAAGCCTACGGTCTACCTGATGAAAAATATTCAGCGTAGCCTATTCACGTTTACCAAAGGTATTCATTTTGTTTTTGTTTGTACAATGAAAGCTTAGATATGAAGGTGGATAGAGAGAATGATAACTTTTAAAAATAAAAATTAAGGATTTGGAAAGTATATACATATTATATGATTATAATAGATTGGTACCAACCAGTAGATATTCTATTGCAACAATTATATTAAGCTATATGGAATTCAAATTAAATCTATGAAACAAACTTTTCAAGAAGATCCTTAAAAATGAATAATAAGACTCAAGTGTAATTTATTTAAGCGTTATTAATAAAATTGCATGGTACACAACACTAACTCATGAAGCTGGCAAAAAAACAATTGTAGAAATATTGCCATACGCCATAAATCGCAATAGTAATGTGTTAACCGGTAGTTAATTTGACACACCTAAAATATTATTCATAGCCATGTAAATTTACCGAAACAAGGTGTAGTTAAAACAATATTTATCTTAATAATTAGTATAACCCGAGTAAGCCGCGGTTCATTTGATAAAGGTGCGTGTAAACGAGCGGCCAACCATCGCGTGATAACAGCACCCTGTATATAAATTAAAACGTAATTGTATTATCGTGACCCCGCGACTTTGTATTCGTTGACGAAACAAAAGACTGTAAGAAAATTTAATACGTTTTTTAAAGAGCACGGCCTATAATCAAATGTATTTTCTTTAATTAGTTTTCATTCAGTTTCATTAAGTTAATCCAGATTTAGATTGCTGATAATGGATTGGAGTGATTTCACTTGAGATAATACTTTTTATTAAATTCATCATGAAATTTCAAGACATTTTGACATTCCCTGAAACCACCCAAATATTATACTCAAAGTTTTCACAGAACAAAGATATATAAACACTACTAACTGTTACCTATTCTATGAGCGTTTACGTGACACTTAATGAGTTCCAGGAATGGTTAAATTTTCTTGGAACATTCAGTAAAATTAATCAGTAGTAAATCGGGTCAAGTGGTTACAGATTCTCTATCAGGTGAACCATATTAACTCCTGTATGTTAATATTTTAAAAAAAACGAATTGGGCGTAGCGGTTATATAGATACACTATGTTAAGTCTCACCCACGTTACTGAATTAATTCACACTTAAGCGAAGTTATGCGAGAACGAGAATTCGTTGAACGAGATTACACTAGTTTTAAAGAAATTGTTCTCCAGTAACACACTATTTGCATAGTTCTTTGTAGAAGATACAGCAATAGTAATTTTTGATTTTTGTCCTTATTTAGAGGCTTTTATTATGCGGTAGTATCTTAGTACCATCATAACTAGAGTGTAATTTTTTATAGGTACTGGTAACATCTTCCCGTCAGTCCGTGTATCTGTCTGCCATTTTATTAATATAAAATATAATAATATTATATTGCGTTCTTTGCGATAAGTTGTCTTCAGCTCTTTAATGTTGCTACAATTAATTGCAAAAATTGCAAATTACTAATATCTACAAAAAGCTTGCTTATATTTAACACAGCCAGTATCAGGTGTGCAATCAAATGATGCCCGTAAATATTTGCAACACCAGAGGTGTCTTTCGGACACTTTCGACCTTTCAGCGTTCCCAAAGACCCCTGCCGACCTTATGAATCGATCAAAACACACAATATGTAAGAGATATTTAATCATAATTTTCTGAAATAAAGTATTTAGCAGAAGTACCTAGAGACTTTCTTGGTTAGCGCAAAATTCGAACGAGAGTTCCCATTATAGATCGTACGTCCAACTACGTTATACACAGTGATAAATTACCTTTGCATTATTTATCATTTATCATTGCTATTATGGAATATAAATCAGTGCGGATATATTGGACCGCATTACTAACTTGCACAAGAGAAACTATGAATTAAGCAACAATTTTGACAAACCATTCAAGAAATGGCCAAGCCCTATTTCATACTCATACAATACTCTTATTCATAAGCCACGCTGGAAATTACAGGAGTAAGTAATATTTATGCATATTCCGTACACCAATTTAACAGACCACTGCTTTGAATATCTTGTAAACGCGAGTGCACACTGGGCCTATGTCATGTTTATGATGCTGCTAAACATATCGAATTTATTGTTAGAGAGAAAGTTCCGTTACAGCTAACAGAATAACCGCAACATCTAATGACTAGACGTACGGCGACACGCCACCATACACGGAGGATATTCCGTATATACGCATAGAACGTTTTGATGATACATTTATTGTGCCTACTGTTAAGGGGAGGATCTCCACCTGAGTTGGTGTTTTCGGCAAGCTGTAACCTCCCCAAGTTACGAGTGAGTTAATTATTAACACTTCTAGTTAAGCGTGTTCTATCGTCCACCAGATTATCACTGAGTAGCTGAGATAGTGGCCAAACGCGGGTTAACAAAAAAATCAATAATAAACTTATGTACATTTTTTATTAATAAAATTGCTAAATATATAGTGTGCAGCACACATATCACACAGTATACATCATCATGATCATCAACAACTTATGCTAGTCCACTGCTGGACATAGGTGTCCCCTAATGAGCGCCATAGCGCCCTGTCTTCAGCTTGCCGCATCCAGCATCTGCCCGCAGTCTTTCGCAGATCGTCATGCCACCTGGCTGGAGGGCGTCCAACACTACGTTTGCCGAGTCGCGGTCTCCACTCAAGAACACGTTTACCGCAGCGTTTGACGGTTCTTCGCGAGATCATCATCATCATAAACCTATTCTAGTCCACTGCTGGACATAGGTCTCCCGTAATGAGCGCCATAGCGCCCTTTCGTAGATCGTCATCCCACCTGGCCGGAGGGCGTCCTACTCTGCGTTTGCCGAGTCGCGGTCTCCACTCAAGAACACGTTTACCCCAACGGTTGTCGGTTCTTCGCGAGATATGGCCGGCCCACTGCTACTACTTCAGCTTGCTTATTCTTTGAGCTATGTCGACAACCTTGGTTCTCTGTCAGATGTATTCGTTACGAATCCTATCCTTCAGAAAAACTCCGAGCATAGCTTTAGATTGACACTTTATAGATTGTTTTTACCCAACTACACAATCTGCCCGAGGTAAGTGTACTCAGAAACAATTTCAAGAAGCTGGCCATCCACGACGACCGGTCCTGGATGAATGTGGCCATTGATCAAGACTTTGGTTTTATCCAAATTCATGCCAAGACCGATGCGTCGCGAGGCTGAAGCTAGGCCGTCCAGCATCTGGGTTAGCTCCTCTAGCGACTCCGCCATTAAGACTATGTCATCAGCGAATCGCAGGTGTGAGATGTAGTCGCCGTTTATATTTATGCCCTTACCTTTCCAGTCCAGCGTCTTAAACATATCTTCCAATGCGCTCGTGAACAGTTTCGGGGATATGACATCCCCCTGTCTTACTCCTCTGCGCAATTGGATGGGTTTAGACTCCTGACCCTGTACTTGGAAACTCATAGTGGTGGCTTCGTAAAGGCATCTCAGCACCTCGACATAACGATAGTCTACTTGACATCGCTGTAAGGATTCCAGAACAGCCCAAGTTTCGACGGAGTCAAATGCCTTTTCATAGTCCACAAAAGCGAGACACAGGGGCTGATTATACTCTTCGGACTTCTGTATAATCTGCCTCACTGTGTGTATGTGGTTTATGGTGCCATATCCTCCGCGGAACCCAGCCTGTTCCGGTGGCTGAAACTCGTCGAGTCTCCTGGTGAGACGATTCGTGACCACTCGTGAAAATAGCTTATAGACGTGGCTCAGGAGCGTGATGGGTCTGTAGTTTTTAAGGAGGGTCTTATCACCGTTCTTAAAAAAGAGAACAACCAAACTCCCGCTCCACGCCTTAGGAGTTCTCCCACTGTGAAAGAAGGCATTAAAGAGCTTCTGTAGCTCCTGTATGACAGGAGCTCCTCCTGCTTTCAGAAGCTCTGAAGTAAGTCCTCACAGGGGGCTTTTCCATTTTTAAGCTGCTTCAGAGCTAACACGATCTCGTCTTGACTGATATCAGGCAGTTCGTCGGTATAGTGGCGCGTCAGGGTGGCTCTGGAATCATGGTCGTCTCGTCGAGGACGGGGAGCATGTGCAGTATACAGACGGCCATAGAAATCCTCTATCTCGGCGGAGATCTCCGGCTTCGACAAGATGGTCCTCCCATCATGCGTTATGAGCTTCGTCAGAGGCTCCTTCCAAGCTGCTGAGTGAATACTTTGGACCCTCGGTTTCGCTCTAACGCCTCTTCAATGAGGCGTGTGTTGGAGCTCCGAAGGTCGCGCCGTACCATCTTCGCAATTTCTTTGTTTAGGTGTGACCTGTATGACGAAGTAACTAATAACATTAACTAACAGGAGAATAAGTTTCACCATAGTTTATGCCACGTACCTGCATAAAACCTTCGGCTACCAATGTAGCTTTGTACTTGGTTACCTTGCCGTCGCTATCTTTCTTGACTTTGAACACCCATTTGCATTGTATCGGTTTCTTGTCAGCTGGAAGGTCGACCAACGTCCAAGTCTGGTTTTCTTTTAGTGATTTTAGCTCATCTTCCTTCGCTTTCTGCCACAAATCACTGTCAGGCCTCGCCAACGCTTCCTCAACAGTCAATGGATCGTCATTTATCACGCTTTCCATAGCGCACATGACGTTACAGCCATAACGATCGACTGGCTTACGCTCTCTTTGAGGAAACCTTCTTCTTTTTTACCGCTTGAGGTAACGCCGCTTCCTCTTCAGCAACTTCCTCTTCAGGTACTCTCTGCTCTGGTAGTACCTCTTCGTTGACATTGTCGATTGACGAACTGTCATCATGCACCTCCGAAGGTCTAGCTCTACTGTTGCTGTTGCTACGTACACTAGACTCTACAACTGATTCTGACTCAAGGCTTAAACGTACGACAGAATTGTCAACCTTTACGTCTTGGAGAAATACGTTTTCTAAAAATTTGACATCTCTCGCTGTAGTGACTTTCCCTGTCTTCGGATTTATTAAAAGATAGCCTTTTTGATTATCTGGATATCCAATAAATACCATAGGTTCAGTTTTCATGTCTAGTTTGCGTCGCTTCTATTTTGGTTTCAAACTGAAAGCTAAACAGCCAAAGATTTTCAGATGACTTGCATCTACATATTTTCCAGTCCAAAGCTTACGTAAGTAGTACTTCTGTTCTTCAAATATACAACTGTATTTACAGCCTCCGCCCAATATTTTTTGCTTAATTTTGCTTCCGATAACAATGTCCTCGCCTTTTCAATAATAGTGCCCTTTCCGCTACAGAATTCTGCTCTGGCGTGTACTCTGGTACGTGTGCTCTGGTGTTTTATACCTGCCGACTTCAAAAATTCATTAAATTGACCATTACAGTACTCAGTTCCATTATCCGATCTAAGGCATTTTATTGACCTACTCGTCTGCTTCTCAACTTCCGCCTTATATTCACGGAACTTCCGAGTAAAATCGTCAATAAATAGTAGAACATACCTCGAACCTCCGAGTGACGGTTCTTCCATCGGTCCGCAAAGGACAGTATGCACGAGCCTTTGATTATTAATATGTCTAGATAGAGCATCGCGCTGCAAAAGAACAAAAAGAAATGGGACGAATTTTCCATAATAGTGTGCGTGACAGCTTCGTCTTACACTCGCGTCATGTCAGTTTGCATTTTAGTGTGCATGTATAAATAGATACCAGTTGCTAAAAACTGCCTTAAAAATAGGGAAAATTTTATGTATTAATGAATAATATTGATACAACATTAACATGTTTCGTTGGTCGAATTATCGTAATATTAATTATAGACTGGTCTAGTAAAAGCCAGTACTTGAAGTATTTTTGACTACTATTTTTTTGATTATTTTTGTGATATGACGCATAACTTATCTTACAAATTTTATTCAACTGACTGTATGTATGGATGTTCGGGTCAAATTTTGCAACTGAATTTTGAAGCAGTTATATTAACCGATTGAGATGATTGCCCAGACCAATGAAAATATACTATTCAAATATTCATACATACCTACAAATATTTGCACGGAGCGGGACCTGTGAATCCTGTGATCAATATGGTGAAAGTAAATAAAACTAATGATGTCAAAAATACAGAAAATTATTGATATATTTTTATCTTGCTGCATGAGCTTGCTTGCTTGATATATTAGTATAATTGGTGTTGTCTTTTAAATTATTTAGGTTAAGCCAAACCATTACCAACTTTATTTGTAATATTAACTTTTAGAAAGTTACATTGCATGATAAGGATATTACGCGAAACGTCGGGCAACATAAAAGTATGCATATTTTTCGTAAAATCCCGCTTAAAATTTACATTTAAACTCTGTACGTATTAGGAGACTGTAAAAGCGTCTAAAGAAATAAAATTACAATAGATAATAATTGTACCCGTTTTTGTGGAATAATTTTTTTATTATTATTTTATAAACTTGCCTTACGAGGCACCGTTCCCTTCTTTAATCTTAGGCGTCCCTGCTCATTGATCAAATATTACTCTTTTCTATTGAAATGGTCAGAGCAACAACTGAGTTTTTCGTCGGTTGCCAGAATGCCTCTTTACGACTTTTTCGTATTATCTGTATCCATCGGTTTCTTAGTATTGGATCGTTTGGTGTTCTGAAAAAATATAACCGAAAATGCATGATACCAAGTCCATTCTGAAATTTCATAACTACGACTTGGTGGTCATATTTTGTCTTGAAAAAATGACATCAAATTCGTACTCAGCATGCCGAAATACCCCTCATACGATACTCATATTATATTGCACATTATATTGCATAATATACCCGCTAGGTCACGTTTTTTATGGGAGTTTTGACTTGAGTAACTAGCAACACACCCGTTAAGTATAAAATGGCGACGACAATATTAAATTATTTTAGAAAAAAGCTAATGGCTTATTTTGCTAAAATTGGTACGATACAATGGTATTTACCGATGATAGGATTTTTTTTTATTGATTTAGTATGTCCTTTATTATTTCTGCACACTTTTACCACACAAACCGTCATTTTCAAAATCACTAATTATTGTCCGTGCCCACTGACAGTGCGTCTGACACTGAAAGCAGGAAAATCGTTTTGGGCCCAATAGTTGGGCCCTATTTTTTTGGCCGCTTTCAACGCTTTGACTGTCTATCTAGACATATTAATAATCTAAGGCACGAGCTTTAAAATCCCGCTCGCTCTCGTACCTTTGTTTTTAAAGGGACTCGCTGCATGTCTTCCCTTCGATACACGCAATACACGGTTCTGTCAAATCACAGCTTCGAAATTCCATTCCCGTAACAAGGTTTTTCAATTTATTCATGTAATTTTCACTTAAATGCGCTAGTCGTTTATGCCAAATGTTCGAAATATTTCCATTTTGTTTTGACAATGTCAAATTGACGACGTTGTTTTTGTTTTCTTCCAACTCATAAATTCCGTCAACTTCATGACATCTTGCAATAGGTCGATTCTGTTTTTGAATCATGCTACCTCCTTTGTCAAAATTAATGCAATAATTCTTCTTGGTCAAATCGCTAACCGATATTAAGTTCATGGATAAATCGGGAACGTGTAAAACATTATTCAAAAATAAATTTTCCTTTTCGCTGACTTGAGGTTCAGCATTCCCTCGTCCTTGTACGCGAAGCTTTTCACCATTCGCTACTGAAATTTTCATGTTGCCGTTCTCGGGTTTGTAAGACAACAACCTGCTCTTATCATGAGTCATGTGATTTGAGCATCCACTATCAAGATACCACTTGTCTTTATCAATCGCCTCCTTCGTATTCAGGCAGACATTCGCGGATTTCTTCCACACTTCGGACGCCTTGTGTCCCTGCTTGTGGCACTTATAGCACTTGTAAACAAACTTCTGCTTACGATCATCTGTTTTCGTGCGAGATCTGGCATCGTTCTTTGCTCTTCTTGTAACTAGGGCTTGTTCGTAGTTTGTGTTCAAGTTACTCTGTCTACTTCCTTCTTGCAGTAATTTCGTTTTTATTTGCTCCAACGTGATCTCTGTACCGCTGTTATCTACAGCCATGATGAGGGGGCCGTACTCAGGGTCAGTCCACCGAGCAAAATCGATATGATCCAATCATCCTGTATTGGTGAATCAATATCCGACAATTGCTGTGCAAGGAACGTAACTCTCGAGATGTAGCTTTCAATGCAGTCAAAGTTCTCTAACCTGCAACTGAACAGCTCTCGTTGTATGCAGATTCGTCTTCCCCAACCCTTGTTTTCGTAAGCTTTCTGCAGATTACTCCAGACATCTTTGGCAGATTTGGCATTGTAGACGTGAGTAAAACACTCCGGTGCCAACAACAAACAGATCGTTGTTCGTGCTTTCCTGTCCACGTCGTCGTCTACCTCATCCGTTGAAATTACTTTCCACCAGTTTTTATTTTCTAAGTAATTTCTTACCAAGAATTTCCAGTTTGGATAATCAGACGAACCTTTCAATTTTCTTATTCCGCTTATGCCTGTCGAACAGCTGTTTTCGTCTGACATAATGTCACGGAGAAAATTTTCACAACTTTCAAACCACTTTTATTTACACTTTAATAACTCTTCACTTTATTTCTGGATAACTGATGTTCTGGGCCCATAACCAAATGAAATTATGTGGAATGTATCCAGTAAATAAGTTTATTAAAGATAAAATAATATGTACAAGCATACGACGTGTCCGTCAATCAGTTTGCAAGTCACAAAACTGGTTGCTGTGTCAACCATATTTAAACATTTAGAACTATGTAATACGATTACATTAAATAGCCAGTATATGCACGGCTATACAGCCTCCAATACTATCTGTCATGATGAAGTCGATCTCATTTTTGTCACAGCGTCGGGGCTTTGCCATATCCACTGCCTTTGAGGCTGTTTCTTAAAGAAGGAATTCATTAAGTATAGTCCCTCTTTCTCAAGGAAGTTGACAAGCATTTGCCCCCTGTGATACGTTGTCCTCTCCCTCTCTACGGACTTTGCATAACCCGAGAACATGCCATTTAATGTTCTCTAACTCCACTTCCAACTGCGCTAGATGATGGTCAAGCCTCAGAGTGCGTCCGTTATACGTAGCCAGGGTCAGTTTGTGAAGGGTTTGGTAGCCTATTGTAGCCCGGGGATTCTTAGCACCCCCTGCCCCGCCATTACCATGGCCGCTACCATGACCAGGGATAGCGAGGCGGCCGGGAACTGGGGGCCATCTTTTGGCTGTTTCCTTCATTTGGGGGTAATGCCCATAATCCCCACGCTGGGCAGGCGGGTTAGGGATCGCAGTTTGTTGGAGGGGTTGTTCTGCGGGGGTGCTGCTACCCGCCCCCGGATATGTCCCTTAGTCGCCTCTTACGACACCCACGGGAAGAGTTGGGTTGGTGCTATTCTCTTCTAGGACGGCACCATGCAGCCTATTCTTCGCGAGATATGATACGCTAAACAAGAAATATAAGATCCAAAGGAAGGGCCCTGAAACCTCGTTAGTATGGAAACTAATTGTCGTTAGACTTGTATTATAGCGAATCACGTTCCACAAATCAGTGATGTGATTGGTCATCACATATAACAGAGAGCAAGCCTAAAAGTAATTGTCAGCTAGTAACCAATCGCGTTGCGAATTATACTGAATATCTTCACAGTATTAAGCAATAGGGATGGGGCACTTCCTAGTGGTTATTTCAAAAGTAATAAAATCGGAAGTGAATTCAAATTATAATAATTGGCGTTGGTAGAGTTTGGTTAGTATCGCTTTTTTTTAAATAAAGTTGATAATCTCATAAAAATACTAATAATACCTATGTGACCAGTGTCAATGGTAATCATTATAACCAAAATACCTGTTTCGTATAGTTTGCAATTAACTTTGTACGAAATGAAGTGCTGTAGAATCAGCACTTCATTTTACTTATTCCCTATATACATAAATAAGTTAATGTTTGCTAAACTAAGGTATAGAGAGTAAAAATTTTTCGCGTTGTCACAATCACACATGCACTCACTTCGTTTCATTAAACGGCTGTGGTACCGAGCGAAGTTTGTACGATAATTGCCTGAGACAACTAACCAGTTGTCTCAGGCACCAACCTTTCACTACACTAGAAGGAAATGCATTCACCTTTGTCCCATATTTCATGTGCAAAATCAATATGCTAATAGGTAGCGAACATGTCAGCCTATTGTGGCTACAACAGAGTAACAATTTAGCTAACTTCAACCAGTTTAAACTGGTTACGGCTAAATTTGTAGCTTTTGCATGCTATTGAAATTTACAGCTCAACTTCCCCGCCGTTGTCTGCGTGCCTAGTTAGTTTTATGAACGTGTTCAAGAATTTAGAATGAGGAAAATAACTTTAAACCCAAGTGTGGAAATATTTTATGTAGAATGAATATTTTTTTAAACGAATTGTGAATTAAGACTTGTGTGTTACACCGAAATAGTTTAATACATTTCATAGAATAACTACATTAGAATATAAACAATGTTCCAAGTTTTATTTTTAGAATAATTTTAAAGACAACATATTAGTAAACTCTTGAGATGTCGGCTACCAGTCATCAACAGCCAGCCTTGTTGAGCGATCCTTAGACTGTGACTGAATTACAATAGAACCTAATTACTTCACCCTAAGAATTATTATGAATTGAATCGTGAGTTCACAGTATTTTAATGACCTGCATGCGATAGATATGCATACCACACTCAAAACGTAAAAATAGATTCGAAAAGTGTCCTTGCCAAAAATAGGAAATGCATTAAATAAAGGGAGGGAGTTAAGAAAAAATGCACCCTCGGTAATATTCAGTCTATTTTTATGCTATACATCCCAAAAATATTAAAAACTACTTATATCGCGGACATCTCCATTAACGCTAGTCTCCCCCTGTGCCATTGATTGTTTTTGATTGCTTACATGTTTGTTACATTGTTTTTATTGCCCTATTCCCGAAGCTTTTAAAATGACTCTAGTGATGAATCAATTTTGGGTAGGTATATTTTTAACTTCGACTTCAAAAAGCAAGTTTGTCTGTTTTCCCCTTTGGTACATAAACAAAAGAGTTACCTATACTTATGGATGGTACTTGCAGACAGAACATCTAAAAATATTGGTGTATTAGTTTATAATATTGTTTTATTGTGTGGGATATGTCCCACAAGATAAAACAGAAACTATCTAACAGACAAATGCGAAAAAGTAAAACGTTAGACGCACCACTTGCTCAAATAGATTTTAGATTCTATTTCAAACTAACTTACCCAACAGACGTTGTTCTGCCTTAACTCGTAAAAAATTTGTGTGAAATGTGCACTAAGAAGTAATAACTTAAGTATTTTATCAATATAATTGCAACTAATACATCTGTTTATGTGTCACCCAATATGTCAATCGCACCAATTATAAACGACTGACAAGTATGCACATCGTTACGGTTAAAGGTACTTGCTTACGTAACGGTATAAGGCTACGTTAAAAAAGTTAATATGGTCGTTAAGATTTTCAAATTTTCCACGTGACTTTCTGAACTTTTTCTTTCATAAGAACCTCCTCCTGTCAATATCAAATACAACAAAAAAGAATTAGACAATCTTTTTAAAGAGAATTTTTTTTTTAAATTTAGATAAGTATTTGAGTTGATTGAATGAAATGGAAATTGCGGTTTACGATTTATGACGTATTAAAAAAAACTACTTACTAGATCTCGTTCAAACCGATTATCGGCGGAAGTTTACATGGTACATGATATATTTTTTTTTAGTTTTATCATTCTCTTATTTTAGAAGTTACAGAGGAGGGGCACACACATTTTACCACTTTGGAAGTGTCTCTCGCGCAAACTATTCAGTTTAGAAAAAAAATATATTAGAAACCTCAAAATAATTTTTGAATACCTATCCATAGATATTGGTTTGAAGAAAAAAAAATGAGTTTCAGTTCTAAGTATTGGGAACCCCCAAAATTTATTGTTTTTTGTTTCTAGTTTTGTCTGAAAATCTTAATGGTTCACAGAATACATCTACTTACCAAGTTTCAACAGCATAGTTCTTATAGTTTCGGTTAAAAGTGGCTGTGACATACGGACGGACAAACAGACTGACATGACGAATCTATAAGGGTTCCGTTTTTTGCCATTTGGCTTGGCTACGGAATCCTAAAAAGCAAAACAAAATAAGTCATCATCGTCTTTTTAGTTGAGAAATCGTAGCAAAAAAGTTCTAGTATCGTGTTTATTGCATTAAATTGAATCTTCAACACTGTGTAACTTAGGTTGTCCCCCCTGATAGAAAAATCGACTATGTTAAGGGGTACAATCTACACTGTGGTACTAACTAGCAGTCTTTTGGTTATTTTTATCTAAAATATGTTCTTAGTACAACTAAGAACATATTTTTTATTACCAAACTTTCTTTTTCTCAAGGCTTCATTACTTATGGTTTTAATAACGTGATTAAAATAACAAATAACTAACAAGATAATAATTTCTATTCATTCTCTTCATAACTCGAGCATTAACCATGTTAGTTCAGCGAGCACATAGTAGCTTCAGCCATCATAATCCCAAAGCGCTACTACGAGGTTATAACTCGCTTTTTTTTCACGCTATCTTACCATATAACTCATTTCCACAAGTTGTCACATACGTCTCTGCAGTACCACGGCGACAGAGTCAAAAATAGACCCCCTAAACTTTTTAATAGGTGAAGCGACACTTTGAGGATGCCGAACAGAGCGGCGCCTTTTCTGTCTTCGGGACAACTTTTATGACTTTCAGCAAATTGCTCCTTCTCATTTGAATATACCTTTGAATAAAATATTGTGTTTTATTGCCTTCTCTTGAGTCATGTGGTCTACTCATGATTGAAACAAAGACTTGTACAATTTCATTGATGTTCGGTGTGCGCTTCGTTTTCTCTAAATATGTTTGTGCTGCACTAATGGTTGAATGTTTAAATAACTTGCGAAACAAGCTATTTGAAACATTCCATTAAGTTTTTATGTAGTTTCCAAGAATTTTGATATGGAAAGTAAGTCCCAGCCTGCCATTCATTTTAAGTATTAATATAGGATGTCCAACCAGAGTATTTCAATATCGGTAGGTAGGTCTCATAGGTCCTGCCTGCCTGGGAATTACCTGTACCTGTGTGTGTATCTAGAAAGCGCTAAACAACGCATGAATAGTGTTGCGAATGTTTATTTACCATCAAACCGGCTATGTGCTATTTGAATAAATTTTTAAGATTATCAATAAAAATCTGTCAAATAATAATTAGTTACTGACAAACTAACCTCTGTTCATGATATTGCACATGACACTGAGCAAACAGCGAACTAGACAATCTCATTAAACTTGAGTTTATGAAATTCACGAACTTCTTTATCAGCCGGCGTCAGCATCAACATAACAATATAACAGTGGATCCAAGCCCCAAGTTACCGAAGCTAACTTAGATAAGTAAGCTCAGTATCGGGTGCTAAGTCAGCCGAACTCCCAACTAAACGCTTTGCGGATATGAAACTTTGTCTTAGGAGTTAATCCAACGTCGATGCTCAAGCGATCTTTTTAAACGTATTTTGTATAGATATTAAATGTTTTAGTTATTTATATTCCACTTCATGTTTAACTCAAGTGTATTTAGACGATGGAGTAAGCGATTTACTTAATCGAGTAAAATTAGACCTATTTTTATTGTTTAATGAATGATGAAATAATTGAAACAAAAACAAGGGGCGATAATGATAACAACTACTATGTATGACACTGCATATACTATAGTTATACAAATATAAAAATATCAATAGTACTACTCGCTTTAGGTTTGTGTTGTCATATATATTTCATAGCGGAGGCTTTTACTTAAATATAAGCCGATTTTAATTGTTCCAAAGGTTTCCGAGATCACACAACGAATATGTTAAAAATATTTTATTAGACTACTTTCATAATATAATCTGATAGGACTTGAGAAGAGCCAATTTTAGTACCTACATTAATATGACAACACTGAGCAAATTACTCCTAGTGAACTCTTAAAAAATCGTAATCAACATTAATTTAGATTTATCTCGAGAACGATAGAAAAATACAACTTACGAATCTAAATAATATCAATTGAATTATTCCACATACATAAAACAATATTCATGGTCAGATTATGATACATTTCGAAGTAATTTACATTAGACTCATAATGTGGTATACTGTGGCAATAATAAATATCATATTTCAAATAATAATTTCGAAATAACTAATAACAATAACATGAATCATAATAATCTCTGAAATAATAACAGAAAAGCCTTTATTGCCACACAAAATATAATTCGGTCCATATAAATCCTAGCACACACAAACAGATTATGGCAATATATCAGCTACTCGATACCTAATGCTGTAAATATGATTCGGAACTAATGTGTACAAGCTTACACAGGTGTAATCCCGCACTAATGGCCATGGACACTGTACACGTAGACATAATGCGTATTGATAGTCCATTAAAGCATTTCATCGATCGAATCATCTTTCATTAATTTAAAAGCATAAAGAAAGGGGTCGCGGTTGTTAAACTTATTAAAAACTTCGATTTATTGATCCTGAAAGATTAATGGCCGTACAGTGCCTGATCAGTACGACTCCTGGTCCATTTCTTAAATTTATGTGAAAGGATTGAGTCAATCATTCGTTCAAACAGAAGTAATGTGTGATATTTTGGAATCTAAGATGATGAATTTTGATATTAAAAGTACGTGAAAAAATATGATTAATAAAACTCAAATTTGAATTCCTTTTTTCGTAAAATTTAATGAATTTGTTTAGAATATTGGTGCTCAATAGGGTGGTACACATAGCGCTACAGTACTTTACGTGTATATTGATCAAGAAATACAATATAGGCATAGTGTATACCGGGTGTTAGGGAAATGCTCCCGATAACCAAGATTGGCGATAGTACCTACGGAAGATAAAAAAAAAACTGAGCATATTTTTTCGATTGATTTTGTTTAAAATTTTATTTAAAACAATTTTTTGTTCTTTTATTAAAAAAGTATTAGGATTATTCTCGCTCCATCGTTTAGTACAGCTAAATGAAACCCAATATATAACCAGAGTTTTTCCTTCGGTAGATGTTGATCAGAGACGATTTGATTCATCATCCAATATCCTTTACGTTTTCATCAATTTGGCTAAGTTGCCACTGCAACTGCAACTGACGAGACCAGAAATGTGTCTAAAAACATTTTACTAACTCATTTACGGCCGCTGTACTCGATCGAGTACAGTTAAACCTAATGACTTTACGAAATACTGTATAGTTAAAGTCAAATATATTACAAAGTACGTACCTATACAACATATATCAGAAATTTAGCCTAAATACTGAGTTCAAAACTTAATGATAATAACAAGCGTGGCGTGATGTACTTAGTACAATGAATAACTCATGACCGATAAGTTCATTCATATTTATAAATAGTTTACAATACATATATGCTTTATATTATGACCTAGCGTTGCCCGCGTCTTCACCCTCGTAGTATTCTGTTCCGCTACCCATGGGAACCTATTCCAGGAATGAAAAGTATTTCAGCCAAATCCGTTGAGCCTTTAGAGCGTAATGGCGTAAAAAACTAAACTTTCACATTTAAAATATTAGTAGAAAGCTGGATAGGACCAGTCGACAGTTCACTAATATCAGCCAATCCTTCGTCCTGTTAGCAACATTTACACGGTGTAACGAGTTTGCGACAAACTTGTTACAAGTACAGGAATGTTATCTAAGGAAACACGAACAATCATGCTAAACACAGGAACTTCGCTATCTTCACCCACAAGCAGTTAGCAGAAGTTTTGTAAAACTCAAATACTCGTCTCGTGGATACGAACATGGTACGAAAGTTACGTGCTCAACTTGCACTGTCACATGTATTCAGCACGAAGTAAATTTAATTTAACCCTAGTTAGAATAAACACTTCTCTTTCTCTCAATCTCTGTCTTTGTCTATCGCATTCCCGGGGACAGAGGAACATAAAAGACGCTTAGTTTTAATTACACCCAGTAAGGAAATTACTCCTAACGAATTACGACGGTTGTACACTGGTTGCTATAACTAAAGTTTTCCAACTATTCAATCTAACATTTACTAATTGGCAGCATAAATATGCTGCCTCGAACGGTGAAGTACCATCTTCTCATTTAATATCGGTTTTAAATATCAGAATTCTGTATGCTTATAGTTAACGAGACTACCAAAGAGGTTTCCTCCCTTCCTTTCTTTTTCCCCATTTTTCTCTTGCTTTTCCCCTTCTTTTTTCCGTCCGTAGCTAGTTTCCCTATGCAGGCAACGCTTCTATTACTTATTTACTACCTAAATAAGTAATTATAAAAAACTAGCGGGTCTTATATGGCATTCAGTAAAATATCGAAACAAAAGCTGTGCTTGGACAATTAAACAATACCAATGTCATGAAGTAACAACCTTCCTATTTTTTTACCTGATTTCTTTCTGCACGCATCAATTTCTGGGGGAAAACGTCACTCAACCATTGTTCTTTAAAGTACTGTTATTATTATTACCCGATAATAATCCTTCGTTTTTCTAACAGTTCTTGAAGGTTTTAAAATTGATTGGTCTATTCATTTTACTTAATTTCTCTTAGTAACCTTGAATCTAAAGTAATTAAGATTTTCTAGTCTAGATTTTCTACTTTTCTAGTCTGGTTAACAAAACTACCCACATAAACGTATACTTAGGAGAAGTTATGTAGAAGAAGCAGATATTAAAATTACACTACAAGCATCTAAAATAGGGGTTCTTCAAGAAGGGCATTAGAAGGTTTTTACAGGGTCGGCAGCACGAGTGTGGTGCCCCTGGTGTTGCACACGTCCATAGGCCACGGTAACCGCTTCCCATCATGTGGGCCGTGAGCATGTATGCCATCTGAGTGGTATAAAAATGATTATGTTCTAAGTGATGGCTATGAATATGGTTATACACAAAACTAGAGTTCAGCCCATGAAAAGATGCATGGATGGTTTGAATCTGAATATGCGTATGCGAGGAGTTACATCGTGCTAGGAAACTGCTTTGGTTGAACCCACGTAGTGAAAAGAGCAGGAAGATGATAATAATTACGTGGAGAAAGCATTACAGCATATCTTACTACTTTCAGTCATAGTTACGACTAGCTGTACCAGCGACTTCGTCCGCGTGGATTTAGATTATTGAGGTTTTAATTTCTTGCGCGAAACACTAATTCTTTTTCTAAAATTAAAAGTATCCCATTGAAATAGAACTATTTCAAAGTATCCCATGTTACGCCTTGTAACATCATCTATGTGACAGTGAAAGTTCCGTCAAAATGGCCCTAGCCGTTCCAGAGAGTAATTCAAACAGACAGAAAGACAGATAGACAGACAAAATCTAAAAAAATTTAATACTTTCCTATACAATTATTAAAATATTGTTATTTTAGTACTCTAAACAGACACTTCAATTTTATTTATTGGTATAGATATATAAATCAATCATTTAATATCTTTCTCTTAATAAATATATTTCAGTCCACTTATATTAATAATTTTCGCTTAGCTTACTCTGTGCTTAATGCTTTATGAAGACAATAGCAGTTTTGTACAATTATCGTTAGATAAGGTATTATTATAATATTATGTGCAGGTAAATGGTTCCTATATGAGTTTGCCACCGAAAATCATCCCGGATATTATAGCTCACGTAAAGTTCCTCGCTGTAACCCATAAGTGGTTACAATATGGCACTGTGATACGAGTAGATAACCGAATTAATTGTGCATAGAATTGATTAAACTAATGTTAGAGATGTTCTTCATGACTGACCGCATTAACTATTCATCTACATATACTTTAAATACAAGTACTGAAGTCTGTATATCACCGAAGGGTCGGCAAATATGACAGACGTATACTCACATTTCGGCAATTATTTTTTTTGGTCCTATGTTTTAGGGGCTATCAATGCCGCCACCTGAGCACTGATTTCATGTGCTATTGGATGGAGACGAATTATATCCCTTAGACGCCTTATACTGTATAACACCTTAGAGAACTTAGTGACTACCTCTATCAAAGGAAGAACAGTCCTAAATCCTATAACAGGTTTTTTTTGTTTCAGAATTTGACTAACCCATTGAATTGCCTCCTCCTCGGAGACGCTGCCCTGCATGGGCGAGTCAACGCCGGGATCTCGTTGTGGTCCTGGGCGTGGACGTTCTCTCGCTGGAGATCATGGTGAGAGCCGTGGTCTCCGACGGGAGCAAGTGGCACGCCGCCGCCTCTTTCTGTGAGCAGGTAATGCGCGCGAAAGAGTTGGCGGAGAGGGAGTGGGAGAGAATCCTGCCCCCCGAGTTCCGCAGTCTGCGGCAAGGACGCGGCAGACTCGTCTACGCCCAGGACTACCGACCTCCATGATCGGGGCATGCAAGGCGGTGGATGCAGTTGGCCGACTCGCCGTCCTTACAGAAGCAGGCCGTGGCGAAGGCGTGTCGTGTGTGCCCTACACACGCCTGCTGTGCTCACCGACGCGGGATAAAACCCGACCCCACCAAGTGAGGCCGCGGTGGCGGCCAAAGTCCGCCGGTATCCCTGGGGTTATCCTTTCGAGGGCTCACCCAGGTGCCCGGCAATGGACGCTTGGGGAGGATATCGTGTGGTTTTAGTCGGTCCGATTCCGACACGCCCACTCCATCGTTGGCACCGATGGGGTGAAGCCCGTGGGGTTTCCACACGTTAAAAAAAACCCATTGACTTGTGAAAAATCACCTGTATTATATTAGAAATCCTATTAACAACTTGTATGTAGCTATATAAGCTGCGAACGAACTTAAGTAAACAAACAGTCAAAAAATTCCTATTTGACTTCTTGGAACATATAACCCAAAAATTTCAATAGGAAAGTTCCTATTGTTTGAGGCTTAATCTGTTGTTAAAAAATTTAATATAAAGTTCTAAATCTACATTCATACTCGGCGTCTACTTATTAATTTATGAAAACTTTTTATTACTTACGTACATTACGTATAGATGAGATGATAACAACTTTAATATTTTGATTGTTACTGCAACTGCATGTTTCGGAATTTTTGAAAGCAATAAACACGCAGCCACATTGTAGCCAGCAGCATCTTTCTAAAGCAATATTTAATGAACACATAAGGCGCTACGAAACGAATGAAAGCTGAAACTGAAAAGTCAAACACATATTCAATCAGAATCAAATACCAGAATACCAGATCATTAGTATGAACGTAAAATAACTGTAGTTTCAATCAATCCGGTTCGACAAAACATCGATACCCTGTCGAAATAATCGCCATAGTATCGCAATAAACATCACTTTAATATCTAGATGAATTCAATCATATCCCCGATTAGATATGCAGTAAGAAATGCAGAAAGTGCAGTGCAGTCCTGATCTTGCTGACGTAATCCCCCTTTAAACTAGAGCTGTATTCTGTGAATAAACGAATGGTATTGTTTATTTAGTTTTGAACAGTGGCATGTACGGGAATCGACTTTATCAACCCCAAAACTTTGATAATTTGGATATTATTTTCTTCGCGTAACCGGTTTTTATGTATGGTACCCAAATAATATTTGTCATCCATGTGATTTCAATTTTAATGTTGATATTAGAGTTATGACAGTTTTACCCTTCGCTTATATTATATTCATGCGTTATTTAACAATGACTTTGTGAAATGTACTTTCTAAACTTTTTCCTCTTAATATCTCAGAAACATTATTAGTGGAATTAAAGTAAAAGTTTGTATATTGGCCTTAGAATCTCCTCATAGTCACACTGTTCATATTGAAATTACACCCATTTATTCTAATAATATTTATTCAGTGCCTTTCATGAGGTTATTTAAGTACTTTGAAATAATTTTGTACGCGTTCAAGAGATAACGTGCACTGGCAGGGTAAGATTCAGGGGTGCAGTGCACGTTCCAGCATTATAACGTTAGTGTCTAGGTTGAAACAAAAATCAAGATAAATATGTGATGTAAGTGTAACAGAATAATCTGTGGGTTTAACTTGATTGAGCTGCTCCACCTACCTCCTCTGGGACGTTGCAAATCAGGTGCGTGGGTTAGACTCCTGACTCAGATACTTGTAAGTTGAGTATTGTATCGACGAATTGCAAAATAAGTGTTTACGAATTTATATATATATATATACGAACTTATAGTAATCAAAATAATGTATAAATAAGAAAATTATGACTATATTTTATTATTTTCTTTTACAATCGATTTTGTTTTAAATATATTGTAGATTAAAAGCGTTCCACTCAGATTATCGACTACTGAAGTTCTGAATCAGTGCAATAAATGATATGAGTAAATACAAAAACCTAAATAAATAAATATTGGATATTTTGGTAAGGTTTCACCTCTCAAATTATGTACATTTATTTACGTTCGTTAACTTTATAAATATTAAAAAAAAAATTTTTTTGGTTTCTTATATAATAAATCTCTTACATAAATGCCTACTGAACGAGTCTACGTGTATTCCGTCCAGTGAGTGAGGCATGATTTACAATTATTATAACCAGTTGACAAGATTAAAGAGCTATTCTATCGTCATAAATCACAATCAACAATCACGGATGGACAAAGGCAAGTTGTGTTTTATTTAGACATCCAGTCTAGCACAATTCAGTACCGACAATAATAAACTAGGAGTTCATATAACTTGGCAGCGTGACATGTTCAGTGCTCATTATTGTGGTGCAATAGACCTATGAACAGTGACTGCTATTTTATTACAGTTTGCAAAGAAATCATTAATTTTTTATTTTATTCCTTATGATACTGATAAATAAGTAGTTATCAGTCTCATAAGGGAATTATTATTAAAGGTAATTAGTGCACGGTCGCATTATAAAGAAATCGCAAAGCGACTGGTCGACGCTTCGCGTGACCAAAAAGCTGGCTTGTTTTTTGCGCAAAGAATTGGCATTGCCATCCAACGTGGCAATGCCGCCAGCCTTTTGGGTGCCTTACCAGTCGACATCGATGGGGAGGAATTCTTTGACACCTAAACTTTTTAGTTTGTACATACTCCCTCCCCTTTTTTTAGAATATCATTTTGTTGTTAATTAATATGTTTTTTCCCAAATAAATTTGTAATTATAAATAATAAAATACCTATATAACAGAGATGAAGAGTGGGAGCAGTAAGCACTTATCCTACTCAGTTCATTTAACATGGCAGTTCGTTAGACATGTGTCGTTCTAGACAATATTGTAAAGTCAAATAGTTGGTCAATGAACCGGGGTCCCCGCCAAACTTAGTTGCCTAAACAAACAAGGGACCCTCTGTGACAGTCAACAATGGTGCCTTGCAGTTTCATTAATGTCAACGTATTCTATACTGTCAACGACAACAACAACAACTGTAACAAATTCTATTTAATATTTAGCATTTAGTTAGAAGATAACATTTTCTGAAATAATACTGTGAGTAGTTTAAAATAGCACTAAATTATGTTATAAGAAGGATTTTGTTAGTTCTTCTTACCTACCTACCTACGTATATTTCGTTTTTAGGGTTCTGTACCTCATAAGGTAAAATAAGGAACCCTCATAATATCACTCTCCTGTCCATCTGTCCGTCTGTATGTCCTTGTGTCACCACCGATTTTCCCAGGAACGGGTGGACCTAGCAAGTTGTAATCTATACCAGATACTGAAGTCTATAGTCCCTATTAGGTGTAAAAAATCAACATCCTGAGTCAACACGATAAATAATATGGGCAAATTTGGTTTTTTGCGAGAACTTGTAACAAAATTTACCTTAATTTTCAACTTTTTTTATTTTTCGTCATTTTCCCTTTACTTGTGCTGTAAGACTTTGCTTTTAACCATAATTGACTATTCTAGGTCATCCGGAAGTATCCTATAGGCTTTCTATCGAAAACCTATATGGTAGTTCCCGTTGCCCTAGAATCACGAAATTTGGCAAAATACAAGGTCTTACAGCACAAACAAAGGAAAAATTTCCGAAAATAAATATTCATGTGCGTAAAACATTTTACAGTAAAGATTAAAGCGATCGTTACACTATGCACTTCCTAATTTTATATTATGTAAATATATTTAGACATTCGCAAGGGAAATAAAACCTATTGGGTGACTTCCCGTTGAGCTAGAATCATGATATTTTGCAGAAAGTAAAGTTTTATGGCACAAGTAAAGGGAAAAATCTGAAAACCGTAAATATGTAGTTTACTACATATTTACGGTTTTCAGATTTTATATATTTATTTATATATATTTATTTTTATTCTTAAATTCCTGTGGATCTATATTTGAAGACTAGAAGCTCTACTACAACGTTAAGTGCGCCCCTAAACCCAGTTTTGTACGGAACTCTCAGTGCGCGAATCCGACTCGCACATGACCGGTTTTTTTGTCTGAAATAAATTGTAGTAACTCACATTGTATTTTCTTCTATTATACGATATTCTACTGCAGTTACGTCGATAGTTGCAATTTTCCAACTGCATCTCACAATTTTTCAGCAGTCTTAAAATTGGACACTGGAGTTAGCAGATTCATAGCTGCAAAAATTTTGGAATTCCATTTCCATGGTTGATGATGGGTAGGCATCCTAATAGATTTTAGCGTACAATATCAATACATCGATGTAAGTTTTGTAACACTAGTTTTTATTATATAGCACATTATGAGGACTCACAATGCAATAAAATTAATTTAAATATCGAATAAAGCGTTACTACTGAATTAATTATGTGTTACTGTAATACTTAAAATTAATTCGAGGCGAACCCCGAAACCTTAACGGGAAAACATTTGAAAATTTAGTATAATAAGGCATTCACGTCTAAATAAGAAACAATTGTCACTAATTATGGAGTGCTATTGTATAAATACGGGTTGCATAATAAGTACACATTTTTTGTACAGAAATCTATTAATGTGTATAATAAGATTGGTCCCTCAATAAATATTTTCGGGAACTCTAAACCCTCAATTATTAGAAAATTATAATAATATTAATATTATATATCTCTTTATGGTATGCACACTCGAAGAAGATTACAGAAACAAAAAGTTGGTACAGTTTCGCGACATATACAAATACCGATTATTTATAATATAAAGGGCAACTATTTTTTAACATCACAAATCGTGTTATGGTCCGAGAGTTGGTAGACACTTTTGGGTAAGTGTTTGAGGCAATTTGAAAATTTGTCAGATGCCTCTCTCATTTTAATACAGAAGTACATGTTCTGAATACAGAAACGCAGACCTGGCTAGAGGGTAGACATATTAGCAGGATGCCATTTGAGACCTTAATCTCAAGTAGGTATTTCTAAACTCTGCTGAATAATTACCATATTTTTAATGACTTCAATGATAAATAACCTCAAGATTTCTTGATATATTTATGTCCAAAGTACATATATGAAAGAATTTATACGCAAGATTGTAACACGGTAGAACTATAAATTGTTGACGCGGTAGAGCTAAAAATAACAGAAATGGGACAATTCCCGCTGCATTTCGTTTGTAAACATTTTTCCGCGACGAAAGTAAATGGAATACTGGTTTAGGGTCCTCTATTTCGTATTTGATATTCATATTTCGCTTTTACTTAGGAATTCACAACTGCTTGTCTGTATAATAAGCGTGTTTATATCTTGCACGAGACTCATAGTAAGGAATTTCACAGTGCTTCACTGCTTATATTGCCACCTGCGATAAGGAGGCAGGATTAGGAATGCTAATGAATAACAGTCAAAAACAAACTCTATTCTGTCAGACATAGGATTCACATTCTTTGGGTATTTATCAATTAATTTGGAGCCACGGCTGCTATGCATTTGTGATGGTTGCAGAAGAAACTAAAGGTAGCAGTGAAGTTATTACAGTTGCTATAGCTATATTGTGCATGTTATCCACTATGGTAAATAAAACAGTATCGCCTTGTTCGTCCTTGATTAAATTCTACGTCGTACATTATATCTATCTAAATATATATTATTATAAAATTGTCTGCCGTATGTTTGCCATTTATTAAGTAGACCCGGAGATATAACCAAAAAACGATAACCGGGCGGAGCCACGGGCATCAGCTAGTTATATTGCCATATAGCTTATAGAATATTGTATGCTACAAAGACAAAAACTTCGGCAATATAAATCTTAAGGCTTTCACGGCCGGCGTTGCATGTAGAATACACTGCTTCCGGGCTGTTTGGCCGTGGTCCATCGGAAACTTGTATTACAGACGTTTCGTCGATCTCTGCGGTCGACATCTTCAGTGGTACACGTCGGGACGCCTTCGAGTGCGGAGAACCTTCCTCGGCGGCGAACTCGGTGCGACTGATGTAAAGGTCCGAGTCACTGCCGTATTTATAGGCGCAATGGGAGGGGGCAAACAACGTGATCGTACCGCTGAAGATGTCGACCGCAGTGATCGACGAAACGTCTGGAATACAAGTTTCCGATGGACCACGGCCAAACAGCCCGGAAGCAGTATATTCTACATATTTATTTATAATCAATCACCTAACCGGTATGTTATTGGCAATCAGGATAGACTTAATTACTTAATGTCTCAATTGCCTTAGCTCTTCTCTTTCTGGACAGGCAAGTAAGGTAAGGCAGTAAAAACGTGAAGTAACTGACATAGTATGTTTTACTTTTCACATTCTTACGTAGTATTGTCTGTAGCGGAGTTAAACACGAATAAATAAGTTTTATACAGTCAGCCCTCAATTTTATCCAATAGCGCAGTAAAGCATTTGATCGTAGATATTTCAGAGTATTGCGAGGCTCTTTTGCTGACACAAGTAGGTAAATATAGAAATTAAATACATAATAGTTATACAAGTATGTCATAATTATTTAAGTAAGCAAGTATTGTGTTACCTACACTAAGTTATACTTATTATAAGTTTTGTGTTTATGCAACCATAAAGATTTGAGCAAAGGTCGTATTACTAACGCTAAGACCTCCATCGAACACGTACTCTTACTATTTGTATCAAGATATCAAAGCGAAACTTTGATCCCAAACACCTCAAAGGAACACAAAAGTTTTATAACATTTGTTTTGGACAGGGCTGTCACAAAATGCTTATTGAATATATGTATATTACCTTTTTTTTTAAGCGGAAATCCCTTCGGATACCCCCCCGCCGGCGAGCGGGGGCGGTTATGTCGGGCTTGAACCGACTAAAACCGCACGCCGTCTCGGGTCTACAGACGCCGGGGTGTAAGGTTACCCATAGAGCATATCCCTCGCACTCCGACTTACCCTGGGCCATTCGCAGTGTCTCCTCTGATAAGAGCAGAGGGGTACCTGGAGCGACCACCCCTCCCCGCGGGCCTTGCAGGCCCGCCATACCCCGACCCCCTCGTGCAATGGGGTCAGCTGGCCCTGAAAAGGGCCGGTTGGTCAGACTCTTGGCCGTTGACGTTGACGCTACTCCAGAGGAGCAATCAATGATGCGTCATCGCCCACGTTGCCCAGGGTGCACCAAACTTGGAGGTGATCCAACCAGTTGCACCCCATCTGTATACTACCTATAATAACATTTTATATTAGTTGTGCCTGTACATTAAAGATATTTTAAAAAACTACGGTTATATTAAATGCACGATTCTGTACCCAAATCTTTTTTGGAATTCGTGTCTGTTTTTCTGTTTATATGTTGGTCTGTTTGTTCGCGAGGGACGCAAAACTACTGAACGGATTTTGATGCGGTTTTTATATCCGAGACGTCTTGGTCAGACTTAAAACCTGCCGTATGTTTGATTGCAAACGGTTACCCTTAACTGGTGTCGGAATCAAAATTGACCCCAAGGGCTCATTTTCTTCATCACAATAAGTACCTACTCTCTTGCGCAGCGAGGTGATCTCATTATGTCACGGGGTGCGATGAGTGATAAATACTTGTTACTTAAGTGCTATTAGAAACCGGGAATATACATTGTTGAGGTCAAAATTGACCCGATACTGGAAGTGTCCTTTTTATACTTTGTTATTTTTATATAATCATCGCGATAGCTGGTTTTTTACGTGAAGGTAAAATATTATAGCTTCTGAAAGACGAAGACTAAGAATCTAGCTCTGAAATCGTGCATCATGTCACAGTGGTCTATACTAAGAAATTATCAGCGATTATAAAGAAGCGGATATACTTAGCTGTTCTGAATATAGTGTTATAGTCGGGGATACTGATTCTTCGAGTTTAAGCAGTGAAAATGGAAGAAGAAAGCTTCGGAATTTTATAGATGCCAAAAAATAATACTGCTATATCGGTCACTCGCACAAAATGTTAGGTTTGATGACGATTTTTTGAATTTTGTTATGAGGATTAGTTTTATACGTCATTTAAAGATGTCCCGTCATGTCATTATTACACTTTTATATACATACGAATACCTACAGTAGAGTCTCAGAAAGTAAGAAGATGTTCACTAGTTTTCGAATAAAACATGGGATCTCTTGTCAAAATAAGCTAAAAATTGAATGAAAGTTTACTTTATAAGTGCTATTTCTAAATAAATCTTTTATTACTATCCAATGGTATCCGATCCGGGGTTACTTTTGCCTCTCCCCCATACCACTTACATTGACCTTTCTACCAATTCCAGCTAAGGGTTAAGTAGAACCGGAGATATAACCAAATAACGATAACCAACCTCCACGCGGGCGGAGCCACGGGCATCAGCTAGTCTTAAATATTGTTGGTATTTAGTTTGCATGTATTTTTTATTTTTTTATCTCTCGAGAGAAAATGTTACTATTGCTTTATTTACCTACCATTGTTTTATTTTTGTGAGTGAAGCAAAGTCTAATTTACACTCACGCCTCGCGGCTCGTCTCGCAGCTCTTCTCGTGTCTCGCGCCAGCGTGCGAGCTAATCAACTTATGTTCACACTCACGTGGAGCGGTTAATAGTCTTTGAACTATCAACTATGGATCCCATTGACTCGTGCCCAAAAAAAATGCTTAGGATGCGAGCGCGCGAGTTGCGAGACGAGCCGCGAGTCGAGCCCACCGATTACATACGTGTCTCGCTCCCCACTCGCACGAGAGTGTAAATGAGCTATAAAATAACAAATTAGGGGTCGGATCAGAATTAAAATTTTCCTTATTCATATAAGTACTGAGTACAGTCTATTCAATTTGGGCAACTATTTTAATTTCTTGTAATGCAGACTAGTTCTGTACTATTCATGTGTTCATAGTTTATAGCGCTCAAAATCAAAATGACTCTACCGTACTTACAATATTAAGAGTATCAGTTCTTGATATTGTAAGGACGGTACAGTGTGTTTATTTACCACATTTGTGGTATAAGAAACCATACATCTGTTCAGATTTTAGTATATAGTGAAGATTGTACATGCTGCAACCCTAACGAGGACATTGCTAAGGAGCCGCCTAATAAAGTAAGTTTACACCAGGCTGCGGTATAATCCTGTGTGAGTAACGATGGAGCTCGCTGCACCTCATTAATTTGGCTCTAGCCTACGGATTTGCACAATGACTATTGTTTGTATCAACGACTTCAGTAAGTTATTAGAGAAAGAAAAGAAAAGGCAAAACTTTTATACATTACTACCAGAATGTGTTATTTTATTTAGGGAGTTCACACACAAAATAATCAATTCGTGTTCAGAAAACATCATATCATTTTGTTAGAAATTACCTATGAACAATGCTAAATAAACGTTCTCGTGTCGGTTGGAATGCGATGAAATTAAAATGCTTTAGGATAATTATTTTACGTATCTATTGAAGTTAAATTTCTGTAGGTCGTAAATTGTATTATGGTAATATCATTATTATGATATTTCGCGTCATCGGTTGCACGTATTCACATAAATATAATGTCTATCTATACTTATGATATTGTCGCTTTGTTGAACTAGCTACTCTCAAAGAGCTATGATTAGCTATTATTGAGCTGAGCGAGCGAAGCTCTTATACGCGGCATAGCCGTTTGTTGGTGGCTGAACTCCTCCGTAACTACTCGCGCGATCTTGACCAAATTTACCACGGTGATAGTGTGGACACTGAGGAGTATTTTGAAGAAGAGATAGTTCATTTCCGATGTACAATTGAGAAATAATCACCGAAAACAGTTTCATGAGCGCGCGGCCTTAGCTAAGCGCGCGACCGTAGTAAGATGTCTTATTTTCAAGTAAGAGTCCTGCTCGCTCAGCTCAATTTATTTCAGTGGCACCCAGCACTGAATTCCTAGTATTATTATATAAATGTATATCATGCATGACACATTATTCCTTTGCTTGTTAAAAAGAGTAAAAGAGTACTAGTAGCCAAATTACTAGTAGGTATTCCCGTTAACCCCGCTAGCTAAGCTAAATTGCTTCTGTTAGGAGTGAGTTCACGTTAATAGTGTAATGGCCAGTACTCAGACCCGGACCTGTCCATCGTTAGGTCGACTCCTTAACCACTAAGCAACCGAGTCTTGTTCCCATTGCAATATCACTAGTTATTCTATATTCCATAACTAGCACTTCTAACAATCTAAACCTTTTTGTTTCACCTGTAAATATTATGCTAACAATTTCCATGTAAAGCTAATACAATCCACTTACAAACTCCTAAGCTCCAGAACACGTTTAATCCACTTTTAAATCACAAAGCGCTCATACAGCGGTATATGAAACAAAATTACCGAAACGGGGATTAGCATATACTCGTCGAGGAAGTTTGTGGTATTCAATTTGTATGACATTTGTGAACGTCAGCAATTTACGTAATGAAATTGTAATCAGCTCGGCGCCACTCCGCCTATTACAAAATAAAATCGTGTGCGAAAATGTACCTATGTACCTGTTGTTTTATAATCTATATCGGGGTTGGTTCATTCCCAACCCCAATATTAAAATAAATCGTTCTCGCTTTAGATACCTTTTTTTTTTTCGTGCGGAAATCCCTTCGGATACCCCCCCGCCGACCAGCGGGGGCGGTTATGTCGGGCTTGAACCGACTAAAACAGCACGCCGTCTCGGGTCTACAGACGCAGGGGTGTAAGGTTGCCCATAGAGCATATCCCTCGCACCCCGACTGACCCTGGGCCATCTCCGGTTTCGAGATGGCCCCCTCGGGTTTGGGAACCACGGTGTCCCCGTCTTGCCCCGGTTTGGGGGAGGGGCGCTAGTCGCCCCACCGACCCGGCCTGCTTCTGCTGGGGTGACAGGCGGCCTCACCTGTCACCCCCAGGCCTGCGCTCATGGAGGACGGAGGTCATTAAGCGACCTCCGGCGCCTGAGTCACCTGCGACGCGCGGCAAGCAAGTTGCGGGCTCGGCGGGCCGGGAGAGTTCTAAATCTCTCCCGGGCGCGCTCCGCCATCGCTTTAGATACCTATAGCTAGTATGTAAAAAAGCGGCCAAGTCCGAGTCAGACTTGCCCAGAAGGGTTCCGTAGCAGCAAGTAACATAATATTGCTTTTTTGAAATTTTTATATTTGTGTTGATTGAATGAAAGGTAAATTGCGGTTTATGATTTATGACGTATTGAAAAAAAACTACTTACTAGATCTCGTTCAAACCAATTTTCAGTAGAAGTTTACATGCTCTTGATATTATATAAGGTGTCACAAAATTAGGTCAGTCTGAATTTGGTGAGATGACTGTGACGCGTGACGCACGTGGTAGGCGTGCAGTCCTTCTCCTTGCAGTATTCTCCAAGCGGATGTGTGGGAAATACCTAAATCGCGACCAGCGTCACGTGTGCTCGTCGCGTCACGTGACGCTGGTCGCTGGTGGTGTTTTTTTTTTCATTTTTATTCTTTTTTTTTACCCGATATCTTTTTTTTTTGTTTCAAATACATATTTTGTCGATACCAAGTCATCTCACCAAATTCAGAGACCTAATTTTGTGACACCTTATATATATATATATATATATATATATATATATATATATATATATATATATATATATATATATATATATAAGGTGTCATATATATATATATATATAAGGTGTAATAAAGTAAAAAAATATATACATTATATATTTTTTTAGTTTTATCATTCTCTTTTTTAGAAGTTACAGGGGGGGGGGGCACATCTTACCACTTTGGAAGTATCTCTCGCGTAAACTATTCAGTTTAGAAAAATATGATATTACAAACCTCAATATCATTTTTCATTTTTGAAGATCTATCCATAGATAAATACGTAGGGGTTTGATAAGTATTACAAACTCAAAATTTATGTTTTTTTTTCTATTTTTGTGTGAAAATCTTAATGCGGTTCACAGAATACATCTACTTATTAAGTTTCAACAGCATATTTCTTATAGTTTCGGACAATAGTGGCTGTGACATACGGACGGACAGACAGACAGACATGACGAATCTATAAGGTTCCATTTTTTGCCATTTTCCCTATAGTATAAAGTTTTTATCAGGGTTTATAAAACATTTTAGTTATATCTTGTCGAAAATATTGCCAGTGACATGGGGTCATTCGTAATATTGATAAATGCTTGCTTGCCTATATGAATCGATGGGCAGTGAGGGGTTGTAGGCAAAAACAGCAAAACAACTAAAATTGAATCAACCACAAAAAATAACTTACCTCACTGCTATTTATAGATCACCTCAGCAAACGATTACATTCAATTAAATAATAAACAACACATAAAATATCATTAACCCTCATTAACCTCTCTGTTAGTTTTTATGCAGCTAGGGCTGCAAAAATATTTAAACCCCAATTTGATTAATTTGTTTTATTTTAATATGAAGAAAGGATCCTATGTGAAGTTAGTGTTTAGCAACTTTCGTCGCTGACTGTACATATCAAACTGACACAAACAAAAAACAAGTTATCAACAGATAACATAGATTGTTCATGAAACAAAGAGAACACGAATAAGCTACTGCCTTTATAACGGTGCGGTAGCCGCACGCCCACGCTCGCGCTCCCCGTCGAATATATATTGCTTATATTGATAACAGAACTTGTCTGCGATTATAAACGTCTGAATAATCAGGCAACGAAAGAACTTATATAACGAACGTATAAGATTATTATTTTGTTTTTTTTATCAAAGTTTTATAGGCCTGCAAGTTTAAATACTATATTAGTAAAGATAAATGTTTATCTTATTATTGATTTACACATTAGACATACATAAAGGGGTCCTACTTTCTTCTCTCTTTCTCATTGGGGTAGACAGAGATAAAAAAATCCACTTCCTTGGCTTACGTATTTTGCTTCTTCTACTTTCATATAATTGTTTTCATACATGCTTTCCGGTTGCTTATGCTCTTACATTACATTAGACGATGATTAATAGTATATTATGCAACTAGTGAATAAAGGACGGATTTAAAGCGAGGGCCGTAGATGAGTCACGAGCAAGTGAAGGATTCTAATGATTGAATCACGAGCGCAGCGAGTGATTCAACTGTTAGAATCCTGAACGACGCGAGTGAGTCATGGCCCTCGATATAAATTCGTACTTTATTCAGGAGTTGCATACTATACTTTATACCATGACTACGAGAAAAGACATAATTTAAGCGAAAATAGAAATTTAATCAAGAAATAAGAATTGTTACATTAATTGAAATAGACATTAAAATTAGAGCAATGACTGAAATTAGGCGTAATTTTCTTATTATTATCATTAGAGTGGTCAACTTGTGAAACAATATTTATTAATCGAATGCCAAACTCCTTGTCGCAAATATCGACCAATCAAATCTCGAGAATTTATTTGCACCAAAGAGTTTTGAATTTCGAATCTTAGCGCAAGGAGTTTGTGTAAGCATTGAAATAGAGACCGGATATATTTTTGTGTTCCAAATTCAAACACCAAAATAGTGAATAAAAACAAAACAGTGAATAAAAGGCCTTTTTATTCACTGTTTTGCGTGAATAAAATAAGCTTTTTAGAGTAGGTATGGTATAAAATGTATTTATCAACTAATCAAAAAATAACAACTATACAATAGTATATTATGCAACTAGTGAATAAAGGACGGATTTAAAGCGAGGGCCGTAGATGAGTCACGAGCAAGTGAAGGATTCTAATGATTGAATCACGAGCGCAGCGAGTGATTCAACTGTTAAAATCCTGAACGACGCGAGGGATTCATGGCCCTCGATATAAATTCGTACTTTATTCAAGAGTTGCATACTATACTTTATACCATGACTACGAGAAAAGACATAATTTAAGCGAAAATAGAAATTTAATCAAGAAATAAGAATTGTTACATTAATTGAAATGGACATTAAAATTAGAGCAATGACTGAAATTAAGCGTAATTTTCTTATTATTATCATTAGAGTGGTCAACTTGTGAAACAATATTTATTAATCTTGCCAAACTCCTTGTCGCAAATATCGACCCAACAAAACTCGAGAATTTATTTGCACCAAAGAGTTTTGAATTTCGAATCTTAGCGCAAGGACTTTGTGTAAGCATTGAAATAGAGACCGGATATATTTTTGTGCTCCAAATTCAAACACCAAAATAGTGAATAAAAACAAAACAGTGAATAAAAGGCCTTTTTATTCACTGTTTTGCGTGAATAAAATAAGCTTTTTAGAGTAGGTATGGTATAAAGTTAATAATCTATACATATAATAAAATCGTGACGAGGTGAAAATGGCACATAATTTTTTTTTAAATATGTTGTCTAGGAACGATACCGATGCCTAAATGTGATTTTTAGAATGTTTGTGTATTTATCTGTTTGTCTGCATTTACTAGCAATGTCCGAGCATCACTTGAAAATTGCTGTTCAGTTGAAATTTTGCATGAAGAATCTTCTAGGGTGGTAGAAATTTGATGACACAGATTTGTCACAAAATTCGGCCGGGTGGGTACCACCGTGCACGATTGCGAAAAACTCTCCATAGTAATCCAATCTCCGTTTGATTGCGTTCAGGGGTCAGCAAGTGCATAGCCGGGCAGGGGGATTATAGTCGCAGCACTAGTAGGACCGGTGGGTGTCACGCGGTGCTGCGCCGACTATCCTCTTCTGATGAGGCCGTCAAGCTGAGTGCCACCATTGTTAACATGGTACGTGTATGTAATGGTGACCCTCTTTCCTGAGACTTTACCTTCAGCTTACCATCAGGCGAGGTGAAGTCAAATTGACGTGTCCTAAATATAAAAAAAAGGGTATGGTCATAAACTGCGCTAAATATCATCACAATATTATAAGGTGTGATAGGAGCAGCAGGGTAAAATCGACTAAATCTTTTATAGATGACTCCCTTATTATTACAAAGCAGATCATGAAATTCGAAACTTCGATAGAACTCGGACATAGTCAACGTCCGGACTATTAATCATACGCTATAGCTAAAAAGTGATGAGCAGTAAAATATGAAATCTTGAAACTACAGTTACCTACGTGTAAAAGATAGTTGATTAGAGACTCAAACTTTGATAATAAATTCCAACACGCTATTATATTATGGAACCGGGTAGAATTAATTTCTATGTTACATATAAACTTCTAGTTCTTCAAGATAAATGATTGAAAATATAACGATGAAATAGGTAACATGTTGGGTTCGAAACTGCAGAAGTAACCATACCTTGATCTATTCCGAATTCAACGCGGATGAAGTCGCGGGCAACAGCTAGTATCTAATAAAGAGAAAGCAAATACATGTTCACCAAACCAAAAGAGTAAGTCGTTGTTTAATCACATATTCAGACATCTTAAAAGTTGCAGTTTACATTGAAAGAGGCTGGTGAAACGTGTTAACAAGTATTTATAATGATCTTTACTACTACTATTTTGTATTTATTATTCAGCAAGTTCGTCAACCGGCGGAACTTTGTGTCCATACGGCTGTGACAACAATTGAGGCGGTCCGTCGATACGTAGCATCTCCGGGGAAATTACTGCTTCCTTCCCGCGTTTTGCCTTGTCGTAACGTAGTTGGAGACACCGTTTGCATGTACACATGCTGTTAAAACCAAATTGTGGTGGGACGAGTTTACGAGCCTCCAAATGTACGATTGTGTTCATGTGATGCATGTTACATCACATTCATATTCATTTTATATCTATGAACCTATATATAGCTATGTGACTAAGATTAGGACTAAGATTGAACGATTGAAGCTTGGGTTACCTCCATACCGTATGATATATTGAGTATAATTTGCATTACCTACTTAATGCAAATTATACTTACATGGAAAAAAGGAATTTATAAATCTACTTGCTCACTATTAACTAGCGTGATGATGAAGTCGGAAAGTAAGCAACATCAAAACTGTACATCATAACTTAACAGTGTTAAAGCAAATTAGACATAACTTTATTTTAATATATTTTATAATAAAATTAACTTAAAATAATTTATTATTATCTTATTCTTATTTTCAGCTGTCATGTTCGCCAATGTTTATTATTTTCAATTGACTTCATAATATACATTATATTATTACTATAATATATATTATAGATATTAGATCATGATTATAGATTACAAGATGAAAAAACCACAATTTAATTGATTTACATTATGTAATACCAATAGTTTGAATTTTCTATCAGCATAAACAGAAATAGGTACCTGTAAAAAATACTTAATTACATCATGTTATATCGCCATAAATTGGCTGGAACTACCTCATAAAAGCTAACAACATCGAACGCAAACAAATTCGTAATATTAATAGCGACGCAGCAGCTATACCAATCTGCACTCAAGTAATAAATAATTCCAACTTCGAGTGAAAATCCACCGAACAAAAGTACAGCTAATTTTCAGGATCGAATGAATTTATTCCAGCAATCCGGCCGCTCTGACGTGTAGGGAGGATAGATGTAAAAAATGCAGCCAGTCGCAATCCTGGTTTATCTGAACGCAAATAAATCTGTCAATTTCACTCAGCCTCCCTTCGACTATGCGTCTACTAGGTTTATATTCTTGTGTTAGTTGTGAAACTGGAAACTGAAATTCCAGTAAAATATTAGATTATGCAAGTTTGATTGCGCACTGTTTGTATTGCGCAAAAATCAAGATAGATTTGTAGAATAATCATAATTTCATTGAGATATTATATATCACTCGTAATTTTGGGATACCAGGACGTTACGCGGAAATTCTCATAGCATGCGCAAACAGCTTGAATACATCCGAAGTGAAATAATTGCATTTTGTAAATAATTGTTACTTAAAATTCATTAAGTAGAAAATATACTATGGTAGCACCAAGAAACGCGAAATTTGCTTATAAATGTATGTTCTTCTAAATAACATTTTGGACTTCGCTATCATTTTATATTCATGTTTTTGATGGGACATAATTACTTTATGTTATGTTGTACACATTAATATATGTATTGTTATTTGCAAAATTACTCTATTTTCCTACGTTAACGTTCTGTAGCTTTCATTTCGTGCTACAACTTAAAGACGTGAAAACAACTTAAAGACTTTTAAATTTCTTTTTTTTTGTATGATTAAATTTCTTAAATACCTCTTAACACATTTACACATTTTTGAGAATTTATTTCATGTTTCTGACATTGTATGTATTGAATAGAAATTTGTATAAAATGGTAATCATTGTAGAATAACTAACACAATACTTTACAATAAGATAAACAAACCTAAGCCGCACTACACAACAATATAAAAATCGGTAGAAATGAAAGCAACTGATCATAAAAGAAATATATTGAGTGAGTACATCCAATGCACACAGACAGCAATACGCAGCCCCTCGCGACGAGATCGAACTCATTCATCCACCCGTACCTTCAGTACCTATCTACACAAATCCTATAATCAATACCATCTATGTACGATGGTTATGTTTATCCACCTCCCTTGTAGGTGGGTCCGTCGCGTTTCCTACAAATCTCTTTAAATTATACACGGTAGAGTTCGTGTTTTAATTGCATATGATTGTTATATAGATAAAGTTATTTTACGGATATTGTTGGGAAATAAATGGAACAGAGCAAGAACAGATTTTATGTTTATTATGCTACGTAGGTACTGGCCGGTTAAGGCCCATCATGGAGGATTGGCTAGAGAGGCGACACGGAAGCCTCTCGTACCGACTGACGCAGGTGATCTCCGGGAAGGGGTGCTTCGGGGACCACCTGCATAGGGTCAGTCGGGGTGCGAGGGATATGCTCTATGGGCAACCTTACACCCCAGCGTCTGTAGACCCGAGACGGCGTGCGGTTTTAGTCGGTTCAAGCCCGACATAACCGCCCCCGCTGGCCGGCGGGGGGATATCCGAAGGGATTTCCGCAAAAAGTACTGGCCGGTTTAGCCGAGGTGTGAGGGAATTACCTTATTGGGCCACTTTACACCCTTTTTTTTACCTGCGGAAATCAATTCGTATACCCCCCCGACGGCCATCGGGGGTGGACATAGAGACCGGAGACGGTCTGCGCTTTTAGTCAGTTCGAGTGCAACATAATCACCCTTGCTGACTGGCAGGAAGGTAGGGGATTACCGCAGCGGTTTGGCGCCTTTTTTCGCTGCCGCATTATGAAGACTCGGAATTCTTTACCAGTATATACGTGTTTCCTTCTTCCTACAGTCCCGGGTTCTTAAAGCGGGGCGTGTAAAAGCATCTGACAAGGCCATCAAGTTGAAGGCCACTATTGTAGTATCACCGGTGTCTGTAATGGTGGTCTTACCATCAGGCGAGTTAAACTCATATTACCGTCCAAGATGAAAAAATAATAAACAAGTTGAATTCCTGAGACGAGCTCAGCCGAATACAAGGGTTTTTTTTTTTTTTTTTTATCTTGCAATGGTTCACCCCAGCACGAATCTATTACCGAAAACAGCAACTCGATAGCTCATCTCCTTCATACCCAAAACCGTGACAGAAAATTGGCAACGACGACGTCGACGACAACTCGATAGCAATAGGGCTTTTCTAAAGAAAATCCCTTTTTTTTTATCTTGCAATGGTTCACCCCAGCACGAATCTATTACCGAAAACAGCAACTCGATAGCTCATCTCCTTCATACCCAAAACCGTGACAGAAAATTGGCAACGACGACGTCGACGACAACTCGATAGCAATAGGGCTTTTATAAAGAAAATCCCTAAAAATAAACAAAGATATCGCAAAAGATTTATACTTACATGATTAAAAATCATCCCGTTTCTCCTACAAATTGGGAGTTATTAGATAATAATATCTATGTAAAGACAACGTAATCTATAAAAATGTAATCTATAAAATAAATGAATAGTAATTCAAAAAAAGAAAAAAGAATATTACTAACCGAAATTAATAGTTTTGTCCTAACCCCTCCAGCTAAGCTAAATTGCTTGTGTTAGGAATAGGTTAACATCAGTAGCGTAACGGCCAGGATTCGAACCCAACAAATCCCAATATAGGAAATATCGGATTCACGGTATAGGTACTTTGTAGCGGTGACGCGAGCGAGGACTCAGGGCTGCACACGCTGGCGGACTGCCCGGCGTGGGAGGCGCCGAGGCGTGACCTCGTGGCAGCCATCGGGGTGGGAGTCCTCTCGCTCGGCAGCATGATTGCGGCAAAGGTGCGGAGCGCGAGCGCGTGGGCCACCGCCACCTCCTTCTGCGAGCATGTGATGCTCGCGAAGGAGATGGCGGAGCGCGCCCGGGAGAGGTTCAGAACTCTCCCGGCCCGCCGAGCCCGCAACATGCTCGCCGCCCGTCGCAGGCGACTCAGGCGCCGGAGGTCGCTCAACGACCTCCGTCCTCCATGAGCGCAGGCCTGGGGGTGGCAGGTGAGGCCGCCTGTCACCCAAGCAGAAGCAGGCCGGGACGGTGGGGCGACTAGCGCCCCTCCCCCAAACCGGGGCAAGACGGGGACACCGTGGTTCCCAAACCCCAGGGGGCCATCTCGAATCCGGAGATGGCCAAGGGTCAGTTGGGGTGCGAGGGATATGCTCTATGGGCAACCTTACACCCCGGCGTCTGTAGACCCGAGACGGCGTGCGGTTTTAGTCGGTTCAAGCCCGACATAACCGCCCCCGCTGGCCGGCGGGGGGGTATCCGAAGGGATTTCCGCACGATAAAAAAAAAAGAAAAAAAGGTACTTTGTAGCGATAGTCGACTGCTACTTCGGAGGTAGCCAGTTCGATTTCTGCTCAGCGTAAATATTTATATGTGCGTTTCTATGTATGATGATATGTAAGTATGTATTGTATTTAAAAAACATTGTATCTGTGTGTTTATCCGCATTCTAGAACTTAAATTACAAATTTTTCCTTAGTTTGGGTCTAGATATATATATCTAGAAATACTAGAATCTAATCAAGTTTTTAATTTTTCTAATATAATATAAACACGTCTTTGACTAAAGTAGGAACTAAGACTGGTGTGTGGCAAATTCCAAAGCGCTTATTGATATATTTTGACTTGCAAAACGGGTTATACACATATTTTTACACCTGAAGAGAATTTTTATTTAAAAAATTGCATTTTGGATATATATTAGATAGACACCTTGGTTACCTTTGTTGAGTATGAGTATGAGCTTGAGCTATGGCTCGCTGGACTGGACATCGTTCTCGCTGCATGCCGTCCTCGCCCTGTCTTGGTCCTGGGAGACTTCAACGCCTGGTCTCTGGCTTGGGGCTCCCGGGAAACCAATGCCAAGGGGCGAGTTCTGGAGGACTGGGCCAACACCCGTGGCCTAGAGGTCCTCAACCGGGGGAGTGTCGCCACCTGGGAGCGGCGGGGGCTCAGTTCGGTCGTGGATGTTGCATTCGCGACCCCTGCTATCGCCCGCCGCGTCCAGGGTTGGCGCGTGGTGGTGGAGGAGGAGACGTCGTCTGACCATAGGTACATTCGGTTCAACGTCTCCCCTCCACCCAACCTGCCGCCGACAATCGCGAATCCCCCGGATTCACGTTGGGCGCTCAGACGCCTGAATCGGGAGGCTCTCCTGGAGGCATCCATAGTGCAGGCCTGGATTCCGTCACCGGCCAGGCCTGCCGATGTCGACGCAGAGGCGGAATGGTTCAGGAGAGCCATGTCGCATATCTGCGATGCGGCGATGCGTAGGGTAAAGCCCGGCCCGGCAAAGAAGCAGGTGTACTGGTGGTCAGCGGAGATCGCACAGCTGCGAGCAGCGTGCGTGAACGCTCGCCGCTAGTATACCAGGTTTCGCCGGAGGCATCGCCGCCCAGGCGATGCGGCAGCCCGAGAGGTGGAGCTATATGAGGCGTACAAGGGGGCCAAGAGGACCCTCCAGGTAGCAATAAAGTAGGCCAAACGGCGGGCCCGCGAAGAGCTACTGGAGTCTCTGGAGCAGAACCCATGGGGCGCCTTTACCTTGCGGTCAGGGGCAAAATCCGCCCAAGGGCGCCCCTACTGACCCAGAGCCTCCAGCCAGAGCGGCTGGAGGGGATCCTGGGCTCCCTGTTCCCAGCGAGAGCGGAGGAGCATGTTCCTCCGCGTATGGCTCCGCCTCAGGCGCCTGACGCTGATAATAGCGAGAGCGATGTGCCCGAAGTCAGGGAGAGCGAACTAGGGGTAGCAGTGCTCCGGCTTAAAGCTCGGAAAAGCACTGCCCCCGGACCCGACGGCATTCCTGGCCGAGCATGGGTCCTGGCCCTTGAGGAGCTAAAGCCTCGACTGGTGGCGCTCTTTAGCGCATGCCTCGAAAGGGGCCAGTTTCCAAAAGCGTGGAAGACGGGGAAACTGGTCCTTATCCGGAAGGCGGGGCGGCCGGCGGATCAGCCATCCGGTTACCGGCCGATCGTGTTGCTCGACGAGGTGTGCAAGCTCTTTGAGCGGATTAATGCAGAGCGCCTCGTCGAGCATCTCACGAATGTGGGGCCAGACCTGGCGGACAACCACTTCGGTTTCCGCCGGGGGCGCTCCACCGTGGAAGCGATCATGCGCGTTAGGCGCCTGGCGGAGGAAGTAGTCTCGCGGGGTGGGGTGGCGGTGGCGGTGTCTCTGGACATCGCCAACGCCTTCAACACCCTACCCTGGAGCTGCGTTAGGGAGGCGGCGGGGGAGTGCCTCCTTACCTCCGCCGCATTGTCGAGGCATACCTATCCGAGAGGGCCATAGTTTACCCGAGCTGGCTAGGGCCAGGACGGCGAGAGTGTCGTGCGGTGTTCCGCAGGGGTCGGTCCTAGGGCCTCTCCAGTGGAACATCGGATACGACTGGGTGTTGCGCGGTACGTTGCTCGAGGGTGTCAGCATAGTCTGCTATGCGCATCGGCATCGAGCCCACGATGAAGTACCTTGGGCTCGTACTCGATAGCCGATGGGACTTCGGACCTCATCTCCGAAGTCTGGTCCCGAAACTGAGGGGGGCTGCGGCCGCGCTATCGCGGCTGATTCCCAACGTCAAGGGACCCAACGCCCCCACTAGGAGATTGTACCTGGGGATCGAGCGAAGCATGGCCCTATACGGGGCCCCCGTATGGGCGGAGACTCTGGCGGCCCGCAACGTGGCTGTATTAAACATCCCGTTAAAAGCGATGGCCGTCAGAGTCATCAGGGGGTATCGCACGATCTCCGTCGAGGCGGCATGTCTCCTAGCCGGGACCCCTCCATGGGACCTGGTAGCGAGAGCCCTTGCGCTGCTGTACCAGTGGCGCAAGGAGGCGCTGGAGCGGGGCCATAGGCCGGAGCCCCGAGAAATCAGGACTCAGCGTTCCCAGCTCCACCGGGAACTCATGGAGACATGGAGGGTGCGACTTGAGCACCCAAGGTGGGGAGAATCCACCATTGCGGCGGTGAAACCGATCATGAAGGAGTGGTTGGAGAGGGACCATGGGGACCTCTCCTACCGGATGTGCCAGATGGTTGCCGGACACGGGTGTTTCGGTAAGTATCTGTGGCGCATCCACCGGGAGACAACGCCGCAGTGCCAGCACTGCGAGGATCCCTACACACGCCTGCCAACTCACCGAAGCGGGATAAAACCCGACCCCACCAGGCGCGGCCGAGGCCAAAGTCCGCCGGCAACCCTGGGGTTATCCTTTCGAGGGCTTACCCGGGGTGCCCGGCAACGGACACTTGGGAAGGACACCGTGCGGTTTTAGTCGAGACATGACATAACCACCCCCGCCGGCCAGTGGGGGGGGTATCCGAAGGGATTTCCGCACGTAAAAAAAAAAAAAAGACACCTTGGTTACAGAATTTTATCAGTTTGGCTTTTTGATTGTAGGTTCTGGTAAAGTGCTGCGTTAATGTAAAATGGTTATCGTTACACGTTTATTTTCGCCGATCTGTTCAAATGTGAGACTGGCAGAAGATCCTAAAATGTATGCATGATGTACCACTAGGATATGATATACTTCCATACAGATAGCATACATATACATACCCAAATATCTGTATATACCCGTACATCTCAATGTGTGCAAACATATATTGTTATCATACTTATATATTTCATTATATGATATCATCAAGACAATAATTTAAGCGGTAACATATAAATGGTATGTTATGTATGTACTACATATGCATTAACTTATCATGTTTACCAAAAAAGATTTATGTGGGTATTTCAACATTATCATAATGGTATTGAATATAAAAGGCAATTGGATTTGCTTTCCGAATTCATATGAGTTTTTCCAACGGTCGTTCGGGATTTCTGATGGCACCGATAGCTTCCCTATTTCCTGTATCGATATTTTATTGCATACAATATTTCTGTACGATGAAGCGACCGCCATCCAACCTATTGGATATCGAGATCTAGTATCGAATATCGCATATTTGATTGGTTTCAGATTTTATCTGTATTGTTTCTAAAATAAAATTTGTTGATTTGTCCTTAACCTTTTTATGTATTTCGAGATTTTAAGGTTCATTTACGAATAACATATAAGTATCACAAAAGCACACAAATATACAAATAGACCTTATCTTAACTACCAACATACATCGTGACACTCCGGAAGGCATACAATACTTTCCATACAAAGTAGCAATCACCTTTTTCCCCCTTTACGCGAGTTAGCGAAATAATGCAAAGTTTCCGTGTTGCCGAAAAAGTTTGCCTTTTTCGTGCAAAATTTATTGACTATAAAGAGTGATGTTCGAACCACGGAATCATAAAAGACGCTCAAAGAATCAGCCCACGGTAACTTTATGGACTTAACTAGCACACTGGACCTGAGTCATGACATAATAGTTTTATTTACTCCTATATAAACTTTAGTTTATTATTATATAACATTCCATTTTATGCTAAATTGCGGAATTTCGACATGAACAATCCGAAAGATTAATTTAGATAACAAAGTAAAGTTGAAAACCCGTGGAAGAAAACAAAAGTTTTGATGAAAATATCGTCTACATTTACGTTTGTACGTGTCCTAATTTGTATATGTTTTGTTATTACGTTGTAAGATAATAACATTTTTGATTACTGAATTAGGCTGGCTTTTACCGGTGAAAATCCGTTTAAGTAATGAGTTTCACGTTTTACTCAATAAATAAATTGGGTGGAATGTGCTAATCCAGTTTGGGAAAATTCAAGTTACAATCCTGCTCAATGAAAGTTGAGCGCTTCCCTTATTATTTTTAGGCGAAGAGTTACTACCGTTGACTACTAATGTTCTGCCGAACCGGGATTGCGTTTCAGGTTACTCGAAGTCTTTGCCTTTCCCTTCCTCTGACAAGCAAAGGCCACACTGAAGAAAATGGTGAAGGATCAGGCAGATTCTCGTCTAACAACGAATAGGGAAGGGGCTCGTCGGGGCTACTAGTAAAAAAACCTTAGTAAAAATAACCTAACTAGGGTGGCAGTACTCCACCCCAGTGGAGGATACATTAATAAATTAATCCGTAGACAGTAAATCAGCTATGAAGTCGAAACACAAAATGTAGGGAAGCTTATCACACAATCAACTACCATATTGTCAAATTTCACCTACCTACAGCTTCTTAGGTCATTTAATTTGTTCTTCAATAAAGTAGGTACGCATTACAGAATAAAATTAACTGTCAAAATTATAATGCATGTGTAAGTCTTGAAAATAAGTCTGATTTTTACAGAAACTTAATTTGATGTGTTGAACATGATATTGTCGCAAGTTTACGCGAATGTCACACATTGAAATAAAACTATTTTTAACGGATTCTATCGCGATTTATTTGATGTTTTACATTTTACATTGATCCCGATGTTCCGGTTGCTTTTCAGCAGCCATGATTACGGGGACGGGTGGAAGTAAAATATAAAATGACATGAAATAAATCGCGATAGAATCCGTTAAAAATAGTTTTATTTCAATTGATGTGTTGTGTTTATCCAAATGATAACTGACTGTTACACTGGGTAATCTACAGTATCATACCTTATGATTAAGCAACGAAACTAATACTAATATTCCGCTAAAACTATCGACGAAAGTAATGAGCAATATGCACAGGAAAAGAATAAGAATTAAGAATAAAAGTAATGTAATTTGACTGAAAAATGAAACAATTTCGCAATAAACATGCAACTCAAAAAGTTATTATAATTCTAATTGAAACAAGTCCCTATCCAGTTAATTAATAACAGACCATAAAAACATATTACTAGTCATTAAAATACAAAAAAAATTCATGCATTTTCAAAGAAGCCGACTTCCATCGAAATACCAGTATATTTTTAATATGTTCTTTGTTAACATGCAAACCAGCGAATGGTTGGGAGCTTTTAATTCTGTGAGCATTAAGGGTTAAATCCACCACCAGTTGCAAGCACACGGTTGTTGGCACAGGTCCAAATTATTTTAAAAGAAACCCGTAACGATCTCATTTCATAGGATCAAGGGATATTTACATACTGTTTGCGTTTTTAATATTTTGTACTGAAAATTCGAAATTGGAAACTCTTTGGTGTATTTTTTGGTTCTGCCATAAAGTAACAACACAAGATTGAATACTTTTTATTGTATGAAAACATTTAAAAACATTTTCATGTTACTATATTTGTATAGAAGTAAGTTAGTTGTGATGTAATCTACTATTACTCTACATTTATAGACTTGGCTATGTTAATTAAGACCTCGTACACAATAATTGTATGAAGTAAAACGCATCTTCTCACCGACGACATCGTCATAGTTACGGAGTCACTGGAGCAGCTGGGTGAGATACTGCATAGCCTGAATGGATACTCTCGACGCGCCGGTCTTGGTGTAAACTTGGACAAAACAAAGGTTATGTTCAACGAACATATCACATCGAGACCGATTGCCATCGAAAGGAAGTTGTCCAACAGTATGTCTGCCTTGGTCAGGTTATCCAGCTCGGTAGAAAAAAAATCAAGAAAGAAGTCACCAAAAGGATCCAATAGGGTTGGGCAGCATTTGGCAAATTACGTCGGGTCTTCTCCTCCCCTTTACCGCAATGCGTCCTACCTGTTTTGACTAGCGGTGCTGAAACGTGGAAATTGGCAGAGGCAAGTCCACTACTTAAAAGTCGCGCAGCGGGCTATGGAGCGAGCTATGCTTAGGGTTTCTTTGAAGGTAATGAGGTCATCCGACAAAGAATTGAAGCCACCGACATAGCTCGCATAATAAGCAAGCTGAAGTGGCAATGGGCTGGCCACATCTGCCGAAGGACCGATGGCCGGTGGAGCAAACGAGTCCTAGAGTGGAGACCACGAATCGGCAAACGGAAGGTAGGCGGCCCCCAGCAAGATACACAGACGACCTGAAAGAGGGGTGCGGGCATAACCTGGAAGTGCAAGGCGGAGGATCGGGTGCTATGGCGTACATTGGAACACACCTATGTTCAGCAGTGGACTGCAACAGGCTATTTGATAGTAACACTTAGCAGATAGATAAAGAGAAAAAAGGAAATGCTTAAAAAATTGCGGCCAAGTACGAGTCGGAAGGGTTCCGTAGCAGCAAGTAACAAGATAATGTTTTTTTTTAATTTTTATATTTGAGTTGATTGAATGAAGGGTAAATTTCGGTTTATGATTCATGACGTATTAAAAAAAACAACATACTAGATCTCGCTCAAACCAATTTTCGTTGGCAGTTTACAATGTACATCACATATTTTTTTTAGCTTTATCATTCTCTTATTTTAGAAGTTACAGGGGGGGGGGGGCATATTTTACCACATTGGAAGTGTCTCTCGCGCAAACTATTCAGTTTAGAAAAAAAAAATTACATTAGAAACCTCAATATCATTTTTGAAGACCTATCCATAGATACCACACACGTATGTGTTAGATGTTTTTTTTTTTATTGAGTATCAGTTCTAATTATGGGGACCCCCAAAATTTATTGTTTATTGTTTTTTTTTTTTTTTTTTTTTTTCTATTTTTTGTATGACAATCCTAATGCGGTTCACAGAATACATCTACTAACCAAGTTTCAACAGCATAGTTCTTATAGTTTCGGAAAAAAGTGACCGTGACATACGGACGGACAGACAGACAGACAGACATGAAGAATCTATAAGGGTTCCGTTTTTTGCCATTTGGCAACGGAACCCTAAAAACGGCTGTGTTTCAATAAAGTTACAAGTAGATACAAATTCGCCACTTTTGAACTTCTTTTCTAAAACATAACAAGCTGTTTAAGGGATCAATATAAATTGAAAAATCATGGTTATATGTAATCAACCTAAGTTTATTTTCAATTTCATTGGATGTTATATTATATTTTAAGTAGGTATAAATTCAACTTTCGGGGTGCGAGGGATATGCTCTATGGGCAACCTTACACCCCGGCGTCTGTAGACCCGAGACGGCGTGCGGTTTTAGTCGGTTCAAGCCCGACATAACCGCCCCCGCTAGCACGCGGGGGGGTATCCGAAGGGATTTCCGCACGATAAAAAAAAAAAAAAAAAAAAAGGTATAAATTCAACTTGAAAGTCAACAAAAATGTGTCAAGTTAAACATTACATTATCATCTTCGGTTAAATTTATATTTTAGTTGTATTGAACTTGTCAGAAATATTACATGTATGTTTATTAAGTTCGATCTAAATGTATATTAGTATTTTAGAGACTAGGAAATAGATATTATCTTTCGGATATTGTTTTACCGTAGAAGATGAGCTGTCAGTGACGTATAAAAACTTAGGCGGGAAGCACTTCCCATAGTTGCCTGACTGCCGAACAGTGTACCTACACTTTGAAGCAAAATTGATTCTTCTAAACTTTATATGAACTATAAATGGAATGAATTAAACTATCCGATAATAATATAGATAGATAGATAAACTATTTATTCAAACCAACCAGGCAACCATTAGATGGATCTTGTTCTGAAATATCATGTAATTATGTTTATCCGTATTCTAGAACCCAAAACACAAGGTAGTTAAGTTATCTTACCTAGGTTCTAGATAACACTGTGTAGGAAACCCTATAATATTTATTTATAATTACATTGCGAATAAAAAATCAGACATTAAACTTGCAGAAAACAAAAGGAGTGTGAAACAATAGGAAATCTCCCAACTAAAGTGAATTTGGTATGAGTCTATAATAGAAACTACAAAAGTTTATAGCAAAGTTCAGTTATTATAGAAATAAAGGAAGAAAGTATTTAACGCGTGCCTAGTTTGGGGTCCCATGGCACAAGTTTGCGCTAAAGTTTGCGTGCGATCGAAAGGTTCTTGGTACGACAATCGGGTCAGGCAAAGTGTTATTAGTTTTACTGTTTGGAAATACTCATAAGGAGCATGGAGTCTGGAAATGCGTATATTTCATTCTAGTTAAATAAAACGTGTAGGACGCCCTCCGGCCAGGTGGGATGACGATCTGCGAAAGACGGCGGGCAGATGCTGGATGCGGCAAGCTGAAGACAGGGCGCTATGGCGCTCATTAGGGGAGACCTATGTCCAGCAGTGGACTAGAATAGGTTGATGATGATGATGATGATGAAATAAAACATATAGTAAACGTTTTTAATTAGCTCTTGACTTGAATTGACTGGTGAAAATAGAACAATGAGTTAGATTAAATTATATCATAATTATTGTATATATAAATATATGTTTTATAATATGAACCCGAATCATAGTTTGTATCTATATTATGTATACATAATATATAACTATACATACTATCGATACAAACTATGATTCGGTGAAACTATGAATCGATTCAAAGGACTAAGTCTAAAAATACTAGTCCTTTGAATCGATTATTACTTTGTTGATATGAGAATCTTTAATAAATGATACATAATTTACTACAGTAATAAAAGCCTTGCATGGAGTAAAAAAATATACCTAGTGATAAAAGTTAAGTGACTACTACCTATGTATAAAACAGTATTTTGCATAGTGACATATTACTACTGATGAGTAATGATTGCAGGCCATTTATGGGGTGGGTGAATTGTTTGTCAGGCGGTCGGCGAACGAACGCCAGTGAGATATAATCACCGGTAGCAGTTTCTAATTAGAACTGTACCCTTGTTTGCCACCTAAGTACTGAAATAGAGGATAAAGGCGTGGTCATGGCAACGGGTGGGCCTGTGCTCATAGAGGTTCGAGATTGTTTGGTGCTCTCTGCCACTATTTGGTGTACACATACTCTTTGCCAAACCAGGCAGTGAAATTCTATATGCTCTAGCTCCGGATTTTAGGAAATACTGCAATCTATAGTCCTAGAAACCCCCACGGGCTTCGCCTCACTTGTGCCAGTGAGTGGGGTGTCGGTGGGGATGTCGGAATCCGACCGGCTAAAACCACACAGTGTCGATTTCTTGGGGTCCCGGCCTGTGGCCCTGCTCCAACGCCTCCTTTCGCCATTGATACAAAAACGCGAGAGTCCTCGCTTCCAGGTTCCATGGAGGGAACCCGGTTAGGAGACATGCTGCCTCGACAGAGATCGTGTGGTAGCCCCTTATGACTGTGTCGTCAGACTTCTCGCACATACGCTCGTACAGGGCCATGCTTCGCACGATCCCCAGGTACAGTCTCCTAGTGGGAGAGTTGGGTCTCTTTATGTTGGGCATCAGCCGCGATTGCGCGACCACAGCCCCCCTTCAGTCAATCTATCCTAAGATAAATAAAATTGCTCTAAACTATCTGTATGCCAAATTATCAAATCCTTTAGCTGTTATTTCTTCAGGCAATGTGAAGAAGTAAGAAACTTACAAAGTCCCTTATTCATAAACTATCGCAATTATAATATTAATAGTTTCGATTAAAATATGTTTTTTTCAAATAAACCTATGTAGGGTTTTTTTTGGGGTTAGCTGTTGAAGTGTCAGTACCAAATAAAAAATCTTTTGCATATTTTTTAATTTAAAATTCAAAAACTTAACATTTAATGCTACATATTATTTAAAAATCTTCTCTATCCTCTATTGCACCCTCTCACATATTAAAATCTTATTTATTATTACATAATTGCACTATAATTTATAAAAGTCAAAATGGACTTATATACAAACTTATTTAACTGCATGGAGGAGCTGTCAACAACTTTCACAAGGCGCATGGCACAGTACGAGGAAGATTTGAAGAATGCTGGGGGTGAGTCAACCATCCATAAGAGTGTAGCTAGCTTATCTAGAGACTTCACTGAATTCAAAGGCCTTATATGGAAAACCTTGGGTGCCCTAAAGTCTCAGATGGAGTTACTGGTGAAGGGCTTGGACCGGCATGAGATGGCATCAAGAGCCAAAATTCTTCTTCTGCATGGCTTCTCTGAGGATGATACAGGAGACCTCACGGGCAGAGTCATTAAAGTGTTCTCGGATAAAATGAATATTACGAGGGTCTCATCTAAGGACATAGCTGTCTGCCATCGTCTGGGGAGTGACACCAGTAAACCTCGCCCACTGTTAGTGAGGTTTGAAAATCGTGCGACTCGTAGTGAAGTATGGCGTAATAAATCCAAACTTAAAGGCATTGGCCTCACATTGTCAGAGTTCCTTACTAAGCCCAGACACGATCTTTTTGTATGTGCTAGGAGGCATTATGGTGTAAGACAGTGCTGGACCTCCGATGGAAAGATAATTGTCCAGGTTACGGATAACTCTCGACATAAAATCGAGACGGCGGCTGAACTGCAACATCTTTTAAGGACATTTCCTGTTGCCGAATCGAAATCTGCTAGTACATCAACTACGGGCACAGTTTTGCATAAGAAACCTCGCAAGTAGATAAAATCACGAATTCCTGTTAATACTACTGTTTTCTTTTTATTTAGATTTTATATTGTCGGTCAGTTTTACATTAATCAACTTTTGTATATTTGACTTTGACGTACCTAATTCAGCGTATTGACAAATGTGTCACTCGTTCGGAAACATCAATAATGTATGTTTGAAAACTAGTATTTTTATCAACATTGTGCATGCTAGCGAGTGCATAGAGGACTGGAGGGGATAGAAATTTTTTGAGTTTAAATTTTAGTATTGTAATTTTTTAATTATATTATTTTATATATATTTTATATTATAGTTATTTATTTATGTTTGTAGGTTCAGATGATAGTTTTATATCTTGTTCTTCTTCTGTTGCGTCTAGTGACAGTTTTGATAGTGCACATAGTGATGACGACTCCGTACAGCTCTGTGACAAACTGTCCTCTATTTTTTCACCCTTTCCTCATTTTTTCAATGTTGTGCATATAAATGCTCAGAGCATTCCTGCACACTATTCTGATCTTCTAGCTTCTTTCAATACTAAGAACGTTCACGCTATCCTTGTCTCTGAATCTTTTCTTAAGCCTGTACTCCCTTCGACCCAATATTCACTTCCTGGGTATAAGCTTGTGCGTGTTGATAGAACAGGTAAAGCATGTGGCGGGGTTGCCGTGTATCTTCGTGGAGATATCTCTTATAAAGTTGTTGACCAGTCCCCAGGTGTATACTCAAATTTTACAGAATATCTCTTTATTGAAATTGATTTTAAGCACACTAAAACACTACTAGGCGTTTATTACAGCCCTTGTAGTAATATTAATTATTTCTCCGCTTTTGAAATGCAACTTGAAAATCTATCGTCACTGTATGAACATAGAATTATCCTCGGGGACTTCAACACTTGTCTTCTCAAAAATGATTCACGCAGCCGTCAACTCTGCTCTCTTGTCTCTTCTGTAGATATGCATATTCTTCCCCTAAATGCCACACACAAGGTTCCTAATACTAAGCCTTCTCTACTTGACCTTATTCTAGTTTCTAATCTTCATAAGGTGGCTTCACATGGACAGCTGTCTGCTCCCTTTTCATACCACGACCTTCTATACCTTTCCTATAAACTGCGTCCTCCGAAACGCAAGAGTAAATTTCTAGTTCTTCGCAATTTTAAATATATTGATCTGGAGCGTTTGGGGGGTGACATAGATGGTATTGATTGGTCATCTGTTTATGACTGCAATAACCTGGATGAGAAGGTATCTATTTTTACAAGCACGTTGTTGGCCATCTATGATGTACATGCCCCTCTTAAAAAGGTAAGAGTTAGACACCATCCTGCGCCATGGCTTTCTTCAGCCCTCAAAAATATTATGTTGAAGTGAGATAAGGCCAAGCGTAAACATGTTAAATGTCCGTCTGAGGAGAGCTGGGATCTGTACAAGAGGCTACGTAATCGCTGCAATCGTATGTGTAGGGATGCGAGACGAGACCACATTCATAATTCTATTGAAAATCTAAACACTTCTCAACAATGGCAGTTCCTTAAATCTTTGGGTATTGGTAAGGTCGTTCATGACAACCTTACCGATATGGACCTCAATGCATTGAATGCCCATTTCTCTGCGCCTCCCACTACTATTCCTTGTGATGTTAAGTCCTCTACTCTAAATTTCCTCTCTTCTCTTCCACTACCTTCAAATACTTCTTTCTCATTTCAGCCGGTCTCAGAGGTAGATGTTATGAAACATTTACAAACCATATCTTCTAGGGCTGTCGGTGACGATGGCCTTCAACTCCAAATGCTTCTTCCCATCCTGAATCAAATTCTTCCTATCCTTACCCACATGATAAACTACTCCTTATATTCTAACTGCTTCCCTTCATCATGGAAGAAAGCTTCTGTTATACCTCTGCCCAAAGTATCCAATCCTGCAACGCACTCTCAATTCCGACCCATTTCGATCCTTCCCATCTTGTCCAAAGTACTCGAGAGTGTTGTTCACGATCAACTGTCCTATTACCTCTCCTCTAATAACCTGCTAAGTCCATTCCAATCTGGCTTCCGCCGCGGCCATAGTACTGTTTCAGCTCTAGTCAAAGTAAAAGACGATATAAGATTGGCTATGGAGAACAAACAACTGACAGTTCTGGTTTTATTGGACTTCAGCAGTGCCTTCAATTCGATTGACTTTGACATCCTCTTAGGAATTCTATCATCTTTTAACGTTTCTACTTCTGCAACTGCCTGGTTTAAATCCTATCTTGAGGGACGCTCACAATCAGTTCGAATGAACGAGGCCTCCTCCGATTGGTGCAACTTAGTGGCGGGCGTTCCTCAGGGTGGTGTTCTTTCTCCTCTCCTCTTCTCTGTCTTTATAAACGCCGTCACTAAGGTCATAACCTCAAATTATCATCTCTACGCAGACGACTTGCAGCTATATCGACATTTCAAAGCCGATGAACTAGCTAGGGCTGTAGCTGCCATCAATAATGACCTTGAGAACATTAATGCTTAGGCTAAATCTTTTGGATTGTTAGTCAACCCAAAAAAATCTCAAGCACTCATTATCGGTGGCAGATATATGCTCGACCTTATGGATCATGAGTCTCTACCTCCAGTTAAGTACGAGTCTGTGGCCATTGACTATTCCAAGAGTGGAAGAAATTTAGGAGTGCACATCGACTCCAAACTTGCCTGGGATGTTCACATTGCGGAGGTAAGCAGGAGGGTATACTGCGCATTTCAATCTCTCAAACGTCTCCAGAAACTCCTACCTCTTCAGACTAAAGTTACTCTTGCGCAATCTCTTCTACTCTCAATATTAGACTATGCTGATGTCTGCTTTCTCGATGCTTCGGAGGAAGTACTGAATAAACTGGAACGCTTGCAGAATTTGGGGATTCGCTTCGTATTTGGCCTTCGTAAATACGACCATGTTAGTGAATTTCGTAAAAGACTGAACTGGCTCCCTATTCGGCAGCGTCGTAACACTCACATCCTATTTCTTCTCTACTCTATACTTCAAAATCCTAATTCTCCGTCATATCTGCGGGAACGTTTTGAATATCTTGTACCTAGGGGCAAACCCTGTCGTGTTTCTTCCTCTCTTCTGCTTCATACTCCTGCACACTGTTCTAGTTGCTATGACGGATCCTTCACGGTGCAAGCTGTTCGTCTCTGGAACTCACTCCCTCATACCATTCGGAGTAGTACCAGTCTGGACATCTTCAGAAGAAGAATTAAAGAATTTTTCCTTTCTCCATAATTTAGTGTGTATATATCTAACCTACGAATATATTTATGTATGTATGTATGTGTGTGTATATATGTATATATTTTTTATTATAAGTATTGTAGCATGTTTCTCTTTTCTTTTTATCTTGTGAACACTTCACACCCTTTCTTAAACTATTCTTCCTCTATTACTCAAAGGTTTGCTGGGAGAGAACTCATATTGAGTTAAGCTCGCCTTTGTACATCTTTTTTGAAATGTCATTTATGTTACTATCATTTTCTTGTGTGTGCAAAAAGAATAAAATAAAAAAAAATAAAAATAGGGTCCTGTAAAATAAAAGAAATTTTTTGAGTGTATCAGCTTTGGAAGTTTATGTATCGATGTACCATTTGTTGTAGTAAATACCTACTAGAGAAATTACCCCGTCCTTTTTTATCTCGCTCATTATGGTAAACACCGTTTGAGCGATATAATTACGAGGTAATTTATTATTGTTGTATCACAAAACACGCCATCCATTCCAATTAAGATATTTTTATTAGCAGTTTTCATGCAAACTTACTAGGTTGAAATTATGGTTCACGTTATATGGGAGTGTGTATATGTATTTCGTTAAGGTTTGTATTTTCATTCGTTTCTGATTATATGGTCATACTTTTCACTGATTTTATGTATAACACTTCATCTTTTGTCTTTGAAATAAATAGACAAGGTACGTCTATTAACCATTACAACACAAGAATTGATATTGCATCAGTTCGTGATTCAAGCAATGTTTAAGAATGGCTATTTGATGAAATTAAGATACCGCCATAATATTGAAAAGGTAAAACATTACGGAATGTCCCGTTGAAATTTATTGCTATCCAACTGGGAAAGTAATTCTACCTAACGTTGCGCACTCAACAATGAATTAATTGAATGCGCTGCGGTAAAACTATCCTAAAGAAAATTGGCATTACTTTTCGATTCTCCTAAGTAGAAGTCTTCTATCTCAAGTAACAATCAGCAGTTTAAACCTACAGCATGGCCCACAGATATGTTCCTATATACAGAAAAACTCTCTTACTCTGAAATTATGCATTTTTGTATTCGTAACAGCTAATATAAACGAAATTGTCAGCATATCGCTTAGTATGCGAATGTGACAAAATTGATTGACGGTGGTTCGAACATGTTGTGATTAATGGCCCTTATTATGGAGTATGAAGCTCTCACTTGATACAAACGTGCATCGTTTAATGCTAGCTTGCGAGATTGCCTTATCTTGTTTACATTTGAAGTAATCTAAAAATGTTCGCTTCACTAATTTTTACCAGACTACGACGAGCGCGTACGTTAACGTTATATGTTTGCCTGACAATGTAGGGTACTTACGTATTTTCCACTATAGCTCCTAAGTACTGAACTGATTGTAATGAATCAATCGATTCAGTATCATTCTCTGGGTGAACGTGGTTGGGTTGGGTGACTACATAATATACGAATAACATCAACATAACGGATGATTTTCTTGGCTATCGCATCGAGTGTTTTATCAAAAAATGTAAGGCGAGAAATTTCCGAAAATATAAATATAGTGTAATATCACTACATAGTAAAAAACAAAGTCCCTTTCTCTGTCCCTATATCTCTATGTATGCTGAAATCTTTAAAACTATGCAACGGATTTTGCTGCGGTTTTTTTTAATAGATGATTTTTTAATGAATGACTGAAGAGGAAGGTTTATATGTATAATAACATCCATTGCACCCGTGCGAAGCCGGGCGAAGTCGCTAGTTATGGAATATAGTAAGAGATAAAATTATTTAATAGTATATTTCAGTGACTTAAAATACTACTAGCGCCATCTATCCGTGGAGAGCTGGGACTATATTTTACTATTTAAAAAAAAAATACTCCTTCTTGTCTATATTTTTAACCTTACCGTAGTCTGCTTACTTAAACTTTATACCTACTTGTTATATAATCGTCACTAAACAACTTGACAATTTGACCTTGACGCGCAACCAATCACGCGAGCTCTTTGAGACAAAGAGCTCGCGTAATTGGTTGTGCCTTAAAGTCAAATGGTCAAGATTTTTGGTGTTGACTATATCTCAGGTGAATACTAAGACATCAAAATTATTATATTTTGCCCCATAGAATTCTATGGGCCCAGCAAGATCTTTGACTCTCAAGCCAACCTCAGCTGCAAGTTAGCTTAGCGGTTTATTCTCATAATACCACCCGAGTCCCTCGCTCGAGTGAAATTTTAACGAATTTTGGTTAGCGTCGTCGAAAGCGCATCTACTGCTTATATAGTATCTAAGCGACCCTTGATGATGATGTGGAGGAGGAACCACGAACAGCCCACCTTGACTGTACATAGGTACCGCGAAGCTAAACACTGGGGTACATCTTGCGCCTAAATTACATCACCAAGATAAATAACATCTTATATGATATGCGCCAGGAATCCAACTCACCGAGAGCTGCTCTCTCGGTGATTAGTAGTAATTAGAATCATGCTGCAGCATTTTTTTTATCATTCTTCATCATGGAGGAAACCTCAGCCTTTGGCAACACGGCTTTCTGCAGCTTCTAAAACTGAAAAAAAATTGAACATTTTTTTTTAAATCACGGTAATGTCCTTTTGTTGGAGGAATAGTTATGTCGCAATATTTCGCCGAAATATTTGAACTTTTCTCCAATAACTTGTAATTTTTGATCGCTTCAATGACATTTTATTTCTTGTGAGGCCTACATTTAGCCATAAAAACCATGAACTAAAAGCTAATATTTCAAAGTAGGAAACAAGCAAACGTGTAAATAAACCTTTATTTTTATGATAAAAAGTCCATACCTTCAACTTTCATATAAGATAGCACTTTGACTAAAGTTACGCATTAAGTACACCTTACCGATTATTTCATTTTTACTGCCACCGGATTCCTTATGGCACCGACATCAATTATTATTCATATTTCACTGAGTTCCGTGTCTTTACGCAGTCAGGTCACGACTTGAACTTTTTCAATAAAACACCCCAAGAGATAGGAACGTTTGGAAGTGTGGTCACGCACCGCACCAAGCGATTTTATAACTTTATCACAGTTATGCACCAATACCTGGTGCTGTTGACTTGAGGAGCGAGCCTCGAAGATTTTACATTGGAATTGCTTCATTACGAGCTATATATTTAGCGGTTCCTTTTGATCTTTATGCGTATTTTTTTTACGAACTGGTCTTTACTGAATGTAATCAGAATCTAATATAGGACATGTATTTGTATATGGAGGAATTTTAGGATATTTTATTTAGAGTGTATAATTCTGTATAGCAAACATAAATGTGTTTAAGCAAAGTCACGTTTAACTATAATTATCTTGCAGTAGTAGTTCAGCAATGGTAATTACATTTTCCATTTAGTAGTCGCACAATAAATCTCTAATTACCAATCGTTTATTTTTATATTTATACATAACAAATGCTCATTAAAGCAGAAAATATAACAACCATTCATCATGTACAGCTTCCTTGAGTGAATGCATTCCGGCTGTCAACACCGTGACAAGAAAATCGTCTTTAAAGATATTCTGCCACACCCACAAGCTAGCTAAGATCACCGGTAAATATTTATAAGTGCAATAACGCCTTAATATCTATTCATAAGTGAAAATTATTATGCTAATAGTGGCAAGAGGGCGGAGTACATTCAACGCAGTCAGCCTGAACCTTAATTGCTGGACCAAGTCTGATATATTGATGTGATGCTAGACACGGCTTTGTATCACGTTTACAATTAAGTGATTAAGATAGTTTACAAGTACTAATAGAGAATATCAGAGGATTTGTCTAATCTATTATTATTATGAGCTATCGCTTCATAAATGTATCCATAGAGCGGCGTAAACTAAACAAAGCTGGAACAGATCGAATTTTGAACTTTTATATAACTTTAAAAGCCAGGCATAACAAGATCTTGGGTTTGTATAGTGGCCTTAAAGGCATTTGTGTTTGGTACCTACACAATGTTTGAAACCAGAAAGGATCTTACAATTGCACGTTAAAATAAGCTCCACCATAACCCACGGGATCAATGAGAAAAAGTACTTAAATAACATAATATACCTCTCTCCGCCTCTGTTCCTCCGGTGTAGCTAGAGATGTAGTCCTCCAAGAGAGCGGAAGAAAAGGCACAGCGCACTATTTGCTTTTCCCTACACACTTCGGGAGCTTTATCTACTGTTATTTAACCTAAATATTAAGTAGATAAATCTAATATATAAAATTCTTATGTCGCGGTGTTTGTACTTAAACTCCTCCGAAACGGCTTGACCGATTCTCATGACATTTTGTGTGCATATTAGGTAGGTCTGAGAATCGGACAACATCTATTTTTCATCTCCTGTCTTACTCACTATACAGTTTTCGGCCATTTTCTATATCGTAGTATCGATCGTAGCAGTGACTGTTATACATATTATTTTAATTTTTCTGTGCATCTCTCATGTTAATTTTACTCTCATCGTAAATTTATTATTAATTTCCTGTGCAATAATTATTAATTAACAATTTATTAATAAAATGTTTCCTAGAAATAATATACATGGTAAAACAACGTTTGCCGGGTCAGCTAGTTAAATATATATTATAATAACAATTAATGGGATTTTTACCATGTTCATTTGTTTTTTGAGTACAGTTCCGAAATATGGGATACTCAACGTTTAATAACATGAGGGAGTGACAACTGGAACCAATATTTTTCAGCGAGTTTACTCCAGTTTTCTCGTAGGTTTAGATTATGAGATTACGAGATATTGGCCGAGAATTACCTTAAATGCCTCCGGCAATAAAAGGAAGCTTCTAACTATAATATGCAAAAACGAGATAAAATATCAATTATTTTTTTTAGTTACGAATAACCTTTTAAAACAATAAAAAATAATGTGATACATTCTATATTAACCATGACAAGCCTGACACCTCTAAATCACAATATTGCTGAAACCCTATAGCACTACCTCATTTTCACAGTGACCCGTCAAAACATAAAATTATTACTTTAAAGGGAACTGATTCCTGCAGACCGTATTTCATTCTTTAAATTTATTAAGCCGATGCAAAAATCCTTTCCGCATTAACGCTCAGACATACGTACGTCATCATTGCCTGGTTATTAAATATTCATTTTAATAAACAACGGTACAAAAAGCATAAACGGAGCAGTGCCTGTCGACGTTTCAATTATTTGTAATGTTTGTTACTTTTATAAGTCTTTTTTCGTTCAGTTAATGGAATACTGGTATTACTTAGCCAATGTTTCCGCTTTCGTGAATCATACATTACATACAGAGTACTCGCGTGGACGCTGAAAGTCCATGTGGATATTAATTACATTTTAATGATTTTGACACATCATTTTTTTTTAAATTGTATCTAAGTCGTTTATTTATTTGAACATAATATAGTCTTGAAACACATGCATACTAATAATAATAATGAATATAAATAGTCTACGAAATTCTACACCGCGCTTCCTGGACCCAAAATCTCCCAGACCAATGCAAATAGACATATTCATGCATATAAATATATGAACTGAACGGGAATCGAACCCGCGCCCCCTGTCGGTTGGCCATAGTACCTACACACATAACACAAGCATACAATTCGATTGACTAAAGATGAAAAAAAGTGATACAACATTATAACCATAATGTTCGGTTTGATGTCACAAATAAACTTCAAGAACAACAGGCTAATACATTTTAAATAAATCCCTTGTGATTGTGATGATTGTGATGAATCATGATTTCATATCTGAAATAGTTAATACAAATGTCCTAGTAAAGCTGGCGATTTACCATTAAAATTTCAAACTATAACGTAATGCAGTCATTCTACGAATAATGTTTGTCAAAGGCTTTTATTGAAATTATAGTACCTGCTTAATATTCTGAATGGAAGGAAGGCTGGTTCTACTTCAAACTAAGAGTAGTAAAGTTCCTAGTGACCATTGGTCGATTTAATAATTATTGAAATTTGCAACATCGGTTGTGCTAATCACTGTTTGAACTGATATCTAGTACAACACTAATGCTAAGTCTGGGATATCAAAGTCAGCCGTGGCGCCGCCGCCCACGACAGAGTCTCGGCGCGCGCGCAATTGCAGGCCTTTTTACCTTACATACTGCTACATAGATAGTACTTCCAACGCCTGGGAACAAACTCTGCAACCTGCTGTGCGTGGGACGACACTTAATAGCCTTTTAATTTTCAACACGCGCCCATCAACACGATAGATAGTAATAGTCCATAATACTATACTTGCTTATCCATTGATCGTTTTATTTATTATTTTTGTTATAGAGTATGTAAACTAATGACTGCGAGTGAAGATAGTGCACTTAACCTAAGATAAATAATAATAATAATATATCTCTTTATTGTATGTACACAAGAACAAGATTACAGAAACATGAAGTTGGTATAGTTATGCGGTATATACAATTGGCGGCCTTATCGCACAGGGCAATCTCTTACAGGCAACCATTGGATGGAGAGCATCAGTGAATAGAACTAGGGCAGTTTGCGGTGTACATATTAAATTAATGTATATTTTTCATTTATACTCTGATATATTATCTATATAAAATTATGAATACATATTATAGTTACTACACATATAATTTACAGTGATACAATACCTTCTATTAGGTACATAATATTTGCATAACATAATAGAAACATAGCACAGACATGAATAAAGGAGACAAGAAGACTAAGAGACAAAAATAATGACTATTCCCGTAAATAGTAGGCGGTTACTAATTTTTTTGGAGACGGGCAATGATTGCGCGCGTCTTATCATTACGGGTAAGGCATTCCATAACCGGACAGCTTGGACAGTAAAAGACTTATCCATGAATCTCGTGGTATGCCCCGGCATTTTCAGCCTCAGATTCTCTGACGATCTCAGGACCCTAGAATGCGAGTCGATGAGGGTATAAAATAGTTCTTTTAAGTATACTGGAGTTAAAAGATTAAATAAAATGTTATATAATAGATAAAGAATGTCAGCATTCCGGCGAAGGCGTATAGGTAACCACTTGAGTTTTGCGTGAAATTCGGATATGTTTATCATATTTAGTTGGATCATATTTACGTAGTCCAAATATAAATCGTATGCAAAGATTTTGGAGTCTCTCAAGTATATTAAGTTGGTCTTCAGTGAGATCTGGATAACTGGTATCGGCATAATCAAGGATGGGAAAGAAAAGAGATTGTGCAAGCGCAGTTTTCATGGCAATGGGTAGAAAATTTTGAAGCCATCGCAAGGACTCCACTGTGGCAAACATTCTGCAGCTAATCTCTTGGAGCTGAGGGCCCCAAGTCAAACTTCTGTCAATATGTATCCCCAGTTTTTTGACTTTTTCACTATATGGTATGATTGTCCCATCACAGGAGACTTGAGGAAGTAGTGACCAGTCAATTTTAGAAATAGCATATGAGCTCCCAAGAGTAATGACCTGGGTCTTACATGGGTTGACTTTCAGTCCATACGATTTACTCCAGTTGCATATTTGGACCATGTTCCTATTAATGATGCTAATTGCTTCCGTCAGTTTATCTGGAGTAGCTCCCGAGTATATCTATAGTATATCGTCAGCCTATAGGTGGTAGAAAGAAGTGAGATGATCAGAGATGGAGTTTATGAAAATAGCGAAGAGTAGAGGAGATAAAACGCCACCCTGAGGTACGCCAGTAGACATTAGGCACCAAGAAGAAACGAGAGAGAGAAAGAAAGAAAGAAAGAAAGAAATACCATACAGGTAAGTCTGAAACCAGTCAATCACTGCCGGAGATATGTTAAGGGAGCACAATATCTTGGGAAATACGTCGAAGTCAACGTTATTGAAGGCGTTGGTAAAGTCTAACAACGCTAGCACTGTTAGCTCGCGGTTCTCCAAACCAGATCTAATATCCTCCGCAATATGAATAAGAGTAGTCGCGGTACAATGTCCTTGACGAAATCCAGATTGAAGAGGAGGGATTTTAGGGAATTTTTAGAGAGAAAACTAATTAACTGAGAATGGATCAAGCGCTCAAGGACTCTGGAAAGGAAGGAAAGTATAAAAATAGGCCGATATTCGAAGAAGGATGAAGGATTACTCTTTTTAGGCACAGGAATTATTTGGGCATCTTTCCATGCTAATGGAAACGTGCTGCTAGCTGCCGAGTAGTTGAAGATATGGCAGATAATAGGGAGGATTTCGTCAATGATAGGAACGATCATATTGCGACTGAGACAGTCGATTCCCACCGCATTTGAAGTGATCGACATTATGCTCTTCTTAACATCACAGCTAGTGAATTGAGTGAAAACAAACATTGTTTAGAAACTTTTCATAATATACCTCGTTGCATAATGTTCAAGTTGACGATATTTTCTGTTGTAAACAAGTTAGCATCGTAACCAATAACAGCATTCCTTTTACAATAGAATAGCTAATTATTCCCACAAGGGCTATTTTATTGCGGCCGTTTAATGAATTATTACCTTGACGATTGGACATTTAGCCGCTTAGTGGATCGTCTAAATATAAACAGGCATCGTATTCTATCTAAATAGCGAACATTAAATATCGGTTGCTCTGCTAAATCACGTTGACGTAAGTGATTAATCTTCGGAGTAGAATGCTTGTCGTTAGACGGGCAATAAAGAGATAACAAAATAAATCAAACTGCTATAAATATGGGCGGGATGAACGATCAGTCCTAGAAATGTCCAATTCGATAGAAATTTACGGAACTTTTATGGAACTTGCTTGAACTAAACGCGGTATAAATAACCATAAAAACAAGCTTCAGTTGTAAATTGTGTTTATTGTTTTATGGAAACCGGTTAAAGCCTCGAGAGGCATGACAACTGCTCATAACGAGCCCTATTATATTAAATTCAATTCAATGTAAAGGTCAATTCGGGTGAAACGAAGACGAAATTGTATTGTCGCTATGAATATGTAAGCAATAGAAAGCTTATCAATGAATTGGCAAAATATAAGGGATTGTAATATTTAAACTGAATAACCACCGTACCGTTCAGTGTACAAGAAAGTGACTCGTAAGATATCTTTCAAATAAGGTAAAGGCTATAATTGAAGTGGGCTTTTGGTATCATAGCCAATTATGACACATACCAACAAACAGTTCGTTTGATGATCATGAATTACGCGTACATCAACTTAAAATGAGCAGAAGTCATTAGCATAACAGCGTAATGGGCTAAAAATTTCCATTTGCTAGCAGCACAGCGACTCATTGAGATCTGCAATCTATACTATGTAAAGTTATTCAGGGTCGAAGTATGTCCCTGTTTTCTTTTAGCGTGTGGAAACCCCCACCGGCTTCACCAATGAGGTGAAGCCGGTGGGGGTTTCCACGGTGGGGGTGCCGACGATGGGGTGGGCGTGTCGAAATCGGACCGACTAAAACCACACAGTGTCCTCCCCAAGTTTCCATTGCCGGGCACCCCGGGTAAGCCCTCGCAAGGATAACCCCAGGGTTCTCGGCAGGACTGTTGCCGCCGCCGCGGCCTCGGATGGTGGTGTCGGGTTTTATCCCGCGTTGGTGAGTTGTATGTCCCTGATTAAAAAGTCGTTTCTTTTTATTAATTTCGGTAATTGCCAAAATTACTCTATCTTAGAATGTGTTCGTTATTCTTTACATAAATATAAACATAACTTCACGTATGTATCCCCGAAGGGGTAGGCAAAGGTGTATTACACACCCACGAATTTCGATTCTTTGGAATTGCTTATAGTTGCAAGAAATCGAGGAAATGATAAATATATTGTGAAATATAAATTATTGCAATGTGATGCTGTCTTCAGTTATTATAAACTATAATTCAGGAGCCGAAGTACGGTGCAAAAGTGCAATATCCGACTGGGGCTATAACTGTCAACAGTAGAATGAATCACTTGGACATAAATCGTTGGTTGGATGGCATCGTGCTCCGACACCGTGCAATAGCGGCCTGATTTAATTTTATCATTATCACTGTGGGAGAAATGTAAACTATCGATTTGTTTAGTTAAATTATTTCATGAAAACTATTACCTGTCAACTTTTATTAAGTTTATTCAATTTGGAGGCAGAGTTACTAAAGTCATGCTGATTTTTAACTGTTGAAGCTCTTTTAACTTGCCTCAACGGGAAACCTCTATTAGTAGCTAGCCATAAAGTTTTTTTTAAATAAGAAGTAAATTTTAGTAAAATACTGTACAATTTGAAGCCTCATTGAATCCAATCCCGAATTGGAGTTACTCAGGATCAAAATTTAAGTAAATTGCTATTTAAGTAGAAGTGACTATTCATATTCCTATAGAGTAGATTGTTCTTTCGTTTCAGCCGTTTGTATGACGATAGGTAATATTAGTAAAAAAACTATCCAGTATGAATCGGTTTAAAAACTTACTTACTTTACAGAGTTTACAGTATTATAATAATGGTGTTCTCAAAAAACAAGTTGACACGCATGACTAGCATCAATTTACGCGTCTTCAAAAACTTTTTATGTGCACACGCAGTTCGAAAATTATACAAACATTGACAAGGCAGGAAGCGGCTCTTAAACAAGACTGACGCTGTCATTGCGCTCACGCTGATGAAATGATGGATCTAAAATGGCGTCCGAAGATTTGCTTGACAGGAGCACACTTTCTAATAGCGGTTGTGCAAACCAAGATAATTTATGTAGTGCTAGGTTATGATTAGATATTATAGTCAATTTTTTTCTATCTATTAATCTCGCATCTAATATAAACTAAATATATTTGAATTCGTTTGATACCCTTGAACTTTTTATATGGTAGCCGTAAAGATTATTATTCTTAAAAGTTAGTAAGTAAACAATACAAAGAAAAGTTTCAATAATATGTAGCTTCACCAATATGTAAAATATTCATTACCTGTAGTCCTTTGTTGTGTTGCCAAATATAATTTTAATCAATGTTTAGGCCTCTGTCTGACAGCCGACCGTCATTTTCATATCCCTACCTCATCCTGCCAAAACTCCCCTAACTGTCAGTAATCGTTTTTGCAGGTTATTTTTAAAACAAGTCAGTTTAACTATTAATGCTACATAATACTAGCAATTTTATGCTTACCAACTAGCGATTGCTTGGGGTGAGTTTAATAATGAAATAGTGCTTGAATATCATAAGGACGTCTTATTTAAAAGCTTAAGATTATTATTTGACGGCTATCTGGATCGCGTTTAGCCGTCTATAGTAAGCAACGAAAGTTTATAAACTATAAAATAAAAGTGAATGAGGAGGTTAATGTTTAAATATTTCCAAAGAGTTGTTGAAGCTATTTATTTGAGTAGCCGAATGAGCAGAATGAATAGCTAGCACTGTGAACACCAGTCCCAAGCTTGGTTAGATAGGGCATGCCGCCACGCAGTTGAAACTATTCTAGGACTTACTATACGGTACTATCTAGACTTAAAGTAAGCATAACTTAACTAACTTGTAATTATAGGTTCTAGAATGCGGATAAACATACTTAGATTTATTTTACTTGTACTTATAATATGTGTATCTCGTACCTTATTTTTTTTTTCGTGCGGAGATCCCTTTGGATACCCGCCGCCGGCCAACGGGGGCGGTTATGTCGGGCTTGCACCGACTAAAACCGCACGCCGTCTCAGGTCTTAAGACGCCGGGGTGTAAGGTTACCCATAGAGCATATCCCTCGCACACCGACTGACCCTGGGCCATCTCCGGTTTCGAGATGGCCCCCTTACTTGCTCTCCACTGTGCCATCTGCTAATCAAAGGGACACGTGGAAAGCTTCCGAACAGCCCTCAACAGGGCCGTCCTCGCCTCGGTCGGAGTTGGCCGTAGGCGGCAGCGTCTCTCCCACCCTAGGAGAGAGGCGCTGCCGTCTCCGTTGCCCAGGGTGCACCGCGTGGAGGTCCCTAACCAAGCACCCCTGTATCTCGTACCTATACTAATGTTAGAATAAATAAATTCTTTCTTTCTTACGTCTATATACTTTTTTGCAAACTAATACATATCATACCGACATCAATGTACACACACATTCATACATGCAAATATTTATAATGAGCGGGAATCAAACCCACGACATCTGACTGAGAAGTTGAACGTTCTACCGCTATGCCACTCTCATTTAACTGTTATCTAACTCACCAGATTCACAGATTCCAATCCGCAGCTTAGAAAAAAAAACAATGTAACCTAGAGGAATACGTTACACCTAAACGTGCACGCTTATGACACTGCACTGGCGGAAGAATAGCCATGCTGCAGTAATAAAGTTTGAATAATTAAAAGTAAGTAGCCTGCCATTAATCATTGTTACAACCCAACATTTAAAAAAGCAGTTTCAATCAATCATTAAAAATGGGTCAATACCTCAGATAACATTAAACAATCGTCCCAATCCGGTATCAAATCTAAACGGAGATCCGCTTATTACCTACAGTTTTAGATCTGTCTATTCCGGGTACGGGACCACCCACATTCTGTGGACTGTTATTTTAGGTTCTACCATGATTGAGTTGTTACAAGCGTGGTGAACGACGACCATAGCGACATGCGTAATGCAATGTTTTACATGAATCAGATGGTTCCTATTAGTAGTGACACTGAAAATTTACGGGGAATTGCGTATAGTTGTGTGGGACGATAACTGTATCTCATCAGGCGGACGAAGGACTTCTGAACTATATTAGCAATTTTCAATTCTACAATCGATAACGCAACGAAACTGAGTGCTATTACTATGTAAGAACTTACGACGTCGATTTCTGGGTTTTAGGTAATCTGTGATTGTATACCAACTATTAGGTAATCTGTGGTTGTACCGCGTAACTCTTGCTATCCCATTGATATACAGGCATGAGTCGTTAATTATGTGCTTTATACTCAGTAAAGATAAAATATGTACAGAAATGTACCATAGACAGTGGAAATCTGGATTGAAGGATCTAATGAAAATTTAATGAAAATCACTGAATCGTAATACTAAAGTAAAGTAATGACTGAAAGGAGAATGCCCATTCTGCGTTTCTTTTTGAAAATCGTAAATAAAAAATGTATGGCCATATGAGTAAATTCATAAATCATTTAATATTATTTTAATTTCTCACAATTCATTCGAACAAAATCGTATGTGGGGTTTATAACATTTTGATTTAATTCGTGGTGTAATTGATTTTTATTGTCTTCCTAATGGCCATAGATAGTTTTAAATGGATTAGGAATATTGTTGTAGAGATACAATACCTACCTACCTATGTAAATAATAACTGTAAAAATCATTTTTATTAAGTAGATACCTTCTTTTTAGCCCGTTATTGGAGATTTTATTTATAACGAGCTTACGGAAATAAATCGAAATGATTTAGTTCTTAAAATCACAAAATGGGTTTTATTTTAATTTACAAAACATGTCTTTTGCATTTCGAATCTAAATCATAATTATCTATGCGACTATTCCTCTAAGGGTAGGTTAGCGGAGCACGCTTTTGACACTATCACCTCGCGTAATTTGTTGTTAAAATGCCGTTCGTGATTTGTGAAATGTGCGTAAATCTACCTTCTTGGACGAAATACAAACTGTCAAAACTTTTAAACAAAACGTCGTTTCGGTAACGAATGTTTGACGGACATTTGATTCAAAACTAACCTCTAATTTGAGCAGCAAAACAAAGAATAAGAGAAAATCCCACAAAATAACAGAATAATTTTTATTTCCTTTGGAATTACGATATCAATCCAATTTATCATCTGATTTTCGCTATCATACAAAATTTTTTTTTTACGAAACGGCTATCCGTTGAAAAATGGGCATTCTCCTTTAAAAATCACCGAAGGTAAAAACTATAATAACAAAAAATTTCATAATATATCATCAATAATACACTTCTTAACTATCTTTTGTAGATCAATCTTTATTTGGTAAAACTTAACAAACAGTTTTTATAATAATATATCCTTCACCATGCCGAGTAAAAAAACTCTTACATTAAAACAAATTAGCAATCACTGGCGAATATGTTCCAAAATCGAAATTTCAATCTCCGAGAAATACATACTGAGGTCAATAAAATCTTTATTCGTTTCTGGAAACTTTCTGCAAACTTTATTCGTTTCTGGAAATTCTGTATACATAACTTTAATAAATATCCCTTTATCTATCTCATTCTTCCGCTGGCATATGTTCGTCCTGCTAGAACCATAAAACCAAACATTTTGCGGGTATAATGCCTCAAGCCTTCCTTTATTTTCTCCCCTAAACGAAACTGACGTGTATTGTACGAAATGATTAATAACACGTCATAATGATACGAGGCTTTTTTGTAGCGTGTGACGATTTGTCCTGTGACATTCTTTTGATATGATGTAGGTCGAATGGGATATTGCGATAGTCATTGTTTATTTTCACGCTTTCCCATTTCATGTTTCCTTGCCATTGTGTAAAGTTGTATATTGTCATGACATGAAGTTATTCTGTTGCTAGATTACTATGAGATCTGACGAGTCAATGGCTTATCTACTTGTGTTATTCCAGGAAGCTTTTTAAATAAAAGCTTCAAACTCTCACAATTCACTATTATATAAATCTAAATCAAATCTTACGAATGAATTTAAAGCTAGTTCTATCCAAGTGATAGAGCTGCAATTTGCTCGTTTTGGTACCGGTGACAATGTAATAGGTCTAGTGAATAAACCGGAAAACAACCATAGGAAGACTTCAATTTTATTACACGATGTACCACCCTGTTGTGTTTGGATGGATGGGAATTATTTTGAAAATTCAGCAAACGGGACTAAATAATCCCATTGCGAATAGAGCCTACTCCACCAAGATAGTGACTAGTACGATGAACCATACAGGCTGTTTAAAATATAATATATTTTAGGTGAATAAAAAAGATTTCCTAATTATTGTGTTGCTATTTGAACTGGTGATAAATGTACAATCGTGTGTGTAATATCGAATACTATCCTCCCAAATCCTTTTCGACCATCACGCAAAATTTGCATCTGTCACTAGGAAACTCTAAAAAGATTTCCAACAACTTTGATCACAAGCCTGATAACAACTTCTGTAAGAAGTTAGGCCTTCTGGCCTTCTACTACTATTAAGGCGCCAGCAAGTCCACACCCAGTCCTTTTTTATTTAGCTGAGCGAGCCGAAAGCGAGCGAAGCTCTTATACGCGGGATAGCCGCTTACAAACTCGGATACGTATATATATTAATACAGATTTATTCAGGGGCTGCGCCAAGTCTTTGGAGTACAAGCCAATCCCACCTGACAGTCAGTGTACCTGCTGATTGATGAACGACGCTCTGTGGTAGACTTTCCTCTCTGCTCAGACGGCAGTCGCTCCCATAGAAGCCAAAAGAAACAAATATACGGAGGAGCAGAGGGGACCTCGGGCTCCAAAGTGCAAGCTTTGGATGCGACTGGGATTGGTGCATGGATGAAGAAGAAGAAACACAATGTTGCGTAAAATTACATTCACAGGAGTTTAAAAAATATCTTTTTGTTTTCTAGTACTATGTGTTATTTAGACTATAGTCCATGGTAGATTCTCACGGTCAGTACACATCTTGTTTGATAGATTAGTTCTGCTGACAGTCTGTGTAAATATACGTGCTCTTACTGAGTGATGACACACGGGATGTTTGATTTATACAGCGACGGCACTCTCTTCTAAGTGCTCCCACATAATATTAACTAATAGTAACTACTCGGTAAAGTTGTATGTTAATATAATAGTGTTCTTGAACTGTTAAAATACCAAATTATAAATACTGCAGAAAATATATTGCATAAATAATAATTGCGATAAATAAGGACGTCCGCTGCGTTGATCGAGACCCAGTTCAGGAGTCCGTCGCGTGCGCCCGCGAATAAATCGTGTGATAGGCAGCGTATCGACGATCGAGCAATGTATTTGCACAAAACAGTACGGCCGGTGCCCGCTCAAAGCAGCCGACAGCCTTTGATTAGAACTTCTCTCGCTCAAAATTAATTAGATTGCTATACAATAGAAAAGTGAGGCCAATAGGGGGTGTGAGGCATTATTAACCATTTTCTGCTAAGATGATAACGATAAAAAAATGAGAGCAAGATGATATGTTTTGAAAATATATTTTTTCTATGTAACTAAGCTGTTGGCCAATTTCACAAATTGAATTATTCTCTTAGTGTTAGATTACTTATCTTTTGAGGCAGATATATAAATATGCTCTATAACGTCACACTTCAATTCAATGGCACACAGCTGTAGAAACGACAGATATCACAGATAATCTCAGTATTACCGGTATTACTAGGCACAGGTTAAGAATATAGGTAAGTAAGGTAAGAGCTTGGTCGATACAGAGCTGCAATATGGCTGGATTTCATAATAAAAAATAAACGCGCTTAATTGAATTCAAACTTAATTACATAACATAACATAAACTCACGCCAAAAAAACATGAAAATTCAGTTCAATTAAATGAATTTTCACTGGTGAAATTCAGCCGTATGCTAAGCTTAGCATAGTTGTTAGCCAACAAAGGAATGGGGCCACATTCTAATTTATACTACTCTTTTAATCGTGGTCGAATACGGTGTCCGCCTCAACAAAGTAAACTTGTGTGAAATATCTTTAACACTCTCTCACACACGTGCCGCACGCATCCGACATTGAATACAAACGACATGATTTTTATTTCCTGTAAATTTTTAGGCTTACAATTGCTGTTCGCTTGTTTATTAAACAACCGAACGAATGTTCACCGTAATATTAAAATGAAATCATTTCCTTTCGGTGCGTTGTTCGAAGAACTGATAATTAGATGTCGATGTAGATTGAGACTGAATTTTGAACATCGATTTGTTACGAGAATTGACCCTCTGGTTACTGTTGCCTATAGACGTCTTCAAGACCGGTGGTGGCCATTGAATTTATGGGGTCTTATATATTACATTTTATAAAGATTTATAGGGCCCATCACGATCTTCAGAGCAAAAGCCAACGTTACCTACCAGCCGGGACACGTGCTGATGTATGTAGAGTAAACAACCCTGGGTTCCACAGATGCAATTAGGAATAGCGGTAAGATGATGATGATGACGACACAATACAATATTAGAAAAGTTTGATAAATTTATTCTATCATACAACGCTCACGATAAACTCACCACAACAATGCAGAAATTATCGTATCATCATGGTGTCAGGTTGTTATAAACTTCATATATCGAACTAGAGCATTTAACAAGTTATTGTTAATAATACTAAACAAAATTTCCATCTACTAGTACGGCAAAAATTAATGTTTATTGCGTAAAAGGCAAGTGCTAAGCTTTTACGGATAGAACAAACTGCGCTGTTACGGAGCTCGTTCGATTTTCATTGCCACTTTGCCCCGAAGTGACTGTGCTCTCGACTAATACAATTCTTTCAATAGTTTTAGTGCTATCTCTTTTTGTAAACTTAACCTAGAAAAGGATAGATAGTGTTAGTAGCTGATAGGCAGTGAGGTATAGAATAGATAGTTGCATTTAGCTCATGAGATCGCGTGCCTCTTTGGTGCCTCGGTGTTTTATTGGCTCAATCATGGTGATACTATGAGGCTGCGCCGTGAAGGACCCGTGGGGAAAGTGGTAAGATACGGTTACGTACATTTTCATATTTTTTCCTCGTAGTAACTGGAGCGTGTCACATGTAGGTATATGAGGGTGGAATTTCAGTCAGGTTTACATCGTATAAAAAATATTGTATGTTATTAAATTGGGCATCCCTTGTTCAAATTTTACTGTGTGTTTTTAAAAGTTCAGTGATATTATAAAAAGGGCATAGATTACCTTCTTAACAAAGTATGAGAGTCGCTCTGAGTAAAAGACAATAGATTGACTGTTAGTGACATGTTGCGTTGACCTCAAATAATTGGGACAAATGACTTCATATGATGATTTCATATTGAAGGTTTTTAATTTTGAATAAAAGTACATTAAATAAGAAATATGACATGTAACATGTTTATAGTAGATATGAGAAAAATCACAAAGTTGAGGTCAGCGTTACGATTTCAATTTCGATTCTACTCATAGGTGTACAATATTAATGAAAATAAAGTTTAAAATTCTGCGCCAATCTATACCAGTTTCAGTGTGAATGGCAAGCAAGCCTTGTCTATGAAAGTTTAAATTATGAATAAATTTGAAAACACATAATAAATTAAAACACCAAATTTTGATAGTAAATTATGTTCCTTAACACACGTTCTGGCTTGGATTGTTCAACTGTTTTTACATTATGTCTTTGTTGTTAAATTCCCATGAAAAAAGCAATTAGGTACTACCTTGTTTTTTTTTTTTTTTATCGTGCGGAAATCCCTTCGGATACCCCCCCGCCGGCCAGCGGGGGCGGTTATGTCGGGCTTGCACCGACTAAAACCGCACGCCGTCTCGGGTCTTCAGACGCCGGGGTGTAAGGTTACCCATAGAGCATATCCCTCGCACCCCGGCTGACCCTGGGCCATCTCACCACTAACAGCATCGCTCATCCTGTCTCCTCTGAAAGCAGAGGAGTACGGAGAGCGATGTGTTCCCGCCACGTTGGGTATTGGCCGACGATCAATGCCAACCCTATGAAGGGGTGAAGGGGAAGCCATTGACCGCCGCCCAGGGTGTACCGGCCGCTCCGATTCCGTTCCCCCCGGACTGCAGCGGGATCGGAATCGGAGCGACACTCGAGGAGGTTACCCAACACACCCCAATTAGGTACTACCTACTCATTGTTAAACATAACAAACATAACATAAACTCACGCCTATATCCCCGAAGGGGTAGGCAGAGGTGCTAGCACCCACATTTCGCCAGTTTATGTTTAGGTCCCAATGTAATAGGTGGCGAGCCTATTGCCATTAACCGGGCACTTATAAACCTGCGATAAATACACACATAACTTCGAAAAGCATCGAAAAGTCATTGGTGTGTGCCATGATAATACCTGGGATCGAACCCAAGACCTCGTCTCAGCAGTCCTTTACCCATACCACTAGGCTACCGCGGTTAACTCATTGTTAACACTGGAATAACCCCGAATCCGTGTCCTTGTTTAACTCCAAATCTTTCGCAAGAAACAAATGGTCTCATTTTCTTCATCAATTCTATCAAACATTAACATACATTTTGAAGTTACCTACATAACAGATAATATCTAACACGAATGCCAAGTGATTTGTTTTGCCAACTAAGTTAACAATCAGAACAACACCAGACAAGATATTTCCGTCAACTTAATTGAACTGACATGAGTTACTTTATTGATATTAAAATTTATTTATGAATACGTCGGCAAGTGATAAAACGATATTTCACCGGCCGGTGTATTTGTTTGTCGACAGATTTCTGCGAATGACTGCAATTAATTATGACCGATGATGGTCGTCCGAGGGCGTCCGACGTGATTCCTCATCTTTTGTTTTTGCACGGCATTTGTTAAACAATGCAACAGCGAGCGACTTTTACTCTCTTATCTCGCAAGTCTCGCAACAAATAAACAAAAACTCGCGTTGACTTTTTGCTGGTCTCATTCGTGGCTCGCCTTGTGCTTCGTTCCACTACGAAATTTTATTAAGCCCGTACCGAAATGGTTCTGGAGTTAAAGGAATTTCGCCGAGCAGAATATTTCGATCGTACCGTAAAATGTCAAAGTAACAAAGTCAGCAGAAGCAAAGGTTGCAAGACGTTTCGAATCGTCTTATTGAGTTTTGACAGTGCAGCTTTTCTTCGAGCTGTCAATTTGAAAAATAAAAAGAAATAACCTACATTGTTTCAAATATCACGCTATTTACAACATAGGATTGACTCATTACTTTGTAGTCTTTTTATTAGAACTTTATTTATAGTGATGCTTCTGATGCTCTAATGGAAAGATCAAACGCTCTCGGTAGTTAATTTTAATGTCTCGGTGTAAACGGGCACTGAGGCCCGTTGGATATAATTAGAGGCATCGGTAAAGCCTCGCTGTGCATTGGTCGCTGCCGCCATCGGCCGGTAGTATTTTGATCTAGTTGACATTTATTATATCACCGACATCGGCACTACAAACGCACACCTACTTCACTTGAATATGTAACGATGTATTTTGAGCTTTAAGGAATGCTTTAACGTTAACTTTGAGTTTGACGTGATGGATGCGTCCTTTTGTGTCAGCGATGAGATATGAATATAAAAATAAATTAGTAGAATTTCTAATTGTATAAAAAATATTAATTTTATATCGCATTATTAAAACGAATATAGTCGTTGTTTTTTTAGCTTTAATTGGCAGATATAGAAAGCGTTTAGTGGAACCAACAAACTCGTTTTATATCAAGGAAGGAAGGCAAGCTGTAGGCAGGCGCCTCGCGAAGCAGTGCATGGCGGTGCGACGACGAGGCGAGGCAGCGAGGCGGCACGAGGGCGCGAGCTCTCATCAACTTTAACGAGCCATTACCGCCGAGCCGCCGCGTTCAGCGGCTCAGCGCTAGAGGGGGATTCGTGTAATTTTCGGAACTCGCATAACGTGTAATTATTTCAGGAGGGGGCGTCAATAACGTAACCACAACACATTTATATGCGTCCAGACTTGAAATTTCGATGCGTATTAAAGTAGAGCACTTCATGTTTATGTATGAACGTCCCGTTGAATATTTTTGGTAAAACCTGGTAACACATAAAATTTAAATATTTACATAAAATATATCAGTTTCCTCGACGGTTAATACTGAATATCAAAAACATTTTTTTCACCTGACTTAAATAAAATAAGGTTGTATATGGTGTCGTTATGTATAACAATGACGGCTAATGAGCCAATTTATGGAGACAAGTGGCAGTCCTGTGACTTATTATCGACGCAAAAGCGAAGACAGTGCAGAATGCTTACTGAAATGGAACGTAACAGTCCGCTGAAATAATTCACTGTGGATTCGACACGGAGATTCTCAGATGCATCGCCGTGAGCGAATGTTAGCTTGTCCTGAGACGTCGACAGTTCTTGTTGCGACTACTGTGGTTATTTCTAAACCGTATCACGTCTCGCCCGTCGACCGGATCGCCTCAACGGCCAACACTTTGATGTCGCATTCTCTTTTTGCAAACCACATTTCAGTGACTACTGAATACTTTCGGGAAAGATGTCTAACGACTAACATTTCGATCGCCGAATTCTTTGTTATAATATTTTGTTTTCAAACAATACAATGCGTCTTAATGCCATGCCAAGATCATATAATGGTTATTGTTTGTATATAGGCTTTTTTTGTAGCTGTTAAATGGTTATTTGACTACTTCGAGGGTTAAGTTGTAGTGAGTATAACTGATGTACTTAAGACCCAATTGAGACCGGATTTCAATACCAGGTCAGGCAGTGTTGATAATTTTCTTCTGTTACGAAATTATCAGTAGTAGTAAAAAAGTCAGGGACAGTGTACAAGGGACGGCAATAGACTACCTCTCTGTTACTTGGAATCGACAGTGTGTTAATACACCTCCCCCTGTCCCTACGGAGAAATACAAGAGTGAGTATATTTTTTGCATAATAAATAACCGTAACGTATACTTTGTTTTTAATACAATGTATCCTATTAAGTAACAAGAACATTAGCTTCATATAGATTATTGGGTATAATTAATCTAAAAAAATATCCAGTGATAATCACTTAGATTTTGGTTAAGGTGAAGATGTTTTTCGTGTGTTCTTTGAACACGGCTTTTAACGCTATATTATTTTTATTCATATTATCTGTAAAACACTATACTAACTCCAACTACTTCGAGTGTTTTAATATTTTTACTATCTCACACTTCTACGTTATGTAAACCAAATCATTATTATTTCGCAATCAGGGCTTTAGTAAATAAAACTAGGGCTTACAACTTTGACGTACGTTTAGGGAGGCTAACTTGCGACGACGGGCATTTACCTCCGCAGGCTGTTGTGTTCCCCTCTCTACTTAACCAGATTTCGTGGTTCCTAACAATGCCGTTGTGGATATTCATTGTTAAAGAGCTTGCTGTAGAGTAAAATTACAGAATAATAATGTAATGGCTAGCTTTTCAAACTGGAAATGGGGAGGTTGTGAACTTTAACCAACTCACTACCATGTAAACTTACTCCATTTCCATTTCCACTTACATGAAAAACTTAGTTGGACAGGTTAACAAGAGCACTAGCTATGAATAACGGAGGTATTGTAAGCATTTATAGACTACAGTGACGGCTTATTATTAGGTAGGAGGTGTGTACAATATATATAGATTTGTGCCCTTTGTTTTTTTTTTTTTTTTTTTTTTTACTAAAAATTTGAGTGCGTTTGACTGCATCTCACCTGATGGTAAGTGATGATGCAGTCGAGGATGGTACACGCAAACTCAAATAATGCCTATTCACTCTCGCCTTGAAGGTCCCCAAATTATAAGAATCGGGGAACACAGACGCAGGCAAAGAGTTCCACTCCCTCGCTGTCCGCATAATAAATGAGGAAGCGTTGCGCTTGGTGCGGATTGGTGGAATATCAACAACGAAGGGATGAAAACGTTGCCCGCGCCTAGTTGTCCGATGGTGAAATGGAGCTGGGGGAATGAGGTCATGCAGTTCTTGAGCACATTCTCCGAAATGAATCCGATAGAACACCGATATGCAGGCAACTTTGCGGCGATGTTCAAGGCTTTGGAGCTTGTTGCTAACTAGCTCGTCGTCGCCAATGAGTCTCCTGGCGCGTCGATCGATGGTGTCCAAAGTTGTGACATTAATGAATGTACCACGCTTAATTCTGTAAGGAGCTTGCATATTAAAATAATTTATAGCTCTAGATGATTCATCCAATAAGCTAAATGCTTTTAAAAAAGCTGGTTCACTTTGTATATTTGATGTGGTTAGAATGCCCCACGTCTCTATTACGAAGTTGATACCTTCACTTACAACCGTTTTTGGATAACGCGGGTTTTATACCATCTGCCTGGCATAGCTCCAGATTCTAGATTGGAAAAAATCTTCAAAGCACTTTATTACTCCTCTTCAAATTGAGTTTTAGGTAAAATTTTATAACCTGCTCTTTCAACATCATTTTATTTTAATGAAAATTGTGAACCAGTTAGTATGCTAACTTGATCTATAAATTTAGATCGGAAAAAGAGAACATTCAGAACGGGACATGATTTGAACCCACAATCAGTCCCTTACAGGGGGAATACTCTGGCTAACTGAGCTACCTGGGCACGTTCTAGATATTCGGGATTCTCCGATATATTAAAGATGTCGATTCCCCCTGTAAGGGACTGACCGCGGGTTCAAGTTCATCCTGAATGTTCTCTTTCTCCGATGTAAATCTGTCTTTTTATTCTTATCATTATCACAGATATTGTAATTGGGCACCGAAAAGAAAAGCCATTAATTTCTTGCTTGTTATATTAAACCTTTTGCGTTGTAAACGTAGTGTTATTTACGATCATAAATATAAAAGTAATATTTTCTAAGTCTTTTGTGACCCACGAGACTAAATCATTTTGAATATGATGTAAAGCTTTACTACACTGACTCAGCTCAATCATTCCGTAATTTACATAGAATTTACATCATAAATCGTGTACGTAAATGGTTTACAAGTAATTCTATTAAAATATTTGATTCATTGCCGATGTTGAAATCTTTATCAGACGTGATCGCGGTCATCTTTTGTTAAAAATCAATAAATATGCAATAAGTGGGTGTTACAGCACAATCAGAATAATCTTTCTTCTATAAAAAATCGAGTTATATTTAATGTCAGCTTTGTTTATCATCGACCATCGTCCTAAGAAAAAATCCAACAGCAATTCAAATTTCAATGGATTTTGGATAATGTTAAGCTTACTTCAATGTTAAGCTACAAACTGGCTACTTCATAACAACATAAGTGGGCTGTTCATTTGCGACTTCGAAACCGATAAGCAGTGAGGGGGTGGATGCAGTTTATTTTCAGCCTTGCCAATGTAGCAACTGATAATAGAATGCCGTAAAACTCGGTCCTGTGTGGGCGACGTAGATAACAGCTGGTTTCCCGTATCTCTGTAAGCGGTAATTTGTTAGAGCTCTTACTACGACTCACATTTGATAAGGGAATAAAAAGCTATCGGTTCTTTGAAGTTCAAGTGTGTGAATCAGTTGAATGTAACAGATATTCGTGTACTATCTTAAGTGAGAAAAGAAATATCTTATTTTGTACTAGCTCTTATTGACATGCTATATTCTTATATCTGTCAGTTTTTCGAATTTAAAATTGATGCCATATTTTTCAAACATTTGTTGATCCTTACTAATATATAAATGTGAAATTAACTCTGTCTGTCTGTCTGTCCATCTGTTACGCTTTCAGGCCTAAACCACTGAACCGATTTTGCTGATATTTGGTACAGGGGTAGATTAGACCTTGGGAAAGGACATAGGCTATGTTTTGTCGCGATAACCGACATCTACACGGGTGGAGCCGCGGGCAAAAGCTATTATTCAATATAGATGAAATTAAGCATGCCCATTTGTACTTATCTTCTATGATAATGCAATAGTATGGTATGGTTCAGTTGTTCTAATAAAATGGACTAGAAAGGTAATCATATGAAGTCCGCAAATGGGCAACACAACTCGTGTTTGTACTTTTTATATTAGTCTCCACAAGTTCTCGGCTGAGACAAAAAGAATAGGACAAAAAGAGAATAGACAAAAGAAGCGATGGGAGTTTTGATTAACACAATCACTTACTTAGAAAGTTTCTTTATTAGGTTATATACAATTATTAACTATTTTCAAATAAACAAAATCCCTATAACGAATTCATTCATAACGTAATATACATAATATTTTAACCTTTTTATAGGAGCGCAATAAAAATGTATTAAACTTATTTTGTATTTCTTTGCTATTATTTAATTTTGTAACTACGAGTGGACGCTAGCGTATTTTCATCGCCATAAACTTGAATCAAGGGCCTCTCGTAAAAAAAATGTTGAATACAAAAGAAAATCAGAGACGAGTTGATAATAGTGCATAATAAAGCAAGGTTCCTTTTACTATAAAGATCCACATCCACACGCTACGAGATCGTCAGTGACAGCTATGTGAACATCAACCTATGTTTTATTACTTCGGAAGGGTATAAATGAAATAAAAGGGGAAAAATACTTTGGAAGCATTAAACGTAGGCTATGAATGTCTTTAGACAAATTAAAAACGTTGTGATTTATTGCGGTGGCCTTTTTTATTGCGACAGTAGCATTTTACACGCTCCACTCCAGCCCGTTAAAATGTATTCTAACCTAAAATACACAAATGTTTGTGTCAAACAACAGTTAAAATTTTCATCGATGTATATTTTGTATCCGCATATGAAATTAGAATATAGTCTAGTCTCATTCGAAATTTCAAAATAACAAGTGTCTTATATAGTCTTTTCTCTTTCATTGCTTCATCATTACTTTAACTTAAACTCTTAAAATATAGAAAACAATCTGCAAGTAGCAACGCGCGAGTGACATCTTGCTTGCCACGAATTGTTTGTATAGAAGCTGTCGTAAAGTATTTAGGTGTTATGTACCTACATATTTATTCAAATTAATAACGGGATCGGCAAGTATATTAAGGTTACAAGACCTAGGTGCCACTAACAATATGCTGGTCTAATACTATTCTCCATATTACATATTTTATTTATTTTATTCTTTATTGTACACTTACATGGCGTTTAAACAAATAAGAGAGATAATATGTACAAAGGCGAGCTTAACTCAAGGTTGAGTTCTCTTCCAGCAAACCCGGGAGTGCACAGAGGAATTGCAGTCCAATGAGAGGTTAAGTCTTGTGTACATTTAATATATTATACCTGTTCCAGTAAAAATAATCTTACTTGACATCGAGGGATCTTGAAAAAATCATCGCGATTGGCGGGGTGGATACGTACTTATAATGACCCTATTTAATTCCAGAGTTTTCAGATAATAAAAATTAAGAAGTTTGAATTGCTTCGTATGATAAAAAAGTATCGATGACTTTCGAAATTTGAATTTAAGTTATAAAATTTATCGATATAAATAACCTCGGCTGTATAAGGAACGTCTTACCATATAATGATATTGGTACATTAGGACAAAATAACAAGTTGTTTTTGTACTTATACTTTTTGAATGCAAAAAGATACATGTAAAGTTAAAAATATTGTTAAAGCAATCCTTGTTAATTTAAATACAGTCAACACTGCCAACTGCTATAATTTGACAATAAAACGACATGATTTTCTTACTTTTTATTTTTGCTATTATGCATTCAAAAATATATTCCAACATATAAATTCCAATAAATTAGTATGTTTCCATGTATAATATGTATGTATTTACAAAAAAAATAAACCTAGTGTATTTATCCACATTCTAGAACCCATATGACAAGCTTTGTTTAAATTTGCATAGATGTGTAATTTGTTTCAGAATATTGACTGAAACTTATTGTGAAGACTAGTACGAATATTTATAAAAATCTTACATTGGTTTAGTGTATGTGTGCGTAATTCAACTTCGATATTGTGCTTAGGTGCTTACTTTTCCACGTATTATGAGACGCAAGCAGCAACCACCGCAACTATAAAGTTTTTAATATAAGGTATTGAGCCTCAAATAATTCACCTAATAATAGCTTATACGCAGTTACTATCCCTGGGTATGTTAAAAGACCTTCAGACCTTAATCTGTTGTTAATTTAGTTAAATTGCCGCTCTTTCATTTATGAGCGAGCCTTAGGGAAATTGCTCTATAAAAATAAACGCACGCTTTGGTTAATGAGTAATTTTGTTCAATTTTGTGCGAGCTATCTTTATTGGAAAAATATTTTGTTGCTACAGTGAAGTTGCGACAATCATGATGGTTTTTAAAATCGATAATTACTTGCCTATAATGTATGATGTACCTATACTGTAGAAAGAATTTTGTGAGGTGTTTAACTTTGGTATATGAATGCTGTGGTGTGGGAGTGAACGGGTGTTTAAATTCTTCAGCTTGATCAAGAGTTGCGTGTCATTGTCGTACAAGGCTTTCGAAAACTGAATAATACTACTTGAAGACTTGAGGACTAATAATATTTTACCATCGGTGTATGGGGCTACATTAATATCTCCGGGGTGAAGATCTGCAAGACGGAATACCTGCCGATTGGCGGACCAGACTCTGGCGCAGACTTTTCTCTCGGGGTATAGAAGTTAAATGGTAGTTGCTCCCCTAAAAGCTGTTTTTAAGATGAATCCGAAGGAGGCGAAGGAGTGAACGGACCCCGGTCTCTGTGGAGAAAGATGATTATAAAGATGAATAATATCTTATCTTCTCGTGTTCTTAGAATACTTTATTATTTATTTCTATCTACATTGTTTATTGATTGAATTACACGACTTCAGTCACTCCACAACACAGCAACACAATTAATTCTAGAAATTTAAAAGTCATTAGCTAAAATTCGTATTAACAAAAATATTTCCGTTCGCAAAGTGTATGAGTAATTTTTATTTAAAAACTCTAATGGTTTGTGTTCGGAGAAAATATTTGATATTAATATATGTGTTATTCCAGACTATAAATTATCCCTGTACCCAATTTCAGCTGAATCGGTTCAGTCGTTAAAGCATGATTTGAGTAACAAACATTCAAACTTACAAACATCTTCACAAACTTTTACATTTATAATATTATAGTACTCAGATACTTTCACATTGTAAGCCAGAAATTAGTAACAAACACTACTGGTATTACAAGCATTCATAGGCTACGGTACCCTACTATAAGCCGTGCAGTACGCCGGTTTGCCATCATGTGCTAGAAATAATTTATAACCGACTAAAACCGCACGCCGTCTCGGGTCTTCAGACGCCGGGGTGTAAGGTTACCCATAGAGCATATCCCTCGCACCCCGGCTGACTAGGGCCATCTCACCACTAACAGCATCGCTCATCCTGTCTCCTCTGAAAGCAGAGGAGTACGGAGAGCGATGTGTTCCCGCCACGTTGGGTATTGGCCGACGATCAATGCCAACCCTATGAAGGGGTGAAGGGGAAGCCATTGACCGCCGCCCAGGGTGTACCGGCCGCTCCGATTCCGTTCCCCCCGGACTGTAAAAACACTGTACCTACTGTATATACGTACCGTATAAACCTTTTACATTATCAACCTGAGGTATTCGCTCACCCCTTACACCTGATACTGCTTAACCTCTACACTAGAGCTCGCTACGTAACAATTTAGTTTGATGATAATACCACGATCGAATTACGGACAACCCTAGTTTCAATTAAGCTCAAGATACATTATTAAAGAAAAGGCGTATTTATTTCATGTTTAATCTAATACCTCGAAACGAGCAATTCTTGTTTGTATATAATATATATAATATAATATTTAACAACATAACACATAACATAACTATATATATATATATATATATGGATTATTCAATACTATAATAACGTAATATATTATTAATTATATGATAATAATTAAATATTAATAATATCATAATAAGTATAAAAACGCGACGATAGCCCAGTGGTGTACGTAACGGACTGCCGAGACGAGGTCTCGAGTTCGATCCCCAGTCGCCCCGGGCACACACCTCTGACTTTTCGGAGTTATGTGTGTATTAAAAATGTTGATTATCGCTCGCTTAGTAATGTGCCCGGTAGATGGCAATAGGCTCGCCCCCTATTACATTGGGACCTAAACATAACTGGCGAATCGTGGGTGTGTGCAATACACCTCTGCCTACCTCTTCGGGGATACAGGTGTGAAGTTATGTATGTATGTATGCATAATAAGTATTTCAGTTATTTCTTGGACACAATCTATTTTATATTGCTTTTATAATACTATATATACGAAGAAACTTTTTTTTTTATTGATGGAATCATTATAACATTAGTAATATTTATCTATTAGAACTTAACGCGGACGAAATGATGTCTAATAGCTAGTTAGTAACCCAGAAAAAGGTAAAGGATATATTACCTTTTATACAACACCACAAGAACAAAAACTCCAAAACCAAGTCGCATTCAGTAATGGCCATATTTTATAAAGGTTAAACAGGTTTATTCTCTTCTTTTCGCTTTAGTAACCCGCTATTCTTCTATTAACATGTCGTAGCCCATGTAGAGGAATCCCGTGAAAGACAAGGGGAGGTGAAGCCAGGTTGTTACCGTGAATTTTGTAATTAAACGCCTCGTCTCATTGTGACCTTCGACCGAAGCTTCACGCTCCGCTACACTTTCAGGATTAAGCTTGTTGCTTTGTAATGGAAGAGGACGCTTCAAGTATGTCTAGAACCCATTTAACGTAGGAATGGAACGCTCAAACGAAAATACTTCCTAGGAAAAGTTACTAACTACATTCTTTGTTTTATTTGAGTTAATATACACTAGGTCATCGTTATGATAGTTTTTAACTTTTTTTAAATAATTTATTAATCTAATAATTTTAGAATATTGGTTGAGTAGAGTCTGTATAAAAATATGTATGCACTTTGGAGCCTGGGATACACTCTTCTATTTCTCCATAAATTGGTTCAATTGACTTTCACAGGAGCGAATACCACCTGACCAGCCAACCCCGAAAAAACTGCACCAGAGCCTCGTTCGTCAATTAGTAGGTGTGTCGGCTTGCAGGCATGGAGGACGTTGGAGCCTAGCCTCAAGAAGGAGGCGGCGGAGCGGGTCTAGGAGAGACTCAGGTCTCTCCAGATCCGCAGAGCTCGCGAGGCGTGGAGGCGACTCAGACGTCGGAGGTCACTCTACGAACTCTATCCTCCATGTCCAAGGGGTGGCGGGGCGTTGCGCGCTTTTCTGGGGCAAGACATAGACACCATGGTTTCTAAAACCGGAGATGGCCATGGGTCAGTCGGGGTGCACGTACACTACTGCAGACACGAGATGTCGTGCGGTTTTAGTCGGTTCGAGTCCGACATAACCTCGGGGGGTATTCGAGAGGACTTCCGTAAGGAAAAAAAAACGCTTATTGTTTTTGATTTATATGTAGGCTTTTTCGGGACCGACTGCCGTCTGAGCTCCCAACTCCGAGAGGAAAGCCTGCGCCAGAGCCTCGTCTGTTGATTAGCCGGTGTTCCGACTAGCTGGTGAGGGTGACTTGGGCCTCAAAGATGTTGGTAGGGCTCTACACTCAACAACTGCACCTATCCATGCATTATTGGTCAATGCAGTACAAATTGCTCTCAGTAACTAAAGTGTCATTTCGAAACTTGAGGCATCTGTAGTATTTCGTAGAAACTGTAATGTGAAATCGGAATGTTAAACAAAGTTATTTTGAAATCGACTAAAGGAATAATGAGATGCCGATCCACCACACCGTATTACCATACAACTGGGCACGATTAAGGATAGTATAAGCTGGAATGACGGCGTTTATGCAAATCGCTTCCGCCAGGATTTCACTAAGATTTATGTACCGTCAAGTACAATTAAATTTAGACCACAATTCGCGCTTCTGTATAAATTAACTTACTTCAGTCACGAGAGCGGAATCGTTCGAATTCTAATCCCATTTCTAAAAAGGCGTAACCCAATTGCGAATCTGTTTGTAGTAACTTTGATTCTTTGCTGTTGAATTTTTATTAGTTCGATTAAGGAACTTCGAATGAATGGAAACATTATTTTACGCGTGAATTTTTGATCCCGTTCCCGCTACCCATGAAACCATAACCTATATAAGATACACAATTCCACCATAATTTTTTTTGTTATATCTCAAAGGATTTAGGCAGTATGTTCGTTGAAAGCTCTCAGATGGCTTATTTGGATTACTAATTTTTGGGCAAAAAACGTTTCCCAAAGTATCACATGCCAAAGTATGTTTCCCAAATTTTTCATTTGGCAAAAAAGCATTTGACAAAACAGCTTTTCGCAATTTTACAGTTAGCAATACTATTTTCGGCAATTTATTGTTTACCAATAAATACATGGGAATATTTCTTTCTAGCAAGTATTATGTAGTCAAATATGCTTTGGCATAACATAGCACGAAACCTGTAAGGGAGTTTATCCAAAATATAAAAAATACACCAACATGCTGCATTTTGGATTTCGAAAAAGCTAGTATTTCACGTTTAAGATCCTATTTTATAAATATACTGCTGCATGGATGTTTGCTTCACCTTGGATAAATAACTTACAGGTATAGTTGATGCTCTATGGGTAACCTTACACCCCGGCGTCTGTAGACCCGAGACGGCGTGCGGTTTTAGTCGGTTCAAGCCCGACATAACCGCCCCCGCTGGCCGGCGGGGGGGTATCCGAAGGGATTTCCGCACCATGACCATATCAGAACGATCTGTCCTGCTCTGTACTCTTTATTTCTACAAGCTTTTATTAATTGCTCTGTATGTATGTATGTATGTATGTATGTATGTATGTTAATGCGGGTTAAATCTTGCAACTGAATTTTGAAGCAGTTATCCTCAACCGATTGAGATGAAATTTTGCATACACGTTTATTTTGGATGACAATGCATTAATATGACATCATGGAGCGAATCTGATGATGGAGTAGGAAGGGGGCCATAGGAACTTCTAAATTGAAAATGATAAACCTATCGGCAGACTAAACTATAAAAGATTTTTTAATAAAAGCTTGTTTTAAAAAAGTTTTTATTAATTACTTTTTAGGTTTTGTATCGCTACCCATATCACTATCACCGATATAACTTAAAAACTCATAAAACTACTGGTGGCAGCAATCGGGGTGGGAGTCCTCTCGCTCGGCACTATGATTGCGGCCATGGTGCGGCTATGGAGCAGGCCGGGGTGGCGGCGTGATGGGGCAAGTTGGCGAAACCGTGGTTCCCACATTCGCACGAAAAAAAAAACAGTACTAGGAATTCTAAATAGTAAACTTATCACTTAGATGGTTTAAGGTATTCGTAACTGAACAAACGCACAAAATGAATACCCGTTCATTTTGTGAGTTTGCGCACGTGAGCACCCGCCAGTGATAAGATGGTTTTCCCATATTGTTCGTTATAACTATCAAGTTTTGATTTCTTACGTCATCAACTCATTGCAGAAGCAATGATTGTTTCTAACGACCTGAGTGTGTTTTCGCTGAGTTTACCATCAATTCAATTCATATGTCTGAATCATTAAAAAAAACCCTCAGCAAATTCCCCCTTTACTACCAATAAAATAAATAACGGTGTGCATTTCTACAGGTCACTGGAAAATTCAGTAGGAAGTGGGGAAGGTGAGTTGCACCCCAGGGCACGGAGAGTGCTTTAATACCTGTCTGACTGCTTTTATTGGTTTCAAGAATTAAGTTTTCATGTAAGGCTAATGGATTAGTGCAATGCAAAGGATGTATAACTATCTATACCTTTTTTTTTTTTTTTTTTTTTTCGTGCGGAAATCCCTTCGGATACCCCCCCGCGTGCCAGCGGGGGCGGTTATGTCGGGCTTGAACCGACTAAAACCGCACGCCGTCTCGGGTCTACAGACGCCGGGGTGTAAGGTTGCCCATAGAGCATATCCCTCGCACCCCGACTGACCCTGGGCCATCTCCGGTTTCGAGATGGCCCCCTCGGGTTTGGGAACCACGGTGTCCCCGTCTTGCCCCGGTTTGGGGGAGGGGCGCTAGTCGTCCCACCGTCCCGGCCTGCTTCTGCTGGGGTGACAGGTGGCCTCACCCGCCACCCCCAGGCCTGCGCTCATGGAGGACGGAGGTCGTTAAGCGACCTCCGGCGCCTGAGTTGCCTGCGACGCGCGGCGAGCAAGTTGCGGGCTCGGCGGACCGGGAGAGTTCTAAGTCTCTCCCGGGCGCGCTCCGCCACCTCCTTCGCGAGCATTACATGCTCGCAGAAGGAGGCGGCGGCGGCCCACGCGCTCGCGCTCCGCACCATTGCCGCAATCATGCTGCCGAGCGAGAGGACTCCCACCCCGATGGCTGCCACGAGGTCACGCCTCGGCGCCTCCCACGCCGGGCAGTCCGCCAGCGTGTGCAGCCCTGAGTCCTCGCTCGCGTCGCAGTGATGACACTCAGGCGTTGGCTCCTTCCTGATCCGATGCAGGTGGTCCCCGAAGCACCCCTTCCCTGAGATCACCTGCGTCAGTCGGTAGGAGAGGCTTCCGTGTCGCCTCTCCAGCCAATCCTCCATGATGGGCCTTACCGCCGCTATTGCGGCGTGCCCTGCGCTTGGTTGCCCAAGTCGTTCCTTCCACTCCACCACGATGGCCTGGCGGAGCTGGGACTGCACGGCCTCGATTTCTCGAGGCTCGGGGTTCCATCCCTGCTCCCGCGCCTCCTTTCGCCACTGGTACAGTTGCGAAAGGGCTCTCGCTTCCAGGTCCCATGGCGGAGTTCCGGCAAGGAGACTCGCCGCCTCGAAGGAGATCGTGCGGTACCCTCGGATGACCCTGATGGCCAGAACTCGCTGCGGAGCGCGCAGCATCTGCACAGTTCTGGTCCTCAGGGCCTCCGCCCATATTGGGCACCCATACAGGGCCATGGACCGCACGATCCCCGCGTAGAGTCTCCTGCAGGAGTCATCGGGCCCCCTCATGTTGGGCAACAGCCGAGCCAGAGCAAGAGCTGTGCCCTTCAATTTGGGGGCCAGACTTCGGATGTGCTCTCCGAAGTCCCATCGGCCGTCGAGCACGAGCCCCAAATATTTCATTTGGGGCTTGATGCCGATGCGATTTCCTCCCACGATGAGACTGGATCCCTCGGGTGGCTTGCTCCGAGGCCCATGGAAGAACAGGGCCTCGGTTTTATGCAGGGCCACCTCGAGACCCAGCCGCCGGATCCGCCTAACGACTTGGGCAACCGCGGTCGTGGCCTTTCGGGTCGCTTCGCGGTACGTCGCCCCGCACGCCGTCACGAGCGTGTCGTCCGCGTAGCACGTGACGGCGGCACCGCCTACGAGCTCACCGCGAAGCACCCAGTCGTATCCGATGTTCCACAGGAGCGGCCCCAGGACCGATCCCTGTGGAACACCGCACGACATTTCACGCCGACCGAGACCGGTCACTGTTGGGTAGATGACGGCTCTCTCCGTCAAATACGCCCCGACTATGCGGCGGAGGTAGAGAGGCACTTCGTGATACACGAGCGCCTCCCTAATGCAACTCCAGGGCAAGGTGTTGAACGCGTTGGCGATGTCCAGGGACACCGCCAACATCACCTCACCCCGGGCTACTGCATCCTCCGCCAGAGCCCTCACGCGCATGATGGCATCCACGGTGGAGCGCCTCTGGCGGAAGCCATATTGGCCATCCGCCAGGTCCGGCCCCACTCTTGAGAGGTGCTCGACGAGGCGCTTCGCAATTACTCTTTCAAAGAGCTTGCACACCTCGTCGAGCAACACTATGGGCCGGTAGGCGGACGGCGAGTCCGCCGGGCGCCCCTCCTTTCGGATGAGGACCAGTTTCCCCGTCTTCCACAATTTCGGAAACTGGCCCCGCTCCAAACATGCGCTGAGAAGCCCTCTCAGTCGGGGCTCGAGAGCGTCGTCGACTAGAGCTAGGACCCACGCTCGGCCTGGAATGCCGTCGGGTCCCGGGGCGGTGTGTTTGGCTCTTAGCCTTCTCACCGCCAGCTCTAGTTCTACCCAAGTGACCTCGGGCACGTCGTCGTCTTCCACGTCGGGCGCCATGCGCAACCGAGGCGGAGTCATCCGCGGTGGAACATGTTCCACCGCCCGCGCTGGGAACAGGGAGCCAACAATTCCTCCGAGCAGATCCGGCTGGAGACACCGGGTTAACGGCGGGGCCTTGGGGCGCAGCTTGCCCCTCACCATCCGGTAGGGCCGCCCCCAAGGGTCCCGCTCCAGTGTCGCCAGCAGCTCGCGGAAGGCGTCCCGTTTGGAACGCCTTATCTCCGCTCGGAGGGCTCGTCTGGCCTCCCTGTATCCCTCGTACAACTCCGCCTCTCGGGCCTCCGCATCTGCAGGGCGGCGACGCCTCCTACGGAATCGGGCCCACCGGCGGTGCGTGATCACACAGCCCCGTCTGAGCTGCGCGATCTCCGACGACCACCAGTAGACCTGACCCCTCGGATTATAGGGCGGAGCCCTAGGCATCGCCGCGTCACAGACACGGGTCATGGCCTCCCGGAACCACTCCGCCTCATCGTCTATGCTGACAGGCCTGTCCGGCGCAGGGGCCCAGGCCTGTACGATGGCGGCTTCCAGGAGGAGCTCCCGATCAAGTCGCTTAAGCGCCCAACGTGGCTCGGGTGGAGCCGGTGCAGCCGGCGCGTCGCTCGCAGGGGGGGACACGTCAAACCGAATGTATCGGTGATCCGAACTTGTGTCCTCCCCCAAAACGACGCGCCAGCCCTGAACACGTCGCGCCAACGAGGGGCTCGCGAACGATAGGTCCACGATGGAGCTACCCCTCGAGGTCACGAACGTGTCCACGGCTCCCCGATTTAGGAGGACTAGGCCGAGTCGTGCGGCCCAGTCCACCAGTGCCCTGCCTCTATGCCCCGTCGCGCCCCTTTCGTGTCGGGAACCCCAGGCATACGACCAGGCGTTGAAGTCCCCGAGCACAAGGACCGGACGGGGCTGGCAGGCATTTACGACGACGGCCAGCTGACGGAGCCACTGCTCATATGCAGCTTGGTCTCGGTTCGGCGTGATATAAGCGGCCACGACCGCTATGTCGCCAACCGCTGCCGCCACGCAGCCGGGTCCCCTTGCAACGACGGCAAGAGGGGGGCTGCCGGCGGCAGGGTTGTGCACCAGTGCCGCCGACCCATCCAGCGCGGTTTCCCAGGTAGGCCCGAGGAACCGGTGGGTGTATGGGTCGGCGACAGCGGCGACATTTATGGCCCACTGTGCCATGCTCTGGCGCAGAAGATCCTGAGCATGGGCACCGTGGCCAACGTTCACCTGCAGGATGCGGAGTTGAGGATCCATTATGGAACCCCCATCTCCGCATCCCGCTGTGAACTGGAGGCGGAAGGCCGGCCTCCCGGCTTCGGCTCCCCTCCGGCGCAGGCCTTGCTGCCAACCCTATGGTCAGCCGGCTTGCCCCCCGCTGCACATCTAAAACAGTGCAACGGGGCGCTACACGAGCCGGCCTTATGACCGGGCTGGCCACAGCGGAAGCAGCGGTCACCCGCCGTTACCTCCGCCGTGCAGTGCACCCCCACATGGCCCACCGACAGGCACCTGAAGCACCTGGCCGGTCGGGCCTGCAGGAGCCGTGCCTGCGCCCTCAGGAAGCCTCCCACCAGGAGGCTCCGCCCGTCTGCGACCTTTTGGGCCGCCGCGATAGGGCAGCCGACAACTGCTGCCCCCTGTCCACCGCGGCCGAAGCGTATAGCTCCGGCCTTCACTGTGTCCGGGGAGCAGTCCCCGGCCTCCGCCACGGCGAGCCTAAGCTCCTCAGTCGTGACGGAGTCGTCCAGGCCCGTGATGCGCACTTCTGCGCATTTAATGGGCCTGGACACCCGGAAAGAAAGAAAGAAAGAAAGAAAAGAAAGAAAAATGTTTTATTGCGGATTAGGTACAAATACAAAAGACAAAATAGCAAAATGGCTGCATCCAATGACTCCCTAAGCCGAGCCGCTAGGGCGTCGGCTTTGGGGCCACTGGCGGCGCCGGGGACCTCAAGAAGCCGGGCTCCCGTCCGTGTGCTCTTGCACCGGACGCCCGGGATCTCGAGGGCCTTGAGGTCCACGTTGGCCTTTACCCTGGCCAACACCTCGGCATACCCCATGCCTCTCGACGCTGCCTCCGCCGTCAAGGTGACGACGACGGCCGTTGTTCGAGGGGCACGGAGCTTCCCCGGTGCTGCCTTCGCGGCGGCCGCGGCCCTCCTGGCCTTTTTGGCGGCCTTCTTGGCGGCCTTCCGCCTCTTCTTACTGGCTCCAGCCACCTCCCAGCCCCCTTCCAATGGGGTGGAGGTAGCCGGAACCACGGCTGGGGCTGGGGCTGGGGCCAGGGCTGGGGACGTCTTCCCCTTGCCCTTGCCCTTCCCCTTACCCTTCCCCTGAGTGGGAGCGGGGCCCTGAGCGGGGCCCTGAGTGGGAGCGGGGCGACGAGCCGGCTCCGGCAGAGCCTCTACTGCAGCCGGGCGGGTATTACCCTTCCGGGCTGCAGTCGCGTAGCCGGCCACTGGTGGCGCCAGAGGCGGACGGCGGATGGAGTCCATTAGGGCCTCCATCCGACTCATCATACGCTCCTCTAGCGCCTCCACGTACGCGAACCAAGGCTCCGCCGGTGGTATTTTCTGCGGTGCTGGTGGCCGAGCCGGCTGTGCCGGCTGCTGCACCGGTTGCACCGGCTGCTGCGCCGACTGTCTCGCAGACGAGCGAGTCATGCGCGCTGGCTCTGCCGGTTGCGCTCGCTGCACTGGCTGCGCCGGTTGAGTCGGGCGCACCATCCCGCTCCTCAGCTCCTCGACGGCTGCAGCTAGTCGAGCCGTCTCCCGACGGGACTCGGCCAGCTGCGCCGCGAGGGCCTCATTTTCGGAGGCGATGCCGAGCACAATGTGCAGCATCGCCTCCTGATCGGGGTTCGGAGACCCCCGGAAAGACGCGGTCACTTGCTGGAGTTTCTCCATCAGAGACCGCGTCTTCCCACCTGGTTCCGACACCGCCGAGGTGGAAGGCCTCGGCGGTGACTTGCCCGCGGCCCTCTCAGGGGCCGAGGGGACTCGGGTGGATTGCCCAGCCCTCGTTCCACCTCGCGCCCCTCGGCGGCCTGCTGCCACCTTTGACGCAGGCTTTGACGCCTCGTCACTGCTGGAGGAGGTCGTCCCGGTGAGGGTGCATTCCTCATCCGACACGTCCTCCCCCAACCGGGCCTTTGCGCGCCGTCTGCGCTTACGGGTCCGCTTTACAGCAAGACCCGCCGGGCTGCTCGCCCGGCTACGCTCGTTGGCGGTGTCGAATTTCTCCGACACCGCCGAGGTGTTTGGCGTCCCCTCCACGCCTGAGTGCTGCGCGACTTCCGCGCAGACTCCGTCATTCTCGATGTCCGTTTTCGTGCCGTTTTTGTTTTTGTTGAGTCGATCGTTGTATTTTTTTGTGATATGTATGTTTGTGTCCATAGCTTATCCCACGAGTATGGGGGAAAGGTGGTCCATCCAGGCGGTGCCCCCTGCACCTGGATAAGCCTATATACTATGGAGGTCGGCTGGTATCCATAGGTTTTTACGACTTTGCTGTCGGGTGTTATAGACTTTTCCTTGTCGTGGGCCGGCCAATAAAGGCAAGCCCTCCGGTCAGCAAGATCACAGCGTACCCTTCTGGAGCCACCAGTTAGGTCGTTGCTGATCACCCACCGATTACGGAACGCGAGAGGATGGCTAGTCCTCTCTCACCGGCGGCGGCACAAGTGCCCGTCGGCCCCTGCGTTAGCAGTGGGCCAACCCGTCCCCTGATCCCCTCGGATCAACACGTCGCTCGCAGTGTCTCCTCTGATAACAGCAGAGGGGTACCTGGAGCGACCACCACCGCGGGCCTTGCAGGCCCGCCATACCCCGACCCCCTCGTGCAATGGGGTCAGCTGGCCCTGAGAAGGGCCGGTCGGTCGGACTCTTGGCCGTTGACGTTGACGCCAGCTACTCCAGAGGAGCAATCAATGATGCGTCATCGCCCACGTTGCCCAGGGTGCACCAAACGCGGAGGTGTTCCAACCAGTCGCACCCCTAACTATCTATACCTAAAAGAAATTTGCAGCTGTTTAAAATAATGTAATTAATTTAAATGAAATGATAATCATCAGTATGATTTTAAACGAGAGATGAATAAAATGGTAGTACATTACATTACAGTAAATAACCAGGAGGCTCCAATCACCCTATCCACAAGTAGCACTTCGTCGGAATCTTCTCGGCGATGGTTATAACATTATTCGAAACAATTTACGATATTTGATCGTAGATACAGACAGATAGATAAGGAGATGTCTCCTAATAATATGTAAAACCTTACCTATAAGGAATTTTACTTCAAAGTAGCCGTTGAATTCATAAAACATCTTATCTAAACTGATATAACCACCAGTTATGTTATACTCCTGTAACAGTGCCGAAATACTAAAAACCCAAAAGAAAGAAAATATGAACATTTTATATGATTAGCGACTATGTTAGCTTAAACCTAGAAAATATTATTAACAAAATATTATTTTGTGTTCAAGTTGTTGTTTAGTGTTCAACGCTTGATTCACAGTTTTGTTATGGAATAATGGTAGTCCATTATGCCATAACAAAGCTGTGAAACTTAGACAACATTACGATTTACTAACTATGATGTTTACTCAAAAATATACGATAACAAAATACACGAATAGGAGTTCAGATACATATTTAACATGCTATATCAAAATATTACAATATACTGTAATCAGATTTAGCTAACCAGCGGCAGGATGCTAAGCAATTTGCTAACCAAGCTTATATTCGATCAACATCTAATGATAAATGTTTCCCCCATAGAAATGTACCAGAAACCGATGTGTATTACCATAAATTATACTTACAGATTAATTTCAGCTCTTAACTTCCTTGGGATATTTGCATCCATGATATATATTAATAAGCAATGAGTTTGTTGAAAACAGAAACAGTACTGTTTTAGTAATTTAAGTATATTTTATTGTAAAAGAGAGGGTCAGTCGGTGTCAGATGGCAGGTGGTGATTAAAGTAATGGAATCTCTGTATTCGGAAGTGGCATAAATAACAGGGTAGGATTCTGTTAAAGTACACAACATTTTAAATATACTTTAAGAACAAAAATATGCATACATTATATACCTAAAGATTATATTGTTGTTACATTATGCGCCATGTAGGACATTTTTTAATTAATTAAAGCTTTAATTTATTCTTGTCATTTACTCTGATCTTCATCCATGGTGCATGAAAAACACATCGCACTAATTTCCTATGTAGATAGTCTTCACTTGGATGGTGATGAACTATTAAAAGGTCAAAATACTTATGAATGTGAAGAATTAAAGCTTCAATATTTATATTTACAGCTAGATTCGCAAAGTAAAGCCAGATTTGTACGGATCTTTTTTATTGTTTTTTTTTTAATTGTTGTACATACACTTGAAGTGTATCATTACTGTTTTTGTATGGAACCCTCAGTGCGCGAGTCGAACCTGCACTTGACATGTTTTTTTTTTTTTAATCTAATAACATTAACATGAGTGTTCAGAAATTCTACGATTGGGCCGAGATAGATTACGCTGTAAAAATAGTAACAACTCGTGTCAACTAATACTTGTAATTATAACAAAGCGATGGGGAAAATAGTATTTGTAGCATGTAATATTTTCTATTAACAGAACATGAATACCTACTTTCTTTACCAATGCTAAAATACGCCATTATTTAGATAATGTTTTGTTTTTATCTATTATTGCTGCAGCCTTTTCTTTTACTTTACGTTGTACTATTTGATACTGTCTTGAAGCTGACTTGCGTGAATTCTTGTGACAAAACAAGACAATGGAAAGATATTTAAGTTTCGCATTTTCTTACATATACCTATTAGTATGGTAGCTTTACACTTGCACGGATAACGGACACTTTTCTAAGAAGAATGCCATACTGTTTTTATGAAGCTCCAACAATGGGTGATCGAATTAACAAAGCAGCCATAAAGTAATTTCTACAGTAGGTACTTGTGTTTTCCTGTGAATCTGATTGGGAGATAAAACTAACCTTATGTATTATAATTATGAGAAATTGTTTTCAACGTTATTGTGGTTTGAAGAATTCAAATCATGTTCATGGACTTACATAAAAAATTCACATTTCTGTAAGCATTAGCATATAAAATACCAGCTGTTGGCCGCTCCTTCACCCGCATGGAATTCTGATCCCGGTCCCGCTACCCATGGAACCCTATTCCACCATCACAACCTATATAAAATACACATTTCCAGCATACCTACGTCATTTTGTCATATCTCAAAGGGTTTAGGCAGCATTTTTGTTGAAGGCTTATTTTTTCGTCTACGTTCGTCATACGTCTAAAAATATCATTACCTATATTGTATAAAACCAATGTATAAAAACTTGACAAATTATATACTGAAACCTTGTTCGAGAACCACTCTTACATTGGTGAAAGCAGCAGGAAAATCAGTGCAGTAGTTTTTGAGTTTATCGCGAATAGACAAACAGACAGACAGACGGTGGACTTTGTTTTATAATATGCAGTGATATTCTACATAGTATTCCCGAAATGGGTGCTAGTCTACTACTACCACCCACATTTCTATGATTTTTTTAGTCCCACGTTATAGGGTGGTAGCCAACCATACCTGGAAGCCGGTACACACCTGCTGATTGAAGAACGAGGCTTTGTCGCAAGCCTTCCTCTTGGGATTGGAAAAGCTAAATTAAACCAAATGATGGATAGGAAGAGCAGAAGAGCTGACCCTGTATTTTTTGTGCGAAAATCGCCCGGGACACCCCCAGCGGGGGTGGTTATGTCGTATTCGAACCGCTAAAACCGCACCGTGACTCGGCCCTTCAGACGACGGGGTGTAAGGGGGCATAATCCATTTCCTTCGCACCCCGGATGACCCAGGACCATCTCCGGTTTCGAGATGGCCCGCTCCGGTTTGGGGGCCACGGTGTCGCCGTCTTAACCTCAAAACGCGCGCCGGCCCTGTGTGCTTCTGCTAAAGTGACAGGCGGCTCTACCTGTCACCCCAGGCTTGCGCTCATGGAGGACAGAGGTGGTTCAGCGACCCCTGATGACTGAGTTAACTCCGCACCTCGCGGGAGAAGTTCTGATCCTTAGGCTACAAAATGCAAATTTTGGATGTAACCAGAATTGGCGCTCGGATTAAGAGACAGACTAAAACTTTGACAACAAAAATGCCCAATAACATTTATTCTAACCCGGAAATCGAACCCAGAACCCATATGCAAAGCAGTCGTTACCACAACGTCACTGAGGTAGATGATTAATCTATATTTAAGCCCCTACCATGATGTAAAATATTGTCTCATTTAAATATCTCAAATGACTTTATAAGTGCTAATATTTTACTCTATACTTATACAATTTTTATTATTCATGTGACATTTTTATTCTCCTGCAAGCGTTTCTATGAAACATAAAAATTACGACAATTTTATTGTGTGTGACGGACGCACAGATCATAAACCAACAGAAACATCAGACGCTATTTATTATTACCAGCATGTAGTTTGTTCAGCAAGTTGCATGATTGACACTGAGCATGAATAAGTAATTGCCTAATCTAAAACCTCGTATTTTTTAAATATATATTTCAAACTAGCTGACCAGGCTACCATCGTCCCAACTTAGAACCAAGCTATAATATATAATGTCGCAAATTTTTCATAGGCACAGTATTCCGAAGGGGCCATCTCAAAGCCGTAGATGGCCCAGGTTCAGCCGGGGTGCGAGGGATTGCCTTATTTATCCACCTTAGACCCGGGCATTAGAGACCCGATACGGCGTGCAGTTTTGGTCGGTTCAAGTGCGACATAGCAACCCCACTCTGGTGCGATAACTGTGGGAATTACAGCAAAATAAAACCACAAAAAGGCACAGAATAAGGGGAGACAAAGCTAAAAAATCGAAGATCATGAAAATCGGTTCACCCGTACTTGAGTTCATCGTGGTAATCACTAATACGACAATGCTTTATACAGGATGTATTTTTGAAACGGGGCAGTAAGGGCAAGTAACCTTTGTAGTTACAGCAAAACGTTCTTAGGAGACCTACCCTAACTTTTTGAGATATTTTGAACTGCATTCACAGATTTTGCAAAAATCTTACAGTTGGCAAACAAAATGCAAAAAGTCCAATCCAGTTCAAGTCCAATTTTGGACTTTCTGCATTTTTTTTTGCTAACCGTAAGACCTCGGGCTCCAAAGTGCAAACTTTGGACGTAGCTGGGAAGTCGCTATGATATTGATGGTGAAATTATTATTTGTCTAATCTAATATCAAATATTTCAAGGCTTTTTTATACACTAGCTGATGCCCGCGGATCCGCCCGCGCGGAGCTTTGTTAAGGGTTTTTTGGCCATATCTCCGGTTCTACTTAACCAATTACAATAAGTCTGACAAAGACATTTTTAAGAAAAAAACCGTATCAAAATCCGTTCAGTAGTTATTGCGTCCATCGCGAACAAACACACAAGAATTTAAAAAATGATATTTTTGTATTCAGATCGTTCATTTAACATAACTCAAGTATTTGTTCAATTCACTGCACTTCAATGCACTTCGATTCTATATAAATTCTTAAATTTAAAATTCTATCGCTTTTAGTTGCATACAAAACTTACCCTTTGAAGCTGAAGTCCGCTCCTTTCCATAATTTGGCTTTTACGGGCTTAACTGCCGTCTGACCCCTAACCCCGAGAGGAAAGCCTGCGCCAGAGTGTCGTCCATCAGGCGCCATGGATACAGGCTTGCGGTTGAGGTTAGCTTGGGCCCTGCAGATTTTAGTATGACCCCATACGCTCAGATATCAATATTTTATTATACTATTACAGCATATTGGATGCCATCTAAAAGATCGACATTTAATCAATAAAAGATATGTTATCACTCAAGTGAATGACCAGACTAACCTATATTTCGGACACATTATTTACTTTGCGTTTATCAGATTTATTGCAAGCGAGTACAGTGACATTTTATGAGAGTGGGTTGTTCGAGGAAGTGTAACATGCTAAGTTTAAGTGCGTCTGTGTTTATTTTATTTTTATGTACATTCGTAACTCTTACTTCTTCTATTTTATTTTTAATAGAATTTATACGGTAACAAAACATACGATATGGTTTTGTTTCAAATGGTCTTAGTAAATGAAATTCTCGTTCACCTCTACAGCTAAGTTTAATTGCTTATGTTATGAGTGGGTTCACGTCGGTAGTGTAATGGCCAGGATTCGAGCCTGGGACCTCTCAATTGTAAGGCCGACTCCTTGATCATTAAGCTACCGTTAATGGGTCCTGTGGACGTTTACAATATCTATAGTATCCCTTATATAATATATTTTCAAAATAAAGTTACTGAGAGTAACTCTGGAGATCCTATTCAATACAGGAGTACAATGTATGCTTATTTTTAGGCTCCCGTACTCCGTAAGGAAAAAACAGAACCCTCGTCCGTCTGTCTGTCAAGACCTTTTTCTCAGGTGGTGGCATCAAGTTGAAATGTTTGCTGCTTACGATATTTCATGATTCTAGCTCAACGGGAAGTACCCTCTTAATTCTCTTGCGATTGGCTAAATATTGCAAAACGGCTGTATCTTCTAATTACGTTGACTGAGAAGTTTGATGTTTTAATGTATTGATACTAACGTTTAATGGCTTCAAGGCTTTTGCAGACCTGAATATTTGATATTAATTTCAATTTCAATCTGCTCCTGAAAAAAATATCTTGATAGTCAAACAGACAGACAGATAGTCGGACAACAAAGTGATCCTATAAAGGTTCCATTTTGTCCTTTCGGGATAAAACAAGTAAATGAGTAAAACAAACTCCAATGTAACTCTTCAGATGATGGTAATAAGTGTAAGCTATTCCAATTAGTTTAGTTCATTATCCAATAGACTGCCATGTTTAGAATGCAATCTATATTTAGTATAACAAGTAAAGTTTCTGATGATTTATTCCATTTGCCAAGAGATGCAATCAGTCAGTTGAACATTAAGAGATGGGTTGTTTCAAAATTGTGATTAAGGGAATTAATCTTCTAACTGAATAAAAACCAAATTATATAAAAAAAAAAAAAATATTATAACCTATTTTTTAATTAGACTAGCTTCTGAACTAACTGGAGCTCTTCAAAAGTCCTCAGGATACCTTTCTCTTTCTGATGGCCTAGTCAGACCGACTAGGCAAGTCGGGCTGGCTCGAAATTCACACATGAGTACACACGTGTATTTTTTGTTCATTATAAGTGAAAAAAAGATTACCAGAAGAACTGCACGAAATTTAAACACCACTCAGCTTCATTAGAAATTAATTGACAGAGGTTAGTAAATTACATGTATCTAAAGTATCTCGAGTTTGAAAGCATGATGAAGCAAGGGGATGAGGTACTACTATATAAGTACTACACGCCGTTGGGCGATACTCAGTGGGCAATGTTGTCGTTTGAGAACATCGCGTCAATCTATTGTCTAGCTTCGCTTCCATGAACAGGTGTATTTTTATCTCTTTTTCTTGAAGAATATGAAACCAATGAAACTAGAGACTATGACTTGAAATAGTTATCGGATGACCCATGTACAATCCAATAAAACATGTTCTATTCTGAGGAATCAGTTCTGATCAGTAAAAGGGCGAAAAAGACTTTTTGTACATTACGTGTGCGAATCATCCAAGTGCTCTTTTTCAATAGAACCTTTCAGCCAACCGGATTCAATTCACAATTCATATATTTGCCACTAACATTTTTGTTTCATTCAACCTAACTAAATTTAAAAATATAAATATTTTTGTCAGTTGCATTTCAAAAACACAGACAAGACAGACCATGGGAAAACAAGTAACATTCGTTATTAATATTGCAATAAACTATATTTATTATTTTCACAACACCTTTCCTAGCATCTATTGAAGTCTTTGATTATAATACAAAGCATTTACTATCTAATCCTTTTAGCTTTCTGGGAACCTATAAACTGGAAACAACAGGACCTAATCAACTTTAACGTTCAGGAAATGATAAATATAATAAACAATAGAAGTTTATAGTATTTACCCTGAGAATAGAGTTAATCCTGACATTAATAGCAAATATAAAATAATAGCTGCAATATTTTAACTTTTTATATGCGTTTCAAGATTCCTTGTCTTATATCCAGATAGTAGGCACTTTTGAGAATGTTGGCGCGTGGATAATATCATTAAAACATGAAATGGATTTTTAGATATTTCACATTTTATATAAAATATCTGTCAGAAAAATATACAAATTTATCTGAAAACATATCATATTAATTTAACTGAACCAAATTCAATAATGTACGTTTCCAGATACGATAAAAATGGAATGAAAAAAGGAAAATTGTGCGTCGATTATTGGCGATTAAGATATCAATACCCTAAATATTATTAATCTGAAAGCTAAACAGACGCAATAACCTGGACATGTATTTAATATTTCAGTTAAGATAGGTTAGGTTTATAATAAGCGGATCCTAATCTTCACTAAGGCTGTGATTTTCAAAGGTTATCACTGATTATCAAATTCTTTCGAAAAAGCTATTTCAGAAGACGGAAATCGCTATAATGTGATACCAAAATACAAACACAGACACAAAATACAAATTTTAACAATGCGGACATTCATGAATTTTGACGACCCAGTTCAATTTTATTTGCAATTGAAAATTTTTTTATCAAGTTCAACCAAATCAAACCCGAACGGCTTTCATGGCAACTTATCCTCAAAGTTTTAAATCTGGTGATGAAATTTCCATAATATTACTAAAATTAACAACTTTACCCACAAACAAAGCTCTACGCTTTCATTAAAAGTTATAATAATTACAAAACCTTGCAAAATAAAGTACAAATAATAGGAATCGTATCCTTTGTCCTTTTTCCCAAAACCGGCTGATAAAGGAAAAGCTCTTTCACCACGAAAAAGGTAGCTATAAACGTAGCCGATACGTAAGCAGGACAGGAATAAATTGGTCTCAAAGATTTATTGCCAAATGCTCTTAACCCGAAACCTTTTGCCTTTTGAATGAATCTGCGCTTTTTCGCAATCGAAGTTAATGTTGAGCAGTATTAACTAGAACTAATCACATTTATCAAAATTAGAGTCTGTGAAGCTGGATCATTTTGAGAAAATCCTGTGAGGGGTATTCATAGCAATGAAAATCATTAATTATGCTTTTCAACTACGTATTTTATGAAAGTAAGGTCCAACTAGAACAAAGAAAAAAAACAATATTCTATTTTCAGTAAAGTTCAACTGCATGCATATTTACGATATAAATTGATAACTGAAATGAAATATATCTGCTTGAAAAATCTTTGTTCTTCATAATAAATTTTACACACACACGTTTAATGACATGAATTTTATTGTAGAAAACTCATTTCCGATAAAACTTTGAACCTAACAATCAACGTTCCTGCTTAAATCTTCCTATCGACAAGACACTTCTTTCTTAAAATTAATAGTTTTTAATTGCATAATTTACTATTACGTGATAACCATAGTAAAATTATAACTAGACAATGCACATAAAATAAACTTAAGTGCAGTAAGTTGGTTTACAACAACCTTTACATTGAAATGCTTTACGACTCGAGAAAGACTTGTATGATGCTCAACAGGCTTCGTTTTTCATTAACGTGCATTATTTATATCACCTTTTAACCTCCTTTGTCGTCGAATTTACAACAGTGTTACTGCTAGACGCTAATAAGGAACAGGGAAGGTTTCAAATACTACTAGGAGACGATAACTATCGGATGTTTGTAAAACCACATAGATACTTCATAATATTGTAAGAAACCTCTAACAGTACTTCGACTATCAGTACCTACAGTACCGTTCCAAGAAACCTGTACCTTTTGTTCCCTGTAAGTATTTATTTCATTCAAATGTGATAATAATTAATAAATATGCCTAGAAGAGCTTAAAATGAGGTTCAAAACATAAAATAATTCAGGGTTTCCTCTCGGGGTTGGGGTCAGACGGATGTCGCTTGTGTAGTAAAAGCCAAGATAAAACAGGAACGGAAAGTGCAAGCTTTGAATGCCTCCTGGATTAGCGCTTGGATGACGATGATGACGATGGTGAGATTACTTTGACCACATTTAATTTCGTTGTATTATGTACCTACTAGGTGTTACATATATCAATGAATTATCAAAAAAATGATGTGTGTTTCTTTTTGCTTTATTTTCTTTTTTATTATATAACACCCGCGCTATGGCCCACCGTCTTATCAAAATGAGTATAGCCTATATCTCAACTAATTGAAAATACACTATAACCTACAGATACTCCAACGGTCGTGAATCATATACCTATCTAGATATAAATTAAATAAATTTATATTTATAGCACTTTTTGGTACCCGTATCATTATCATCATTTTACCCAATTGTGTCCAAAGTATGCACTTTGGAGCCCGATGTCCACTATATAGAGAGTTTTTGATTGCTATGTCAGTTTTTCTTGGAGCGCCTGTCTGATCTCCCAACCATGAGAGGAAAACCCTGCGCTGGGGCCTCGACCGTTGTTTAGCAGGTGCGCCAACTATCAGGGACCAGATAAGGTTGCTGAGGCATCAGGGATGTTGGTAATTCAGTAATTCTTGCAACTGTACTCTTGTATAACAGTCAAAGGAAGGTGCTAGTGATTAGTTATCAACAGGCCCCTTATTTTATCTGACACGTTTGGCGCTATATAGCGGAACCGTATCGTATTATCCGACACATTTACGTTGGTTAAGTTTTACGCCAGTTCTTTCTTCTATGTTAAACAATTGAAATCCACCAACTTCTCACGTTACGACTGTGATTACAACTCGATATAAAAAGAGTAATGCCCCAGGTTGGAAATAAAATACAAATTCTCGTATAAACTTGCTATATTTCAGATTTTTATATCGGTATATCACGACTGGGTCTGAAAATATTCTTGATAAAGATCAAAATGTCTTGAATCTTACCTACATGTGAGGGATTAAAAATTTAAAAATTCGGGAGAAAATTAGATAACTACACTAGGGTTACATTTACTTCTAATACACAAATTTAATATAAATATCACAGTCAAAGATTATACAACTAACATTTTGAAAATTCCTAAAGGTATAATATGGCAGTCAAATGCAGGGCTTCAAATGTATGTCTACGTTTACAGTCAAGTATAAACAGCCTCAAGTTGTGGTACAACAATTTAGCATACAAGAAATTAGACTTGAAATATACGTGAACAATATCTAATAACACACCTGTATAGTTCTGTTTGCGGTCAAAGATTTACAAAAGATGCATATTTTACGTCTTGTGGATCAGATTTTAAGAGCCTCTACCATTAACTACAGTTTCATGGTATGTTGTTTGACATTAAAATTAAATCATTTATTTATCACTGCGAAACACTTACATTTGTTGTAAATGGAATTTCATGTAAATACTATTGAAGTCGTACTTTTAATATAAATAATGTTTAATTTTAAGCTAACCGAATTAACGAGAATAGTAAGTTACAATAAATCTTTTATAATTTAAATATAACATACATCGCCTTATATTATGTTCTTACTATTAAGTAAGAACAAATAAGAAGCTGCATGTATACGAATAGTTACACTATAAGTATTATATATTAAGTTTCTACCACTCTTATGAATAATAAAACATCGGTAGAGCTTGTCCCTAGATAAGTATTTTACTCATACACATGTTTACTAGGCTTCTGAGAAATGTTTGTACGAGTGACTAGATGGCTTGACATCTATTTAAATATTTAATGGAAGTTTGGTTGAACACGTATTTTTCAAGCCTTACTGAGTAATTACCAATGTATGTTTACTAGTCCTATTTACTGTGACTAGAATATAGATTAGGAATAAATTACGAGATACAAATATCAAAAGTACGATATCTACATATACAAGCACTACTATGACAATCTACAATGGTTATGATTTTGCCTGACGATTAGTTAAACATTATCTACCTAAAACTAATACCATCGATTCGGTTCCAAGTTCAAAATTCCTAAAATTTTGTAACCTATTCATAAAATTTGAAAAGATAATGTTGATTATTGCTTTCATTTTCGCTCTTGCTCTTTGCGGTTTCTTAATTATTCGGAGTTCCATACACGTTCTTGTTTTCCGGGCTCTAAAAAATACATTAAATCTTAATATTTGCATTGTCCATTACAAAATGCCCCATCATTTTTTAGGGAGTAAAATTGTAAACAAGTTCAATTTACCTCATACGGCGGTGGTGGTAATATATCACACAGATTTATTTGACAGCCCTGTTCCGACCTCGCTACATTCGAATGTCTACTCATCTGAATGGGAATTTTAAAACTGTTCTCCCTCCCGAGCCAGTGCCACTGTGGATAGTCATACTCTAAATCAGTCGCAGGACACACTTTGCTTTTGTCCTGTCTACTTCTTGATCCGGACCTATTTGTATGACAAGAGGCACAGTCGTCCTCCAAAACATTAATCTCATTATGTGCGTTCTCGTGTCTCGGCTCTCTGTAGTCTTTCGTTGATCTACTAGACGTACTGTGACAACACGTCGAACATTCCCCATTCGAGTACTGAATACTTCCATTACATGATCTAACAATACTGTTGTTATGAGATCGTCTTTCTGCACAGTTCCTCAGGTCTCCCATTTCATTATTGTCCTGTTAGGAAATTGATATTTATTAATACATTAACGGATATGCTCATAGGTATTTGATATATCATAAGACTTATGCGAATTCGCAGTAATCTAGAGTCAACAATGTAGTTCTCGTAAAGCTTATCAAGACACACATACCTTGAAATTGAGTTCTGTGTAAATGGCGCTAGAGGCGTAAGGTTCCGGTGGTATGCGGCGCATTCTGTCGACACTCGACGCATCTAATCCTTGAATAGAGTTCTGGGGTAGACTGTATTCTGGCTCGACACTTAGAATGCTCGTTGATTGCCCACCTAACGATACAGTAGATTTCTATAAATGGTACCATTTACAATATCAAATTTTAAATAAGCGTTTAATTTTATTTAGCATTTCAATGGACGTATCTCGACAACCTCCCACTTACTTAAATATTAATTCAATGTAGGATGTAAATGAGAGATTTATGAACATAAATGTCGCCTGTGAACATATTTCCACACGTTCATTCCGCTATATTACAATTGAGTTTATACCGTGAGAAATATGTCACTGTCTCAATAAGTAAACACTCGATTATCAGAATAGATAAGCTTTGATACTAACCATGTAGAAGACTTTGGTGACAGCTGCTCACGTCTAGAGTGGGATCGTTTGGAGCGGCGAACACTGGCCGGTCCCTCAACCAAATAGTGTCTTTATTCAATAAGCACTGTTGCGCTGTGACAATTGCTTGACCTACAATTGAGACCAATATTCTAAGATGTATCACAACTGTATAAAGCACAAGAATGTTTGAAATTACCATTGGATTTCTTTCTCTGGATGTTGTTCCGTCGCTTAATGTAGTAGATGCTGAATACACCAATAGCGATGACTGAGAATAGAGTTAGCCCAAGAGCTAGCAGCCAAGTTTCTTGAAATATGTGCGGTATGTTTGTGTCTTTAGGCGGTTCAGTCCTGAGTGACAAATAGCGTGTATTATAATAATATAAAATATATTATAATAGATGTAAGAATCAGATGAGCATCTTGGTGGTGTGTAAAGCTGTAAAAGCAAAGATTGCTTGTTGCATTTGCAAATGCAACAAGCAATCTTTGCTCAGTTTGCATTATATACTTAAACTATATTATACAATTTAATATAATATACAAAGAATACTAGGTTCATATTTAAGAGTATAAATGATTTGCAAACTTTTTGTGACTTCATAATTACTTACATTGATTTGGGAAACTGCAAAATTAATTATACCAATGACTAGATACTTACTGCACATAATGTCTCTGAGAGTGCGTAGGTAGCATGTGTATATGCGCGGGCGCACTGAAGGGACCGTGACCACGACGCGTGACAGCAGCAGCCCGAGCGCTGTACCGTCCGCCCGCGCGCAGCGAGCTAGCTGCCGCCGCTCGCGTGCGCGCGCCCAGAGACATCTGACCCACCACTCGACCTCCGGTACTTCCACCCACACGTATTTCAATCTGCATTTACGAGAGATTCTCAGTAAAATTGCGCTTGCAGCGAAAATCATCGTCGAGAGTCTTGACCGTAGTATAATACACACAAGTTCTTTTTGTCATAAGATCTACATACTATATTAGAGTTCCATAGAATAATATCAAAAATGCCTACTTTATACTTAACCGTAACTTAGCTACCGACGTAGTTTTTTTGTCACACTAGCACCTTTTTTTTTTCGTGCGGAAATCCTTTCGGATACCCCCCCGCCGGCCAGCGGGGGCGGTTATGTCGGGCTACCTACCGACGATGTGGAGCCTGAGAGGCCGCTAATGTAACATTGAATTTTGTGAAAAATACGTATAACATGTATCAAATTATAGATTATATAGCTAATTTGGGATCTGTAACTTGAAGAAATCAAAGAAATAAAAATGAACTTTATAAAACATAACTTCACGCCTGTTTCCCCGAAGGGGTAGGCAGAGATGTATTGTACACCCACAAATCGCCAGTTATGTTAAAGTCCCAATGTAATAGGGGGCGAGTCTATTGTCATCTACCGGGCACATTATTATAACAATTATTAATGCACACATAACTACGAAAAGTCAGAGGTGTGTGCCCGGGGCGACTGGGGATCGAACTCGTGACCTCGTCTCAGCAGTCGGTTACGAACGCCACTGGGCTATCGCCGCGTTTAACTTTATAAAACTTTGTAGTTATATGCCTTAACTTCTTTGGCTCTATTTTTTAATTGAAAATGTCTAAGTACTGCACGAAATAAAAAAACTTAAAATAAATATCAGTTCTTAGGAACCAATAAAAATACTTTTCCTGACAGTTTAGAATTATATCCATTAGGAAAAAATAAATAAACAGTATTTGGTATGCTTAGGCTACACGTCGGTAGTTAAAGGTTAAACTTAAAGATGAATTTAATTTTTGTCGTCGATACAGGTCAAAGTTTTGTCGTCAACTTACGAATTTGTAGAAAACCTTTAAAATATCAATATTTATTCACACAAAGATATTTGTTATATTATAATAATCCTGACTCCTGACATTACTAAAAATTAAAACCAAAAGGCTAATAAAATTAATAAGCTTTTCCATTCCTACTAAATCCCTCACAAGTCCCACCAGTTTTTGTAAAAAAAACTTACCAAATATCCAGTGAGTTCTGCGTTCCACGTGCTCACAGGTGGCGGTTCCCAACGTATCCATGCCGACGTTGCATTTATTACACCCGCCGTCACGCTCTGGGGCGGTGCAGAAGGTACTAAAATATCACCACATCATAAAGTACGTGTAACCATATTATAAACAAACAAACAATATTGGTATTTAATACCACGCATACAGGTGAGAAAATAAAATATATGTCTTGAGAACGCAACCAAAACATGTATAACAACAGCAATAAAATACTCCGAATTCTAGATCTGATATACATTTTATGAGCCCATAAAACTTCTTACCGTCTTCATCAGTGTATCCTGTCATCAAATTAGAAGGTTTACCAAGTAAGTTCTTATAAAACGGCATCAAAAATATATCATATTGTGTGTAAGCCATTAAACCATTCAGGACATAGCTCGACGATCCACTATTGTCGACGTTCATCAGAGACCCGTTGGAACAGAGGACGTTTGAATGAGGATTTTGTATCGTAACTTCTTCTTCAGTTGCATTACGCCAATTGATCGTAGTTCCATTATACCAAATTTTGACACCTTCTAAGTATTCATTATAGTCAGTTAGAACCTAAAAAGAAACTAAAGTTTATATTTATCTATACTATTAAATATTTATATACGAGTATACTCGCATATGAAAATAAATTGTAACGATTATTAACAATTGGGAATATAAAATGTCCTCCTCTTTTCAGGGTCTCGCGTAAAAATACTTACATCCCAAACAACTTTTAAAGACGTTGGTGACAATGCTTCTACTCTTTTCAATACTAGCACATTTTGTTGTAAATATTTTCTCGCTTGAACTAACTCGTATTGTGTCATGTGTGTCTCGCGTTCGTACTCTACATTATATTCGCTATCTAAAGAAGGCTCTTTTAGTTCATTGTTTCCTTTTTTTAGCACTTCAAGATAAGCCTCTTGCATAACACTGCCAGCTGCGTTGACAGCTGTGCAAATCACTCTCCCACTATGATCCACCCGAGCCCCGTCCAAATATAATAAGCTCGAATTGCTTTTTGTGCATTCCGGAAAAAGCAAAGAATCTCGAATTCCTTCAAGAATCCAAAATGTGGTCGGTGTAGGTAACCCTTTAGCTTCACATGGAATGGAAACCACATCGCCTTCCCATGCGGTCAAATTGGATGGTATCTGCGTGAAGTGTGGTAAGGCTAAAACAGATGGCCATATTAAAATAGAACAGACATTTGTTAGGATTATTGATGCAATAAAATCGATTTAAATAGAGACTGTCTTACAGTAAACTGTGAGCGTAGCGCTTGTGATACTGGTGCCGGCGTGGCTGTCGGCTCGGCAGGAATAGATGCCAGCGTCGGTGGCAGACACATGTTCTAACCTTAATAGCCCTCGGATTATAGTGGCATGTGTTGGCAAAGTACCATCTTCTTTGACCCATGTTATTTTTACATTTGCATCATAACTCTAAAAGGCGACAAAAGCATTTATCATCTTAGTTCTTGAAACAATTAATACCTAAGATGTTTGTTTGTTTAAGTATACCTGGCAATTAAATTCAACAGTTTGTCCAACGAGTGCGGTTATGTTACTGGGCTTTACAACAAAGTGCGGGCGCCTCAATACGATAAGTGCGGCGGCTCGCGACTGTCTCTCCCCGGCAATGTTCGACGCTACACATCTAAACAGACCGCTATCTGCTGGTAATGTCTCTAAGATCTTTAAGTTTCCTGTATCCGTTACTGTTACCCTGTAATGTATTTTCTCTTTAATAAATATTGAAGCTTCGAATAGTTACATAATAAGATAGCATAAAAATCTTTTAGTGACATCTAATGATGGTATCAAACTTTGCAAAATCACAGATGTAACCATAGAACTCTTAATAATTAAGAGTTTTATATTATATTTTCTCACCTGCCATTGACTTCGACGTCATATATATGCCCATCTTTGAGCCAATGGACGGAAGGTTCAGGAACACCTCGAGGAGGTGCACATTCTAATAAAGCCGGCTCTCCAGCTGCTACATGGACATCTCGAGGTTCTACTCTGAACTCATCACGAAGTACTGTAAAGTAAAACTTTTGGATAACGATTCATGAGAAAGCAAAATAGTGCTAAGATTTATGATATAAATAACATAACATAACATAAACTCACGCCTATATCCCCGAAGGGGTAGGCAGAGGTGCTAGCACCCACATTTCGCCAAACTGATATAAATATGTGTAATAAAAAGTGCTTTACTTTGTGAACCTTAATTCTGTTTTAAGTAATCCACTGATAAGTTTCAGACATAGTTATAGTGATTGGCTGAACATGAAATGATGATCTTACGAGTGAATTTACTTATCTGTCGATATAATTCATAATCCCAATTTTTTCTAACTATTAGCCATTGATGTATATATTAACATTAGCTGTTAAAAATGAGTGACTCTGAGTTTCGTGAACATATTGTTACTTACAAAAAATATGTATGAAATCCAATATGAAATCAAAATACGTATAAAAGAAGCATACATAATACATAACATTGAACAGCCAAATAGCAACCCCAATTAATATCCAGTGACAAAGGTCATAGTATACTACAACAAACGTTTGTATGCAAATGATGTGCCCGTCAACAGTAATCTTCAACTCACCGGCTACATTTAACGAAGCGTTGTGACTGACAGCCTCACCGGCAATGTTGCGTGCCACGCACCAGTATACGCCTTCATCGCTCTCCTTTTTGCCACGATTTACCCTGCAGATGGAAATCTTGTGTCAACTGACAATGAAATTTATAAAGTGAATACTCTTGGCAGTTTCCTGTCACTTGGTTTAAATAAAACCATTCATACGACGGCATTTCACTAGAAATCTTAATCTTAAACATTTTATGACTACGTTATAGATGATGATATATTTATTATTATAATTAAGAATTTGTGTTAATACATACCTATTTTATATCAACAATAATATAATACGTAAAAAAATCACAGAACATCACACACAAATATTTTTTATATAAATCGATCAATACTTCTAAGGTCTTGATAAGTTACGTTAAGTAAGTTCATAAGAGAAGTTTTCTTCTTATATATCATTGCATTCTTATATGGAATACTCACAATGAAAAATAACATCTGATATGGAAAGATCTAGTACCACTGGCTAACTTTATATCGTTTTTATTTTACTACGGTTTACTCTAAGGACGCAAATCTTGTGTCACTAGGACAGTTGTCTTAGTATTTTATGTGCTGCTTGGCGTGTTTCTACCGTCTAGGGAGTTTCTTGACCTAAATGCTACACAATATAAAGGAACAATGTACCCAGCAAAGGGACTGCATTTTTTAGCTATTTGTAAGGATTGTTCCAATTATATTATTCTTAAACCTTTTACGACTACGTTATAAAGGTGCCCGGGGCGACTGGGGATAGAACTTGAGACCTCGTTTTTCCAGTCAGTTACTTACGCCACTGGGCTATCTAATTAAAGTAGAAAAAGTGAAACAAGTGAAAAAGTTTATGTACTTGTAGAAGATATAGAAACTTAGATAGTGAGAGGAATTCTTAAATTATTCGGACACGTAGAGATGATGGATGAAAGAAGATTGATGAGACAAAATGAGACGAAGTGAATCAACCTGATGAGGGCAAGAGACGTGACAAAGCGTATGTAAATTTATATAATTAACACGTCTTGCTACAAAACGGTAAAAAAAAAGTTCAATTGTATGCAGTTACAACTGTGTGTTTATGCACAACAAGTGTGATATTGTTAAGATTTATTCACATACCTTAAGAACAAGAGTCCATCTTCCAACAATACTCTGTGACCGTCATCAGCAGGTGGCAACAGGGATCCATCTTTATACCACTGTACAAATGGTTTGGGTCGACCTTCAACGACACACCTTAGAGTGGCGGGCTCACTGCGACCCGACACTGTGTTCGATGGGTGCTCCTTGATGCGCGGTGCTCTGTTCTGCGCTAGGGGTATAAAAATTAACTTTAGATTACATGGCTAACACTTTAATAATACAACTATCTAGATTATGGTAATATTATTAAACGTACATTTTAAGAATAGCGTGCAAGTCTTTTGTTTTATATTTACTTTCCATAGGAGATTTGAAATGTGGCACGTCACCGACGCCTCTTTCTGCTAGCAGGTAATGCGAGCGAAAGAGACGGCGGACAGGGAGCGGGAAGAACTCTACCCTCCGAGTTCCGCAGTCTGTGGCGAGTAAGTCGCATATTTGTCTACGCCCGGGATTACCGACCTCCATGATTGGGGCCTGAGGACGGCAGTAGGCCGACTCGCCGTCCTTACAGAAGCAGGCGAAGACGGTGGTGTGTCGTGTGTGTGCTACACACGCCTGCTAACTCACCGAAGCGGAATCAAACCCGACCCCACAGGCGAGGCCGCGATAACGACCACCGCCGGTAACCCTGAGGTTATCCTTTTGAGGGCTTACCCGGAGTGCCCAGCAATGGACATCTGGGAAGGACACCGTGTGGTTTTAGTCGGTCCGATTCCGACACTCCCGTCTCATTGTTGACACCGATGGAATGGAGCCCGTGGGGGTTTCCATATGTAAAAAAGGAGTTTTGAAATTGAAAAGGAAAAAAACTTAACAATAATAACGGTTAGGCGTTATCATTGTTAAGTTTTTTCACACATCTTTACAAAGTCGTAAAAGCAAAACCTTAAGCTCTAGTTTAAGATTAATCTGGTTCACCCTATGCTATCCAATCGGATCTGGACGAAATTTTCCATAGAGAGTCTGGAATGGAAGGTTCCTGTGGTCCGTTCGCGGGGACGGGATTATAAAACGGGAATTCTAACATATCCTGAAGGTGCAAAACGTTGCGATTAGATCAAATCTGCCAAAATTTGATCAGTGTAGTTTAAAATTGATAACGCATGGACTTGCCTGACAATCCAATATATTATGCAATTTTATTTTTTATCATTAGAATCATTATTCATTTAATCATTAAAATTGCAAAATATTATAACTTGTTTTCCCGCATACTAATTCAGCAGATACAAGTTCATGTGAGTGTATAACAATGACTTCACGAACACAAATTACTAAATTGAGAACTGTTTAAATGGCACCTGTCTCAGCGTGGCGTGGTACCTACACGTATGTAGTATAATTAAAATGTTAACTTCACTTACACGATGTGAATGAATTTAGAAATTCAGTATTACTGTGAGACAAATTATTTTAAAATTAATCTGATAACTAACTCCTTTGTTTTGTTCGGAATACTTTACATTCGTGTCAAACTAAGGACATACCTACTGAATAATATTTGATAATGTTAGCAATTTAAAGGCAACATAAATTAATACATTTAAAGACTTATCTACCAAATATAAGAATCTAAAAATTCGTTTAAGTTGGAATTTTTAAGCTATTTCTCTTCAACACGATCTTGTATTTACAATATTTCGCCTAATAAAGTTTCACAAATGTTACCCGGGGTCAACTGTACTAGCGTGTGTGTAATTTATCAAAGCATCCGTCCTCACATCTTGTCCTTGGTTATTCAAACTAAGAGATATTGTAATTTAACCAGCTGGGTACATAGTACATATGAGTACCAACATAAAATATACATATTGATGTACGTGACTAGACAACAGAGACTTAAATTCAAATCAACAGTTTACGTTTCAAGATGTGTAAGAAAAAAAGATGTGTAAATGTGTCACAAAATATATTTTTGTGACCAACACCCATCTGCTAATTACTGAACGAGGCTCTAACGAAGGCTTTCCTCTCAGGATTCGGGGTGAATACCAAAATAAAATAAATGACAGCAAGGAGGAGTAGCAGACCACCAGCTGCGAAGTGCAAGTTTTGGATGGAATCGGGATTGCCACTCGGATGAAGGAGAAATCTGACAAAAATTTTGTGACATTAGGATTATAATGTGAATATAAGACTGACTGAATTACGTGATTGTTACTCATAACATAAAAATCCTAAATAAAAAAATACCAGAGTTATTCGATTCAAAATATAATCTTATATTTCTTAATAGGCAAACTCTTATTGGGTGCCTTAGTAGAAACCTCCCTGTGATGCACTTTGGGTAATAATATATCTCCTTTTTTACCCGACTGCGCCAGCTAGGGTAATATGTTACGCGCATATGCATGTATGTAGTTTTCTTTGTTCCTCAGTATATACATATTGTCAAAAATATCTTCACTCAAACTTTAATCAAAATAAAGGAAATTAGACGGAGAACACAAAAATATGTATAGGTATGTGTCACATTCCTAGGGCACACCAGATTCCCCGTACCACATGGCTGACGCAAGAGAGACACCGTGCGGTTTTAGTCAGTTCAAGTCCGACATACCCATCTTACCGTTAGCTCCGGTGGGGAGAAGCCCATGGAGGTTTACGCAAGTAAAAAAATGGTTTGTGTCACAACTTAAAAGTATAAAATAAATGGCATTCAATCGATGTCAACATTATGGTTTGATGACATTTTTGACAAAAAATGTTAGTCGGTCAAATTACCCATTAAAATTATTTGAACTAAAATGGTATTATTAGATAGACCTAGCATACCGATAGCAGCGACATAATAGGAGGTGGGTCCTAACATTTTAATTCCCGACAGTGTGCAATTTATAGGCTGTCTCTTCTTAATAAATGTTATTATTATTCTGAAACTATCCAACTTTGTTATTTATGATGGTAATGATACCATACCAGCCTACCATTCTAGGAAATATAGTGATTATTTTAGTATCCCAAAACTCCAAGAATCAGCATCTGCATTCAGAATTTACAATTAATGTTTTGTTATATGGTAAAGCCATGTAATCTCAAGAATGCGACGGTATTATAAGGCATCAATTTTCACGGGTATCGTAAGATTACGAGATTATATCAAGAGGATTGGTAGCAACTTACATATATTAAAATTCAGACTAAGATACCTTTTTTAACTTTATATACATTCTTAGGCACTCTGTTCTCCAAAATCTATTTTAGATATTTGACTTTTAATGATTGAGTGTATTGTAATAATGGCATGGTCCCAATTAATGGAAATTTTATGGAAAATTATTTTAATACGTAAAATTTATAAGATATTATATGGTTAACACTATACCTACTGTATGATGTAACGACCTAAGTTTTTGTTGCATTTTATGTTATATAAATAAATAAAATAAATAAAAAATAAATAATAAATATTCTACGACATTCTACACAGCGCTATCTAGACCCAAAGTAAGCATAGTTTAACTAGCTTGTGTTATGGGTTCCAGAATGCGGATAAAAATACTTATATACTTTTTTTTTTGTAAATACATACATATTATACATAGAAACACCCAGACCAATGCAAATAGACATATTCATGCATACAAATATTTGCACTGAGCGGGAATCGAACCCGCGCCCCCTGTGTAGCAGTCGAATACACTACCGCTACGCCACAGAGGCTGTCATGTCACCATACACACGTGCCTATATGATATTATATTTGGATATAGCTTGAAACCTGTCAGTGAAATATATTATTCTAAAATAATATGAATATAATTTTTCTCGTTTACAAAATATCTCACACAGAGCAAAAAACTACGCAACATAAGTGCCACAATCAGCTTTAGGTGATTGACCGCTTCAAATATCAAGACTCCTTCATCCTCGGAGAACGTGTCAAAATGTCGGTTCCGGTTGTCTGTACTGTGATCATCATTTAATATAGTCAGGAGCCAAAAAAATTTAGACAAGTGATATTTTATTTAACCTATGAGTTTTTTGTTCAGTCAGTCAGTTCAAGTCAGTTCCATCAGTTTACTTCAGTTGAGGTCAAAGTTACAACACCTTACAGTACATATAATTTTGAATAACATAAGAAAATAGCGAATTATGTGACACGAGGCAAATGCTATAAATCAGAATTGAAACATGACATAACTTCACGCCTTAACATAAATAAATGAGGCCTGTAGTAAGTGTTTGTATCTTATAAATTAAATTAGAGAAATCAAAATCATAATGGTATGTCCATTATATGTTATTTAGTTTTTTTGTTATTTCACTATTATTGATATCTACCTACTGCATGATAATCAATTAATGATGTATTATTATTTGGAAATTTATTAAACTGCTGTACTGACGTTAATATTTTGACATTATTTCATATTTCACGTTGTACTATTAACGATTATAAATGTAAATAGGAAATTTTTAATTTAAACGACACTGTCATTAGTAAATCATGAGGTCGGAATTGTACTGTTATTATATAATTATAAATAAATATTCTACGACATGCCACGCAGCGCTTTCTAGTCCCAAAGTAAGCATAGTTTAACTAGCTTGTGTTATGGGATCCAGAATGCGGATAAACATACTTATATACTTTTTTTTGTAAATACATACATATTATACATAGAAACACCCAGACCAATGCAAATAGACATATTCATGCATAAAAATATTTGCACTGAGCGGGAATCGAACCCGCGCCTCCTGTCGTAGCAGTCGAATGCACTACCGCTACGCCACAGAGGCCGTCAATAATTATATACGAGTATTTTTGTTTTACATACCTACACATTTCTGTACATACGTACACAGAGAAATTAAAAAAAACTTAAAAAAATAAGCTTCTTGTTAAATTCCTCTTAGTAAAATGAACTTATAATTAAAAAAAAAACAGATTTCCTATGATCATCTTCCAGCTCCATCATCAGACCCTGGTATTGAAAGACAAATCACTCATCAAGATGATTCAAACGAGCCCAAACTCGATGGCGTCGCGTCGCGTCGTTACATTACAGAGTTCCTATGACCACCTTCCAGCTACATTTTCAGACCCTGGTTATCATTGAAAGACAAACCACTTGTCAAGATGATTTATTACGAAGTTCCTTCGGCCAACTTCCATCATCGGATTAGTACCATGTCATCATAATATTGGATTGTCACGCGTTTCACCATGTATACAAATTTCAGCTCAATCGATAACCGAGAAGTGGATCAAATTTCATTTGTAAGATTAGATGACAAACATTGGGACAGGTGAAGCTAAATAAAAGCTCATAAAAATGAAGGAAAAGGCCTGCAGTCAAAAGTACAGAGATGAAGAACTGCAGTAGCTATAGATTACTCTTAAACAAATACAACTGTACTTTCTATCCAATCTACGAAACTGACCAATAAGTTGTACCGAATTTAAATCGAGGTGTCACTGTTCCAAACGAACCAATTTATGAATCAATCTCAAATTCAATTGGATAAAATTTTGTAATACCGCAACAACTTATGCTTTTAGGGTTCCGTTGCCAAATGGCAAAATATGGAATCCTTATAGATTCGTCATGTCTGTCTGCTGTCCGTCCGTATGTCACAACCACTTTTCTCCGAAACTATAAGAACTGTGCTATTAAAACTTGGTAAGTAGATGTATTCTGTGAACCGCATTAAGATTCACACAAAAATAGAAAAAAAAACATTAAATTTTGGGGGTTCCCCATACTTAGAACGGCAACACAAAAAAATTTGTTTCATCAAACCTATACGTGGTGATACCACCACGTATAGGTTTGATGAAAAAAATTTTTTTAGATACCTACGGATAGGTTTTCAAAAATAATATTGAGATTTCTAATATCATTTTTTTCTAAACTGAATAGTTTGTAAGAGAGACACTTCCAAAGTGGTAAAATGTGTGTGGGGGACCCCTGTAGCTTCTAAAATAAGAGAATGATAAAACAAAAAAAAATATATGATGTACATTACCATGTAAACTTCCACCGAAAATTGGTTGGAACGAGATCTAGTAAGTAGTTTTTTTAAGACATCATAAATTGTAAACCGCAATTTACCTATCATTCAATCAACTCAAAAATAAAAATTCAAAAAAAGACATTAATGTGTTACTTGCTGTTCCGGAACCCTTCATTGACGAGTCGAACTCGCACTTGGCCGCTTTTTTATTCAAAGTTGTTGTTCACAGCTGCAGCACTCACCACTGTCATAATACGCTTTTAATTCATTTATTAAAAATACTTCTGATTTATATGAATTATAGTACGTAATTATAGTAATTATAGTAAAAAAAAAAAAAAAAAAAAAGCTTGGATATATGACAACTACTTAACATCACGTCTGACTTGGCCTTTTCTGGTGTATGAATTCGGTAAAACCTTACTGGCGAAAATAGATGCAACTGTCATAAAATCGCTAAAATCGTGGCTTGGACTAGCGCACTCTGCTGATTCCTCTGCTCTATTTAGGGATCAAAATAATTTTGGGATGAAACTTAAGAAACCATCGGAGCTCTATAAACATCTTAGAGTTACCAAAGCCCACATCTTAGGAAAATCCCAAGATGTCACAATCAGGGCACTCCCGAAAGATAATAACGCGTCCGAGCTTGAATCTAGACTTCTATTCCATAAACGATTTATGATAGGGGCCCAGTCAAACAGAGTGGGGTTGGGAGTACGAGAGCCAGAAAGGGACCAGGATATACTTAAGTCCTTTCTAAAACAAGACGAAAATGATAAATATCGAGTGCACGCGATGAATTTGGAAATCCAAAATGAATGGTTGACAATGGGAGAGTTCTGCATACCGATGGCCTTAAAGTGGCGCACCTTGATCTATGACTGGTCGCCGGCCCTGTTAAAATTTTATCTTAACGCCTTTCAGATGACCCTCCCAGACCAGAGTAATCTGGTAAGGTGGGGGAAGGCCACAGAAAAACAATGTTATACTTGTGGTGAGGCAATAGGGACGGCTAGACACATATTAGTAGGATGTAGGGTGCTTCTCGATAGAGGCCATTACTCACGCCGCCACGATAAGGTGCTTATCATCATACGTGAAGCAATGAGTCTGGCAGTAGCTAGAGCCCAAAAAGGATTGACTACTAACAGACGTCATATCAACTTTGTGTCTGAAGGTTCATCCATAACACCCAGGAACAAACCTTATTCAATCTTAGATACTGCCCCAGATTGGACTCTCCTAATCGACACGTATGAAAAGCACTACAAAATTCCGGAGGATGTTGGGGTTTCGTCATCTAGACCTGACATATTCCTATATTCTAAGAGATTAAAACATGTGGTTCTTGTGGAACTTACTGTACCGTGGGAAACAAATATACCGAAGGACCACACAATAAAGAAAAATAAATACTATGATCTCACAAACGAATTAATCAAAAACGGTTACGTGGTTAATTTGTATGCAGTGGAAGTGGGAGCGAGAGGTATACCAGCAAAATCTCTCTATAACCTACTTAAAGATCTAGGCCTATCGAGAGCTACAATAAGCTCATTACTAGGACGAATGTCTAAAGCGGCACTAGTAGGTTCGTATCAAATTTGGTTAGGCAGGGAGGGGAACTTGGGTAGTGAAGGTGAGTGTTGATGTACATCAACAAAAGGGGCCCCTTCTAAACCTACACTTGGGTCGCAAGTCCCAGGCACTGTCCCGAGTTCCCAACTCAGCAACGCGATGGACCCGGCACCCGCACGGAGAATCCATGGATTGCTAAGATTACGGTCTCTATAAACCTATAACTTTTTTACATATAACAAATCAATTTTTTTTCGAACTTGAATTACATCCAGTTAAATATAGCATTTTGTAAATAATTGAGTGTTAAAATTTTAGAATTTATATTACCTATTAAGTAAAAACTAGTCCGATTATCCCAGTCCCATGATGGGACAGATGGGTTGATTGTGTCCCACTTATTGTGGTAGCACCAAGAAACAAGAAATTGTTTTAAAAATTTATTTTAGAATGTTTTGAGTTCTTGTTACTAAAATTTTAGGATTTTATACATAGAACTTGGCATTCATATGGATATCAATTCTATGGTCAGCGAAGTCGACAACGACACATATTCTTAATATTGAACTTGGCTCTCATTTCACATTTATGTTTTAGATGGGACATTGAATTGTCAGTTCTCCTCAACCGATTGAGATGAAATTTTGCACACACGTAAGTAACATAATAATGCTTTTTTTACAATTTTACATTTCAGTTGATTGAATGAACGGTAAACTGCGTTTTACGATTTAAAAAAACTACTTGCCAGATCTCGTTCAAACCAATTATCGGTGGAAGTTTACATGGTAATGTACATCATATATTTTTTTTAGTTTTATCATTCTCTTATTTTAGAAGTTACAGGGGGGGGGGGGGTATTTTCTACATTCATCATCAAATTTTCAGTTGAAAGTAAAAAATAAATATAAAGATAATTACAACGAATTATTTAAATATTGTGAGGTACTACCAATTCAATGTAAAACTAAAATAGCCATTATGAAAGAAGAAAGCTCAAATAAAAATCAGTTACGTGCAAAAAACGAAACGGTAATTTGCGGCAATTAACATATTCAAAAAGATATCTTATACCAAAATCAACAAATGTATATGGAACCAGAACTTGTCAATATATGCTACCCTATATTTTAAATAGCTTGCTAGAACAAATAGTTCAAAAATATGTAACACAGCAACCGTTTATAAAAAGTTTACAAAGCCATTTCCTAAACGATATAGAAGATTCTGTATGTACTTAGTTTATTTTAGATTATAATTTTTCACTTATGTAATTAGTTTAGTTTATAGCCAATAAGCGAACTGCCGCTCGCATAAAAACCATCGTGGTTTAAGCGGGTGGTTTAATTGTAACAACATAAATAATGTAAACGAATTGATCAATAAAAAAAAACTCTACGGAAAAAAAACTTACGCGATACAAGCTTCCGAAATGAAGTAACATTTATGACATGTTGGTTTCTAGACAAACTAAGGTGCTTTAAAAAATAAGTTAAATTTAATATATGAAGATTTAATAGTTTTCGAGTTGTGAAGGAGTCAGAAGTAGCTCGAAATGGTTCGTGTAAATATACTCACGACAGCTGCGTTGCCAGTTCCTTTTTTTTTGAACTTGGCTAGACACGTTGCCGCGGTGCCTAGATGAACCTATAACTTCGACAACAGAATATTGTGGTGATAATATTTTATCGACTTTTGAATTTTACGGGTACATATACATGGACTGAAATAGGCCATTTCAATAACATAACCTTGCAATGGATTAAGAGCCACAGCGGCTCGCGCGGCAATGATGCAGCAGATGAGCTTGCCAGGAGAGGATCTGACATGGTGGTAATGGGACCTGAGCCCATAATACCGATCCCCTTTGCATACCTACGAACCATGGTAAACAAACGAACGAGAGATCAACACAACAGCTATTGGATAAATCTGGAAGTTTGCAGACAGGCGAGGGAAGCACTCCCCGTGCTTGATAATAGACTGACTAGGCGTCTTCGACAACTGACCAAACAGCAACTGCGCACGGCCACAGCTGCCATCACGGGGCACGGCTCCTTCAATAAACACCGTTATATTCTAGGAATCACCGACAGCCCTCTCTGCAGAGCCTGCATGAAAGAGGAAGAAACAGCGGCACACGTGCTCCTACACTGCCCTGTAACCGCCACATACAGGGTTAAGTACTTCGGAAATACAGGTACGCTCCGGGAGATCGCCAGCAGCGTGAATAGCCTGCTGGCGTTCTTCAATGAGTTGGGGTGGATCGAGTGAAATGCCCACCCTCACGCAAAAACCGCGCCTTGTCGTGGAGTTGCGAATACCAGCTCGCGAAACCATACCATACCATACCATACATGGACATAAAGCAGACAGCTAGTATGAGCATGACACTCTATAGGCAACGACTCGTGCCAAGTTAGCCCATCACAAACAAATCTAGTAAAGGCACTATCCAATTGAAACTTCATTCTTTTAGGAGATCTTATCGCAAATACCCTTGTTTTATGTTCCATATTGTTTCTTGAGTCTTTACAGGGACATACTGTCTCTCCAGCGTGGGAATATCTTCGGTGCTTGCGCTCTAGCACAAATATGTACTTTTATTCGTCTTTTTGATTACTAAAGTATAAGAGATAGTTTCTAATAATAAAATTCAGCCATCCCTTACTTATAAGGAAAAAAATGATGTTAAATTAGTAACTTTATGCCATATAATGTGTTAGCGTTTAGTATTATTCGACTTTCTCTCATTACTGCAAAATTCTAAGAAATATAATTCTGTGAAAATGTTTACATTCTCATACATAATGTGTTCTTATTGTCTTTTTAATTATTAAAAATGGCTAGACATGTATCAAGATTAAAAGAGATTTACAATTTTTGAGAACAAAAAATGTATACACGAGCGTCTGTGCTCTGTACAGTTAGCACTAAATACATTTACCTATTTCTAATTAACTTTTGCATTAAATAGTCTATGGTCTACCTCCCACAATACGCCCACTTTGTATACTTCACGTTCACCGTGTAGCACTCTGTGCCGAGAAAGCATATAGTATATCTCACGATCACATTTTTTTTGCTTCGAAGTTCACAAATCTAAGCGTTCATTACTTCCATTCACCAGTAAAAAAGTTAACTTGTTCTAATATCATACCATAACGTTTCGTTGCCAGCTGATAAGCCGAACGATTGACGCTTCTATTGAAAATATTCTTTTATTCGTGGACATGCCGCTTCTTTATAAAAAAGTAACATATGGATCTCTCAATAACCGTCTCCGTTTGTTCATTCCAATGCATTTAGATAGACATACAGATAATACGACAGTCGAGGTATTGTAATAATTGTGATTTATTTTTTTACTTTTATCCCTTTACTGATAGGGCTGCCTGTTCTTACAAAAGAATGAGTTTTAGATGTCGCAATATCCGTCGTTTCATTATGTAAATGTGTGAAGGAACTATCCATAAATAAATCTCTTTGGAATCTTATAGGTATTACACATAATACCTTTGACCACATAATTGTAAATACCTTATAAGGAGTCTAGGCTGATTAAGACAGCGAAACTATTAATTCAAAAATTCTGATCAGTACATTAAAAATCTGATTCAAAACATGCCTACTTGAATAAGTTACTAACTTTTCTTACAATTGCACGATGACGTTCTACAAACTAACATGTCGTCATATACGTGCCAAGTGTCAAGTATACTACCTATAGTGTATGTAAGGACAATCGGCAGATCTTTCAAGACTAAAACTATTTTTGTAAACTACCCAGTGGTCACGGAAGCCCGTACAGCCCTATGCCCTGCCAGTCGCAGGCGCAACATCGGTAGTTGTCCTTTATTAATACTTGTCACTGTCATTGATAACGCACCATAATATAACTATCGGACATGTTTGTCTTTTTGTGGCATTATGTGGGTGCACGACGGGAATATATCGATTATTATATTTATGCTTTTTATCAAACAGTCAGTCAGATACAAGGACTAATGAGATTACTTCGAACAACTTAATTTCAAGTATCTTCTTTTATTTTGTTTTGAATGGGAATTATAGAAGATAAAATTTTATTATATAATAAATTCAATTTAGTATTGAAATGATTATACAAATTCGTTAGTAAATATAAATTTGGGATACGTTTTAAGCTTTTCGATTAGCAGAAAATTAATACAGTTTGAATCACAGTAAAGGTTTTAGCTTCCACATTTCAAATACTTACAATTATATACATTCTTAATATACTAAACATTTTAGAAATCTAAACTTGACATCTATAACAAATGTTATATTTTATTCAATCGGAAGATTTAGTTATGGAATATTATTTATTTCAGCTAGTAAATCTGTAAGTACTATTTGCTATTAAGTTAAGATCGTATTTTTAATGGATATTGTCTATACAGCAAATGGTGAAATATAAATCCAACTTTTGATAATTTAAGACACAAAGCCTGATGATTTAAGATACCACTTTTATTCTAGCCCGGTTACATCCAAAACTTGCACTTTGAAGCCCTGCGTCCACTGCCTTTTTATTATGACAACTAAAGTCTACCATGTAAGCAGAAAAGAACTAAGCCTAAAAGAATTTGAAATCTATCGACTATTACACTATATTAGATTTATACCTTTAAATGTATATCTAGAGTTACACGTTAGTTATTTTGAGTTTAAATTAATACTTATAATACATTTATTAAGAATAACAAAATAAACTCATGGCATGCTGTTTGATAATATATTTATGAATATCTAAACTAAGCTGACATCTAAAGATTTCAACTATAACATTTTGCTTCTGATTGATGGCATTCGTCAGTTGACAAGTTGTCATTATGACATTTCAATTTCAATCATAACTTCACAACTGTAAATTACGAAATGATGTTTTTAACCTTAATATTTTGGAATAGATTATTACTTATTCAAATCAAATGTACGTATCTGCCTTTGAAACAGGGTGAGGCAACCTTAACCCATTTTTATTAGATGCATATTAAGTAAATAGAAGACCGCTGTCTCTGCATATCTAGGAGTGGATGTGAATAGGTAAATTTATTAGTAATCAAGCCATTTAAACTCAAACAAAGGATACCTTGTAATATAAATATGTACATATATTTACGCCTTTCTTCCTCCGGGTAGGCAGAGACAGCTAACCATTATCTAATTCTGTTTTCTTGCGCTCTTTATGAGCTTCCTCTACTGTCATTAAACCTTACATGCCTACATGAAAGCCTGCAGATGAATGCTTTCAAAAATAAGTTTTTTTTAAATACCTACATATATATTATACCTACACAGAAACGCGTAGATCAATACAAGTAGATCATAATTATATTATGTAAAATGTGAAATAGCTATGTGTTGTTGAAACTCTAACTTTAATAAATTTTAATTTAAAAAAATTGATAATTAATTTGAAAATTTTAATAAAGTGCGTAGGAGTAGAGTTAATTCGGTGACGTCGATTCCGTGATTTGGTAAATACCAATACCTAAGTGAGACAATACCAAATCATCTTTTCATATTCTCGTAAGTCGCTAAAGGAGATCTACTGAACTTAGTTGTTGCAAACTATGCTCGTTTTACTACAGAAATGTTTCTCGTGGGGCACTTATACTTTGTGCTAACGACGAAGATTACTTTTATTTAATTTCTTCGGTGCTTAATGATAACAGAACTGTAAACTGTTAAACTTTCGCATAATATAAACGAGCATATTATACGAAATGTTAGTATACCACGATGGTAATACACCACGATGTCGACAGATATATGTTGGTATATGTCCGTAGGTCCCTTTAAAATTAAACCAAGCTAACCTCACCTGCAAGCCGGTACACGTGATGATTGGCGCAGGCTTTCCTCTTGAAATTGAGAGGTCAGATGGTACTCGCTCCCATGAAAATCTTATAAGCCAAGTCAAAAGGAGGAGAAGAGGTAAGCGAACCCTGGGCTCCGAGGTGAAAGCCTCTGATAAGTTTTTATATATACGGAAGGTAATCTCCATAAACACAATACCTGTTTCTACAATTCTTCGTGAGGGTGGATGGATGGTTATTAATTTTTGATCAAGATGAAATTTGACAAAGATAGATATATAGTCTGAAATAGTACATAGGTTACTTTTATCCCAGGAATAGGTTCATGTGTGTCACGGGAACGTGAACTGTACATCACGCGTGTGTAGCCGTGGGTAACAACTACTAAAATGTAATTTTAAACCGACTTCAAAAATAGAAAGTCCATCTGATGACGGAGCCGAAAGACAGTCGAGGTAAGTCCTCAACGATTTATAGCAATTATCTGGTATTTCAGATCAATTTATTTGTATTGATGAGAATTTCACATCTAGATGTGTTGTGACTGTCATTAGGGGTGTGATGATGAAGACGAAGGACAGTCAAGGGAACTCCTCAACGTATTACCGTAGCTAATTTGTGAATAATCTTTTAACATCGGGTGTTTTTAGCTCCCACGTGCGGGTGGTCCCATAGGAATTAAGTTCACTAATAAGTAAAATTTTAATTAAAAAGAAACCGACTTCAAAAACCAGAAAGTACTAAAAACGGTCCGAAATACAATGTAAAAATTCAATGTCATTCACGGCACAGACTTCAACAGAAAAGTCTTACTGTACTTTTGTCTTTTAATTTAAATCTGTAATTCAGTTATTTTTCTTTTTTCAGTACTTCTTCAGTTTTTTCAGTATTGCCATGCCCGGGTGCTATAACAGTCTGCAGTTCAGCCGTTCTGGCGTGTTGGAGTAACAAATATCCGTCGATACGATACAACAATAAGATTAATTAGTGAATATGCAAATAATAAACCTCAAACAATATCCCAAATTAGGGGTAAAATTTTCCCAGGTTTGTCTCGTAAAATATAATGCATACGCTCAAGCGTTCGTTAGAAAGACCTAACGAACGATTGAGCGAATGCACAAAGACCATTAGATTAGAAAATCAATCATTCTTTAAACAGCTTTAAGAGACGTTAAAACAATAATTCAAACCTGGAACCGCACGACCGCAAGGTTCCTACATTTGAGCATGCGCAATTCAACGTTTACTCCTCGAAAATTAAAAAGAGTCTGATATCCATGACATAAAAATGTATTTGAAAAAAAAAAACAATACTACAAATAAATGAATGCAAGGATACCATAAACCACATTAACAATATTAATAGCCTACATTTTATAAGGTATAGTAGGAAAGGAAGACAAAGGAACTACGCCACCAAAATGGATGTAGACCGCGCCCCATAAACAAGACAACTTAGACACAGTAAGAAACTAAAACCTATAATTAAAATCAAGTTCGTACACTGGCAAGAATTAACTTCTCAATATGATATTTTCATATAAAGTTAGTCCAAAGACCAAAAATAATATCTATGGTTTATGGAAAGTATAGGAACATAAAAAACAAGTTAACTTGATATTAAAAACCTTACAATTTGAAACTAAGGTGTTGGAATCGATTTATTACTGACATTGAAAAACTCATTAAAATATGTTCAAATTGAATGTCATTAAGGAAAACTTTCTTTTACAGATTCAGAATAATATTTATATCCACTTCATGAATATTTAATTCCTACAATAAACGAGTAACTCAAATATAATTAAACTAATTACAAGCTATTTAGTATTCCATCGCCATTAATTTTTATTGTAAGCTGTCCAAAAAGTTCCCACTAGTAAAGCTGTGAGGTCAACACTGTAGTGAACTGTTTCGTTACTATCTTAACAGGCCTCAAACGTTAATTAAGGTGGCCTTAAAAAATAAAAAGTTCGTAGGTACATTGTTCTGTATCGGCTACCGTACAACAGAACTACATTTTATTAATTGGACTTGGTAGCGGTAGGTACTTTAATTACAGCATGGTATACCGATCAGATAAGAATATATGGCTCCCGTTGTTTAAATTGAAAAAAAGGTTACGATTGAACACTTAGGGCCAATAAAATGTTGGGTATTTTAAGTGCATCACGGACTTATTACTTTATCGAGACCCATAACAATCCTGTTTATAGTGGCAATGGAATTTATGCTACCTCTCAGAAAATGTTGTAAGAGAAAATGTTGTAAGCAACAAAATTTATTAAGAAATACTAATGTTTTTTTTTACAAGCAAAACCATAATGCAAATAGAAAAAATTATTCGTTATACCTACTAGGAATCCACTACCAACTAAACTAAAATCTACAAGACCACTTTTTTTCCTTAGATGCATATCATTAATCCGAAACATTCAATCTAAGTAAATATTAAAACTCTATAAAGAAATAAAAAGTAGTTACCATTAGTTCCATTCAGTCCAATGAGAAGTAAATGCACAAATACGAGAAACACAAATTGGTTCCTTCCATTTACGGTGTTATCGCACTCATTAACACCAGCATCCACCATACTGCCACAGAATTATACTTAATTCTCACACCATCGATAATTTACATGTTTACAAATTCACTATAGAGTATAACACTGTTTATTTTTTTCACTAACATGCTGTAATCTACATTCATTCAAAATGTCATATTCGAATTTCAAAAAGTTCGGAAAACAAAGTCGACATCGCGGTCGAAGCTATATGCGGACGTCGCTACACGACCTGTCGGTTACGAGTCTTGCGTCGTACTATCGCTTCTCCCTCCCTCATCTCTATTTACTTGGTCCCAAATGGGGGGATTCTGGCGCCTCAACCGTCGAAAGTTTATGTAATCCATAATAGTGTAAAGACTTATTATCACTTGATTTGGGTGTCACAAAAGTTACAGATATAAAGAGCAGTGCCTACGTAAAAGTTTTAGTAACGTACAAGTTATTCAAACATCGACAAATTTTGATTTGAGTTGCTTTCTGTTAGTCGTTATTGCGTGAGTACTTAACACTTGAAAAAGTTTTTATGATCTGCTAAACAACCTTGCGTACTTGTTGTTCCACAAGCAAGCAGTTAGTGTTTTTATCTTGACCGTATCTAAAATAGCTAAATAATGTTAGGTACACTTCGTAACTATGGTAAACATTTTTGATAGGTAACTGTTTTGGAATATGAATTTACAATGAAGACCTGAATAGCAATCAAACATGGAAATACGTAGTATATTGTTATATACTCTGCTCTGCTCTCTTATAACTCTGCGATAAGGACGTTCTTGTATAAAATACTTCCTGGCCAGCATTAACTAATGATACAAAGTGAAGTGATTATAATAGATTTCTTCCCTGCAGCCGTTAAGAGCTATCGTTTCTGCTCGTTACCGATCAGGGTACGAATTGGTAGAGCAGGGGTCTTTGCCAAACCATGTCCACGGTGTGAACCTGCCTGAGCCTTCATTGTCTCTAGTTCGCCCTCGGATTCGTGAGATCGATTATTGAGACACGTGTAGAAACTGAGTAACCTAAAATATAGGCCACTTCCCCCTTCGCCGAATGTTAGTCGGAAGTACCTAGTAACGCCCTGCCCAAAGAAAGGAAGAGAGGCGGTACCGCTTCCGTTGCCCAAGGAAGTTCCCTAGCTCTTTGCCATTTTTGACAGTCCCATTTGTATTAATTCTAACCATTATACGTTTCACATTGTTTATATTCATATATAATAATATTCATATTTATCTTTTTGTATTAATTGGATCTTTTTATCAATGAGACTACCCCATGTACTTTGGTACGATATGAAACATAGCAATCAGTTAGTCACAAAACCAATTAAAATAACAAGACACCCTGTATTGATAAAAATTGAATAATAACATTTTACAAAGCAGCTAAGGGTTTAAAAACCTCCAGGTTTCGAAAATCAGCGTGTGTCTAATCGATCACAAATCCTCGAATATTAAATTTCTATACATACATAACAAAAGCGAACCCATAATCTTTACTAAGTTTTTATCCAAACAAACCCCAGGATCGAAACTTTGAAGGCCCATTCAAAAACCAAAGGAAATAAAATACGGCTTATTTCATTTGACGCATTTGTCGAGTTAGCGCATGCGCACCGGGCGGGCACCGACAAAGGCATTGGGTTCGAATAAAAAACGTTCTAATTTCAAACCGGTCGCCCCTCCGCCGCACGCGCTCCTGCGCATCCCTTCGCCCATTATTATGCTGAAGAGGTCATTCACAGTTCGCACAATACAACCCATACATGGGTGAGTTGCTAATAGGTGAGGCTGGCTGCTCTTGAATCCTTTTTCAACTTTTAAAAATTAAATTGAGTTGTGAAGGCGCGTATTGAACGCCTAGTAATCACTACGTTTCAAGGCAACATAGCTTTTGTACCAGATGCAAGCCCACATAAATGATTTCAATAAAACCAATGTTTCGGTAATAACTGTCTTAATTGCATGTTCTTAAACAGAATGGCGCGGTGGCGGTAGAAACTGATCATTAATTATTGTTTTAACTAAATCTGAGGTTTTGACGTAAATTAGGGGTAATAACTTCCAGCCCACACTTCCCTGTGGTTACCACGCATCAAATAGGTTATTACGAGTTCTATTACTCTGTAATCAAATCTGATTAATCATGCCAGAATGCGATAAATGTTAAGTGTCTTTATACTCGTAACATTACCCTTAGTCGGTTCATAGTTGCGAAATCGCAGTCATATCATCATATAATCGACATTTTCAAATTAAGTTCTAATAGAGTAACTCACCAGGGAGGGTCACCAGAAATCGCTTATTTTTCGAGGATAAAATGTATGAGATAAAGTAGTGTACGTATGCATACACTCAAGGTACTGTGGTGTCTGAACCTCATTTCACACCACGATGCGGTTACCTGGCCATTATGTGTCAGAGTTTAAAAATAATTATTTGTTTGATTTAAATAGAGCGTAGGGAAGAAAAAACAATTGCTCCGTGGAGCTGCTTTCGGCTGGGCGGCTGACAGCGGGCGACTAGACGCGCCGCCCGGGTCCGCCGGCCGAAGAGAAGATAATAGTGCAATATATTTAGGCTCAGTCCTTGAGCGGAGTTCGCGATTCCCTAGTTCGAAGTAATATAAAAGCATACGCGTAAAAACCTCCCTAAACCCGATTTAGGAAGCTTTGATGATATAATAAATGCCCATTTAAACTTCTTCCTCAGTGTTTGTCTTATTTTCTACACGAGGTATTGTGGCGTCCAACCCCCGGACGCTACAACTGGTGGAGGAACGCCGGTTTCCATACAGCTGGTGGTTGCTACAGCTACAACTGGTGGAGGAACGCCGTTTTCCATACAGCTGGTGGTTGCTACAGCTACAATTGGTGTGGAGGAACGCCGGTTTCCATACAACTGGTAGAGGTGCTGGTTGCCACAGGAGCTAGTGGTTACTACAGCTGGTGAAGCGCTAGTTTCCGCAGAAGTCGGAAACGCCAACATTTTGCAGTTGGCAGTGAATGGATCGATCCCGTACCGTTTGAAGAAAGACGTCGTGCGACAATTGGAGCGACGCATTTATCAGTATCGTTGTTTATTTTGCTTTTATGTGCTTTTATGTGATATTATGTGCTCAACGAGAAGATGGCTATGATGGTGGCTTGTTCCAGAATGTTTCAAGAGCATTGATAGTTGTCTGCGGGTCAATAGGGCCAATAAGGACTATAAGTCTTAGTAGAATTATAATTCACGTAGTGAATAACGTGTTATCTTGAACCGACTAAAACCGCATTACGTACTAGCGTAACTAGTAACTAGTAATATTTTATTATTAATATGTGTTCTCTGTTTATTTCATATTGCTGCGCTGCTGAAGATAAATAGATTTGTTTTGTTTTTTATGTTCGTGATGTTCTAGCGTAGGAGTTAGGCAATTATTTTTTGTACAATATTGAGAGTTTGATCTAAACTTTGTAAGAGAGTCAAATCGTTCTGGACATAAGCGCCGACGATGGTTGAAAGTTAGTTTTCGATCAGACTTTTCTTTATAGAGTAAGTTCTTTCTCTTTAGTGTTGTTTTAAAGAATAATTTAGTAATGTGTAGGCGACATAAATAATTTTATGTCATCTTTCTTTTTAGTTAGGTAGGTCTTAAAAGTACTGTGTTACTAAGTCCTTTCAGGGCAAACCTTAAAATGTATCGGCAAGTGATACCAATAACTTTTCTTTGATGAGGCTGATTGTGGTCAGGTTTCTTTTAACCTGGGTTTTTGCCTGGCCAAGAATGAAGCAATTTTTCTTTGTTCGTGTTTTTCAGTATTTATTACAGTTTAATTGCTATAATTTGAGATTCTACTATCGTTTACTAATTATTACAAAGATTGCTTCGTTATTCCCATTGTAAGGGACAATTCGCATAATTTTTTTTTTGTGTCCCAGATTTAGAATGCCTAGGGAATCAGGCTGTCACATAAATGACCATTAAGGGCGTAGCTGATGTGGTGTCTGAACCTCATTTCACACCACGATGCGGTTACCTGGCCATTATGTGTCAGAGTTTAAAAATAATTATTTGTTTGATTTAAATAGAGCGTAGGGAAGAAAAAACAATTGCTCCGTGGAGCTGCTTTCGGCTGGGCGGCTGACAGCGGGCGACTAGACGCGCCGCCCGGGTCCGCCGGCCGAAGAGAAGATAATAGTGCAATATATTTAGGCTCAGTCCTTGAGCGGAGTTCGCGATTCCCTAGTTCGAAGTAATATAAAAGCATACGCGTAAAAACCTCCCTAAACCCGATTTAGGAAGCTTTGATGATATAATAAATGCCCATTTAAACTTCTTCCTCAGTGTTTGTCTTATTTTCTACACGAGGTATTGTGGCGTCCAACCCCCGGACGCTACAGTACACTTGAGTGTATGCATACCTACTAGCTTGTCCCGGCGGCCATTTGTCAGTAATCAGGTGCTAACTATGTTCACTATAACTATGTTCAGTAGTGAACTTCCTACGGCTGATATGATGATGATGATGAGGTGCTAACGTTAGGTAAAAATAGTATAAAGTTCCCTTTGCTGATTCTTCCGCATGTGTTAGAAAATATTGTTAAAAAGTCATTATGAGCATTACCAGCAACGTTCCATTGACGGTAACTTTTACCAGAATCCTGGAAACTCCCTAAATCTCATTGTCAACAAAAGTATTTTGTTGACAATCCGCTTGGCGCAGTGACGCAGACAGTGGAACTATCGAATGGTGTAATAATACAGGGCGTGTTTTTTTTTTCAAAATCAACGGGTTTGATTCCTCTCATTTTTAACAAAACACGTACTTACCTTTAGCACCTAATCTGACCTACCTTTAGCACCTGTCAACCTACACTCAAGGTACATACCCTACTTTATCTCATACATTTTATTCTTGTAAAAGAGTGATATCTGGCGATAGTGGGATCTTGGACCATAACTATACTTTCAATTTCAGTTAGAGAATTCAGTCTACTGATACCTTTTGCGGATACAGCCAATACACACTTTTTAACTGCTTATTTCAACGTATTCCCAATGTTTCTATCCTTACAATTATTATTTTGATTCATAATAATAATTTGTTTGACCTCCATCAATCAAGCAATGCAGAAGTTACGCGGATTCATAATATTGATTGATTTAGCCTCGAACTAGACGGCACACAGATTTTTCTATTAAGAAATCCCTAGTAGCAGAATGTAGTCAAAAAAAGTCGACCGGGCACTTTTCCATATTACATACAGGTAGGTATACAAATACACGAGACGGCGTGCGGTTTTAGTCGGTGCAAGCCCGACATAACCACCCCCGCTGGCCGAAGGGATTTCGGCACGATAAAAAAAAAAAAAAAAGGTATGCAAATACAGATAAAAGCAACAGAAACGGCGATAGATATACTAAAAGAAAACAATCCCTTATTGTTTTCACATAGTAAACTAATATCAATAAGCGATTGGTTCAAAATTGGACTTGGACCTTCCAGAACAGAAATTAATAAAAATAAAAAATATATGCACAAAAATACGAAATTGCTACGATACATAAATAAAGTGAACAAAATTGCAACACTTCACAATATTGTTGTACACGACTGCCATATTAAGTGAACCAAAATGATCAAAAGATAAGTTCGTCATATCGTGTCGAGATTCAGAATAAATGGTGATATGACGGGCGTAATGGTGCAGACTTAACGGTCTCTTTAATTAAGGGGTCTCTGCTAATTGGCCTGGGATAGATATCCTGAACGATATCGATACTGTCAGTAGTTTATACTTCATAGGTACTTATGCAAACTTTTGTGTGGAAAGTAATATAAATACTTGTTTAAATATCCCTTCAGCATATTTTAGAACTTGATATGAAATAAAATTTAGTGCGCTTTAGGATGAAGACACACCGTTATGGTAAAGTCAAGTCTTCTATTCAAATTGAAAGAAATAAAACTTTTAAGTCAATAGCTATCAGACATTATGCTGAATTTTCTGCCTACCCTACCTTATTCTTCTCTTTGCTATCCCTCTATTACTCTTCAGATGTTAACGCCCAAGTGACACTTCTGACGTGGTAAGTATCTTACTTTAGTAGTATAAAATAATAGAACAAAGTGAACTCCGGGCTCTGAGGTGAAAGCCTCGGATGCAAATGGACTAGAGACATCATTATTAACCTAGCGTTAATGATAATGAGTTTAGTAGTATAAAAAAGAGGTATGAAGTTCCACCAAGAGTTTCGTAGCCCGAGTCTACCTGTATACTGGCCTTTAGGCATAGATTAGGCTACTATAATGAAGATCCCTAAACACTTGTAGGCTGACATCAAGAATTAAAAGTTTAGAAATAAGACGGGTTACGAAACTAAAAACATTCCTTTCCTTACCACACTGAATATTACTTAACTGGTATAATATCAACATTTGTATGACTACAATAGAATGCATTAACCGACTTCAAAAATTTACATCATGTTATAACAAAAATACAATATAACCATTAAAGTGGGCGGGCTAATACTGGCAGTGTATACAAACTATGTTTTTTACTACGACATTGAAACAAGAAATAAACTCAGTGCATTCGTAAACAGCAAGAAAAACGGTAGCCATACGATTGTCGCCTACTTGCTACGTGCATACACTGACAATGAACACGAAACATCCATATACTATTGAACTCGGAAAGTAAAACAAAACTTCTAATTCTTCACAAAAATTCCGATCAAACAGAGGTGCAAGAGATCGTTTCATTCTGTTGACAACATTTTTATTGTGCGCCATATCAGTCATGAGAAGAATCATCTTATCAAAAAAAAGTAGTATTGTAACAAAAATAAGTTTGTGTTATTCATCTTGTCTGATTTGACACTGTTGGTGGCATATAAATGGCTAAAGTTGCTTTTCATATTTAGGAGGACACATCAGGCTCAATTACTAAATCATAATTTGCTCGCACGATCAATTAAGCTGATTCTGTTTGGTAAAAACACATTCAGTCTCGGTATCCTTGGGCAAGAATTATTGAAATGATCCGAAATTGCGAAAAGCAAAAACTTTGATTGCTATCATAAATACTTTACCACGGTAGCCAGTTAAAAAAACCAGCCAAGTGAGAGTCGGACTCGCCAATGAAGGGTTCCGCAGCAGCAAAATTTATATATGTGAGTTTATTGAATGAAAGGTAAATTGCGGTTTACGATTTATGACGTATTAAAAAAAACGACTTGCTAGATCTCGTTCAAACCAATTTTGGGTAGAAGTTTACATGGTAATGTAAATCATATATTTTTTTTAGTTTTATCATTCTCTTATTTTAGAAGTTACAGGACACACATTTTACCACTTTGAAAGTGTCTTTCGCGCAAAACAAAAATTACATTAGAAACCTCTATATCATTTTTGAAGACCTATCCATCGATGGGTATACGTATGTGTTTGATGAAAAAAAACAGGTTCAATGTGTGCCCTACCCCCTGTAACTTCTAAAATAAGAGAATGATAAAACTAAAAAAAATATATCTACATTACCAACTTATAAACAACAACTTGTAAACTTCCAACGAAAATTGGTTTGAACGAGATATAGTAAGTATATTGAATAAATCACTTGTACTTTTCCACAATTATTTATTTATTTGAACCTTACCGGTTTCACCTTACGGCATTAATTACATTAATTATTACGGCATAATTAATGCCGTAAGGTGAAACCGGTAAGGTTCAAATAAATAAATAATTGTGGAAAAGTACAAGTGATTTATTCAATATGTGTAGCAAGTTCCACCAAGTGCCATCAATCTCCAGTATAAACAGTCATATAGTAAGTAGTTTTTTTTTAATACGTCATAAATCATAAACCGCAATTTATCTTTCATTCAATAAACTCAAATATAAAAATTAAAAAAAAAACATTATTATGTTACTTGCTGCTACGGAACCCCTAATGGGCGAGTCCGACTCGCACTTGGCCGCTTTTTTGCCATTTCGCTACGTGACCCTAAAAAGCAAATAAACGAAATAAAATTTTGTATCATCAGATTCATCAGAAACGAGCATACAAATTGATACATGAATATTCAATTTTTAATTAAGTAAATTGATAATTGCAACAAATAGAGTTAATATATTTACTCTGACTACAGTCCATGATGAGTTTTCTATTGAAAATATATCAAATAAAGTGCACATTCTATTAGGGGTGTTAATGAATTACCGTGAGTGGTACCGATAGATCCAAATGCAGCCAGAAAATAATGGTATGATAATATTATAGCGATCAAAGTTTTATTTTCCAAATTTTTTATCATTTCAATAATTCTAGCCCAAGTACAACATTATGCGTATTGGCCAAAAATATAGGATTTTTGTGCTACTAATCAATTCGTCATGTGTTTTTTATGTACGTAGTAGGTTCCCCGACGTACACAAATGTATGTCGCACTAATACGAACGTAACGTTCTCTCTACATACTAAGGGCAACATATATAGTACATGTACATTCTATGTACTTAATAGTAAACAAGTTGAATTCCTGAGACGAGCTCAGCCGAATACAAGGGATTTTCGATTTTGCGATTTTTTGCGATTTTTTCTTTATCTTGCAATGGTTCACCCCAGCACGAATCTATTACCGAAAACAGCAACTCGATAGCTCATCTCCTTCATACCCAAAACCGTGACAGATAATTGGCAACGACGACGTCGACGACGACAACTCGATAGCAATAGGGCTTTTCTAAAGAAAATCCCTAAAAATAAGATAGTTCCAACAAAGACCGCTCTATTCTTGCACTTATTTATTTGCACTGCAGTCTCGACACAGATGTGTCTTTGTATTACATTGTACACGGGAACACTAAAAATTATCTCTTGGCGAGAATTCGGAGAACGTCTAAAGGTGGCCTGAACGTCACTCTTCAATCGACCGTGGTGCTAACACTAAAATACAGTGCTCTAAACAAACACTTGACATCACGTCTCTGTTATGAACATTATGATCCCGAGAAAGATAAATGAAGTCCTTCGCAGAATTAAAAATTCATCAGTTGAGAAACTTGTGGCTATAAAACATCCTATTTGCAACATAAAGAGACATAAATTGTTGATGTCAATAATAAATAGTTTATACAATAAATAGCTGCGTCTACTAGGAGCAAATAAAACAAGAGTGGGTGCATTTTACTCTTAGTCCGGTTGGAGAGTCGTGGTTGAAACGCAAGATCTTAATTACCACTGACAGAATGATCTCTTGTTGTTTCCTACCAAAAAAACTCCAAAAATCGTTAGATTTTGTATACGTACAAAAATATTTCTAAGACAAAATAGTAATGATATTATGTATTACTAGCTGAAGCCCGCGGCTCCGCCCGCGCGGAGATCGGTTATCGTTTATTGGTCATATCTCCGGTTCTACTTAACCAATTGCAATCAAACATACGGTAGATTTTAAGTCTGACTAAGACCTTTGTTATAGAAAGAACCGCATCGAAATCCATTCAGTAGTTTTTGCGCCCATCGCTACCAAACAGATAAACATACAAAAATGCCAAAATAAAAAAAAAACTATTTTTGTGTTCAGACTCGTTCATTTAACATAACCCAAGTTTTTTTTAAATATCTCCAATGTACAGACACAAGTAATTCACAATTTTATAATAGTATATAAGTAATTGCGTGTCATTGTATTCCTCCGCATCGTAAAATAATCACATAGGTAATGAAAAGAGATTCCATGTTAGCCACAATGTACCTACTAGAAAAAAAAGGTCAGCATTTGGGTCTTGTAACGCATACATCAATGTCATTGTTAAAATATCCATAGAGAGCTCGAGCACACTGCCAATGAAACCCAAAGTCTCAAACCCAAACTGAGATCATCAACTGCTAAATGATTGCAATTTCACCGTTTAACCTTTATAATTGCAATTCCTTTGATGAGTTTTACTTTTGTATTTTTGACAATTATTATGTTACTTGTCAAAAACACAAAAGTTTAAATGAGTTTTCGAAATATTTGCACGAATGTTCGCCTTGTAAATATTTGTTAAATAATGTAAAGTTTAACAATTACTTTATTGCATTACTCAACAATTAAATAAATTGCTTTTTTTATTTTAATCGGGATAATCTTGTCCCAGCCTAAAAGTTGCCAGATCTAACGATAAATCAAGAAACGCGGCGTTCGAAGCGCTAAAGTGCGATCGGCGAGCTTTTCCCGAACGACACCAATTGATTGATGAGCAGACAACTGCCGTGTTTTGCATTCAGCTATTTACGGGTATTTCCTTCGCTTAACCCGTCTAAACGCTGATTAATGGGGACCACCGCTGTCTATTACGCGAGGTGGCTGCCTGTATGTTCGCTTCACTTGAACTGTACGGAGTACCTAAAGGAACCTATTTAAGAATATGTCAAGACAATTTAAAGGTTAATTTCTTGTTTGTATTTCATAATACTTCGTTTTGTTTATTTGTAAAATCTTCTTTTTTGTAATTACTTTTTATAGGACAATAAAAAAAATATAAATAATATAAATATTCTACGACATTCTACACAGCGCTTTCTTGACCCAAAATAAGCATAGTTTAACTAGCTTGTGTTATGGGTTCCAGAATGCGGATAAACATACTTATATAACTACTTCGTTTTTTTTTTGTAAATACATACATATTATACATAGAAACACCCAGACCAATGCAAATAGACATATTCATGCATACAAATATTTGCACTGAGCGGGAATCGAACCCGCGCCCCCTGTCGTAGCAGTCGAATGCACTGCCGCTACGCCACAGAGGCCGTCAATAAGCTGAAGACAGGGCGCAATGGCGCTCATTAGAGGAGACCTATGTCCAGCAGTGGACTAATAGAGCGTGATGATGAAGCTAAAGATGGGTTTCGTTTTAATTAAGTATATTAGTCAGTAATGAAGTAAGAGTATTTCTGGGGTGCCACCAAGATCTGTGGAGCCACCTAAGTCAATTTTACTTGTATGCTGGGACACCTGCTGGTAAATGAACGAGGCTCAGGCGGAGGCTTTCCTCACGGGGCTGGAAGCTCAAACGATAGTCGCTCCCATAGAGCCGTATAAGCCAAACTAAAAGAAGGATAAGGAGTAAGTGAACCTTGGACTCTGAAGTGAAAGCATCGGATGTTACCAGGAACAATGCTAAGATGATGAGGAAAGTCAGTACTTCGTAATACCGGTTTCAAGATTTATCAATATATGTATTTCGACTTATGTTACGGCTCTCTGCATTTTAGTAAGAAAAAGCTGGTTCTTTGACAGACTTACGTGGAGAAATGGGTCCTATTCGTAGAGCCTCTTGTTGAGCAAAATCTCGCCAGGAATTTGTGAGTACTTTTTTTTAAATTACAGTAGTGGACTTTCATTTTATATTGGTGACGATATGAATATTACTCGTAATACCAACTGGGATACCTATAGAATTAGGGATGGATTTATTGAATTAAAAAGCAATGAAGAAAATTTAGATGTGAAGTAAATTCTAGAAATCCAAATAGACGGTAACTCTAGACAAAAATATTTTCAGGTGCCAAGATTAGGACATATTGCTTGCGCTATAAAAAGTTATCAGAGCCAAGCTCCTAACTTTACACGGCCTAAGCGAATAGTCTCTAATTCTCATCATAGCGTTCTGTATGAATTTTAGTCCCAACTTCTCTATAAACCCCACATCTTAGTCAAAAGTGATCTGGCTTTGGGCGTGCCCCTGATATGGTCACGAAAGGCTCCGACAGACGAGATTACCAGTCTGAGCAACTAGGGGTGTCAAGTGGATCGGCAATTCGTAGTCACGGATTGAGAGCCTATAAATCGGAGACACGGAGCGAGTTTTCCCGTAGTTATGGCCTTGAAAATTACATGTAATATTATACATTTTGTATTATAACCAATTACGATATTATTTATATACATAATACACAATAATAAATTTACTACATTATCGTCATTTGTCTAAGATTTTATTAGCAGTTTACTCGTTTAATAGACAGATTTTAATTAGCTATAACGATACTACATTAGATTTACGGTAATTTGTTTCACAGAACATCCGTATGTAAGTAGTAATAACGTTTTGAAATTCCTGCCATAAATTTTAATGTAATCTCTAGAAGGTGACACAAGACCTATTAAGTTTACCTATAGCAGATTAATATTACTATTTGGCAATGGATTTGGATGTTTATTACCTAAATTTGTTCTACTCGCAGTCAACTTCCTTAGGAACGCTGACATAGAGTATAATGTAGGGTACATACACGGATATAATAAGTTTGGATATGTAGACTATAGATAAATCTTACTGTAGAGAAAGCTTTTTTAGTATTGGCTTTATTATACATACACTTCAATCATTGTTGTTATTGCATAGTTCACAAAACTGTTTTAAACAGTTTACCTGTGAACTCAGTTGAGTCTCAGTATGAACGTATTGTTGTTTATGATTCTATTTCATTGATATATTTATGTGATGATATTTTATAATATATTCGTATATAGAAATATATATATTATATAGAAATTCATAAAAATTTCTTTTGAAAAATATGCGAACAATTAATTCACATACTCTCCAACAAAAACTTCTTTAGCAGCCATTTAAATTTGGATATTGGAATTTGTGACGCAATCATATTAGAACGGTTAAAAGGATCTGGATGATAATAGCTCAAAGAGACAGATTATAGTTAAAGGATGAAAAAAGGTTCCTTTGGTTCGAGGAAACGGGATCACGACTACGTGGGCGGAGCCGCGGGTAACAGCTATTATTATACAATAGCATTCTCATCAGTTGAAAAAAAAAGAAAGATACGATATAATGTTTGCTTCTTATAATCAAGAGATCTGTGGTAGGTAGTTTACAAGACAATTAAATAAAGCTTAGCCGTTCCCCAAGATCCGAGATCAACAGTCGTGCTATATATATACATAAAAGTAATTTAAATAGAATACCACAACATTGTTTCAAATTTAAAAAACCTTAAGTTAATTTTGTGATCAAATTTGATCGCTTTTATGTAGGTATAGAAGTTAAAGCGTGACGACATTTCCCATTTGCATAATAGGCATCTATTAAGTTATCGTAAGAAAGACCGCAGTTAAACACCGTTAATCGTTTAATATTATTGGATCTTTTCGGGCCCAAGCTAACCTTATCTGCAAGCCGGTACATCTGTTAACGGACGGACGAGGCTTTGGTGCCGGCATTCGTCTTGATGTTGGGAGATCAGACGGCAGTCACAGCCTTTGTTGTTGCCAGCCTTTACAAATTCCGGTAATCGCTTGATATGGGGTGGATCATGTCAAGACGGAGGCGTGTCGTGTGTGTCCTTGTGTCTTGCCAACTCACCGACGCGGGATCAAACCCGACCCCAAAGACGAGGTTGCAATGGTGACTGAAGTCCGCGAAAAACCCTGGGGTTATCCTTTCGAGGGCGTTCAGGATGGACATCGTGTGGTTTTAGTTGATTCGATTCCGACATACCCATCTCATCACTGGCACCAGTGGGGTGAAGCACGTGGGGGTATCCACATGTAATTTTATTCTAAATGGGATGGATCATTATTTTATTTGCTGATTCATTAGTCATCCTCCTCCTATCAACTGCCCGATTATGTGCAAGCACCAAAGTGAAAATGTTGTAGAACTGCCCGAAGCTCCATAAAGCTTCGGGCAGTTCTATAACATTTTCTTTCGATTTGGCTTATTTTGTCTTTTAATGAAGCGATTGGCATCTGACCACTCAATCCCGAGGGGAATGGCACCCCATATAACGACCCCATATACCAAAATCGCTATATTTGCTGGATGTTTTTTTCTGATGCTTAGTATCTAAAGAAAATTTCTAGCTTTAAGTAAAACTACAAACATGTAACGATAAGTTTGATATTAATTTCTCATGATAATTACAGTGACTGTAGACCGGTGCTCGGCGACGTCTGCGCCTACGCAGTGAGGTCTGACGCCGGTCGAACATAATTTGCAACCTGCTAATAGCTATCGCGAAACTGCACGGCCAGGCATGACCGTACAAGTTATAAACTTCGGAACACAAAAAAATACTATAAATGTACTACTTACACCCACATAGATATAACAATCGAACTAGTTAGTGACATATGACGTTATAGAGTTAAGCATTCAATTTCAACATCAAAGTTAAAAGTATCAAAATTGATTCGTTTACTTAAACCAGTCCTTTGTCCAGACTACCTCAGCTTACCATTTTCATTTCTTTACTACATCCTCTTGGTTGTTTGGGGCTTCATCATAAAGTTTGGAACCAAATCAACTTCAACTATAAGCCGGTACACACCTGCTAATTGATGGACGAGGTTCTGGTTACTGGTACGGCTCTTCTCTCGAGGTTCGGAGGTCAGACGGCAGTCGCTCCCATAAAAGCCGTATAAGCTAAACCAAAAGGAGGAGATGAAGTAAGAGGAACGGCGCCCAGGCTCCGACGTAAACACTTCGAATATAACCGGGATCAACGCCAACCTGATGATCATAATCTTGCAAACCACGCCGCTCCACCTATATGGTTTAAAAACACACTAAACTATCATTCTTTATTATAGTTACAGCATCACTACACTATTATAAAACAAAGTCCCGAGCCGTATCTGTCTGCTCGCGATAAACTCAAAAACGACTGCACCGATTTTCATGTTATTTTCGCCAATGGATAGAGTGGTTCTCGAGGGAGGTTTTAGTATATAATTTATAATTTTTTTTATACATTGGCTGAAATATAATGATATTTGTTGGAGGAATTGGAAAAATAAGCATTCTGGGAGCTTTAAACGAAAACGCTGCCTAAACCCTTTGTAAAATGATGTATGGTGGAATTGTGTATCTTATATAGGTTGTAGTAGTAGAATAGGTTAGGGGTGAAGCCGCGGGAAACAGCTAGTGTAGAAGAGTAATAGCTAGATGAAACCCATGTTGAATTACACATATTTTAATATCAGGCTGAGTTCATATTTCACTTTCGCGCATAGCGTATCTAGAATTTGATTAACGCGATACAGGGTTGTACGTAATCAAACACTCTGGTAACTTATAAACCACTTTTCTGTCACATGTGGTGCAAAATATAGTGAGAAATAGGTGTTATTTATAATTATATCATTGCAGCTTTAGTTATTTTCTAAAACGTTGCTGATATTGGATGATTTAGGACTTTCATGTTAAAAAAAGAATATGAAAAGGATAAAAAAACAAACATTCTTTCATTTTAACCGATGCAACCGACATTGTGGATTGTGTACCAATGTTTCCAGGTAATGCCTTCTTTCGATTTACCTCCCTTTATAATTTAGGTTTTTTAAAGGGTTGGCGACGTGTAATTACAAGCTTCCATAGAGTACAGCAACCGTTTATCAACAGGCGGGCCATATGCTCACTTACCATGTAAATAACCATGAACGCTGAGAATACTTTCTCAGGTTTCAATTGTGTTCTTTTAAAATTCTATATCTTTTCTAGGATACTAGAAAACATACAGAATTTTAAAAGAACACAATTAGGATAACTAAGTGTATAACTTGCTATTATCGGAAGTTTAGGCGAATATCACACATTGAAATACTTAACGATTTACGTCAACCGTCCGTTAACAATATTTTTATTTCAATAAGTTTCTACTCAATCACAGACTCTTCATTGAATAGTGTAGAGCTGGTTTTGTTACGGGTGAAATAGTTAAAACAGTACCTTTTTACTTTCCTTACAAAAGCAGGCCAAGACGGAGGCGTGTCGTGTGTGTCCTCACACGCCTGCCAACTCACCGACGCGGAATAAAACCCGACCCCACCAGGCGATAACCGCCGGTAACCGGTGGGGTTATTCTTCCGAGGGCTTACCCCGGTTTCCCCGCAATGGACACTTGGGGAGGATACTGGGTGGTTTCCACAAGTTAAAAAAAACTCCAAACTTTTTAATGTACCGTGCTCAATGTACTTAGTAAGAGCACAGAGCCGCGATTTCGTACTTATTCACATCATAAACTTTAAAATCGCCTCTACACTACGCTGTACTGAACTACATTGCCTGCATTTTTGTTAAAAATCTTCACTGGTCTCCAATGAGATTTTGATATTAGAACTTCGCTAATCTTTTACCATTTACACCATACGAAAAAGCAGCGTGGGCCGTTCTAAAGCCGATACCGTCCTTTCGCATCGTAACTTAACACGATTGTACTTTAATTTTAGTTATTTAAGCGCCAGCATCATGTTTTCTGTGTAATTGATCATTAAACTTCGTGATAGTACGTATAAACTATAACATAATGTGTGTGATATGCATTTTAGTGCCTATGGTTTGTCGTTCGTAAAATTATTTTGCTATTTTATGATAAGCTGATAAGTCTTTGTTCTATGATTGAAATAAATGTGATATTATCGGAAGTTTACGCGAAAACTAAATAATGAAATAACATCAAATAAATTGCTATAGAATTCGTCAAAAATAGTTTTATTTCAATCAAATATTGTGTTTTAAATATTAAGTTTACATTAATTGAACAAGGCAGAGGTCTAAAAATTAAAGTTCATTGCCTTTATTTTACTAATCTGGTATATCAGCGCACGGTCCACCTAAGAGTCAGTGGATAGGTACAATAAAAGGTTGGGAGTGGCAGGAGAGGCCGCTTGTCACCCCAGCAGAAGCAGGCCGGGACGGCGGGGCGACTTGCGCCCCTCTCCCAAAGACCCGAGACGGCTTGGGGTTTTAGTGGGTTCAAGCTCGACATAACCGCCCTTGCTGGCTGGCGGGGATCCGAGGGGATTTCCGCACGAAAAAAAGGTACAATAAAGGTCGGGTCATATTTTCCTAGCTCGAACCGAGAAAACACCAGTTCGACCAGTTACCAGTAACCCTTTCAAGAATCAGAATAAACTTTAAATATTTCTTAAGATAAGTGAAAGTGTTGTAGTCTTAACCGTGGGCAAAATTTTTTCTTGCTAAGCTCCCGGCCTACGGTCTACCATCTCGAATGTGCAGCAGGGTTACCAGTTTCTGCATGAGCGCAGCATCCGAGTCCTTTGTCATGGCCAGGCTTCTGAGTTCATGCAGGTTAATGCTGGTGGTCGACAGATTGCAGCGACGGGCAGTCTGAACATCGATAGAGGTCTGGGGTCACTAATTCTCTAGAGCCTCTACACCTGGGTAGAGCCTCCTTGCCTCCTTGGCAGTATTTTATCGCATACACCATGGTGAATATTCCGATGAGCTATTCCAATTGATTCCTCATTCTCCCTTCTTGTCCCAAACAACACGTCCAGGACTTAGGTGTCATCCTCATACAGTGCAATCGATACCATCGCGAACCAAGCGGTTTGGTGACTCCTTTTTTTGTCGGACCATAAAGAACTGGGATGCTTCTTCCTACAATGCTGGGTGCTTTAAGCGGGGCGTGAAAAAACATCTATCGAGGCCATCTAGGTAGGGGCCGCCATTCTAGGGACAATCTCGAGAAATGGTGGCCACTATTTTTTGGACTTCACCTCAGCTGGGGTGGGCGATCAGGTGGGGTGCAGTAAATTTGAAGGACTAAATACATCAAAAAAATAAAAAAATAAAGAAGCAATATAAATATAATAATAATATAATAAGTACTAATAACGTATTACTTACATTACATCTTTGTCTTATTCTTGTTGTACAACAAAGAGATATACTACTACTATACTTGGTACCCGTCAAATGCATTTTACCTATGTCTTATTTTATTGGGGTGTGCGATATTTCGAAATGTATCCAACCAAACTCTATGCTCCTACAGAGTATTTGCCACTAAGCCAGACCTTAGCCAGAACCACACGACTACATCCGAACCTCACAAAGGACACCTAGTTACTTCATCGATTTTTCTTTGTTTTTAGCCAATACTTTATATGAGGCAACCCACCCCATCGTTGGCACCGATCGGGTGAAGCCCGTGGGGGTTTCCACACGCTAAGAAAAAAATAAAAGGCAATGCATTTTGTCTGAAAGCGCGTCTTTCACTTCAAGAGCATAAATATATACAAAACAAAAGTAAATGAAACAAAAACAGCCGTCTTTGTTGGCAACGGTAGATTTCAACAGACCAACTTCCTACACTATAACGAAAAGAAACAAAGACTACTCGAGCCCCTCGTTTCACTTTCCGGATAAAAATGTCTAAAAGTACGTCGACTCGACAAGGCGGAGGTAGTTTTTATGAGGTTCAAGTGCAGACGTACTAAAACTTGTTCACAAGTTTAAAGCTTTATTTTAATTTTCCTCGCACATGTTACTGAGTTTTCCGCAAGACAAAAAGGAAATACGTCGCACCAGCGCGAAACAAATTGAGATGCTTAACGCTAAGTTTTAATGAAGCAGCTTGAAGCGCTCTATAGCGAAGCTAAATTTGTAGATTTAGTTCAGAAAAAGTGAACATACAGGACAGGACTTGAACCCGCGACCACCGATCCCTTAGAGGGAGAATACTCTGCCCAACTGAGGACCTGGACACGTCCTAGATATTCGAAATTCTCCGACATATTAGGCGACTCGGGGCGACGCTGGAGCCATACCGTAATTCTTGTGAACTTTCGGAAACAATTAATTATGTTACAATCATTTTTAAACATTTATAAAGTTAAAACCTGTGAGCATACTCTATACAATGATGTTCAGTACCCGATTTTTATTTTGACACGTCAGGAATAATTTCCGTTTAGTAAAGCATTATCTCTATTGCACAGCAGATAATATCTTCAACTTGATATATTTTTTGAGTTAGAACCGAAGTTATAATTTTAGTATTTTGAAGGCACAAGCAGCTTTACTTACTGTATAAAGGTTCCAGATTCCTAATCCGATGTTATATACAGAGAATGCTTTGTAAAACCGAAGCAGGCCACATCAAAAGCCGTGTAAATAGAGCAATTGACTCTATAAAAAATGATATCCAATATTGCAAACATCATGTAATGTTGTGAAAATTATATTAATTACATGAGCCTTAGTATTTGTTAGCGTTTGTAAGTTGAGATTTAATCATTAAGAATTGTTTTCTTTAAAAAAAAATTGGAATATATACGTTTGTTTTCGCCTATCAAGACTTCTCTTTCTTCCTTGTTGTTTTGTTACTTTTTATCTTTTTTGCCTAGAATCTGAAACAGTGCTCTACCTCTATTACATTATTTGAAATACGCTAAGAGATTAGGATAAATAGTATTAGTTAACTATCATACTTGTTTCAGGACTTTGAATCCTAATACTGAGACTTTGAGAAGGAATTATTAATGACCCTAAGCGCCTAAATATGAATTTCATAAGACATAGGTTTAATACTGTTCCAGTACCAGATGTGAAGTGTTTTCATGTATGTATACTATAATTCTCAGAATAAAAAACTCAGCCGTAAGCTAAAAAATATGAGTACACGCCGCACGACATATAATTATTTTCTTTATCGCACGATTATCAAACTACTGGAGATATAGAAATTACAGTACCTAATATAATTATTTTGTTTGTTTAACTATGTAGATTGAGGCACTCCGTGTGTTGGGCGGAAGTAAGATTTAGTACAATGAGAAGTTGCAGTTCAGAAATAATCTTATACTGTTGACTGATGGTACTTGGTGGATCTTGCTACACATATTGAGTCAAATCACTTATATTTTTCCACAGTATTTACTTATTAAACCTGACCGATTTCGCCTCACGGCATTCTGAAAGGTTTTTATAACTTCGAAACCTGTCAGGTTTAATAAGTAAATTTTGTGAAAAAGGACAGGTGATTTGATTCAATTTCGAAAATTAAAGGTTTTTAGTTTAAAGGTATACCTAGTAAGGTGGTTATTTCTTACTAGCTGATGCCCGCGGCTCCGCCCGCGCGATTGTTGGTTATCGTGTTTTGGTCATATCTTTAGTTCCACTTAACCAATTGCAATCAAACAGTAGATTTTAAGTCTGAACAAGACCTTTCTAATAAAACAAAACCGCATCAAAATCCTTCCAGTGGTTCTTGCGTCCATCGCGAACAAATAGACAAACAAACGAACAGACAAGTAGAAAAAGAATTCGAAAAAAAATAACTTTTGTGTTCAGAATCGTTCATTTAATTTAACATGACCCAAGTGTTGTTTTTTTAGTATTTCCAATGTACAGACAGAACTAATTAACAATTTTATAATAGTATAGATAGAGGATATTCCAAAAGCCAGAAGTATGACACTATGTATTGACTAAACGAAAATATTAACTAGCACGCTAGCTAATACATTTTAACCGATCACACGAGCCCTTTTTTGATAAATACTCCTATAAGCCATTGTTAAAAAATCACCTCTTTTTATTATTACTGACGTACGTTGACGTTAAATTAAATGTCTTATTTTATGAGTCTACTTATCTTACAGTGATGAATAAGAATTACTTTTGAGATCCATAATAAAAAAAAGATTTTGCTTCATTTATATTTTACAACTTCATTACGGAAGGCTTACGTATTCTCGAATTGACTATAAACCTGTAGATAATATCTATTATATAATCCAATCTTCTTTTATCTCCAATATTATTCAATTTGCTACGAAAACGAAATAGCTCAAAGTATATTACTGAACTAAGCTTATTAAAATGCTTGCACTAAACGAATTTTCTTTTAATAAGTATCGACTAAGGTGCTACACAGTAGCAGCGCGTATTCCGAGCCCTAAAGTATAAGTTTGGATGTAATTGGGATTGGTGCTACGAAAAAAAAGAAGTAACAAAATTATTGTTTTATTTGGATTCTTTTCTTAAGTCGCATTAGTATAGCTGCAGCCTAATTCTTGAATAGCAGAAGTACTTTGAACTTTTATTAATAAACAATTTAGGAAAAAAAACTATGTTTATTGTTTATGAGGTGCTTGGCTCGAAAACGTATTTGTGACCCCTCCCTACGTGCCGCTGCAGCCTTTTTAGGGTTTCGTTGCCAAATGGCAAAAAACGGAACCCTCATAGATTCGTCATGTCTGTCTGTCTGTCTGTCCGTCCGTATGTCACAGCCACTTTTTTCCTAAACTATAAGAACTATCCTGTTGAAACTTGGTAAGTAGATGTATTCTGTGAACCGCATTACGATTTTCACACAAAAATCGAAAGAAAAACAATAAATTTTGGGGATCCCCATACTGAAACTCAAAAATTTATTTTCATCAAACCCATACGTTTATCTATGGATAAAAAAAATTATATTGAGGTTTCTACTATAATTTTTTTCTAAACTGAATAGTTTACGCGAGAGACACTTCCAAAGTGGTAATTTGTGTGACCCCCCCCCCCCTGTAACTTCTAAAATAAGAGAATGATAAAACAAAAAAAAAAATATGATGTAGATTACCATGTAAACTTCCACCAAAAATTGGTTTGAACGAGATCTAGTAAGTAGTTTTTTTTAATACGTCATAAATCGTAAACCGCAATTTACCTTTCATTCAATCAACTCAAATATAAAAATTTTACTTGCTGCTACGGAACCCTTCATGGGCGTGTCCGACTCGCACTTGACCGGTTTTTTATTTATTTAGGGGAGGCATTGTTGCTTCTGTTCGACTAAAGCGAGAGTGGCTAACGTTTTGAGGCCGCAGGGGACACAATAGAGAAATGGCATTGGTCTGCAGGTTTGTCATCACTGGGTTCTATCTAAATGATGGACATGGCCTAGTACAGACCTGCGTTCATTATAAATGTATAGTTAATCAAAAGCTAATAAACTTACAGGTTTTTTAAAGCATTCAAAATTTCAGCAAGGTTGAAATCCTTTCTGAAACGATAGGAAAAAAGCAGTCCACCACCACCTCGAGACTGGGAAACCAGCACTCTTGTTCCTTTCGGAGACGAAGATCGGATGTCCGGCAGACGTGTCATACCTTCAATACCTTCACAACTTTAAACCCCAAGCGGGCGTGTGTGTATACGCCCGGGACGACATCTGCTATCTAGCTAGCTTCTCCGAGACCTTGATGATCCCAGGTTCTCTGCACTTTGGGTGTTGGTCGATACTGGTATTGACAAAATTGTCTATGCCTGTGTCTATCGTTCGCATAGACCAGGAGACAACCAACCTCACACAATACCTCAGTGAGGCGGCAGACATAGCTCAACAGCGGTACCCTTCAGCCCAGTTGGTTTTACTGGGCTACTTCAATGCCCACCACAGGGAGTGGCTTTTCCCATACCAGGCGACCGATCATGCTGGAGAGAGACTCGTAAGCTTTCGTTACCGTTAAATCTCACCCAATTGGTCCAAGGGGCAACGAGGGTACCGGATGTTGAGACGCACACAGCCAATTGCTTGGACCTTCTGCTGACAACTGATCCAGACCGCTACTCGGTGTCGATATCTTCACCACTGGATAGTTCCGACCACTGTCTGGTGAAGTCTGTATCCGTCTACTCCCCGACCGACACTAGTCCCAGGGGCTCCCGTCGGGTTTGGCGATACAGGTCAGCAGATTGGGATGAGATGCGATCCTTCTTCGCATCTTACCCTTGGCAGCCTGTATGCTTCTCTTCTTTTGATCCATCCGTCTGCGCGGACACCGTGGTGGATGTTTTGCGTTAGGGAATGGAGTATTACATTCCGTTTTCTGACGTAGACGTGTCTGGCGGGGCTCGACCATAGTCTGGCGCCGAGTGTGGTCGTGCCGAAGCACTAAAGCATACTTGTCTTGGGTCGATGCTCGCAACCGCGGGGCGGAGGACGCATCTCAGAGGAAGAGAGCCTTCAACAGGGCTGCCAAGTTTAGCAAGAAGACTTTGCGAAAGGCCCGCTTTGACCATATTGGCCGCATTGGAAACAAACTTGCAATGTATCCAGCCCCTATTACCCGTGGTCCCACCGGAACGTCCCACTGGTGGGTCCACGGGGATTTTTTTTAACCCGTAGTCCCACTGCCTTGTGGTGGTACTATGGGGAAAAATAATTACCCATAGTCCCACTGCTGTAGAGATGTGCCGCAAAGAGTTTAATATTAACATACTTACCTCTTTGCATTTTCCTGTTGTTATTTTCCTCTGTGTCACTTTGACTCGTAGGTTCATTTCTAATTATGTTTTCATCATTTAATTTGGTGTAGATATTTTAAAAGAAATAATATGGGTGACGAAATTAATATCATTAAAAGAAAAAATGGTTTCCTAATGCTATATAATGGTAAACAATATTATAAACACAAAGAATATAAAAAAACACCTACATCTATTTGGACATGCAGTAAGAAACGCAGTGAGAAATGTAGCGGTTCAATTACTATAAATGATGTAAGTTATCTATTTATGACATAAATTGATTTTAAGCTATTGCATTCCGTAACGAAAAATGGTAACACCTCCGAGCTCACACGAAAAGAGCCGAGCTGCTCCGAAGTAGCTTCGCTTAACGTAAGTAATTATAATTGCATAAGTTGTTAGTTTTCAAATTCAAATTCAAATTATTATTTATTATAATTGCATAAGTTCATAAAAAATGCTATGCAATAGCTTTATCGCGGCAGTCCCCGAGTGCCACACGTCTTTTTTTTTTATTATATATAGATAATGCTAAAGTTCTCACTTCTTGGGGTCGCCTATTCGCTTTATTTTTATTGATATTTTTTCCATTTTAGCAATCAATATTTTTACCATCGGCACTTATTGACTACACTTTAAATTCTTTTTACAGAAAATGCAGATAGTAACACAACGTACTCACACGTGTGTTGAAAAGTTGCTTCAAAATGAAATGAGTATTGTCATGAATGAACTGATAAATGATGCACAAAGAACGGACGTTCCAATACCGCAATTATATGATGAGGCTTTAAATAACTGGCAACAGAAAGGATACAACTTAGTTACACCTTTACCAAAATTTGAAGATGCAAAGCATAGTTTATACGACTCGCGCAACAAAGCTGTAGGAGTAACTAAACATAATTTTAAAAATTTCGACGAAGTTCAGGTACCAATGCAGCACTCGCAATATGTAGTAGCAGATTACTATGATGGGCATACCAAAATTCTAGTTTTTTGTATGGAAGAAGACAGAGCCTTCATTAATGATATTAAGGAAGTTTTTGGTGACTCGACTTTTAAATGCACTCCATATCCATTTGCTCAGGTGTTTATCATGCATGGTGATTTTGGTAGTACAAATAGTACCACACATGTAAAGCCGTTACTGTATGCTTTACTCAGTAATAAAACCAATGAAACTTACAATATATTGTTTAGGTTAATAAAAAGTCAATTTCCGGATTGGAAACCGCAAATTTACCATTGTGATTATGAGCTTGCTGCGTTGAATGCCATTTTAGATGTGTTTGCTGATTAGATGTCATTGGTTGTTATTACCACTGGTCCCGTGCAATGTGGAGAAATGGCAAAAGTATATTTGGAGTCAGAAAAACAAAATCTGAAAACAGATTGATTGGATTGTGTTCGGCACTACCTTTGCTACCCCATGAATATCTTTTCAGCGGCTGGGAATATATACAGAAAGAATATAGTAGCACAAATGGTAATAAAATTAATAAATTTTTACGTTATGTTAAGAAACAATGGCTATCAAGGGATGTATGTAAATTTCCTAGTGTTTTCGGAAAAATACATCGCACAAATAATGTATGTGAATCTTGGCACAGCAAAATAAATAAGAAATTAAATGAAAAAAATACTAACATACTACGATTATTAAATGAAATAAAGATATTGACAAATTTTAAAAATAATACAAGAATCAAAACAAGGTCAAGAGTTGCAGTAGAAAATGATGATTGGATAAGACAAATACAAATGGAGTTAGTGGCGGGTGGTGCTACGGTTGGCTTAGTATTAGAAAAGTTAAGATGATTTAATCACAAATCCACAGGATTAGAAGTTTCATTGAAGTTAAAAGAATTTAGGTTTCTACTTAAGACGTAATTTTTTGTTTGTTGTTTTATTTCATTTTGATAAATAATTTTAACGATCATAAGTGTCATTTTGTGACCTAGGTACATGATTACATTATTTCATTTTTTCTTTCACTTTTTGGCACATCTCTAGTTCAGTGGGTCTACCGAATTCGATTACCCGTGGTACCACTGGAATTCGCCGATTGAATAAACTTGAATTTTCTTCAGTGCGGTGGGACTACGGGTAAAAAAAAATCCCCGTGGACCCGCCAGTGGGACGTTCCGGTGGGACCACGGGTAATAGGGGGTATCCAGCGGGCAGTAAAGCGTTTTTGGCCCTAGCAAAGTCGGTTGAGTCCAACTTTTGCTGCCCCTCACTGCCTCCACTGCGGAAGTCTGACGGGATACTGGCCCACTCCGCTGAGTGACTCAATTTATTTGCTTCACTTTTTGCGGAGTCTTCGCGTCTAGATGCTGGAACGACGAAGCCTCCTGCTCCTCCTGTCGGATGTGGGACGCGCATGGCAGATATCAGCATCCGACAGAGGGATGTACGTAGGGTGCTAAATAATCTGGACGAGAATAAGGCCAGTGGAGCCGATGGGATATCAGCAATAGTGATTAGGACTTGAGCACCTGAGTTGTCTCATATGAGACCGGTCAAGTGCCGAAGGCTTGGAAGAAAGCCAACATGCAACCTGTGCCCAAAACGGGCAGTCTGGCGGACCCTGTCAATTACAGACCAATTTCAGTAACGTCCATACTCTGTAAGACTATGGAATGTGTACTGAACAAAAAGCTCCTGGCATACCTCGAAATGAACGATCTCCTCAGTGATCGGCAATATGGCTTTCGCCAAAACCGTTCCACTCGAGACCTTCATGTGTATGCCACCCACATTTGGAGTGAGGCCATCCAGAGGCACGGAGAGGCACTTGCCGTTTCTCTCGACATCTCGAAGGCTTTTGACAGGGTCTGGCACGATAGCCTAATTGGCAAACTTCCGTCCTACGGCCTACCCGCTCGCTTATGTGTTTGGATCACTGACTTCCTGATCGGTCCATCCGGGTGATCGTTGAGGGCTGCACATCTGACCGATTAGCGATCAACGCTGGGGTCCCTCAGGGGTCGCTACTCTCGGCTACATTATTCTTGCTGCACATTAACGACCTGCTCAAGCCCGGTACTTTTGGGTACGCAGACGACAGCACAGTAGTCGAGAGTTACGAGTCCAACCCCCGCCCGCATGGGACAGATCCGATCTCTCCGAAAGGCTATGGTTGAGCGTTTGAATTTGTCCTTGAAGGCGGTCTCCGATTGGGGTGATGCTAACTTGGTCAAATTCAACGCTACCAAGACCCAGGCGTGTCTTTTCTCTGCCAAGCGAAGTCAATTTCAGCCAAACCCCACATTCCGAAATGCATCCGTACCGATAACCGACCGCCTCGAGCTTCTTGGCGTTACTCTGACGTCCACCCTCAATTTTGGGTCTTACATTGAGGCTAAAGCTCAAGTGGCTGCTAAAAAGCTGGGTATTCTGTCGAAGGTGCGACGATACTTCACACCGGAACAGTTGCTCAACTTGTGCCAAGCGCAGCTTCGATTCTGTATAGAGTACTGCTCGTACCTGTGTGATGGCTTAGCTAAATACCACCTAGAAGCGCTTGAGACAATAGAGAGACGGGCCAAGAGGCTCATTAATAACGATGCACTAGTCGAGAAAAGGCTTCAGAGCCTTGCACATCGACGCAAAGTTGCAGGCTTATCGGTTTTTTACCGGATGCATTTCGGAGAGTGTGCGCTGGAATTGCACAACTTGATACCTCCAAGCCCTTTCCACCAACGAACGACCAGACGCACAGCGACACGCCACCGCTACATGGTGGATATTCCACTCATAGGCACGAAACGTTTCGGCGACACATTTATTATGCGTACAGCTGCCTGCCTGAGTCTGTGTTTCCGGAAAGTTATAACCTCGGAATCTTCAAGTCTCGAGTGAATAGGTTCCTTCTAGGCAAACGTGTTCCATCGTAGACCACATCGTCACTTACGACCAGATGAGATAGAGGTCAAACGTAAGCCTATCATTCTTAAAAAAAAAATATACAAAACAGTAGATACCTTGTAAACATTTTTTGAAAAGTATTAGATACAAAACCTAATCCAGAGTGTAATTTATGGACTATTTATGTAATATAATAATATTTTTTATTGGTTTGAATGTTGTTATACAATACAGGTTTTATATTAAAAGGGTAGGTTCAGCATATTCTGCCATTACTGGTGAACAAATTATTTAAGCACATGTAAGTCGCTCTAAACGCTAAACTATAATAACATAACTCAATAAAAAATATTATTAGCATGTAATCAGTCATCACATTCAGAATGTCAACAATCCCTAAGAACCTTATAATATGTTATAACAAATTGGATTACAATTTAGAATACCTTTGCAGCAGTAGGATTTTTTTTTAATTATGATTATGTACGTGAAGGTATCCACACTGGTGGTAGAAATTTGATGACACAAATTTGTCACAAAATTCGGCCGGGTGGGTACCACCGTGCAAGATTGCGAAAAACCCTCCATAGTAATCCAATTTCGGTTTGATTGCGTTCAGGGGTCAGCAAGTGCATAGCCGGGCAGGGGGATTGTGGTCGTAGCACTAGTGGAACCGGTGGGTGTCACGCGGTACTGCGACGACAATCCTCTTCTGATGAGGCGGTCAAGCTGAGTACCACCATTGTTAACATGGTACGTGTATGCAATGGTGACCCTCTTTCCTGAGACTTTACCTACAGCTTACCATCAGGCGAGGTGAAGTCAAATTGACGTGTCCTAAATATTAAAAAAAAACAAATATAACATAACAAATATAATATAAAATAACAAATATATACGCTGTAAAGGACTAGAATAAATTCTTTACAAATCAGATTACGAGGTAGGTAATATGCATACTGGTACATTCAGTAACAGGGTACTATTTATGCAGTGTAACTCTAATACTAACGATGTGTGACTATATTTCTCCTTTTGTCGTCGTTGCACCTCTTGGTACCTAAATACTTATCTATACACATGTCACCCATTATACTCCGTAGTTAGGAAACAATGGAGTTCCACACGAGACGGAAAGAGTAAGGAACTATTTATTACCTCCTAATATGGACTTGTATGCGAAACGCGGGCGCCTCATGCTAGGAATTGTGGCCCAAAACGTTACACTAAACTATAACAATAATTCAAGAAAATTGTATAGCACGGTTCTACAATGTAGGAAGTAAATGCTAAACTTCGTAGAGTAAAATTTTATTGCAGTTACAAAGAGATGCTGTAAAGCTGCAACTGGCCGTTGATTTAAATACGTTTTAAAAAACTTCTTTGGAAACGGGATTTGCATTTTGAAATGGAAAAAGTTCCTTGAATGTTTTCTATTTAATATTTTAAAGTTTCAATTTTTATTTTACGTTCCAACATGCCGCCGGTTCTGTGTTAATGCTTTGTGCTAAAGTTCACCATTTTTGCTGTGGTCATGCATTTCAGAATTGCAATTTTTTTAAGTAGCAAATTATTCGTTATCAGACTAAAGCTGAAACCAACTGCAATTTCGTTTTCAAGTTTCACACTAATATGAACAAAAAGTGTTTCGATACATTATAATTACATTTGGAAATGTTTATATCTTAGCAGTTATTTTATACTTCCATTTACATACTAACATCTTGAGTATCATAATATATAATATGAAAATATTATGATGGTGTCCTCCTTTTTGGGTCGGAGGAGCCATAATTAGCTATTATGTCATTATAATATCGCTCGCAATCAAGATGAATCTAACAGCACCTCGTATGTTATAACCATCAAAACATTTGATTTAGAGACCATACCAATGGAATAACCCTACATACTTACAACTATATGTAAGCGCATAGATAAAATTAATTCGAAAATCATTTGTCTACTTCTAGGGGCATTCGAGTAAAAAGATAAACATTATTCATACCAAAATTCATGTATTGTATCGATATCTAATATTCATAATATTGGATCATACATTTGTGCAAAAATAAGTACTTTATTATAAATTCGATTATAATGACAACATACGTTTCTAAAATTAGAACTTTGATTATTGACAGGTTATCAAAGAATTAGACGTTCATCGAATACATATCATCATCATCTTATTGTTGTTTCCCGATTGCTTTCGAGGCTACACCTGCTTTTTCATCTGCACTTCACATGATCTTGGGCATCCATGGTAGTGAGATCATAGGCACGCATGTCATTCCTTACGACGTCAAACCACTCCCCCTCCTACCACGGTATAAGTGGTATGGCCAGATATTTGTTACCGATGTAATCTGACAGTTGCCGCAAAAGTGCCCGTACCAGCTAGTTCCTCTCGCAATCTTTGCGCATGACTCCGAATATCCAACGCAGCATATTCATTTCCGTGCCACACAGGTTCGGCGTGTGTCACTTCAGCAATGGCCACGCTTCATACCCATATAAAAGGACAGGCCTAATGATGGTTTTATAAACCTGCCCTTTCTAACTAAATTTGGGGCATTTTGGGGTCACAAATGACACCAGTCATCTCATGCCACTTGGCCCACGCTTACCATGACGTCGCAAACGAAGTTATTAGTCGCGTGTAGTACAGATTCCAGGTAAGTACCTCAGGTCATCAGGTTCAAAAATCAGCTTAAGTAACCTGGTCCGTATGCTCGACCGATTCGCCTATGCGGACGGGTGTTGGATCTGTAGATATCTACGCCAAATACTCGGTCTTTGCCACAATTAGCTTCAAACCGCCATTCTCAAGCGCCTTCTTCCATGTCTTCACACGTCGCACCAATCTGTCTCTGTCCGCGTCCACCAGCGCGATATCATCAGATGCCGTCCGACAACACATCTAATACCCCGACTGTGCTGGAGTAAGGTTTCGTGTCGCCAACGGCGCGGCGGTTCGAACCTCGGAATCGCAATCGTGGTACATATCTTGAATGATGTCAACATAAGATTCTGGAACACCTTTGGATTGCAGAGCCCAACAGATCATCGCGTGAGGAATACAGTCGAAGGCCATCTGCATGCCCGGAAATAGGCAATGCAGACGCGTATTCTTCGTCTTTTAATTCTCCGCGATGATCCTTATTGCAAAAACAGGGTCCATGGTTCCGTGACCGGGGCGAAATCCATATTAATACTATCGGTATCAAAAACTGCAGATCGCATAATGTTTTGTGATTTGTGCACCTGAGACCTTTAGCTATTTGAAAAGTCATGTTGCCATCGGCACACGGGGTCCACTCTCCTGCAGCACCTCCTCAACTTTATTTCTAGTGATCGGGCATATATTACTGGCCTTGAACTTTGAAAAATTAGATTGCCTAGGGTTGTAATTTGAGGGATGACCAAATAAAATCGAAATTAGCTTTGGATTTAAGGATTGTAGGGTTGTATGGAAGTCTGTCATCTTCATAATTAGAAGCACAAAAATATCACACAGCGTCCGTCTCATAAACGGTGAATTTTATGACAAATTGAACGACATGCGATTATCTATTAAAAATAGTTTTTATATTTTATTGTTACGAATCACCATTCGTGAGATACAGAGAGAGATATATATATATATATATATATATATGTATGAACAAAATGGAACCTCGGGAGCCGTAAATTAAACAACTGCCTGAAACTGTAACCACTGAATATATTTCTAATCTTAGACAACGCGGTACAGTGTATAAGAAAGTGTTCAAAAAAAATAAAGATTTTGTTCCATATAACATGCTTAAGGTAACGAAACCATATCGCGATTTGTAACATCGTTACAGCGCCATCTATCGGCTACACACAACACAAACATTCGATTAGACTTAAACATTCCGCCCACCAAGGACATAATTAATACACTTATGTCCTTAATAGAGAATGAGTACCAAAGTAAGAAGCACCGCCCACCGTGGGGTCAAGGGGGTTGAAATAAACATTAAACTAATATATAACTAAAGTATACACATAAACATTTAATTTGTAATTGGCAAAATACACAATTTACTGGTTGGTCTTTTTAACAAAGAATCCTTACATTTTAACGTAACTACTCTAGTGATTCCGTCCGAACCTGGATGCTTCAATAAAACTTTACCAATTAACCATCTACCGGGAGGTAGATTGTCTTCTTTGATTAACACAACGTCACCTATTGATGGTTCAGGTTCCTTTTGGGACCATTTATAACGGTGCATCATTTGAGTTAAATATTCCTGAGACCAACGTCGCCAGAAATCCTGTGTCATCTTTTGTGTCAGCTGCCATCTTTTTAAACTGCCTACATTAGAATGTTCGTAATTTCGATCTGGTGCAAGAATCAGTGGCTCTCCTATCAAAAAATGACCAGGTGTAAGTGGTATTTGGTCTTCTGGATTTTGAGATATTTGAGATATAGGTCTAGAATTAAGGCAGGCCTCTATTTGAACAAGCAAGGTAGAAAGCTCCTCGTAAGTGAGAGTAGAGTCACCAATGACACGTTTTAAATGATACTTGGTTGATTTAATTCCTGCCTCCCAAAGGCCACCGAAATTTGGTGCGTGGGGTGGTATAAAATGCCAATCAACATTATTAGAACTAAGCCAGCTCCTAATTTCCTCTCCCACTGATGATTGTTCAGCCGAGACTAAGCAGCGTAGTTCCTTGGCAGCACCCACAAAATTCTTGCCGTTGTCACTCCAAATATCATTGCAGTGACCTCTTCTGGCAATAAATCGTTTAAAGGCTGCAATGAATGACTGTGACGTGAGATCGCTTACGACCTCCAAGTGTACCGCTCTCACAACCATACACACAAATAAACATATGTATCCCTTGTAAGACTTATTACCGCGACCCTTAGATACTCTAACATTGATTGGACCTGCGAAGTCCACTCCACTATGCAGAAATGCTCTGGCTGGTGTGATTCTGCACGAGGGTAATTGTCCCATGAATTGAGATTTGAAGATGGTTGAGTGTCGAAGACAAATTACACACTTGCGTGCAAATGATTTTACAAGGCCTTTCGCCGAAATTATCCAGTATTTCGTGCGCAGGTAGTTCAACATTGCGGCCGGTACACCCTGGGCGGCGGTCAATGGCTTCCCCTTGACCCCTTCATAGGGTTGGCATTGATCGTCGGCCAATACCCAACGTGGCGGGAACACATCGCTCTCCGTACTCCTCTGCTTTCAGAGCAGACAGGATGAGCGATGCTGTTAGTGGTGAGATGGCCCAGGGTCAGCCGGGGTGCGAGGGATATGCTCTATGGGTAACCTTACACCCCGGCGTCTGAAGACCCGAGACGGCGTGCGGTTTTAGTCGGTGCAAGCCCGACATAACCGCCCCCGCTGGCCGGCGGGGGGGTATCCGAAGGGATTTCCGCACGATAAAAAAAAAAAAAAAAAAAAAAGGTAGTTCAACATTAGAGTTGGTCCTCCGTGCAGTGTTTTCCTATGGGCTTCATCTACCAGCAAGCCCGCTAGGTGACTATGTTGCGGAATAATTATAGGGTGTCTCATGCTTTTGGAGACTAGTGCCTTTTCTATTCTTCCGCCTACTCGCAATATTCCTTGAGAATCGAGTACAGGACATAGAGACTTTAGTTTGCTTTTCTTGGCAATGGTTCCTGTCTTGATGTTTTCTATATCCTCAGCAAAATATTGACGTTGATATTCTCTAATACAGATTTCCAAAGCCTCATCCAACTCCACCTTTGTCAGGTAAGTGAAGCCGTTTCGATATCGTTTCAAAACCCTTCTGCAATATGCCACGACTCGCATCAGCTTTTGAAGTGATGAAAATTTTGTCCACAGCAAATCGCTCTCATTCGTCACTAAGTGGGCCTTTATTGTTCTCAATTCTTCTTCTGTAGTGATTGATTTAGGTTTAATGTAATCAATTGTCTGATTTTTCAGCCACGATGACCCATAAAACCACTGTGAGCAATTTGAAAGGTCCAGAGGGTTCATGCCTCTGGATGCTATATCGGCCGGGTTAAAAGAAGATCTCACATGTGCCCATTGAGAACTTTCTACTAGACACAGGATGTCCGAGATGCGATTTCCTACAAACGTTGTCCAGTGACTGGGGTGACCACAGAGCCAAGCTAAAACTACTGTCGAGTCAGTCCAACAGTGTACGTTTTCCTTTGCAACGCTAAAGAGTTCTGCTACTTCATTTATGAGTTTGGCTAGAAGCACAGCTCCCATTAACTCCAGACGTGGTATTGAGAGTTGTTTTATTGGAGCCACCTTGGTCTTGGCAGTTACCAGGTTGACTCGGATGTCTTCGTTCTTCCTTATCACTCGCGCGTATACCACTGCTGCGTATGCTTTATTAGAGGCATCGCAGAATCCGTGAAGCTCTACTACATCATTGCTTCTGGTTTCTAACCACCGTGAGATGACAACATCAGGTAAGTTTAACAATTCTGTTTTATATTTTATCCACTCATCATGCAGAATGGTAGGTAAACTGTCGTCCCAATCAATCCCTGCAAGCCATAGTTTCTGGATTAATATTTTTGCGGGTAGTACACATGGGGCTACCCAACCTAAGGGATCGAAAAGACGAGAGATCTCCGATATAACCCTTCTTTTAGTTATAGGGCCTGGTTGTTCATGAAAATTTACTGAATAATTGAAACAGTCTTGTTCCCGGTTCCAGGAAATGCCAAGAATCTTGGTTACTGCAGGTAACTTTAATTCTACTACTTTCTCTTGACTGCTTCCGACTTCCTGAAACCGTTTAGTCAGCTCTTTACTATTAGTTGTCCACTTTTGCAGCTCAAAACCTCCTTTTGCTGTCAATTCATTCATTTCCTGGTAGACTTTCATACCTTCTTTTATGTCTTGACAGCCTGACATGAAATCGTCTACATAATACTCATCTTTTAATTTTTCAGAGACCAGTGGATAAGATGCTCCCTCGTCGTCCGCCAACTGCTGCAGACACTTAAGAGCAAGGTAAGGTGCGCATGCAGTGCCAAACGTAACTCGAGTTAGCTTATAATCTTTTATTTCAGCTTCCGGATCGCTTCGCCACAGTAGTCGCTGAAACGCAGTGTGTTCCGGAGTGACGATCACTTGCCGATACATTTTAACAATGTCAGCACACAGTACAATTGGATGCATACGCCATTTCATCACGATGTGACGCAAGTCTGGTTGAATAGTAGGACCGACCATCAGTGTATCATTCAGAGATACACCGTTGGATCCCTTTGAAGATGCGTCGAATACAACTCGAACTTTGGTGGTGGTCTTGTCCTCTCGAACCACGGCGTGATGAGGTAAATACACAGCCGTTGTTCCCTGAGTGTCCGTTTCGGGATTGACCTCTTCCATATGACCAAGGTCGAGATACTCTTGGATGACTTCTGTGTACTTCCTTTTGAGATCTGCATCTCTCTTAAAACGCCTTTCCAAATGGTGGAATCTTTTAAGAGCAATGTCTCTGGTGCGGCCGTATTTGCATTGTGGATCAGAGTCTCTGAATGGTAAGCTGACAACATACCGACCATTGTGGTCTCGCTGAGTGGTTTGATGAAAGAGGTCTTCGCATAACTGCTCTTCCTGGGTGAGTATTTTCTTTCTGCCACAGGGTGCATCCGATTCGATTTCCCAAAATCTTTTAAGCATTTCATTGTCGCTGATCTGTGAATGCATGCTAACTACACTCAGGTGACAATGAGCTGAATCTGAATTCGAACGAGTGCTTGTTGGTCCAGACAAAATCCAGCCTAGACGAGTGTTTTGTGCTATCATAGGTCCAGGTGAGTGCTTGATTAGGCCTTCCTTGAGTACCTGACTATAAACCTCTGCTCCAAGCAAAATGTCTATTTTGTTTGGAGTGTGATACTCGGGGTCTGCCAGAGATAAAGTTTCGAGTTGGCGCCAGGTTGGAACTGGTACCTTATCTCCTGGTATTAGTGATGTGATGGTGCTTAATACATATGCTTGGACTTGAATATGCATATTAGGATCGTGACGTGAATGTATGGTTACGCAAACGATGAACCTGGAGACCAAATCTCCACCGTCACCTCCTATGCCTGAAATGACACCCCTAGTAGGTATCTTTTTGAGTCCAAGCGCCTGAACTGCTGATTCGGTTATGAATGACGTGTGCGATCCCTGATCCAATAACGCCCTCAGCAAATGCTTGTAACCGTGACTTGTCTGTACTTGGACAAGAGCGGTGGCTAATAAAACCTGATTTGGAACAGCTTTCTTACTAAAGTGAGTTGTTATATTGGTAGCATCTGATTCCTGCACCGTACCGGGCAGAGTGTTCAAAGTTGACAATGCTGACTTGACTACAGACGTCGCCTCTGAAGGTTCGCTATGCGACGCCGATCCCGAGGAATCCTTAGGATGTAATAAAGAATGATGTTTGCGATGGCAAATTTGACAAGTAGTGGTGATACGACAAAACTTTATGGAATGATTAGGCCTCAAACAATTAAAGCACAGGCCATGAGTTCGAACGAAATCACTACGCGTTTTATAATTTTCTTTACAAAATTGTTTACAATGACCAAGTCTGTGAGATTGTTTACAGAACGGACATGTTTCTTGGCTCGAGGCATCACTTTTAGAAGGGACTGCGTGAAGAACTCTTGGTTTCTTTATCTTATTGTTACTTGGTACATCTAAATACTCTAATGAACGAAACCGGGATTCTAAAAATGTTTTTAATTTATCAAAGGTAGGTAATGGTTCACAAGTGCTGACTGCGGACTCCCACAATTTACGTGATTCACTACCTAATTTATCACTGATGATGTATATTATGATAACGTCCCACGAGTCAACCTTAACACCAATGGTTGATAACCCATTTATACAATCCATAGTTGTATACAAGAGTTCCTTAATCGCAGCTGCTGACTCTAAAATATTTGGTTGATTTATTAATTTCTTTAACATAGAATTACACAAATACCTCTTATTATCATAGCGCTTGATTAGTAATTGCCAGCATTCCTGATAATTGGCAGCTATGACCGGGGTGTGGCGATGCAATTGTTCCGCCTCACCTGACAAGTATCCCTTTAAATAATGCAACTTTTGAACGTCATCAATTGTATCGTTTTTGTGAATCAACGAGATAAATAAATCCCTGAATGATGTCCACTGTGTATATTTACCCGAGAACATTGGAATAATAATTTTAGGTAACTTAACATTATTGTTTACCTTTGTGCTTTGTTGTGATTGTTTATCTGAACCTATTGTTAACTTCGTGATTTTCGAAATGTGTTCCCTCAATTCTGACTTATACAGCATATAGTTTTCTTCAGTAACATCGTACATGTCTGTTTGGAAATAACTATGATCGCTATTAGTTGCAACCTTTACAATATTTCTATGTGTTTCTACAAATGATTTCCATTGTTGTTCCAGAGTTTCCAATCTAGTCTCCAGAAACGAACTTGTAAGGCGTTCTTTTGGAGATTTTTTATAATTGATTCTACCTTTCTCAATTGAGGTCTTAGCATCAACTTGCAATTTTATGAATGCATCCATATTGAGTTCAGACAATGTTTACACCAAATACAAGATTAATCAACTTTTATAGTGAGGGAATTTAACAAACAAGAATTTAAACACAACTATTACAAGTTCCAAATTTACCTATGAAAGCCAAAGTAATACTGCTTGCAAATTTTACAAGTGTTTTGATTGAGCCTGACTTACAAAATTATTCCAAGTCCCAGTCATAAAACAGAATTTTTTACAAGTGTTTGACAATCAACTGACACTCAGAAAAAATCGGGCATGGATTCCCCGTGTGCACAAAATTTACAGAATTATTCTAAGTCCTAGTCATAAACCAGAATTTTTTACAAGTGTTCGACAATCAACTGACACCTACAAAAAATCGGGCATGGATTCCCCGTCTGCACAAAATTTACAAAATTATTCTAAGTCCTGAACAAGAACTATTAATTTACCAATGTGTTTGAACACACAACCGAAATTTTTCTAAGTCCCAATAATGTACAATTCAATTTATAAGTGATTTAATATGAATATCAAATTTATATTGAGTTTATATCAATAGGTTGTGATTTGATTAATTAATTGTTGATTATAGTGTAATAAAGTCTCAAATTGTTATTGATTTTCAGCACTTCACTTCACAGATTGAATAGAATTAAAGTTTACTCACAGTTTGATCTTGATTGCATACTTCACTTAGTTCACAAGTTTCTCCAAAGATGGCGCTCGTATCTCCACCGCCGCTACTGTTGTTTGCTCCAGTGACACTTCGTTGATTACGCTTCCAAAGCGTACGCGCTGACAGCTGATGTGACCCCCACACCGGTGGCGTCCTCTGCTGTTGACTTGACGAAGTAAGTCGCTGTTGCCTCTTCGTGGCACCAAAGCGGCTGCAGCACTTCAGGGCAAACCACCCTGGTTTCTGTGCTGAATGTTGGACTAAAAACACGCGCGCGCCGACACTTACGCGCACTGTATCCGGCTTAGAAGGACCATGAACAAAATGGAACCTCGGGAGCCGTAAATTAAACAACTGCCTGAAACTGTAACCACTGAATATATTTCTAATCTTAGACAACGCGGTACAGTGTATAAGAAAGTGTTCAAAAAAAATAAAGATTTTGTTCCATATAACATGCTTAAGGTAACGAAACCATATCGCGATTTGTAACATCGTTACAGCGCCATCTATCGGCTACACACAACACAAACATTCGATTAGACTTAAACAATGTATATATCTGTCTCTGTCCGCGTCCACCAGCGCGATATCATCAGATGCCGTCCGACAACAGATCTAATACCCCGACTGTGCTGGAGTAAGGTTTCGTGTCGCCAACGGCGCGGCGGTTCGAACCTCGGAATCGCAATCGTGGTACATATCTTGAATGATGTCAACATAAGATTCTGGAACCCCTTTGGAAGAGACTATATATATATATATATATATATATATATATATAAACGACTGGCAACATCGGTCATATAGTAGCCTGGCATCACTACAACATTTATCAGAATGCGGACAATTTTGCATCTTGCTAGTGGAAAATCTCTTGGCGCCTGATCTAGCAAGTAAAATCCTATCCTACCAATAAAAAAGCAATGCTCTGTAGTTTCCAGACTTTAGACATAGACATCAGAACTTGTATATTTCAAGTAGAACGGTACTTCTAGAACAGATTGAATACTCTGCAGTCAGTCTAGTCTACTAATAGTAAGACTGCAACCCCAGTAGTAACATGAAAAACGGTGTTTGCGAGGGAAAGTTTCCCCGTCCGCAATATCCCAGCTAAGCCGGATTTGCAACTGACTCCCGCTTCCTCATACTTTTCTTTTTAATTAAAACACTTTTATGACACTGGAGAGATTTTAAAAATATAAGTTAATTGAAGTGATACGTGACTTAGCTGGGAGCAGGTACTGGGATTAATTTTGGGAAAGATTAAACGATGAGGTGAAAAGAGTTCTCTATTGTTTTTTGTAAATGGGTAAGTAAATCAAATTTTTAGAAGGAAAATATTTTATAAATACCAATTTTACTGGAGAAAATTTCTGCAGAATTTATTTAAGTCTAAAATTAGGCCCTTTATTATATGGGACCAAAAATATATGACTGGCAAAATGTGAATATATAATACGCATCTATCTACCTTCGAGAACATTAAGTGTGTGAGCTTGTATATAAGTACACAATTACTCCGTAAAGGTTATCGTATGTAATGGAAAAATAATTAATTTTGGTTATTTTAACTTTTCTTCCACTCAAAGTGTTGCTTCATAAACAGAACTTGAGGAAAACTTCCTTTACGCCTTCGTTTTAAAAATACCAACATAAGGCAAAGCGTATAAACATAGATACGGCAAAGCAAGGCAAATGCTTTTTTTCATCAGTCTTGGGCGACACCTATCATGAGTCCCTTCTGACACATGTCTGGCAGGCTTTTGCGGAATTTTCTTTGAAAATATTCAAATGTTTCAAATGAAGAGGGTTAAAGCCGGAGGTTATGTGCGATTAATCATAGCGTATTAACCCTTGGACGGTCTTAGCACATGTGATTAAGTACCTGCTATGTTATTAAGACCCTTTTTTGTAGGCGTTTTTTTTATGATTTTACATATGTTGAATTTAGTAAGTACCTTAACTTCTTAATACCATTAACCTTTTTGGTACCTAGTTTAATCCTACACACGGGGTTCATTTGCATGATAGTATTTTCAGCACTTGCAAAGAAGGTTTCAGATAAAATACAGATACATATCGATGATAGAAAGGTAAGCGACATCGACTGTTCAACGGGAAAAGATCCCATATGATACCATACTTAAATGAAAAGCGATTATATAATGACCTGTTAGTATCGTTTACACCCTTTGGTCTTTCAACCCTCAAATTATAGAATAAAGAAACTTGATTGGAAGATAGTTAAAAAAGTGAAAGTTAAAAAATTAGTTCAATTAGGTACCTATATCAAGGAAAATAGTGGTAGGTTGTAAAAAATAATCATGCAAATATTTGAACTGAGCGGGTATCGAACCTGAAACGTATGGATGTAGCCTATATATTTATAAGTGGAAAAGGATCGCTCCATCCACTTAACCTAGGATCGCTCGAAATCTTATCTTATTCATAATACGAAAACGCTTAGCGTACTACCGTTAATAATACTTTTTCTGCCAACGAATTCAAAACATTTTTCGTCACAATACATTCAGATAAGAAGACGTAATTGTCTACATCAGTTTTCCACAATACAAAACTGTGTAGTAGGTACATAAATTGAACATTCATTGTTCGGCGACACAATACCGAGTTTCGTGAAAAAATATTCGAATTCATATCTCTGCTCGTATCCGAAAAAAAACCCTCACATAGCATTCCTTTTTCATTACAGAACCAATTTATTTCCTACAAAGACGCATTCAATAGCTTTTGTTATTTCGACAGAATTGATTCGTATTTTATTTGATTCGAAAATTATCACATGAGGACGATAGCAATATCACTAGCGGCTTTCGAGAAGTAAGGATGCCACTCATCGCTTTTCCTTGGACACAGTCCGAACATATTTAGAAAGGAACGACTTGATTCAAAAGTCTTTAAATATTATTTTTAAGATTTTAATATGGTAACGCGTTTAACTGCTAAGTCGAAGGTTGCGGGTTCGATTCCTGCTCAAATATTTGTATGCATAAATATTTCTATTTGCATTGGTCTGGGTGTTTTTATGTATAATATGTATATATTCACAAAATAAAATGTATCTAAGTATGGTTATCCACATTCTAGAACCCATAACACAAGCTAGTTAAGCTATGCTTACATTGGGTCTAGATAGCGCTGTGTAGAATGTCCTAGAATATTTATTTAAGTGTTGTTTTTTAGGAAAAATTTAAATTTCCTTTAAACATCCTTTAAATTTATATAAGTAAAACAAATTCGTATTAGTGATGACCGCTTATAACACGGGAATGAGTGGACCAATTTTCATGATTTTAGGTAGATTTCGATGAAATCGATCTACCTTTTTTTTTTCGTGCGGAAATCCCTTCGGATAACCCCCCGCCGGCCAGCGGGGGCGGTTATGTCGGGCTTGCACCGACTAAAACCGCACGCCATCTCGGGTCTTAAGACGCCGGGGTGTAAGGTTACCCATAGAGCATATCCCTCGCACCCCGATTGACCCTGGGCCATTTCCGGTTTCGAGATGGCCCCCTTACTTGCTCTCCACTGTGCCATCTGCTAATCAGAGGGACACGTGGAAAGTTTCCGAACAGCCCTCAACAGGGCCGTCCTCGCCTCGGTCGGAGTTGGCCGTAGGCGGCAGCGTCTCTCCCACCCTAGGAGAGAGGCGCTGCCGTCTCCGTTGCCCAGGGTGCACCGCGTGGAGGTCCCCAACCAAGCACCCCGAAATCGATCTACCTATTGGTTTCTTGACTACTGTCGAATTTTAAAAAAAATTGTTCATAATAGGTCTAGTTTTGACCCCCTGAGTCCGAAATAACCACTGGTCAAAAAGTTTATATATATATATATATGTATGTATGGTTCCACTTCCCGAAATTTGCGGCACTCTCACGGTCGCATTTTTGCCCCGATCGCTTTCAAACTGCGGTCAAAAATTTCTTGGGTGGAAACTTAGTTTATGTTCGTGAACGGGTGGAATCCGGCCTAAGGGGACGGTAGGGCCTCACTTTTTGTGAAATCAGTTTTTCCTCAAAATTTCACGTTCCATGAAAGATATTCGAACCGTTCTAATTTTATCCCATAATATACATGAATACCAACAACTTTTAGTAATAAACCTATAAGATTAAAACCTTTAACTAAAAGTGGAGGGGGGAAAAACCAAAAACCAAAAATCATAACTTCTAACCGGTGAACATTCTTGATGTCGGAAACATTTTTAATCGATAGGCCATTTTTAAGTCTAAAATAAATGTCTGAAAAGTTTTTCGCTAAAAGTTGCGGTTTTCGAGAAAAAAAATTAAACTGTTTAAAGTCCGTAGTTCTCTATATAAAATAATATTAATTGCTTCACGAAATCTACCTGTGCGTTCCCCCTGCGCGAACGGATTTTTTGTTTTGTTGGATTCGTCTTTGTGCCTTGAAGGACGATTTCTATTAAATATCTGAAAAAATTACGTAAAACTCTCGATTTGTTATGTAAACAAAAATACAGAGATCATTTTGCTTCGACAATTTCCCAACCCAACGTCATAAACAAGAATTGCTTTATAGACATTTGTTTCACATTTTACTTTGTTTTAATACAGTAAAATGTGAAAAAAAATATAAAATTAAATTAATGTAAAAAGTTTTTAAATTATTTCCTAAAATAACATACCCGTTTGACCGCCGCCATTGTTAACACGCTTTGGATGACGTCGCAGTTGTTTATTATATGCAAAACTAGCTGACCCAGCCTTAGAGTCAAGTTATGTTGGTTACCTTATCAGCTGAATTTATTTCGTCAATGTCTCATATATGCACAGTATCCTAAAGGGGCCATCTCAAAGCCGTAGATGGCCCAGGGTCAGTCGGCGTGCAAGGGAATTGCTAACATAGACTCTACGCCTCGATAGGTGTGTAATTAATTAGCTTTCTTATGATACCATTTCCATTGGTTATTAGATAAGTGTAGTTACCTATATCGACTTACCTGTTTATACCTTTTTTTTTTTTTTTTATCGTGCGGAAATCCCTTTGGATACCCCCCCGCGTGCCAGCGGGGGCGGTTATGTCGGGCTTGAACCGACTAAAACCGCACGCCGTCTCGGGTCTACAGACGCCGGGGTGTAAGGTTGCCCATAGAGCATATCCCTCGCACCCCGACTGACCCTGGGCCATCTCCGGTTTCGAGATGGCCCCCTCGGGTTTGGGAACCACGGTGTCCCCGTCTTGCCCCGGTTTGGGGGAGGGGCGCTAGTCGCCCCACCGTCCCGGCCTGCTTCTGCTGGGGTGACAGGTGGCCTCACCCGCCACCCCCAGGCCTGCGCTCATGGAGGACGGAGGTCGTTAAGCGACCTCCGGCGCCTGAGTTGCCTGCGACGCGCGGCGAGCAAGTTGCGGGCTCGGCGGACCGGGAGAGTTCTAAGTCTCTCCCGGGCGCGCTCCGCCACCTCCTTCGCGAGCATTACATGCTCGCAGAAGGAGGCGGCGGTGGCCCACGCGCTCGCGCTCCGCACCATTGCCGCAATCATGCTGCCGAGCGAGAGGACTCCCACCCCGATGGCTGCCACGAGGTCACGCCTCGGCGCCTCCCACGCCGGGCAGTCCGCCAGCGTGTGCAGCCCTGAGTCCTCGCTCGCGTCGCAGTGATGACACTCAGGCGTTGGCTCCTTCCTGATCCGATGCAGGTGGTCCCCGAAGCACCCCTTCCCTGAGATCACCTGCGTCAGTCGGTAGGAGAGGCTTCCGTGTCGCCTCTCCAGCCAATCCTCCATGATGGGCCTTACCGCCGCTATTGCGGCGTGCCCTGCGCTTGGTTGCCCAAGTCGTTCCTTCCACTCCACCACGATGGCCTGGCGGAGCTGGGACTGCACGGCCTCGATTTCTCGAGGCTCGGGGTTCCATCCCTGCTCCCGCGCCTCCTTTCGCCACTGGTACAGTTGCGAAAGGGCTCTCGCTTCCAGGTCCCATGGCGGAGTTCCGGCAAGGAGACTCGCCGCCTCGAAGGAGATCGTGCGGTACCCTCGGATGACCCTGATGGCCAGAACTCGCTGCGGAGCGCGCAGCATCTGCACAGTTCTGGTCCTCAGGGCCTCCGCCCATATTGGGCACCCATACAGGGCCATGGACCGCACGATCCCCGCGTAGTCTCCTGCAGGAGTCATCGGGCCCCCTCATGTTGGGCAACAGCCGAGCCAGAGCAAGAGCTGTGCCCTTCAATTTGGGGGCCAGACTTCGGATGTGCTCTCCGAAGTCCCATCGGCCGTCGAGCACGAGCCCCAAATATTTCATTTGGGGCTTGATGCCGATGCGATTTCCTCCCACGATGAGACTGGATCCCTCGGGTGGCTTGCTCCGAGGCCCATGGAAGAACAGGGCCTCGGTTTTATGCAGGGCCACCTCGAGACCCAGCCGCCGGATCCGCCTAACGACTTGGGCAACCGCGGTCGTGGCCTTTCGGGTCGCTTCGCGGTACGTCGCCCCGCACGCCGTCACGAGCGTGTCGTCCGCGTAGCACGTGACGGCGGCACCGCCTACGAGCTCACCGCGAAGCACCCAGTCGTATCCGATGTTCCACAGGAGCGGCCCCAGGACCGATCCCTGTGGAACACCGCACGACATTTCACGCCGACCGAGACCGGTCACGGTTGGGTAGATGACGGCTCTCTCCGTCAAATACGCCCCGACTATGCGGCGGAGGTAGAGAGGCACTTCGTGATACACGAGCGCCTCCCTAATGCAACTCCAGGGCAAGGTGTTGAACGCGTTGGCGATGTCCAGGGACACCGCCAACATCACCTCACCCCGGGCTACTGCATACTCCGCCAGAGCCCTCACGCGCATGATGGCATCCACGGTGGAGCATCTCTGGCGGAAGCCATATTGGCCATCCGCCAGGTCCGGCCCCACTCTTGAGAGGTGCTCGACGAGGCGCTTCGCAATTACTCTTTCAAAGAGCTTGCACACCTCGTCGAGCAACACTATGGGCCGGTAGGCGGACGGCGAGTCCGCCGGGCGCCCCTCCTTTCGGATGAGGACCAGTTTCCCCGTCTTCCACAATTTCGGAAACTGGCCCCGCTCCAAACATGCGCTGAGAAGCCCTCTCAGTCGGGGCTCGAGAGCGTCGTCGACTAGAGCTAGGACCCACGCTCGGCCTGGAATGCCGTCGGGTCCCGGGGCGGTGTGTTTGGCTCTTAGCCTTCTCACCGCCAGCTCTAGTTCTACCCAAGTGACCTCGGGCACGTCGTCGTCTTCCACGTCGGGCGCCATGCGCAACCGAGGCGGAGTCATCTGCGGTGGAATATGTTCCACCGCCCGCGCTGGGAACAGGGAGCCAACAACTCCTCCGAGCAGATCCGGCTGGAGACACCGGGTTAACGGCGGGGCCTTGGGGCGCAGCTTGCCCCTCACCATCCGGTAGGGCCGCCCCCAAGGGTCCCGCTCCAGCGTCTCCAGCAGCTCGCGGAAGGCGTCCCGTTTGGAACGCCTTATCTCCGCTCGGAGGGCTCGTCTGGCCTCCCTGTATCCCTCGTACAACTCCGCCTCTCGGGCCTCCGCATCTGCGGGGCGGCGACGCCTCCTACGGAATCGGGCCCACCGGCGGTGCGTGATCACGCAGCCCCGTCTGAGCTGCGCGATCTCCGACGACCACCAGTAGACCTGACCCCTCGGATTATAGGGCGGAGCCCTAGGCATCGCCGCGTCACAGACACGGGTCATGGCCTCCCGGAACCACTCCGCCTCATCGTCTATGCTGACAGGCCTGTCCGGCGCAGGGGCCCAGGCCTGTACGATGGCGGCTTCCAGGAGGAGCTCCCGATCAAGTCGCTTAAGCACCCAACGTGGCTCGGGTGGAGCCGGTGCAGCCGGCGCTTCGCTCGCAGGGGGGGACACGTCAAACCGAATGTATCGGTGATCCGAACTTGTGTCCTCCCCCAAAACGACGCGCCAGCCCTGAACACGTCGCGCCAACGAGGGGCTCGCGAACGATAGGTCCACGATGGAGCTACCCCTCGAGGTCACGAACGTGTCCACGGCTCTCCGATTTAGGAGGACTAGGCCGAGTCGTGCGGCCCAGTCCACCAGTGCCCTGCCTCTATGCCCTCTACGCCCCTTTCGTGTCGGGAACCCCAGGCATACGACCAGGCGTTGAAGTAACCGAGCACAAGGACCGGACGGGGCTGGCAGGCATTGACGACGACGGCCAGCTGACGGAGCCACTGCTCATATGCAGCTTGGTCTCGGTTCGGCGTGATATAAGCGGCCACGACCGCTATATCCCCAACCGCCGCCGCCACGCAGCCGGGTCCCCTTGCAACGACGGCAAGAGGGGGGCTGACGGCGGCAGGGTTGTGCACCAGTGCCGCCGACCCATCCAGCGCGGTTTCCCAGGCAGGCCCGAGGAACCGGTGGGTGTATGGGTCGGCGACAGCGGCTACATTTATGGCCCACTGTGCCATGCTCTGGCGCAGAAGGTCCTGAGCATGGGCACCGTGGCCAACGTTCACCTGCAGGATGCGGAGTTGAGGATCCATTATGGAACCCCCATCTCCGCATCCCGCTGCGAACTAGGGGCGGAAGGCCGGCCTCCCGGCTTCGGCTCCCCTCCGGCGCAGGCCTTGCTGCCAACCCTATGGTCAGCCGGCTTGCCCCCCGCTGCACATCTAAAACAGTGCAACGGGGCGCTACACGTGCCTGCCTTATGACCGGCCTGGCCACAGCGGAAGCAGCGGTCACCCGCCGTTACCTCCGCTGTGCAGTGCACCCCCACATGGCCCACCGACAGGCACCTGAAGCACCTGGCCGGTCGGGCCTGCAGGAGCCGTGCCTGCGCCCTCAGGAAGCCTCCCACCAGGAGGCTCCGCCCGTCTGCGACCTTTTGGGCCGCCGCGATAGGGCAGCCGACAACTGCTGCCCCCTGTCCACCGCGGCCGAAGCGTATAGCTCCGGCCTTCACTGTGTCCGGGTAGCAGTCCCCGGCCTCCGCCACGGCGAGCCTAAGCTCCTCAGCCGTGACGGAGTCGTCCAGGCCCGTGATGCGCACTTCTGCGCATTTAATGGGCCTGGACACCCGGACGTCGGCTGCATCCAGCGACTCCCTCAGCCTAGCCGCTAGGGCGTCAGCCTTGGGGCCACTGGCGGCGCCGGGGACCTCGAGAAGCCGGGCTCCCGTCCGTGTGCTCTTGCACCGAACGCCCGGGATCTCGAGGGCCTTGAGGTCGACGTTGGCCTTCACCTTGGCCAACACCTCGGCATACCCCATGCCTCTCCCCGCTGCCTCCGCCGTCAGGGTGACGACGACGGCCGTAGTGCGAGGGGCACGGAGCTTCCCCGGCGCTGCTTTCGCGGCGGCCGCGGCCCTCCTGGCCTTTTTGGCGGCCTTCCGCCTCTTCTTGCTGGCTCCAGCCACCTCCCAGCCCCCTTCCAATGGGGTGGAGGTAGCCGGAACCACGGCTGGGGCTGTGGCTGGGGCCAGGGCTGGGGACGTCTTCCCCTTGCCCTTCCCCTTACCCTGAGCGGGAGGGGGCTGAGGAGCCGGGACCGGCAGAGTCGCACCCGCACCCGCGGCCGGGCGGGCAGGGCCCCTTTGGGCTACAGCCGCGTAGCCGGCCGCTGGTGGCGCCAGAGGCGGACGGCGGATGGAGTCCATTAGGGCCTCCATCCGGCACATCATCCGCTCTTCCAGCGCCTCCACGTAGGGGAGCCAGGACTCCGCCGCCCTCGGCTGCGCCGGCCGCACTGACTGTGCCGGCTGCTGGACCGGTTGCACCGGCCGCTCCGGCCGCGCCGACAGTGCAGGCTGCGCTGACCGACTCGCGGACGAGCGAGTCACGCGTGTCTGCTCCGCCGGCTGCGCCCTTTGCGCCGTTTGGGCCGAGCTCGCCATCCCCCTCTTGAGCTCCTCGACGGCTGCAGCTAGTCGAGCCGTCTCTCGACGGGACTCGGCCAGCTGCGCCGCCAGGCCCTCATTCTCAGAGGCGATGTCGAGCACAATGCTCAACATCGCCTCTTGCTCAGGGTTTGGGGACCCCTGGAAGGACGCGGTCACCTTCTGGAGTCTCTCCATGAGTGACCGCGTCCTCCCGCATGGCTCCGCCACCGACTTCGCTGAGGTGGAAGGCCTCGGCGGTGACATTCCCGCGGCCCTTCCAAGAGCGGAGGGAGCTCGGGTGGATTGCCCGGCCCTCACGCCACCACGCGCCCCTCGGCGGCCAGCAGCCACCTTGGACGCCGGCTTCGCCTCGTCGCTGCTGGAGGAGGAGGTCGTCCCGGTGAGGGTAAAATCCTCATCCAAAACGTCCTCCCCCGCCCGAGCCTTTGCGCGCCTCCTGCGCTTACGGGTCCGCTTCAAGCCCAGACCCGCCGGGCTGCTCGCCCTGCTTCTCTCGTTGGCGGTGTCGAATTTCTCCGACACCGCCGAGGTGTTTGGCGCCACCTCCGCGCTTGCCTGCTGCGCGACCTCCGCGCAGGCTCCGTCATTTCGTTTGTCCTTTTTCGTGCCTATGTCGTTGTGTTTTTGATCGGTCCGGTTTCCATAAATGTTAGGGTTTATATCCATATCATATCCCACGAGTATGAGGGAAAGGTGGTCCATCCAGGCGGAGCCCCCTGCACCTGGATAAGCCTATATACTATGGAGGTCGGCTGGTATCCATAGGTTTTTACGACTTTGCTGTCGGGTGTTATAGACTTTTCCTTGTCGTGGGCCGGCCAATAAAGGCAAGCCCTCCGGTCAGCAAGTTCCTGTTTATACCTGCTTTCCAGGTAGTCAGGAACAAAAAAAAAAAAAAAAAGTAAGCGAGCCTATCGAGGCATATTCTCCATGTAAAAAAAAACTGTCCGTTGGAATAAAATATTTCCGGTTATCAAAAAATTATTAAAATTAATTTAAATCGAATTAGCCATGAACTTTTTAATAGGTAAGTCATCATAGACATGTTAATAGATGAATTACATTTGATAAAAAATATATCCCATCTGGTTATCAAATGGGTGAAGGAGCTGGTCAAGAGCTCCTCTATAAGTAGGTATGAAATCTTGGGGTGCTTGGTTGGGGGGGGGTGCTTGGTTGCGGGGTGCTTGGTTGGAGACCTCCACACGGTGCACCCTGGGCAACGGAGACGGCAGCGCCTCTTTCCTAGGGTGGGAGAGACGCTGCCGCCTACGGCCAACTCCGACCGAGGCGAGGACGGCCCTGTTGAGGGCTGTTCGGAAGCTTTCCACGTGCCCCTCTGACTAGCAGATGGTGTGCCATGATGGAAACCGGAGATGGCCCAGGGTCAGTCGGGGTGCGAGGGATATGCTCTATGGGTAACCTTACACCCCGGCGTCTTAAGACCCGAGACGGCGTGCGGTTTTAGTCGGTTCAAGCCCGACATAACCGCCCCCGCTGGAGACCCCCCGCTCTCCAGCGGGGGCGGTATCCGAAGGGATTTCCGCACGAAAAAAAAAAAAAAAGGTATGAAATCTTTTTGTGTCAAAAAATTTACAGAAACCTGAAAAATGGTTGACCGTCTTCAACCATGTGCAGTTACTGAAATAAGTGAAAGAGTAGGAATATAGACTGAAAATTTCCTTATTAACTTCTAATTTCTAACCGACATTAAATATATTTTCGTTGATTGAAATTCGAACGAGAAACCCTAGAGAGATATTATATTAACTTGTGTCAGATGGTCATTTTACGACGTGTTGACCAACTTTTGTTACATTTTTGTTGTTATTGATCGTCGTCTATCTTCTTTTGTACAAAAAGATACGAACCTTTTTGATGATATGGGGATGTCGCTATCGATAACGCATACCTGAATATTTTTACATAATAAGTGAATTTTGCGCATGGTAATTATCTTGGGTACCTTACCAACTACAGAGCTATTTATGGCCACAGAGCCCCTGCCCCCTTTTCCGACGCAAGGCAGGGAAACAGTGGTTCCCAAATCTGACGGGGCCATAGCCCTGGGTCAGCGTAGGTGCGAGGGAAATGCCTTATCGGCCGCCCTACACCCTTATATCTAAAGACCCCAAACAACGTGCGGCTTTAGTCAGTCCGAGTCCGACATAACCAACCCCGCTGGCCGGCGGGTATCCAAGGGAATATCCGTACGAAAAAATTAACAAAGGTATGGGCTACAGGAAGATGGTCCTGATCTTCTGTCAGAGCGACTGCAGGTTATGATCACTTACAGTCGTCTGTAGACCGTATTCTGAATTACTAACTTAGTGGATGTACCATCATCATCTAGGATGCCCATCGCTGGATGTAGCAAGATCACCCACAGTAGAAGCCACAGTGTTACAAAAATAAAACTTCAACCCGTTTTGTCTGTTATTTCTAAGTTAAGACTCGTTAGTCCCATACGATACGATGACATAATTCAACAGTTATATTTACATATGATCGTAAGTTGCCAAATTTTGGCACGATTGCAACATTGTGGCTTAGAGCGCAACTAAATTTCTCAATTTTCTCGTTGGTAACCCTGGACACATGGGACGCTGGCATGGTAGCAGTGAAGTTGTAACTTGAACAAGGCTCGATCACAATGAGTCCTCGCATTTGTTGAAACGGTAATGGTTTACGAGCTGTAGTTTGAGTACGAGCCAGAATATATAGCCAATTTGGCTGATAAAAATTGGTGTCATGCGAAGCTCGTTTTGTATTTCTTATAATTTTTTGGTTAGATACGATCTGTACTATCTGGCATTTGAAATATATATACAGCCTTCTCGGTAGTATCCAGCGTTACGGGTATGCAAACCTGATATTCTCGAAATATTACAAGCATATCCTTCCGTAAACCTAACCATTATCATCACTGTTGCGTTGTTCCTACTTTCACCTCGGTCTCTGAGAATTTAATTTATTTTTATTTTAAAAATATACATAAGTATGTATTTAAACTACTTTATTGTAAACATAATGTTAATTTACGTTGTTTTGCATTCGAGTCAAAATATCAGGCAGTAAATTCTTCAGGAACGCAATCTCGAAAACAATCAAGATTACAAATTCAGTAGCTAAAACAACAAGTAGTTTAGTTAAATAGAAAATTCTTCAAGCTAGACATATCTGCACGCTAAATCTGGTTTCCATCCGCTATATTATTAAGTAAGAAAATACGAATTTCTCGCACGTAGTACGAAAGTTGGGACAAATAACAAATGAGACGTGGAAAAATTGTCGAAATATGTGAGCCAAGTTGATTTTCCCCAAGAGCTTTCTTTCCCACTATACATTAATATAGAACATAGGTTAGATGTTATTAATAGCTACGATTTGTCCTCTGCTGAAGTATATGTGTCCTTCTTTAGAGGTTATTTTATCCGCCATTAGTCTTGGCACCATTGGCCTTCTCCCTAGAGGCTTGGTGTCACCTATTACAGTCCCGCCAAATGATCTCATTATCTTCTGATCTTCGTTATGTAAGTAAATTAGATGGAATGTTAGTAATTAAGTGTGTGAATTAATGATTTTTATTTTTTTTCTATCTACAGTAACTGAACTCTCCTATATGTGTACAAGGTGACTATTATAAAACAAATAGTTATTTTACAGGTGTCCATAACCAACTAAGCGAAAAATATTAATAACACATATTAAAAAATATTAATATATAATATATTCAACGAGGAAACGCTGCCAGTCTAATGAGTACGTTTGTTCGAGGGACGCCAATTTGACACAATCTTCATGATCGAAAAGTACACCTGGTACGTATATTTATTTTGACATTGTGTAGTGTTAAAAAAATAACACTATGTTTTGCTCATTGCAACATTCTGAAAATCAATTCAACTGTTTACTTAACTTTATATCTCTACTCTAGGATTTATACATTTGCGATAAGTTTGAGAGTGATACCGTGCTCAGACTACGACATAAATATTATTATTACTATTCAGTTACTTAAACCAAACAACTGATTTAGAATAGCATCATGAAAATCGACAGAAACAATATTAAACACAATCTTGTTATATTCTATATTATATTATTCTATACAATTCTTGTACAATGTAAAATTGTCTACATGTTTTATTTTTATATAAGCGTGCCCGCAACCGACAGAAACCAATTCCTGGAATAAAAAGTAGCCTAAGTTTTAATCCCTGTCGTACTTTGCTTATGTGAAAAATTTCAGTACAATTCATTTGGCCGTTTTACACGAGTGAGTCATAAACATAGAAACTCGCATTCACACAATACATATTAGTCATGATTAATGCAAAAACAAGCTACTCACTACGAGTAGCTTGTATAATTAAGCATACTAGATCATTGAGAGAAAGTGTTAAGAAAAAGAACCAATCCATAACGTTAGGACAAAATATTTAACAACACTTGAGAATGATCAATTTTTACAAAGTGTTTTCAAAACAAATTGTCTTATTTATTTTAAGAGAAATACACTAATTATATCTAATAGAACATTGTAACTTCTTTGCTAAAATAATCCAGGCACTGTAAGAGATCCGAGCTACTTAGCGATACCGCTTCATGTAATTGATAGGTCAGTTTAATATACCCTTGGGTGGTATCAATTTACTTGTAGCAGAAGGAACGGAACCCCGATCGTCCCAGGGGCTCCACACTATATTTATGGTACCCCAGTGATGTTAATTTCGAGTTCTATTTTGTAATCAAAAAACATAACCTGCGTTACGTGTGATTTGATATAAATCACAAGAAAGGGTTGGGATCTGTTGAAATGGGATTAATGAGAGAAAAGATAAAATCAATTACATAAGCATTTAAAGCTAAATCTTAACTAATAATTGGGTTTATATGATAAATTCAGAATTAGAGTGCTGAAGGCCACATCATTCCTATTAGCCTTCCTTTTCATATTCAAGAGAATTGTTATTCCTCATACGTTGCAACAGTGAGCGCAGTAAGATATGAAAGAAACTTAATTGCGGGTACGTTCAAAGTGTGGACTGATCTACCTGCTGTGGTGTTGCTGTTGGCGAGTGTGACGTCCCTGGTGTTGCACACGCACGTTCAAAAGTCACGGTAACCGTTTCCCATTAGGTGGGCCGTGTGCCCCAAAAAAAAAAGTTTTGTATGTAGATAGGACAATTTAAAAAAATATATAATTGTGAATTTATTTTTTCAATAACTATCTGAATCTTACCGGTTTCTCGCATAAATTGCATGTTTCACCACTACGTTTGTAATGTTATTTTAACTAAATTCTACTTCTCGAATCAGTAGAATGCCATAATCCACCATGTTTCTTTATAGGAAACTTTCTATCGGATTTGTTTATAGCTGTACTGATGTTTGCAATGTTTATATATTTATTTTTAATTCTGTGGCTATTCTGGTTAGCAGGGGAAAGGTAAAACATTTCTCTTGCATAACTTCTATCGCCACTAAATTTCCTATATTGGTAAACAGGAAGAGACGGGGCACATTGATGCACAAAAATTCAACCTAATTTTTAATGCACAAAAAGCATCATATTTGAATTTTTTTTGACGTATGTATTGACTAATATATTAGTTATTATTTTGGAAACGAAATAACGGCTAAAAATGATTTTTGATTAAAACCAGTATATCTCTATACCTGAGTAAAGAGATATACTGGTTTTATTCAAAAATCATTTTTGCGTCATCCTGCTCGTACATACATAGGGTTTCCATCATGCTCCCTCCGAACTCCGAACCTTGCTGCCCAAAAATGAATTGCAAAATGGGCGTCATGGTAGGCTGGGTGTACAAAAAACGTTTATAAAATATCAAGAACAATTAGAATATAATATGTAAAATTATAAAGTTGTAATCCTTCTTCATAAATAAAGTCAATTGTTGTGTGAAATCGAATAGGTTACGCACTCGGACACAATTAGTTAATGATTAATTGAGCTGCCATAAGTTAAATAAATGGGTGGGTTAGGTTAGGTTATCATCGTCATTATTATCATCATCAAGGCAAATTGATAGGTATCATTGTACGCCGCACTTTACTTCATCAAAATGCCCCAACGGACATTTTTCACAAACAATTAATTTGGAGAATTATTTATATATTGTACTTAAAAACGTATTTAAAAAATCTTGAATACATTCACTTACCTTTGGTAACATAAAATAATAAAAACAACTAATAAGACGGTGCTGAGACACGATCGCAGTTCAGGTAAAATTTAAGTAGACGGCAGCACGAGCACGTTTATACCTGTTGAAGACCAACGGCAAACTGGCGGTGAGTGGCATCTCAACTGTCATTCTTGTGCATATTCTTGAGCATTTTAGTACCGTGCCAGTAACTGCATAGCGTTTTTCAATTATTAAATATAGGTACTGTATAAATGTGCCCCGTATATCTATGTGGCATAGGCTATTCCTACCTCTCATTAAGCGGATATGAATATTCTGGTTCCTTCCTTTTTTTTTTTTTTTACGTGCGGAAATCCCTTCGGATACCCCCCCCCCCGCTGGCCAGCGGGGGTGGTTATGTCGTGTCTCGACTAAAACCGCACGGTGTCCTCCCCAAGTATCCGTTGCCGGGCACCCCGGGTAAGCCCTCGAAAGGATAACCCCAGGGTTGCCGGCGGACTTTGGCCGCCTTCGCGGCCTCGCCTGGTGGGGTCGGGTTTTATCCCGCTTCGGTGAGTTGGCAGGCGTGTGTAGGGCACACACGACACGCCTCCGCCACGGCCTGCTTCTGTAAGGATGGCGAGTCGGCCAACTGCCGTCCTCAGGCCCCGATCATGGAGGTCGGTAGTCCTGGGCGTAGATGAGTCTGCGGCGTCCTCGCCGCAGACTGCGAAACTCGGGGGGCAGGGTTCTTTCCCGCTCCCTCTCCGCCGTCTCTTTCGCGCGCATTACCTGCTCGCAGAAAGAGGCGGCGGCGTGCCACTTGCTCCCGTCGGAGACCACGGCCCTCACCATGGTCTCCAACGAGAGAACGTCCACGCCCAGGACCGCAACGAGATCCCAGCGTTGACTCGCCCACGCAGGGCACTCCACCAACGTGTGGAGCGCCGTGTCTTCGCCAGGATCCTCGCAGTGCTGGCACTGCGGCGTTGTCTCCCGGTGGATGCGCCACAGATACTTACCGAAACACCCGTGTCCGGTAACCATCTGGCAATGATCATAGTTTTGCCTGGTTCCTTCCTGGCAAAACTATGATCATTGACAATAAATAATCAATTTAACAATTTTTTTGAAAAGCGGCGATTCGATACTGCAAAAATTCCTCATGTCCATTTGATACATGACCGCCAGCGAATTTCCGTAGAAAGCCAATTTCTGGAGCCATTTGAAATTGGCTAAGGTACATAAAGAGCTGAATATCCATATTTTATGACAGCAAATTAACATACAAGGCGTGGGATTGCCAGCATGACGAGAGGGAACTTTAATATATTTTTATGAAAGGCGTTTTCGCGCGGAAAACGTGAATGATTAATGGCCGGACCCTTCATCCTATCCAAGATCCGCTTACGTCCGAGCTAATTCAGAAAAGTTTTGTAAAATTCGCCTTTTTATTAATTAAGTCGTCTGCTTTGTATAACATGTAACAATGTCTTGGTATTTTTTTTTTCAAATTATTCTAGTTAACTGGGTCTGTTAATGTTGAGTATTACTAAAAATCTAATTTTAGATAAGTACTCTACCAAAAATGAAAACAAAAGCTCTTGTCTAATTTTTTTACTGGTTTTCCCTCGACTTTAGTACTTTCTTTGTAAAAATATTCCGGAGTACTCGCCACTTAAACAGAAAATCTTATAATTGAATTAATACGGATGAAGATAAAGAGTTCAGTAATATTTCAACCAGTCTAGCTTTTTTGTCTGCATATAAGATTCATTTTAAATTGTCATGCTTTTTGCAATAAGAAGATGAAATGATTAGCAGTCCACAGCGAATCGTGGGTGTGAAATACACCTCTGCCTACCCCTTCGGGGATACAGGCGTGAAGTTATGTTATGTTTATGTTACTTCTTTTCAGAAGCATTATTATATTTAGAAAATAACACCTCGTATGTCTAGAAACTGTCCTGATATCATTCTATCAATAATTTGTATGTGTTCTAAAAGCGATGCCGGTGCTGAAAATGTAATTTTAAGAATTTTTGTCAGTTTTTCTATCCGAGCCTCGATTGAAAACCAATGATTGAAAACCGCTGAACAGCTGAAATTTTGCAAAAAAAAACTTTTTGGGTATAACCAGAAACTGCTATACTTATATCATTACGCTATTTTTATGTTATGTTATGTTATGCTAAGAGCAGGAAAGCAAAATCGAACTATTCTATTATAGATAGAAACTTTATTATTATTAGGCAGATCATCACGAAATTCAGTGCAGTTCGACAGAACTCGGACATGGGCAATATCTGGACGATATTGCCCATGTATAACAATCACGCTATAGCTAAAAGGTGACGAACAGTAAATTACAAAAGCTCTAAACTCTACAGGTACTTATCTAGGTGTAAAATATAGTTAATTAGAGACTCATAACCAATACATGACGAATACGTTAGAGAACCGGCAGAATTTATTACGATGTTACATAAATACTTAAACCTCGATTTCGAGCAAATTCTCAACGGTATCTGTGGCTCAGTGGATCTGCGGACCGGTATGTTCATATCCAACCAAAATACAAATGACTTTACACTGTGGTGGGATTTTCTGTCTCCCCGAGTATCAACCGAGAATATCAGCTGGAAGTAACAACGTCACTCCCAAAGAATGGCACAATGGCATTAGCACTACCCAGGTGTATTTCTCTATGTTAGCGTTTCAAAACTTGGTCTTCTGTTTTTCTTGTTAAAGTTTTCCTTTATTATACGAAACTAGCTTTCTATCCAACTTCGCTGAGGATTCTGATGAGTTTTATTTATTATATTATTCACTTATACCTTTATACCCTTAACAAATGAACTTGAATAAATGCTGATACATGTGTTTCATTATGTTTAAGTCAAGGGTTTTCATCCATCAAATGTTGAATTTCTCAAAATCCTTTCTTAGCACTTACCTAGGTCATGGGGGAAGCCTGTCAAAATATCGTTCTCGGTAGTCCAGCTATGCGTTGATGAGTCAGTGCCCGAAAAAGGTTTTCTTTATAATTAATAATTGAAAATATAACAATGAAATAACCTTTTTTTCCGTGCAGAAATCTCCTCGGATACCTTAGAGTTATGTCGGACTCGATCCGATTAAAATCGCACTCGGTCTCGTGTGTTCAGAAGGGTGTAAAGTGGCCCATAAGCCATTTTCCTCGCACCCCGGCTGACTCAGGGCCATCTCCAGTTTCAAAATAGTCCCGTCGGTTTTGGGAACCACGGTATTCCCGGAAAAAGGAGTGGCACACGGCAAGACAAGCGGCTACATCTATCACCTGTGTACATCGAGGACGGAGGACATGAGCGACCTCCGACGAGGATTGGGAGAGACCTGAATCTCTCCCGAACCCGCTCCAATATCTCTTTTTCGAGCTCGCAGATAGAAGTAGCGGCTCGCACTCTTCACTATCAACGTGAGCAAGTCGCTGAACGAGAGGACTCCCACTCCAAGAGCCCACCTAGGCACCTCCCAAGCCGGGCACTCCGTCTTGCTGGTGAAGTGATCGGCGTTCTCGAGAGCTCCCCCGCGTGCAGCCCCGAGTCCTCACTTACATCACAGTGATGGCACTCAGACGTTGGTGATCGGACATAGGTGGTCCCCGAAGCACCCCTTCCCAGAGATCACCTGCCTCAGCCGGTACGAGAGGCTACCGTGTTGCCTCTCTAGCAAGTCCTCCATGATGAGTCTGACGGCCGCTACTACGGCGTGCCCTAGTAATGAAATAACCTAATACATGTTAGGTTCGAAACTACAGACGTAAACAAACCTTGATTAATTCCGAATTTAACGCTGACGAAGTGGTGGGCAACAGCTAGTTATACATAAAATCATAAACAACTCGATACAAACCCCATACATAAATTGTACCAACGCAATGTAACAAATGGAATATCCGATTCATTTGGGCTGCAATCGAATCTAACATCAAATTGGATTTTGAATTACGGCTGTGGATAAACAATGATTTAATATTTTTGTACACAGATATACCTACATTTGTGGTAATATGCACGTTTTTTATTGTAGTTTGTACTACATTGTAGTGAAATATTGTATTCGACGAACTTCCATGTGTGTGTTATTTGTTTTGTTGCTTGTATGATAGTAGATAGATACTGAACTACAAAAAATTATATATGCATGCTCAGAAGCATTGCCTATGGCGTATGAGGTATCTTTGGGACCCGACTAAGGCAAATTCATCTGCAAGCCGGTAATCGACGCTTGGATGAAGAAGACAAAACTCAAAAGCATTGCCTCGGTAGTGTAGCAGCAGCGAATACAGCCGTTATGTGTGAGATCTCAGGTTCAAAGCGTTATTAGTAGGAAATATTCAGCAACAGCAATGAAACTGAAAAAAAAAATTCACATTTTTAAAAAGGTGTATAATCTCGGGCATGAGCCCGTTAGAGCGATGGGCAGCCCTACTCTCCGCCCTCACCGCGCTCATGAAGGCCGAAAATTTCTAGTAGTAAAAGTTCTATGCTCTCCAGCGCCCAGTAAGCACGTCTTCTGCAGGACGGGAAAGATCTTCTTCCGTTACCTTTCTGCCGCCTCTTTAGCGCACATCACCTTTCAGCAAGATGAGAAACGGGAGACTATCTTTATCCGTGGGTATCGTACAAGGTTAGTTGCCTGGCAGTGCTCCATTCGATAGTAAATATATAACGAAGAACTCTTCATGACCATCCATTTATTTGACAACAGTACCTGAGACGTATGTTACACGGGCCGTGCTAACTTCCCTCGGTTTGCAGTGAAGAAAAGTCTCTAAACAATTTTTATTTTTCAACTTGTGTCTGAACTCACGACTACTCTCACAAGTGTGTCCAATTGGGGAAACTAAACCTGACTAAGACACAATTAAAATTAAAACCTCAATAATAAAATTGCAGCACCACAATTTAATTCTTGAAGGATTTCGTATAGTGAGGGTGTACTCACTATACGAAATCCTCGGTGTCTATATTCCCAGCGACGTCCAGTACCACAGTCACCTGGAAGTCTTGGTCAAGGTGGCATATAAAAAACTCGGAGTGCTCAACTTTGCGAAGCAGTAGGTACTCCATTGAGGCACAGAGACTTCTTCTTTATAAGTCGCAAGTCCAGCCTCCACATGGAGGCTGCTGCTATCATCTTTTGCGGGGCACCTACATACCAACTTGACCCATTCGATTTGGTGCATAGATGGGTGCTGAGGATCATCGACAATCCCATACTGACAGGCAGTGTAGAACCTCTCCGACTTAGGAGATATTTAACTTCTCTGTGCGTGTTCTATTAAAAAACCAAACATTTTACGTTTGTACGTGTTTCTACTTTGTCCTAAGAGTATAGTCCGTTCAGTCCTATTGAATTTTGTACTGAAATTAGTAGTGCTAAACGACCTTTTTTGTCCGTTTAGTCCAATTAAAATTCATATAATAAAATACATTCATTCTACGGACTACACTGAAGTTCACGCGCGACATACGATGTCTAGACGTGGTTGTTTATCATCCCAACCCTAAGTTCTTATAATAAAATTAATATTTCTTACGCACCAAGCCGCTGGCAAATTAATAAATGACCTGTTTATCAAACATCTATTTCCAAGTAATCACATGAGATCAGACCATGATGGCACGTCGCCGCTACCCAGCTGCCGTTTTGCCGTGAAATCATCTAAATTGTATCCCACGGGCACAAATCTCTTCTTGTTTTGAACAATTTTTCGAACTTCAATAAAGGTACAATCTACTTATGGGCTTTACAAAAATCTTACTAATATTATAAATGCTTAAAAGTTTGTGAGTATGTTGTCTCCAATTTAGTACAGGGATACATACATACATAACAGCCATAACACATAGGCTACTTTTTATCCCTGGAATAGGTTCCCATGCGAAACGAGAATGGGAACAAAATTCCACGCAGGCCAAGCCGTAGGCAAAAGATAGGTAATAGTAAAAAAAGCAAAGAAGTTTTCTGCTTGAAAAAGATGAAGGCACAACATGCATTTCACATATTATGTAAAAATATTCTAAAGGTATACGTTATCGACTGCGATATACTCACATCAACAAAAACGATAGTAACAAACCCTTCTCCATCGTGTAAAATACCGCAGAGGTTTATTACTTTAGGATATGTAATCACTTCCAAGCATAAACACTTAAGCTAGTAAAAATGTTAATGTAGTCACAATGCTGACGAAAATGTGATATTATGAATGGACCTGAACATAATGAGTGACGTACAGGTAAGATGTAATATATCTGACGAAATGGTTCTAAGGAAGTAGATTTAACATGTGATATATGAGTTCGTGCTCGCTAATTTCGTGGGAACTTTGAAAATGCTTAACGAACTTAACGACTAACACTTCGTTTAGACTATTGTTATTATGTTAGTGATTATTTTGCATAGAATCCTTTGAGTTTCCTATTCCTAGCTAGCCTAGCTACAAATATTATTATTATTCCGCATTGTGAATGGCTCCAGTTTCTCACGCAAATGAAATATTTGAACGAATGCACAGTTTTGGTGCGATACGATGCTATATCAGTCTTAAAGAGTATAACTGCACCATATCGTCATTATAAAATACCTACGTACTTACCTGTACCACTAGTTCAATTTGCATATCACTGGAACATCTTTAGTTTTAAAGAATGATGCATCGTTATCATCATTATGCTTTGCATCGAGCACTTACACTTTGGAGCTCGGGATTCTTCTCTTGATTTGGTTTATTTTTGCTTTTACGGGACGAACTACCGTCTGACAATCCAACCCTGAGAGGGAAACTTACGCCAAAACCTCGTACGTTAATCAGGAGGTGTATCGACTAGTGAGGTTCGCTTGGGTTTCGGAAATCAAGATTTATCAAGATCTATAATATCTGATAGATCCATACATGCCGATAGATGAGAGGCATCATTTCATAAAATGGGTGTATTACATATAATACAGAGTATTTTTGTAAGGCTAATCAGTGAAGTGATATCGGCTTAATCTTATGCAAAAGAAAGATTTTCCTACACAGCGATAACATATAACTGCAGGCTGTATTAAACTCTCCCTCTGCCAGGCGTGCGGTTTTAGTCGGTTCAAGCCCGACATTACCGCCCCCGCTGGCCGGTGGGGGGGTATCCGAAGGGATTTCCACACGAAAAAAAAAAAAAAAAAAAAAAGGTACGCACCGTCCTCCATGAGCGCAGGCCTGGGGGTGGCAGGTGAGGCCGCCTGTCACCCCAGCAGAAGCAAGCCGGGACGGTGGGGCGACTAGCGCCCCTCCCCCAAACCGGGGCAAGACGGGGACACCGTGGTTCCCAAACCCGAGGGGGCCATCTCGAAACCGGAGATGGCCCAGGGTCAGTCGGGGTGCGAGGGATATGCTCTATGGGCAACCTTACACTCCGGCGTCTGCAGACCCGAGACGGCGTGCGGTTTTAGTCGGTTCAAGCCCGACATAACCGCCCCCGCTGGCCGGCGGGGGGGTATCCGAGGGGATTTCCGCACGAAAAAAAAAAAATAAAAAAAAAAAAGGTACGCATCACCTGTCATTATACTTCTTGCTAGCAAAAACATGCACTTTTTTGTATTAGCAGAAAAACACAAAATGGAAACCAGAATTAACTAGAAATAGGAAATGTGTCCTTCGGGTAAGTTATTCGAAACTTGTTTTTCATATAACCTAATGGTTACTAGATGAAAAGAAACAAGAGCTTTATCCCAAGCTTTAAAAAGAAAATTTCCGCAAGTATTTCAAATATTTTTTTCACAATTCTCCATTGCTACTGTGTTTCTTATATTGTGAAAAATAAATAATAGTAGCCAGTTATGATAATGATTGCCCGGAAGTAAAAAAAGCGCTTGTGGAAATGAATGCCATTCTTTAAACGCTATAGCTCACTGTTTGGCACCTCGAGTTTCAATTTATTAAAATATACTACGAAACGATTCAGTTTTCTTTAGGAAATACTTGTTTCTTTTTTCATTGGAAGATTGTGTATATCGCCGGTGTTCGTACACGGCTTATTCATCTTAACAAATGTTATATACAATATACAGAACACTTTTCATGATGTTGCATTAAAAGTGATATAAAGCGAGAATTTTATTATAAAAAAAAAAAAAAAAAAAAAAAAAAAAAAAAAAAATTGAAGTGATGTCTTAATGGGTATTATGGTTCGTACTATATTCACAGCGAGCGTTACGCCTCCGTTTTTCGAAGATCTATGCACCAGCTTTCGATTTAGCACGTCAGGAAGGAAAGTGAGAAGTCTGGTTAAGATTGGCTAAGTTCGTTATATAGAGTGATCTCTTTATCGTTCATCGGATCGTTTGATTCCTTTATCATCTGATGCTGAATATAAATGAATCAAACGATCCGTTGTTCTTGATTGCATCCGAGCCTTTCACCTCGGAGCACCAGGTCCACTTACTCCTTCTCCTTTTGGTATAGATTTTACGGGTTTTAGGTGAGCGACTGCCGCCTGACTGTTTCGATTCCTTTAAACTATAGCATCAACTATAGCATGAAGTTGGTACCGCGTATTGATAGGACCAACATCAATCATATTTTTTCTTTACGTACCCGCGCATTATTGTACGTGAACTATGACACCAGTACATGGCGAGTTGAGCGCGGAGTTGAGCGCGACGTCGCTTTGTGAGGGTCCAGGCCCGTTGCCTCGTTCGTGAGGTTTTAGTGGGGTCGGGCTCGTTAGCTCGTTGGTAGACCCTGGGCTCGCGCTTTTTTGGGATGGCCTTGCCACGTGCTTTGAGGGAGCATTGTTGTGATTTTATTTGTTGAATGTTGATTAATTGGTGAAAATTAATTATTGAGATAGTTATCTATTTATTAAATAAAGTGAATACGCCCATCAGGTTCGTTGGACTTGGAACCTTGCTGCGGTTGAAAACACATTCTATTGAGATATATCTCACATTTTATTTTACCAAATAATTAGTTTATTGTATATTCAATTACACGTACATTCATGTCACATATAGTTAGATACACTAAATAGGCACACTTTCCAATCTTTGCTACTGCCGGCTGAATCCCGGTCCATTGAAGGTCAGTGACCCATTAATTAATATATTTTGTGTATTGTTGATGATAATTAACGGATTGGTTCATAGTTCAATATTTCTCGGGATTTCCGGGTAATTTTTTGGTGGTAGATTCTGACCGAACTAACCGGTTCACGGTAAAGGGAATTCAACTTCCCGGGAAGTTTTGATATTCCTTTTGTTTGATTTGTCCTAAGTTCGGGACGGTTCCTCGAATGCCTCGTGCGTTTTTAGTAGGGTCGGTTAACCGGTTTTTATAAAATTGCGGTATTTTGTTGTTTGAACCGTTTTATATTCGTACCGACTTCCTGTGTTTGATTAATGATTTTGTACCGTCCGTTGACTGCACCTTAATGTAGATCCGGATCATTAGACACTTTATTTTAGTTAGATATTAAGTTTTGGTGTTATTTGCGTTTCCACTGTCGGCTTTAGATCACGCTTCGGAACGAAGTAGTGATTGCGTGAAAGTGAGTGGTGGGGCTACCGCTTGAATACTACCTGCTCGTGGTCTCACTCCTCACCCTTGCCTCCGGGTTAAAGGAGACTGGTAGCAGAGTAGTTAATTGTTTTTTTTATTACTGCGCTCGCTCGGTTCACGCACTGAACACTAACATAACCTCAATTCTCAGTACTGTATGTCTGGCTTGTTGCTCGCTTATTTGCCCTCGAATACTCTCGTTATACAAAGCGTTGTTATGTTTAATTACGTAATGTTACACCGGTCAGTATTCACCATTAGTAAGATCGATCAGGCACGTAGTCACGTTTTTTCCATAGTATTCAGAAAGAAATGGGTTTTTCATGTGGCTCCACCGAGAGCTTCGGGGACCAAGCCAACCCCACCTGCAAGCCAGTACACTTGCTGATTGACGGACGAGACTCTGACGCCTGACTGATCTGACTGAATGGTCTGACTCCAGGCAGACGCTCCTATAAAAGCCGTATAATCCAAACCAAGAAGTGAAGAAGGAATAAGTGGACTCCGGGCTTCGAAGTGTAAGCTTCAAATGCAACCGGGAACAACGCTGAAGTGATGATGATAATTAAGAAAGAAAAACTATTCGAAATAATGTTACAATGACAGGGAATCATATTTATTGAAGACAGCTAGGCCAAGTTGATTTCAGATGTTTTGTGGGAGAAGTTTTGTCGAATGATACGAGATTTTTTATGGGTTCATCTATTTCCATTCCAAAACTCCGGGCCATAAACATCTCCTCTAAAAAGTTTGGCTTGTTCGTTTATTGTTTTTGAAATGTCCGCTTCCGTACTTGAGCTTTATCTGTATGTCACAGGGACTTTACAAAATAAAATTAACGACTACTACTATACGATACACCCAGATTTAAAACTACAATCTGTGAATAACACAAATTATTGTCCCATAAGGATAACACAACAACACTTGAGATTCTGGATATTGATTTATACCACAGCCGGAATGTTTTCTATACACTACACATACAAAATACTTCTCACTATATATCTCGAAAAGGGTAGGCAAAGGATGCATTAACACCCAATAATAATTAAAGAAAACTAATAATGAAAACTATATAGTACAGGAAAATGAATTGCTGAAGATATATGGGCAATAAGCAAGCGCCAATTACATGAGACTGAAAACAACTTGCAAAATGCGGATGTTATTAGAGAAATGAAACAACTACGATCAACTTGTGTCGATACCTTTAACCAAATATACATAAATACCATTTTATAGACAGTTAAGTCTTATATAAGCGCATCGTAAAAACTGATTATAGTTGCAGTTCACATATCCTTCCGACAATTTTCGGAATACTAATATTCCTATAAAATGTCTAGACGCAAAAAACCGCGTTTGCACTCTTGGCGCCCATATGGACTCTTGCAATCAATATCAGATTGTAATAGACGATTTGCTTCTGAAAAAAGGCACTAGAGAATAAAATAAAAAAGAACTAGGGAAGTCGATAAGACCACTGTGAACCCTCGTTATCTCGGGTCATAAATTACCCCGACACCCTCGTGGGGCCAGGTAGGTGCCTCCCGAGTAGAATCCTTCGAAACGCCATGAAGGTTCCGGGAAATGAAGTTACTACGTGATCCAATTGCGATTTAAGGTGCATTAGATTTATGTATGTTTTTACTAGTCACGCAATATTCGTCTTCAAACACTTGATAGTTCATTTGAGTGACGACTCGTCAACAGAACTGTAAAAGTAGTAATAGAACGTCACCAAATAAAATTAATCCAGTATAACTGAAAATTTTGAAAAATTAAAAGTTGTAAAATTGTTTTGGTATAGTTTTTTTAATACTCTACAAAATCTATTACTATTATAAAACGGCCCTACCATGGCCATATATGCGTCTAAATAAGAAAAATACTCAAGTAATATATCTTTGCATGTTTACTCCGCCCGTTTTTGGTCATATCTCCGGTTCTACTTGATCAATTGCAACAGATTTAAAGTCTTACTAAGAAATTTCTAATATGAAAACCTGCATCAAAATAAGTTCAGCAGTTTTTGCATCCATCGCGAACAAACAGATAAACAGATAAGAATTCAAAAAAATAAAATTTTTGTGTTCAAAATCGTTCCTTTAACATAAGGTTTTTTTTTTAAATATCTATGTACAGACACAGCTAATTTACAATTTTATAATAGTACTAGTTGATGCCCGCGGTTCTCATTCTTGGATAGTATTTGTTGATATCAATTTCATGTAACTTGAGGGAAGCTTCATTAACATATTTATATAAACCGTGCGTATGTTGTCATTAAGTATGTAGAAACATAAAAATGTATCAATATTATTTCATCTGAATTCATAGCAACTTACATTGTAATGCTTAATTTGAAAAGTAACCTGTACTCTGGTTTTCGTTTGTAATAAAGAACATTAATTTTATTTATAATTTCTACAAACAATGTGCGGAAGTGGGATAACGCCTAAAGTTAGACAATAAATCCGACAGCTCCAACGTCCGCCTGCCACCGCATCTGACAGCCTAATACATATTGATACAATATTGGTGGAAACGTTCAAAACACTTTGGTTCGAGCAACAGTTCGAGCAAACCAACAGTCTCTATGGTGCTGAATATAAAATACAGTTTCCACCAACAACAGTGTTATCAACCGATTATGCTAGTGTTGTTTAGAACGAGTTTTGACAAATATCTGCAGGTGACGCACTCGCGGTTTCCCGTCGCGGATGCGTTTGACATATTGCTTTGATAGCGGGTTTTGTGCATATAAGGGTATCATAAATTATACACAATGCTGTAAAAAGGTCGGATATTTTGTGCTACAAATACTATGAAGCAAGCATAGTAATAGGGACCTTATTTTTTCAACCCGTTGTACAATAGAGAAAACTGGAAAAATATCAATTGAATCGATTAATGCGACATGGGAGCCGTTGATTGTGAAAGTTTTCTAGCGAGGCCCATATTCTATGATAAAGATGATGATAGAGTTAGACCGTACACGCCGTTATCCTGGTCTTAGAATGCTTAGAATATCATGTGTATATATAGGTACAGTGCTAATCCAATAAAATCTTGGGTCTACTCTACTCTTAAAGCGTAGACAAGTATAAATCTTAGGGCTTTCACGGCCGGCGTTGCATGAAGAATATACTGCTTCCGGGCTGTTTGGCCGTGGTCCATCGGAAACTTGTATTCCAGACGTTTCGTCGATCACTGCGGTCGACATCTTCAGTTCAGTCGCACCGAGTTCTCCACCGAGGAAGGTTCTCCGCACTCGACGGCGTCCCGACGTGTACAACTGAAGATGTCGACCGCAGTGATCGACGAAACGTCTGGAATACAAGGAAGCAGTATATTCTTCACGTAGACAAGTATTTTATCTTATCGCAATACCATATACTTATAGTACTGTAACTAGAGGAAAGACACCAAGTTCCTTTATTCCTCATATTCCAAATTCAGAAACAGATATATTTTATATATTAGTCAATACCAAGTGTCATTATCATTAATAAGCCAATTACCAAAATGAGTGAAGCAAAAATTTCTCCCTTACCCTCTGTGGGGCCGTCGCGCCGGGACACCATTTATTTTTACACGCCTAATGAGAACTGACAATGGCTTCAAAGCACGTCTGCTATCGATCCACTTTTGCAATTAAACTTCAAGGACTATAAAATAGAAATCAAACCTTATGAAAAAATTCCTCAGTTTGGCTAGGCTGAAGGTAGAATTAAATGTCATTTAGGGGATCTACAACCAGATGATCGAATCTAAACTAAAACTCGAAACCAACTCGCATTCCAAGGTTTGGAATGTGAGTTAGTTGGTGTGTGAAAAACAACTGTTCAGTTGCCTTTCTATATTTATTTATTCGCGTCATCGCTTTATGTTTCATTCTTATAAGCATTATAGATCATTTTTCTTTATTACTGTCACATAAAACAAAATCAATTAATCATTATAATATTACAAGGGTAAAACTTTAGCAGTTACGGTTTGCTATAAAAGTTTTGCTATCGGACCATTGAATCCCTTTGGAGGTCACGTTCGATAAGTTATACGATACAGCGATACTTGCCTCCAATTATGGGAGGAATAATATTACACTGAGTTCAATTTTCGATATATTACGGCAATATTTTTTTTTTATTGAATATTAGTTCATCCATAGCATGTGCAGAAATGTTTCGAAAAAAAAATTGTAATCAGAAAGTATCCTAGGCATGCTCCAAGCCCCTCCATGGGACCTGGAAGCGAGAGCCCTTGCGCTGCTGTACCAGTGGCGCAAGGAGGCGCTGGAGCGGGGTCATAGGCCGGAGCCCCGAGAAATCAGGGCTCAGCGGTCCCTGCTCCGCCAGGAACTCATGGAGACATGTAGGGTGCGACTTGAGCACCAAAGGTGGGGGGAATCCACCATTGCGGCGGTGAGACCGATCATGAAGGAGTGGTTGGAGAGGGACCATGGGGACCTCTCCTACCGGATGTGCCAGATGGTTACCGGACACGGGTATTTCGGTAAGTATCTGTGGCGCATCCACCGGGAGACAACGCCGCAGTGCCAGCACTGCGAGGATCCTGGCGAAGACACGGCGCTCCACACGTTGGTGGAGTGCCCTGCGTGGGCGAGTCAACGCCGGGATCTCGTTGCGGTCCTGGGCGTGGACGTTCTCTCGTTGGAGACCATGGTGAGGGCTGTGGTCTCCGACGGGAGCAAGTGGCACGCCGCCGCCTCTTTCTGCGAGCAGGTAATGCACGGAGGAGCGGGAGAGAACCCTGCCCCCCGAGTTTCGCAGTCCGCGGCGAGGACGCCGCAGACTCATCTACGCCCGGGACTACCGACCTCCATGATCGGGGCCTGAGGACGGCAGTTGGCCGACTCGCCGTCCTTACAGAAGCAGGCCGTGGCGGAGGCGTGTCGTGTGTGCCCTACACACGCCTGCCAACTCACCGAAGCGGGATAAAACCCGACCCCACCAGGCGAGGCTGCGGTGGCGGCCAAAGTCCGCCGGCAACCCTGGGGTATCCTTTCGAGGGCTTACCCGGGGTGTCCGGCAACGGAGACTTGGGGAGGACACCGTGAGGTTTTAGTCGAGACACGACATAACCACCCCCGCTGGCCAGCGGGGGGGTATCCGAAGGGATTTCCGCACGTAAAAAAAAAAAAAAAAAAAGGCATGCTCCAATGCGGTCTTAGAAAAATTAAAGATGTCATCAGAAGCACAAAACTTATGTTGTAAGCTTAAAGATTTTTCCTTTTTATATTTTACTCGGACAATTTTTCATATTTCGAATCAGCAAAAAAGTGAGGATCCAACGTTGTTTTTGTTTTTAGCTTTTCGGAACCCAGACCCAGCGGCTCTGACTGTTTTGATCCAAAGTAGACGGATTCCTGTCATTCAGGTGCAGACTGCCAGTGACATAGCACAAACCAATAAATAGATAATATTATTATATAGTTTAGTATTTCACTCACCGACCCATGTTTGAAAACAATAAAATATCTATCTAGAAATCTTTATTCGCATAAAACACAGTGCATTCGCATGAAGCACATACAAGTTATCAAATAGACCAAAATGAAACGGCTGAACCTGTTATTTATAGCTAAATAACGTTCTAGTCGTTGACGGCAAAATTAACTTGATTTATAGCTTACTAAAATTTGTGTAGGTATTTGAAAGACATACAGATTAAGGCCATTTGTTTCGTATGCAATATTATTGTTACTGAAAACTATTTATCCACAATGACATTCATAAACCAATAAGCATAAATTCATGCGTAGACCGAAATCGTAGACTGAATTCGTGGGGTGCAATATCCCGAAAATAGATATTTGGTAAAAAGTAATATGTCAAAGAGATTCCCGCGAGCCCTTGTTCATGCTATGTGTGACACAGGTCGGAAATAATTGGATTACCACGATGATCAAATTAGGAATCTCTTGTATTTTCCGCTTGCCTGCAAATGTTACAATATCCAATTTGCGAAGATAATTACAGCCGAATAGGCTTCGATCATCATTCAATAATACATCCAGAGAAGTTCATAATGAAGTTGGATGCTGGTCACATATTGATGTGATGAGCAGCTCAATAGGCAATTGAGTGTTTGTGGACCTTGATTAAACTTCGACCTATTTTTTGGTATCCGAATGCACTATGGGAAGGTCGAATCCTTTTCGTGTCATTCGTGTCATGATATCGGTTTTTAAAAGATAATTGTTGGGATTTTCTTGAATTTCTTATTTATATAAATTATGTATGCTTTTCAAATAATACTTACAGATTTTAACTTTTTAAATAATAATAGAAATAAGATTATAGCAATTAATTTTCTCACTTAACATTACCAATTTCTCGTCTATTAACCAGTATACTTAAAGGTAATTTTTTAACGCCACATTTTTGTTAGTTTGAATTCTGTCTATTGAGTTTTTTTAGCTTTTTAAGAAAGTCATAGCGCTTAATTTAAAAGACCAATAGAAAAGTTAAAAGATACCCCAAAACAGGCATCATATTAAACGCATCCTTGTATACACCCTCTATTATAATACCTTGTTATATATGGGCCGTAAACCATACTTATCAGAGTGTACACAATTCTGCGTAAAATCCAAACTATTGTACTGATACTGCCTTCAAAGTGATATATAAGGCGACTGTTTACATTGATAAGATTTTGACGATATTCTTATTCAACTGTTTGTTGTGTGATACGCATCGAGGTAATAATATACTCGTTACCTTACGTTACGTTAATTTCATACAAAATGTTTTTTTTTTTCATAAATGCAACTAAGAATATGCTTATTTGCCTGTAGGTGGACGCCCTCTATAGGCAACCTTTATAATAGTCTGACGCCTTAACCATTTCCTTACCACCGCACGCTTGCGCAATTCGTTCTGTGATTCATAGGTAATAATTAGAATAGTTTCTAATTAGATTTTATTAGAGTTGAAATTAAAAGTTACCCGACTTAGGATATATTATATTATAGTCGAGAGATCATAGTCAAAAGAAAGGCTAGACAAGCCCTTTGTGGTGCACTCTGGATAAACGGGACTAGCGACGCCTCTTTACATTTCTTTGAGGTAGGTAATGATCTTTAAGGTGTGGTGTTTCACGTTATGGTTTCACGGTTTCTCTACATGGCAAAACGGTACGAGAAAAGGTGAATTCACCGTCTTTGATTTATTTCTATCATTTGGAGTGGTTGAAATGGTTTGAAACTGACAAACGCTCAACCATACCGTAACCCTGGTCAACAACAAGGAAAGCTGATGACTGCGAAGAAGAGAAACTGTATATGAAAGAACACCAGGTAGTGCTACGAACATAAATTAATAAAGTAATAATAATTATAACGAAATCGCAGATTTTTTTGTATTATATTCAATAAATAAATACTGCGCATAATATACAACCGGATTATTCATTCAAAAGATTTTATACGTTCTATAACCTAGAATACTGATATTAGAATATATATTTGTGTATTTAAATTACCACCATAAAACGCAAGTTACCCAACTCCTTAATAGAAGAATAAAATTACTCTGACAACAAAGGTGTAAGTAACATCATAACTAAATCTGTCAGAAAACCTTAGTGAAACGATAAACTTCTATTACAAAGAGCTTCTCGTACAAATTTATGACGCGACCCACACTTCCCCACCCTTGCTAATCCATACTTATTAAGGATAATGGGGAACCAATGGACAACTTTTCGTCCTTTATCTCAAGTCATAAATATAGACTATCACGCATCACCGGTAGCCCGAGGTGTTGAGTCTAGTTTAATGGTCCTTTTATTACATTTTGAGTCATAATTTTAAGGTAATACGCATTTAGATACTGCTGGAAACATATATTTAGGTTTCTCTATACAACTTCATGTCTTTGAAGTTTTCGAAATTATGAAACATTACATATCATGGGGGATTTTTTACTGAAGTTTATTCTGAAGGTGAAAAGAAAAATAATCAGCAGTTAATAAATAATTCATTAGAACTATTAAAGTCTTCTGAAGAAGAAATGAGATTAGATGATATGTAGTTCCTTTTTACTTTCTTTTTAGTTCGTTCCTACTTTATTTTTGTATATTCTACCAAAATTTAAAAAAAAGTATTCGTTAATCAAGACAAATAAAAACCTTTGGGAATATAGAACAAAACTTTCATTTATATTTTATTATTAATAACTTCTGCCTTAACTGCTCACAAAACAAGCACAAATTATTAAACACTTCTATAAGTTTAATTACTATAAACGGAATCACAAGAAATCCAAATATGGCCCAAATTAGGGTTTCGAAGTTTCAAAATCCCATAGCCAATCGTGTTTAGGATGAATATGTGCTGAATTGGTCAGAATTTCTGCAGGAGATACGCACGACTAAGCCGTAGGGATTGAATCGTGCGTGTATTGTATACAAATACAAATTTGGTTTGATGTGTATTGATACGATTTATTAGGTACCTTTTTTACCCGTCATCTACCCAACCGTGACCGGTCTCGAGCGGCGTGAAATGTCGTGCGGTGTTCCACAGGGATCGGTCCTGGGGCCGCTCCTGTGGAACATCGGATACGACTGGGTGCTTCGCGGTGAGCTCGTAGGCGGTGCCGCCGTCACGTGCTACGCGGACGACACGCTCGTGACGGCGTGCGGGGCGACGTACCGCGAAGCGACCCTAAAGGCCACGACCGCGGTTGCCCAAGTCGTTAGGCGGATCCGGCGGCTGGGTCTCGAGGTGGCTCTGCATAAAACCGAGGCCCTGTTCTTTCATGGACCTCGGAGCAAGCCACCCGAGGGATCCAGTCTCATCCTGGGAGGAAATCGCATCGGCATCAAGCCCCAAATTGAAATATTTGGGGCTCGTGCTCGACGGCCGATGGGACTTCGGAGAGCACATCCGAAGTCTGGCCCCCAAATTGAAGGGCACAGCTCTTGCTCTGGCTCGGCTGTTGCCCAACATCAGGGGGCCCGATGACTCCTGCAGGAGACTCTACGCGGGGATCGTGCGGTCCATGGCCCTGTATGGGTGCCCAATATGGGCGGAGGCCCTGAGGACCAGATCTGTGCGGATGCTGCGCGCTCCGCAGCGAGTTATGGCCATCAGGGTCATCCGCGGGTACCGCACGATCTCCTTCGAGGCGGCGAGTCTCCTTGCCGGAACTCCGCCATGGGACCTGGAAGCGAGAGCCCTTTCGCAACTGTACCAGTGGCGAAAGGAGGCGCGGGAGCAGGGATGGAACCCCGAGCCTCGAGAAATCGAGGCCGTGCAGTCTCAGCTCCGCCAGGCCATCGTGGTGGAGTGGAAGGAACGACTTGGGCGACCAAGCGCAGGGCACGCCGCAATAGCGGCGGTAAGGCCCGTCATGGAGGATTGGCTGGAGAGGCGATACGGAAGCCTCTCGTACCGACTGACGCAGGTGGTCTCCGGGAAGGGGTGCTTCGGGGACCACCTGCATCGGATCAGGAAGGAGCCAACGCCTGAGTGTCATCACTGCGACGCGAGCGAGGACTCAGGGCTGCACACGCTGACGGACTGCCCGGCGTGGGAGGCGCCGAGGCGTGACCTCGTGGCAGCCATCGGGGTGGGAGTCCTCTCGCTCGGCAGCATGATTGCGGCAATGGTGCGGAGCGCGAACGCGTGGGCCGCCGCCACCTCCTTCTGCGAGCATGTAATGCTCGCGAAGGAGATGGCGTAGCGCGCCCGGGAGAGACTTAGAACTCTCCCGGACCGCCGAGCCCGCAACTTGCTCGCCGCGCGTCGCAGGTGACTCAGGCGCCGGAGGTCGCTTAACGACCTCCGTCCTCCATGAGCGCAGGCCTGGGGGTGGCGGGTGAGGCCACCTGTCACCCCAGCAGAAGCAGGCCGGGACGGTGGGGTGACTAGCGCCCCTCCCCCAAACCGGGGCAAGACGGGGACACCGTGGTTCCCAAACCCGAGGGGGCCATCTCGAAACCGGAGATGGCCCAGGGTCAGTCGGGGTGCGAGGGATATGCTCTATGGGCAACCTTACACCCGGCGTCTGTAGACCCGAGACGGCGTGCGGTTTTAGTCGATTCAAGCCCGACATAACCGCCCCCGCTGGCACGCGGGGGGTTATCCGAAGGGATTTCCGCACGATAAAAAAAAAAGGTACCTTTTTTACGGGAAAACAACGAATTAAACAATGAGTAGTGCTTAAGTACGGTTCGCATAAATGAAAAATATATAAGTGATGGAACGGACTAATAAAATGTTTCATCATCATCATAAAAATATTTTAGTCCACTGCTGGGCATAGGTCTCCCCTAATGAGCGTATGTTTAATGGCCAGTAAATACTAGGGTTTTTATACAAATGATGATTATGATGTTTACTCATGTTTCTCTGAACGGTGATAATATTATACTGAAGCCTTCAATCTGGTCTTGGCCTTTGAGGAGTTAATCATCGGTCTCAGGATTCTTCTAGTATTTTATAATAGACTGTAGTGAATTTAACAAAAAACAATGTTAAGAAATTATTCTACATGCTCAAATTGTTATTACCCAGAATCACGTTAGGCTTTCAATACTGCCGTTATTTAATTAAATAATGCATTATAATATATTGAACTCACGCTATTTAAGTATAAGTAAATAGATTTTTCGCATGATACAAGTACCGATGGGAATAAATCTGTCAAAAGAACTAGAATCTCATTTTATTACCCAGTTTTAGGTTACTTAGTACAAGAAAAACATACAACAAGACATCTGGAGTTAAAATGCGGGAAAAATACATTCGCCTACCGTATAATTTGGGGAGGCTAGATGGTTATGTGAGGCTCACACTTCACTCAAAATCGCTATTGTGCTCTTCCTTTAAAATGATAAGGCATCTAAAAACTATGGTCTTCGTCAAGTCGAATGACCTCTGCATCTTTTTACCACGTTTTTCTTAGTTTCACTTCGTGTCTGTGTTTCTGTGTTTCTGTGTTTCTTTCCCTCTGAAGCCAAAAATTGACACTTAATTTTCGACCACTTCTGATCACCCTGAAGCTCTGAAATTTTTTATGTAGGCTAATGCCACCTTACATTTTCATATTTAATCATCAAAAATAAAAATAAAAGAAATAAAATAAATACAAAAATCTTTTTAAAAACCACGTTTTCCTTCCGAACTATCAAGAAGAAAATAAATTTCTCAATGGACAGTCCTATAAAACTTTCGTGGACTTGAATAAATTCTAAAATAAATATTTTCTACGCTTGTGATGTACCAACACTAAAAAACGTGGGGCGGGTGCTTTGAAATTTTTATATTATTGAATATCTAAGGAAAACGATACATTTAAGGATTAAATTATGATCCACTCACAATGTCGCATCACTATACTGTATTATTATATACCCTACCTTTCATGTTTCCATGTATGCTTCAGTCGTTCAAGGTCTCCCCTAAGGCTATACGTTTCAATAATATATGGGAGAAGCATTCGCCTGTCCACTAAAACCAATCCACTTCGTCTTGGTATCTATGCCTTGATTTCAGTTACTCCACAAGGGACATCGTAAAAGCCCTCTATGATAAGATACATGTGTATTACCTACTTGGCTAACTAGCCCGTATAATCTTGTTGCCAATATATACCATATTGAAAGTAAAATGGTTGACTTGTTAGAATTAGAAGGAATAATACAGATTTTTATGTCCTCAATATTTATTCATATTAAGTAACTAATCCTATTTATAGCATACCATAAATAAGTATTGTTTTTGCCTTTTTAGGTACCTTTACGTACCACAATTTATCAAAGTACACATTTATGAAAATTGTGAAATACATAACCCACCAAAAAATACAAAGGTTGTAGGAAAATGTATTATTAAGGTGATTTATGAAACTAAGTTACGGTAAGCTTAAGGTGGCAATCATCTATACTATTATAAGAATTGTTAATTAGGTGTGTCTGTATATTGGAGATATTAAAAAAAACTCTTAGTTTATGTTGAATGAACGATTCTGAATACAATTTTTTTTTTTTTGAATTCTTGTCTGTTTCTTCGCGATGGACGCAAAAACTACTGAAAGGATGTTGATGCGGTTTCTTCTATTAGAATGGTGTTGGTTAGACTTGAAATCTGTCGTAATTTTGATTGAAAAATGGCCAAAAAACAACCACCAACATCTGCGCAGGCGGAGCCGCGGGCATCAGCTAGTTTGCAATAAACTTTCCATTTCTTTTGTCAACGTATTACCTAACATTGAGTATACAATGACAAAATAAATACTACTAGAAATAATATCTTCATTACTTGAAATTCAAGCGCTAAACCACTCAGCATATGTCTAGGAAACAACGTCATAACCATAATGCATACAATGAATAAACACTACCATGTTTCAGCTTACACGAACGAGAATACATGAGACATATTGTCACTCCCTCGCCTCCAGAGGCTTGCGACGCTAATAGCGAAATAGTGTCGCCCCGAAGCTTGTCACTTATCATTTGCAGCTAATGGAATATTTATAGGAAGCTTATTACACTCATGTTTAATGACTTCATGTTTTAGATATCGGATACCTGTGTTTGAATATCTAAGTCCTATTTATCATTTACGTAATGTTTTGTCAATGCCGATAGATAACACTCTAACAGACTTTCCGGAAATAAATTTTGAGTAACTAAATTAAATGTCCAAAAATATTCCAATACTATATAACAGTGACTTGAAGTCACTGATATATAGTATTGGAATTGGACTACGTTCTTTTTTCTTCTTCTTCTTTTTCTTCTTCTTGAAAAATCTGGGTGGGCTATATCGGCTACGCAACAGTTATAACTCTTTACAATAAAAATGAATATTTATATAAATAAAAATTAACGAATAGATTGATGATGATGCAATGCAATGTTTTTAAATAAGCCTAAATAAATAGACGGCTAGCATATGTGAAAATATTTATGAAATTAGAATAAGCAAGTGGTGTATGTATGCCAAAATCAATAGCAAGTGGAGCAAGGATAGCAAGAGACTTAACTGTTATGTTTGTTTGTAGGTTTGTATTGCATGTACATATATAAGTTTAATTATCTCTAGTACTCAAAGAAATAACTCAATTAACAATCATGATGACGCTTTGTAACCACCATTACCAACTAATTAATGCTGACAGAGCTTCTATGCGATGACCACCAATTTGCGGCAGCACATAACGTTTTATTTGATGCGAACAAGGGTTAGTATTTATTATTGTTTACGTACGCTATGGCCTCCGGGCACAATTCCGTTGAATTATGGGATGGTCACCCCAGCGACCGAGCGCAGGTGGGCCAACCACACAAGGTCTCAATTTATTGCTAATTTTATTTGTATAGCGGTTCCTGTAAATTTTATTGTTTTGTTCCTAAATATTTTTGCGAACATTTGAGCTTATGGCGATAACGACATAAAAAGCCTTTATTGTTTGAATTATGTACAACACCGGATGTAATACAGGTTGAGGTAATAAATAAGTAGGCAGTCTATTTCGGGAACACATTGGGACGAGGACTTTTACCTATACCTCTATAAAAAGTTACCCAAGACAACGGGGTGAGCGGTGTCGTCATCAGCAATGTCGCAAGAAAACCCTTTTTTTTCGTGCGGTAATTCTCTTGAATACCCCCCGCCAACCAGCGGTTATATCGGGTTCGGACCGACTAAAAACGAACGTCGTATCGTGTCTTTAGATTCCGGCGTTTAAGTAAGGCATTTCCCTCGCACCCCGACTATATAGGAAGAAAACCCTAACAAAACATCAGACAGTGCTGGAAGGCAAGACAGGCCGTCACCCGATTATCAGGACAGAAGAGACCACTCGCTCGTGCCTAGAGTGCTTCTAACAGAAGATTCGAAAATTCTACGATTTCTGTTCACCCAAAAAGTGCTCAACGCGCATAAAGAAGTTTTCACTTCAAAAATAGTGCTTTTTTATCTTCCATTCTTTGAAATAAAACGAATTTTAACGATCCTGTCGCAAAAGTATAGATAGAAAACTACCATAATATAAATCGCGATAGAATCCATTAAACTTTTGTTTCCTAATACTTTACCTTTAGCTTACCATCAGGAAGTAATAGGTATACCTATGAAATTGCCAAAATTTTCTTACAAATTCATGAGTTCGTTATTCCTGTAATTTAATAGCTATTTCCATTATTTATTTTTGTATGAAAGTTGATTTCAAGATTTTACAACTCTGTATCCAATTTTGTTTTTATTGGCCGCTTGATAAATTAATTCGATCTTCAAAAACAGTACTTCTTAAATGCTATCCATTTTGATGATAAATTTCGTATTACTTAACAGCTGTCACTTTTCAAAAATGAAATAAAAGTTGCTGCTTGTTAGCTTAATGTTGTCTCATTAATACACAAAAAAATCATAAAATGTGGATTTGTCATTCCTAAAAAAAATGCAAAAATGTTAGTACTGAAAATTGGGTTTCCTCCAATTTCTTCAAGAAAAACGGCAATTTTATATGTAACGACCTAATATTATTCAATTATATTCATAGAATTCCGTTAATCCATTATATTCTCTCTATTTGCATATTAACATTAATACTTTTTCTCTACAAAACTCTATTAGTTTATTTCGCTAATCCTAATTTGTTTAACTCCTCCTTACACACGGATTTACCATCATTAAGGCAAAGACTATACGTTGCCTCCAATTTTAACAACCTATATCCATAAAGCTTAATGTAGTCGAGATAACAGTCATGTCTTCATAAACATCCGCACTTTACCCTAGTCATTTGCAAAACAAAGCTTTCACCTTCTATTTTCCTTAGACCCTTTGTAAGGTCAGCAAACATAACACCTTAATACGTTTTCAACAGTACTGGAAAAGTTGTACAGTGGGCGCCTATTATGTTATAAGAGTTCTTTCTTTATACCTATTAATTTTTAGGGTTCCGTAGCCAAATGGCAAAAAACGGATCCGTCCATCTGTCCGTCCGTATGTCACAGGCACTTTTTTCCGAAATTATAAGAACTATGCTGTTGAAACTTGGTAAGTAGATGTATTCTGTGAAACGCATTAAGATTTTCACACAAAGACAGAAAAAAAACAATAATAAATTTGGGGTGTCCACATACTTAGAACGCAAACTCAACTTATTTTTTTCATCAAACCCATACGTGTAACTATGGTTAGGTCTTCAAAAACCATATTGAGGTTTCTAAAATCATTTTTTTCTAAATAGTTTGCGCGAGAGACACTTCCAAAGTGGTAAAATGTGTGCCCCCCCCCCCCCTGTAACTTCTAAAATAAGAAAATCTAAAAAAATATATGATATACTTATCATGTAAACTTCACCCGAAAATTGGTTTGAACGAGATCTAGCAAGTAGTTTTTTTTAACGTCATAAATCGTAAACCGCAATTTACCTTTCATTCAATCAACTCAAATATAAAAACTTTACTTGCTGCTACGGAACCCTTCATGGGCAAGTCCAACTCGCACTTGGCCGGTTTTTATTATGTAATAAAAGCAAAAATGGTTTAAGAAAAGACGATTGCAGTGGCGAAGCGTTCAAATAACTCTATAAATGTTGGATTCCTTTTATAAATTTGATAATATATACCCTTGTTTTTGTCTTATTGTACAAGATAGATGGTATTTAATTAATGAATAATAGGCTATTATACAGCTCATAACCTAAAAAGGGGGGATGGGTTATAATAATCATAAATAATTTGATTATCTCAAAAATGACTAACACAATTGATTAGTAGTAACGCTTTCATTAATTTTCGTTGTATAGTTTCGCAGCTGACTGTATACATTTACAATTTACCTGCAATTCCACACAAAATAAAAGTTCCAATCTTCTATCCGCCACATCAGTTATACGTTACTGGATTATTGGACGTTACTGGGTATAAGGAGTGGACGTTTTATTAAAAGCAATATTTATTTTTACGTACACCTACACTCGAATGTATTTAATGTTACTTTTATTTTAGGGCTTGCTCCTTATGACGGTGTCCCAAGGCCAGGTCATGGTGTCGACTAAAGCGGTGGCGAAGCGGAAACAGCACGGTGATGCTCATCAGAATTGAAGTGAAAACTTCTTTAGACGCGAAGAGCACTTTTTGGGTGAAAAAAATCATGGAACTCGCGTTATTGTCACCGTCATCGAACGCTTTCCATATTAAAAAACATGAAGTGAAAACATATTTATTTATAACAATGGCATATTATTATGTTTGTTGTAGCTGAGGATCTCGGTTGGAACCTTAACAAAATTATTTTGTTCTGACCTTAATGAAGTTTCGAACTGATTAATAATGAACAACATAGATAGCTCTGTAAATATTTCCAGAGGATTAAAAAAACACACGTAATTGATCAAGTTTTTCTTCTGTTGGCACTCCCGGATTGCCACTGCTTTTTTCAGTACGGAGTCAAAGCCTAGTTCAAACTCTTCTTCATCTCGGCACCAGTTCCAGTTGCATCCAAACCCTGCACTTCGGAGCTTGGGATCACCTATTCTGATCCTCCCTGTCCCCTTATATTTGGTTTATCTTGACTTTCATCATTAGGTGAAGTCGGCTTGAAGGTTAAGATGGCGTGGGTCCCGAAGATCTTGGTGGAGCTCCATATACAACCGTATACTGTCAAACACATGTCTTGAATTTATTCTCAATAAATTATTTATTACCTCCCTTCATATTTTCAAGCCCCATGGAAAACTTACATAATGTCATCTAATTATGTATCGGTATCTAAATTTTTACGTGTACATTAATATAACACGCACTTCCGTACACTTTAGCATTAGTATTAAAATAATGGGTGGCAATACATCACCTGCCCTAATTTTGTTAATACTCACAATGGCAATGGGCAAGGTTAACCCTTAAAGAATTGCAAAATAAAGTACTACTGAAAAGAAAAACAGGTATCGGGTTTTTCCCTCCTCCTAATAAATTGCCGCCTTGTAAAGCCAGATTAAATTTTGTTGTTAAGTATTTTTGCGGTTGGTAGCTCACAACACAAGTTACCTCTGGGCCTCTGGACAAAGTGACATTCTATTAGCGATAACGCCACTAGAAACATTCAGTAATATATAAAATTGACATAATCGTTATTAACATTTTATAGAAGTTAAGTGAGTTTTTGTCAATGATTTAATATATTATTTTAATATCAAATGTCACGTGATCCATTGATAACGAATCGAAGCGAATTCGTTGCTCTATAATCCCTGGTGTTCAAGGCATTCTTTGGCTGAGGTCAGGCGTATCGTTAAGTGGTCCGTCGGCTTGGGATATAAAAACTTCTTCCAAACGACTGAGAAAAAATGCCTATATAGTTTAGCACGGAAAACACACCAAGACTATTATACTTGCTCTCAGGTAATTTATACACGATCGTAATGAAAATGTATCTTAACCATTTCTCAAACAAAGTGGTGCTAGACTTTGGCACCATTATACCGATGGGAAAAGGCCTCATTTATGGTAAATGTTTCCAAGTTTCCGCTGACAAAGAGAAAGTGGCAGGGTCCCTTTTCCTTACGAAGGATTTGGGTCATCGGTTATTCCTATTGGGAAAAGATTCAGGTGAAACTTATGTGTTGTTTTTAAATAAGTTACTTTTTTCCTTATTTGTTATCGTAGTTTTGTAAAGTAAAGGCTTCGTTACCAAAATTATTTTGCATATTAATAAGATTCTTAAAACATTTTATAGATGTGTGGGTGTGGTTGATGTAGGATTTAGTGATGTAGTGAAAATAGGCCAATAATTGATACGATAGGACTTCAATGTTTGAGAACTATTTGAATCCTTTTCATTGAGAATTCAAATAATTCTCAAACATAGTATAGTTTCATTAGTAAACTTTACGTTTACATTGCTGTAAATGCAAAGTTAAAATTAAATGTTGTCGCAGTAGTACGATAATCTTCTTCACTTATTGAATATCTAACACACGCGCTTAAAACACCGAAATTTACGACTTCATTAATACTGTACAGACACAGGTAAACGGGCGATATTACTCTAATAACATTCAGGGGCTCCATGCGTTTACTTAACATTGGGTCATAAAATCATGAACACAAAAGCCGTGTCTGTATAACGCATTATTAACTCAACTTTCGTGAAGACGAGAATGTTCGCAAGGATTATTACAAGTCTAGCAATAAAGGAGAAACGACACCTGCTAAATATTAAAACGAGAACGAATAAACTGAATGTTATGTTTGTCACGGAACGTGCTCGGGGCTTTATGAATTTCTTCATATTTATTACCCTACCTAAGCTAAACAGACACCAACTTGAGGGAAATGATAACAGACGTTCCTAAGTACGGTTGTGGTATAATATCGTTTGCAGGAGTGAAATAAGGTAGGTAGAGACTAAATAATGATGTAGGTACGTTGGATTATGCTAGTGGATTGTGAATATGTATGAAAATGACGGTCCTCCATCACTTTTGCACATATAATAATAAATAATAAATATTCTACGACATTCTATACATCGCTTTCTAGACCCAAAGTAAGCATAATGTAACTAGCTTGTATTATGGATTCCATAATGAGGATAAAGATACTTATATACTTTTTTTTTTGTAAATACATACATATTATACATAGAAACAACCCAGATCAATCCAAATAGACATATTCATGCATACAAATATTTGCACAGAGCGGGAATCGAACCCGCGCCTCCTGTCGTAGCAGTCGAATGCTCTACCGCTACGCCACAGATGCCGTATCTTAAGTTAAAGGACTATAAGCCTTATAGTGACTACGACCAGTTAAAGATTGAACTTTTCTAAAACTGCTTTCTAAAGCTGAAACAGTAAATATAATATTAGCAAATAGTAGTAGTATAACAGTGGCGAAGACACAATATAATGCAGATAGCAATTGAAAGCATGAGTGGCGAGACGCGTAGAACATTCTAATATCCATATCTGCGGTCCTCAAGCTAAAAGGCGGCTAAGTGCCGTCCTGGTCAATTAATACATCTAGCTTAGACAAATATTTATATATTTCAATAGCAACTTTATGTGTTTATGTTTATGTATTCATCCAGTGTTAAATGACAACAGAATTGCAGATTTATAGAAATACTAGCCTCATTTTTCAGCTTTAGCTCGAAATTTGCTTTTTCACTTACCCGCTTTTTAGTTTGTTTTGTGACCAAACATGTTCAGATCAGCCAGTTCGAAACACTTTCAAACTGCTCAGCTGAGCGAGAGAGACGGAGCTATACACCGTGTATAGGTTCATATGACTAATTCCTATTTGGCTTGGCACCGACTTCAACAGAAAAGTTTTACGTGTTTTTTATCTTTAGAATAAATCTGTAATTCAGTTATTTTACACTTTTCAGTGTCTTTTTGGTTATTGAAGTCGGTTTAATTTTTTTTATTATGAAAATCGTTTAATTCTCTCCCCTTCCCTTTTTTGTGAATGTAAGTCAATATCTTAAGTTTGTTTCCGGTTGCATCCCAGGCTTTTACCACGTATGTGAAAGATGTACATATTTACAAAAAAATATGTATCTACTGTTGAAATAATCTAAGAAGTGCATATTGATAGCTGTTATTTAGTTGGGTGTTGGGTGACTACAAATCGGTTGTGAGAATAATCGATTGCAGCAGATTTGCCTCTGTAAAACTCCGTGCGTGCGCGCAGCTTCAAACCTTATTTACGACACATTAGCGTATAAAATTGCGTGTGTATCGTATATGAATGAATTTGGAATGAGTTGAGCTATAACCTAAGGCATAAGAATACTTGTGGTTTAGTAACTTCCTTGGTAACTTGCGATTTGTCATATGAACCGATTAAAAAAAAGGTATATAAGTATGTTTATCCGCGTTCTAGAAACCATAACTCAAGCTAGTTAAACTATGCTTACTTTGGGTCTAGAAAGCGCTGTGTAGAATGTCGTAGAATATTTATTTATTTAATCTTTACTACCATAACGATTAAAATGTAACAACACTAAAATTCCATAATGAAAATAGTAGAACGTAACCTTTTTAGGATGTCTCGCAGTAATAAAGAAACCCGTAATATTTTAAATCAATTGTAGAAAGGAGAATGCCCATTCTTGGTTGCGCTTTTAGACGTTCGCGTCAATATTTCAAATGTTAAAAAATAATATTGATTATAGTATGACTTTCCAACACTAAATCGCTTCTATAGAACTTGGAATTTGAATTTAAATTAAAAAGATATAAAACTTGAATGAATAATCGTTTCCATTTTAATTAAATTGTTACCATTATATAAAATAAACCATTGGTGGTAGAATGCAAATATACCAATGTTTTTAAAGTAAATGGTTAAATAATAATACCTTATAATAATTCGCAATGTGACATTAAAATATATTGCAGTTATGTAATCTTAATATTTCGTAAATGTATTCGTAGTTTATTAGTGATAATCAGTTAAAGTTGTAAAATAATGTATGCTTCAGTGGTAGTTTTCTCTTAATTTATACATGGTATCCCTGTCGTAAAACATTCCGAAAGAAAACTCAAACGTCAGTTCAACAGTCAGTGTCACAATATTTTCTTGTTGTTGTTGCTTTTCTCGTTGTAATCATTTAATTTCTCAATAATCCCAAGTTCTGTTACAATATGCGTTTATATTTCAGATAATACTTAATGCAGGCTTTTTAATGCAGTTTATACTTATGTGACATAGCAAAAAAAAAGTGTGCAACCGATTTCCATACTGACATGGGCATTGTCCTTTAGCTGAAATATGTCGCATTGCATTCCTTAAATTCAATATATTAATTAAATTTAATATATTAATCATAAAAATTGTTTAACTAATAACTTCTAATTGTTGAATTGTTTTATTTTCATTCGAATCGTACAAGGTTTACGTTTTGTATCTATCTGATCTATTCCATGTGCCAAAATACACTTTTTAGATTATTTTGACTGTAAGTATGTATATCCGCATTCTGAAACCCATAACACAAGTCTAAATAGCACTATATGTGGAATGTCGTAGAATATTTATTATTTATTAAAAAAAATAGATACAGACGAACATAGAACCTCCACCTTTTTGAAGTCGGTTAACAATGGAAATACGTAGCTCGTTACAGAGTAAGAATACTTCAATAATTACTTTACGGAATAATGCAGATTGAAAAAAAATACAGGAGTTCACAACAATTTAACGAGAATTTGTAGATAAAATAAGAAACGCTGAGACAGTAAATAAGCAGTTATAGTTTTATATTCAGGGTAATGCATTTTTATTGCTAGCAATATACTCGTATTTGTTCAATGCATTTACAACCTTCGTATTTGAGTACCATCTCTGAGCCATAGTTTCATATTTAGCTGGCATGTCCTTTTTTACTCCTGCAACACTAAAACTTATTGCAGCATCTATGGTTAAAAAAATAAACTGCCGTATGAATCTCCAATGCGAGGACGCGAGGTAAGTCTGTGCCCAAGAATCGTCCGTCAAGGTCTCGTCAGGTGTACCGACTTTCAGGTGAGATTGGTTTGACCCTTCGGGTCTGGCTAGGCCTCATGAAACACCTCGAGAAACAAACCAACATCAATTATCTTCCAGTAATAATCCAGAATATTTAACAACTTGTAATAAAGTAAATCCCAAACGTGGGTACTGTATATTCTCCATAGCACGTCATAAAGTGAAAATTACCTTCCTAGTTGAATTCATCTCGACGCAAACGGGGACTGGGGCACCTACCCTAATAACATTGCAGTTTCCTGGAAAATTTTAGTGTAGCGTGGACCAACGGTGCGGAATAAAGGCAGTAGCTCGTTCCCGGGAATGAAACCGTAGTATTAAAAGATTTCGCGCGTTTTTCTCAGACATCTCAGTCCATTGTGTTTCGTGTTTTGTTCCCTACAGAAAATAGTATTATAAAGACAGCGATGGAAATAAAATGAAATTTTAGAAAGTCAGTTTTTGGATTAAGCTAGTAGATGTATAAGAATTCTCTTAGTGTGATAGGAGGTAACTTTATCCAATGAACCAACAGAGCTCTCAAGAAGAATTCAAAATTATAAGAATACATTCCATTGAGATACTTCAATTTGGCAAAGAATAGAATTACTAACCTAGCATAAGCACTTTTTTTATGACACTTTCATTTCTTCTCTTACTTATACTTTATTAAAGGATTTTATAGATTTATATCGGAAAAAGAGAACATATAGGCCGGGACTTGAGGCTGCGACCAGTCCCTAACTGGAACGCCCCGAGACGTATAATATATTGAAGAATTTCGAATTTCTAGAACGTGCTCATATAGCTTTGTTGGTCAAATTATTACCTCTTATAGGGACTGGTCGCGGGTTGAAGCCTCGTCCTGGATGTTCTCTTTTTCCGACATAAATCTATTGCTGAAGCATATTAATTGCTTCAAATTTCATTGAAATAAAGGATTTTAGTAACATAACTAGTATCTATTCCCGTTAACTCCTCCAGCTAAGCTAAATTGCTTGTAATAAGAGTGGGTTAGAACGCGACCTCTCAATCGCAGTAGCGTAGCGTAGTCGTAGCTAGTAGAAGCTTTTCCACCGGTTATTACTTTTTCATTTAAGCATGAAATCTTACCTTTTACTTTTCGATCAGACACGAAAATATGTAATACTAGTTGTTGCCCGCGACTTCGTCCGCATTAAATTTGGAAGAGATCAAGTATGTTTACTTCTGCAATTTCAAACGCAACATATATTAGTTTACCTACTTTTTTTTAATAATTTATCAAAAAGAAATAGAGGTTTATATGTAACATCGAAATTCATTCTAACCTAATAGCGTGATCGGTTCTCTAATCTAATAGCGTGATGATATTTATTATCAGAGGTTTGAATCTGTAATCAAACATCTTTAACACGTAGGTAACTCTGTAGTTCAGAGATTTCATATTTTAGCTACAGCGTGATGATTTATAGTCCGAACTATCCGAACTGTCCGTTCTATCGAACTGCAGAATTTCGTGATGATCTCCTTTGTAATAATAAAAAAATTATCAATAATAGATTTGGTCCATTTTACCCTGCTGCTCCTATCACACTTATATTAGCGTGATGATAAACGCAGGTTATGAAGAATGTTCATGCAAAATTTCAGCTGAATCTGATCAGCGGTTTTCAAGTGATGCTCGGACATCGATAATAAAATGCAGACAAACAGACAAATATTCTAAAAATCACATTTTTGGCATCGGTATCGTTACCATTGCAATTATTTTTTTGAAAATATATTCAATGCACAGTTTTCACCTTGTTACGATTTAATTATATGTATAGATCAAATTGGTTTCTTTTTCAAACAACGTGGTTACTGTATAGAAAACAACTATCCCAACCATGTCCTTTTTTTTACGTGCGGAAATCCCTTCGGATACCCCGGCCTCCCCGCCAGCCAGCGGGGGCGGTTATGTCGTGCATCGACTAAAACCGCACGGTGTCCTGCCCAAGTGTCCATTGCCGGGCACCCCGGGTAAGCCCTCGAAAGGATAACCTCAGGGTTACCGGCGGACCTTGGCCGCCAGCGCGGCTTCGCCTGGTGGGGTCGGGTTTTATCCCGCTTCGATGAGTAGGCAGGCGTATGTAGGACACACACAACACACCTCCGCCACGTCCTGCTTCTGTAAGGATGGCGAGTCGGCCAACTGCCGTCCTCAGGCCCCGATCATGGAGGTCGGTAGTCCCGGGCGTGGACGAGTCTGGACGAGACTGCGGAACTTCGGGGGCAGGGTTCTCTCCCGCTCCCTCTTCGCCGTCTCTTTCGTGCGCATAACCTGCTCGCAGAAAGAGGCGGCCGCGTACCACTTGTACCCGTCGGAGACCAAGGCCCTCACCATGGTCTCCTACGTGAGAACGTCCACGCCCAGAACCGCAACGAGATCCCGGCGTTGACTCGCCCACGCAGGGCACTCCGCCAACGTGTGGAGCGCCGTGTCTTCGCCGGAATCGTAGCAGTGCTGGCACTGTGGCGTTTTCTCCCGGTGGATGCGCCATAGATACTTACCGAAGCACCCGTGTCCGGTAAATATCTGGCACATCCGGTAGGAGAGGTCTCCGTGGTGCGTCTCCAACCACTCCTTCATAATCGGTCTCACCGCCGCAATGGTGGATTCCCCCGACCTTGGATGCTCAAGTCGCACCCTCCATGTCTCCATGAGTTCCCGGCGGAGTTGGGACCGCTGAGCCCTGATTTCTCGGGGCTCCGGCCTATGGCCCGCTCCGCTACAGCAACGCAAGGGCAATCGCTTCCAGGTCCCATGGAGGGGTCCCGGCTAGGAGACATGCCACCTCGACGGAGATCGTGCGATACCCCCTGATGACTCTGACGGCCATCGCTTTTAACGAGCTGTTTAGAACAGCCACGTTGCGAGCCACCAGAGCCTCCGCCCATACGGGGGCCCCGTACAGGGCCATGCTTCGCACGATGCCCAGGTACAGTCTCCTAGTGGGGGCGTTGGGTCAATTAACGTTGGGCATCAGCCGCGATAGTGCGACTGCAGCCCCCCTCAGTTTCGGGACCAGACTTCAGAGATGAGGTCCGAAGTCCCATCGGCTATCGAGTACGAGCCCAAGGTACTTCAACGTGGGCTCGATGCCGATGCTTACGCCCCCTACAGATATGCTGGTTCCCGCAGGTGCCCCCTCCGAGGCCCGTGAAAACACATAGCCTCGGATTTGTGGAGCGCCACCTAGATTCGACCGAGTCGCGGTATTTGACCCACGACTTGAGCAACCCCTGCCGTGGCCTTTAGTGCCGCGCTTCGGTGCGTTGCTCCCCGCGCCATCACGAGGGTGTCGTCAGCATAATATGTTATGTTGTTATGCTGACGCCCTCGAGTAACGAACCACGCAGCACCCAATCGTATCCGATGTTCCATAGGAGTGGCCCTAAGACCGACCCCTGTGGAACACCGCACGATACTTCTCGCCGCCCTGGCCCTAGCCAGCTCGGGTAAACTATGGCCCTCTCGGATAGGTATACCTCGACAATGCGACGGAGGTAAGGAGGCACTCCGTGATACGCGAGCGCCTCCCTAACGCAGCTCCAGGGTAGGGTGTTGAAGGCGTTGGCTATGTCGAGAGACACCGCCACCACCACCCCACCCCCGAGACTACTTCCTCCGCTAGGCGCCTAACGCGCATAATCGCTTCCACGGTGGAGTGCCCCCGGCGGAAACCGAATTGGTTGTCCGTCAGATCTGGCCCCACATTCGTGAGATGCTCGAGGAGGCGCTCTGCAATAATCCGCTCAAAGAGCTTGCACACCTCGTCGAACAACACGATCGGCCGGTAACCGGATGGCTGATCCACCGGCCGCCCCTAACCATGTCCTGACCAATACCACTCTCGACCCCTGGGGGTCGAGAGTGGTATTCCCTATGGTCACCATTCCACCACAGACACGGATAATGTTACAATGGTGGCTTTCAACGTGACGGCCTTATCAGGTGCTTTTTCACGCCCCGCTGAAAGGTCCCGGGACTGTAGGAAGAAGGAAACACGTGTGCTGGTAAAGAATTCCAAATATTGATGGTGCGGCGAAGAAAAAATAAAATTCCTTTAAGCAAAGCGCCACCTTTTATTTCTTTTTTTTGTGCGGAAATCCCCTAGGATACCGATACATAACCGCCCCCGCCGGCCAGCGGGGGCGGTTATGTCGAGGTTGAACCGACTAAAACCGCACACCCCAACTGACCCTGGGCTATCTCCGGTTTCGAGATGGCCTAAGCGGGTTTGGGAACCACGGTATCCCCGTCTTGCCCCGGTTTGGGGGAGGGGCGTTAGTCGCCCCGCTGTCCCGGCCTGCTTCTGCTGGGGTGACAGGCGGTCTCACCTGCCACCCCCAGGCCAGCGAAGCGGCACCTCGCATAAAAACAAACAAATTGATATTAGATATGATTGAAAAGCAGCTATTTACCGCTCGCAGGTTGCTACGGTTGTTACTTCCTACGAGTACGTCAAGTAAAACCAATTTCAAATACTTCACAAGTGTCAGATTTCGTATACTTGGGTAGTTTGTAAACGAGGGATGGAAGATACGATGGTGATATTGAAAGGAGAGTGACTGTGGGATATCGCTTGAATTCTTTCTACATTCCTTTATGAGTGGTCAGTTAGTGTCAAAAAGTCACAACTTGGGATTTATAACAGTGTGCTAGTTCCCACATTAATGTCTGGAAGAGAAAGTTGGGTATGGCAGAAAAATCATGAAAGTAGAGTAAATGCAGTTGAGATGCGATCATTGCGCAGTATGTGTAGAGTAAGGTTGGCTGATAGAAAGAGGAATACAGATATACGAGAATGGTGTGGCCCAAAAGAGAATGTTGTAACGAGAATTGAAAAAGGGTATGCAAAGGTGGTTTGAGCACTTAGAACGAATAAGTACTGAGTGAATGACACATTGTAAGTTCGCAGAACATACACTGATCAAATTAATGAGTTACTGAAAAAAGGGCAAGTCAAAAGCACTCGAAACCGGCAGACTTGCATGAAAGGTTTAATGACAGTGTAGAGGAAGCTCGTGAAGTATGTATGGACAGAAGCAAATGGCGGTATGTTTTCTCTGCCTACCCCGAAGGTAAAAAGGCGTGAGTATATGTTACTTCACCCAAGTGTAGGATTAAGATAACATTTTCGATTTTGTATATTTGAAAAAATAGTATGATGCAAAACGAAATTACAATTTGTATAACTATTTACTTTGTACGCAACTGAATTACAACGTTTTTAGAAACGTATACAGATTGAACAGTAGCCCTCAACAGCTTGAAAGATATAGCCAGCTCATAGCCAAGTCAGCTAGCTTATTCAGCGACCAATGTCACTGACTTTAGTTTTTCCTCGGATGACTTCATTACGAATTTGATCCTTCAAAGGAACTCCAAGCATTGCTTGCTCCATTGCATACCGCGCATCTTTTAATTTGTGTGCTAGTCCCGTCATCAGTGTCCACGTCTCGGTACTGTGAGTCATAACTAACTGTACGGCACACTACCAGTGAGCTATCGCCTGTACTTTTTGATACGACTAGCGCAACGTTGAATTACAAATACCTTTTTTTTTATGCGGAAATCCCTTCGTCGGCCAGCGGGAGCGGTTAGGTCGGGCTTGAACCGACTAAAACCGCACGCCGTCTCGGGTCTACAGACGCCGGGGTGTAGGGTTACCCATAGAGCATATCCCTCGCACCCCGACTGACCCTGGGCCATTCGCAGTGCCCCCTCTGGTAACAGCAGAGGTGTACCTGGAGCGGCCCCCACCCGCGCGGACCTTGCAGGCCCGCCATACCTCGACCCCCTCGTGCAATGGGGTTGGTCGTGGGTCAGACTCTTGGCCGTTGACGTTGACGCCAGCTACTCCAGAGGAGCAATCAATGATGCGTCATCGCCCACGTTGCCCAGGGTGCACCAAACTTGGAGGTGATCCAACCAGTCGCACCCCGGTGATCCAACCAGTCGCACCCCGAATTACAAATACCTACTCAATCTTGTGCTTCTTGTTTTCATTACTTGCAGACTAGAAATAAATGGAGTAATCGTACCAGTTATAACGGCTTTAATTAACATAGCCTATTAAAATAATAAGCAATAATAAAATTCGTGAGCTTTGCATTTTGACTACAAAATAATGTTGAAATATAATGTACTATAATCAGTCTTTGAGAAGTGGTTTATTTGGGGCGGGGATGACATATTAACCTCGGACAGATCTGCCAGCATTTCCTGAGATATCGTTGACTCATATTTGGAACAGAGCTAATTATTCGTTTTCCGTTTTGAAAGATATAATTGGCGCCACCAGCGCTGACCATCGCCAGACCGAGCTCGACGATCCAGAAACGATGTTTTTTTGACCTAAAGCATTCCGTAAAGCAAGAAAAAGTAGAGGGGCAAAGGCTATTCTGTAGCCAATGGTTCTTGATTATTCAGAATAAATAATGATTTAAAAAAATAAAACATGTTCTGATTTGAGGATTACTTAAAAACTACATTTAGAGTTATTTTAAGTCACTCATAATAAGTATAAATCAATAACAGCTTACAAAATCGGCATTTATAATTAACACTCACTCATATACCACGTGATGACGTCAGAACGTTTCATAAAGGTAGGAGTTCAAGTATCTCGGCAGGGCGCCACCTCGCCCTCGGCAGCAAACACGGCACAGGGAACCCCGCAGCCAACATACTAACTATATTTAATTAATTAAGTGATTGTAACTAACAGACGTTTTACTTTACCCATATTATAAAAATTAGTTATATTGTTGTACTGATGGTTTGGTGTTTGTCTGAGTAAAACTTCAGTATCTATATAGTTTCTACGTCAAAACGGTAGGTAAGTTCTGCGAAAATTTGTATGAAATAAAAAAGTATGACGTCATATTTAATTATCGATGAACAATTTACTATTGATGTTACGGTGGATGATTAAAAATAAAAAATAACGATAAAATAAGAACGGTCTTAATTGGATTAAATAAGCTCAGTTCAATAATTTATTCTACTTTACGAAAGTACCAATTGCTGCTAAAGTTACTATTTCAAGTTGACTGACTAACTCTGAATGCTAATACCACTTCTAAAACTTTGATATTAAATTGAACAAACTAGAAATTGAACATTCGTTCTACATTCTACACTCTTGCATTCAGCTCATAACTCTGGCGTTCCGGCGCAGACAAAAGTTGTTGTTTTTTTTCATAAATTTTGTAACTTTTTAATACGAGCATGAACAATAACATAAATAGGGGAATTTGAACGGACATTGGACATCGCGGCCGTCCGATCCCATCGGCGTACGTATAATTCACTTAACCAATGAACCACATGCGGTGCCCAGGGCACACCGGGTTGAATTGGTATCAGGAAATGAATACAATGTTCGTGTAAACTCCCGCAGAGCTATAGAATTTATACAGTACAAAAAAATATTTGACAGTGAACACACGAAATTGAAAAAGAACTCACATAGATTACTTTCCCATATTATATAGGCAGTTTCCGTTCAATATTATCATTTCGATCCCAAAACGTTTTATGCATTTAAAATTATTACAAGCATTTTAAACTTACCGATAAAATGTCGTATCATATAAAATGAAAACAAATTACACAGACATTATCTAAGAGTAGAATCTAGTGAAACACGAAACTTATTAGCTTATAGTATCACTTACTATTCATCGGCAGAATTCTAAATTTACAATTTACTTCCCAGGAATAATATCTAAATTTCCTAAACTAATAATCGATAGTCGATAAGGTAAGATAACTGTTCGAGCAATTACACATCTACATAATCGATTCCCGATTAAAAGTAACGATTAGGATGTAGCGAAACCTACACTGCGATAATCAACCCTTGAGTATCTGGAACCGGTATCGGCTCACTCGTTAAATGTCCATCTTACTATGCGCGATGATAATGTAGAATTAAAATGTAAATCTTCTATCTCTGTAGTCTTGAGACTTGGACTATAAAACTCGAACAATAAATATAACAACTAGAATCGAGGTGTCAGCGTTCCATACGAAAACGTAGTGCACACAAAGTCGTTTGTAGTGCTTTTACGATATTGAAAGCCGCTAGTCCTGTTCAGGATGAGACTGTAGATAAGTTATAAGATTGAACATCAATGCTGGTCCAGATGGCTATGTAGTGCAGCAGCTTGCAGAATGACTCAGCAAATTGTTGTTTCATGTTTTGTTTCCGTCGTGAACATGGGTTTATGGCAGGAATCGGTGAATTTCCCTCGAGTGCACTAAAACCCTCTCTGACAGACACTGCATTGGCTGTTCGATTCAAAGTCGATATCTCGATGGTTCACGTCAAATATCTACAAATCCGACGCTCAAATAACTTTTGTTTTTTATGCGAAGGGACCGGACTGAAGCAACAGTGCCAGTACTAATGCCGATATCAGGATTATTCGCTTCAGTTTTTCCTTTATGTAAAGGGATGCTTACGGAAATGGTCTCATTCCGAAATATTCTCATTACTTGGGCGGAATCTTTTTTACTTTATGGCAGATCGCTCCCCTTTTCTTGTTCAGTAGAGTACAAAGTTTTCCCGGCCCTCTCATCGGCTGCGAAAGAAAATGACTAATAAGAAACGCAAATGATAGCAATCTGCTCGAGCTGCTGGATCTTAATTAAACTGAAGATGAAAACTTGAATCTCATAAAACTTTAGCGTTAATAGAACGATCGCTTTTTGTTACCTGTCGCAATGTACCTTTTTTTTTTTTTTTTTTTTTATCGTGCGGAAATCCCTTCGGATACCCCCCCGCCGGCCAGCGGGGGTGGTTATGTCGGGCTTGCACCGACTAAAACCGCACGCCGTCTCGGGTCTTCAGACGCCGGGGTGTAAGGTTACCCATAGAGCATATCCCTCGCACCCCGGCTGACCCTGGGCCATCTCACCACTAACAGCATCGCTCATCCTGTCTCCTCTGAAAGCAGAGGAGTACGGAGAGCGATGTGTTCCCGCCACGTTGGGTATTGGCCGACGATCAATGCCAACCCTATGAAGGGGTGAAGGGGAAGCCATTGACCGCCGCCCAGGGTGTACCGGCCGCTCCGATTCCGTTCCCCCCGGACTGCAGCGGGATCGGAATCGGAGCGACACTCGAGGAGGTTACCCAACACACACCCCTGTCGCAATGTACCTAAATATGTTTCGTTCGTTACAAAGTTACAAAAAAAAATTGAACTCATAGCACGTGATGATATATCAATAATCACGTTTGTAATTTTGGAATCTTCAGAGGATAAATCAAACATTTTTTGATTATTGTATATTTTTGTTTGTAAATTTTAGCGCTAAGAGTTCGGTGACATGGAATGTGTTAAGCTAATATCGTTGGCGAAAGTACATACCACGGAAATACCAGTAAAAGGAATCCAATAATTTTTATAAAACTTTCAGAACACATAAAACGTTTCTGGGAATAAATTCGTTTTTTTATCTCTCAAAGTAATAAATATGTCAGCCACCCTCGCACACTCCTCTAGTAATTCTCAACCAACTACCAGCCTATAAATTCAAGAGATTGATGTTAGATACAAAAATTATTTACTTAAGTACATTAGCCGTGTAACGTAATATGTCGTAACATCTATTAATCTACAAAACACGTTATAATTTAACTAGAAAAAGTTAATGGTATCTCTGGTGTCAACATGACAGATTACTTGAATATATACCAAGAAATTAACAGACCCGCATTAAATGTCTCGTCTATGTCAACAGTTCCTATTTTCTTTTTTATTACTTACATATTTTTATTTTGTATTTTAAGGCTTCATATCACACTAGTATATTAATCCGTTTTTTATAACACTAATTATATGGGCTACTATTATAAGTATCATCAGCTGACGCCACTAGCATTAAGGTATCTCTGTGACAATTAAAGTATAATTAACGTACGAGAGTTAATAATTTGTTTCATTTTAATATATATATCCGTATTAGGTGGATAATTAAAAATAACATTTCATTTAATTTTCTAGACGCCCACGAAACAAAACGCAATCACATTAATATGTTAATTGCAACTGTGACAACACAAACATGTATGCCTATTTTTTTAATCTCTTAACCGATAATAATGCAACAGGACTACAGCGTGGCCTGAATAAGGATAACGACTAAATACGATAAATCTCCCGCTCTTGCCTCCCCCAACAGCATCCCTGGTAACATAATACCCATAGAATGAATTCTAAAACTACTTTTCGTTAGCGATTGTATATCCTATAATCTATATGATTTAAGATCAACCTTCTCTGTACGTCGTTTTTTTATCCGTCAATTTGACTGCACTCCGCTTCCACCATCGTAAACTCGGGTGAAGCTCAAAAAGTAAGCGAGACGAGACACGATTCTGTGTAGTCTCAACAACCACGTTTTGAAAATGTAGCTGCGGTCATTTGAGATTTCTTGTCCTTGCTATTTTATTTTGAAATCGTTTCTTTTGACACAACCATTTTCAAGCACTTTCATGTAATTAAGTATGTATATCCACATTGCGCCAGCTCTACTTTGATTTGGTCCGTCGTAGTGAGCGAGACTATTGCCACCTTTTTTTTTTTTTTTTTTAATATTATCGTGCGGAAATCCCTTCGGATACCCCCCCGCCGGCCAGCGGGGGCGGTTATGTCGGGCTTGCACCGACTAAAACCGCACGCCGTCTCGGGTCTTCAGACGGCCACCTATCAGCCAAGTTTCTAGTCTCCGTATTGAACAATTTCTCATAGAAAAATCCAATAGCACTTTTCTCGACCTGGGATTTAAATCTATAAAGTAAGGCAGACTATAGAAAGCATTTTTTTATATTTGTTATAATAAAATGTCCGTAATTTTAGGTACTATACAGGCCGCCTGTCACCCCAGCAGAAGCAGGCCGGGACGGTGGGGCGACTAGCGCCCCTCCCCCAAACCGGGGCACGACGGGGACACCGTGGTTTCCAAACCCGAGGGGGCCATCTCGAAACCGGAGATGGCCCAGGGTCAGTCGTGGTGCGAGGGATATGCTCTATGGGCAACCTTACACCCCGTCTGAAGACCCGAGACGGCATGCGGTTTTAGTCGGTTCAAGCCCGACATAACCGCTCCCGCTGGCCGGCGGGGGGGTATCCGAAGGGATTTCCGCACGAAAAAAAAAAAAGGTGCTATTTATGTAATATGAAATCCTATGCCTCTATGGAGTATAATATGTACTGAAAAACTAACTTAGGAGCATAATAAATAAAAATAAAAAGAATATATTTGTGATTACGCACTCATATATTTTCATTCTGTTAACAAAATTTACAAAATGAGTTTAATGCTGACTGCATTAAAGACTAAACAAGGGTACATTGGGGATATAAAATTTGTATATACATACAAGGTAATTACAAATAATACTATGAAACTGTAAACCGTCCCACCTACATAGAACCATTTCGCAAACCCTGCGTATTCACTCTCCCCTTAGACAAGATTATTCACTAACTAAATCCAAACATAAAAGTTGCACCAAACAAACTCAATTTTTTATACCACTTATTGATTTAACAAGCGGTCCATATGTAGCAGAAACTTTCAACCCTCAGAGCAAAGAAACGCTATTAAAAGCCACGTGGGACTGGTCCTAGGAAGCTAAAACGACTGTTTCTCAAACTGCGGGTCGAATAAGCTTAGGTATGTGCAGTTGCGATAAAAACTATACACGATATTGAATGAGAGGGTGGTATTGCCTTGATAGAACCAGTCCATTCTTCCGCAAAAAAAAGAACGAATGTTGTTATACCTTAGTGATATTTAGGAAACCTTATTCCATCTACTCTTTTTTAAACGATTGACGCGCTTTACTGCTGTCCAAAAATTAAATACGCTCGAAATTCGACTGTCCAATCAGTCATTAGTTTAATCGATATTAATATTCTAACTTTCTCGGGAATCAGGTTCAAAAATGTTGACAAACAGAGACTCATACCCCTACATTATGAGACACCATGGCCCCATGGGGATAGGTAATGCGTGGTTCCGCTGCACATTTTACTTTTACCACTAATTGGTGCACTCCGGTGATAAAAGCGAAACCCCACTGTCCCCGGGGAGGATCAGAATCAGACACGGCTTTTTCAATGTCACTTTATTTGTGCGATATGAATACGTCTGATAAATTAATCTGGCTTTATTGTGTTTGTTTTTAAATATTGGACATCCTGTTAAAAACTTTTTTGTTTGTAATTCGTTGCTTGACGAATGAGAAATAAATTGGTTTTAAATTAGGTAGATGTCTATCTATATCTAGAAAAACTATATATTTATATTAAATGGACACAGGTATCCTACTCTAGTGTATCCTGCTAATAATAAATAAAAGCTTGTAAAAAAGCTCCTATCACATTATACGTACTGATGTTTCTCTTTTCCAATTTTAGAATCCTTTAGCAAACACCTATAATAACTTTCACTTTTCGATTCTGTCTACGAATATCAAATATAGATTCGGATAAAATCTATATTTGATATTATATTTGGCATAGATAACATATGTTTGGCACCTTATAACGATTACAAATTACAGTATTGCAATATCCGACAGTATGTACTTCTATAGTTATTTTCATACAGTGGCACCTGGAAAATGTTGGGAGACAACAAACGACAGGTGTCTTTTAGCTAGCTATTGCTAGCCACCTATTACATTGGGACCTAAACATAAACTGGCGAAATGTGGGTGCTCGCACCTCTGCCTACCCCTTCGGGGATATAGGCGTGAGTTTATGAGTTATGAGAGATGCTAGCGGCTCCACCCGCGGGAGACAACGCCGCAGTGCCAGCACTGCGAGGATCCTGGCGAAGACACGGCGCTCCACACGTTGGTGGAGTGCCTTGCGTGGGCGAGTCAACGCCGGGATCTCGTTGCGGTCCTGGGCGTGGACGTTCTCTCGTTGGAGACCATGGTGAGGGCCGTGGTCTCCGACGGGAGCAAGTGGCACGCAGCCGCCTCTTTCTGCGAGCAGGTAATGCGCGCGAAAGAGACGGCGGAGAGGGAGCGGGAGAGAACCCCCTGCCCCTCGAGTTTCGCAGTCTGCGGCGAGGACGCCGCAGACTCATCTACGCCCGGGACTACCGACCTCCATGATCGGGGCCTGAGGACGGCAGTTGGCCGACTCGCCGTCCTTACAGAAGCAGTCCGTGGCGGAGGCGTTTCGTGTGTGCCTTACACACGCCTGCCAACTCACCGAAGCGGGTTAGAACCCGACCCCACCAGGCGAGGCCGCGGTGGCCAAAGTCCGCCGGCAACCCTGGGGTTATCCTTTCGAGGGCTTACCCGGGGTGCCCGGCAACGTACACGTGGGGAGGACACCGTGCGGTTTTAGTCGATACATGACATAACCACCCCCGCTGGCCGGCGGGGGGGTATCCGAAGGGATTTCCGCACGTAAAAAAAAAAAAAAAAAAAAAAAGCGGCTCCACCCGCGTCGAAGGCTGGGCCTTTTCCTACGACATCAACCTATTCTTGAGATAAAAAGATAGCCTATGTCCTATACCCGATCGTCCTCATTATTTTCCTGCCCTTATAGGTACCTTTTTTTTTTTTTTTTTTTTTTTCGTGCGGAAATCCCTTCGGATACCCCCCCGCGTGCCAGCGGGGGCGGTTATGTCGGGCTTGAACCGACTAAAACCGCACGCCGTCTCGGGTCTACAGACGCCGGGGTGTAAGGTTGCCCATAGAGCATATCCCTCGCACCCCGACTGACCCTGGGCCATCTCCGGTTTCGAGATGGCCCCCTCGGGTTTGGGAACCACGGTGTCCCCGTCTTGCCCCGGTTTGGGGGAGGGGCGCTAGTCGCCCCACCGTCCCGGCCTGCTTCTGCTGGGGTGACAGGTGGCCTCACCCGCCACCCCCAGGCCTGCGCTCATGGAGGACGGAGGTCGTTAAGCGACCTCCGGCGCCTGAGTTGCCTGCGACGCGCGGCGAGCAAGTTGCGGGCTCGGCGGACCGGGAGAGTTCTAAGTCTCTCCCGGGCGCGCTCCGCCACCTCCTTCGCGAGCATTACATGCTCGCAGAAGGAGGCGGCGGCGGCCCACGCGCTCGCGCTCCGCACCATTGCCGCAATCATGCTGCCGAGCGAGAGGACTCCCACCCCGATGGCTGCCACGAGGTCACGCCTCGGCGCCTCCCACGCCGGGCAGTCCGCCAGCGTGTGCAGCCCTGAGTCCTCGCTCGCGTCGCAGTGATGACACTCAGGCGTTGGCTCCTTCCTGATCCGATGCAGGTGGTCCCCGAAGCACCCCTTCCCTGAGATCACCTGCGTCAGTCGGTAGGAGAGGCTTCCGTGTCGCCTCTCCAGCCAATCCTCCATGATGGGCCTTACCGCCGCTATTGCGGCGTGCCCTTCCTGCCCTTATACCTTATTTATTTAAAGTCGGTGCAACATTGTGTGCTTTTCCATTCATCTCTGTTTGTAGGCATCTTGACATTCAATCCCTTCGCAGCCATATCATCTTTCACATAGGCCATCCATTACCTCTTAGGTCTTCCTCTTTCCATGTAACCATCGTACAGTCAATGACAAAAGTGGATTAACACTTAAATATTTACAAACGTTTTTTATATTGGAATACATGAACCTAATACCGAATTGCAGTTGTATAATTCCAAAAGGACAAAGTTAATATATTTCATGTTTGTTCATTATTTTATTTAAGGTTTAAGACCTAAGGTGATTAACAAATTAGAATTCGTTAAACCACTTTTGTCGTTGCCTGTACTCTACCTATGTATGCCTGTATTCCAAAAGGACAAAGTTAATATATTTCATGTTTGTTCATTATTTTATTTAAGGTAAGACTTAAGCTGATTAACAAATTAGAATTCGTTAAACCACTTTTGTCGTTGCCTGTACTCTACCTATGTGCAAATTTTGACTCAACTCTATTAAATCATTTTTTCGTGATGAGTAAAAAAGAAACACTCTTTTTGCGTTTTCAATATAAGGATTATAATAACCCATTGAATCCATCGCTATTTTGAACTACGAAATTTATTCTCCAAATATATATATTGTAAATTGATCTTCATATGCAAATAGTAAATTAAAAATTCGCATGAACCTATTCAGGGTTCTTACACTCAACAATTTACGAAACCTATACGATATTCAAACTCATATTCAGAGATATCGGAATATTACAAAAGCTCTGAACTCCACGAAACCGCTGGAATCCGCGGAGTCAACAATAGACCTTATTATCCGATGATCCCAGAGCCGTACGGGCGGGTATCTGTAAAATTTCACGCACCCTTGCAATAATAATACGAGAGCAGGCTCTTATCTACCCTCGTTGCGATCAGAACGACACCAACCCAGAAGCGCCGATAAAAGGGTCTCACTATATCATATTGGCACTTTCGACAGAGGATTTAATAATATTTCGTACTCCTTAAAGGATAACGGAATCAGCCCCCTCTTCAGGAAGTATATGATATGAGGGTACTCAAGATCCATTAGTCAGCATCAAAAGTACGAACTTAATATATTCAACGGCTGGTCTATAGTTAGTTATGACTTTATATAGTTTCCTTTTTGTCAATCTTAAGACCCATAATTAAAGTTTTTTCCTTACTTTTGTTTCACAAAACAATGTATTCATAAATCCTCCTACACAGTAACATGAAAACAAAATAGCCATTTAAGCGTTTAAGGTGAAATAACCAACAATCGGCTTTGCAAAACTCCTTTTGCTATAACTCATTATGAATCTTTGTAACCGGTTCCTCATCAAACTGCTGACGTGTAAATGTAAACAAAACAATGACTCGCTAATTCGCAGACGCGCCCTTAGTGAGGTCACGCTGAGGTGCGGCTGTATCCAACCTTAATGAAAGCAATATTGGAGGGAAATGACGTTTCTCCGTAATATATGATGAAGCACCTGAATATGCGGGAGTTTGTTTGGCTCGACCTACATATATTTGAATAACGAATAGTTTGTATTTATCTTTAAATAGCTATTAATTGGCGGTTGGGGATTGTAATAGATTTAAACCTTTTTTGAAGATACGACTGTAACGAGGTAAGGCAAGAGTCGGGTATGTTTTGATCCTTTGATTAAGCAATAATTTAAGTACCTGGCTTTTGATTTGGCACGCCGCGCCTCGGAGAGAAGAGTGAGAGTCCGGTTTGCTTCGGTCTTGTGGAGTCGACTATTCTCTCTAGCATACACCGGACTGACAATTTGATACCTTTTTAGAGTAGTTAAAACCGTTTGTGTTCATTAAATATTAGAAGTATAGCGTTGGTTTTAACTACTCTAAAAATATAGCAACCTGAAGACATGCGCTAGACGCACGATAGAGAGAACACTCTACAAACCGAGGGTAGCAAATTTTAGCTGGCCTGAGACTCTTTTACCTACCCGACGTGCTGAATCAAAAGCCGGGTAATGTATAGGTGCAAATCATTTTTGTACTTACAAAAGCACAGATAAGCCTGTAGGTAATTTTACGGTGTCACTTGACCTATAGGAGTGGACCTTAGCGCAAGCAAAAACGTTTGGCACTGCCTGTAATTAATATAATTGTAATGAAATTAAATCAACAGACCATTTTTCTTCAAGTACAACGTATTAAAACAATGACGTGCATGGCGGTAATTGAAAACTTTTATGTGATTTTTATTCAAATTTAACGAAATTATGAAATAAAACAGGAACATCATGTTCGTGGTTATTAATAGTTTAGTGCCGCAGAGTATACTTTCAGCATAGGCAACTAAAATTCACTAGTGCACATACTTACCTTACGTTATTACACTTATTACTACACAAGACTGAAAATTAAAAGTTGATCTAGAAGAAGTTTGTTGTTTGACTTCATATTCAAATACATTCTTCAATGCTTAAGGTACGTAGGGAACAGTGATTTACGTGCCCACCTCTCCAGCTATGGGACTCCAGTAAAGACGATGATGCAGACGGCCAGCAACATCACAAACCTGCCATCCTCCTTGTGGGTGCTGGCCATCACGATCATAAGGAGATACTGCATGGTCTCCTTTGAGGTGGCGAGTCTCCTAACCGGAACATTTCCATGGCACCTGGAATTGAGAACCCCTGCAGCATTGTACCAGTGGCGCAAGGAGGTGCTGCAGCGAGATCTGATGCCTACCCCACGAGAAACCAAATGTCAGCAATTCTAGCTCCTCCAGGTGCTCATGGAGAAATAAAAAGAACGACTTAGGCAACCAAGCGCAGGGCATGCCACGATTGTGATGGTAAGACCCTTCATGGAGGAAATGGATAGAACAAAAAGGCCTTACCCACAAAAAAATATCACGTATCATAAATATGTTTTTGAGTCTTTATTTTCCCAGATCGCGTGTCGCGCCGGTCGACAACAACGCGAAGCTTTATGTCGCGTTTGAAGCATTATACCAATACTTTGCGTGTTCCTCTATTATAATATGATTTTAACAAAGCCGCCAGTAATGCTCATACAATAGGCACCTTTCAAACGTAAACTGGAACGATTTAGGATTACGGACTTTGATACCGCAATCCACTTGTCTGGTATTTGTTCCATTTGTGATCCAGTTGTTGTTATTTGAGATTAGGTTTACAAATAGTTTGAATAATTTAAATGTTGTATGTGGATCCTAACTCCCTCGTAAAGTTATTTTAAGTATTGCTTTGAAAATACCAATGATTGTGTTGGTAAAAGCAGATAAGTAGGTTATTTTCCGGCATCAGTGGCGAAAGGGATCACTGGAGCGTGATATGAGACCCGCCAGGTAATTATGGAGGAGGGGAAGGAACGTCTTAGTATCTAAGTTCAGAGCTCTCCACAATTGGGGCGGTTAGACCCGTCATGGTGGAATGGTCGAGGAGTCGCCGCGGTAGCTTGTCATACTGGCTGACGCAGACAAATACCTATTATTGGTTAAAAGGAGTATTTATGCTGGGTATGCCTATGCCTTTGGCAATTTTTATTAGTTGATTGAAAATTAATAAGGAAATGACGAAGAAATGGATGCTAAATGTAATTAATTTTAAGAATGGTATCAATAAGTATATATACTATGCTAAAAGCTTGTAAGGCCGCGCAACTTTTTATTTTTTTTACTACCGCTTTGGCAGGGTGAGCGCGCGATGGCTGGTAGATATAAGAATTCTCTTACATATCTCTTACATTTTGTATGAAACTCAACACGTGTCGCTTTCAAGCCGCCACCACACGCCATCGCATCGCTGCCATCGAGAACGAGGTCTATAAGTTCCTAAAAGATATATGTCCACATTACGTACCTTTTTTTTGTAATATTTTGTTTAATTGTTACTTCAAGTAAATTATTTAAATCTAGGATGCTAGGACCGCATGCTATGGCACACATTGGGAAATCCCATGTGTACTGCCATAGGTTAATTGATTGATTAACAGTAAAGGTGGTCGTGTATCATAGTGAAAGTAATTAATATAAACAAAAACTCAATGTACTATGTCAACGAAAGAGCCATCGATTTTCTTAATCAGCTTAATTCTTACTATGAAATAAAATAATAGTGTCGCAGTATAATTAACGTATAATTTACTATGCTACTAGTATCGCGAACATGCTGCTTTACAAAAATGAAATAATTATTTTCTAACTTAATGCCCATCACGCGACGTCGTAAATATAAATTGTTATTGCCACCATTATTGTTAAAAGCTAATTATTAAGCTGTAAATAGGATAATATTCTAGAGAATAGGCAGATATGCATTGATAATTAAAAATTTATTCTGTGTATTATTGGTACAAGAATAATTGTAGATACTAGATACCACTTATGCTAGAACACTAATTATAATTAGCTTCTATGTTTTATTTATGACATTATGATAGTAATTTATTATAGTTTAATAAGTACAAATACGAACTTATTACTAAATTTATTTCATTAGATAATAAATTTATAGCTATACTAGCTGATGACCGACCTACGCGTGGTTTTCGTTTTTTGGTCATATCTCCGATTCTACTCAACCAATTGCAATAAAACATACGGCATACGGGATTTAAAGTCTGACCAAGACCTTTATAAAAGAAATAACTTCATCAAAATCTGTTTTGTAGTTCTGCGTCCATCGCGAACAAACAGATAAACAAACAAGAATTACAAAAAAAAAATCCGTTCCCGCAGGGGGAACGCACAGGTAGATTTCGTGAAGCAATTAATATTATTTTATATAGAGAACTACGGACTTTAAACAGTTTAATTTTTTTTTCTCGAAAACGGTAACTTTTAGCGAAAAACTTTTCAGACATTTATTTTAGACTTAAAAATGGCCTATCGATTAAAAATGTTTCCGATGTCAAGAATGTTCACCGGTTAGAAGTTATGATTTTTTTCCCGAAAAAATTTGGTTTTTCCCCCCTCCACTTTTAGTTAAAGTTTTAATCTTATAGGTTTATATTTAAAAGTTGTTGGTATTCATGTATACTTTGGGATAAAATTAGAACGGTTCGAATATCTTTCATGGAACGTGAAATTTTGAGGAAAAACTGATTTCACAAAAAGTGAGGCCCTACCGTCCCCTTAGGCCGGATTCCACCCGTTCACGAACTTAAACCAAGTTTACACCCAAGCAATTTTTGACCGCTATTTGAAAGCGATCGGGGCAAAAATGCGACCGTGAGAGTGCCGCAAATTTTGGGAAGTGGAACCATACATACATATATATAAACTTTTTGACCAGTGGTCATTTCGGACTCAGGGGGTCATAACTAGACCTCCTATAAATAATTTTTTTTTAAATTCGACAGTAGTCAAGAAACCAATAGGTAGATCGATTTCATCGAAATCTACCTAAAATTGTGTTATATATGGTTCATTTAACATAGCCCATGTTTAAATATCTCCAATGTACAGACACAACTAATTAGGTAGATTTCGATGAAATCGATCTATTAGGTAGATTTCGATGAACTCGATCTACGTATTGGTTTTTTTTTTTTTTTTTTATTTATTACCATTCACAATATACAATTTGCGTACATAGAAAGCAAACCATAAGCTACTTGAGCTTGTCTGGAGTGCTGTACCTTTCCTATATATTATGTTTATAACAATACTAGTGAAATATAAATAGGAGATATTCTGGTATAACATAAAATACTATAAAACAAGAAAGTGAGCGAACATTTAGTTAGACAATACAATACTGATTATAGGAAATAAGTAATAATAATAATAATAAGCAGTTTCTTGACTACTGTCGAATTTAAAAATAAATTCTTCATAGGAGGTCTAGTTATGACCCCCTGAGTCCGAAATGACCACTGGTCAATAAGTTTTTTATTTATATATATATATGTATGTATGGTTCCACTTCCCAAAATTTGCGGCACTCTCACGATCGCATTTTTGCCCCGATCGCTTTCAAACTGCGGTCAAAAATTGCTTGGGTGTAAACTTAGTTTAAGTTCGTGAACGGGTGGAATCCGGCCTAAGGGGACGGTAGGGCCTCACTTTTCGTGAAATCAGTTTTTCCTCAAAATTTCACGTTCCATAAGATATTCGAACCGTTCTAATTTTATCCCATAGTATACATGAATACCAACAACTTTTAATAATAAACCTATAAGATTAAAACTTTAACTAAAAGTGGAGGGGGGAAAACCAAAATTTTTCGGAAAAAAAATCATAACTTCTAACCGGTGAACATTCTTGCCGTCGGAAACATTTTTAATCAATAGGCCATTTTTAAGTCTACAATAAATGTCTGAAAAGTTTTTCGCTAAAAGTTACCGTTTACGAGAGAAAAAAATTAAACTGTTTAAAGTCCGTAGTTCTCTATATAAAATAATATTAATTGCTTCACCTGTGTGTTCCCCCTGCGGGAACGGATTTTTTACAATTTTATGATAGTAGAGTAATGCAGGTATCAAAAGAAAATACTTTCGTACTAAGCGTGTATGGATACATAATTGCCTCTGAAGGCTTTCCCCGTTTCCCAAACTAGATTATTGCCTGTTTGGTAAACAGGCAATATAAATGTTGTTACCTAATTACGTAAAAATCACTTAACAGCGGTATCTTTAAGTTAAGTCTCAAATGATGTATTTATGGGGATGTGCTTATGTGTGTAGGATTCATGCGATGTGTGTGTAGTTAAGTTATTGAAGCTATGTGGTGAATTTGTTTTTTGCTTCGCGCTTCTATACTATTATGTGCAGTTTTTCTTATACGTTTTCTGTTAAATTTGTTAGTACTTTGGCGATACTAATTCTACTTAATATTATAAATTTTATTTGTATTCATGTATAGATTTTATTATGACGTATTATATTTATATATATATATATATATATATCCTTTTTTGTTTTCTTTTACTCTTTATTTATATTCGATATTTGGTGTAACTTGACTATAATAGCTTTACCACGCATGTTCTTGAAAAAATGGTCAAATTTGTGACGATGTTTGTTACTCAATCACACTCAAATAGATAAACGAAATTGGTACAGGGATAGATTATAGTGTAGAATAACACATAGGCTACTTTTTACCCTAAATGTTATCAACAGTTTTCAGCTTTCAGATTGTTTCCTTTGTATATGCCTCATAGTTTACCTTGATGCCAAATATCAAGTTTCTATATCATATGGAAGTGGATTAGGATTTTATGCCTGTTTCTAAATGGGCAATAACTATTTAAACAGCATTTATGAAATTTTTGATTCTAGACAAGCTAAGCCCCTTGAATAGGTTACCATGGATCGAGATCAAAATTTGTATATATAAATATTATATTGCCTCATAGTCTACCTTAATGCCAAATATCAAGTTTATAGGTCATCTAACCTAACTCACTTCGGTTAGGTTTTTGATCTATAAGTAGTGAGCGACTCAGTCATAAAAAGGTTTTGACATTTTTCACAGATAAGGTGCAATTATAGCTTGCTTGTCGCGACACCCAACATCGCGCGTTGTTAACGTGAGGATAATTCGTCGTGCACTGCATACATACCTCACCCATCGTTACCCTCATTCCACTTTCGTAGACTTTAAACCTTAGACCTATTTCTAAGATATCAAATTTCCTGCTTTTTCAAACAAACATGACCTAACCTTACTTCACATTCATTACCTAAAAAATAGCATGACTTATCATTACTACTAAAACCTTGAACATTAATTATGCCAGTTCTTTGGAGATCTTTGATAAATTAATGCTATCAAATGCTATGAAATATATGCAATTAATTTATTTATACAAGTATTTTACAAGTTAAATATGAAATAGGGTAAACGTTATTTTTTTGTACCATTGAATGTAGAGGGGTTGCAATCAATGAGCCAAAACATTTACCAGTAAACCCGAATTCTGTTAAACGCTCCAGTGGCAATTGCCAAAGGTTTTATTGTTTTTGTTTTATTAGGTATCAAATATTTGTTTATATTGAGAATTAAAGGAAGGTTTGAATGTTTTTATATAGCTCTGTTTAAATATATTCCATTTATCCTGATTAGGATTTTGCAAGAATAGGGTGTACCTAAGGTTCCACACCAAGATCTTTGGGGCCCAAGCCAACCTCACCTGCAAGCTGGTACAACGGACGAGGCTTTGCAGATTTCCTCTTAAGGTGTTAGACGGCAGATGCTCCCGTTCTAGACCAGGATAAGTCAAATAAATGATGGAAGGAACGAAAAAGCGGACGCCGGGTTTCGAGATGAATACTTTGAATGCAACCGGTATCATCATTAAGAATATTTCATTAAACACACAAATCATTATCAGAAAATACCATTAGCGTGTGTTTTACACAGTAGACAAACAGTAATTAAAATATACTAGTTGTACATCACTGAATTCTGTTTATGCGCCATCATTTTATGGTAAGCATATAAAAATCTCTTAAGTTCTGGATCTATCCAGAAAAAAAGTGATACTTCATTTTGTAAAGCATATTAGCGTGATAATAACTTTTCCAAGTACCCGCACTTATAGCCCGAAATAAATCACCTTAAGTAATATCGCGTGCGTAGAGTCGCACCGTCATTATCATTCTTGCATAAAATTAACTATATTGTAAATTAAGCTTATCTGTCTTGCGTCTGTTATGATCCTTGTTTTTATGGAGAAAATGAGCTCTTGGCACGGTTTTATTGACTTATCCTGTATGAACCTCTAAACCACTGTGGCTTAAAATTGTGAACAAGCATCTAAAAAAATTAAATGTGCTTCGTGCGTCGGTTTTTGACCGATTACCTGGCTAGTTGGTATGTTTTATGTCTCATCTCGCAATGAAAACTCAAAAAATATACAGTATACAATAACATAATTAATCACACTTGAACTACATAGCTTTGCTTTTTTGTATCACTGTCGGTTTTCTGAATAAACGATAAAATACTACAATGTTAAGTGTACTCGCCACTTTTTCGGATCAAGTTTGCCGTCCGAACCTCATATTCAACAATATACATAACTTATAGATCATACTATCATAGCTTTTTAAATTTTAGTAGGTACTGTCAATAATATTCACCGATTGCCCCTCAAACAATGAGTGATGTCCGGAAGCGCAATTAACTATGTATTCGTTGGAAAGAGGAAATATCAATTCACTTAGAGAGGGGATCGGTCGATGCGTTTAGTTTAAACGGACAGTTCACTCAATTATGCCCATATTATATCAAGAGTGATATTTTTAAAAGGGTGTGTTACTGTATTTTTATGCATGAACTCTTTCGTAATTCAATGTCACAAACCTGAGTTACCTACTCAAGTTATTATAATGGTAATGACGCAGTAGGGTGCTAATTTCGAAAACTAAGATGTAGACTGCCAGTATCCCACAAAGTTTTCTTAAGGAAAATTACTACTTATTACTACTTTTTTGATGTCCAATTCTAATGCGACTGAGCTAATATTATTTATGGCCTGATTTTGTTTTGAGTCGCATAAACCTATAATGCATAAAATTGACGTGTCCTAAATAAATAAATAAAAAAACAGTCTTTAGAATATAGCTCATCAACATTATTGGTAAACTTCCATACCTAGCTTTAATTATACCATAGGGAATTAATTTTAGTATCTAATTCTAAACAGTTGGCACACTACGAAAAATAATCATTTTGTTCAACCAATTGGATATTAAAGTTGGACCAGTGGTAATACATTATTTTATTCAATTATTTCCACTTATTAACACTTCAACAAAGTGTACCCTCATTCCCACTACTGTAACTGCTGTACTCCAGGCCCAAATAGTATTGATCCATGAACACACCAAGTAATAATACTTGGGAAATCCCAGGGAAGATTAAACTGCCTTAGAACCCGCATCCAAATTCATCAGAAGTAAATTTGTGAGTTAGAAGTATAATAAATCCGCTTTCCTAATTAGCAAATGGGAGACAACAAAGATTTTCACTGAACAGCTGAGATACTCCAATTATTCTTTATATCACTGCGCCACTGTAATAAGAAAGTTGCGAGAACGTGGCTTGAAGTTTACGACTCATTATGCAATCCAAAAGATAAAACTTGCATCGCTGTCAGTTTTTGCTCCAACTTTTACATATTGACAACAAAAACACGAAGCCGTCGCTTTAGGGGAGCTCATTTATTCTCGTATCGAAAGTGTATCCGCCAATTTATCGAGAATCACCCATCTCGTTGTGACGGGCACCGCTCTATTGTGTTCCTGGCTCAATCATGCCAAATTGCAGCCCCGACGTATGCATTTTGCTCGATTTTACATTCCAATGTCGTTTCGATTGAGATACGGCTATCGGAAATAACGTCAGTCCGTAATGGCTGTACCATGTCGTGTACCTACTGTATAATTCCGTAAATTTGGATTTTTGGTGATGGATAGTTTCATGCATGAATGAAATGTGTGAGCATGAGAGCGGTCGAATCGATTTCACAATCGATTTATTTTAAAAAGTAATGACTATTTAACAACGTGAGATACCGTTACCACAATATTGTACAAATTTTACATGTATTTATGAAATTTCGATTTTGTCAACCTCAATAATAACGTAGGTGTATATTCCATTTGCATATAAAACTACATTTTCTTATAATTTTTTACCGTTATATGAATAATATTCTTAGTGGATGCATTCTGCCGTGTATAATAGTCACTTATTTAGTCTAAGCCGAAATATGAATCTATTGGAATTTTAACAATAATATTGGACGATTTAATCTTCTTAAGCGTTATTGAATTTAATCATATGATAAATTGTAATAAGACGTTCATATTGAACACAAATTTCAATCAACATCTCAATCTAAGATATAAAAATAAGCATTTAAGTAGGTACCTAACTGTTGATCAGTAATCCGATATACTACCATTTAAAAGTGAATATTTATTTCTACTTATTCAACAGCACAGATTTCAAAAATATCAGTAACTTATAACTTTAAAATATACCATCAGTTAAAAAGCAAACATTGAAATGCAAATCACGGAGATCTTTTGCAAACAAACCGAGAGCGCGGGTAATCTCACTAATGAAGTGTTCGCATTTAAAACTCGAGAACATCTTGTGTACACTTTTGATAAAATCAAAAAGAGTACCGCGATCCTGTTTGAGTTATTTGTCGTCACATTAAACGTGTGTTCGGCAAAAAGTCGACGGAGATCAAAGTGATGACGTGGTAAACTGAAATAACATCCATGCACATGCACTTGTCGACAGCGAATACAGGCGAATCGCGTATTTCAATTGTTAGATTTACACTATGCAATCCCTGGTAGCTGTGTGGTATAGAAGAAAGACATCTTCAGACTGGTAATTAAAAGGGAGCCAGGCCCTGTATTTTAATTACCTTTTTTTTTTTTTTTTTTTTTTTTTTATCGTGCGGAAATCCCTTCGGATACCCCCCCGCGTGCCAGCGGGGGCGGTTATGTCGGGCTTGAACCGACTAAAACCGCACGCCGTCTCGGGTCTACAGACGCCGGGGTGTAAGGTTGCCCATAGAGCATATCCCTCGCACCCCGACTGACCCTGGGCCATCTCCGGTTTCGAGATGGCCCCCTCGGGTTTGGGAACCACGGTGTCCCCGTCTTGCCCCGGTTTGGGGGAGGGGCGCTAGTCGCCCCACCGTCCCGGCCTGCTTCTGCTGGGGTGACAGGTGGCCTCCCTCGCCACCCCCAGGCCTGCGCTCATGGAGGACGGAGGTCGTTAAGCGACCTCCGGCGCCTGAGTTGCCTGCGACGCGCGGCGAGCAAGTTGCGGGCTCGGCGGACCGGGAGAGTTCTAAGTCTCTCCCGGGCGCGCTCCGCCCCCTCCTTCGCGAGCATTACATGCTCGCAGAAGGAGGCGGCGGCGGCCCACGCGCTCGCGCTCCGCACCATTGCCGCAATCATGCTGCCGAGCGAGAGGACTCCCACCCCGATGGCTGCCACGAGGTCACGCCTCGGCGCCTCCCACGCCGGGCAGTCCGCCAGCGTGTGCAGCCCTGAGTCCTCGCTCGCGTCGCAGTGATGACACTCAGGCGTTGGCTCCCTCCTGATCCGATGCAGGTGGTCCCCGAAGCACCCCTTCCCTGAGATCACCTGCGTCAGTCGGTAGGAGAGGCTTCCGTGTCGCCTCTCCAGCCAATCCTCCATGATGGGCCTTACCGCCGCTATTGCGGCGTGCCCTGCGCTTGGTTGCCCAAGTCGTTCCTTCCACTCCACCACGATGGCCTGGCGGAGCTGGGACTGCACGGCCTCGATTTCTCGAGGCTCGGGGTTCCATCCCTGCTCCCGCGCCTCCTTTCGCCACTGGTACAGTTGCGAAAGGGCTCTCGCTTCCAGGTCCCATGGCGGAGTTCCGGCAAGGAGACTCGCCGCCTCGAAGGAGATCGTGCGGTACCCTCGGATGACCCTGATGGCCAGAACTCGCTGCGGAGCGCGCAGCATCTGCACAGTTCTGGTCCTCAGGGCCTCCGCCCATATTGGGCACCCATACAGGGCCATGGACCGCACGATCCCCGCGTAGAGTCTCCTGCAGGAGTCATCGGGCCCCCTCATGTTGGGCAACAGCCGAGCCAGAGCAAGAGCTGTGCCCTTCAGTTTGGGGGCCAGACTTCGGATGTGCTCTCCGAAGTCCCATCGGCCGTCGAGCACGAGCCCCAAATATTTCATTTGGGGCTTGATGCCGATGCGATTTCCTCCCACGATGAGACTGGATCCCTCGGGTGGCTTGCTCCGAGGCCCATGGAAGAACAGGGCCTCGGTTTTATGCAGGGCCACCTCGAGACCCAGCCGCCGGATCCGCCTAACGACTTGGGCAACCGCGGTCGTGGCCTTTCGGGTCGCTTCGAGGTACGTCGCCCCGCACGCCGTCACGAGCGTGTCGTCCGCGTAGCACGTGACGGCGGCACCGCCTACGAGCTCACCGCGAAGCACCCAGTCGTATCCGATGTTCCACAGGAGCGGCCCCAGGACCGATCCCTGTGGAACACCGCACGACATTTCACGCCGACCGAGACCGGTCACTGTTGGGTAGATGACGGCTCTCTCCGTCAAATACGCCCCGACTATGCGGCGGAGGTAGAGAGGCACTTCGTGATACACGAGCGCCTCCCTAATGCAACTCCAGGGCAAGGTGTTGAACGCGTTGGCGATGTCCAGGGACACCGCCAACATCACCTCACCCCGGGCCACTGCATCCTCCGCCAGAGCCCTCACGCGCATGATGGCATCCACGGTGGAGCGCCTCTGGCGGAAGCCATATTGGCCATCCGCCAGGTCCGGCCCCACTCTTGAGAGGTGCTCGACGAGGCGCTTCGCAATTACTCTTTCAAAGAGCTTGCACACCTCGTCGAGCAACACTATGGGCCGGTAGGCGGACGGCGAGTCCGCCGGGCGCCCCTCCTTTCGGATGAGGACCAGTTTCCCCGTCTTCCACAATTTCGGAAACTGGCCCCGCTCCAAACATGCGCTGAGAAGCCCTCTCAGTCGGGGCTCGAGAGCGTCGTCGACTAGAGCTAGGACCCACGCTCGGCCTGGAATGCCGTCGGGTCCCGGGGCGGTGTGTTTGGCTCTTAGCCTTCTCACCGCCAGCTCTAGTTCTACCCAAGTGACCTCGGGCACGTCGTCGTCTTCCACGTCGGGCGCCATGCGCAACCGAGGCGGAGTCATCCGCGGTGGAACATGTTCCACCGCCCGCTGTATTTTAATTACCTGTGAATTATATTTTAAGACTTGTGTAGAATCTTTTTAACTAACACAAAAATAAGCCGGAACACCAAAGGCAAAAATATTTACAATTCATCTCTTAGGGTTCAGGGAAAGAACGGCTACTTTAAGAATATGACAATAATATTCTTACATATGTAATTTCTGACAAGCTTGTTTATAGCATTTCTGAAACTACCTTTCAGTTTTGAGTTGGTCATTTATTCATCATTACAATGGCTTACACTAGCTGAGCTCCATAGTTTCGGTAGTATTCAGATTGCCAGACTTCTTTTTGTCATAGCCATGAAAGCTCGTGTTAATAAAAAAAAACACATTGTGTGATTATGACCTTCACCGGTTAGGTATCGTTGTCATTTGGGGTGCGAGGGATACTGGGGTGCGAGGGAAATGCTCTATGGGCAACCTTACACCCCGGCGTCTTAAGACCCGAGACGGCGTGCAGTTTTAGTCGGTTTAAGCCCGACATAACCACCCCCGCTGGCCGGCGGGGGGGGGGTATCTGAAGGGATTTCCGCACGAAAAAAAAAAGGTATCGTTGTCATTACACTTTGATATTAAATAGATGCTCCACCACGGCAACAAGTAAAGCCGTAAAATAAATATTTTTTAACCATAATAGAATTTCGACATTTTTACATAGACATACTCAGAACAATGAAAATAGATATTGTATTCATGCATTCAAATATTTGCACTGAGCGGAAATCGAACCCGCGTCCCCTGCCGTAGCAGTCAAATGCACTTCCACCACGCCACTATTGATTAGTAAATAAAACGTGTTCTTCTTTAATAATCAGAAAGTTGAACATTTTGCACTGACTAAACAAACATAGGTAGAAATATGTATGTGATTTGAAATAAATAGACAACTTAACAAATGATACACAGAACAATCATTGTAGCGCGTCCCATAATGAAAATTGCTTTTAAGTAGTTTTACGCATACCTACGTGCAAAGCTTTCATATTTCAGACGCGTGAATAACGACTGGCGTATTGTTAGCGTAAATGTAGATTGTGGAGACATTACCGCTAAAGAGGGGTGATCTAGTGACGAGTAACAAAGCATTCGCTATACCTTAGTCTATTTTATTATTTCACTGAAGATATCCTAGCAGTTGAAAGCTGGTGACTGACTCAACTGTAAGTACCTACTGCTTAAAACCAAGACATATCACATAGGAGACCCTTATAAATGCAATCATAATGGCTACCTTCTGTATAAATTGCATCTAGATTGAACACTAAAACTGGTAATAAAACAAAAAAAAACATCAATAATGGCGGAACTGACTGACGTCTGTGACCTCGAACCGCAGTTAGATTTTTTGATAACGAACCAAGCAAAATTCAAAGTCTGAAGTTTATGAACAGGAGAAAAACGACAGCCACGTAAATCGATAAATGATAAAATAACTTAAAGCTGTGTTTTATTTTTGTAGTAACTGAATCAAATTTTTTATTCAAATAGTTATATTCCGACAAGAGCATCACCCTTTAACAGTTGTGCATGCCACAAAAGTGTCTAGTCATTTCGCATTCCTTCATCAACCGTTAGATATCAGTATAAGTACTTCGTTCTTTTTTAATTCAAATATATCCAACTTACAATTAAACGCGTCAATCAATGCTCCGTTTAATTACGGTTCCAATTTCTGTATAACCCAATCTTGCTCAATTTATTTATTAAGCTTTGGCATTATGTAGAAAGGTAAATTTAAAGTGTATTTAGATATTTTTTCTTTTGAGAACAGATGTCGTCTTTTACCTATAAAAAATGTTAGCTTAATAGTAATCTCAAATAATTTGATTGTCAAGACATAATTTGATTCATGTACAAAAATCTAATCGTCTACCTGTACACGTATTTCCTTCTTCTTACAATCCCGAGTTCTTTAAGCGGGGCGTGAAAAAGCATCTGTCGAGGCCGTCAAGATAGGGACCACCATTTCAGGGTCGTCAGCATCAGGAATGGTGGCGTATCTTCTGGACTTCAGCGGGGTGCAGTCAATTGCTGTATTTATTATAAAAAGGTGGGTATACTTATCTTTATATATCAGTTTTTGTAAACATGTAATAAGAAGTTAATGTCGTGAAATAACACCTCCACAGAAGTAGTAAAGGAATTTATTACTAGATTCACTGTCTCCCATAATTTTTGAATAGATTATTGTATCATAAAATTCATAGCTACAACTAGCACACTTGTAAAAGGTACACAAGTTTTACTTGTGTACCTTTTACAAGTGTGCTAGTTACCTGTGAATGTTCTAGAGATAAACTTGACCCCGTTTTAACACATAGATTACTTAATTAATTCAGATAAATAAGGCACGGGGCGCAGTTAGTAGGTTTGAGTCCTACCTTTCATTTACTTTTATAAATTTACACTGTACTTTACCTATACTAGATTTAGAATAAATCGATTATTAAAGACATAAGGGAGCTCCTATCAGGGTTCCATTATTTTTACGATGTACTGTACCAGTTTTTTTTTTGTGCGGAAATCCCTTTCGGATACCCCCCGCCGGCCAGCGGGGGCGGTTATGTCGGGCTTGAACCGACTAAAACCGCATTATGAAATATATTATTATATCTTTAGTTTTAATAAATCTTAGCTCGATGGTAAAGAACAGTTTGTCATAAATACTCATAAAGCAGCAACGATATTATTTATCTTAGTACAGTAGCGTTCAGTAGTCGGCCCTCTGTCGCTTGCGGCACCACTTTATTAATGAGTTGAGGTTCTAACTCTATGCCCGGTCGTCTTGTAAGTGTACAACCAGTAATTATTTTAAATGCAAAACTCAGAAGGCATAGGTAGTTCTTTCACCGTTACCGTCGTAGTCTGTGGATGTAATTGGAGGTACCTACCGGTTGGAAACCTACAACAAAATAGGACGCTTGGATACATAAAAAAAACGTCTGGCTTGCAAGTTAATTTCTTCACTGAATAGAATATAAATATGTACGTCAAGCAAATATATTTCTAGATTAAAATCTTTCAGTGGGTATAATGACATCTGTATTTAGTTTTATTTATCTGTTGAAATTAGGACTCATATTTTCACACCCACCGGTAACCTCAATCAGCTTGTTTTTGTTGTAGGTACCGTGTACTGGAGAGACGCACGTGTTATTAAGTCATATACAGATTTAGTTATCGAGACCGAGACAAGGTCAGGTGACGTGAACATCGATATAATATTTTCCTCACAAACGAGACAGTCCTATGCGCAGTTCTTGCGAGTGCACACATAACTTAAAAATGCTAAGAAACTATTAAAATGAAGTACGGATTAGTTCTCGTGTGTGTATTTCTGGTGTGCGTTGATCTAAATGAAGGGAAGGACTTCACATTCGGTACAAGAGCGAATAATTTATTAATATCAACTGAGAAAGTTAAATACAGAAACTTACCACTTATTAAAAGAGACAAGGAGTATTCATATAAGGATTCTAAGGAAAGAATCATTAAGGTAACAAACTTAGAATTTAGTATTTTAAATTGCTTCATGGTGAATTTCGGAAATCTTTGGAGCTATAAAACATGACACATAACATATTTTAAATAATTATAAACAACATTATGCTAATATTACTAACGTTTTAAGAATAATAACTCGATGTAATCAATATCAATTTTATTTTGTACGCAATAATGTCCATTCTTCACGGTAACTTATTATCATTCAACTGATTGTTTATATTCAACAAACACTTGTATCAGTTATTACGCAGTGTAATTATAGCTACCTTGTAACACGAAACCTAAGCTACAATGGTAGGTAATATTTGAATTTTATTACACACACCGAAAATAAATAAACTGCTGTCCGTGACACTGCCCATGAGCACGTTAACAACGATTCCAAAATAACATGCCGACGTTTAACAAAGTATGCGCCCTCTAAAAAGAGATTTTTTTCAGAAAACCAGTTTGCGTCCACTTAGCTTTGATGAAACTTTGATGAACATACTAAACCTACAAAACGTATAGCGTGTCGCAAATTGCTTCGGAGACGATGTTGCGTGTGAATATTGAATACAGCTACGAAATAATGTATGTTTGTACGTGTTGCGACTATATGCTAATCTCGAATTGAGAGAGAAGAAAGTATAGCGTCAGCTGCATACATTCTCGTGAATGCTATAATAAGAGTAAATAATGACAGGGCCGTGGGCGAAACAGTAAACGATCATATTTACTCCACGATACGTTAGACAATATAAATTAAGTACTGCAAGTTTATTATTATAGGAAATGACAACCGGTCTAGGTACATGGTTTGTTACCTCTCGTAAATATAGCTAGAAAAGGCGACAGAGTACTGACTACTACAGATAATAAAGTCTCATTCTATACCTATATTCTAGCAGGTTCCAGTTCTCGATATTAAATGTTTATACTTTACTACCTATGTGAGGGACAGGGAGTAAGAGAGGCCCTTAACTGGTAACCAAGTAGGTTAGTATAATGCAAGGTCAGTAATACTAGTCAGGTCAGTCTTAGGATGGGTGAGCATTCTTAATACACTGAGATCCATCCAAGCCTCGGAGAGCAAGTAAAGCCGTCGCGCGTCGATTTCATATGAACATCTGTTCCATTCGCTACCGGTAACTTAAGCTTTAAAAAGTATGAAAAATTGGCCTAATTACAGAACTTCGATATCACCAGTGGGTTGTAGAGGTCAGATGGCAGTTGAATAATGGAAAATATAAAAATTCTGCCGTTTCGTTGTGAGACTGAAAGCTGACCCCAAATTGTTCGTGGAAGTATCGTAGTAGCTAGTACCTAAGTACCAGAGGATAAAAACCAAATATAATATATGCAAAATTGATTTATTATTTAAGTTTATATCAGTCTTAAATTCTCATGACGGTGATAAAAATGTATGATAATGTTAGTTACAGTTAATATAATAAAAGAAGTGGATTTTGATAGCTGTCGTTCAGTGTTGGGTGTCTACAAATTGATTGTGAGACTAAACGATTGTAGCAGATTTTCCTCCGTCAAACCCCGCCGGTGCCTTAAATCTTATTTTCATACTATTAACATATGAAATTGCGTGTTTATCGTATATGAATAAATTTGGAACGTTGTGCTATGTTCGTGGTTTAGCAAGTCCTTTGCTAACATACGATTTGTCATATAAACACACATAAAATCTAACAACTCTAAAATTCCGTAATGAAAATAGCAGAACGTTTTTACATCTCGCAGAAATAAAGAAACTTGTCATATTGTAAATTAATTGTAGAAGTTTTAATTGAAATATGTCGCATTATATTCCTTCAACTCAATATTATACTTTGTTACTCATTTAAAAATTGTTTAACTAATAACTAATTCTAATTCTAATTTTAGATTTGTTTTATTTTCGTTCGAATCGTGCAAGGTTTACATTCTGTATCTTTATTCGTTTTTAATTAATTTGCTATCTCGTCAAACAATTATGAGGGATATCATCAAAATGCAGTTATACCGACTCTTAAACAAGAAGAAGCTTGACCGTTACTTAAGCTGATACATCAATGTTTACGCACAACACACACAGTGTCGGTATCATAAAAGGATACTACGGCAACGCTACGACATTAATTCATTAATATGAGCAGTTATGTCCGCTGTAGCGTATTACATCATTGTACCGCGTTCAATTTAAAACCACCTACATATATCCTCAATTCAAAGTTCAGGACCCCTTGTTACATATCATTTTCCTAGCTTTTTCGAATTCAATACTTGCGTTAAAATATGTTCGGTTTTCGGATTCTTGTATTACGCCTAATAAAACATTGTTTAGCGCTTAAAGGCGTATTACCGGAGGATGTTTTATACAACAACCAAATACCTTTTTTTTTGTTGTCATCTTAATTTTTTACTTCACCAAACGTACATGTCACCCTTATATTGGCTACACTTAAATGTTCACAGCTTTAGTACCGGTTGCATTCAAAGTACTTTGAAAAAAAAAAGAAAAAGGTACGCTGTCATACTCTTTCTCTTGATTTGGCTAATCTTGACGTTTGCGGGAGTGGAGAAACTGAACTCCGAGAACAAAGCCCGCGTCAGAGCCTCATCCGTTTATCAGCAGGTGTAGCAGGTTGGCTCTATTAATAAAACTTACACTCTACGCTTAATGCCAATGTAATTTACACTCCTGCAGCAACTCTCACCGAATACCCAGTTACGCGGATAACAAATGTCAGTTCATGCTACTTCCGCTGGGCCGTGGTAGGAGGGGGAGGTCCAAGAAGTGCTGGTTTGACGTTGTAAGGGATGGCATGCGTGCCAATAGATCATCACTACTAATTTTCTTTCGGTTTATGATTTGCAAATGGGTCCCGCCTGCTATACTAACTTGTTTCGATCGTTTTAGGGCAGTCGGGATTTTGATTTTTAATTATGATATATATAATATTTTTGAAATCTTCATGTTGATATCCTACTCGATAGGTTTGAGAGAAAATATTGTTTTAACAACATACATTTTAGCACCAAAAATTCGCCATTTTGTTTTTTTTTTAGTGACAATCTCACAGTAAATACGAATCTAGCGACACCTCACAAGCTAAAATCCATCAAGCCGTTAAGCCGCGGAGCGCTACCGCGCTACCGCGGAGCGGTACATACTATTGAAAGACATAACCTTCCTTCCGGCAGAGTCGGGTAAAAAGCAGGATAGCGGAACCTAGCGGATGCAATCGGGATACAACGCTAAGATGATGATGATAATGATTTACCGAATACCCAGTTAACAGTTTGTTTTGTTTGTTTCACAGGGCATCATCGCTCGGGATCTATCACGGACAAACACGGAAGTAACTATCACTGAAGGTGGAATCGGCGCGTCAAACGTAACGCTACACTTTCTAAGTGGAAGGGGGGAGGAGCTCAATTATCTCATACTGATATTTAGTAATAGCAGAGAAATTAATTATAATTTTTGATAGTAAACATTTTTTAATATGTCTATATGTTTTAGTAGCCTGTCTATATTGAATAGTATTTTTTTTGAAACGGATGAGACTCTGACGTGGCCTTTCCTCTCGGGGTAGGGAGATTAGACAGCAACCGCTTCCATAAAAGCAGCATAAGAAACATCTAAAGGAGAAGAACCAGTACGTGAACCCTGGGCTCTGAAATGAGAGCCCCGGATGCAACGGGAAATTATGCTAAGAAGATGATGAGTTAAAAAATCTATTTTATATTCAATAGTAGTATTAAATGATATAAGTAATTTAATATCACATTTTTGTGAATTTCCTCATTTCTGACTGAATTAAAATAGAAAAGAATAAGAGTTATGCCAACGATAGGGCCTAAAAATAATACTCCAATAAAATAAGTTAGTGCATGAGTTCCTTAGTGCTTCATGCGTTCATGTGCGTGAGTGGGTGAGTGAGCGCTCGTAAACAAGTGTGTAAAATAAAGTACCAGTGTTATATTCAAATTATATATATTTTTATGCATGTAAACATAATTAAATTATAACAATAAACTTAATTTATGATAATTAAATTATGTTTACTTGCGACAAAACCTTACGTCCTTTTTTTTTTTTTTCGTGCCGGTATCCCTTCGGATACTCCCCCGCCGCCCAGCGGGGGTGGTTATGTCGGGCTTGAACCGACTAAAACCGCACGCCGTCTCGGGTCTACCAGACGTCGGGGTGTAAGGTTGCCCATAGAGCATATCCCTCGCACCCCGTCAGACCCGGTTCGAGTCTCCGGTTTCGAGATGCCCCCCTCGGGTTTAGGAACCACGGTGTCCCCGTCTTGCCCCGGTTTGGGGGAGGGGCGCTAGTCGCCCCACCGTCCCGGCCTGCTTCTGCTGGGGTGACAGGCGGCCTCACCTGCCCCCCCCCCCCCCCCCCCAGGCCTGCGCTCATGGAGGACGGAGGTCGTTAAGCGACCTCCGGCGCCTGAGTCACCTACGACGCGCGGCGAGCAAGTTGCGGGCTCGGCGGGCCGGGAGAGTTCTACATCTCTCCCGGGCGCGCTCCGCCATCTCCTTCGCGAGCATTACATGCTCGCAGAAGGAGGTGGCGGCGGCCCACGCGCTCGCGCTCCGCACCATTGCCGCAATCATGCAGCCGAGCGAGAGGACTCCCACCCCGATGGCTAGGCTGCCACGAGGTCACGCCTCGGCACCTCCCACGCCGGGCAGTCCGCCAGCGTGTGCAGCCCTGAGTCCTCGCTCGCGTCGCAGTGATGACACTCTGGCGTTGGCTCCTTCCTGGTCCGATAGGTGGTTCCCGAAGCACCCCTTCCCGGATATCACCTGCGTCAGTCGGTACGAGAGGCTTCCGTGTCGCCTCTCTAGCCAATCCTCCATGATGGGCCTAACGTAATGTCTGGCTTGAACCGACTAAAACCGCACGCCGTCTCGGGTCTTCAGACGCTGGGGTGTAAGGTTGCCCATAGAGCATATCCCTCGCACCCCGACTAACCCTGGGCCATCTCCGGTTTCGAGATGGCCCCCTCGGGTTTGGGAACCACGGTGTCCCCGTCTTGCCCCGGTTTGGGGGAGGGGCGCTAGTCGCCCCAGCGTCCCGGCCTGCTTCTGCTGGGGTGACAGGCAGCCTCACCCGCCACCCCTAGGCCTGCGCTCATGGAGGACGGAGGTCGTTAAGTGACCTCCAGCGCCTAAGTCGCCTGCGACGCTCGTCGAGCAAGTTGCGGGCTCAGCGGGCCGGGAGAGTTCTAAATCTCTGAGCTTGAACTGACCAAAACCGCACGCCGTCTCGGGTCTTCAGATGCCGGGGTGTAAGGCGGCCAAATACCATACAGTATCTACCTACCATACATAAAACCATCTACCTACCATACATAAAACCTACCTACCATACTATACAGTACCTACCTACCATAAAATACCGAGCACAGCTCGGTCACCCAGATACTTTTCTTAATAGGCTTATTTCTCATAAACATTGTTACAGTTAATAAAAAAATACTAGATACAAAAAAATAACGCCGCTTACTTAAAATAAAAAAGAGAAAATGGGAAAAGTTTTATAATTTAGATAATAAAACAAGAATCTCATAAATAAAAGTTGGAGAACACCAGATTCTAATAGACAACTACGAACAGATTAGTGGTGGTAGAAATTTGATGACACAAATTTGTCACAAAATTCGGCCGGGTGGGTACCACCGTGTACGATTGCGAAAACCTCCATAGTCATCTAATTTCGGTTTGATTGCGTTCAGGGGTCAGCAAGTGCATAGCCGGGCAGGGGGATTGTGGTCGCAGCACTAGTGGGACCGGTGGGTGTCACGCGGTGCTGCGACGACAATCCTCTTCTGATGAGGCCGTCAAGCTGAGTGCCACCGTTGTTAACATGGTACGTGTATGTAATGGTGACCCTCTTTCCAGAGACTTTACCTTCAGCTTACCATCAGGCGAGGTGAAGTCAAATTGACGTGTCCTTAATATAAAAAAAAAGACCTTCATATTATAATTTATTTATTATTTGTTTGTTTTTATATTTTAAACGCGGTAGTTGCATCGCTGAAGTGGTTGTCACGGTCTATCATCATTTTGACAACATTTCCTATTGCTTTTTCTATTTCTGTACGAAATATTCAAAATTGATTAAATAATTAAAATATCAATGTCTAACCAAAAATATATATGAACAGTTATTCTTGTTTTTTTTTTAAATACGTAAAGATGTGGCTCATTAATTTCCAAACGTTGAACTTTGAACAATAACTGAAATTTTAAAATAAAAAACATCGCCGTTGACGATTTTTGTTATTGCCCTGAAATTGCTGGGCGTCATCCAACATGAAAGCTTAGGTGTTTGTAGGATTATTTGGAAATGTAGATGAGCGTATGTGCATACGTATATCTCTGAATGGATAGGCAGATGCGTAATATACACCTGCATTTCACCAGCCACATTATTGGCCCTACATTATGGGAGCATACCTATGGAAAGGGAATTAAAGACGGGAAAACTAGGAGTCAGTTTGGTGGCCTTTAAAATGGTTATAAATAGGTCTAGTCTACCCCACACGTTGGCAGACTTGGTGTCAAAACTATCGACACTACGTCCACGGTAGCTTCATTTCATTTAACTGCCCGTATGATTTACTCTTGAAAATATTTATGAGAAATGCAAATCAATAGTAGATAAATATTTAGTAGATGTTAGAAGAATAATATTAAAGTTATTTCCCAGTTAAAACGATGAGAACAGCAAAACACAACTATTCGGTTGCATATATTAATCACAAGAATGTGGAAGCTAACAAATGGCCGCCCACTATATGGTCACGGAATTTGAACAGAAATGTTATTTTATTTCATTAATTATCTACGTGTTTCTATGTTCGGAATGGAAGTCTCTAGTAGTAATAATTATCTTTTACATAATGTTATAGAAATGTTTAAAATTAATATTTAGTAATGATTGTTTACTAATATCAAGATAATATTATTTGAGTAGTATTATTTATATAGAGTATCACTATAGGATAATAAGAACGCTTTACAGCTCAGCTCCACCTAGACCGACATCCATCGCATCAATATCGAGTAGAACTACTTGCCAGCTATATATAAGACATCGAGAAATACATACTAATGCCTGATATCTAAAATGGCGACCGATTTCCCTTTACAATGATGTTAAGGTCAAGAAAAAAACTAACTTTCACACTGATGTTAACGACAGCAAATTGCTTTCTCAACCTTCACATCGACGCGAGGGGTTTATAAGTTGTGAGTACATAGATATATTCTAAGCAAGCGTACTACATCACAGATTCTAGAAACATTTACCTTGACGGTACATATCCTACTGTGATTGAAAAAATTTAAAGCACATAACAAAAAAAAACTAATAAAGTTCGGAACGTTCATACATGTTTATCGTAAGTTACAAGATACAACATCCTCACCACGGGAAACTTTCCCCTCGCACACAAATCAATTTTAGCGAATTGTCAGTGCACACAGGGTGTTTAAACTAAGGGTGGGCTAATGGAGACACACGCATTAAACCGAGCCGCATGCTCCGACAACATTGACACAGACCAGGGGGCCTAATTAGTTTAAGCCTGTGGCCGGCGCCCTGGAGATGTGCGCCTAGATATAAAAGTTGTAACAAGAACTGACTTAGATGCTGTAATAAGTATCAAAAGGTCTTTCCTATTATATTGGCTTTGTATTGGCAGGAAACAACGTTCAATGATGCCACTGCAAAAAGTTTTGCGTTGAATGTTGTTGAATCCGAGTCCTTGTTCTTTCATGGGTCTCGGAACGTGCCACCTGATGGATCCAACCTTATAGTAGGTGGCATTCCCATCGGCAACGAGCCCCGACTGAAGTATTTGGGGCTCCTACTCGACAACCGGTGGGTCTTCGGTAAACATTTCCGAAGTCTGGTCCCTAAGCTGAAGGGCAACTGGTAACGCCTTGGCGCCGCTGCTGTCCAATATGAGGGGACCCAGTGACTCCTGCAGAAGACTCTACAGGGGATTGTGCGGTACAGGGCCCTATATTCCCGGTGTGGACGGAGGCCCTGAAGGCCAACATCGCCCGGTTGCTACGGTAACAGCAGCGGGTGATGGCGAACAGTATCATAAGGTGTCTCCTTCGCAGATCTCCTTCGAAGCGGCGAGTCTCTTTGTCCAAACTCCACAATGGGATCATAAGGTCCTTGCAGCCCTTTACAAGTGGCGCAAGAAGGCGCTGGAGCGGACGAATCCCAGTTCCGCCAGGCCATCCTGGTGGAGTGGAAGGAACGACTTGGGCAACCAAGCGCAGGGCATGCCGATATAGAGGCGGTTAGACCTGTCATGATGGATTGACTCGATGGGCGACACAGAAGATTCTCTCACCGACACGTACCCGAAAATAAAATAAAAAAGCTATAATAGAATTTGTCATGTCTAGAAACTTTATATCTACACTCTGTCCAGCAGGGTGCTACTAGTCTTTACTTTTTTATTTAGGGATCAAAAACCAGCGTACAAAGTAGAATTTCATCACATTACTTTATACAGTACTAATTCAATTACGTGCCATATCGGCAATGTGTTCATTCAACTTATTCATTACCCGGTTAATTAATTCACGACCGCATTGTACTATCGGTTCAAATAAATTAAATGGATTAAGTACTCCGCTGATAACGAACTGGGCCTTGATTGCCCATTTCAAATGAAACGCTAATTAAATTAAGTATAAAAAATAAATGTATGAGGGATATGAAAACCAAACTATTTCACTAGTTTCGTTAGTAATCACACAAAATAATAAAAAGATCTTGTAGAAAAGAAATTGCGTGGCCTGATAGCCTAGTAGGTTAACTTGGTAGTACATAAAGGTTCACAACGACATGCAACCAGTTACAAGACATTCTCAATACCAATGGAAAAGTGTAAAAAGTGAAGCGTGGTAACCTGGCGGTTAAGGTATTGAACTTGCGATTGAGAAGTCGCGGCCTCCAGCGCTTAATGAGACTTAAAACGTTTTAATTTATAAGCTCGGTGTATTTAAGGTTGGTTCTCGGATAAGTAGTACAGCGGCCTATATCTTCCCGTTGATGTCGTGCGAGGTGACTAAGGGACATGACTGTTTATATCGGTTAATAAACATGCAACTAGTGTTTGACGGAAACTGGTTTTTCAACCGAAACCGAAACCGATCGTCGGCTTTCAGCTCTCAGTTTCAGCCTAAACCGAAACTCTAACCTACACTAACATAAATATACTTATTTCAAATTTCTATTGTTTGTTGAACTCTAGTGTATTTTTAGACATTTATTTGCGCATGCATACAGATAGTGAAATGATGTTAAAAATAAAATAAATAAAACAATTATGAATGGCCATCTTTTGCAAAAATAAAAGAAACATATTAAAATTAAAGACAAGAGAGTCTATACTTTTGGTATATACGGGGTCCTATTAACATCTTTGTGGCTCAAGTCAACCGCAATGCTAGCTGTTACACCTTCTGATCAACGTTCGAGACTCTGGCAAAGGTTTTCCTTTCGGTGTCGGGGATCGAACAGTCATCGCATCAGAAAACGCCAACAAGGAGGTATAAAAGAGAGTGACGCTATTCATAGGTCGTCTTTCCCGCAAAAGGATGCGCAAGGGCTTCGCCTGACTCTTGTGCCGATTGGGGAAGTGGTGGTTACCGTGTCCAAGGCGGGCAAAACATGGCAAACGCCCAAATCTATGTGGTTGAAACCAACACAGTATAAACAAAACAAAATCACAGTATGAGATTGTTTGAGTGGTTATAAATATTAAATCACTATGAAAATAAGCACTCAAACCACTTATACTGTGATTTCGTTTCGTTTATACTGTGTTGGTTTCAAACCACAAAATATCATTCTAAGAAATTACCTCCAATCGAACATAACCTACTTTATGTGTAATATAAAAAAAAACTCAAGAAGACAAAGTTCAATACCTAATAATTGACATTGAATTAAAATAATGTCAGATACAAGTAAAAAGAAAACCTAAAACACAACATAAACTCAATACGAGGCAACAGACGGCGCGTTAGAGAGGAGCTTGGAACAACCAGTTAGCTGTGAAGTTACCCGAACGATGCACGACAGATCACGAACCACGGACACTGAGTTTCGGCCCGGCTGAAAGGTTCGGTTATATTTTGGCCGAAACCGAAATTTATGCCGAAACTAGTTTTTTTTTTCGTTTTCTTAATGGGCGAATGACGCCTGTATAGAACGCAATCAGTTCGCTCGGCAAACGCAAGCCCGTCGGTCTGTTGAAACCTGTATTTATACATGTATAAAACGCATTGAACACGCGCAGATAACGAGCTTATAAAAAATAGATACAGAGGAACATAGAACCTTGTCCTTTTTGTAGTCGGTTAAAAATGCGCGTCGTCAGCGCAATAAAAAACGTGATATGTAAAGACTCTTCAACGGACCGAGTGAATGGGATCCCATCAAGATCTTTGGGGCCCAAATCAATCTCAACTGCAAAACCGGTACACCTGCTGAGTAAAGAGGGAGACTCTGGGGCAGATTTTCCTCTCGGGGTTGGAGGGCCAGACTGTAATCGCTCTCGTAACAACCAAATTATGGAAAGGAGAAATAGGTGAGCAGGCTCTAAAGTGTAAACTTTCGATGCAAACGGGTGCTCATATGGCGCTTAGATAAAGAAGAAGATATCTTATGTTCTTTTATAAGATAAATGAAGGCTGATATGTTATTTAGGTAAAGTTATGCAATGAAAAGTGCCAACAAGGCCTGATGACGAACATTTATGAATAAATAGATCGCTGATGACGTTGCACAACTGCAAGAATACGAATTTTTAAATATATAATAAATTATATCGGTCCCAATCGATTAGCTTGCGAATGTTTTGATTTCATTATCGAATAATATATTAATTTTAATTTTCATTCATTTAAATATCAAGATTGCTATCACGTTTACCATCAGCCATTAAAAAGATGGGTAATATGATATTTAAGATAGGAATCTAGTATAAATTTAATAGGTTTTAAGAAAGATTATATTATTGTAGATAATAAATTTCTAACAACAATAAAAAAAAATCCGTTCCCGCAGGGGGAACGCACAGGTAGATTTCGTGAAGCACGGTTAGAAATTTTTTTTGCCCCTCTATGACCTATGCTTCTTCTATGACCCACGCCGAGCGCATTTTTAACATATTTAATTTTTTTTCTCGAAAACGGTAACTTTTAGCGAAAAACTTTTCAGATATTTATTTTAGATTTAAAAATGGCCTATCGATTAAAAATGTTTCCGACGCAAGAATGTTCACCGGTTAGAAGTTATGATTTTTTTTCCAGAAAAAATTTGGTTTTTCCCCCTCCACTTTTAGTTAAAGTTTTAATCTTATAGGTTTATAATTAAAAGTTGTTGGTATTCATGTATACTATGGGATAAAATTAGAACGGTTCGAATATCTTTCATGGAACGTGAAATTTTGAGGAAAAACTGAGTTCACTTTTGACCGCAGTTTGAAAGCGATCGGGGCAAAAATGCGACCGTGAGAGTGCCGCAAATTTTGGGAAGTGGAACCATACATACACACATATATATATATATATATATATATATATATATATATATATATATATATATATATATATATATATATATATATATATAACTTTTTGACCAGTGGTCATTTCGGACTCAGGGGGTCATAACTAGACCTCCTATGAAGAATTTTTTTTTAAATTCGACAGTAGTCAAGAAACCAATAGGTAGATCCATTTCATCGAAATCTACCTAACAAGAATTCAAAGATGATTGACCAATTAGTTGTTACGATTTGATTATTTCTAGAAGACAATCCTGGAAGGACAATAGAAGGAAATAGAAATAGCGGTTTTATAGAATAAGTAGAAAAAGTGGCAGTTGTATCAGGAATGGAATGGAATACAAATTAAGAAGATCTTAGTGAGAACAGTTCACTTTTTAAAATGGAGAAGACAGAAAAACACGGTTTTTACGGTTACACGGTGTTAAAAAGAACACCTGAAAAATAAAGCACATCCGAGAAAAAAGTTACCGGTCTACAGCTATATTTTACAAAGAAAATCGGTTTATTAAGAAAATAAGCCATTTTCCCCATTTCACCCTAGGATGGTTTCTAAGCAAAAGATGAAAATTTGACAGTAATGTAGCCAACCACTTTCGCGTAAACTCCCCGGTATAAATAAAACATGGACAACGGTAATGCACTCGCACCGCTGCTTGCCGGTTTTATCGCTTATCTACAGCATATTACTACAATATTCGGTAACATAAAATACTACTAACTGGAACTCGTAAAGAAATTTCATATTGATATTTTAGTGCATAATATATGCGAAATGAGTTTATTTAACAGATAATGTTTTAGTGTCTATATAAAACGGAGTATTTTTGTAAATTAAAACCTGACCTTTTGGACTCTTACAATTTTATCTTCTATTTTTTTTTTGTTTTGTCTGTACACTTTTGGAGTTGTATTCACAGTGCCAGAAGATATTGTTTTAATGCACAAATGTGCTCCTTTGAGCACTATGTAAAATAACTTTGTTTCTTGAATGAATGTATATAAATTGATGTAAGTAAGAAAAAGACCACACATTTTTAGTACTTAAATAAATGTTATTATATTTTAACAAATTAACTCAATGGTAATGCAACGTGATTAAATATTTCATCTGACTCTTGGCTCGATTGCAAAAAACAGTGTATATTAGATTGTAATATTTTCCATACCTGATTTCCTACAGAAACACTTGAAAGATATTTACGAAATTGAAAACGTCATTGTAATAATGCTTTGTACATAATATAAAATATTTAAATATAAAATTTATAAATTCGATATTTATGGTATTATTAAAAGTACATATTTTACTTCCTTATGTGAGTTATGGACTTTGTTTTAAGCGCCATAACCACCATATGGATCAAATGACCAACATCATGTTTATGCAGTATAACAGCATTACAGGCGATAAATACGAGAGTACAGGCCATAAAACAACAAAATGTGCCGCCATTCCGAAAAACACCTATTAAATGTTAAACAATACGAATATGTATATTTGTTATTTCTAGGAAATTTTATATATTTCCAGAAAGTGTTTAGAAACATTGTTTCCCATAAAATGGTATCATAATTTAATTTTAAAACAAAACGCTTCAACCATGTTGAATTTAATAATAAATAATTACGAACATTAACGGTTAAAGGGGTTAATATATGGCTGTGGCGGGCCCTCGCCGGTGTTTTGTCACAATTCTAAAAGCGTTAAAATTTCCCAGCACCTAAACAATAATGCTTACAAACTTTTAATTTAAGCATGTTCAAATTTACCCTAAAAGTAAAGTTTTCTTGTCTTGTTTTCCACGTTTATTTTTACGTTCCTGAAAACAAGCTGAGAGGGTTTTCAACGAAATCCGATTTTGATATGGGCTATCAAAAAGTAATTTCCCATGGATACAAATGCCACGAAGAAAAAGTCTAATTCGATCCAATCTAAATCGAATTACTTCCACCCTGTGTTGTAACTTACGTGAAGAAATCACGTGCGTATGTGTTACCCACAAGTTTACTCACTCATATCGATCGACACACAATTCTAGAATGAAAAAGTTACTGTCAAAGGTTGTGATGTTAAGCAAGGCAGCTATAATAGTATGAAAGCTGATCTTGTGTGGAAAAAGTCGTTCTTGTTTTTTAAAGAAGAGACCCATCACTTCCTCAAAGTTTCGTATAATAAAAGATAATTAATTATACTTAAAATTACTTCCAAATTGATGATAGTCTATTTATATATTTGGGGAATTCCAGTTTCAAACAAATTTAACAATAAAGGTACAGTGTAGTTGTCGTCGAAATTCCAACTCCTATACTATTATAAAATTGAAAATTAATTGTATCTGTACATTGGAGATATTTGAAAATATCTAATACTTGGGTTATGTTAAATGAACGATTCTGAACACAAAAATATTTTTTTAATATTCTTGTTTATATCTTTATCTCTTGATCAAATCTATCAGTAGTTTTTGCGTCCATCGCGAACAGACAGACAAACAGATAAACAAACAGACATGTGTTTTGTTCTGAATCGTTAATGAATTTTTTTAACTTAACATTTAACATAACCCAATTACTTATGTATATAAATTTTTTTACACAACTAATTTACAATGTTACTATCCCATAATAAAATATCTAACTAGTATACACTGCTACCTCATTAAAAGTACAGGATCATAAATATTCCTTCATTCAAAGACGTACTTGTAAGACATCCTGCTCTAAATCCTCCGTAATTGGTAACCATCTAAAGTCATTTACAAAAATATTTCTATACCTAATAATATTAATTCTAAAGATAATTCCACGACACACTACACAGCACTTTCTAGGCCCAAAGTGTTCATAGCTGAACTTGCTTATGAAAGTTCTCAAATGTACTTCACTGCTAATATGGTTTTCAGATCCGTAAGCCAATGAAAAATATGTTACCAAAAATCTTTATACTGTTCCACGAAAAAAGTTAGCGTACCGCGCGTGGACTAGGGCACGAGTCGTGTGCGATCCGAACGTGGGGCACCTCAAGGCGGTGTATAGGACTAACAAAGACTGCAAGACAGCATACGTCAGAGGGGATCGGCCAAAGCCGTACAATCCGACTTCTGCCAGCCCACGCTGCCCGTGCTGCGTTACCCTGACGGTTCACTAGCTCACAAACCGCAAGAGCAAGCTTACATGCTGGTTAACCTCTTTGCGGCTAACTCCCGAATACTAACTTTGGCTTGCAGCCCCCAACACCTTATATCCATATCAGACAATGCGACGTTCATGCTGCACTACAGTCACTCGAGGTCCGGAAAGCCAGTGGCCATGATGGTATTCCAGCGGTGGTTCCCAAAAACTGCGTACCTAGCGGAGTTGGCTCTAACGCTCTTCGTCCAAGAAAGAAGCAAACGTACAACCGGTCCCCATAAAAAGGTGATCGGTCCGATCCGGGCAACTATCAACCCATAGCTGTCATCTCAGTTCTCAGCAAGTTGTTTGAACACATTATTAACGCACAGCTCATGCGTTACCTAGAAGATCAGTTCATAATTAACGAGAGGCTTTAGGCCAAATGGGTCAACTTCATCTTCTGGCGTACGTCACACATCTCTGGGGTGGGGCTTTGGCCAAGCATGGCGACTCACTGACTATCAGTCTTGATATTGCCATAGTTTTCGATAGGGTCTGGCACAGTCCGCGTCTTGCCAAGCTTTAGGCCTACGATCTGCCTTCTCGACTGCGCAGCCGGGTTGTGCAGCTTTCTGCATGAGCGCAGCATCCGAGTCCTTTGTAACGGCCGGACTTCTGATTTCATGTAGGTTATTGCTGGTGTGCCTCAGGGGTCCGTCTTATCGCTCGCTCTCTTACTTCTGCATATCAATGATATACTGTCCATGGGCAGCATATATTGCTATGCAGATGACATTAGTTTGAATCTCGGACATTCAACGGCCAAGCGGACCGACAATGAGGAGAAAAGACGGCAACTTGTCATTAAACTCGATCGGGACCCGGAACACATTTCCCAATGGGTTTCCGAGAACCTGATCGAGTTCAATGCCAAGAAAACACAGGCATGCGCGTTTACAGCAGTTATCTCCTTTCCTTCCCCTTCGAAATCTTCGGAACTACTCGGGCTACTACTACAGGACAATATCAACATGCTCGGTATGGATGTTCACTGCAAACTCAACAACAAAAAAATTATTGAGAGCGTTATTAATACAGCTTCACGTAAACTCGGAGTGCTAAACAGGGTGAGGTGGTTTTTCACGCCGGAGCAGCGGTGTCTTTTATATAAGACTAGTTGACCCGGCAGTCTTCGTACTGCCTCCTGCCTCAATCGATAACAACTTCCATATTTATTTACCTTTTAAACCTTCTCTGGACCTCCACAAATAATTCAAGACCAAAATTAGCCAAATCGGTCCAGTAACGAACAGCAATTCATTTTTATATATAAAGAAGATTGGGTTTCGTCCCTGCGTGGAATACTGTTCTCAACTGTGGGATGGCTCCGCTCAGTACTTACAAGACGCTCTCCACAGATTACAGCGACGGGCAGTCCGAATCATCAATAGTCCTGAGGTCACCAATTCTCTAGAGCCTCTGCAGCTGTGTAGAGATACAGCCTCCTTGGCAGTATTCTGTCGCCTATACCATGGTGAATTTTCCTTTGAGCTATTCTAATTGATTCCTCCTTCTCCCTTCTTGTCCGAACAACACGTGCAGGACTTAGTGGTCATTCTTATACAGTGCAATCGATACCATCGCGAACCAAGTGGTTTGGAGACTCCTTCTTTTGTAGTACAATAAAGAACTGGAACACTTTACCCACACACATGTTCCCTTCTGCCTACAATCCTGGGCTCTTAAAGCGACGCGTGAAAAAGCATCTGTCGAGGCCGTCTAGGGGCAATCTCTGGAAATGGTGGAAATGGTTTGGACTGCACCTCACCCTACCATCAGGCGGGGTGCAGTCAATTTGACGGATTAAACATAAAAAAACGTATTATCTTTAAATATAGTCATAAGATTGATATTTTACAATAACAATATCAAAATTCCAACCAACATTCACTTTGACTGTAACGAGTTCGCAATTATACGCAAAGCGGCTAAAACAAGATTTTGCCGAACGTAAATTCTATACAACCGACTCTTAATTACTTTGGTACGACTAAATTACGTGTTAGACTCGTTTATGCACATTAATTGCGATTGTTTAGATCGATTTGGAAGGTTTACGATCAATATAAGTCTACTAGCGGCTGCATCCTGTTCCACCCGCGTGAAATACCAACTGATTCTGTTCTCGCAGCCGCAGGACAAAGATCTCCTAGGGAATCTATGTCTGTGCCAAATTTCGTTCCGGTTTGCTCGGCTGTTTTAGCATGAAAGAGTCCCAAATCTATCCATCCACCCTCACAAACTTTCACATTTAGAATATTAGTAGGATATGTATGAAATAAAACATACTTCAATATGTAGATGTTAACTTTGAATATAATAAAATTTAAACCGTTCTCTTATCGTAGTCATTCTACTAAAAGTGAAAGAATCCCAGTTGTTAAAAATATTTTTATTGATACTACTGAGTCAGTAAATAAGTTGAGACTGCAACTGATATTAACTGGTTACTGATGATTACAAACGTCATCCGACCCACCTCCCCATAGAACTCTAATGAACCTACCTACTGACTACAAGAAAACAACCCCAAATAAGTGGTATTATTTATTCATGGGTGTCAGTAGGGTGGAGGTGCTACACCAGTCGGGTGACTACAAATTCAAAGGGAAAAACCCATAATGCCCTAGGTTTTTTATATTTTTAATGTAGGTAGGTATACTTAAGCATAATCATAAAAGGTCCTCGTCGAGGTACTGTTCATAAGCATATTTTAGCCGAACTTTATGTGAATACCTATTTTTCTTTTTCACTTTCTAGACTCCCAAACTAAAAATGGTGTTCTATTGACAGGATGTTAGGATCATTCTTCATTCGAATGCCAATCCTGGTTGCATCTAGAGGTTGCACTTTGGAGCCCCGGGTCTGCCTCCTACTCTTCCTTTCTTTAATTTGGTCTATTTTGGCTTTGATAGAAACGACTGCTGTCTGAACCCCAACCCTGACACGAAAGCGTGCGCTAAAGAATGGTCCGTCAATCATCATGTGTGTACCGGCTGAAGTTACGCAAAAAAAATATGAAAATCAATACCTAAACAACGAGGTCATATTAGAACAAACAAAAAAAGTACAAACGTTTTGAAAACCAACCCCTTTTTTGATGTGGATTAGGAAATAAAACATTTGATTTAGGTAAATATACTTAAACATAATTAAAATCACCAACGTTGGTTTTATTTATATATTTATAACTACAATTAATTAATAAATAATAAATAAATAAATATTCTACAACATTCTACACAGCGCTTTCTAGACCCAAAGTAAGCATAGTTTAACTAGCTTGTGTTATGGGTTCTAGAACGCGGATAAACATACAATTAAACATTACATTACATTTTAATTGATAACTTATATACATAACAAGATATTCTAATATCAATAAGTTTGTTATTCGAGACGTCACCGCTGCAACATAACTGTCACTAATTCATTATGTACTATCTTATTTTAATGGAACTCTATAAAAAATAGTCGCCGCCATGATTTATTAGTATTATCGTGTGCGTTGGCCTTTGTTTTTTTAGCCTCGATAAGGAAAGTAATAGGGGAAGCAGTACGTGATTTATTGTACAGGCCACTTAATATTTTTCAATAAACCACTGTTTATTGGACGTAGGCGATAAAAAAATAAGTAAATTAGAAGAAAACATACAGATAATTGTCTTCTTCTAATGATTTCCGATTCGGATTTCTTTGTGAATGTACCTTTGACCGTTGAGGGTTTTACATCAATAAGATAAGCTTATGTGTTCCGAACAAATAAACCAATGGAACTTTAAAATATTACTATGATTTGCTGTTTAACTTTATTGTCGTAGTGATAATGTCTTTGTATCCTTCATTTTATCTCCGAGCTAAAAATACTCCAGCCACACAAGTAGAAATAATTCCAGAGTAGTGCTTCATGACTCATTTTGAACGGATGTGTGGACGTTCTAAAATTCTTGCGCAAAAAGACAGATAATGATAATCGCAACCAAATTGGGCAACTTAAACTCCATAATGTATTTAATGTATTCACAGCTGCGCTTAAAATACAAGTAAATCTGTATAACAAAGGCATGAATCATAAAGACACGCTCACATTGCTATATTTTGGTGTTAAGAAGCAGAAAAATATGATGTTTTATGCATCCTTCTTGGTTCAATAGCGATACACAAGGGAACTCGAATGCAAGTGGGCCGCATGACAACGTCGCACTTAAGTTTGAATTTGTTTTTCTTAGTTCATAGATTTAATTAAATATATCAATATATATATAGGTAGTTTTATAAAGTGTAGTAAACAAAGTAAGTAAATATTTATAGAATACCAGAGTTAATACTTTTTATAATGATACCGGTTATAAAAAAAACTCAAATTTTCTAAAGTTAGAGGTAATTTTGATACCTTTTTATAGTAGGTATAGATAGATAGATTTTTTTCTAAAAATATCTAAAAATTCCATTCCTATTCCATTACTCCATTCTTCTATGTTTTTCAAAAATCTTAACCACCTTATCTCTTCGAGAATAAAGTATGACTAATTGCTTAAAAATTTCACTAAATTAATGTGGTGGAGTAATCAAAATACAATGTTTCAAAATGATTAAAAAGTCATTCATTGTTTCCGTAGTTCGCAAGAATTATGGTAGATGGCTCCAGGGTCGTCTTGAGACGTATATAATATATCGGAGAATTTCGAATATCTGGGACCCGTCTAGCGTCTAGGTAGCTCAGTTGGTCAGAGCGTTCCCCCTGTAAGGGACTGGTCGCGGGTTCTAGTCCCGTCCTAGATGTTCTCTTTTTCCGATTTAAATCTATAGGAATAGTAAGCATACTAATTACTTAAAAATTTCATTGAACTAGAATAAAGTCTCAAAATCTTCTTACATCTTCATGAAATACCTTATTATCAAAAAAGTCAACTGATTATGAATTTACTTAAGGTTGATACAAAAAAGCAGCTGTCTGTCACTTTACAACAATTAACTATCGTGAAAAATACCAAGGCTAGTAGCCTATTTTTTTTTAAATAACTTGAAAACAAATCAATAAGAACGCGATCAGATATGGAATGAAACACACTTCGTCCTCACCGCTCTGTGTCAAATAACTCTGGTAATTAAAATGCACAAGTATTGCAGGGGACCGACTGGAACGTCACTGTGCCCATAAAACTTGTACGAGCACGCCTCCGATGACGCACAGACAGCTTTATGGACACGAGAGAATTTGGGGACGATACTTGAAACAAACGACGGAAAAAAAAGATGAATCTTGTGGGATGTTGCAATTTAAGTGATTCGTCTTCATTTGTATAAATTTACCGTATCACTTTCTTGATGAATTACTGGCTAATTAATTTTGACTCTGTTAGTTTCATCAATCTAAGCAGAACTTAATATTCTTGTTGTAACATGGAAAATGGAATCTCTGCCTTAACTCTAGTGATCGTTCTCACTAGCAGAAACACAAAGTCATGAAAGAGTTGTAGAGGTTCTGTAGTACGAATACGCAGTCGTATACACAGAAGCAGCCACATGCTCATTTACAACGGTGTAAGGGGGACACTACCAACCTCACCTTCTGGCCACTAGTACACCTGCTGACTAATGGATGAGCGTCTAATGCAGACTTTCCCCTCGGAGTTAGCGGTGGACTGCAAAAGCCAAGATAAGGCAAATCAAGAGAATGAGTAGGACAGTGAACTCCGGACTCCAAAGTACAAGCTTTAGATGATGATGAGAAGTAGAAGAACATGCATAAAACGCAGAAGCAAACACAGATGCGTATAAATACACAGTGGCAAATGGATAGATGAAGACGGATCAGATTTGTTTTTGGATGTTTTTACAAACGTAGATGCAAATATCTAACTATTATTTTTATTGAATAAAAGTTTCGCATTGCAATCTAAAATAGAATGAAGGTGAAAGTTTTACAAATTTGCCAGAATTTGAACCAATTTCTTCATCAGTCTATTAAGTAAGTCATATTTCAGTTTACGAAGTAATTTCAACACATCAATAACTTTAACTGAGATTCAAATTTTCTAATTACCTTTCATCTCGTGGTGATTCGAGCCCATTCGTTATTAAAGTTGTGCAAGTAACGTCAATTTGCAAACCAGTCCCTAGCAGGTATGTAAATGTAGAGTGGTTTCGAAAATAGATGCATTCTGACAAGCGGAGGTTCGGAACGAACATATGACGTCATTAGGCTGTTCTGTCGCAGTGAGAGCTAAAGGATAATGTTACCCACACATCAATATAGTTAATATAAATACTGACTTACCAATAGCAGAACCCTCTGGGAAATAAATAAGTAATATAACTCTTAGATACATTACCATAGGATATTAAAATAGTAAACGGCAATTAAAAATACTTATCCTTTCTATGTTAGTATTTATGATAGTAAATAAACGCACATCAATCATGCGTACTAAACATTTGCAAGACGTTCATTATGCGTATAGCTTAGGACTGTAATAGCTAAACTATAGCTTTCACAGTTATGTGAAAGCTATAGTTTTCACTATAGAATATAGATCGGTTCATGATAGAACCGGAGAATCTTCAAGTATCGTAATCTCTAAATAGATTAAGGGCCCAGGGCCTGTAGACAAAGTGACCTTCTATTAGTGAAACCGCTTTCAAGCGAATTCGCAAAAGTCCGAAATGTATGGGAGTGACATTATTTGTAACACGTGACATGTCGACAAATAATGTCACTCCTATACATTTCAAACTTTTCCCCTGGTGTTAGAGCTAATGGAATGTGACATCCTCTAGGTCCCCAGGTCGGATGCTGCAAAACAACCCAGGTGAAATGAGGTCACTTGGATGCAGAGGGTAGGGCTGTGACTGTAATGCGCCTCTGCAAACATTGGACCACCTCCTATTGTGCCCACTATGCCCTAACACATGTAGAATTGAGGGCCTAAATGGGATGACTAAGGTGGCTGTCAATATCGCCAAATTTTGGGCTGGGCACATCTAATTGACTAGCTGAATATTGCCATTGACTCGATGTAGAAGTATCAACTGAATAGGTTCCTTTTAAGCAATGGTGTTTCATCGTAAACAATATCATCACTTATTTGCAGTAATAAAATAGTAGTTTATGCAACTGTCATATAAGAAGGGGTATTAAAACACGAGAGTCTCGTGCTCGTGTGCGATAATAGGTTGACTCGAGTGTTTTAATACATAAGTTATATGCAGATTCATACACTACTTTATCTTCACTCATAGAAAAATTGAAATTAAACAAAGTAGGTAGGTTACAAGGAAGTAATTTAGCGTGCGCCATTTTTTTCACAGTTCGAACTGCGCATGCGTGCGCCTTTTTTTCCATATTCAGCCTAAAACCATAGGCTAGTTTAATGAATAAAAAAAGACAGCGGTACTGTAATGAGTTTTATGATACAGTTGGCGGTACTATAATAAGTTTTATTTTTAATTTTATGTATATGCGTTTATAAAGTGCGTATGTATAGAATCGTCTTTGAATTCGTAATTCGATTTTTTCGATTTGAGTGTAGATAAAGTAATTTTTTTTAGCCATTTGTACTCGTTATGCAATATAGTAGAAATTGAAGCCACCGTCAAAAAATGCCGCTTGATTTGATAATGTAATTTTCACGTATTTACATAACACTTGAATAGAAGAAGAAACTTCAATACCCGTTCAATATTCTAGAAACATATTGCCTGAATAATAGACACAAATATATTAATAAGACACACTTGATACTCTTTTCATATGATAAGCATAGTACAGACCGTTTTACAATCGCTGCATTGAAGAAAGCCGCCGCTTGGTCGTGGGCGTGCTGTACAGGCCCCGCCTGATTCACTTAAGTGTTTCTCCAAACAACGACAAAACATAGAACGCACGTTTGCGTAACAGTCAACGTGTGAAAGTCCAAATCAGAATAGGTACTGATAGCGATAACCCAACGTTACTTCACTTAAAAGGACTGGTGATAAATAGTGAGAACTTTTGAAAACTAGATAAAGCGTTTTAAGTACTTGATGATTTCACTGGGTTATTTGAGTTCGAAACACCATCACGTAATAAATTCTTCGTCAGTTATAGATTAAACAATCTTTTTATATCTTCTATTTATTTTTTCGTCGTTAGCTAATTTGGGTTTAATATTTTGACAGTCGTAAAAGAGTAGTCAAGAAGCTCTTGTTTATTTAAAAGTAGTTTATTACTGTTTGAGTTTGAATGTAAGGACCAGACTGTCAATTGAATATCTATCTGGGTGGTATTTCGTTCAACAAATCTTTGGTCAATGTTTCAATTACCAATACTTAATAACATTACGCCTACGTGACCCTAAAATTACAGCGGTATCAACCACTCCCGTCAGTATTAGATCCACTTTCACCTAATTAAAATGAACCTAATTTGATGAGGATGATAATATATGATGATGATAGAAAGATATATGTATATTGCAAGAAATCTAATCTTTAGCTGTTATATAAATCAAACCAGTTATGTACATCATAACGTCACCTTCTAGTAGTCTTAATGTAAGGACATTTGAAATTGACTTCTGGCAACCCGTCAGCATACGGACACAATATCGCCACACAAACAAGCATAGCACAATCATTACAATGAAAGATTACAGTAAACACCTTGTCCATCGTGGGAAAAAGCACGCATTTGTCACGGCAAATACACAATGTTACTTACACAACTTTTCGTTTTGGACCCCTACACGAACAGACAAAACCCATTAGGTGTGTGATAATGCAAGTTCATCGTGGCACAGGTATTGTTTAGTGTTGCCAACAGAACAAAGGTCTGTAGCCGTCTCATCTACGGTCCTATTACGATCCATTGTTAAGGAAGCATGTACAAAATTAAAATGCAGCATTGTCTGGGCTCGCACGCCACCTATCGGTGTTTTGTTTTAGTCAATTGTGGTATATCTATATTATGTACAGTAAGCTCTTTGGATTAGATTAGTTGAGATGTTATCTATTATTACATCTACTGGTTGGTTTGTTCGTTTTGTTGTTGAATTACAGTAAAATTGATGGACTGTTACTGAAGTACATAGTTCTTTTAACATAAAATACAAAGGCTGCACCATTTTATCTCGGGAATAAGGGCTAGAGCTGTTCAATAGTGAAGACTGAGCCCGTGAAAGAGTGCCCTTTTGAATGCAATTAACACGACCCCTATTAGTTGGGACCGAAAAACATAGTTGGTGTTAATATGCCTCCCTCGATGCCTACCCCTGTGAGAATATACAGGTGTAAGTATATGTCATTCTTTAGACCAATAAAATCTAACATTAGTGAAAATTATACAACGATTCGATGAATCCTTAACAGTAGTCAAGGATAATTTAGCAGAGATATTACTACTTATTGCATTTTCCCGCCACTATCTGAAAAAATGAAACTTAACAATCAATATATAATTATATTTTTAAGTCAGAAAACTCAGTATCATGCAATTTTCCTTCGGCCAACTTATAAAATGTAGACTCCCCTCGGCCTTGTACAAGTTTAAATTGCCCTCTTCTTTTTTCACTATCTTACCCTCCACTCACTTTTTCCTATTTAAACTTTTCCGTTTTATTTTAGGATGCGAACCGCGGGCTGTACCAGGACTGTTATCTTTTCACGTTAATGTTCAAAACTAAACGTTATTACGGTAAAATATTATATAAGTAGTACTCCATTTATTAAACAGGGAACAAAAACATTTAAAAATACAATACACAATAATATAGATATGCGCACTATGCAGTTTGAAATTCGATATCTAATTGTAAGGTAATCGATATAGTTATATTTTTCAGTATTCTTTTTATCTTGCTTTTATAAATTGCAAAAGTTTTAAAGGATGGATGGATGATGGTTACTCAATCATGCCAAAACAGCTGAACGGGTCGGAACTAAATTTGGCACAGAGTTACATTATAGTTTGGAAAAGCTATTAAATTACTATATTATTAGTATTTCACGCGTGTGGGACAAATTAGTGTTTTCATATTCTTAAGGTACCAAAGAATGATATGGCCCTCGGGGATAGTAAAAACTGGACATCAATATGATGTCGACTACAATATTGGGTGAGTGTCTTCTAGACGGGCATTAGAAGGTATGGTATGTGGTTATGGTTGCTTCGGAGTATGTGGCCAATCCAGCTCCTTTTTCAGCGTTTGAATTGTTAGTGCCATTGACTCATAATTTACTACGTGTTAGTAATATTAGATCAATGTTTGATGCATAGGGGTCTCAACCACAGTATACTGTGGTCTCAATCCATTCACAGTATATCAATGCAATGTCGTTCATTATGCACTGAAATACAGTAGAAAAGTAAAATACTTATAATAATAGTAAGAAGAATTAAATATTGAATAGTTATAACACTCTTCTACTAAAAACGTCAATCTCTCTGTAAACTCTGAATAGTTCTACTGAAATGACAATCATTGAACCTCCTAAACTAAGTCAACACTTACAAACAAATCAAGGTAAATAGTTGTCTATTTAAACGTACTTATAAACTGCACAATGGAGGCGAGACATTTCAATTGCTCTTTCTTCAAGAACTCTCGAATTAATCTTCGAGATTCGTACTAACACTACGTAGACGAGAGTTAAAGTGCTCTTGCGAATACACCGTTAATATTTTTATATTTGAAGTTGAAATTCTTAGAAACACTTCAGTTAGAGACATGTGCTTTTGGACAGTTAGTAGTAGTTAGTTGGATGCGAGAATGTCATTGAGAAACCAACTATGTAATTACTGTAATATTTTCTTGAGCGCGCGCTGAGATTTTGGTAGTGTGAAGTTGCGATGTAATACGTTGTATGCGACTTAATAATTGAATAATTGCGAAGGAATAATTAGTGTTGTAGATTATTTCTCGGTATTTTCTTTTTTCAGTTATTCATGACTACACAAATACAAGTAGCGACAAAAGTTTCTAAACGTTACGTACCTGGACGTACAAGTATTTTTGTAATCCTCAGGGGAAAATATTTCATCTTTTGTCCAGTTGAATGGGTATATGGAAAGCTGCTTTTACTGCTATTTGGTGTTAAGCTAAATATGCAATAACCACTGAAAATGGAAATATGCAGAAGTATATGCATAATGCATATAATTTGGTCTCCAATTATGACAAATACCTAGCAGCTATGAGGAATATTGCAAATGATTACCAACCGCAACGCAATACCTACAAATTTATTTGTTTAACGTCCACTTAAACTGTTCAAACCGGGTTGTCAGTATCTGCCTACACACAAACATAGCAGTATTGCTTTTCACTTAGTCAAAACAAAGATGGGTAGGTATAATTTGTTCGGTGCGTTCTACAAATTAATTCAAACAATATGACGCTTCATGCAGGTTTTAGGGTTAAAATAAAATTCAAAACAAAGACTCATAATATTAACCCTTTCGGACCCAGCCCGGGTACGGTTTACTACCTACATAACACAAGTAGAGCTTTATAGCTCTGTTTGTATGAAATCAGGAGGTAAAGCAATGTGACCCTTTTAGTATACTATAATCTCCCTTTGTATTCTGTAAAATAACTTTCACGGTTATTGCAATAAGAAGTTATTGGGTATTAGCTTTTGCCTGCGGGTCCGTCCGCGTGAAATACGAATTCCATTCCCTTGATCCACAGCTCGTCCTCTTTTTTAAGGAGTACAATTAGGTTTTGCGCTATTCCTATATATATATATATATAGACTATAGTCTGTCCTGTGCCTTTCAACCCTTCTGGCGTGATTGAATAACAGTCATCAATACATCCATCACAACTTACGCATTGATAGAAAAGTAGTCAGATTGGATAAGTAGGTATAATGGTGAGGGGTGTGTGTTGGGTAACCTCCTCGAGTGTCGCTCCGATTCCGATCCCGCTGCAGTCCGGGGGGAACGGAATCGGAGCGGCCGGTACACCCTGGGCGGCGGTCAATGGCTTCCCCTTCACCCCTTCATAGGGTTGGCATTGATCGTCGGCCAATACCCAACGTGGCGGGAACGCATCGCTCTCCGTACTCCTCTGCTTTCAGAGGAGACAGGATGAGCGATGCTGTTAGTGGTGAGATGGCCCAGGGTCAGCCGGGGTGCGAGGGATATGCTCTATGGGTAACCTTACACCCCGGCGTCTGAAGACCCGAGACGGCGTGCGGTTTTAGTCGGTGCAAGCCCGACATAGCCGCCCCCGCTGGCCGGCGGGGGGTATCCGAAGGGATTTCCGCACGATAAAAAAAAAAAAAAAAAAAAAGGTATAATGGTGAAGATAAAGTGTTATTTTTTGTACTACTAAGTTAGCAACCAAGCGGATGTGGCTCTATTCACAGAATTTTACCAAGATAAGGAGCCTTCAATTTTAATATTGTCATCAAAAAATTACATAATTTTGTGGAAATTGTACAGCATGGCAACCCTGTGTGTATAGCACAGAGTGGCACCACAATTTGCGTATCCACCTTGCCGTCAAAACTCGCCGGTTTCCATGGCAACCCCCTCTGCGACCCACGTCGACCATTCGCCACTGTTTTGAAAATTTTCGTGAACTTGTTGTTTAATCCGTATTAAAATAATAAAACAACCAAAGGCATCGCCTGTCTGTAAACTGGGATATTAAATGTTTAAAATATTCGCAATACATTCTGGCATGAAAATCAAAAGCAGATTTTATTAGTTGGTTATTTTTACCATCGCTCCAGTGTCATAGCATATTTCATACACTGTAGTCTATAAAATTTGTCACAACGGAACGAAAAAAAAAAGCAAAAATTAAAATAGAGTTTTTTGATAAATTGTCTGTTTGTAAAACTAGCTCAGACTGGCTAAACCGTAACTGCTTCCGGGCAGGAGCGTAACATAATTTCATTTAAAATACACGGTGCATTAACAATTGTAGTACAGGGCTATGTGAACGCTAATACCATGGCACAGTTCCATAATACACTGCGCTCCGAAATACCGTGTGGTAATAGAGACGGTTGAAATTAATTGTTATTGACGTGTGTATTCATGAAAATGAAAATTCTGTTGTATGGTACATTGGTACTAGGTTTCACAGTTACAGAATATAAACGAAAACGACAAAGAGACTTCATTCATCTGGGGGATCTACTTTTGTCTCTATTAAGAGACTCGGAAAAATATAAATGACATAAATATTTCTTTCTTTAATCCAATATACAACACAATGATGACGGTGAAGAGGTATTCAACTATTTTATGAATACCCATGTTAACTAGATGGGGTCCAGGCCATGACGAAATATCATTCGGTTCTGTAGACAACTATAGGTAAACGATTTTTAGAACATATCGCCCTGGTTTTTTTATTCATTTTTTGATGTGTAGTGTAAAAATGTACCTTATCCGCAATAAAAACATATTTTCTTTCTCTTTTTCTTTCTTCCGACAGTATCTGTGACGTTTCTAATACCATTTATCGGATCCAGTTCAATATAACAATAGGTATGTGTTCGACCATATACTTTTGTATAGCTTCTACAGTAAATTCCTAGCATTTATGGACGAAAACATCTTCAATGTCATCAATTTAACCAGTAAGGACTCAAGTGGCGTAGAGTCGCCACACTGTGCTGCAAGGAGATAATGAAACATTCAACTTTATACCTTACACACGCAACCTATCATCTGTTTGTGCGTCAAGTGCTATGCCCGACGCATCTTCATGCGGTGACCCATATGAGAAGTTGTGGAAGTGCCTTCTCGCTAAGAAGAACCCAGTTAATAAGATGGTGTTGTACACTAGTGGTGAGTACCAAGTGTCTACCGAAGTCTATGAGAATATGTAGCCAGAGGACCCATTCGGTCACAAACAGAACCTAATTTAAATTTCAAAATTTTATAGTCACAAGCCTCTGCTAACGCTATCGCATGTGTGTTATTATCTGGATAAAATGTAACCTATGTCATTCTGGAATAATGTACTTCTTTCAAACTGCGAAAGATTATTTTTAAATTGATGCCGTGAATACAGAGATTTTCTGTCGCATATTGTATACAAGCGAACAAAATTTGCACTCAAGCTTTTTTATAACCTTACTACTATTATAATTGTGGATGCGATAGTCCATCATGTCAGAACAGCTATACGGATGTGGATACTTGGATAATTTCTTGGAGATAGATTTTTATAGTCTGAAATAGCAGATGCTACTTTTTATTCTGGGAATAGGCTACTGTGGGTCGCAAAAACGTGAGTTGTATTTCATGCGGGCTAAGCTATGTGGTTAGGGGGAGGACGCCAGCCATACGTACTATTACAAGTGTTCAGGTCTGACATATGTCATGTAGTATGTCTGCGCACGCTATCCCGCGTAAAACAGGGATAATCGAAATTACTATATGTGAACACAACTATCATACTATCATAATAATCATACTTGATATCCCTAAAGGGGTAAGCAGATGTTTAATAATGCTCACATTTCACTAGCGGTTTTCAGTCCCACGTAATATTTCGACGCTTACTGCTATCATCGAATACTTCTTCCAGATTGTTGTTACTGAGAAATTTCTTGCAGAAAATTCTGACTGCCGACCAATTCGATATCATTTACAAACCTATAAAAAACTAGGTATATTAAAAGATCCTATAGATTCGAATGGTTGTGGCAACATAGCGCAAAAGTTGGCATAAAAATATATTGAAAGGCACTGGTATTAGTCAGATATAATTATCTTTTAGTTAAAACTAACTTTAGCTATAGGAATATCACAGTGAAATTACCCTTACCAAAGTTCTGTAGCCAAATACTGAAGTTGGAAGCTGCAACCGACAACGCACCTGTTATGAGGAAACTACAAATGAATATTTTAACAATCGATTTCACATTGTACACTTCCTTCCTTTATGCTTTTATTTGTAATGTATGAATTTCGTTTTCGAAATGTTTTCTGCGTGCTGATTTTATAGAAGAAAATCAGTATGAAAATACCAAGTACTCTTTGAGTATTTGTTTAGTGTTTCGGAAGAGTCTTATGCGAAACTATATACTAGATATTCATACATTTATTAGTAATTTAAAACGGAATACTTTCAATAAAATGTTGAATTGGGGACAGGAGTCGAATGGACCGGGGTGCGAGGGATACGCTCTATGGGCAACCTTACACCCCGGCGTCTGAAGACCCAAGACGGCGTGCGGTTTTAGTCGGTTCAAGCCCGACATAACCGCCCCGCTGGCCGCCGGGGGGGTATCCGAGGTGATTCCGAACGAAAAAAAGAACAAAAGAAGGAGTCGAATGGAATGTTTCTCTTTTCAATCAACATAATAGCGCTGGTCCTGGTTGCATCTAAAGCTAACACTACGGCGCCCACGGTCCACTCTCCAACCTTTCCTCTTGGTTGGCTTTTTCTTGCTTTTACGCGAGGGACCGCCATCTGACCCATCCGGCCTAACCCCGAGAGGTAAGCGTGCGCCGGAGCCTCGTCCGTTAATCAGTAAGCAGGTGTACTGACTTGCTAAGGCTTCCTTGGATCGTGTTTGTCTTTTCTATAAGCTAATAGTTTCAAAACGAATGAAGATGCATGCATCTAAAATAATTTTTTTTCTCACTTAAAAGTTTCCAACAAGGTACAAATAGCTTTCAAAACTGCAGGAACTAATGGGAGTTTCAGAACAAGTCTGTCAATTCAATAAAAGAAAGGTAACAGTTACTATTTCAATAACTCCACTGCTCCTAAGATATTACATAGAATGTATTAATAACTTCATCACAGCTAAATTTCATAATAATTATTATGAAATCTATGTAATATCTTAGGAGCAGTGGAGTTATTGAAATAGTAACTGTTACCTTTCTATTATTGAATTGACAGACTTGTTCTGAAACTCCCATTAGTGCCTGCAGTTTTAATAATAATTAATCATTTATTAATTATTATGAAATTTAGCTGTGATGAAGTTATTAATAAATTCTATGTAATATGTTAGGAGCTTGTAAGTAGTGCTACCCGTCAAGTTGGCCGTAAATTACCAACGTGGCGTGAAATCCAAGTACTAAACATTCGCATGTTGACTGACACTCGATTAAGTATAACTGCTTAAGCCAAGAGCGATTTAATTATAGCTTTAGGGTACAAGTTTTGATAAGATTTAGACAGTAATGTAATAACTAAACAGTTTATTAAAGCCGTTTAGTTTTTACTGCCCTGATATGAAATAGTATTTAATTTTTAAGATTATCTACCTCGTAAATTAACAATACTATCTAAATGGAAAGTTCCTGCAATACAGTGTACACTTACAGTTTACACGCATTTGAAATAATATAATACCTTTTGACTTAAGTTATTGCATGTTTATTGTTAGATAAAGCGTAAAATATTATTTGACCTGTTTTTAAATATCTGGCAAGCCCCATGGGCGTGCCAAGTGTCTATGTTGAAATGAAACAGGATAAAAGCTAATGGTGTTCTATCAATATCTATTGTTAGGGCCCTATCTTGTATTTATTTTTTAAGTGTGGAAACTGCCACGAAGCTAGCAGTGAAGTGGCTATGTTAAAATTGATCTGACCAAAACCAGGCGGTTTGGCGTAAAACGAGGCTATTGCTGAAGGTTCTGCATGTAACCACGAACTGCTGGGAAAATTGTGAGTATTATCACTTTAAAACCAACAAATTACCTACTCCTTAGAAAATCATAGGTATGTGTGTCAAAACTCCAGTAAGTGGCTTCACTTTTAGTGGAGACTTCTCTTACGCCGTGCTCTATTGTTGCATTACCTTACATCTCTTTTGGATTTGCTGTGAAATTAAGATTCTTTTTAATCTCTGAACAATTTTAGCGAGTTATAAACGCGAATATGGATTATTTTCAAATGTATGAACTAATTCATCAACATCAACATCTTGGAGTGTTTCCCGGTTGTATCCTAGGAGTCTGGGGACCGCCTATTTCTTCTCCTCCTTATAGTTTGGCTTTTTGAGGGCTTTTAGGAGGTCAACTCCCATAAAAGCTGAATAAGTCAAAACTTATTCAGCTTTTATGGGAGTTGACCTCCTAACACCGAGAGGAGCTATCGCCAGATCCTCGTGCGTCAATCAGCAGATACCGGTTTGCAGGTGAGGTTGGCTTGGCCCCGAAGGTTTTACAAATTTTACAGATGCAGATAACAAATATTCTAAGTACTTTTATTTATAGCGTTAAACATCAAAATTGGAAACGACGGTCTGTGATCGAATAAATACTTGGCATTAATAATTGATTCACATTTGTATCAGTGTATGGAGCCATAGGTAAGTACTATACGTTGTGAACGCGTTACGAACGTAATTAGACTATGTAGCAGACAACCCGCGGCAGTGAATGCCAGCACGACATGGTGAAATGGTAAAGATAGAACTTCCTGCGGTTACATTCAATTTTGCAAAACTTGTACGTTTGTTACAGAGATGTTTTTACACATCTATAGTATTATTACAATATTCTAGCTGACGACATTAAATGTACTTCTGCATTGAGTTTGCATTTGCCAAAACTGATATCATAAACTTATAATATAATTCGCTCTCATCACAGCCCAGTAATTTTCCAAAATTAATTTAAAATATGAAAAAAACGCGACTGCAAAAAACAGAGACTATATCATTATTAAGGGCTGCAACCCTAAGTTAAATATCAGCATTATCAGCCTAAATCATGAACCGAAACTGAATGCTTACAAACTTATACGGGTATTTAAGCCCATAATATGGTCTATAAAATCTAAAACCAAAGTAGAGTTTACTTTGTTCTTAGTTTATTTTATTTGGTTCTCTATTCTCAATTATGTTGCGGTATTTTTATTAGTACATTGCTTTTACATAAGTGAAGTTTTTTGCAGCTTGCTTTTTGTTTTTTATTTTAATTATTGATTATATTTTAGACTTTTAGTGCCCCGGTTCCTTCTAATTTCCTTCATTTTGATAACCTAATAGATAAGTTGGGTCAATAAAAATTAAGGACTGTGGAATTTGGAAGTTACGTGGTAAGTAAGAAATCCGTTTAGTGACGGTTGTTGAAGTTGGTGTAGCACTAATCAATAGAAGCAGCTAAAGAGTTCTTGTCTTTGCCTACTAGAATATACGTAAGTACAAAGGTATGCTTTTTTAAATATACACATTCTACTTCAGCTCCATACTTCGTAAAAAAACGGGCTCAAACGTATGGGAATTCATGTGGAAATTAGAAATCAGCTCAGAGACCTCTACGAAATCGATTAACATAGTATACATGGAAAACCAGACGTCGATTGTAAATCTCCACCATTCTTAAAGACAGTGTAACCTGACATTTGAACCACGTCGTTTTCTCAAAACTATCGGGTTAACTTCAGGTCCAAATTTATAAAATATCAGTCTAAAATGCACCCTTTGATCATGCAATAACAAATACGTGAACGGATCCAAACACTCATCGCCCATCATGTAAACAAACGTTAGCAATCAATCAATAAGCTGATTACCACACCCAGCCCTATACTAACATTTGGTGGACAGCGTAGCTACATCATACACTTGAATTTCTATGTAAACACGAACTTTTGACTCAAAGGAGTACAATATTGATCTAATATAGAATATTTTTGTGCCTCTAGTGAAAAAAAGTATGATAAAGGTATAATACGATTTGAAAACATTGGCGTTTTCCCTTTTTTAACTAGAATCATGAATTTTTATTTTGAATATTATCCTGGAATTTAATGAGCGCCTTATCTTTTAAAAGTAACCAACACATCTAGCATTACGATAACATAGCATGTTGACCGAAAATTTGAATAAAATATATTCTACATTTGGCAAGTAGTCCAGTCATTATTTACATTTGAAAATGCAATTAAACCGACAAAGTTGATTTTTGGATATGTTGCAAAGGGGGTTCAGAAAAGCTTAACTTAAATTGTCTACAAAGATTTTCTATGAGCCTTCACCGCCATTTTGAAGAAGGGTTAAATTTGTTTTTTTCTCGATAACTCGGCTCTACACCACGTTACGAAAATTAATATACTTTTTATTCCTTTTTTTACGCTCTACCATGAAGGTCATATGAGTATTTTAACTACCATTGATCATTGTTGAGGTATCGAGCGCAAAAGTAAAAAACTACCAGATCAAGTATTTTTTCACTTTTCTTTTTCACTACCTTAAATTTTATTAAAATTTGACAGTGATTACGCAGAGTGCATTTGCCTCAATATAGTCAACCAAGTTAAAATTAGAATAGTGACGTAATATTTATATCGCGTTTGACTTTCTTATTATAAACACTTGTTATGTATAGTGCACTCGTAAAATGATGGCTAGAATGAGATGCGCAGTCAATCGACACCACAGTATTCCCTGCGATGGGTCGTTAAACTTCATGAAGCGGCTTCAGCTTCGCAGTACCGAGATTGCTGTCAATCCGATTACCAACTAGCCGTCTAATAGTTTATTATTGGGCTCAAAACATATTATAATGTATTATATGGTTGTACCAATTAATAGTATGCAATAGCCCAAGCCATTCCATTTAATTTATTTTATTTTATTATTTTATGTAATTTAATTTTAATCAGTAACCATAAAAAATACACTTACCACGCCGGAGCTTTGAGCCATATGATGCACACATTCGTGGTTAACTAGTAAGTATAGAATAGATATAACATTATTATACATACACGAATCAAAATAAACTTACAAAAACTTTGGCTTTCCGCACGAAAACAAAATAAAATGGTGTATACGTTTTTCATTCTTATTTTGTTTCGGTGTAGTTTTGGTGGCAACCTCGGTTTTTAATTTTGTTTTTTAAATATAGATATCATATCAATTAAAATCAAAGGAAAAACTTTAAAAAAATCCATGAAGCATGGAGTGGTCATACCAGAAGATAGCATACTATCATTATTCAACAACTACGGTGACCATTGCAGTGCTAAATGTCCAAGGGTAAAAACTCTTAAAACTCGGGCTTACCCGGGGTGCCCGGCAACGGACACTTGGGGAGGACACCGTGCGGTTTTAGTCGAGACACGACATAACCACCCCCGCTGGCCAGCGGGGGGGTATCCGAAGGGATTTCCGCACGTAAAAAAAAAAAAAAAAAAAAAAAAGGGTAAAAACTCTACCTACTTAGAATGATCGAGAAAAGCAACTCGCCAAGAAGATAGAATGATAACAAGGTTAGCAAATAAAGATTTGTATTTAGGATTTATTAATGGTGTGTGTGACTCGGAATGTAAAAAATATAGAGATGCACGTTTGGCCTTTGCTCATACATATAGATATTGGACCTGAGCCCAGTAGCAAAATGTATTATTCTCTGACGTGACCAAGGTTAATTTCATTTCTTCAGATCAATATATACGACCTTCGTCAAAAACGGTAATGAATGTTTAGTAGATTTTTTACTAAATTTACTGTCTCTAATACCCAGCTACGGAATTGTCTTAAATTGATTATGAGCATTAAGCATTGATATCCTTTATCTGGTATATTGTTTAATATTTTATTATAATCGAGCAAATTATAAAAATAGAATTGTCTATTCATTAAGGCATAGCTATAGCTATTTATTTCTCTTCGCGCCCTCGGTTGACCACAATTTTTGACCTATTAAACCATTTCAGTTATCCTGCCTATATCATGGATTTTAATCAATGTTCAACTCTCATAACTTTTTATGAGAGTTGAACATTGATTAAAATCCATGATATAGGCAGGATAACTGAAATGGTTGCACTGCTTAAAAATGCTGATGTGGTTAAAATCACTAATAAAAATAATAACATCGCAACAAAACTGTTAATCGGAATCTTGAGGTTTGCGAGAGGCAAGACTTCACGTTCAAGCACTCGACGACGACGCTCAGCGCTCAAGTGGTCTTCACATCGAGCATCGAGCAGCTGTTGCGGCCGGCTGCGCCCCATCAGAACCATACAAGAAAATATACGAACGCTCTGCAAACAAATGTACTAAAATATGACTGCACCGACCGATCGAAAAATAATATTGGCTGTTTACACGGTTCTCTTGTCCAAACATTTTTATAAGCGGTTTGTTAAATTAAAAATACATTTCTTGAACAGTTGTGATTTGAATTTGGACATCTACGTTGTGTGGGAAAGTGAAAAAAGTACCTTTGTTTGACATACCTTTTTTTTTTTGTGCGGAAATCCCTTCCGATACCCCCTGCCAGCCAGCGGGGGCGGTTATGTCGGGCTTGAACCGACTAAAACCGCACGCCGTCTCGGTTCTACAGATGCCGGGGTGTAAGGTTGCCCATAGAGCATATCCCTCGCACCCCGACTGACCCTGGGCCATCTCCGGTTTCGAGATGGCCCCCTCGGGTTTGGGAACCACGGTGTCCCCGTCTTGCCCCGGTTTTGGGGAGGGGCACTAGTCGCCCCACCGTCCCGGCCTGCTTCTGCTGGGGTGACAGGCGGCCTCACCTGCCACCCCCAGGCCTGCGCTCATGGAGGACGGAGGTCGTTGAGCGATCTCCGGCGCCTGAGTCGCCTGCGACGCGCGGCGAGCATGTTGCGGGCTCGGCGGGCTGGGAGAGTTCTGAACCTCTCCCGGGCGCGCTCTGCCATCTCCTTCGCGAGCATCACATGCTCGCAGAAGGAGGTGGCGGCGGCCCACGCGCTCGCGCTCCGCACCATTGCCGCAATCATGCTGCCAGTTTGATTTGTACCTACGTACCTAGAGATAGGTACTCAACAGGATAGTACACAATACTCATGCCTGTTGGTCCCGGATGGGATTGGCAGGTTCATAGTCTTTTATGAAGTATTAATAAAAGATGTCGACCATTGGGTTCACAAAAAACTTTGGAAAACAACGTGCACTGTTCCGAATTAAAACACGCCCTGTGTTCATTCTCATTACCCTACAGAGGGCTAGAAAGAGTATGCATAAAGAACCTAATCATGATAATGCTTTCCATTAAATTGCTTTTAAAGAACATGAACATAAAATCTACTTATAACTGTTTAAATGTCAAGAGTGCACAGATAAAAAAGTCATGTACCTAAATGTAGATAAAACAAATGACAGACATTAGGAAGTTACGACAATGTAACATTGTAGTAAGTTCCTAATGTCACGGGGAATATGGCAAGCCATTGTGTATTATTGTTTGTCAATGGCACACATCAATACTGTTAATACACTTTTAATGACAACATCACATAGGTATTCTGATATTACATACTTCGTTAATTTCTGATATTACAAACTTAGTTAGTTAACTTAAGAAACTTAGTACAAACAGGGAATTTCTAAAAGATTCAAGAAAAAGTTTATCAGTGACTAAGTAATCAGGTATTCAGATAGGCAGGTATCACACACAAACGAAGTAAGAAAACTGCTAACTACTGTCTTGCACCATCGCTATCTAACACTTCCCTTTATTTTCGCGCGGGAACCCCCTCGGGCTTCAACTTACCGGAATTGAGGTGGGTATGTCGGATTCGAACCGAATTAAACCACACAATGTTCGGTTACATCGGTCTGTGTCCCCTGCCTTATTAAAATTGGTGAAAGGCTGTCAGGTCCTGTATCTATTAATGATGATATTGGCAAAAAATATATGATAAATGTTTCAAGAATAATATATATTTGTTTATATTATACTTTTAGCGTCAGATATTCTATATTCGTTTAAAAGCCTCAGATCGTTGAAAAAATTACAATTTTCTAGTATGACTAGCATAAATAAATTTTGATACACTATTTTATATTAGTATTAAAAGCTATCTATATACACGATATCTGGTTCTACTTAACCAATTGCAATTAGACATACAGTAGATTTTAAGTCTGACCAAGACCTTTCTAATAGAAAAAACCGCATCAAAATCCATTCAGTAGTTTTTGCATCCATCGCAAACAAACAGATAAACAAACAGTAAGAATTTCAAATTAAAAATATTTTGTGTACAGAATCGCTCATTTCACAAACCCCAAGTATTTTAGCTTCAGCTGTCCCGATGTTTGTCCTCAAATCTAGCAAATTTAATTTGATCCACTTCCCGGATACTAATTAATCTGAAATTTTGCATTCATGTGTAAATTGCGTGACAATGCAATATTATGATGACATGGTGCTGATCTGATGATGGAGCTGGAAGGTGACCACAGGAACTTGGCAATGAAACGACAGAACCTCATCAAGTTTGGGCTTGTTTGAATCGTCTTGACGAGTAATTTGTCTTTCAATGGTAACCAGGATCTAATGATATAGTTGGAAGGAGGGATAGGAATAGATAGAGAGATAGGAACTCTGTGAGGGAACAACGCAAGCCCATCGAGTTTCGACGCCTTTGATTTTAAATATTTAGATATTTTTTATTACCAAGAACATAATAAAAGCTTATTTTTTTAAAGTGTTTATTTTTAAATTTCACTTGTTTTTAAATATTTCCAAGTACAATAAGTTGTGTTTATTTACAATTTTATAATAGTATAGATAGATAGGTAGTTTACAGAATAATTAATCTCACTTCAGATAAAATAATAAATAATAATAATAAATACTCTAGGATAAATTACATAACGCCATCTAGACCCAAACTAAGCAGTGCTTGTCATATGGGTTCTAGTATGCGGATAAAACATACTTAGATACTTTTTTTTGTAAATAATTACATATTATATATAGAAGCACCCAGCCCAATTCAAATTTACATATTTGCACTGTGCGGGAATCGAACCCGCGATCTCAGGTCATATCAGGCAGTAACAAATTTGCACAAAAAACGATGCAAACGCTCTTCACAACACTTTAATGTTATGGACAACCAGCAACTCACAAAACGAAATCCGAAACTTTGTACGTTCGAAGATGGCTTGTACTTCTCCATGTACCCATTACTTGTTTGCTTAAATTGCTTGTTGGAATGTCTGGAGACAATGTTTACGATCCCAACAGGTGACAATCAACAATGGCCCGTAAAACGGACGTGGACACACCTTGTTATAGAGCGCACGGTGTGTGAAGTGTGATGTTACTAACAGTGGTGAGTATTATGCATCCTTCGAGTACCTATTATATTAAATTCAATATTTTGTATTTAAATTAGCAACGAAAAAGTTACTTTTATGCTGTAAGTATTTTTCGAGATTGGTAAATTATAGTAAAGAAATAATGGGACCGGTTCTGGATTTTTAAAAACTGGACAGGACTAAAATTACTCTTTTTGTATATTGAACTGCGAAACTATATAGAGGGTATAGACGTGACGATATATTATGGTTTAGCAAAAACAGTGTCTACACTAGAAGCGAGGGAGAACCCTGACCACCGAGTTCCGCAGTCTGTTCTTGTTCTTGTCTACGCTACGCTCCGGACTACCGACCGCCATGATCGGGGCCTGAGGCCGGAGTGTAATTCATAGTTGCGAAGTTCAATGTCGCGATGTACGTTACAGCGAAAGTTTACTATTGCAAGGGAAGTTGTTGCGAAAGTTCATTATCGCGATGTACGTTACAGTGAAAGTTTATACTACTGCGACAGACGTTGTCGCGAAAGTTCTATACTGCGATGTACGTTACAGCGAAAGTTTAGTATTGCGATGTACGTTATCGCAAATTTTTATTGGATCAAAAGACGGTGGTTTCATTGTATTTTATTCATATTTTGATTTTTGTCTCGCAGTAGTAAAATTTCGCTGTAACGTACATCGCGATAATGAACTTTCGCAACAACGTCCGTCGCAATAGTAAACTTTCGCTGTAACGTATGTACATCGCGATATTGAACTTCTGAGGCCGGCAGTCAGCCAACTCGCTGTCCTTACAGAAGCAGGCCAAGGCGGAGGCGTGTCGTGTGTGTCCTACACACACCTGCCTACTTATCGATGGGGGATCAAGCCCGACGCCCCAAAACGTACAAGTCACCGGTAACCCTTGGGTTACCCTTTCGGGAGCGCACCCGGGGTACCTAGCAATGAACGCTTAGGAAGGACACTGTGTGGTTTTAGTCGGTTCGATTCCGACACACCCATATCATCGTAGGCACTGATGGGATGGAGCCCGCAGGGAAAAAACAAGAAAAGTTCTGCGCTGTTATTGTAACAACCTAAGAATAATACCTACACAACAAAATCGGCACTATTGTCTCTAAAACTGACCGTGTCATAAATCAATTTATTTTTTAGGTAGCATTATTGCTTGTAAACCTGCTGATTGTAAAATGTAATAACAGAAAGCGTCACAAACTTAAATTATTAGATGAACTTACAGTAGGTACTCACCCGTATTCTATATAATAAAGTATATTAATATAGATATTTTTTATTACCAAGAACATAATAAAAGCTTATTTTTTTAAAGTGTTTATTTTTAAATTTCACTTGTTTTTAAATATTTCCAAGTACAATAAGTTGTGTTTATTTACAATTTTATAATAGTATAGATAGATGGGTATCCGAAGGGATTTCCGCACGATAAAAAAAAAAAAAAAAAAAAAAAGGTAGTTTACAGAATAATTAATCTCACTTCAGATAAAATAATAAATAATAATAATAAATACTCTAGGATAAATTACATAACGCCATCTAGACCCAAACTAAGCAGTGCTTGTCATATGGGTTCTAGAATGCGGATAAACATACTAAGATACTTTTTTTTGTAAATAATTACATATTATATATAGAAGCACCCAGCCCAATTCAAATTTACATATTTGCACTGTGCGGGAATCGAACCCGCGATCTCAGGTCATATCAGGCAGTAACAAATTTGCACAAAAAACGATGCAAACGCTCTTCACAACACTTTAATGTTATGGGACAACCAGCAACTCACAAAACGAAATCCGAAACTTTGTACGTTCGAAGATGGCTTGTACTTCTCCATGTACCCATTACTTGTTTGCTTAAATTGCTTGTTGGAATGTCTGGAGACAATGTTTACGATCCCAACAGGTGACAATCAACAATGGCCCGTAAAACGGACCGTGGACACACCTTGTTATAGAGCGCACGGTCTGTGAAGTGTGATGTTACTAACAGTGGTGAGTATTATGCATCCTTCGAGTACCTATTATATTAAATTCAATATTTTGTATTTAAATTAGCAACGAAAAAGTTACTTTTATGCTGTAAGTATTTTTCGAGATTGGTAAATTATAGTAAAGAAATAATGGGACCGGTTCTGGATTTTTAAAAACTGGACAGGACTAAAATTACTATTTTTGTATATTGAACTGCGAAACTATATAGAGGGTATAGACGTGACGATATATTATGGTTTAGCAAAAACAGTGTCTACACTAGAAGCGAGGGAGAACCCTGACCACCGAGTTCCGCAGTCTGTTCTTGTTCTTGTCTACGCTACGCTCCGGACTACCGACCGCCATGATCGGGGCCTGAGGCCGGAGTGTAATTCATAGTTGCGAAGTTCAATGTCGCGATGTACGTTACAGCGAAAGTTTACTATTGCAAGGGAAGTTGTTGCGAAAGTTCATTATCGCGATGTACGTTACAGTGAAAGTTTATACTACTGCGACAGACGTTGTCGCGAAAGTTCTATACTGCGATGTACGTTACAGCGAAAGTTTAGTATTGCGATGTACGTTATCGCGAATTTTTATTGGATCAAAAGACGGTGGTTTCATTGTATTTTATTCATATTTTGATTTTTGTCTCGCAGTAGTAAAATTTCGCTGTAACGTACATCGCGATAATGAACTTTCGCAACAACGTCCGTCGCAATAGTAAACTTTCGCTGTAACGTATGTACATCGCGATATTGAACTTCTGAGGCCGGCAGTCAGCCAACTCGCTGTCCTTACAGAAGCAGGCCAAGGCGGAGGCGTGTCGTGTGTGTCCTACACACACCTGCCTACTTATCGATGGGGGATCAAGCCCGACGCCCCAAAACGTACAAGTCACCGGTAACCCTTGGGTTACCCTTTCGGGAGCGCACCCGGGGTACCTAGCAATGAACGCTTAGGAAGGACACTGTGTGGTTTTAGTCGGTTCGATTCCGATACACCCATAGCATCGTAGGCACTGATGGGATGGAGCCCGCAGGGAAAAAACAAGAAAAGTTCTGCGCTGTTATTGTAACAACCTAAGAATAATACCTACACAACAAAATCGGCACTATTGTCTCTAAAACTGACCGTGTCATAAATCAATTTATTTTTTAGGTAGCATTATTGCTTGTAAACCTGCTGATTGTAAAATGTAATAACAGAAAGCGTCACAAACTTAAATTATTAGATGAACTTACGGTAGGTACTCACCCGTATTCGTTGACTTACAAATTATTATCGATGGATCTTTCCTTATAGAACATTATAAACGTAGATCAAAATTATTTAATACTGTAATATTAATACAAGAGGAAAATGGTTCTTTTAATCCAATCAACGAATATAGAACGAATAGCAATCAATATATTTAAATAATGGTTCTGAGACGATTTTCAACACTTCGAATAATGGAGCCTATAAGCTCTAAGAACAATTTCAAATCTAAATCGTAAAAACCTTCATGAATAACATAGGATTAAACACAAAGTTATAGTGCTGCGGTAGGTCGAACACGGTCGAATACGTTACTAACCAAATTAAAAAAAGTCCAAGCAAATATCTTCCTTATTGTCTTAGATGCTACGCCTAAAATATTATGAAAAGCTTATTTTAATGTGAATGTGTACGACAAATCGAAACAACGTTCCGTGAAATGCTAATACGAAACATATGTGACAAAAAAAAATCACTCCAGATAAGGGTCAGTTTCAAGAACACGCCTTGCAGCGCATACATCGCACTATAAAAAGAATATCGGATCAACGGATTGACAATGACAAGCGTTTAAGGGCCGTGTTTATTTATTTATACAAGTAATTCCTTTTAGCGACGCCGAGGAAACAAAATAAGGAACTTTTAGATAAGCATTGTACGTTTGACAAGACAAGCCATGCTACATTACGGGTAATAACTCTAAATCTAAACAGAAAGTCGGGAGAGCCGGTTAGTTACGATGGAACAGGATGTATTAAATTAGAATATATATATCCCTTACAGGAATATTCTTTAAATTTAAAGCAAAATGTATGAAAGTTGTAAAGTTTGACTATATATTTAAGTCAATGTGTCGGGCTTACGCTTGTAAAACTTGAGTTACCTACTTGTAAAACAGCATGTTTAACGTCAGTCTTATGAAGGTGTTTTATAGTGCAAGAATGCTATACACGAATAGGTGTGCAATAAAACTATTAACGACAATTTAAAATTATGAACAATAAATGGTCGTTACAATTAGATGAAAAAGAAAACAGAAAGTATGAGAATATTAGGACAAAAAGTTTTGAACAATGTGAATTTTTTTTGAAAGCCACGATATGTATGTTTTAAATCAACATACGCGGGTATAGTTGAATGTCCCCATAAAGTAGACTAGTATCGGCATAGAGCACAAAAACTATCGAATGTGTAATTGAGTCGTCGTGAGTCACCCTGGGGCGGCACACATCTGCTGTACTACGTACTGTCTGCCACATGGTAAGTTACTAGCTAAAAGCTGAAGCCTGTAAACTTTCAATATTTATATACCAATACAATTACTATTTTCTGTTTCAGAAGTGGTGGACATCCTGCAATTTAAAAATTAGACTGAAGGATAGTTAATTTCATTGACTGAGTAAACATTATACTCTCTACACATTTTCGATGTTGCCTGCCATATTGCCATGTTCGCCTGTTATTAGGTTACCTAAGGGGTGCTTCGGGGACCACCTGCATCGGATCAGGAAGGAGCCAACGCCTGAGTGTCATCACTGCGACGCGAGCGAGGACTCAGGGCTGCACACGCTGGCGGACTGCCCGGCGTGGGAGGCGCCGAGGCGTGACCTCGTGGCAGCCATCGGGGTGGGAGTCCTCTCGCTCGGCAGCATGATTGCGGCAATGGTGCGGAGCGCGAGCGCGTGGGCCGCCGCCGCCTCCTTCTGCGACCATGTAATGCTCGCGAAGGAGGTGGCGGAGCGCGCCCGGGAGAGACTTAGAACTCTCCCGGTCCGCCGAGCCCGCAACTTGCTCGCCGCGCGTCGCAGGCAACTCGGGCGCCGGAGGTCGCTTAACGACCTCCGTCCTCCATGAGCGCAGGCCTGGGGGTGGCGGGTGAGGCCACCTGTCACCCCAGCAGAAGCAGGCCGGGACGGTGGGGCGACTAGCGCCCCTCCCCCAAACCGGGGCAAGACGGGGACACCGTGGTTCCCAAACCCGAGGGGGCCATCTCGAAACCGGAGATGGCCCAGGGTCAGTCGGGGTGCGAGGGATATGCTCTATGGGCAACCTTACACCCCGGCGTCTGTAGACCTGAGACGGCGTGCGGTTTTAGTCGGTTCAAGCCCGACATAACCGCCCCCGCTGGCACGCGGGGGGGTATCCGAAGGGATTTCCGCACGAAAAAAAAAAAAAAAAAAAAAAAGGTACAGTTAGTGTCAGTGTCAAACTATATTAGTTTAAGCCAATGAAAGTATTAATAAATCTGCTTAAACCATTCTAATCGTACTAAGTTGGCTAAGAATTGAGGAGTTTATTATTCTTCTTTTCAATGAAGAATTTAAAAACTTCTATTTCTCTTCATTACGATCAGAAGTGTAGTTAAAAAACATTAACCCTGTATACAGAGTAAATATACTTAAGTATTTAGATGAAATGAATCCACATATTAGTCTACTAGCTGAGGCCCGCGGCTCCGCCCGCGCGGAGGTCGTTTATCGTTTTTTGGTCATATCTCCAGTTCTATTTACCCAATTGCAATGAAAAATATGCCAGATCTTAAGTCTGACCAAGGGCTTTCTAATATAACAAAAACTGCATTAAAATCCGTGCAATAGTTGTTGCGTCCATCGCCAACAAACAGAACAACATATGAACAAGAACAAGAACTCCAAAAAAATATTTCTGTGTTCAGAATCGTTCATTCAATTTTCTTTTTCAGTATCTCCAATGTACAAGCACAACTAATTTACAATTGTATGATAGTATAGATAGATATTTATTAATAATCCACATAAATCCAAAGTATCAGTAGGATTTAGGACTTGAGTAGTTGTTCTCAAAATAGTTTTTGATGTCCAATATCGTGTTATTGTTGCATTACCATCAGTCACGACAGCCACATTCTTTAAATCTTTTGTTTTGTAAGAAATAAGAATGAAACATATCCAAGGACTGATGTTTATCGACAGAGCAATCGAACCCTAGAGTCCCAGTCGAATCCAGAGACTGAAAACCTGATGAAAGTGAGTGGGATACTTCAGGTGCAATGGCCTAATATTAGGTGGCGGAATAATTATACTACTCTAAGTACCTACTTGTTCATTATTTAAAGGTGTCAAGAAAATCTTTTAATTAATTTATTTCCATAGGTGCCAGTATCGTACATAGGTGCCACCATACCTATTCCCCGAGGAACACTAGCGCGGTTTAGTTCCGGTACTTGTGGTGTCTTTTGTTTTCGCCCCACTAACAGCCCACCGTGTATTATTTAGCTAAAACCAGGGGACCGTTTTAATGGACTTCACAAAACTAGAAATGAGGGGACTGAAAGATTAGATTTCTTATCGAGTAAAAAAATCTTAGCACAAAAGTCCCTAATACAAATTGTATTGACTGTTTGTCAAAAAATATTGGGGTGTTTTTGTGTTAAGTGGGTAAATAATTGTGTAAGATTATTTCTGTGTAGAAAGTGAAGTAAACAGCTTGTCTTTCTTTATTTTTATTAGTATTGAAAATTAATAAAATACAGTAGTTAACAAAATCATCTTCTTTATTTTAACACCATTTTTTATAGCATTTAAAACTAAATTTGCATTTGTTTGAATATTATAGTATTATAATGAAATCTAATAGGATGTTTTATGCATACTTTAATTAATAAGATTATCATCTAACAAAATAGAAACAAATTAGATTCAGAAACTAAACAAATTATTTTACAGGCCATAAACTTGCACCCACATTATAAATTAACCACAGAATATAAAAATTAACACAAAACGCGAAAATGACATCCTTTAATTTGAATGTACGTTATCCCAAATGCGGGTAAGGGGCGCGATAATAATTATAATTAACACGATTATCGTACGCCCTCTACTCTATTGGTATATTAAAGTAATGCTTCGTAATATGGCGAAACTAATCGATGCTTGAAAGCCCATTTTAATTAAGTTATCGAAGAAAAATACAGCTGCTATGTTATGCTGACTCACCGAATAAAGAAAAAAATATAAATACAACACTTGTGCAACCATAGATTAGAAAGCAAATCAAAGCAAGACTTCTATTTACTATTATAAAATTGTAAAATAGGTTTGTCTGTACGTTGGAGATATAAAAAAAAAACTACGGTTATGTTAAATGAACGATTATGAACCCAAAAATACTTTTTTCGTATTCTTGTCTGTATGTTCGCGATGGACGCATGGAAGCCCTATCTCAGTAATAAATGTGATTTTGGATAAATTCATATTATTTTAGTCGGTTCGTCTTTGATGAAACCACTTCGTCATGCCCTCGGCAGGGTGGCACCATAGCGTTCCCACGTGGAATAAAAAGGAGTTATGCGTTTCAAACAGGCGGTTCGAATTTGATCCCCAGTCACGCACCACTGATTTTTCGAAGTTCATTTGCGTATTAGAAATTAATGGTCACTTGCTATAACGATGAAGGAAATTATCATTTAGGGTCAATCGGGGTAAATGGACACACTTTTTTATAGTAGTCGAATAGTTCGTAAAACAATAAGAAGATATACTATTCACAAATCGTACAAAATATAATAAATTAAGGACTTAATCAAATAAATAACCATTTTGCTTATTAAAAATAATAATAACAGGTCGCCAAATAATAGAAATCCCAACGGTATTAATTATATTTTGTGATAAGCATCTTTGGTTCCCGCACGTCTCGACCCGCAGATTGTCCCTGGAAATGAATGTGACAAATTGAATGTCTCCTCTGGTTCTTGCAACAAAAAGAAAAAAATGCATTATAAAAAAATCACAATAACATTGTTTTATGATAGAAGGAAAATTTGAATTGTTGGTTCCTAAATAGATACTCAATACATTTATTACATTCCATAATGTGGTATAGTTGTCAAATTAAAATTAAGTTACAATTATGGACCCGGTCGTACACAGCATATGTTTGGAGCGAGGAATAGTTGACTAGGTCTGCAAGGCGAATCGCTGCTTGCAATGTTGAGCTGAGTGAGACATCGTAAATCAGATTTAGAAAATTTTGAACAGTGATCATTCCTCCGTGGCAAGTCCGATTTTGAAAATTCTTTTTAAAGTCACAACTCTGGACATGCTTTCTGAGCGTGTAAAGTTTGGTCACAGTGTCTCGAGCGGTTATTATGTAATTCCATCTGGAATTTTTTTAACGGTGATCATTCCTCTGTGGTAGCATTAATCTTTTCAAAATATATACATAAACCTTCCTCTGATTGACCTCTTTAATCATGCCAAATTTGGTTCTGATTGGATTAGTAGTTTAGGAGGAGACCTGTGACAAAGAAAATCCTGAAGTCTAGTATGAGGAGCTTTCGCTCGACTTCGTCTCACTCAGCTCAATTATACTTCATTATTATATTCGTAGTTTATATTATTGCACACTATTTTATTTCAATGAGGTACCTATAATATTTTGGATATGTATAAAGTATTAATTATAAATCTTTCTTTTATTTTATTCACATAACATAACATAAACTCACGCCTATGTCCCCGAAGGGGTAGGCAGAGGTGCTAGCACCCACATTTCGCCAGTTTATGTTTAGGTCTAAATGTAATAGGTGGCAAGCCTATTGCCATTAACCGGGCACTTATAAACCTGCGATAAATACACACATAACTTCGAAAAGCATCGAAAAGACATTGGTGTGTGCCATGGTAAAACCTGGGATCGAACCCGAGACCTCGTCTCAGCAGTCCATTACCCATACCACTAGACTATCGCGGTTTATTTTATTCGATTGTATTTATGACGTAAGTAAAGTTAAAACCTATCTGTTACTAAGGTTACATTCAATAATAGGATTTAATTTAAGTCAATAATAGATTAAATACAATACAATTCTTACGCTATAGTATGTCAAAATTATTCATGCAGATACATACATACATAATACACAATCTTCAATTATACCTATTTATACATTACTAATATCATAAATATTTCACTAATATCATTATAACATGCACATAATTACAAATTAGAGTATATAAATTTAATGTAAATTGTGTAATGTAATGTAATTGTATGTTAATGTAATCGCAATTGTAGTATCTTCTAAAAAAATAAAACAATTTGCTCATTTTGTACATTTTTAAACAACACTAAAATTGCGACCATTTAAATATTTTATATTTGACGCAAAATAAGTACAGTGTTTTCAAATCGATAATATAATGTGAAGACTTATCCTGAACATTCCAGAATACAACGATTCTCTCCTATAACAGTCACTTAATAAAATTTAAGCGTTGAACAGTTTAGTCGTAGAGCCCATAAAGAAGTCGATGGGCCGGAGGAGCGCAACAATGACGGCGGCCGTCCCAGGACATTCGGACCAAGTTTATGTTACTGTTCCCACTAAAACGTGCAGTAAAAACCCGCCCACGCGATGTAACACCCATGATATTCCTACTGACCTCTGCCCTCATATAAAGAATATCCCAGACGCATAATCCCGAGGACATTTTATTGTTACCCGATAATTTAATACCAATTTTACAAAAAGAATAAAGAATACTGATGCGATTTCAAATACAGTAAAGTAAATAACGATGTATTTAATGACATCTCGACTTTTAATACAATCCCAGTCATATATTTCACTTGTATTCACATTCGCACTAACGTATGCCACAAAGTCATTTTATACGTAAATAGATCTCCGAGACGTTGTCAATAATAAGTTTTTATTATAGTGGCCCGCAATGCAGCGGTTAAAATGCTGGCCAGTGTCCAGTTCTCAGATTGCGTGGAATATTATTTGGTACTAACATCTTATAAAGTGTTTCTATAAAAATTGTACGCCATTTCTGTCTAGTTACTTCCTTTACCAATATGGTTGTTATAAATTATGCTTGTCATTGAATCAATTGTACTTTTATTACTCTGAATAGTTTGTCACACGTATAATGTGTCTGTATTGTGCAAACACTTGATTGACTTGATCATCCTTCAGTCTTAATTCCAAGTAATTGAGGTAGGTCCAATATATTTCTCTTTCATTAAGAGGGTCGTAATTTTATCACACTTCCATTCTACTATGACATCTTTCAATGTAACTATTTATTTTTTCTTAAATCTTTGTCTACTCTTAACGCTAACAACAATTTTATGTCCGTAGACCTGATGAAAAAATCCAGTAACGCTTCACCGGCAGCTCATAAAGGGCCAGCACATTAAAACTAAAATAAATTTATATACGAATACTATAATTATGAAAAGAGTATAGTAGTTTATTGACCACATATATTTTTGTCAAATACTTGATATATCTTGCTCATTACTCATCGAATGATAGCTCTATGGACAAAAGTCCGTTTAGATGCAAGGATGTGTGCGTAAGAGTCAAGCATAGGTAAGTCACTTGTTTTATGATTATTATTATTGCGTCTTCTGGGGCGGGAGGTTTATTGGCCTGTATCGTGTAGCTTGTTTAGTTTTATTAGAGTTACACCGTTTATTGTATTAAGGCAACCCAGTTAAAGTATCTGAAATTCGGTAGGGTGTCTAAGCTGATCGATTTAATAAAGAATAATGTTTGTTTTTAAATACCAAGAAGCGTTTAAAAACAATGTCAATGTTTTGAAAACAAAGAGCTTACTTTCAAAAATGTCTTCTTTCGACGACGAAGAAGAAGAAATGTCGACCTAATGAAGAAAATTTCTTCATTAGGTCGACATTAACCAAATTGTAGGAAGAACTAGTAATCGGCTGTGGCTAGATCTGGTGAGTACGGAAAAGGACGTATAGTTTCTAACTGCAAGACTTGTAACATTTGTCGGTTTGTAAGCAATATTGAATTACAGCATAAAACGATCATTAGACAGTTCCCATGACTGACGTGAGCTTAGCTTTGTTTTAATTTTTTAGCTGTGTGAATCTAAAACAAAATTAAAGCTAGAATAAAAGAATTTCATATTTACCTACTTATTTCTAATTTAGAATATTTAGAGTTTATAGTTTTGTATGAAAAAAATAAGTTTTAATTTAAAATATTGCACCATAAAGTAGGTACAGTGATGCCCCGATTCCGATCCCGCTGCAGTTCGGGGGGAACGGAATCGGAGCGGCCGGTACACCCTGGGCGGCGGTCAATGGCTTCCCCTTCACCCCTTCATAGGGTTGGCATTGATCGTCGGCCAATACCCAACGTGGCGGGAACACATCGCTCTCCGTACTCCTCTGCTTTCAGAGGAGACAGGATGAGCGATGCTGTTAGTGATGAGATGGCCCAGGGTCAGCCGGGGTGCGAGGGATATGCTCTATGGGTAACCTTACACCCCGGCGTCTGAAGACCCGAGACGGCGTGCGGTTTTAGTCGGTGCAAGCCCGACATAACCGCCCCCGCTGACCGGCGGGGGGGTATCCGAAGGGATTTCCGCACGATAAAAAAAAAAAAAAAAAGGTACAGTGATGCAGTAAATAAGGGTCTACTGGTACAGAGTAATATAAACAATTTTTACGGTTTTCCCACTAGCAAGTTTACCTAAATGCTTTAAGAATCAAATAAGAAATTTAGTCCTGGATTTCTGAAGTTTAAATGTTTAGCAGAGCCGTTTAGTTTTGGTCCACCTTATTGTACTGTGAGTGGTTGTTTTATCAGTTTCAAGAGATTCTGCTGTGGCCATTTGGCAACCCTTCGCAAACTCCTGCGTCTACCCATGAAACTATTGTAGTGATATACATAAATAACTGTTGCTTGAAACAACAAAGGTACAAGCATAGAACTCATAATAATAAAACGTATTATTAAGAGTTCTATGGGTACAAGGCATATACCCGAGGGGACCATCTCGAAACCGGCGATGGCCCAGGGTCAGTCGGGGTGCGAGGGATATGCTCTATGGGCAACCTTACACCCCGGTGTCTGTAGACCCGAGACGGCGTGCGGTTTTAGTCGGTTCAAGCCCGACATAACCGCCCCCGCTGGCCGGCGGAGGGGTATCCGAAGGGATTTCCGCACGAAAAAAAATAAAAAAGGGTACAAGGCATATAAACCATTGATTTATATGTATACTAATATCTATACTAATATTATAAAGAGGAAAGATTTGTAGGTATTTTTGTAACGAATTGACTCAAATAGTACTGGACCGATTTCAAAAACTCTTTCACCATTTGAATCTTACATTATCACTGATTAATATAGGCTATTTTAAAAGCAAGAAAAAATAATGATCCCTACTTAAACTACAATAATGTTTCCCCAGGGTGCAAAAAAATGCCTATAAAATAACTTTCATCGCATGCGCTGCAAAAACTATTGATGAGAGAACAATATATAGCGATAGCATGTGTGTTACGGTGGCACCACAATTCGCTCTGTGTTATTTGTTATGTGGCTAGGCTGCATCGTGCAAATAATTGTCGTTTATCATTTCATGTGCCAAACATGCAAAATATAGGTATGTGTTAATGCTGTTATCTATGATGTGCCCTAGTACTACTAGCGACTTATTTGTATCGTTTGTGTTTCAAATTTGATGTGTGTCAAAAAACAAGTGCATAGTGGACAATGGACGTATACGCGTATTTACTATTCGCGCTTATGTGTTGGCGTGCGAATAGAACAAATATAGATGAATGAGACCTCCACACTTCGTCGTATACGACCGAATAAGGCGAATAACGAATAACACATAGCGAAGTGTGGTACCGCTATCACAGATGGCACAAATATAACAAACGTACGAGAAACCATAGGTTAACCTCTTTAATCCTTCCAGTTTTAGTCCAATTTTATGATAAATATCTGTTCAGAAGACTTTTCATAATTTTACCGTCTCTAAGCCGATGTCCTTAAAAGCACACGAGCACAGCTAATTGATAACGGACGGACGCAGCAAATGCAAGTGACACAAAATCAATATGGCAGTGATGGATGGTGCTGAATTTTAATTAAACTCGCATCAACCTGTTAGCTTACTAAATGAGGTTATAATGGCGACACCCGTGTACATAACACACATGCTATGCTAGCGTAGCCATTAATCTAAAAGTAAATATTGAAATAGTTATATTTTACTTACGTACTAGTTAAAGACTTTCGTTTGCTTAGAGTGGCGATTTTACTGTTGGAAACTCTGTGTATCCATGATAAACTATCGAAATAATTCGGATTCATCAATTTTTTTTCATACACTGAAACAATAATCCAAGCCATCAAATATGTGAAATATTATAAAACTATTAAGAGTAAGTACCCAAGACCCTCTGAGGGAGCGAGTGAATGTGGCAGAGAGCACAGTGAAAAAACAGAAGGAGGTGGACCGTTTCACCGTATCTGACTTCTGTCGGAGTCAATTTACATCGTCTTGCAAAAACCTGCGTCAATCCGTAGCTCGTCAAAGGAAGGGGATGTTGGTAGACATAAAACCTTCGAAAATATTCGCCCTGGGCTCAGATGGGTTGGTAACTCGGCACCCAATTAACAGCTCAGAGGAAACGGTGATTTCGTATCAGCAAGTGGAGAGGATTTTCTGGCGATAAATCGGAGGTCGGAGACAAAACTGGTACACACTGATAATTGATAGGTATCTTAATATTTGTCCTCTGAGAGGACAAGGTTTAACACATTTCGTGCTTTATTTGTTACTGGCTGTTGCCCACGGCTTCGCCCGCGTGGAAATTCGATCCCGTTCCCGCTTCCCATGGGAGTCTACTCCAGGGATAAAAAGATAGCCTATTCCAGACTATAATCTATTATCCCTGTATCAAATTTCAGCAAGATCCGTTCAGCCGTTCTGGCGTGATTGAGAACTAACACCCTTCCATACATCCAACCATCCAAACTTTCACATTTATGATATTAGTGGGAAGTGCGATTAGTAGGATATTTTTAGTAAATCTATAAATAAACCTGTAAATTGGAATACATAACTTACATAACTTCACGCCTGTATCCCCGAAGGGGTAGGCAGAGATGTGTATTACGCACCCAAGATTCGCCAGTAATGATAATGTAATAGGGGGCGAAATTGGAATAACAAAGTATTAATAGGAACTAACAAATTTTACAGAATGATGAGTTGCTGTACGTTGCTGACTGCTGCAAATCGCTGAATAGTGCATCTTACAGGGTTTACGTGATATGCGATAATAAACAACTAAGGTTGTTTGTCATGTATGGTCGGTTTTATTTTAAAGTGATATGATGATACTCGTATCTTTACTCTCAATTGACAATTTAATTTTAATGATCGTGACACATTGTGGCATCATTCCAAAACGCTTTAATTAAAAGTAATGTGCTTCATAAGGAGATGTAGGAACTAATCAATTTTTATTATTTTAAAGAATAGGTAAACCAATATTGTTTTCATCTTCTGGTTAAGGCTACAATTAAATACGGGTAGTGTGCTTTATGGTTCAAGCCTATATTGCAGTATTGTTAACTTTCAGCAGAAACTGTTACAAAGGTGTGCTCACTAGCTGACGCTTTAAGAGTAGAGGTGAACTGTTGTACTAGTGAAATTACATAATTAAGGATTTGTTACTAATTAACCTCGGCTGAGTATAAAACAAAACAGCTAAAGCCATCCCATTTTTATAATAAGTACTAAAGATCAGATAACAACTTTGATTCGATAGGTGTAACATATGTATCAATCTGATAATAACCGGAAGATTACCTGACGTAAATTCAATAAAGATACCGCCTATTATAAAACCATCACTTTCCAAGCCTTTAAGCCCTTTATTCACGCCTTTCACATAACAAAACAACTTTAATAAAATAAATATAGCTTTCTGATAGATCTAAAATATGAAGCCGGCAGCTAACCGGAGTAACGGGAGCGAGAAATTGAATTTCTCATTTGATGCCCGAGGTATAGAAGGATCGTTTGTCATGGAGAAATGACACTTCATCATGTCACGGTGTCCAAGCTCCCTTTGTGGATTGATTGAAGTGTAAAACGCGCGACGCATACAAGTCGTATGACTCGAATATAATTGTTTCTAATGTCTTGCAATTAGAATACTATTTAGCTGTAAAATATGTTACTATAAATGTGGGTGGCAGCTGTCAATAGAATCTTTTGATTGTATGAATGCCTTATCATTCTCTGTTAAACTGAACACTATAGCATCAATTATTCAAGGTTTCGTAACAACTAAATTGTTAGGTACTCTTTATAGACTTCTACTTAACCCTTCAGAGATAAAATAAAGGTGTGTATAATATAATAACCTATACACAACATATGTATATAGACACAAGTACCCACACTTTTCTCTTTCCGGTGTGAAATGACACTTCTCTAGTCTCCTGTCCCTACGAATTCATAACTCATTTTAATAAACCTCGTATTATCTAGGTACGTGGCAGCTTGTCCAGCCAACGTTCAAAGAGAAAGGAATTGGTAACGCAGCAGCCAACAAGAACGACTCCGCTACTGAATGTCGAAGTTTAAAATGTCGACGTATGTTACTTCTAAAGTACAGGATCTCGATGTACGCCAGTTCGAAAGTTCACTGCAGCGAAGTATGCAAGGCCGACGTATGAAAATTTGATAAAACAATATCACGAGACACACAATAATTAATTTTCTAAGTGGTTAAAAAAAAAATAACCACGAAGGCTAAGGCGGGAGCTCCGCTCCGCTTCGCTCCCGCCTTAGCCTTCTAACCTAACCTATCCGAGTCGGGGTACTCTGAGTCGGGGTGTTAACAATAATGACGTTGGTATGCTTTCGAACTAACGATACGTCGGCCTTGCATACTTCGCTGCAGTGAACTTTCGAACTGGCGTACATCGAGATCCTGTACTTTAGAACTAACATACGTCGACATTTTAAACTTCGACATTCAGTAGCGGAGTGAACAAGAACCATTCCGAGCTACTTCTGACCCCTTTACAACTACAAAACTATTTAATCAACATACATGAAAATTGGCACTTTTATTAAAGCTGGTCTAGAATTCAAAATTTCATGAACGTTACTTAAATAGTTATTGATATGATAATGTTTACAAAAATGCGTTTTGTCTGACTCACTCACTGATTTATAGATCAAAAACTTAAACCACTTCCAGATGGTCTAGAAACATAATATTTGGCATCAAGGCAGACTATAAGTGTAGAAAATCCTAAAATTTTAGTTAGCCCTAGAAAATGACCTTTTTTGACGACTCTTTGCGCGCATTACCGTCTCGCAAAAGAAGGCGGCGGCGTATACACGGTACTTACAGTAAAAAACCGGCCAAGTGCGAGTCGGACTCGCCCATAAAGGGTTCCGTAGCAGCAAGTAACTTAATATAAAAGTTCTTGTAGTTCGTTCAAGCCACGCCCCGCGCGAATTATAATTATTATTTACTTAGGCACCTATTACAGATTTATTACTAGAAAATAATGGTTCACGTTTTATGCATAAGGCTTATGTTTATGAAATTAAATGTCTTTTTAATTTTTATATTTGAGTTGATTGAATGAAAGGCAAATTGCGTTTTACTATTTATGACGTAATAAAAAAAACTACTTACTAAATCTCGTTCAAACCAATTTTCGGTGGAAGTTTACATGGTAATGTACTTCATATAATTTTTTTTCGTTTTATCATTCTCTTATTTTAAAAGTTACAGGGGGCGGATCCACATTTTACCACTTTGGAAGTGTCTCTTGCGCAAACTACATCTACTAACCAAGTTTCAACCGCATAGTTCTTATAGTTACGGAAAAAAAGTGGCTGTGATATACGGACGGCCAGACAGACAGACATGACGAATCTATAGGTATCCGTTTTTTGCCATTTGGCTACGGAACCCTAAAAACGGCCTGCTTGAATTAGGTTCCAGAGATTACCTAATTCAAACAATTTTGTTGTAAATACCGTGTATACATACATACATTCATATGCAATTATTGAAAAGCTGTTATTTTAACGTTCGCTATTAAAATAGTAGCTACTATGTTATTGTAACGTAAACTCAAATTTTATTATTTGGAAGGATATTGATTAACTTCAACATCTTTTGACCGATCAGCTTGAAAGCTGGCACATGTAAGTGTCTTTTATGGACAATGTTTTAATGGACTTTTATCTCGAAAAATAAACCGCAGGTAAAACCACGAGAGGGGTGTGTGTTGGGTAACCTCCTCGAGTGTCGCTCCGATTCCGATCCCGCTGCAGTCCGGGGGGAACGGAATCGGAGCGGTCGGTACACCCTGGGCGGCGGTCAATGGCTTCCCCTTCACCCCTTCATAGGGTTGGCATTGATCGTCGGCCAATACCCAACGTGGCGGGAACACATCGCTCTCCGTACTCCTCTGCTTTCAGAGGAGACAGGATGAGCGATGCTGTTAGTGGTGAGATGGCCCAGGGTCAGCCGGGGTGCGAGGGATATGCTCTATGGGTAACCTTACACCCCGGCGTCTGAAGACCCGAGACGGCGTGCGGTTTTAGTCGGTTCAAGCCCGACATAACCGCCCCCGCAGGCCGGCGGAGGGGTTTCTGAAGGGATTTCCGCACAATAAAAAAAAGGGGGTACTTTTGCTTTTATGCAATTTGGCCCTTGAGAAGTTGCTCTTATGCGAACAACTGTTGTTATGTAATAAAAACTTTGTACATTGGCACAAAAAAATCAAGTTAAATCAGCAACAGGTGTTAGTAGTACCCACCGGGGGAGGGGTATCCGAGGGGATTTCAGCACGAAAAAAGCGGTCAAGTGCGGCCAAGGGTTCCATAGCAGCAAGTAACATAATCATGTTTTTTTTTAATTTTTATATTTGAGTTCATTGAATGAAAGGTAAATTGCGGTTTACGATTTATGACGTATTAAAAAAAACTACTCACTAGATCTCGTTCAAACCAATTTTCGGTGGAAGTTTACATGGTTATGTACATCATATATTTTTTTTAGTTTTATCATTCTCTTATTTTAGAAGTTACAGGGGGGGGGCACACATTTTACCACTCCGGAAGTGTCTCTCTTGCAAACTATTCGGTTTACAAAAAAATGATATTAGAAACCTCAATATCATTTTTGGAGACCTATCCATAGATACCACACACGGGTTTGATGAAAAAAAAAATTTGAGTTTCAGTTCTAAGTATGGGGACCCCCAAAATTTAATATTCTTTTTCTATTTTTTTGTGAAAATCTTAATGCGGTTCACAGAATACATCTACTTACCAAGTTTCAACAGCATAGTTGTTATAGTTTCGGAAAAAAGTGGCTGTAACATACGGAAGGACAGACAGACAGACATGACGAAACTATAAGGGTTCCGTTTTTTGCCATTTGGCAACGGAACCCTAAAAAAAGAGTACTTAGTAGTAGATTAGTTACATACAGGAAGTTAGCGTCAAAAGTAGAAAATCATGTATGGATTAAAATTATAAACAATGAAAATTTTCGAAAAAATCCAGATTTAAAAATATTTCAATACTTAGAGCCCACTAAATTCCTATACAGCATTTTCATTACAAAATAAAATTCGTGGTAATAAATTACTTGTCTCAAAAACTGATGGATAAAATCTGAAAATAATCATCTACTTTTGACACTGACTGTAAGTCAATACATCCACCAATAAAACTTAAGTTTATGGCCACCTATACAGAATACTTTTAAATGTTTGGGAAACCAATAAGGATTTGTATTACAACACGCTACCCAAAATGCGCTATGTTTATTCCTGTTTACAAATTAATTAACGAAACTTACAATAACATTAATCCAACATTACACAATTGACAGAACGCCAATAGATGGGAAGTATCCTTCATAAAAATTAATGACATTATTAAAGTAAAAGGGCTATTAATAATCTCAATTTAGATTTTTACAACTGTGGAGACGAACATGGGTGTCTTAATAGTTTTTGTGTGGGTTTATGAGTGGACCACATGGTTCATCGAGTTTATAAACTGGCTCACTAATGCAGGTTTTACGAGTAATTTCACGGTTATTCATTCCGCTTGGCAGGGGTCGCAGTCAACGTTAACACTCCTGCCATTTGCTTCAGCTTTGAACGTGAAGATCCTCTTATAGTGATCGTAATGAACATTTTACTGCGTTAATTATAGACTGTTAACACCGACGCGTTAAGGACATAGCTTCGTAGGGTTAGTAATATTAAAGATAAAGTACTGTATTTATGGATTACGCTCATGATTCATTAAAAAAATATCAAGACTTGACAGCCTAGATACTTCAGATGATGATTTATCAGCACATTCTCATGAAATGCGCAAAATACCAACAATTGAGGAATTTACTAAAGATATGAAATATTAAATGTTGTTATTTTGATTGTTATTGTGATTATGATAAATAATTATGTACCTAATGTTTGTATAGGTATCTATAGATATGATGTTAATGTTTGTTAACACTATAACAATGAAATCAGAGTACCGATGAATTCATAACTTCCTTCACCAGTATAAACTATCATGAACGCGTATTGTTCAAGAATGGAGTGCCTATCATATAAATAACCCAATATAGAACGTTAATATATATAGCGTGCTTGTCTATAATACGGTAACACAAACATTTCAAATAAATGATAAACCTATTTTTTTAACATTTTAGGGTTAAATACAATCAAGGGCACGCCGCAATAGCGGCGGTAAGGCCCATCATGGAGGATTGGCTAGAGAGGCGACACGGAAGCCTCTCGTACCGACTGACGCAGGTGATCTCCGGGAAGGGGTGCTTCGGGGACCACCTGCATCGGATCAGGAAGGAGCCAACGCCTGAGTGTCATCACTGTGACGCGAGCGAGGACTCAGGGCTGCACACGCTGGCGGATTGCCCGGCGTGGGAGGTGCCGAGGCGTGACCTCGTGGCAGCCATCGGGGTGGGAGTCCTTTCGCTCGGCAGCATGATTGCGGCAATGGTGCGGAGCGCGAGCGCGTGGGCCGCCGCCACCTCCTTCTGCGAGCATGTGATGCTCGCGAAGGAGATGGCGGAGCGCGCCCGGGAGAGGTTCAGAACCCTCCCGGCCCGCCGAGCCCGCAACATGCTCGCCTCGCGTCGCAGGCGACTCAGGCGCCGGAGGTCGCTTAACGACCTCCGTCCTCCATGAGCGCGGGCCTGGGGGTGGCGGGTGGGGCCGCCTGTCGCCCCAGCGGCAGCAGGCCGGGACGGTGGGGCGACTGGCGCCCCTCCCCCAAACCGGGGCAGGACGGGGACACCGTGGTTCCCAAACCCGAGGGGGCCATCTCGAAACCGGAGATGGCCCAGGGTCAGTCGGGGTGCGAGGGATATGCTCTATGGGCAACCTTACACCCCGGCGTCTGCAGACCCGAGACGGCGTGCGGTTTTAGTCGGTTCAAGCCCGACATAACCGCCCCCGCTGGCCGGCGGGGGGGTATCCGAGGGGATTTCCGCACGAAAAAAAAAAAAAAAAAAAAAAGGGTTAAATACAATCAGATGATTTAAAAAAAAAGAAATTGAAATTTTTTGACGCAAAGACGAAAAGGAGAATAGATTAAAAGTCTCCCCGTGACCATGGTAGCTGTAAAGCAACCGAAACGTCGGGTTCAGTGTAAATATTAAACTATCATCAAATATACCGCCATAGAATCCGTCAGAAATAGTGTTATTTCAAAGAAATACCGTTTGACAATTTAGCGCGGAGAACCGATGACCGCTGGGGCGGAAAGGTTAAATGGCGACCGCGTACCGGACGACGTTCCGTGGGCAGGCCCCCTACAAGGTGGACCGACGATCTAGCCAAGGTCGCGGGAAGCCGCTGGATGCGGGCAGCGCAGGACCGATCGTTGTGGAGATCCTTAGAGGAGGCCTATACCCAGCAGTGGGCGTCGTTTGGCTGACATGATGACCGTTTGACCGATCTTATATATTGAAAATTCACAAATTGTTTTTTGGCTTTTATGTATTTTTCATCTCGTAAAATACCTAATATTGCTATATTAATAGGTATAGGTACTTATGGTAAAAATAAGTTTCAAGTTGTATCTAGGTATGTCTACTTATAACTGTAACATGACTTATTCGATACTTATGATATTTTAAATTATAACATTTTAAATCATCAAATGCTTTTTATCATTGTTTGATCAAGACGATCAATTTTAATAAAAATAAAAAACAAACTAAGTAGGTAAGGTACCTTTTTTTTTCATGCGGTATTCCCTACTAAAATGCATAATCCCCTTCATCTTTATCATATACCTACCTACCTACCTACCTTTTTTTTTTTTTTTTTTTTTTTTTTATTTTTTTTTTTTTTATCGTGCGGAAATCCCTTCGGATACCCCCCCGCCAGCCAGCGGGGGCGGTTATGTCGGGCTACCTACCTACCTACGTACAAATTCTACTTTAAAAATCAATCACAGAATTGACAGGTTTAAAAAAAACAAATGAAAATAGAAAATATAAGAAATGATTATTCAAACGGAAACTCCTAACTGACGGTCGTAAAATAGAGGGTAGCCTAATTTCGCTAAGACAAAGCATCTCATCATTTAAATTAAATTTGCAGTATCAAACTAAGTAGCGCTCTAGAAGCAGGGACAATAAATATCAGCTATATAGTCAGAATGTTTGTTGTACTATGATTATTTCCAAAATGGCGGCGACGTGGTTCACAACCAGTTTTGTCTTGTTTCCAGAGGGGGCGAAAAGTGGGCTTCGGACAGCCACTTTGCTACGCTGAATGTTAGAGGAAGCTTGAATGACAAAATTGAAGAAGTATGTGACTTGATGGATAAAAGAATTTCTTCTGAAGCATCATATCCGAAATTCAATTAAGTACAAGACGTTAAGTATAGCCATTTTGATCTAAACACTCGCAACTCGCTCCTAACATTGAAGTGTTAGGTACTTATTGCAAGATTTAAGAACAGTTCTCGTACCGACTGACGCAGGTGATCTCCGGGAAGAGGAGCTTCGGGGACCACCTGCATCGGATCAGGAAGGAGCCAACGCCTGGGTGCCATCACTGCGACGCGAGCGAGGACTAGGGGCTGTACACGCTGGCGGACTGCCCTGCCACTGGGAGGCGCTGAGGCGTGACCTAGTGGCAGCCATCGGAGTGGGAGTCCTCTCGCTCGGCAGCATGATTGCGGCAATGGTGCGGCGCGCGAGCTTGTGGGCCGCCGCGCTCCGCACCATCATTCACTAGCATGTAATGCTCGCGAAGGACATGGCGGAGCGCGCCCGGGAGAGGTTTAGAACTCTTCCTGCCCGCCGAGCCGAGCAGGCGACTCAGGCGCCGGAGGCCGCTTAACGACCTCCGTCCTCCATGAGCGCAAGCCTGAGGGTGGCAGGTGAGGCCGCCTGTCACCCCAGCAGAAGCAGGCCGGTACGGTGGGGCGACTAACGCCCCTCCCCCAAACCGGGGCAAGACGGAGACACCGTGGTTCCCAAACCCGAGGGGGGCATCTCGTCAGTCAGGGTGCGAGGGATATGCTCTATGGGCAACCTTACACCCCGGCGTCTGTAGACCCGAGACGGCAATATTACTATGGTTAAGTGTTTTTAGTTAGATATATTACTCAATAACCTCGGTACATTCGTCATCTGAACATGTGTTACTATGTGAACATAGTAATAGCAATGTACTCAATATGTGCATGTACCAACCATTTGAACAAACTATGCAGTCGGTAGGGAAAATACAAGCAGCAAGAAATGCCGGCATTATTTTTTTTTAAATTTTTATTTCATTTTTAAGCTTAACAAATTTATAATGATACATAAACACTTCCAATGCAAGCTATAGTGCATCGAGATTTATGATTATGACTCAACGTTGCCGTCTACAATCCCTTCACAATTTATGCGATAACGCTGTTTTGTCTTTACAAATAATTAATAGTCCACTTGGGACGCAACATAGCTTTTCCATCCGCGGCCGTCAAAACGCAGGACAAAGCAATAAACTGTGTCGTATTAAAAAAATCTCTTTGAAGGCGCCGTAAACTTAATTGTAAGTACGACAAACTTATCTGAATACGTAGTGAAAATTTGAACTAATAGCTCACTGAAGAAGATGGATGCCATAAGCACAAAATTATAAGTGCGATAATAGCGACGCCAGTAACACCACTACCGGGTTAGTTAAGTTTGTGATACCGTACAAAAATAAAGAACGTTTTAAATTCAAGACATGTGTCCACATGTTTGTAAGAGACCGTGTATAATATGATAAACTGGCTGAATACCGTTCATCTGAGGAACGCTTTAGTGATTCCGTTAAAAGAAATAGTTCAGTTTTATTTTTCATTCGGGTGCTATTACTGCGCGGGGTGTTTTTATTTGGTCACAGTTGGTTTTTCTCATTGAAATCGTTTTACCCATGACGAAATGCATGCTATTTCATATTGACAGAATGGTGACAGAAATTATCATTTCGCCATTTTATATTATACCTAATAGTAATCCATAAGTTTAGGGTCTACAGGGCCCTACCAACATCTTGGAGCCCAAGCCGACCTCACCTGCTTGTCGGTACACCTGCTAAACAACTGACGAGGCTCTGGCGCAGGCTTTCCTGTCGGGGTTGGAAAGTCAGAGGGCAGTCGCTTCCGAAAAAGCTGACATAATAATAAATAACAACAAGCGGACCCCGGGCTCCAAAGTGCTAATTTTGGATGCATCCGGGACTAACACTACTACTAATCTATAGTAAGTTTACTACTTACTTCTATAGTAATTAATCAGTAGCTTAATGGTTAAGGAGTCGGGCTTACGAGCGAGAGATCCCGGGTTCCAATCCTATTCACTGCTCAGTGCACTACCGACGTGAAACCAGTCCTAACACAAGCAATTTAGCTTAGCTGGAGGGGTTAGCTGGAAAACTAGTAATTACGGTTAGTTTGAATTAAGTTTTCATTCCTATACAAATTAAATGAAATACTCTTAAGAAACTATGATAAGACCGGCGATAGCCTAGTGGCGTACGTAACGGACTGCTGAGACGAGGTCTCGAGTTCGATCCCCAGTCACCACGGGCACACAACTCTGACTTTTCGTAGTTATGTGTGCATTAATAAATGTTAATTATCGCTCGCTTAATAATGTGCCCGGTAGATGGCAATAGGCTCGCCCCCTATTACATTGGGACCTTAACATAACTGGCGAATCGTGGGTGTGTAATACACCTCTGCCTACCCCTTCGGGGATACAGGCGTGAAGTTATGTTATGTTATGTTAACTATGAAATAAAAATCCGTAACATTGGTTTTACCCACAGTGAAATCCTTGCATGAATGATAAAAGGGCAGACTAGACTAAAAGGGCAAGCAGATATATTACACGATCCCAAACGTTTCATGTAAACTACAAATTCAGTTTGATGTTAACCAAATGTTATAAACAAACAGAAGTGGGGTGTTTGCTCTCGTCTGCGGCGGTTAATCTGTAAACGGTTATGATTATGAATTTATGATATTCCAACCACCGTCAACGTAGAACATCACTAAATTTATTATTTAAGCCGGAGACTTAGAAACAATGTTCAAGGGTATTTTGATTGTCGCTGGGATCAAAGTATTGTGGTATGTCGTAAGAATAATATTTGATGTCATGAAAATTTTTGGCTGGTGGAATATTGTTCATTTTTTTTTTTTTATAAATATTCTACGACATTCTACACAGCGCTTTCTACACCCAAAGTAAGCATAGTTTAACTAGCTTGTGTTATGGGTACCAGAATGCGGATAAACATACTTTACTTTTTTTTTGTAAATACATACATATTATACATAGAAACACCCAGACCAATGCAAATAGACATATTCATGCATACAAAAATTTGCACTGAGCGGGAATCGAACCCGCGCCCCCTGTCGAACAGTCGAATGCACTACCGCTACGCCACAGAGGCCGTCAAATTTATGTAGGTATCCTGTAGGCGCCTGATTTTTTTCCTTTCTTAATTTTCATATTTAATGATTTTAAATCTTAGAGTATTCATAAGCTTTAAGCTAGTATACTCTAAGGCTTAAATAATATTTATTGATTAAAAGTCCGAAATGGGCGTGAAATATTATTCAAATTCATTAAATATAAAAATGAAGAACTGAAAAAATTCAGGCACCTACAGGATACATAAATTTGACGGCCTCTGTGGCGAAAAAATTCAGGCACCTACAGGATAGATAAATGAACAATAATCCGACGGCCAAAGATTTTGTCGTGATTTTTCAATAAGTTATCCATTAGTTAATTAACAATTTTTGAGAGCACCATATATTTTTTTCAAAAATCATCTATCCGAATCGAACGACACCTCGATTATATTTTTCGAAGAATTAGAAAATGTTTGATCTAAAAAGCACTTGTTGACTGGACTATTAGATACAGAGGCTATAATTATCAAATAAATGCCTTACCTAGGTAGGTGGTTTGCTCTTATACCCGACATAGCCGTTTGTTGGTGGCTGAGCTCCTCCGTAACCACTAGCGCGATCTTGACCAAATTTACCACGGTGATAGTGTGGACACTGAGGAGTGTTTTGAAGCGAGATGGTGCATGTCCGATATACCATTGAAGAATAATCACCGAAAAACAGTTCCACGAGCGCGCGGCCTTAGCTAAGCGCGCGACCGTAGTAAGATGTCTTATTTTCAAGTAAGAGTCCTGCTCACTTAGCTCAATTTATTTCAGTCGCACCCTGCACTGAATTCCTAGTTTAATAGTACCAAGGTACTTACATAAAGATATCAAGATACTTTCACTCAATTCTTTTACCTACAGGATTACAGAGACAATGGCCATCCATTTGTCATTTTGTCCTTTAACCACTCTCAAGTTTCCTCTGCGGTCAAATATGATCTTTTTTTCCTTTGGAAGGAACGTCGCCTTAAGACGTATTAATGTATCGGACTTGTACTATTATTTATTCTGTGGTATCGGAGAATTTCGAATATCTGGGACGTGTCTAGGTGGCTCAGTTGGTCAGAGCATTCCCCCTGTAAGGGACTGGTCGCGGGTTCAAGTCCCGTCCTAGATGTTCTCTTTTTCCGATCTAAATCTTTAGAAAAAAGTAAGCATACAAAATGTTAAAAAATTTAATTGAATTAAGCCATCTTGTTTTTGAAGGTAATTTTAATGATACATAACCTTTAGTTTTGATGATGTCGGAAAGCAGAGATGTTAATATAATGATTTTTAATAGAAAGTACCTACTACATAAACTGCAATATTCACTACTCTTTGTATGGTGTCTATTTTAATTAGGTCTTGGCACAATAAATTTGATGTGTGAGCTGCATACCCCTGTTTAGTTAAATGTGTATATCTTATTTTAGTTAAACTGAAAGTTTTTTGAATGTTCCTGGCATTATCTCCTATTAAACTATCCAAAATTTCTTTCGAAATGTATTCTCCTGTGTGACGTATTTCTTTGTAAGTTTTCTGTTAGAGTGGGGAAAAAATTTCCTTGTTGGAATTTTATATTGCCTTTGGATTTCTTTAAAAAAAAATCCATAACGGATGCTCAAAGGGGGATAATGATGTACGTGTCAAAATCATTGTTGAGCAAATTTTTCAATAAACAAAGCTTTTTAATCAGATTGATAAGCGACGACAGCCCAGTGGCGTACGTAACGGACTGCTGAGACGAGGTCTCGAATTCTATCCCCAGTCGTCCCGGGCACACACCTCTGACTTTTCGTAGTTATGTGTGCATTAATAAATGTTAATTATCGCTCGCTTAACAATGTGCCCGGTAGATGGCAATAGGCTCGCCCGTGGGTGTGTGGTATTACACACCCACGGGCGAGCCTATTGCTCTCTATTGGTAACTCTGCCTACCCCACTGGGCTATCGCCACTTTTTTGAGGTTGATTTTATTGATTTTACATCAGAACAGAGCGGTTTGTTCCTGTTGATTGTGGGCATTTAACACATTTCATTCTACTCAGTACACCAAATTTTTATTCAAAATCATTATGCTTAAAAATAATTGTTATATCTGGTAACTCTCTGAAATTATCCCAAATCCCAGTATTTTGGGATTTTTTTAATGGGAAACCTTTATGATACGAACTGAAATTACAACTTTTAACTGAATACTAGATTTTTTTAGGGAACTTGCTGTAAAATGAAGAATTAACTACATATTATTATATGATTGATATGATTATAGATGAGACTCCTTTTTTGTTGTACGATAAAGAACTGGAACGCTTTATCAACACACGTGTTCCCTTATTCCTATAATCCTGGGTTGTTTAAGCGGGCCGTGAAAAAGCATCTGTCGAGGCCGTCTAGGTAGGTGCCACCATTCTAGAGACAATCTCTGGAAATAGAGGCCACTACTTTTTGGACGTCATCTCGTCTTACCATCAGGCGGGGTGCAGTATATAAAAAAATATATATGTAACGGATTACATATATATGCGAGCGCCAACTGACTGAACGCTTTTTTGTTGATTTTGAAATGATTTGTCTTTAATAATATTTATCGATATCTTTTAATTCTTGTTTAAAAATGTTAAAATGTATATTTTGTTTGATGACATTATTTAAATTGAACTTTATTTATATTTATTTTTTATTTTCTTATCTATAATTAATTCGTAACAATATAAAGTGATCAATTTTATAAGTGACCGGTTAAATAACAGGCTGTCGGATACCTATGGTCGTTTATGGTTAATATCTGAATGTATCCAAAGCGACCGGATGTTTGCCCATCGTTAGACGTATTTATACTAAACTTATTAGTTTATACTACTAGTGACCTCTAGAGAAAAGTATCATAACAATTTTAATAAATATGGAAGCTTCCATCGCGGAGCCTATTTCTTCGTGCATTAATTATCAAACGCTGTTTTAGCAAATTTGCCAATGATCAATAAGAATACAATATTCAACAGCGGAGCACCAATATTTATTTTTACATTGACAATTTCAGGATTGAATTGATGATTTGACAGCTCAGTTTTATATTGTTAAATTCTTACGTGTAATGGAATTGAGCAAACAGCTTTCTTGTATTCTTGTTTATTAAAAATCAGCTGTTGTTGTTGTTTACGACAATATTGAGTTTTCAGAAAAATGAGCTTATGGCGAAGATTACTTCCCGTTAGTGCTATTCGGAATATCTTAAGACAGGGACTAACCTCGAAACAATTACATAATTTAGTTTATAATAATGTAAAAATAACCTCAACAGCATTAAGATTATATCCAAATGTAACGTATAAAATTATTAGGTATAAGTCTAAAAAGGTTTGTGAAATCATTTACTCATACAGAATGGCTGCTTCTCTTATTGAAATAACAATCATTGCGTATTATTTACTTTTCAGCAATATGACTCTGATGATGAACATGAAATTTTCGAAGATGATTCCTCGCTATCCAAGGATTCAAAATTAGTAAAATTTTCCACAACTTCAATGAGAGCAGATGTTATAATAAAATCTGCACTCAGTGTATCTAGGAAGTAAGTATTTACCAACTTACCATTAACACATTTTGACTGCTGTCGCGTGTAAGTTTCAATCACTAACAAGGCGCTGATGCGCAGTGGAGGGTCTCAATACATATGAGCTGGAAATCGCACTTTGTTCTGAGTGATACCTACATAGTGCTCTATACTACAATTACAAGGAAAATAAAAAACAAAAAGAATTTTCAAACACTTTAGCCTCCCTCTTAGCACTACGAAAGTTTTGTCGCCTGCAGATTTCTATGGAAGTAATAATGTTAATTCTGCCTTATTTTTTAAAAAGTACTAGTCTTTTCTGAGTAGGTTTTGTGTTAAGTTTGTACACCTACTCACAATTTTAAACTTATACTGCCATCCTCAATCTTAAAGGCGGCTAAGTGACTTCTGATAAATTTTCACTTCTTAACTTAAAACAAATGTTTATACCTATATATAAACTTTATTCTCGTAAATGCTCAAAAATATATCCTTCCTCTGTTAAATGACAACTTAATTGCAGATTTATAGATAATCTAGCATATCATTAATTCTAGCCTCAAAATTTGCTTTTTTACTTAGCCTTTTTTAGTTTAAGAACAGCAGAAAACATGTTATTTGGTTCACCAAAATTGTCATTGTTTATTTTACCTATAGTTTTTTTCAGCAAAGTGGAGCAGTTGTTTTATGAAAGTAAAATTAGAGTAAATGGAAAGAAAATTCTGAAAAAGAGTGCTTCTGTAAGTATTGTTTCTTTTTACATTAAAGAGGGCAAGCCTCGATAGGCTTATAGGCCAAGTCAATAGCGATCTATTGACTTGGCACGGTTAACAGACTAAAACCAGACGAAATGCTGCGATTGAGAACTTACTACTGGTCTAATCGCCCCCAAAACCCCCTGTATACTACATAAATTCCATGAAAATCGTTGGGAGCCATTTCCGAGATACAGATTATATATGTACGAGAATTGCTTGTTCAAAGGTACTACATAGATATTACCACCATATTCAGTACAGAACACAAGTTCTTCAACAGATTTTAAATACCATGAAGAATATAGAATTGGTAACTTCAGTAAGCCAATTCCCTGATTACTAGGCCCTTTATTGTATGCTTATTCATGTTTTGTATTGCAGATAAGAGTAGGTGATGAGGTTGATGTGATAAAAATGGTCAGCCCAAATAATCCAGATCATTTATATGTAGCAAGAGTAGAAATATTGAATGTAGCACCCAAAGAAGAGTCTATTAGTATAACTGCAAGGCGTTTCAAAAATCTTCTCATAGAGAATTATGAACATGATCCACACAAATCTATTGCAGAGGAATAAGTCAAGTTAAAAAGGTTTATATTTCTCCCTCTTGCCTGAGATTTACTAAGCATAATTGTAAATAGTATATCAATGGTAACATGGTTATTTAAACATGATTTTGTTTTACTAGCTGAATAGAAAACTAAAACGAGAATGCCAAAAAAAACCAGTGCTGATTAAAATTATTTAAGTGTAGTGTATTAGAGCATAAACAGGTGATATTAAATAAGCAATTAGTTTCTCGCAAAACCATCACCAAGATGCCATACTATACTTGGGTATAATATTGTAGCCAAACCACTTGACAATTTGACCTTGAAGCGCAAACCAGTGCCAAGTTCATCCTCAATCCTGGCATATTGTGAACTGGACACCCATTTGAGGCAACCGTTAGGCACACAATAATATATATTAAATGAATATGTACTAGCAATAAGTAATTAATGTGGCCTACTTGCACCAAATAAAAGTTTCTTTCAACCAATCACGCGGACCCTTTGAGTCAAAGGGCTCGGGTGAATGGTTGGGCGTCAAGGTCAAGTGTCAAGATTTTTGGCGTTGACTATATATAGGACATAGCATACTAATTGAAGGATTAGAAGACAATGCCCTATTAAGAGGTTGCATAAAGTCGAGGCATGACTGATCTTGAACATAATACGTAATAATATTATTGTATGATTTAGGCTTTGCAAGATACGAAGGACTGCAACAACCAGCTAGCTCTTTGGACAGGGATTTTGATTTGATTTTGGAAACACGTTGTGATATAATACTTTTTATGAATTCATAAAAATAATAATTTTCATTATAATACCAAAGCTGTTGCTCTCTTTTGATGGATTGATAGCCTAACACCATCATGAATTAATATACATTAATAAATCACAACTAAAACAATGGTATATATCTTGGCTTCATATAAAAAAGCTTCTACAACTTTTAAGCTTTTGGTTACATTTTTTAATACTTGGGGATTGTTTTAGAGAAATCATATATCATTTGTTGTAACCTACGGTACATGAATTATTTTGATTGACTCTGGGTTTTTAGTCCACTTTTTTGGTATTGTCCTTTATCACCATGGCTGACTTGTCTTGATGAAGCAATAATGAATTTAAGATATTGAAATAAATTCCATTTTGAAAACTTATACTGCATTTATTGATCATAATAACACTAAACATGATTAAATATCTAAATCTATATCACAATCTGAGCTTTCAAATATTGATATTTGTGAACTTGAATTTGAAATTTTACTATTGGAGCATTTCAACCGATTTTCTGTTGAAGTGGTCTTATTAATAGTATTTAAATCTGTGTTAATTAGGTTTGCTGTTTTTGAAGTCTTCAATGTCGATGTTTGCGGTCTTGATGTAGCTTTCGATAGTTCAGATATCGAACCATCTGTTTTAAATTCCAATTCACCTGTAGCAGGTTTCTCTGATGAAGTAGTCTGTATTTTGCTACATTTTTCATCATACTTATCGAAGTCATGGTTGCTAACATTCTCTGATGAAGTAGTCTGTATTTTGCTACATTTTTCATCATACTTATCGAAGTCATGGTTGCTAACAAACTGAAACTGCTTCAATTTGTTAACTGTGTTTTGTTTAAATTTAGTTTTATAATTAAATTCAGTAACACTTTTGACAACCACAGGTTCATTATTCATATAACTATTAGCTTCTTTACCTTCAAGTACATTATGCTTATGTATCTCTCCAGACTCAGATGTATTTTCAATATTTTCATTAGCATCACTTTCAAACCTGAAGTCAATGCCCAAATCAGCTAATGCATCATTTACGCTAGGCACTGCATTCATCACATTTATGGTTTCATCAAAGTTGTCATCACTATTATCAAGATAATCACCACCAACTTCAGTTTTGCCTTTAGATTTTTTTAAATGTTTGCCTTGCTTAGGCAATTTACTTTTAACAACGCTAGTGTCAATAGTAACCTCTTTCCTTTTTCTTTTATTACCCTTCTTCTTTTCGATTGGTGGTTCTCTATTTGTCTTATTTAACGTAGCGTGTTTTTTTAATGTTGCTGCAAACTTTTCATTGATACCTTCTTTCAAGTTTTTATCTTTTTTTGTAACAATCTCCACTTCAACTGCTATATCTTGCTTAGATTTCTTATTGTTGAAATAAGAACTTGTTATTAAGGATGCAGAAAGATGAATATTGTCATCAGTAACATCATCATGTTTTGCGAATAATTTACAATTGCCTTCTTCTATATCATTTTCTAGAGTTTTATGGTCCACTTGTAACAATTTAGCATAATACAACAACTCGTTTTGCCATATAGCTGGTAGTTTTAAATGTGTTAGTAGTTTCTTAGCAGTACATAAGTAATCATAGTCAGAGTATTTGGATATTGTTGAGTGTAAGGCATCCGTCGTGTCATCAAGAGTACAATCTTGCATCGACAGGTCTACCAATGAGACTGCAATAATGGCATCCATGGGTAATATAGTCGTACGATACATAAGGCGACAGTGTGCTTGGGATAACCTGTAATAATTATAAAATATAGTTTAATTTCCTGCTAGTTGCTAATTGCCTTGAGATAATTTATATTATTGCACATTATATATTTAGACACTAAGATCGATGTGCTTCGGTTTTGTAAAGCGTGACAGTTTCATTATAAGGTTTTAGACTGAGAATAAATATAGACACGACACTAAAATAAATAAAAAACTATGTTCTCGTGTCAAAACGGCCATCACAGCGTGCCGCTAGTATAGGCACTTTTTATGAGCTGTGTGTTTACGTCGGATGGATAACAACGGTATCGCACCGGGATAAGCGTTCCGATGAAGAAGAGGAGTTTATTGAAGGCTTACTAACCTTACTAAGCTGTCTAACATTCGAACAGTAGTTCTCGATGGATCTCTGTGATCTGACCTCCTTTGTAGCATATAGTAGGATTGTAGTATCATGTTTGCTGATTTGGTCATTTCTGTATAGCGCGGACCAACTAAACTAATGTACATCTGAAAAATTACAGTATCAATAGAATTATGTTGCATTCCTTTAACTAAAATGCTGATTTGCTAACACTTTTTGATGCCATCCTAAAATATCTCAATTGATCTATATAAAGGCTGAGATCTATAAAATATAGAAAAATACTGTTCAGATTCTATGCAATATTACTCTACACCTTACAGTTTGCGAGCCAAAAAAAAAGCAATCAAAAATGCCTTTTTTCTACACACTTAAAATAGGATTTACTTCAAACTTGGTTAGATGTGGTACTATAGTTAAAGGATGGTGTATGGGCCCACCAAGGTCTTCGAGATTCAAGCTAACCTCATCTGCAAGCTGGTACAACTACTGATTGGCGGAAGAGGCTATGGTGCAGACTTTTCTCCCGGGATTGGAGGGGGGTTAGACAGCAGTCCCTTCCTTAAGAGTCAAAATCAACCAAACCTTTGGTTTATTTTGACGAGCGAGCCCCCAAGCTCCAAAGTGCAATTCTTAGATGCAACCGAAATTGGGTGTTAAAAAGGTAGTATGGCAATCTATTGTTGTAGCAGTTTGTAGAATAATAAAATGTACCTGCAATTTTTCCAGATCCCATTTTTTCTTTATGTCCATTGGATTTGATTCCCCGAAGAGTATATAAGACGAAACAAGTTTGTCCCACGTCTTGTTTTTAGAATCCAATAATATAAATATTAAATCGAATCTGAAAATAAATCAGTGTGCTGTGTTTATTATGTGTAAACACCCGCCTCAGCTGTGATATAAAGGTACATTAAACAGTTAATTAATACCGCCATATTCATGATTATAAGGATATTCCTACGACAATTTTAGATCTCTTTAATCTTAATAATTGTTAACCTTATTTTATTTGGTTAAATCGAAAAATCCAGCATGTTTGTTGAATACTGTCAGTAGTTGCAACACAGCAATATGTTTCAAATGTCTAGTTAAATCTATTATGGCACCAAATGAGTCACGAGATCCATTTCCTCAGAGAACAAATTATCTTTTTTGTTAGGGTATGCACATAGAGTAGTATTGTCTAGGAGCAAGAGAAAGCAAATTTTCGCCCACTCCTCTATAAGTACAACAGTAAAAGACTCAGTAAGATTGTGCAGGTGGGGCCTTGGACCAGAATCACCAAAAGCAACAATAAAATAAAGCAAAGCTATGCAACTAAGTATAACGTATGAACATTACCTACTTAGCAGTGGAGTCCCAAGTGACACGTTAACGCTTAATGGTTGATCGGTATCGTAGTGCCCTTTAGGGTTACACGCGGCAATAATCGCACATCGAGTATTCAATTTACATACAATTCCAGCCTGTAATCACAATATAGATTCTGTTATACGAGGTATACGCTCTTTTGTGATAATAATAACTGAACTACAGATTTTATTCATAAGATAAAACTACGCATAAGACTTCTCTGTTGAAGTCGGTGCCAAGCCCGAAACACAAATTAAAATTCAAGGTCATTAGAAATGTCTGATTCCCGTTTGGGTTGTGTTGCTTCGAAATGTCTGATTTCCGTTTGGGTTGTGTTGCTGGAAACGTGGAGACTCCAGCTACCCTTAGAAGATGATCGATTGCGCGGGGAGACATGCTTCCTAATAGGTAGGTATCTATTTGGTCCCGACGTAGGGGGCGCCGAGGCGTAACCTCGTGGCAGCCATCGGGGTGGGAGTCCTCTCGCTCGGCAGCATGATTGCGGCAAAGGTGCGGAGCGCGAGCGCGTGGGCCGTCGTCACCTCCTTTTGCAAGCATGTAATGCTCGCGAAGGAGATGGCGGAGCGCGTCCGGGAGACATTTAGAACTCTCCCGGCCCGCCGAGCCCGCAAAATGCGCGTTACTCAGGCACCGGAGGTCGCGTAACGACCTCCGTCCTCCATGAGCGCAGGCCTGGAGGTGGCATGGTGATGCTGACTGTCACCCCAGCAGAAGCAGGTCAGGACGGCGGGGCGACTAGCGCCTTCCCCCAAACCAGGACAAGACGGGGACACCGTGGTTCCCAAACCCGAGGGGGCGATCTCGAAACCGGAGATGGCGCAGGGTCGGTCAGGGTGCGGGGGATATGCTTTATGGGCAACCGTTCACCCGGCGTCGAAGACCCGAGATGGTGTGCGGTTTTAGTCGGTTCAAGCCCGATATAACCACCCCCGCTGGGCGGCGGGGGGGTATCCGAAGGAATTTCCGCGCGAAAAAAAGGTACCTATATGGGTTGGCACCGAAAGTCGGTTAATAAATAAATATTCTAGGACATTCTATAGCTGTTTGATGAACTCTAGAATGCGGGTAAACATTATTATATAAGAATAATGTTGTTATCGATGCTTTTGGGGCCCCACCAAGATGGCCCAAGCCAACCTCAATTGCAAGCCGGTACACCTGCTGATTGACGGACCAGGCTCTGGCGCAGGCTCTCCTGCCGGGATTGGGGGGTCAGACAGTAGTCGCTCCCATAAAAGCCGTATAAGCCAAACTAAAGGAGAAGGAGTAAACGGACCTCGGGCTCCAAGGTGCTCCGCTGATGCAACCGGGAACAACGCCAAAATGATGATGATAATTAAAGAACAATATTTGAATATCAATTGGTTACCTTGGCAACAGATATAGTTTGCTGTTCCATGGCCTCGTGTATAGCTGTACGGTCGTGGACGCGAAGTTGTGAGATTTCATCAATACAACATACTCCACCGTCAGATAATACAAGTGCACCTGCTTCTAGATGCCATTCTCCTTCTTCCTACCAGAATTTGAAATGTTTGTTTAAGAGACTAGCGCACAATAGCGTTGACAAGTATTGTCATTGCGTGTCCTCTCTCAAATGCTTAGGGAGCTACACTTCAGACTCCTAAATGAGTCAGAAGAGATCAGGAGCTGGACGTTTACGGGTAAAACCCAGTAGACGTCCAGCTCCTGATCTCTGCTTAGAGAGCTTGCTCCTGAGCGGTGCTTAAAGATTTCTTAGAATTATATAGCATGACTTCCAAAAGTCTGTCTTTTTACGCATATTTTCTGCTCAAGTTAGGTGAAAGATCTAGAATTTTAAGCATAGTCTTATTATTTTATTGAACCACCATAATAATTTTCCACTCCATGATTGGTCAAAATAGGGAAGATGGATAATTATTTTTTAATGTCGAAAGATGTACGTAATGAACGTTACACGTACCTACGTTACTTTGCGTTAACATATGTATAGTGCATAATAAAATTAATTAAATCTTGAATAAGGAATGTAAAAAGTTATAAGCTTTGACTTAATTTGATTGTTTATATTTTGACCTATTAATCAGTATTGGCAAGAATCTGATGACCATGTCATCATCCATATATTTTACGCAACAAGAATCTGATGACCATGTCATCATCCATATATTTTACGCAACAAGAATCTGATGACCATGTCATCATCCATATATTTTACGCAACAAGAATCTGATGACCATGTCATCATCCATATATTTTACGCAACAAGAATCTGATGACCAAGTCATCATCCATATATTTTACGCAACAAGAATCTGATGACCATGTCATCATCCATATATTTTACGCAACAAGAATCTGATGACCAAGTCATCATCCATATATTTTACGCAACAAGAATCTGATGACCATGTCATCATCCATATATTTTACGCAACAAGAATCTGATGACCATGTCATCATCCATATATTTTACGCAATCAGATTCCAATACTGGCATCTAGACGGTTAACAAGATTACACACCTAGGATAACTTCTACAAGAAAATATAAAGAAGGCTGCCTAACAGTGGGAAGACATGCCTAACACGTCAAGCATCTCTTAGAATAACTGCTTATGGTTTTAACCGAAACCGATCGCATGATTGCACATTATTAACGAAAAAATAAATATCAGAGGCAAGCTAACAGGTTTTGAGCTTGTCCTTAAAATAATAAATGAATTGTCTTGATTATAGCTATGACTCTGTATAACCACAGCAGAAAGGTCATTGTACAATTTTTGTAATTCCTTTTGATGGTATAATTTCTGCTCAGATTTTAAAATATGAAAGTGGCCGGTGGCGAGAAATTCGACGGTATAAAGTAGCCGTTATAGTATAAACAAGCCGTTATACAATAAGCAGAACACATACAAAAAGCGAAAAACCCTCTTCCAAAGAAAAGTCTGTCCACTACTGCCTCATTCGGGCGCCTCACTGGTACAAATTTATAGTGCGCACGCGTGGACCGCAGAGGCAGCGGACGGCCTAAGCGGGTCAATAGCGCTTGTGAATATACAGGGCGTGAATTGCCAAATCCGAAACTATGAGGATAGCGAAAAATGCTCAAAGGAATCTAAGCCAAATTTCGCGAGAAAGGTAAAATCCAATGAGGCAGTTTTAGTTTTCATCAAAATCGGGCTCGAGACTCATTTGAGTTTTTTTCCCTATTCCTCATAGTTTCGGATATTGGCATCCACGCTCAGTTGAAAACTTCACCTGTATTGTTTCTTATAAGACAAAATGCTTACTCTAAGAGCTGCACAGGTTAGCCCAGCCCTGGTGCTACCAGCGCCCGAAGTGAACACGGAGCGTGCTGTCAGTTCTGACCCGGCGCGAAGGAGCTGCGACTTACCCGTACCTGTAAATGATTGAATACTATATATTAGAAGATCACTAAAATAACTACTGTTTACATAGATATTTTGTCAATTAGATTGGGGATTGGGGACAAACAACGAGCGTGTACAAAAACAGTTTTGAAAGTAAAAGAATCGAAAGATGTATGCCAGAATCGAAGCAAGTGGAAATATGAGGTCTCCGCCTAACTCCATGGCAAAGAAGAAAGCACTTAGAATTCTTAGTTATCGTCAAAACCCTGGGCGGTCAAGCATTGACTATCAAGGTAGACTTTGCAAATTCAAAGTACAACAATTAGAAATTCGGCGCACATATTTTGATCTAGTTTATTTCTACAAAATTATACATTATGTTATAGATTCCCCAAGATTACTAAAACATATTACTTTTAATATTAAATTTAGCGCACGTAGGTCTAATGAAACAAATTTATTTTCCCTTCAGATTTATAAGAATAATATTTCCTTCTTTAACCCTTTAACAAGGATGGCCCGACAATATAACGAGGTGGCAAAGAGGAACGAACCCCTTGACATATTTGAGTCCAACTTTAACAGATTTAATAAAATTCTGAAAGACATCCTCTATAGCAGTCTGGCCTTGAAAGACATTTAAACACGTCACTATTTGACTTTGACCAATTTGGAGCGTTTCCTATTCTTATTATACTGTTTTAACTGTGTGCACGTGTATTTATGTTACAATCCAGAACGGATCTGTGTTTTATTGTTTTTAATTGATTGTAATGTGTTTTGTGCGCCTCAATAAATAAAAAAAAAAAAAAAAAGAAGCACAACGGTATGATTTTTAGTCAGCAAACCTTTTCTGCAAGTTGGTGCGCCTGCCGGACAATGAACGGGGCTTCGGTGCAGGCTTTGCTTTCGGAATTGAGGGTCAGACGGCAGGCAGTCTGGTTATAGCCCAAAAAATTGGTGAGGAGCAGGAAGACTGACCTCGGTCTCCAAAGCTTTAGAGGTAACCAGACTAACGCATGAAGAAGAGGGAGATTTGGTGATAGTAGAATCAAGTAATTACATGAAAACATACCCGGATCTCCTACTAAAAGCAGGTGACACTGTCCACGCACGCGAGTTGAATGTTTTTCATCTTGTACAGTTTTCTTGTTAATGTCATGGTCTACAATATGGTTCGACCCTGTGATCACAGTTAGTAGTACTGCTAACTTTACTAAATGCAGTCCATAAACCTGTGGAAAGACTGGTTTCCGTTACACAAGTTCGTAAGAATTTCAATAGATGCCTTCAGCATTGCCCAAGACATATGTATAGCAAAATTTCGATTATTCAGGATGTTTCCAGGTAGCTCATTTGGTCAGAGTGATCAGCCTCGGCTTCAAGTCCCGTCTTGGTCCACTCGACTTTTCCAATTTAAAATAATAGGAAATGTTGGCATACTAATTGTTTCAGAAATTCATTATATTAGTTAGTAATTTCAGAATTTGAATGGTAACAAAAATTTACCTGAGGTGCCACAGCTGCTAAAATTCTGTCCCTACCTTTCAAAGGACAAGCTTCATACTTAGTCCAAAACTCATTGAAGCAATCTTTAATGTCAGGAGCTGTTGCTATTACTTCGGACCTCTGAGCATTGCAAACTTCTATAAAATTTGCTTTCAAAACTAATTCTACTTCTGATTTCTTGTTCTGACCGATAGGCCTCCAGCGACGACAGACTGTTGCACTGTAATATTTAAAAAGTTACAATAATTATGGAACATCAAAGTAGTTCCAATGAGGCAAGCATTAATAAATGTAAGTAGTTTGAAAAATTAATAGATTTAAAACATAACATAACTTCACACCTGTATCCCCGAGGGGGTAGGCTAAGGTGTATTACACACCCACGATTCGCCAATTATGTTAAGGTCTCAATGTAATAGGGGGCGAGCCTATTGCCACCTACCGGGCACATTATTAAGTGAGTGATAATTAACAATTATTAATGCACACATAACTACAAAAAGTCAAGAGATGTGTCCACTGGGCGACTGGGGATCAAATTCGAGACCTCGTCTCAGCAGTCCGTTACGTACGCCACTTTAAAACAAATTAGAAAATATCATAAAACTTAAGGACTATTTTGGAACTTCACAGCTGTTTAACAAACAGCTAGTAATAAAGTAAAAATGTATAATCTTACCAAATGACAACATCATCACCAGGTTTACAACAATCAACTAAATCATCTTCTAAGACAACCCACATCGAGCCAGGAATTGTTCCTATACTCAACTTATTCACTTGTTCCTAAAACATATTTTTATTCATACATAGGTAATATTATATTCTATAAATTGCTGTATTTTCACTAAAGTTAGTGAGTAAATTAAATATAACTGACATAAAAATTGCTATAAAATTATTAGGGTATTCCATTGTCCCGGGGTGAGAGGAAAATGCCTTATGGGCCCGCCTTACAGCCCGGTCTGAATACCCAAGACGGTATGCTGTTTTATAGTTTGTTGCTTGTGTGCCCAGTTCGAATTCGACATAACCACCCCCGCTGGCCAGTAGGGAGGTATATGGGGGGATTTCTGCACGAAAAAAAAAAGAAAAGCAGGATTAAAAGAAAATTTTGGTGTCACTCTCTGGTTCAGGCTATTGTTGCCATGCATCTGATCTAAGATTTCACTTCTCTGGACCTAGGAATGCCCCAGTAACAGCTTATGCAGTTGTATACTCGGTGTACTTAGTCAGCCATTGTAGGTCATGTGGAGACCTCAAATAGCTGATGCAATATGTATAGACTACCTCTTACAGATATACAAATCTATTTATATTTATAAGTACTGTTATTAAATACTAGTAAACTGAATATTCTTACCTGTATTTTAATTTCTTGATAATCTTTACAATGTTCTCTAGAAACCAACTGAACTTGAGAAAATGTGGTACTCCTACAAGCTTTGCTGTCATTACCACATTTTGATGGAGGTTTTAAAATATATCTATCTTCAAATTCTGCTTTTTTGCAGTTTTCATAATTACATTTTACACATACATAATTTCTCTGATATTCCAGCATTTTCGATTGTGTAGCTCGGACTAATGTTCCTAAAAAAAATTGCAAAACATTCATCTATTAATTTGAATATGCTACTTTTACACCAACCTGAGACTTATATTACTAACCTGTTACTTTTAAAAAACATCCCAAGTCAACATTCTTAGGCAGAACAGTACGATGTAATTCTGGGCAAACTGGTAAACCAAAAAACCTTGCGTGAACATTGCGCTTAAGAAAGCAATAATCCAACTTCGATAAGATCACTTTGTATTTATCGTTTTCTAATATTTGTTGTTGAGCTTTTATCAAATCTTTGTCACAGGCAGGTAGGCTCTCAACAGGATCACATAACACCTTATCTCCCACATCAGGATATGACTCGAATAGTTTTAAAAAACTGGAAAGATACTATGAAAATAAATACAAACATTCAATTTATGTTATACCTAATTAGATAAGAAAACGATAATTACTCAATTTTTACGCTGAAGTAGCCTAAGTTATCAGTTTCTGATAAAATATTAATACACTCTTGTAAATGAAACTTGATTAAATAGTCTAAAATCATTATATTATATTATAGATACAAACACACTTAAAATAAATAAAGTAATTTTGATTTGAATTTCTCGTTTTTGAAATCAGGGATTCAGCTCCGGGTGCCGTTCATTCTCATTCATTCCATGCCATTCTATATAAAAAAAAGTGCTCAACCATTGAACTTTTGACAGCTCACCTTGACTTTTGACTTTTAGACCTATTCGATTTCAAACAACGATCGATTTTATTTCTACTCCATACTCAAGCCAACCGGTCAAATCCTGAGCCACTTTATCTCCTTCGTTAATAGCTCTATCTACGGGACATTGGCGGAATTGCTGCTTAAGGCACAGGAGCCATAATAAAGAATTGAATTGAATTGAATTGAATTGATTTTATTTCTAAAGAAATTGCATTCGATTATACACATTTATATTTAATTTATTCTCGATATTTTATATTGTTTTACGAACTTTACTTTTGTATGCCAGGTGTTTAATTGACTAAAATAATAATTAACAACGATTAAGTACCTTTTTTTTCGTGCGGTAATCCCTTCGGATACCCCCCCGCCGGTCAGCGGGGGTGGTTATGTCGGGCTTGAACCGACTAAAACCGCACGCCGTCTCGGATCTTAACACGCCGGGGTGTAAGGTTGCCCATAGAGCATATCCCTCGCCCCCGACTGACCCTGGGCCATCTCCGGTTTCGAGATGGCCCCCTCGGGTTTGGGAACCACGGTGTCCCCGTCTTGCTCCGGTTTGGGGGAGGGGCGCTAGTCACCCCACCGACCGTCCCAACGATTATGTTCCTAATAGTAATAAAATTATATTGAAGTATGGTCATTTTGGGTAGCTTAATGTCAGTGTAACTTTCAGTGAATTAAAGCCCAATACGCCCAACATTATAGTTTGTGGGGTACATGAAGGTATAGTAATAGGGTATATATATACATAAAGGGTAACTGGTACAATTTTTTGAAAATAAATCGTATGCATGTCTTCTGCACCTTTTCAAGCATCAATATCAAATTTGCTGGATAGGGAAACCATATAAAGGAGCTGAACTCCATTTTGACCTGACCAGGAAGGTGTATAAAGGCACAATAACGTGAGGGTTCTGGAAGTCGTGGGCATTCCGCAACACAAATCCCAAGCATCTATAGGTCTCCTTCCTTACCAAGGGCGGATATACTATGGTCGCTAAATGTAAGCTAGACTAGAGTAGGCTCGGGTTACGCCCAGATCCTAAGCAAGGGCGGATCCAGGGGGGGGGGGGTCATGGGGTCATAACCCCCCCCCTGGGCTGGGTCCAGGACCTAGGTGGACCACTAATGAAAATTGTTAAACATAATGTTTTGATATATTGATTTAAACTTACACGATTTTCACACATAATTATTGTTTATACGGGACTTAATCGCGTTAATAAATATATAATGGTATATTTTTACCTCGACGTTTCGGACGCGATGTTGCGCCCATGGTCGCGAGTAGGACTGAAGAATTGGAGCATCACCGCCTGCGAGTCGTGCGAGTATTTCGAACTACCCGCACTTGGTCTGATATATTCATAGGGTGACCATCGTTTCGATCATTTGTCCGACACACAACACTCACGATATCAGCGGATTCTGAACGCATATTTTTATGTGATGTACATTTACTGATGACTGGATTCCACGAAGATGAAAGCTTAAAACCGTCCCCCCGGTTGAAATTTTTATGTTTTCTGATTTCCACCGCTTCACGTACAATTCTACTGTAGTAGTGACGTTCACGGGAGAGGATTTTGGGATTATGGAGCTCAATCCAGTGGTTTGGTCCTGATTCTAGTAAATGTTCGGCTATGGCAGACAGTACTAGAAAAGTACTCCATAAAAACCATTTTTACGCCGTTTTCCAAGATCGGTGGGCATGTAAGGTCACCCAAGGACGTAATTCCTTTTCAATCACCGGGCGTGTACAAGATTGATTGCAGTTGCGGGAGTTCGTACATTGGACAAACGAAGCGTACAATAGCTGAAAGAGTCAAAGAACATATCGCAGCTGTGAAAACTCGCCAGGTGAACAAGTCTGCCATAGCCGAACATTTACTAGAATCAGGACCAAACCACTGGATTGAGCTCCATAATCCCAAAATCCTCTCCCGTGAACGTCACTACTACAGTAGAATTGTACGTGAAGCGGTGGAAATCAGAAAACATAAAAATTTCAACCGGGGGGACGGTTTTAAGCTTTCATCTTCGTGGAATCCAGTCATCAGTAAATGTACATCACATAAAAATATGCGTTCAGAATCCGCTGATATCGTGAGTGTTGTGTGTCGGACAAATGATCGAAACGATGGTCACCCTATGAATATATCAGACCAAGTGCGGGTAGTTCGAAATACTCGCACGACTCGCAGGCGGTGATGCTCCAATTCTTCAGTCCTACTCGCGACCATGGGCGCAACATCGCGTCCGAAACGTCGAGGTAAATATATACCATTATATATTTATTAACGCGATTAAGTCCCGTATAAACAATAATTATGTGTGAAAATCGTGTAAGTTTAAATCTGTAGAAGTTGCTTCCAGAGGATGCCTTCCACCGCAGATATTAGTACGCAGTGGTGAGGTTAGGGCACACGATGTCGGTCGGCAAAATAAAACCATGAAATGTCACATAAACACTCTGCTGTATATTTACCAAAATATAAGGGCGTTTACAGTTGTCTAATTAAAGGATGCATTACGATTATTATAACTTACAAATAATACAATGGTTCGTGCGGCGAGAGCAAACCACAGAGAGAGGAAAGTCAATCGAAGTGACAGACATGTCAATGTTGCCAACAGTACATTTAGAGGGGCATATACACGTTCCAACACTTCCCCTTATATGCTCCTTACAATGTATATAATCTCTTATTCCAAGTATAAATTAACTCTACATTGACTTTACATTGACTCTACATTATATAACATCACATTGTTTCTATGTTGACTCTACATGTACATAAATAAAAACAATTTGCATTGACTCTTCAATAATGTACTTATTTAAACAAAAACAGAAATAGTTAAAGATTCAACATCTTTACATTCATACTCTTTGTAAATTCAACATGCTTAGAGCTACCCAGTGGTTTTGTAAGTACATCTGCTATCATTTTATCTGTACTTAAATATTTAATGGTCACAATCTTATTATGTACTAATTCTTTGACATAGTGATACCTTATATCTATGTGTTTGGTTCGCCTGTGACAGTACTCCCTAACTTGTAATAACTTATGAGCGCTCTGATTATCATTGAATACTATCACATGCAAATCCTTACATAAAATTTCAGACACGAAATTTCTTATAAAGCATACATCTTTACATACGTCACTTATCGCTATATATTCGGATTCAGTGCTAGATAAAGCAACACACCTTTGCTTGCGAGATTCCCAGTTTATGGTATTATGCCCAAGTTTAATAACAAACCCCGTATATGATTTTCTATCAATGGGATCATTGGCCCAATCTGCGTCAGTAAATGCAAATAAATCCAATTTACCACCTTTATAAAAACATAAAGAATAGTCAATTGTTCCTGCCAAATAACGCAATATTCTTTTAGCTGCCTGCCAATGGCTCATTTCAAAACTGTTATTAAACTGACTAAGCTGACTACAGGCGAATGTAATGTCAGGCCTTGTACATACTGATAGATACATAAGACATCCTAACAATTGCCTGTAGTGATATTTTTCATCACACAATGAACCCGATTCAGATTTTACTAATTTACAATTTACTGGCATGGGAGTTAAGACTGGTTTACAATTCTCCATGCCAAAACGGATAAGTAACTTTCTAATATACTCTGCTTGATCTAATTTTAAAATTCCCTTTGCATTATCACGAGTAACTCTCATGCCCAAACAACTTTTTAGTTCACCTAAATTCTTAACACTAAAATTACGTTCTAACAAAGGCAATAATTCATTATTATTAGAAAAGAATACATAAAAGTCATCAACATAGAGTGCTACCACTACTATATTATCTTTATTTTTCTTTATATAGACGCAGGGCTCACATTTGCTCTGAATATAAGAATTTTCTGACAATAAAGTATGGACTCTATGGTTCCATATTCTACTGGCCTGTTTAAGGCCATAAATTCCTTTCAACAATAAACAAACCTTGTTCTTATCGTTACAAAAACCTGGAGGCTGCTCCATTAATATTGTTTCCTCTAAGTCTCCATTTAAAAATGCTGTATTAACATCAATGTGATCTATATTTAAATTCAATTCATTAGCTAGGGTAAACAAAATTCGCAAAGTGGAATGCCTAACCACTGGCGAAAAAGTTTCGTTGTAATTTACACCTTTTGTTTGTGTAAAACCTCTGGCAACCAACCTAGCCTTAAATCTATCGAAATGACCAGATGAATCATGTTTCTTTTTATAGACCCACTTACATTTTATAATATGTTTATCCTTTGGACGATCCACCAATCGCCAAACTTTATTTGTTAGGAGAGAATCGAATTCTTCCTGCATAGCAGCCTGCCATTCATGACTCTCAGAGCATGTGGTAGCTTCCTCATATGTTTGAGGTTCTTCAAATGGGGATGTCGCATCCACCAACATTGAATAATCTAGATCATAATCACTATACCTCGATGGCAACTTTGAGCGAGTAGCACGAACTGGCCGCTGGGGAGCAGTGACAGGCGGCACGGAAATACCTTCCCCTCCAGCTGACACGTCGTCACACGGTGACGTTACACACTCATGGTGCGCGTCAACCGTTGGCGGAGTAGCAGAGGTCGCCTCGAGCTCACCCTTGCCGTCGTCGCCCAACTCATCAGTCGCATCTGTAAAAATAGAAGAGTTATTTCCATCTTGATTCTCATTGTGACTCAAATCATTACTAGAATTCAGTAAACTACTACTAGGACTAGAATTCAGTAAAATGTCAGTTTCATTTAAAATTATTTCATTATTAGAATTTATTTCACCATTAGAATTAATTTTACTTTCATTTAAATTATTCATATAGTCATTATTATCAAAATTATAAGAAATAAATTCATTATTAAAACTATTATCACAGTTGGTTTCTCTCTCTTTAGAATAAAATCGATTCTCCAGAAATGCCACATTTCTAGCAATAAGCACTTTACAGGGATTCAGGGGATCCATCAACCTATAGCCCTTAGTCGTCTCACTATACCCCACAAACACATACGGTTTACTTTTAGCATCAAGTTTTCGACGTTTTTGTTCTGGTACCAAAGCATAGGCAATGCATCCATAGACACGAAGGTGACTGAGGTCTGGCCGGGACCCAGTCCACAATGTCTCCGGGGTTTGACCTGAAAGAGCTGATGAAGGGCACCTATTCTTTAGGTATATAGCAGCCATGATAGCCTCTCCCCAATACCGCTCACAGAGTCCTGCACCCCGCATCATGCACCTAGCTTTCTCAATAATAGTCCTATTTAACCGCTCTGAAACACCATTTTGCTGTGGACAGTATGCTACACTGGTTTGATGAATTATCCCCTCCCTCTCTAAATATGCAGAGAACTTCGCACTACAGTATTCACCGCCATTATCAGACCGAAACTTCTTTATAGGCATACCCAATTGCTTTTCAACTAAATTTTTAAAAATAATAAATTTAGACATTACCTCAGACTTGCTTCTAATCAAATACCCAAAGGTCCTTCTGGTGTAGTCATCAGTAAACGTAACAAAGTACTTTGCCCCTGCAAAGCTGCACTCCTGCATAGGTCCGCACACATCAGAATGTATGAGCTCCAATGGTCGTGAAGCGCGTGACGCCTGGCCGACTGGATACGGCTTCGCTGGCATCTTTCCTTCCAGGCAGGGAACACACTCACCAAGAGCTGTATTATCGGCCTGAAACAGAACACCATAAGCACCACCACCCCTAAGAGCACACATACTTCTGAAATTCAGGTGACCCAACCTTTTGTGCCAAATATCTAGTGGCACAGATGAGGCAGCAACCAGAGCACTCGGTGTCTTCTGTCTATCACACAGAAGCAAAGAGTCCTCAAATGGCAAAGACTTCACAGACGTACACTTTGCACATAACCTATACATACCTTTGTACATAGAAGCCTCACATGTTGGTTTGCCAGAAATTCTACAGTCTGAATCATAAATCTTGCATCCATCCCTACTAAAGCACACAACGAAACCTTTTTCAACCAAACAACTTACAGACAAAAGATTACAGGATAACTGAGGAACATATAGTACATTTTTAATTACTCTTACCGAATTGTTATTTGTTTCTAAACTTATGTCACCATATCCTAGGCAATCTAGTTTTTGACTATTTGCAACTGTTACACTGCTCTTATTTGAGCATTCTTTCAATTTGACAAACATTCTCTTATCATTACACATATGTGCCGTACAACCGGAGTCTACTATGAACTGGAATTCTTGTGCTGCAAGATAGGCTGAAGCGGAGAACGTGGTGGCGTCCTGCTTCTTCTTCTCCCTCTTCAATTTATAACATTTTGACTTGATATGACCAGGTTTCTTGCAGTGATGACATATGACTTGTTTTCTTTCTTTAGAAACGAAAGCCTGGTTGAGATTTTCAGTCTTATTAGAATTCCTTCGGAACTCCTCCTGTAGTAATCTAGTACGCACGAGCTCGCTTGTGAGCGTTGAAGTAATGTTTGCTGTCTCCAGAGTAGATACAACATTATCATATTCCTCGGGTAATCCACTAAGCAACAGTTCAGCAATTTCTTTGTCCTCAACTTTCCGTCCGATATCAACTAACTGTTGTGAGACAGTCATAATGGACTCGATGTAATCTGACATGGTTGAAAACTGGTTGAAGGTAGTGCTATGCAACTTACGAAGCAGAAGAACACGACGATAGAAGCCCTTGTCTTCAAAAACAGTTGCAAGCTTATCCCAAGCTTCTTTAGCCGTTGTGATATTGTGTACATATTGGTAGCAGCATGGTTTAATAGACAGGCATATCCGTGCAAATGCTCGTTCATCCTTACTTGTGTCTGCACCATCTGCAGGGCTGGTGATGACACACGCCCAAAGTCCCTCTAGCGTCAACAAGTTTTTCATGCAAAATTTCCATTGCAAATAATTCGACACGCCTTCGAGTTTTTCGAGTTGAAACATCTGCAAACCGCCGACAACACCTCCCTCACGATTCTGTTCGGCTGGCATAATAGTTATCTAGCGCCAATCTGGGCCAATTACCTGTAGAAGTTGCTTCCAGAGGATGCCTTCCACCGCAGATATTAGTACGCAGTGGTGAGGTTAGGGCACACGATGTCGGTCGGCAAAATAAAACCATGAAATGTCACATAAACACTCTGCTGTATATTTACCAAAATATAAGGGCGTTTACAGTTGTCTAATTAAAGGATGCATTACGATTATTATAACTTACAAATAATACAATGGTTCGTGCGGCGAGAGCAAACCACAGAGAGAGGAAAGTCAATCGAAGTGACAGACATGTCAATGTTGCCAACAGTACATTTAGAGGGGCATATACACGTTCCAACAAAATCAATATATCGTAAACCGGTACGGGCCGGATTTTGCTAACAAAATCAAACATCTAGGACAGTTACGGAAAAAACGAGTGCGTATAATGGCGTCATTGTCATTTTTAATTAAATGTCGCGAATCAGACCTGCTTCCTACGTGCGTTAGAATAAAACCGCGTAGTGATATACCGTTTTCCGCTAACATCCTTCGGACAGCGAGCATCCGTCTGTTAAAACAGCTCATTCGGAACAATTACGCTGACCTAGACAAAGTGCAGTGCGAGTTGTACGGGTTACATTGTGTGTGTAGTGCGGTGTTAGCACATAGTGATTTTGATTTGGTTGATCGGATAGCCTATGAGCAAGCGAATCGTATTTTTCTTTTGCGTAATGAGGGTCATGAGAAGAAATATGAGAGACTACTTGCTCGGTACAGAAAAAACGTGATGACATCATCAAATGAGTGTGACAAACCAAACACGGTCATTAATTTATCTAGCACTATATTGGAAGATGCGACCGTACGTGTACTGGAAAAAGGGTTGAATTTTGCTCCAACACCTAAGCGAATTCCTTACGAGACCGTAATCAGCAGCGTAGAAGAAGTGATAATGCGAAACAAAGTGCCGTCTAGCGATGCGGAGGTGCTCAGACAGGATGTTTCCGTTATCCTCCGAAAAGCTAAACTACCCGCAAGTAACATCACCACGGAGGAGCGTATAGCTCTTAAGGACCTGAGAGAAAATGAGAACATACTCGTCCTTAAGGCCGATAAAGGCAACGCCACGGTGGTGTTGGACTCAGCTGATTATGACAGTAAAATACGAGGCTTACTGGACGACACCCTCGTATATGAGCCGGTCTCGTACGATCCTACAGCCAGAGTCACGCGCCGGATAAGGGCGGTCATTAGAGACTATGAGGAGTTGTTCGGCGAGGACGATTTTCACCAGCTTTATAGACCTAAAATTGTGCAACCACCTAAACTATATGGCTTACCCAAAATACACAAAGCCAACGTGCCTTTGAGACCTATAGTGAGTCAGATTGACTCCCCTACATACGGTCTTGCCAGGTATGTCGCATCGATGTTGCAACCACTGGTAGGTAAAACGTCGTCTTTCGTGAAGGACTCTCGTCACTTTATAGACACTCTCAAGAACATCACGCTGGAACCGGATGAGATAATGGTGAGTTTTGACGTTGAGTCACTTTTTACCAACGTCCCCGTGAAAGAGTGTCTCGAAGTAATTCGGGCAAAGCTAAGCGACCATGAAATGCCAGAGCAATACATGGTATTATTGCGTAACTGTTTGGAGGGCAGCTACTTTTTGTATCGTGGGAAGCATTACCTCCAGATCGAGGGAGTAGCCATGGGTAGCCCAGTGGCACCGGTCATGGCTAATATCTGGATGGAACATTTCGAAGCCAGCTTAGATCTGCAACCATGGGCAGTGAAGTTCTGGAAGAGATATGTGGACGATGTTTTCTGCATTCTTAAAGGCGGCAAGCAGGAGGTCGAGCAGTTACTGGGACATCTGAATTCAATTCATCCTAAAATCAAGTTCACGTATGAATTGGAATCGGACAGAAGCTTACCTTTCCTGGATGTGAGGGTGACATGTCGGACTGATGGATCCCTAACGCACACAGTCTACAGGAAACCAACGCACACCGACAGGTATCTGAACGTTCTATCTCACCACCACCCTCGCCATCTACAGTCTGTCGTGAATTCACTGCTGAACAGAGCACGGGACCTTTGTGACGTGGAATTCTTGGAGAGCGAGCTGTCCCACGTACAAAGGGTCCTTAGGTGGAACGGCTACAAGGTGAACGGCCGAAAATCCAGACGGAAAGGGAAGGAAAGACATCCGGACGCTCAAAGACAACCAGCGTTCATGCCGTACGTGAAAGGGGTAACGGATAAAGTTGGGACAGTACTAGAAAAGTACTCCATAAAAACCATTTTTACGCCGTTTTCCAAGATCGGTGGGCATGTAAGGTCACCCAAGGACGTAATTCCTTTTCAATCACCGGGCGTGTACAAGATTGATTGCAGTTGCGGGAGTTCGTACATTGGACAAACGAAGCGTACAATAGCTGAAAGAGTCAAAGAACATATCGCAGCTGTGAAAACTCGCCAGGTGAACAAGTCTGCCATAGCCGAACATTTACTAGAATCAGGACCAAACCACTGGATTGAGCTCCATAATCCCAAAATCCTCTCCCGTGAACGTCACTACTACAGTAGAATTGTACGTGAAGCGGTGGAAATCAGAAAACATAAAAATTTCAACCGGGGGGACGGTTTTAAGCTTTCATCTTCGTGGAATCCAGTCATCAGTAAATGTACATCACATAAAAATATGCGTTCAGAATCCGCTGATATCGTGAGTGTTGTGTGTCGGACAAATATAAAGCGTCGGTAGCTTAGTGGTTAAGGAGTCGACCTTACGATCGAGAGGTCCCGGGTTCGAATCCTGGCCATTACACTACCGACGTGAACCCACTCCTAACACAAGCAATTTAGCTTAGCTGGAGGGGTTAGGGGGAATATTAGTAATTTCGGTTGCTAATATTCTTTTTAAAAAAAAAAAAAAAAGAAAAAAAAAAAAAAAGAAATGATCGAAACGATGGTCACCCTATGAATATATCAGACCAAGTGCGGGTAGTTCGAAATACTCGCACGACTCGCAGGCGGTGATGCTCCAATTCTTCAGTCCTACTCGCGACCATGGGCGCAACATCGCGTCCGAAACGTCGAGGTAAATATATACCATTATATATTTATTAACGCGATTAAGTCCCGTATAAACAATAATTATAATGTTTTTATATTTTTTTTTGTCACAATATAGATTTTATGTAAGTAACTTCAATATTTAATTAAGTAATTAACATAATATTTTGTATTTCTGGTTTGTATAGGTACAAAGGTTTTGGGTATGAAAGAGATGAGCTATCGAGTTGCTGTTTTCGGTAATAGATTCGTGCTGGGGTGAACCATTGCAAGATAAAGAACAGACAACGGGAAGTCAAAAAATGTCCTTCCCGTTGTCCCCATTGACGGTTTTCGTTATGGGGACAACGGGAAATTATAAAATATCCTTCCAATTGTCTCCATTGCCGTTAGCATAGTTTATATAAATAAAAATGAAAAAAGAATATTTAAGAGTAAATGAGTTATAATCAAAGTTTAAAAAAAAACTTACACAAATAATCAAAAAGACAGATAGGTATTCTATAACACAGCCCCGCTCAACAAATAATAATATGTTCCACACAGTAACATTGTATTTAAGGAGTGTATTGTTAAGGACTCCAAACTGTGTATTTAAGGAGTGTATTGTTAAGAAAAGTAACAGCTAGGTAGGTATAGTTATTATACCAATGAAAGCTCAACTTAACGTCTCGATATACCGAAAAACTTTAATAATTTTATTAAGTTTCACTTGTTCCCATTACCAGGGACTCCGTCAATGGGGACAAAAGGAATCAAATTTATTATTTTTATTGAGTTCCGTTGTCCCCATTACCAGGGACTCCGTCAATGGGGACTACAGGAATAAAATTTATTATTTTTATTGAGTTCCGTTGTCCCCATTAAAAAACCGTCAATATGGACTTAAAATAATTAACATTTATTCCTGTATAAATGTTAATTATTTTATTGATTTATGCTGTCCCCATTAACAGATATATCGTCAATGGGGCCAAGAGGAATAAATTTTATTTATTTTTATTGAGTTCCGTTGTCCCCCTTCAATGGGGACAACGTCAATGGGACAACGGGAATACACCACACCCGCCAATCTAATGATATCCATCTTATAAATGTGAAAATAAAATGGAAACATTCGAAGTTACGACTGTACCCATTTTTTTGGATAATATTGTGACAACCTTTAATCCCACAACACAACTTCAATATTTTACTGGTTTTCCTTAAACGTAGATACAATAATCGATAACTACAAACGCAAGGCTATAATAGTTGACGTAAATGCAAATAAGTGAAACCGATTACTTACGATTCAATAATTTACAGTGAATAAATTTAAATAAATAAATATTCTGCCTACCCCTTCGGGGATACAGGCGTGAAGTTATGTTTATGTGTAAATAAATATTCTACTACATTCTACGAAGTGCTCTCTAGAACCAAAGTAAGCATAATTTAGCTAGCGTGTGTTGTGGATTCTAAAATGCGCGAACATACTTACTTATACTTATAAACCGTATTCACCATCTATAACTTAAAACACAATATTACAGATTTTTGGATATCATTAGATTAGCGGGTGTCAGCAGTTCTTAGTTTTTTGTTAGTTTTACTTATTTTTGTTCACTATAACTATTGCAGATGAAATGCTGAAACCCATGGGCGTAGCCAGCAAGGGTGTTTTGGGGGTTCCCGAAATTCAAATATTATCTACAAATCAACTTTTTGTTATTTTTCACATGAATAATAATGTCATTTAATGCAGATTTTTTTGTTTTGTTTTCTTTATAGGACCCTCTTCAATCTTAAAACCTGACTACGCCCTCCTTAGTTTCATTTTAACTCGTGTTACATAGGTTGAGTTAAGGGAATTTCAAATCAAGTAACCTCGAGCAATGTTTTATCCGAGTTGGCACATCACTAAAGTTCATACAATACCATAGACTGAGAATTAAAGCTTAAGCTATACATACCATAGATATAATCTATGATACATACTAAGTCTATGTTCATAGCATTTTTTTTAAGCTTTTTGCCTGGGTTGCAAGACCTTTAAGCCATGTCTTTATTTAGTTTCGTTTATTCACTTTGTTCTTTGCATAGGTAGTTCATCAGTGTTACCTAAACCTAATTAATATTTGCCCCTGAATCTAAGGTTAAAAACCCCTAAGATCGCCACAATCACCTGGAAAATTCCATAAATGAACTATTTACGTTTTTTATATTAACATTTAACCAGAGGCGTTTGGTCTCATAGTATCGTCGCATGTTTTGCAAAGTCGGAGAATTCACCGTTTCCCTCCACTTATCGCGAAGATGGAGATCTTAGTTGTTATTGTTTTAGTTAGTAGCATAGAGTAATACTTACTGACTACGGAAAGTTAGTAACACAAAGTAATACTAAATGTTATAAATTTATAAATTTTTGATATCACTGGATATCGGTTAACAATAACTTGCAATGAATATTCATTCTTATAAAAAAACTGGTACACCTGCTGATTGACGGATGAGGCTGAGGTGTAAGCTTTCCTTGGGGTTGAGAGGTCAGACGGAAGTCACTCCCATAAACGTCATAAAAGTCAAATCTAATGGAGGAGAAGGAGTAAGCGGACTCCGCACTTTGAGGTAAAAGCCTCAGATTCAACCGCATTAAGATGATGATTAATTAATTATTTACATTTCAAAATGTAGGTAATATCGTTTTCTTCTGTTCCACATTTATAAAATCATACATTTCGAAGGAAGACTAAATAAAGAAACAACATTTACATGGATAGATTCATTCTGCATTTTCAATATAAAAGAATTGTAGTAAATGTCGCCAAGTCACTATAGGTCAAAAATGTATTAGGGGGTGCGAAGCGAGCCCTGTCACTATTCCACAATCAATGCATTTTTGTGTACAATACACTTTCGGGTTTGAGCTTTGACATTCATTCATTTCTATTCATGTCTAGATGTGTTATAAATCATAAAATAATCCTTGCAAGATAAACATAACATAACTTCACGCCTGTATCCCCGAAGGGGTAGGCAGAGGTGTAGGTATTACACACCCACGATTCGCCAGTTATGTTAAGGTCCCAATGTAATACGGGGCGAGCCTATTGCCATCTACGGGGCACATTATAATGTGCATTAAAAGATAATGTTCTCTTTAAAAAACTGCCTTCAAAAATCAAAGTTATTACTAGGTAGAAGTCTCCACGAGGCCTCCTAAAGCATATCTTTTAGCTAGTTTATTTGGCTAGGTTGGTTTATCCCAGGGCCTATATTTGTAAATTGAAAAGTCCCTAGAAAGAAAAGCTCCAAAAAATCCCAACTCATTTAATTACCCCCCAAATAGGGGAAAACTCTTAAGTTGATAACACTTCTCAATTCCCATCATTTTCACCCATGTATTTGTATTCACCCATCCCCATCATATCCACATCTACTCATTCAATATAAGGGTACGTTCGGGGAGCAGGGTTATGAAATCATGGGCATATCAATGCCGAAGAAGCTTAATCAGTATTTATGAGACTTAAGGGATACAGATTGAACACGTCATTTTATTTTTGTCTATAATGCACGATTTCTTTATTTCCAACAGTTTCTAATAACAACATAACATAACTTCATGCCTGTATCCCCAAAGGGGTAGGCAGAGGTGTATTATTTCTAATCACTTGGTAATATGCGCTATCCTTTCTTTTTCCCTCACAAAAGCATACGTATGGCGTTGAAGGGAAAAAGGGGTCGGAATCAGTGCTAATATTAATTTATTACTTGAAAAGAATAATATTGTTTCAAAATTAAAGGAATAGATAAGAAACCGTCTACTCATTTCTATTCTAATTCCAGTGACCTACCTAATATTGAATGTATGTAGTTACGCAGTTATTCGTAGAGGTCGTCAGCCTTAGTTCGTTATTGGAATTACTTATATTATTATCAAAATTTAAAAATATTTATTACCTAGTAAACAGCATTTTCATAAAGAAATATATAATTTACTTCGCTCAAAATTAATTTTTAAAATCTAAGAAGTTCGACATTTTCTTTAATTTGAAATTACGTATTTCGTTCGAACCTTTGCATTTGGAATCCCGTACCAAAAAAACCTGCATTTGCAACAGGGAAATTTATATATTCCTATTTCTTGTGTTGTTTAATGGAAAATTATAAAAAATGAGCCCATCATAGGTTCACTGCTTTGAAAATTAAGGACTGCAGCGAAGAATGGTAAAAAATATTAACAAGTAATTAAGGACAAACCTTTATTTTCAGTCACAACTACCATAGATGCTGATTGGAGAAATTCATGAACGAGCGTAGGCGGCGGGAAAACCACTTGATCAAGAACAACCCAGGCCAGGGAACCAAATGACGTTATAGCAAGCTAAGAAGTAAAAATATTGTAATGGTTTTCTTTAAAATAACACAAACAAGGCCTTCTTCGACAACTGAAGATGTTCAATGTAGGTATTAGTATTACAAAATACTAAAAATGAACCAGGGTGTATGGGGCCCAATCAAGATCTTGGCGGCCCAAGCCAACCTCACCTGCAAGCCAGTGCACCTGCTCATCGACGGAGAAGGCTCTGGCAAAGGCTTTCCCTTCGGTGTTTAGTGGTTAGACGGCAGTAGCTCCCGCAAAAGCCAAATCCCACAGGTGAAAGTGTAAGAGAGCGGACCCCGGGCTCCAGGGTGTAAGATTTGAGTGTGTTAATTTCATGAGTGTATTCCCCGTAGATACACTTAAAAAAAACTCCACTTTCGACGAGAAGACGATGTTGATCAGCGAGAATCTCCTACCGGGTGTGATCACGCAGTTTGCCGATGAAGATAAGTTTGTTCCTCGTGGCTATAATAATTAATTTGAGTAGGGGGAGCCCCTCGCTTATAAAAGTGATGAGATGTTCAAAAAAAGATTATGGATACCCTACAAATAATTTAATAGGAAATTGAAGCGTAGTTAATAACTTCTTAGATATCATAGACCATTATGTATCATGAGGTCTATGGTAGATATGTGCTTTTTATGGCAGGTAATACGTATAATTATAATACGTATAATACGTACAATTAGTATAAAATACTATAAATATATAACGTCTTCAACAACATGCACAAGTGTAGTAAAGTGGCATATTTACCGTGAATTGTGATTTTCCGTGTTGTTTCCAAAACTGCAAAGAAGCCTCTAGTAAAGCCTCCGCTACTTTACTAGGGCAGGACTTTAACTTGACTATGACTATGAAGGACTTTACTTGATCTTGACTAAATTACGAAAACGCTTTACTTAACACTGACATTCATTCATAGATATAGTAAGATTCATAACATATTTGCCAAAGAAGAAAAAAAAGATGTCTTTGGTTCCAAATTTCCTTACAAGTAGCTACAAGTAGATTAGACTTTAGAGGCAAATCTACTACCTAATACCATATCATACATTTTTATTTACTGACTCTTGTCCTACAAATCTAATATACTCACTACTAAATGATGAAAAAATTGCACTATAATGGAATTAGTCTTCTTTGAAAAATTACGAGTCGTATCTATGGTCTGAGGAGCGAAATAGTTTGAATGGTTACTTTTGTAATTTTAACAATATCGATCTCAGATTATGTCTACGAACTACTCTCAAATGCTATAAAATCAAACCAAATTTTGATAAATATTCATCTATGATATTCTTAGTTCTGACGTGGCTCCTCAATACAAACATTTAGAATGTGGTGCCACTTTTATGTTCTTATATGTTTTGGAGTATTATACTACAAATTCGGGGATCGTTTCTTAAACTTACTACTAAATAAGTGTATAATTTCATTAAGATACGAAAAGTGGCTCCTCAATCCAAACGTACATACTTTTACACCAGTCCACTGCTTTAACATTTCAAACCTCTGACAAACTCTTTGCAAAGGAGGAGGACACACGCACACACTAGACAATAATATTGTAATGTATCGCAGATTACATAATATTATTCTATTGTATGGAGCAATTTTCTATACCTATACCACTTTATAACTTTACTGAAGTAGATATTATGTTAAACCATCCTAAATGAAGGTATGTGATGCTGTCGAAATAATAAGCGACTTGAAAATATACTTATAATCCTCATAATTACATGATAGTTGTAGTATACTCTACACATCTTGAAGGGTCAGTGGGAAAATATTCTTGACATTTGGTCATCAGCCTTTTCAGCGCCTGTATGTATTTTCTTTGCGTTTCGTCATTCATGACATGGGCGACGTTTTTCGAAAAAATCTTCTCTCTACCTGTACGAGCGTGAATGCCCACCATAGTGACACCAATGGGCCATGGGGCGTTACCTATCGCCATTTGCAAATATGAATCACTGGCCTGAAAAAAATATTGAATCTAATGGAATTCTAATAGTAACTCATTTATTTCTATTATAAAGAGAGACTATTGATATTGTGGTATCCATAGGCTCTGGCCGTACACTACATTACGTCACTCATTATGTCTAGTGTATAGTTATTAGTCGCTTTTCTTCAATATAGCTAACAAACTCCACATATTCATATATAGAATTGTCATTATCCAAACGCCAACTCCTGTTGCATCCAAACTTTGAGCTTTTGAGCCCATAGTCCATTCTCCTACTTCCCCTTAATTGACGGCCTCTGTGGCGTAGCAGTAGTGCATTCGACTGTTGCGACAGGGAGCAAATATGGTCTAAGTGTTTCTATGTATAATATGCATGTTTTATCAGTATATAAGTATGTTTATCAGTATTCTAGAACCCATAACACAAGCTAGTTAAACTATGCTTACTTTGGGTCTAGAAGGTCTGTGTAGAATGTCATAAAATATATTTATTTATTAAAAAAAAAACTAGTTTACTTGGCTTTTAGGGGAGTGACTACTGTCTAACCCATGTCCATCGGGATATATCCATGTATAAGAATTTTTACAATATCTCATTATTTATGTACACATTATGTATGTTAAATTTTTAAGATTTTTTAAATAAAAGTAGAGGTTCAGAAGATTACCCAAGACATTTTATAAACAAGCTCACGAAGTTCAGCCTCTCTCTTTATAATCTTAGTATAGATAAGAGATACTAACCATTATATAATTTCTGTCCAGCAAATGTTTAGTAATTTCACATAGACTTTCACAGATGTCATCCGGAAGGTTTTTCTTTTTCAGTTTCCGGACCAGCGGTTTTAGATACACTTGGGTTTGTGTAAATGTGGCTCTGGCCATTTTATGTTTGACGGCTGTCTTTTCTGCTCCTGTTGCTGAGTTTAGCTGCTGTCCCCATAGCTTTAGAAGAAACTGAAAATTTCAATTATTTTTACTCAGACAAGTCCCTTACTATCCTTGTTACAAGACTTAAAAATAATATTAGTATATGTGTACATGTTCTGATAGTATGCAGTTCATGTTCATAAATACCCCGCTGCTATCACTTATGTGCGATAGTACATTTAGCCCAAGATCCCGGGCTTCCCAGACGTCACTTATTTTTACAAGGATAAAATGTATGGGATAACATAGTGTAGGTATGTATTTTGAGTGTATGCATATTTGTCCCTGCGGCCCCTTTGTCAGTAATCAGGTGCAAAAGGTAGGTTAGGTTAGGTGCTAAAGGTAAGTCAGGTTAGGTGATAAAGGTGGATAGGTATTTATATACTGTTGTACTGTTGTAACATTATGGAAGGAAAAGTAAGGTAGGTCAGACCTACCAATATGCAAGGAGCATATTGGTAAGTGGGTACTTAGTAGAGTCAGTATTAGGTGAGAGTGTCAGTGCTTGAGCTTGGTCATTTATGTTAGAATTAATGTTTAAAATATGTTCACTTTCATGGCATCATAATGAAACTTACTTGTAACAATGTCAAAATTACGTTCATATCATGATTCTTGTTTCCTTGTCCTAATGTTTTAGCCATCTCTAATATTGCATCATATGTTACTGAGTCATCTAAGGCATCTTCTTTAAGTTGTTTTTCATTATCACTCTGAAATAAAATATTATTATGATTACAGTAACAAGAGTTTTTGTTGTAACTATTATCAAAAGAGTTTATTTTTTATTTGAATGTGTTAATCTAAGGAAATTCCAATAAGCAAGGAGTAATAAGGCTGGAAAGCTGGGTCGTCACCTGAATGGAACTGAGAATGATGGTAATCAGAGATGCAAATTAAATTATTGGTTAAGAGGCTTATGTCCTTCTTCACATCCCAAGGCCATTTTTAAATAAACAAAAGGTACACTTATAAAATGATAATGAACAGATAGAGATTAATGTGGATAGTAGCTTCTTACATAATGTACATTTTAAAAGCACTTTTCATTAAACACATGATGCTTACCTGTGTCCCTAATGCTAATATTTCATTTAAGTATGCTTCATCCACTTTCTCCATAGCTTCTTGAAAATCATTTCTTAAGCCCTGAAATATTCAAGGATAATTAAATAACTCATATCTACTATTCTTACATACTATATTAAACAGAATATTTATTTGCATAGGCAATAAACAATTTGGAGACAATATTTCAATGAGTAGCATTTTGCACTTTATCCCCTGGCATGCATACATTGAAATTTAAAACCAAAAAGTACACTGTGTTACCGATTGGAGAGCTGTGGGTTTAATTTTTCTCAACTTTCATAAGACAACTATTCTATAATTTACAGATAGTAGTTCTTATTTTGGATATTTCAATGAGTAGTATTTTGCACTTTATCCCCTGGCATGCATACATTGAAATTTAAAACCAAAAAGTACACTGTGTTACCGATTGGAGAGCTGTGGGTTTAATTTTTCTCAACTTTCATAAGACAACTATTCTATAATTTACAGATAGTAGTTCTTATTTTGGATATACTTTAATCATGAATAAAAGTTCAGATAGGGAATTGAACTCAAACCTGCTGACATGGCAGTTAAATGCACTACTGCTACACCAGACCACAGAGTTCATCAATTAAGATAAGACAAGTTTAAGTACTAACTCTATTTGCTTCTGGTTCTTGAATTTCAATCCTCCTTAATCTCTTAAATGATTGAGCTTCACTTTCACCATACAACCAGATAGGATGTCCTCGCTCCCTCAACCGTTTAATGACTTCTGTTCTTGGCAATAGTACTGTTTCAGTTTGTTCAGTTTCATTGATTTCCTGTTTATCACCTGTAATTAGTTTGCTAATTCTAGATACAATTATTTCTGATGTCTGATAACTAAAACAGTGAACTCAATAAATGTGTGTTTTCCTACCAGTGAACAGGTTTCATAAATGAATTTCACAATTTCTATTCTCAATCTAAATTCTACAAGAAGAATTTGTGAAATTTTGGTACTAACCTTTTATTTGTTTTTCCTCTTGTATGTCTTCTTCTAATTCTTGCTTTTGGGGACCATACTTTTGAAAATACTCTTCTTGTTCTTTGGCCAAAAGGTCTCCCCTCTTGAAATATTTTCTGTTCTTTGTGGGATCCTGGAATATGTAATTAATAGATTAGGCATTCTCCAATTCTTAATACCGACTCTTACTAAAGAGTTTGTAAGTAGAGTTTACTTACAATAATATTCTTTTCTTCAAGGAGCTTACGTTTCCTTGCGATTTCTGCTCTTAAGATATCCATTTAAAAACGCTTCTTAGGACAGTATTTAAGCTCAACTATAATCAATTTAATAATCTTCTGAAATTTTGAACAGTTGAGTTCACACTTTTATTATGACAATATGTTATTATTATTGCAGCAAAATTGACACGACTATAACAATTTTATTATGGTGTATACATAGAAGTCATTTCTTGTATTGTATTGTATTTATTTTTTCTCAAATTACATTCGTTACTACATATATTAGTGACAAATGACATTAATGACACTAGTGACAGTAGTTACGTACGTAGTACAGTTTTTTTTTTCTGGCTTCTTGCATCGCATATAGCCAATGTCAAGTCAAATTAGGGAAATATTTACACCCATTCCTTTTACAAATTAATAATTTTATCCGATATTCGAAAAACCCGCGTATGCTTCAATCGAAGTTTCTCGCCTTTTTTTCGCCCTAGTTAAGTAGTGGGAGCTTTACTAAAGGCTTCTTTGGAGTTTTGGAAACAACATGTAAAATCACAATTCACGGTAAATATGCCACTTTCCTACACTTGTGCGTGTTGTCGAAGACGTTATGTCTAAAACCCACCATTTTGACACAAAAAAACTCGAAATTACACAAATTTTAGAAAATGAGACACTTCCTCGATGCGTCTTTTCCAGTGTTGGCGCCAAAACTCACTACAGAGTGTTTCATGTAGTTATAGTTCGCTTGCAGTTATTGATCTATAAATTCCGTTTGGACTCCGGATTGGATAAATTTAAACTATTTGATATGAAAATAATAATAATTCATAATATATACCTTCATAGTTAATAATAGGTACAAGATTAGATCATTTTACTTACGGCCATTCTCAATAATCTACCTTTTTTTTTTTTTTTTTTTTTTTTTTTATCGTGCGGAAATCCCTTCGGATACCCCCCCGCCGGCCAGCGGGGGCGGTTATGTCGGGCTTGCACCGACTAAAACCGCACGCCGTCTCGGGTCTTCAGACGCCGGGGTGTAAGGTTACCCATAGAGCATATCCCTCGCACCCCGGCTGACCCTGGGCCATCTCACCACTAACAGCATCGCTCATCCTGTCTCCTCTGAAAGCAGAGGAGTACGGAGAGCGATGTGTTCCCGCCAAGTTGGCCGACGATCAATGCCAACCCTATGAAGGGGTGAAGGGGAAGCCATTGACCGCCGCCCAGGGTGTACCGGCCGCTCCGATTCCGTTCCCCCCGGACTGCAGCGGGATCGGAATCGGAGCGACACTCGAGGAGGTTACCCAACACACACCCCTCTCAATAATCTACCTACAGTTAAAGGTAGAAGCTATCCCAGATAAACATGTCAACATTAATCTATCTATTACTGCGGTTTCAATATTAGCAAAGTCATTTTCTGCTTACCTTTGTGTAGTGAAACAGAAAAAATCCCCGATAGATACTAATGGTAGCTATTTTAACTGCTGATAAAGGATAGATGGATTATTGAAACCGGCCGTTAGCAGGTACCATGACGTAATCAAATAACTTTACCTTAGCATTTTAAAGTTACACGAATACTAGCGCCTGAACCCCGAGCGTTAAATTTAGTATGAATATTAAATGTTCAAACAAAAGCTACAAGTTGGCCACAAGTAAGAATTTAATATACGAGTACCTTTTTTTTTTATTGTGCGAAAATCCCTTCGGATACCCCCCCGCCAGCCAGCGAGGGTGGTTATGTCGGGCTTGAACCGACTAAAACCGCACGCCGTCTCGGGTCTACAGACGCCGGGGTGTAAGGTTACCCATAGAGCATATCCCTCGCACTCCGACTGACCCTGGGCCATTCGCAGTGTCCCCTCTGATAACAGCAGAGGGGTACCTGGAGCGACCCTCCCCCCGCGGGCCTTGCAGGCCCACCATACCCCGACCCCCTCGTGCAATGGGGTCAGCTGGCCCTGAAAAGGGCCGGTTGGTTAGACTCTTGGCCGTTGACGTTGACGCCAGCTACTCCAGAGGAGCAATCAATGATGCGTCATCGCCCACGTTGTCCAGGGTGCACCAAACTTGGAGATGATCCAACCAGTCGCACCCCAATATACGAGTACCTAATTACCTATATCATGTCAGCCATCAGCGTTTAGTGTTATTACATTATTATTTTTGTTCAATAAAACCATTTAACTTTAAAAAATTTTTGTTACCTCTTTTATACTCAATAAAATTCAATAAGCTATGTTGAAGTTGGCACCTATATGGTAGCGGAAAAGGAAGTGAGTGATGAGTCAATCTATCCCTTTCAGATAAATTTTAATTATTCTATACATTACAGACCAAAGAACTTACAGACATAAAATGTATTGACTTATCATTTCTCGTTCATTGCCATAAATGTATGGGCATTGGCAAAAATTTATAGAGGATCGGCAATTAGTATTACCGTTTAGGTAGGTAGGTACTTAGGTTGATAGTATGGTCCCTACAACGTATAAAATTACTACATACATGTAGGTACTTCAGTTATTATAGGTTTAATCATAAAAAATAACATAGGGTGTATGGGGGCCCCACCAAGCTCTTCGAGGCGCAAGCTAATCACACCTGCAAGCCGGCTCACCTGCTAAAAGACGGACCAGACTGTGACGTAGGTTTTCTTCTCGGGGTTGGGAGGTCAGACGGCAGTCGCTCCCATAAAAGCCAAGATAAGCCAAATGAAGATGAAGAGGAGAAGGGCGGACCTTGGCTCCTAAATGTAAGCTTTGGATGCAACTGGGACTAACGGAGAGATGATGATGAAAAAATAACAAAGTCATAATAAGTAATCTTATATGGTTCCTTCCTTCTTCAAACCTACCTAGTAGGAGCTAAAAAATTTCAAGATAGTAGGTATAGCTATTCAGGGGTGCAACTGGTTGGAGGGGTGCGACTGGTTGGATCACCTCCAAGTTTGGTGCACCCTGGGCAACGTGGGCGATGACGCATCATTGATTGCTCCTCTGGAGTAGCTGGCGTCAACGTCAACGGCCAAGAGTCTGACCAACCGGCCCTTTTCAGGGCCAGCTGACCCCATTACACGAGGGGGTCGGGGTATGGCGGGCCTGTAAGGCCCGCGGGGAGGGTGGTCGCTCCAGGTACCCCTCTACTGTTATCAGAGGCGACACTGCGAATGGCCCAGGGTCAGTCGGAGTGCGAGGGATATGCTCTATGGGTAACCTTACACCCCGGCGTCTGTAGACCCGAGACGGCGTGCGGTTTTAGTCGGTTCAAGCCCGACATAACCGCCCCCGCTTGCCGGCGGGAGGGTATCCGAAGGGATTTCCGCACAAAAAAAAAAAAGGTATAGCTATTCATCCGCTCTTATCATTATTTTGATTGAATATTGAAAGAGATAATACCTACCTTTACTCTGATTATAATCACTCATTAGTATTGATGAACATTATTTTGATAATGCTATCATATTCACATCATGCTAACACAGGTAGCGAAGTTATTTTCATTCATTTGTATTTAAAATGTTATTGCAGCATGTTTAAAATAAAATGAATAATATTTTAAAATATACAATTTTAGTTGCAATATTAACTTTTGCGTCCGTGGGAAAAGGTTGGTGTCTAAGAGCGCGTTTTTGTGTTTACCAGATGTTTGATTTACGTATCCACGATTGTCTACATAAGTGTGTGAATTACAATTTTAGGTCAACAGTCCAGAATAATTGGAGGTGGTTTAGCACCAATCGAATATGGAAAGTTTCACGCTTCTATACAAAATTTAACTGATTACCATGTCTGTGGAGGTGGTGTGGTTTCTAAGTGGCTTATTGTTACTGCTGCACATTGTGTGAATGGGTAAGTGACATACTAAATTGAAGCGTTACACGGCTGGAATGAAATTTATAAATATACATCATTGAGATGCTGACCACCACAACCCTTGGTTTGTAAGGCTACGATAGCAACAGCCAGGAAGAAATCTAAAGCATCCAGTACATATTGACCAATAAGTATGCTACAAATTTTAAATGAATAAAAGTAAAGTATAAACGTGTGTATGATAGCGACAGAGAACGACATTATTTGCATAAAATTACAAAAATATATATACACAATCATGTACATCAATATATTTATAAAATTAATGCCTATTTCCGTTTCCACGCGTGTTATGCTGGACCGATTTCGCTAATTCTTTTTTGTTGTGTTTATTACTGTCAGGAGAAGGGTTTATGTACGAAAATTTTGGAAAATCCACGGGAAGAGTTGGCTCTCGGGTGACACCGGGGAAACAGCTAGTACATTATATAAAAATAAATATATTATACAAATATAGGTAAAATATAAATGTAATAATATATATAAATCCATCCATTAAAACTTTCGCATAGTGTGATAAGCAGTCCAAAAATTGATATTAAAAATTAATATGTATACGAATAATATTTCCAGAGTTAACCCTGATTATATGAAAATCATAATAGGCACTAACGATTTAAAAGCTGGTGGAAAACTGTATGATGTTGAAGAGGTTATTATTCATGATAACTTCGATGGAGTTACTCGAAACAACGACATAGCTTTATTAAAAACTAAGACACCTTTGAATTTACACTATACAACAATCTTAATGCTAAGAAAACAGGAATTAGTTGAAGGAGACGAGGTTATATTAACAGGATTCGGCGCTCAAGAGGTAAGTAGGAATCTGTATGAAGTACCTATCTAAGTGTATTTAAACAAACAAACCTGTTTAATGATTATCAGCAGCAGATTACCAACAAAGACTCAAACCGACAAGTACAAAAGGCTATAGATTTCAAATCGGCAGTTAAAACTATAATACCTATCAGTGGGTTTTCACACAGTATCAAAAGAGAAGCCGACAAGGCCTATGTACAATTTATCAGCTGTAGCTAATCTACAGTCAATATTTACTATTGTTCTGATATTATATAATATTGTACTACACGTGAACACAATATACATTACGTATACATGTGCACAAAAAGGAACTCATGGGAACCTATGCTAAAAGTGTAAGATAACTCAGGCTTTTTTTTTTATTTTTTTTTATACCTACCCCCGCTTTCAATGCAGGGCCTGTTTTAACTCATATAATGAAAAACTTTCTATTCTAATTCCTAGTCTTTCCTCTTTCATTCTGGCCTCTTTGTCATACTAGTTCTCGCATTTATTCCTCTCGCACTTTCATACAACCTTTCATTCTTTGTCGGGAGTGAGGGCATCGGGGATTAAGTGTACCACTTTTAGTGCTATATTTTTTTTTTTTTGCTTTTTTATTTATTTCAGAAAACGTATACAATTTCATTTTACTTATATCTTATATTATCTTATATTCTAATACAGTTTTTTGATTGGCACTTACATATATATCTTTATTACATTTTATTATTCACAAATTACACATAATGATGAGTTTTTTTTTAACTACAATTTTTATGCTAGGCAGCATTATGCCCAGCATGATGAGCTAGCATAAATTATTACACCTTGTTCCTCGCGTTTACTGTCTTAACAATTTTGATGGCAAATTTGATCGTTGGCTCGGTGTGTTTGCTACTAAGTGTTTTAATGCCGTCTTTGTCCATTTTTACATCGGTGGCGATTTCCAACTCGAGCCGATCTCTGGCGTAGATTGGGCAGACCATCAGGAGGTGAGCCACCGACTCCGAGACCCCTGGCTCACAGGCGCACGATGGGTCCGCCTTACACTTGAATCTCGTCAAGTATTCGGAGAACCCACCGTGCCCTGTGAGGAATTGGGTTGTGGGACCATCGATGGCTATCCTCCTGACAGTCCTATACGCTTCTACCGCGCAGGGGAAGAAAATCTTGGTTGTCGAGGCCGTCTCGCCTTCCTGATATTGCCTGTTCCACTCGCCAAGAGAGCCCTGGCGTAGGATTCTCTTGGCGAATGACACAGGACACTGGTCATAGTCCGGCCTTTTCTTGAGCCTCAGGGCGGCCTCCTTGGCGAGGCAATCCGCCCTCTCGTTAACAATAATGTAACTCAGGCTTTGGAATGATCTCCCTGCTAGGGTTTTCCTAAGCGACTCCAATATAGGGTTCTTCAAGAAGGGCATTAGAAGGTTTTTGCAGGGTCAGCAGCGCGAGTGTGACGCCCCTGGTGTTGCACACGTCCATAGGCCGCGGTAACCGCCTCCCATCATGTGGAGCTTTGACCTGTGCTTGTCTGCCATCTGAATGGTATAAAAAAAAATCAGTAGAAAATAAGAAAGATGTACTGGAAACTTATACCTAATGCTTGTAATTTTATAATGTATGTTATTTTGTTCTTTTTCGTAACAAATTTAATACATTAAAACCTTTTCAGCCAAACGGTTTATCAAACAACCATATGCAAGCCCTTAACATAACAGTCTTTAATCAGAAAGTATGTGAATATGCAATGAGATATTCGAAACCTGTAACCGAAACTATGTTTTGTACATTCTCAAAGTTCGGTGAAGGAACTTGTCATGTAAGTAATTAAATAAATCATACTATTCCTTTGATACTACTAGTTTAAATTTTCTGTGTTGCAGTCAGACGATTGTGAGTATCCTGATTTTCTTCTAATTTATCATGTACCTAAACGAAATACGCTTTTTACATATCAAGACAGAGTAGGTCGTTGCAATACAGATCGCCAACTTTCTTTGTCTTACAAGTCTATTATTTCTATCTACAGGGTGATTCTGGAAGTCCATTGGTAAAAGACAACGAACTCGTTGGTGTGGTATCGTGGGGCATTCCTTGTGCCGTTGGTTTCCCAGACGTACATACTAGAATAAGTCCTTACACTGGCTGGATTCAGGAGCATATTCGAAGAATCTATTGCGAGCCATATAGAAATCCGATAACCGTTTTCGAAATTTTACAAGATATGGCACGATACTTGGCTGATGTACCGTTGGAACTCATAAAATCAATAGAAATGGAAAATGAAAAATTAATTTCAAGTATTTTAAAATCCTCATTTAAAAATAAATATTAAGTCCCAGACAGTTATTTTTGTGGAAGTCAGTCTTGTAAATAAGGACCCATAATATATAAGGATCCAGTAGAGCCGAAGTGATAAAATAGTCTCTAAGTCTCTTAGTTATGAATATTTCTGATGAAAATATTAATCTTTAACAATTTCATTATTCTTTGTTTCAATAGCTGTATAAAGTTTTTATTCAATAATAATAGTAGTGTTTCTTATTGTAAATCTGTATTCAAGTTTGTTGTTCTGAATAACAAATAAATTCACAAAGCAAATAATAAATGGTCCTACATCTTAATTACTAGTTTCACTTCTTCCTTTTAAGCTTAAATTCCTTTAAGCTCGCCATATTAATCTGTAAGAGAAAATAACACAATAATAGAAATACCAAAGTCTTGGCGTAGTGTTAAACAATCTGGATTATGATTATGGGATCGACATTAGCTGGTTCTAGAATCATGAATGGCTAATGGCAATGCGATGACACCCGATTCATGAGTCAGCAAAAACTGTCTCATGTATCTATCTACTTACACTTCAATTTTCATCATTGATATCGTTGCTACCGGAAACAGTGCGTACAGTGAGGTACGAAAGACACTCAGGCCTTGAAATGACCTAACTGCTGTGGTTTTCCCAAGCGAATACAATATGGGGTTCTTCAAGATGTGCATTAGAAGGTTTTTACAGGGTCGGCAGCTCGAGTGAGACGCATCTGGTGTTGCACACGTACATAGGCTGCGGTAACCGCTTACCACCAGGTGGACCGTGTGCTTATCTGCCACCTAAGTGGTATAAAAATAACCATCTTGGCTTTGTTCCCGGTTGCATTCGAAGATTTCACCTCGGAGCCCGGGGTCCACTTACTCCTTCCCCTCCTGATTTGGCTTTTATGGAAGCGACTGCCAGACCTCCCTCTGTCTTCCCAACCTCGACAGGAAAACCTGCACCAGAGCCTCGTCCGTCAGTCAGAAATGTACTGGCTTACGGGTGAATTTAGTTTGGTCTCACACACCCTCTCTTACACTTCTATTTTAAAGAGTCCTAAAATGAAATAGTTACTTCCAATTCTGTTGACTACTAAAACGAGTAGTACATACATTGATTGATTTTTGACGTACCTTATAATCACGCTCATCATTTTTAATATTAAGTAGAACAGCCATCACAGGTCTTCCGTGAGCACACTGAAAAGGGGTCTTACAATTTGATAGATCGTTAATTAGATCTATGCAATCACTCTTTGATAATTTATCACCGAATTTTATTGCGTATCTACAAGCCTGAAATTAAATATTTCATTATTGTGCTAGTTTATCCTGCGGTTATCTGATTTGTCCGATTGTCTTAGGTTACTTATGTTAAGGTATGTATAATCTATACATATAAAATGAATCCCTATTTCCCTAGGTCACAGCATCACGCATGAACAGTTGGACCGATTTCGGTAATTCATTTTTTGTTGTGTTTGTTATTGTCAGTAGAATGTTCTTCGCTAAACGACCTCCGTCCCCCATGAGAGCAGGCCTGGGGGTGACAGGTGCAGCCACCTATCGCCTTGGCAGAAGCAGGCCGCGGTGGCGGCGTAAAAGTTAAGAAAGTTGTGCGGCAAATTAGAAAATTTGAAAACCTTAAAGACCATATTACCTTTTATAATATTCCTAATCTTATGGCATTTGACATACCAGTCAGTCGTTTGTATTTGTAATTGGAGCGACTGACACATTAACAGATACATCGGTCGGTTATATTGATAAAATAATCACTTTATTACTCCAAAGGGCGCATTTCAAAGGAAAAATTATAAAAATGCATGTAATGCGTTTTTAAAGTTTGTTTATCATAGTAAAGCATCAGAATACTAGACGCTATTTTTTGAATATTTTTTTAGAATAGATTTATACCAAATTCAGGTCATCGGGTCAGCTAGTGTCTAATAATTATTAACTTACCTCACTGAAAATTAAATCCATGATTGATTTTGGATACAAAGATATACATCCCTTTTGCAATTTTATTACATTGATTTCTTCTATAATCAAATTCATCACAGCTTTCATAACTTTGTTAACCTAATAATATTAATTCATGTCAGCATTTAAAAGGCAGACTATTCACATAATATCATCCTTGCAGTGAATGGGTTTTCTCTGGGGTCTAACCATGACCGCTTAATAGCAATTCAATTGCAGACCTAAACTAAACAGTTCCATACTCATACCATGACGTCGTATTAATTTGGTACCATTATTTTCATTTGGTGTATTTTTGCGTTGAAGCTGTAGTATCAGGGGAACAAACATACATTGATACAATATAAGTATTACAATTAAAGTAGTAACATCATGTAATTACCTCTCTAGGGTTTTTACCGAGAATAGCCTCAGGTATAGAGCTTACTGATACATTGTTTGTATTCAATATTGTCCATTCTAATCCAAGTTGATTGAATTTGTTCTTGTAGTTGTGTAGATAAAGGATTTCATCTTTAGACACTTTCAACTTAACGTTATTAAGAGCGACACTTTTCCATTTGTCTTCAATAAAATAACCTAAAATATAATAAATTCCAAGAAATATATTTCTGACTTTATAGTATTGTGATTTAATAAGAGTAATTTTTAAATTCAAACAAATAACTATGATGTAACTAATTCATATACCTAATAACTATATTATTTCTCATCATAACACGGTGTCTTAAAGGACAACTAATTATTGTTGATTTTATCCAAAAAAAAAACTGTCAGTCATCGGGAACATTTACCATGGAAATATGCGTATTACACCTATACGCTTAAGCTACAGGTGTAAAGCACCTCTGCCTACCCCTTCGGGGATATTTTATTTTATTTTTATTTTTAATCTATAGAATATCTAAGACAATTATTAGTGTGTCATTAGTCATTCATTACAAAAATATTGTAACTCACTTAAATTTACTTTCTAAAAAGGTACATACTCGCTAAATTTTTCTCCAATCTTATTCTCTCATGAACTGCGTGCTGGTCAAATAATACTAGATATTTTGAGACAATCTCTAAACCGCGATGTCTTCCCTTTATAATTGTTGCAATAAATTTATTGTCTATTTGATTGAGCATCTGTAAGAAACGATATTGTTAAAATTGCTTTAATCAATAACATAATACAGATTATCTATACTACTCATAACTAAACTTTACAGAAGTTGTTTTACCTGAGTTCCTTTTAACGACTTTTCATCAAAAATTAAAGATGTATTATCTTTTTCAACTTTATTTTTAAATTTCTGAATGTCTTTAGTATTAAAATTTTCCAGGTTTTGAACTGCTGGTTCGTATATTTCAGTTTGCATCTGTATGTCATCAGCGAAGTCATTGTAAATTATCTAAAATTAAAACGTTATGGCAATTAATATTTTACCTGAGAAATATCATAAATAGGTTTTAATCTGTTTCTTACATCTTCATAGTAATCTTTATCTAGATTATAGTCACACATAGCTGCTTTTGATCCGCTTTTTTCAAAAATTTGAGACATACCTGTGGGATGTAATAAATTATCATTAAAATGTTGATAATAAACATATGAGCTAACATATGAGATTATAAACAACAGGAATGTGGTGTTAAATACCTTTAGGTAAAAATCGAAGCCTGTCTTTGAAGTTAAAGACATCATCGTTGATTTTAAGCAGCGCATTGTCAATGTTTTTACTATCGTTTGTATTACTTTCTTGGAAAGTTAGTGAATTATATACAACTATATTGTTTAATTTATCTATATTGTTAATTTTTGTGGGCATTGATGAAAGATTGTTAATATCGTGATTTGCAAGTAATATGTTATTGAAATGGTGTGAAACATTTTCATGACTATTCTGCCTTGTAATAGTTTGCATAGGGTTCTTTTTTATATTTTCATTATTTAATTTACTATTTCTATTAAAGCTAAAAGCAAATTCTTTAGCAATACTTGCGTTTTCATTGAATACAGTTTCACAATAATTTATGGGTTGTATATCATCGTTCATATTAATTACATTATTAAAACATTCTAACTCTGAAGCCGTCTGTACATTATCATCCATATTTACTTCATTATCAATATATTCTAACTCTGAAGCCGGCTGTACGTCATCGTCCATATTTACTTCATAATCAAGACACCCTAACCTTAAATCTGAAAAAATTTCACGGCTTTCTTTTTCTTCGTCCTTTTCTTTCTCAATTACTACACTATCATTACTTTTCATATTTGAACAGTGTACCGAATTAGATTCACATACTTCATGGGATATAATACATTTCGCATGCTGATGATTATTATTGTGATATTCACGAGGTGAGCTATAATCAGAAGATGAAGTAGGTATAGTATATGTATTACCAAAATTAATGATCGGTTCATAGTTTGGTAAATAAGAGTTTTGCTTAGAATTATTTTTATCTCCAACATTATGCTCAGAAACCGTAGATTGATTCCATATTGCAATTTCCTCCGGTTTTTTGGAACACATCATTTCATTACTTGTTGTAAATTCAATATTATAAGATTCATCCATCATCTGTTTTACATGTTCACCATAATATTGAGTATGCTTAGCGGGTGACCTTTTAGTTTTATTTTGAAAACATTTCTTTTGTAAATATTTACTATTACTAGATATGAAATTATCCTTAGACTGCTTTGTAATAAATCTTACATTCTGAGGTTCGTTTTGGTGTCTGTTGTCATTGCATATTTGTTGATAAAATTTATCATAATTATGACTGGCATAAGTTAACTTAGACAGTGTTTGCGAATTTGACAAATAGCTTGATGGATTATTTTGAGTACAGAATTCATAGTTTTCTTCAAAAATATCTGCACATTTTAAACTATATTGTACCGATTCGTTCTTTGCGCTATAGTACTTATACATATCTTTACTTTGGGTCTGTTTTTTAGTATTTGTACTATACGTCTTCTCACATGTCAAATTGTAGGACACAAAGTTCCCTGGCATAATATTATTTATATCATGCCAGGAAAATTTATTTTTGAATGTCGACCGTTTTTCTTGTCTGCAATGAATGTCTCTGTAATTAGAAAACTTATCGTTTGATGCTAATCTGTTAATGGGTAACCTCACTGATGTTTGGCTATGGTTACTGATAGCTTCAACTTTAGCATCGATTTCTAAGCTATCATCGTTTTGGTAGTATCTACTTTCTAGTTGATTTTCTGAAATTGTTTGTACAAGATCATATGTAGTTTTGAAGGGATTTACTTTAATTTTATGCTTTACATTTTCAATTGCATTTTTCTTCATTTTAGGTGGTAAAGGAACTTGAAACTTCGTAACACGAAGCTTATTCCTGCTAGATTTATCATTTATGTGCATTGGTCTGTTAGTATGACAGTTGTACTGATTTTTAACAAAATCCTCAACATTTTGATTAACATTTCTACGTTTTTTGGCCACTGCGTCTGTCTCTTCTAAATATTGAATGTCTCGATTGTTATCTTTAAATTCACTTATTTTAATTGGCTTCATTTCATTGAGATTATATTTTATCAGTGTCGGTGTGTGAACTATTTTTGCAATTGACATATTCTTAATCTTATTTCGGTTCTTTTTTTTGTTCTTTTTAATCTTAGAGGTTTTAATATCATTGTTTATGGCATCCATTTTTTCCATATTTCGTTTGTCCGTAACTTTTTCTGAAATGCGTTTATTCTTAGATATAGTTTTATTATATTTGATATTTTTTATGTTATCTTTTTTTATTAACAAATTTTCTTTTTGCGTACTCTTCAAGTTCCTTTTCTCTTCAGGTATATTAATACCTACAACCTCACTTACTTTACTAATTTTTGAAAATGTTTTACCACAATTTACATTCTTAAGTTTTTGTCTTCTCTGTCTTTTTATTAATTTTCCTAGAATAATAATATGCAGTGTTAAGAAGAAAATATGATATATAAAAAAATCATTTGTAATAACTCATAATTTATTACTAACCTTTGATACCATGTTGTAACTGCGAGATCTTTAGTTTTTTGGTGTGGGTCCCTAATATTTTATGTATAATTTTCTTAATTTGGCCGCTAGTATCACCATACCTTTTTACTGTGCGAATATTTGTTTGACTTACGTTTTCTTTGTTTAAATTATTGTCACCGCGGTAAAATTTAATCAGTTTTTCTAACATTATTTTCATTTGTTCCCAGTTTTTAAATTCAATGACTGACTGACATGATGCAAAACTAATATCATAATCAATATAAGGACAACTAATAAATATAAAATAAAATGGCTTATTCGATTTAAATAAATGTTCCTCCTTGTGACGATTCTGTGGAAGGAAAATCGTGATATAGAAAAAAAAAATTCCAATATGGCTAACCAATACCAGAGTTTCAAATTAACATACTCTCAACTTCAACTTATTCATATCGGTTTGAAATAAATATTTTTTAAATTCTTCATTAATCATTTTATGCAACTTGCTGCTATTTTGAATAAATTTTCCGTTAACATACACCCAATGCTTTCCAATTGTTGTATCTGTTTTTCCAATAAACGCTATTACTTTGTATTGACTCTTTACTATCTGCAATTCTTGGACATCACATTGTTTAATATCAAATAGGGTTGATAAGGTTTGATAAACATCTCTTTTTTTCTGAATTTTGAAAATGATTTCGTTTCTAGAGTCATCTCTTAAGCTAAGTGATATGTCATTATGTACAATAGAAAGCTGCTCCAAGAATGCTTTAATATTTTGCAAATCATTGACCTCGTCTATTCCTTGCTTCTGAATATTTAAATTGTACAGGAATCCCTTAATTTCAACCTGAAATCAAGCATACGGGATACTTACTGAGTTGTTCATTACAATTAGTTCAACTAAAGTGTGCACAGTAATCTCCATTGATGTGTTCATCTCTATCTTCTCTCCGTAAATAATTGAAGTAGGTGGTATGTCTAAAATGCTAACAAGTAGAAAGTGATCATAACAGAGGTAATTTGTTTACATGTTTAGCATATCGCACGAATTATCAACAAATCAATAACTAAGATCAAAGTATACATACATAATAATATGTTAAAGCCTCTTTGTGCTTCAGATTATTATTACACATTTTGGCTGTTTTACGAGCCTCACCAAGGTCTTGGGAGCCCATGGCAATGTCACTTGCAAGCCGGTACACACCTGTTGCTTGACCGATGAGTCTCTAGCGCAGGCTTTCCTCTCGGGGTTGGAAGTTCAGACGGCAGTAAGTAGAAAGAAGGAGAAAGTGGACCCTGGGCTCCGTGGTGAAGGCCTCCGATGCAACCCGGAACAACGCTGGGATGATAATCATGCATTTACAGATTTTGGTTTCTATTTGCATTGTATTTTGCGGAATAAAACGTATTTAAGTATATAAAAATACATAAAAACCTCGTTCTAAAAAGATATCAACTTTAAAATCGATTGATTGAACGGTTTTAGAGTTAATCAATCAAAATAAGCATAGTAAATTACATACACAATTTAAATAGGTATGGACAATTATTATCGAAATTGTTCTATCCTACATTATAGTTTCTTTAGGTCAGGTGTGTTGGGTAAGGGGTGTGTGTTGGGTAACCTCCTCGAGTGTCGCTCCGATTCCGATCCCGCTGCAGTCCGGGGGAAACGGAATCGGAGCGGCCGGTACACCCTGGGCGGCGGTCAATGGCTTCCCCTTCACCCCTTCATAGGGTTGAAGGGTTGGCATTGATCGTCGGCCAATACCCAACGTGGCGGGAACACATCGCTCTCCGTACTCCTCTGCTTTCAGAGGAGACAGGATGAGCGATGCTGTTAGTGGTGAGATGGCCCAGGGTCAGCGGGGGTGCGATGGATATGCTCTATGGGTAACCTTACACCCCGGCGTCTGAAGACCCGAGACGGCGTGCGGTTTTAGTCGGTGCAAGCCCGACATAACCGCCCCCGCTGGCCGGCGGGGGGGTATCCGAAGGGATTTCCGCACGATAAAAAAAAAAAAAAAAAAGGTACATGCATAATATCAACGTCATCCGAGGGCCAATCCCGTTTGCATCCAAAGCATGTCCAGGGTCCGCTCTCCTATTATTGTTTTTTTTTTGGTTTAGTTACATTATATATTCTGCGCCTGAATTTAATGTGGAACAAATAAAAGAATGCAGATGGAATTATGAATTTAAAAAATACTTTTTTACAAACAAGCTTTTTAGTACGTGCATAACAAGACAAATCAAATGAGCCCGTAACATCACGGGTATATATGGTTTGATTCAGAAGTTCCTATAATTACTTACCACCTACCATCCACCTACTGGATATCATGTAGTATGAGAGTATTTGCCAAGACAAAACAAATGAACCCCAACTCGACAGTCTTATCTTGTTTAGTTCAGGAGTTCCTATGAACACCTTTCAACTCCATCATCAGATCAGCTTCATGGTACCATATTATCGAATTTTCATCGAAAATATGCCAGTATACTAAATTAGAAGATAGGTATACCAAACGTCAGGAAGTGATTCTAATTGAGCTTTCAAGATTTTACCCATACTAACTTACAGACTCGTAGAGGAAGTTAAATAAAAGCTTGTGAGACAAGTAACTAAGTGAGTTATAATACCACTTATGAGTAATATAAACTTAGTGGATATGTAATACTCACTGTTGTTCCCTGCGACGGGCGTGTGGAAATTTTTACCAACGATCTTTTATTGCCTTGATAAAACGCTTGAGTCCATGTTTCGTCCACCTCTTTATGTCTAGATGTTATCTTTACACATTGGGATATTTCTGTGATGTTTGCTAAAAATTCACCTCGATATCCGTAAGACTTGGGTATAGATTTCAAAGTTGTAATATCTGTGAGCTTACTGGTCATATACCGAACACCAAGAGCGTCAAAATCATTTTTCAGTATACCACATCCGTTATCAATAACATGTATTCTGTTCTCTAGAATATGCACTCTTATTGCGATTGACGTAGATTCTGCATCTAGAGAGTTGTATACCTAAAATTTAATTTTTACATCTATATTTTTTACATATATACGTATGTCAATTAGATCAAAAGAATATAGATATAATAAGATATAAAAAATATTAATATAGAATAGACCAAAAAAAACAGTCCGCTGAGTTTTTTGCCGGAGTCTTCTCAGGACAGGGCCGTATTTCGAACCGGTCGCGGTGGTCCATTTGCCAAACATTAGTTTAATTTTATTTGACGTTTTGTAAGTGTTGTATTAATTGTTAATTAATTGTCAATACAGAATAAAAGGTCACGAGTATCTACTTGCAATTGGCGTGTATGTATGAAAATAATTAAGGGAGTACAAGAAGCGGAGATGATGTCTTTGTCTGAACTAATGAGAAAGAGTCGTGAACCAAATGTATTAACTTCACCTTACCTAATGTTAGGCAGGTGGAAACCAAAGTACAACTCAATGGACAGATTCCATAAGGCTCAATGCCTTATGGAATCAACTGTGATTTTAGGTTTAAGTATTGATGATGCTAAATTACAGTGGGGATCGCATATTGAAAAAATTGCTAGTAGCATATGTTCTGCTTCCTACACGTTAAAAAAGATAAGGACTTAAACAGACGTAGATACAGTTAGAATAGTTTATATCAGTTATTTGCATAGTATTATGAGCTACAAAATTCTCCTCTGGGGTGATACCGTAGATTTAAATACAATCTTCGTTTTGCAAACGCGGGCTGTGCGGGCAATTATACGAGTAATTTGGGCCCAAGAGTCTCCCTCCGAGTAAAGTTTAAAGAAATAAACATGCTAACTGTAGTGTCTCAGTATATTTTCGAAATTCTTTTGTATGTTCGAAAAAACATGTCAATTTTTTTAAGACTGATATACATGACATGAATACCAGACATATAAACATCTTGTGGTTTGTGATAGTAGACTCCATAAGATCAGAAATTTCTTATTTGCTTCTACAACAAGCTCACTAGTGAAATGGAGGATTTACCTGTTCATAAATTTTAAAGTCAAATTAAAACAAACAAACAAAATAAATTCAACAATATTTAGACGACAAACAAGCTTGGATATGAAATTTTTGCTCTCTCACTATGCTACTCAAAAAATATTGTATTAGATTAAGTAAACATGTTTGTAAATAGACTAAAAAAAAATAGCCCGCTGAGTTTCTTGCTGGAGGCAGGGCCGTGTTTCGAACCGGTGGTCCTTTTGCTAAACATTAGTCTATTTTTTTGAAGTTTTGTAAGTTCTGTTATAATGGTCTATACAGAATAAATTATTTTTGACTTTGACTAATAGTATGTATGTATGATATGAAGTACCTATACCTAATGTACAGAGTGTACAGTACAGGGCTCTACCAGGGTGTACAGGACTGAAGAGAACTCCTATTGATGTACCAGTCGACGGCCTTTCAGCGCACATTTTATAGCACACGGCATACATTATGTGCGTTTTGACTTTTTTTTCGATCTGGTTAAAAGGCGCGAATATTTAATTCAATGTATTGACTCTTATAATCGCAGTTCTGTACATAAAAGTGTAAATGTATATTTTGTGTGTTTGGTCTCTGTATTCATACTATGCGCACTTGTTGTCAAAAAATAAAATGTATAATAGGTAATGCCGGATTTCAGCACAGCAATCATAAAAATCTTTATCTACACCCATGCTATAAATCCCCAAAAAAAGATTCTGAAACAGTTAGCTTATTGCCAACATTAATACATCCAATGTCATAATAACCATAATATCATCCGAACGGGTGTTATAATGTTGTATGAAATTTCATAATAACACTCCTTTCGTTTTTTCAATCTCTTCCGCGCAAAGGGTTACTCATCAGACAGCCAAATTCTTACCGCCCGATGCGTGGAATCTGTATGAGTTTCAAAAAAAGAACTGTCATTCACGCGCGTTGCATTGCACCACCACAGCGGCGGCGGCGCGCCGTAAAAAAAATTAAAGCTTATTCGTTCGAATTCGCTATTATTTTTGCAAATTGTTTTGTTTACTTACTATTTTATAGAGGGACACATCATGGGTGTAGATAAAGTCTTGTATGCAACTGTATAATTAGGTATTAAAACACTCATGTGATACTATTATCACACTCAGCTTCGCTTCGTGTGATAAACCCACATTCATGTTTTAATACCCCTCATTATACCACAGTTGCATAAATAACTATTATTTAATAGATAAATAATTCATAATCAGACGATGGTTTCAGACAGCTTCGTGAATTAACAAGTATTAGTGAAATATTCAGAATAATTTTCATACATAGTAGATAAGATTTCTTTTTTTTTAAATACATGATACTGGAAAAAACGGGACTTACTAATTCCTCAATAGCTCTCTTATAGTTGTTGATTTGAGCTGATGCGCATAATAATGCACGGACTTCGTGCGGCAACGCTTTTAGATACATTATTTTTTCTTACATTCGTATTAAAGTACTAATTGGTAAACTTTAATATTAATTAATTCGAACTGCAAACAATACATTTTACATATTATTAAAAAATGATTCGAATTATGAAGAATAGTGAACATAGAGCATTGTGAAAAAAAAAATGCATGAAAACTTTTTGAAGTTATCTTCTTCAAGTGTCTACTTTTGCAAAAATCTGAATCACGTTGTACAGTTTTAGTAAACTTTTATTTACCTATATTGTTGTTCACTTAGGTCGATTCACACAATTCGTTTTTTTTTTTAGTTTAGAGACCTGTGTCTACACTAATAAAATAGTATGATAAATGATAATATTGTATTTTTATCCCAGGTTAATGTTATTCCTAAGAAATGATCGTAGTGATGTGTTCAATAGTAGATTTTTGCGTCTTGATATAGATACAATTTCCCAACTATGAATTAATATGTTCTATTAGGTCCTATCTGCTAATATACTCTGAGAACAAAAGGTCACTGTGAATTGCAAATATTTGGTACCATTGCCAGCTGGTCGTGTTACCTAAGACGCATAGATTAGCGAAGCATGTAGCTAGAATATGTACATGAATCACAACGATAGTCTGATCTTCAGTTATCAGTTCAAGAGTGGATAAGGCCTTCTGCCCTTTTGCCTGTAAGTGCTTCATCATGTATGACCAACACAAAATTGTAGAATTTTTGAAGCACTACTTATGAGGAACGCATTTTTACGCATCATAATAACCAGGTCAAGAGTACCCGCAACGGGCGTGCATGTATATAAGCAATTATTAAAGTAGTAGAAGCGAAAGGCGTTTGCCAGGATCTTAGCAAGTTATCTCTGCCTACCGCAGTGGAAGAGGCGTGACTGTATGGTATGTATGTATCTGTATTAACCAGTGAATATTTATCTAACGAAACGTTATTAGTCTGCATTTATGATAGTGAATTCTTCGAATTAATGAACAGGAATCGATTTATATTTAGCCCTGAACTCTGATCGAAATACAGGTAGCATCGATAAGGCTTGAAGTGTTGAATGGCGAGTAGTCGTTTACAGACCCTCACGTGATTGACCGTATAGAATGGTTTTTATAGGTAAATAAATAAAAATAATTAGATGGACAGCCGAACTTTCTACTTTGTACACGTATTTTATCTGTAATGTTTGTAAATTGTTTACTGTGAGCGTACAATAAAGAATTAAATACTAAATACTAAACTATAGTGCTTCAGTACTAATGTGCTTGCGATATCGACTTTTTATTCCTACTTTCCTGAATAGAATAGTGTGTTAATCCTAAGTGCCTATTAGTAATTTCAATTGTTTTATCATGAAATTACTCAGATAAAATCTAAATTAAATACGTCACAATGAATGTTTGATGGTTATCTAAGTTCGAGAATTATGAGTGAATTTGTTGAAAAGGAGATATTATTATTTTGGGAATACGTCAAACGGTGAGTGTCTACAACCTCTTTTCAATCATAGTATTAGGTAGTTATTGTTCATAGACAAACAGCTTGTTAATTTTTTAAATAGTTATTATGAGCACTAGATCTTATCATGATTTTAATACTTACCACCGTTAAATCAAAGTTGAACATCAGACTATGAAACGCTCTGGTTTTTAAAATTCACATATCAAAACGAAATACTAGAATGATTAAGTAGTTATTCCAAACTGATAATTTGTAGATAAATACTAAACTTCTTCTTGTGATATACTTTTCTTAGAACCACTTATCTTTGAGAATATTTTGTCATGGGAAACAATGTGAAATTGCCGAGTGACACATGCCATAAAAGGATGTGTAACAAAATTACCTGGTCAAAAAAAAATAAGATAAGAAATAGTTTCCTCAAATTTTAGTCATAGTTTTACTATTTAAGAAATTAAGTGAAAGCTATTAAACTAGCCAGATGACTAATTAGGTTTTTGTGATTCATTTTATAACAAATCTAGTATGGTCTGAATCTGATCACATGGTGAGTTGTTGATAGGGGGGAACCAAGGGGGAACCCTTTTTTTTTTTCGTGCGGAAATCCCTACGGATACCCACCCGCCGGCTAGCTGGGGCGGTTATGTCGGGCTTGAACCGACTAAAACCGCACGCCGTCTCGGGTTTTAATACGCCGGGGTGTAAGGTTGCCCATAGAGCATATCCCTCGCACCCCGACTGACCCTGGGCCATCTCCAGTTTCGAGATGGCCCTCTCGGGTTTGGGAACCACGGTGTCCCCGTCTTGCCCCGGTTTGGGGGAGGGGCGCTAGTCCCGGCTTGCTTCTGCTGGGGTGACAGGCGGCCTTACCTGCCACCCCCGCCAAGGGGGAACCCTATCAACCATTCACTACTTTAACTATAGTAGTTATTTAAACAGTAGAATTAATAAAACATCTTTATCATCCGGTATTCACGTGTTACGTGGTTAATTTGAGTTATTATAAAATTAATAATTGCGAACCAAGCGGTTAGGTTATTCCTTTCTTCGTCGTACTCAAAGAACTGCATTGCTTTACCCACACACATGTGCCCTTCTTCCTACAATCTTTTTTCCAAGCAGGACGTGAAAAAGCATTTGTCGCGGCTGTCAAATTAGGGACACTAGTTTTGCACATCATCTCAGCGTACCATCTGGTGGGGTGAAGTAAAATTGACGCACCAAACATTTTTTTTGTCAACCCTTAGTTTTTTAGTTGCTAAATAAAAAAAGGAATAAAATACGTAGTTAAAATCTATGTAATCACACTCCACCACTAGGTTCAATGGCCGCGGCATGGATATCTGCCACCCTAATTCAGTCCACGTCCTCCAGCGAGGCAATATCCTCACAGCAAAACTTCTGCAAATATTGTGAATGAATGAATATTATGTATACCTACATAAAATACATCAATGACTGGTAGGATAATTATGGCTTTCGAACCCACTGACAAGACCATAAAACCCACTGACCCTTATACTGAATATAAAGTTACCTCTAACATCAATACGATATAAAACTGGGTCACTATCTACGTCAAATTGATATAAAGTAGGTGAGTCAAATGAAAGAATTATTTAAATTACTTATTCATGAGCTCGGCCGCGGACAGTTGTCGTTGTTTTTGTCTATTGATTGAGGCAATTGGAGTATATTATAGATGATATTTTGATTTATGTATGAATGCAGATAATATACAAAATCATGACGTAGTGCGAAATTAGATTTATCATCATCATCGCAGATTTAGTCTTGGTTACGTTCGTGTAGGTACGTAAGTTCCGAAGCTTTCACTTTAGAGCTGAGGGTCCTCTCCCATTCCATTGATTGGTTTATCTTGGCATCTACGAGAGCGATTGCCGTCGGACCCCTAAGGCCGAGAGGAAAGCCTACGCCCGAGCCTCGTCCGTCAATCAGCAGTTGCACCAACTTGCAGGTGAGGTTGGCATGGGGGCAGAAAATCTTGGTGGGGCCCGGTGTTATTATAGTACAGCCGCCTTAGCTGTAGCTTAACTCATTCTAAGTTACCGATCACCGTAGCTCTACGTCGTAGCTACAAATTACATAAACATTATTCATTAATTTATTTTCATATAAATTTGTTATTGTCGAGGAACTTAACTATAGCTCAAAACTATTCTGCGGTTTCATACAGGTAGGTACTCAAGGTATATAGATGTTTTTTTATAAAGTCAAAGTCCTTGAGAACAAAATTTGCAAAGAAATAAAAAAATGTATGATGCATAGTAATAATTTTTTACAAACATTCCAATGGTTTGACAAATCTTTATCTTTGGGTTCAACTTGTCCATTATTGCAAAACAATACAGGAAGATAAACGTAGCTATAAGGGGTGAGTTGTAACAGAAAAAGCCTTTAAATAGTGGAAACTGTAAACAAATAGCCGACAGTATCCTTGAAGACATCGTTACAGAAGGACCATATAATACCAGGATTAACACAAATATATCAAATATATAAAAAGGTAAGCATACTTTTTGTTAAATTTCGTAACCCAAAATTGTACTGTTAACTGTCGGTGTACATTCTAAATATTTTGAAATTCAATCTAAGTACATATATTGTTATTTTTCAGATGTCCAAAATTTTGCTTGTGGTTTTGGCTATAACTACAAATGCTTACGCAGCCGAATTATCATCGTATTCATTATTAGAAAAAAATACAGTGTTCAAACCAGAAATAAAGACTGAGCCTATCGAAACCTACACATCATCAAGAGAAGCAAGACCCGATGTGACTCATCCAGTTTATAAAGCCGAAGCACCAAAGGTTCAAGGCAGGGCACGGATTGAACCAGTCAGACCCTTAGGCCCGGTTATCAAGAATGACGCTATGCTTGCAGACCAACCACCAGTTTCCGAAGTTAATAGAGTCGTAAGTGTAGACATTTATAAATCAAACAATAGTGCCCTAATGCTTAATTGCATAATAAAATGGTCAGTAAAGGAAATAACACAAGAAATATTTTGTTATTTCAATTCAGTTATGCCAGTTTGCAATCTTTTGAGAATATCGTTCGAGTTACTTTTAACTGATCTGCTCTTTGCAGGTTGTTTTCTATTTTTATATACCATATCTGTAGATGATTGGAGAGGCAGGTAGAGCAATTATGTCCCCTAAAATTTACCAGCTTTACTAAGTTGGTCAAACGTAATGGGGGGTAAGTTCTGGCACATTTCCGAACATCACTGACCATTTACTTATAAAAAAACCGGTTAAGTGCTACTCGAATTCGTGCGCCGAGGATTCCGTACTTTTTTTTTCGTGCAGATACCCCCCCGCCGGCCAGCGGGGGCGGTACCTTAACCATTTTTAATTTTCATTTTTATCAACTTCGTGATTTTAGGTCAACGGGAACTACCATATAGGTTTTCGACCCAAAACCAATTGGGTACTTCCGGTTGCCCTAGAATTGTTAATTTTGGTTTAAAGCAAGGTCTTACAGCAGAATTAAAGGGGAAATTCCGATACATAAAAAAAATCAAAATAAAGGTACATTTTGGTACTTACAAGTTTTCGCAAAAAACTAAATTTGCCCTTCTTTTTACCGTGTTCACTCAGGACTTTAAATTTTATACACCTAATAAGAACTATTGACCTCAGTATCTGGTATAAATTTCAATTTACTGGGTCCACCTTTTCCTGATAAAATCGGAGGTGACATACGGATAGATAGACAAGAGAGTGATCTTATAATAATACCTTTTTATGTTTTGAGGTACGGAACCCTAAAAATCTAATAACACTGCTCGGCACGAGTGAGTTAGTTTCGGCAGTAAAGAAAATAATAATTTGATTCCAGGATGATCTAGGAATCCTTGGAAATGGATATTACCCAAACACAGCGGAGGTAGCTTATCCTGATATTCCTTATGCTCCAGGCTATCTTTACGATACTGGATACTCTGCGCCAAACACGTAAGTACCTTTTTTTTTTTTTTTCGTGCAGAAATCCCTTCGGATACCCCCCCGCCGGCCAGCGGGGGCGGTTATGTCGGGCTTGAACCGACTAAAACCGCACGCCGTCTCGGGTCTTAAGACGCCGGGGTGTAAGGTTACCCATAGAGCATATCCCTCGCACCCCGACTGACCCCGGCCCATCTCCGGTTTTGAGATGGCCGCCTTACTTGCTCTCCACTGTGCCATCTGCTAATCAGAGGGACACGTGGAAAGCTTCCGAACAGCCCTCAACAGGGCCGTCCTCGCCTCGGTCGGAGTTGGCCGTAGACAGCAGCGTCTCTCCCGCCCTAGGAGAGAGGCGCTGCTGTCTCCGTTGCCCAGGGTGCACCGCGTGGAGGTCCCCAACCAAGCACCCCACACGTAAGTACCTATAAAGTATTTTCAGTATTATTATAGAGTATTATAGAATAGTTTATTGCTATTATTCTAGTAAATATGCTGTCACTTGCATACCACCCCTGTGCAATGACTTCTATGCACAAGCAGTTTAGAACAAAAAGTGTGTCACACTTCGGGGGTGAGGTGACACATTCTTAGTAATAATTCAAAACCTTTTTATGTATATTTGTTACAGTTACGATATGTATGGATCTAACACGTATTTGATGGATCCAGATACGTCCACCTTCAGTTTGCTGTGGAGTCAAGTCCCATATGGTAGAGTAAGTATTACCACATATTTTCGACCTTTTCAAAAAATGAAACCTAGCTACATCGATTAATCGCCCCGCGAGAATTCCTGTGTAACAAATTTTATGAAAATCGTTGCAGCCGTTACCGAGATTCAGATTATCCATATATATTGCAGGAATTGCTCGTTTAAAGTTATTAGATACAACTGCATGGAGTGTGGAATATTGATCACTTTACCATGTAATTATTAATTTGACGCGTGTTAATTGCGGACCTTATTTGGATTTGCATACACCCAAAGGCCTAAATATTGTAGGTTACCGTTATTCATGTGTTTTATAGGCCGGTAACCACACAACAGGAGCTGGTATCTCCTAATTGGTATAAAAAATGTTTGCCGGGACATAAGCTTTAAAGAATCGATAAAAGGATTAATGTAATGTATATTACTTTAATCATATAAATCAATCTTTTATTGTTTGATTAATATATACATGAGGGTGATAAAACGTGATTATTTTCCCAACACAAGTGTGGGACCTTCTCATTCAATTTATTTAAAAGTTGTATGGTTACTGAGGTTGCCAGGAATCTTACCTCCTTTTGCCCGTTCTCGTCTTTCCCTCTCACTTCCTCTCTGCAGGGCTTAAATGGCACGTCAGGTGTTGCAAGCATTCATAGGAGGCGTGTCGTGTGTGTCCTACACACACCTGCCTACACACTGACGCGGGATAAAACCCGACCCCACCAGGCGAGGCCGCGCTGGCGGCCAAGGTCCTCCGGTAACCCTGGGGTTATCCTTTCGAGTGCTTACCCGGGGTGCCCGGCAATGGACACTTGGACAGGACACCGTGCGGTTTTATCGACTAAAACCGCACGGTGTCCTGTACATAACAACCCCGCCAGCCAGCGGGGGCGGTTATGTCGACATAACCGCCCCCGCTGGCTGGCGGGGGGGTATCCGAAGGGATTTCCGCATGTAAAAAAAAAGCCGCTGTATCGGCATACTCTTTTCCTATTTGGTTTTGCTACCTTAGTTATATAAAAATAAATAGCCATAGGACTTTTATTGATCCACATGTTCCAAAAGCTTACACCGCTTGAATGTGCTAATTTTTGTAAAATGTTTTTTCAGACACTAGTCAGTTACGTAGGCCGCACCATCGTATGGATTTTCAATAGCATATTTGTTCTCTTCATTGGCTCAGCCCTTACTGTCGCGGTCTGCTCTTATACCAACCTTTGTACAATTGCTTTCCACGGCGTTGGACCTATTCACGAAGAAATGAGGGCGCTTATAAGCCCAGAGAGACTTGAAAAGATCAGCCATGCTGCTGATTTTGTGAAGACTGCTATTGATAAATATCAGAAGATCCAAAAAGTCACAGAAGAATTACCTAATGTGAGAAGACGTCGTGCTATTTTCAATTACTAAGATTTTTATATTATATACTTTTATGTCTTATTTTTATTATAATATATATAATAAATGAACCAAATGTTATTCTGTCCTAGGATCACATTGAAATAATAGATAAATTGCACATCCACTCTCCCGATTCCCGCTCAGTGCAAAAATGTATATTTGCGCTGATCTGGGTGTTTCTATGTATAATATGTATTCATTTACAAAAAAAAAGTATATAAGTATGTTTATCCGCATTCTAGAACCCATATGACAAACTCTGCTTAGTTTGGGTCTAGATGGCGTTGTGTATTTTGTCCTACAAATCCTACAATATTTATTTATTTATTCATCTTATAAATGAAGTTTTTGCAGTGGGTAAAGTAGTTAATAGCCAGCTAAGTGACATTTAACTTACGATTCTGTGCATCTCCTGTAACTCCTACCTACTTGAAGTCATGGGTCTAATATCGTCATTTGACTCTAAGAGATAATAAAATGTGTTCTTATGCTTCTGTATCTAATTGTTGTGTAATTTAAGTTCGTTTTGTTGATGGTTTTTACCCCATACTTTCCTGTACTCCTTTCCCTGCTATGTCTTCTTATATATAATAAAATATTTATAAAAGCAAATCTTTTATTGGATCTACGTGTGCTGCTTAATCTTTAAACATTAGTACATTAAACTAAAACGACTAAGCCAATTTACCTAACATGGATTCTTATTAATTAGTCACAATATGTTATGAAATCGGGAAACGGGAAAAAGCAAGACAATGACTAACATATGCACTACAACTTTAAACACAAGATGTCTTTAAATCTGTGTTACAGGACCCCAGTCCATGTTACCAGAGATGCAGAAGGTATTGTTGTTTCTTTTAGGATGACGACTATATAGATACCTACTAATTTATTTGTCAGTAGTGTAAAGTATACCACATAGAATCATTCCATGTAGGTACGCTGTCATCGATCGCATACCGTTTGAACGCCTTGACCGATTGAGTTATATTCTCACGATGTATATAAAGTATGATGTTATATGGTATACCTTTTTTTTTTTTTTTTTTTTTTTTTCGTGCGGAAATCCCTTCGGATACCGCCCCCGCTGGAGAGCGGGGGGTCTCCAGCGGGGGCGGTTATGTCGGGCTTGCACCGACTAAAGCCGCACGCCGTCTCGGGTCTTAAGACGCCGGGGTGTAAGGTTACCCATAGAGCGACCCTGGGCCATCTCCGGTTTCGAGATGGCCCCCTTACTTGCTCTCCACTGTGCCCTCTGCTAATCAGAGGGACACATGGAAAGCTTCCGAACAGCCCCCAACAGGGCCGTCCTCGCCTCGGTCGGAGTTGGCCGTAGGCGGCAGCGTCTCTCCCACCCTAGGAGAGAGGCGCTGCCGTCTCCGTTGCCCAGGGTGCACCGCGTGGAGGTCCCCAACCAAGCACCCCTGTTATATGGTATACCTAATTACATCTGTGCTTGGTACCGAGTACTCTAATCTTATTTTGCTTTTATCACGCCGTGTCTTGGCCTAAAATGAAAATACGTTTATAAACATAATTTTGAATTTTCAAACGTTTCGACAAGATGAATATTTAACAAAATGGTATTAAACTTGTTTTTAAATCATATATACAACTTTTCAGCAGTATATCTAATCATTATATAATTACTGCATATAAGACGTTTTAAATGATGTTTTTTTCTTTATTACTCGTAAGGATACCGTGCATTGTGCAATGTTTATTCTTTTTCTCAAATATCATTTGTGTGCAGCTTCTCTCTTCAGGTTTAGGAGAGACAACAACCTTCCATCTACTTCTTACATACTTCACGAGCTTACTTTTCTGTCATTAAACCTTTTATGCAAGCCCGCCAGTGTCGAGTGCTTCTGATTTGCCATTTTTTTCAACATAATCCACCAATTTTGATTTTTGTATATCCTTTGGGTACCTCACAGTTATTTAATTACCACTATCTTTTTCTAACTTTATAAATTGGTCTATTTGCAATTACATAGCTATGATGTAATTAATAATTTTGTTTAATGTATACTAATGAGTAATTACTTAATGAACTTCAGAATTTATAAATTGCATTCACTTTTTAATAAAGTCTTATTTGAAAGAGAACTTCTCTACATTGAATATCTCCAACACTCAAACAAGGTAAGTTTTATTTTTATACATTTAACCTACTTAGAGGTTTATTAAATAAACCGCCAAAACCCCATCAAGTCCTTCAGACTCAAACCAACCTTACCTGGAAGTCAGTGCTCCTACTGATTGACGGAAGATGGTCTGGCGCGGGTATTCTTCTAGAGGTTGGGATGTCGAACGGCAATCAGCCAAATCAAAGGGGTCCGAGGTGACAGCCTCAGATGCAACCGAGACCAACGCTCATATGAATGATGACCTTTTTTAATATAAAAGAAATATTAAACTTTACATATGTTATCTTTCAGATGTTTAATTCGTGGTTATTAGTTTCTTCAGTGATGTATTTGTTAGTTAGCAGTGCCAATAGCTATATACTGAACAATGACGTAATAATAAGAGATTCGGAGAATGACGATCCTAACGAACTTGAAGTTGTTTCAAATCAAGTAAGTGCTTTAATTTTCGTAAGTAATGTGCTGATCTACAGGTGGTCAGGTTGAATAATAAATTTATCATCAATACTACAATGAATTCCCGTAAAGCAGAGAATTCTTAATGGTAACTCTTTGATAGACAGCAAAATAGTACTTTCTTTTTTTCTTACTTCTTTCTAATAAAATAAACACGTTAGATTAATCAAAATGGAACACACAATGCAAGGTAACCGCTTCACAATTAGTAGTTTTTGTCGGTTGACTTCGACAGAACTACTAAAAGTAAAGTAAAAAACGACCGGCATGAATGATAAAAAATATAAAATTTTTCTAAAGTGAATAATTTTTATGTAAAATAATTGCCGTAATGTTTTGAATCACGTAGTAAAATGTTTAAAAATAAACAAGTTTTGACGGTATAACATAAAAAGGAAAATAATTCAATTAACGGTTTTCTATTTCAGGCTGCATCCAGACTAAGAAATTATGTTACGAGCTTACTAACGTCTCATGGTGTTAGACAAGTTATGTGGTATTTCCTTAAATTTATTGTTTGTGATATATTTTCTGCTTCTATACTGTGTCGTGCCATGAACATAGTGAGCGATGAAGCAGTGGGTGTTTTTCCGCGTACACCAGAAGACATTGCCACAGGACTTCGTTTTATTGACGATATTATAGATATATATCACACTGCGAAAAAACGTGCATTCTAATTGATTATTTTAGATGATTCCAGTGATAATGTGTATAAATAATTGCATTTTTAGTTACATTTTAACAAATATATTAAATATAATTAAATATTATTAAAAATTAACTTAGAAATCTTTTATTGTAGATGTATATAATTAAGGTTAACTTCTTTTACATACTATTGCTTAGTGCGGTTACCAATATTAGTAATAGCAATAATAATGTGTATTATTTCAACAAATATTAACAAGCATAGTATAATTGTGCGTATCATGTAATTACATTAAAAAAGAAAAAAAAATAGAATAAAATGATTACAGTAATTTCGTTATTTTCTTAATTATATATTTTGGATAATGTTTATTGTGTAATCAAAGTCAATATTCTCTTTCTGTAATAATGTGTTGTTAGCGCAAGAAACAAAGATGATTTTCCTATAGAACATGTTCATTCTAGCTAAAAAATGTGAAAGTGCTGTTATATTTTTGAACTAGTCATTATTAGATGCACAAATTGGACTCATACGTTGCTAATTTTCTATCTATACTATTATAAAATTGTAAATTAGTTGTCTGTACATTGGAGATTTCTAAAAAAAAACCTTGGGTTATGTTAAATGTACAATTCTGGAAACCAAAATATACTTTTTAGAATTCTTGTCTGTTTATCCGTTTGTCTGTTTGTTCGATTGTTCGTGATGGATGCGAAAACTACTGAACGGATTTTGATACGAATTTTTTTGATCGAAAGGTCTTAGTCAGACTTACATTCTGACGTATGTTTGATTGCAATTGGTTAAGTAGAGAACCAGGGATATGATCATAAAATAATACACGACCTCCGCGGGGGTGGAGATGCGGGCGTCAGCTAGTATATAATATTATTATATACTAGCTGACGCCCGCATTTCCACCCCCGCGGAGGTCGTGTTTCCTTTCGAGATCTTTAATTTGATCTGCTGCTAACGTGTCATCGTTATCATCACAGCATTAGGCCTGGTTGCCTGATGCTGTGATGCCATTATATTATATATATATATATATATATATATATATATATATATATATATCTATATATATATATATTATATTAGCTTATATATTATATTATAATCTTATAAGCTACACCTGCACGCTTTTACACCTATTGATCGAGGGATGTCGGGTGACCTGTGGCGCAGGCTTTCTTCTCGACGTTGGAGGGCCAAACAGTACGTGCACACATTAAATAGAGAGCGGATTTGGAACTGAATATTTTTTTGCGAAATAGCACCCAGTACTTGTGTAAATCAGCTTAGAGTAATTAAAATATACTACGTGAATTTCAATGTCAGCCAGCGTCTTGTAGACAAACACTTGAAGTATTACAATATTATAAACAATACAGCCCAACAAACTACAAGTACAGTTAACATTAACAATTACAGTTACATATATTAGAGTAGCAATTTCAATCAATTTACCTACTAAACGTTATGTAACGGATATTTATTTAGCATAGCAAACTGCTAACAACGGGCCGATGTATATCGATTTAATCGCATGTCAGTTAACTATAATACCTTAAGCGACGATAGGCAGATAGGAATCAACTTTTTATTTCAGCAATACTGCAAGGTATTCAAATATTATTAGATATTATAGAATTATAAATAAGTTGTAGGTATCTGAACATTGGAGACATAAAAAAAAATTGGGTTATGTTAAATGAACGATTCTAAACACAAAAATATAACGGACTGCCGAGACGAGGTCTCGAGTTCGATCCCTAGTCGCCTACTCTGTTTATCTGTTTGTTCGCGATGGACGCAAAAACTACTGAATGGATTTGATGCGGTTTTTTCTATTAGAAATTTCTTAGACACACTTGAAATTTGACGTATGTTTGATTGCAATTGGTTAAGTAGAACCGGAGATATGTACAAAAAACAATAGCTGACCTCAACGCGGGTGGAGCCGGTGGCATCAGCTAGTTATTAGATATAAATGTGCCTCAAAAGGTCAAAGAAAAAAACGACGGGTTGCACTCCGGGACTGCCGGCAGAAGTGAAAACTTAAATATTAACGTTGTGCATTTTTGATATTTTGGAATGGTTAGGGAATAATTTTGCACGAATTGCTTTAATTATCAGTATAAAAGTACTATCATTTATGTGCTAACATACAATATTCATTTATTGCGCTATCGTACACAAACATGACAATTTATATTACATTAAAAATTTAACACTTCAGAACTACATATTACAATTATTTTACATTAAAAAGTCAACGACTTCTCATTAGACGAACGCGCCACCAAGATTGTTAAGTACAGTGTGAAATTCGCGGTTCTATATTTTTGTCTGCAAACGTCTTACGAATTCTGTGTCCTGACGCGAGTTTAACCTTTTTTACCCATTACAAAAAAGTGCACAACGCGCCGCAAAGAAGTTTTCACTTCAAAAAACACGTAAAATCCTTATTAACCGACTCCAATAGACGGTACTATTACATAATCTGTGTTGTCGTACTTAACACTAATTTAGAATTAAGAGAATATTTCTTCATCCCTCCGATGACGCTACAGACATATCTACTGCATGCCATACCATTTGTTGGCTTAATAATTCTTAACACATTAATAGGCTTCATCCTGATAGAAAGTAATTACACGATCATGATGTGGGTTAGAGATGCGACGCGACCATTACGCGACATTGTAATTAACGCGCGAATTTCACTCGTTTTAGTCCACAATCAAACATACAGTCCATATATTAAAATTAATCAACCGTAATGTAAACATGCGTGTTCTTATTAGCCGACAAGTTTAAGTCCTATTAAGTTTATGCTAGTTCTTTCTTCTATATTAACCAACCAGCTGTTGCCCGCGACTTCGTACGCGTTGAGTTCGGAATTGATCAAGGTGTGTTTATTTCTGAAATCTCGATACTAGCACGTAAGTATTAAGTTCTTTTATTTAACGGGCCGCGTGAGGTGACAATTGAGGTTGACAATTCGTTCGAAGAATGTAACATCGCAATCAATTCTGCCCGATTCCTAAATATAATAGCGTGATGATATTTATTATGAAATGTATATGTGTCTCCAATCAACTATCTTTTATACGTGGGTAAGTCTGTGAAGTTGCGAGATTTTACACTTACTGCTCCTTACCTTTCAGGTATAGCGTGATAAGTTATAGTTCAGATTTTGGACATGTCTGACTTCTGCTGAACTATAAAATTACGTAGGCAAAGATCTTTGAGGTAATAATAAAGTTGTTATGAATAATAGTTTAGACCAATTTTGGTCTACTGCTCCTATTAGTCCTATAATAGCGTGATGATATATAGCGCAGTTTATGAACATGCCTTAGAAGAATGTTCGTGCAAAATTTCAGCCAAATCTCCTTAGCGGTTTCAAGTGATGCTCGGACATCGATAAGGTAGTCAAACAGACAAAAATTCTAAAAATCACATTTTCGCCATCGGTATTGCTCCTAGAACACACATCGATAATTTTTTTGAAAAATAATTAATGTTTTTTTAGTTTCAGTCAAATTTCAGTTTTCACCTCGTTATGATTTTATTATACTTATGTATAGATTGTAATGTTCTAACTACTTACTCACGTTACGACTATGATTAAAACTCGTTTCCGAAGAGAATAATGTCCCTCATAACAAAGTAGGTGTCCTTATTCACGTTCGCGCGGTGTGATCGTACGATATGTTTTGTGTAATGTGTATAGCGATAGCAAGATCACGTGATTTTAAAGTGAGTTCGTTGAATAGCCCTATGACTGGTGTCTGAATTGGGAAACTGAAGTTCAGTCTGTTCATCACCAACTTCCCCCAGGGGGTGGGCGTAATCTGCTATGCAGACGATACGCTTGTCACAGCCTCCGGGGGATCGTATCAAGAGGCAGCACGCTTGGCCACCAGGGGAGTAGGCCTTGACCACCCAAAATAGGGCCCGACTGTGGCGCCCTCAGAGGGTTATGGTGGCCAAGGTCATACGTGGTTACCGTACCGTATCGACGAAGGTGGCCATGCGCGTTCGCCGGAACACCCCCGTGGAACTTGGAGGTGGAAGTGCTCGCCGAAGTGTATCAACGAACTATAGCGTACCGGGCGGATGGCGGCAGTCGGCCTCCGCCCGAGGAGATTCATGGGTGGCGTGAAGCCGCCCGCTCAGAGATTTTGCTGAGGTGGTCGACCCGGCTGGAGGCTCCTCGCGCTGGTTTTGCCGCCGTGGAGGCGCTCCAGCCGGTTATTGTCGAGTGGGCAGGGCGGCAGAACGGGACCCTTTCCTTCCGACTGACGCTGGTACTTTCCGGGCACAGCTGCTTAGGAAGGTACCTGTTCAAGGTCGCTAGGAGGGAATCGAGTACCGCCTGCCACCACTGCGTCTGCAGTGAGGATACGGCGCAGCACACGCTTGCGGTCTGCCCGGCCTGGGAGTCGCAGCGCCGGGCCCTCACTGCAGTTATAGGGAGTGATCTCTTGCTGGCGGCCATCATACGATGTATGGCCGCCAGCGACAGGAATTTCGCCGCGGTCACAACCTTCTGCGTGGACGTCATCCCCCTACGTGCACGTCACCGCCTACTAACGCTCAGTTTCGTAATGTGCACCATTACGAAACTGAGCGTTAGTAGGCGGTGACGAGACTCAACTTCACATTCTCAATTCGGAAACCGGCCATTAATCTCCAATTGTAATTCAAAAAAGCTCAATCGGCAATCACCTTTCACTACATAATAATTTACAAGCAAACATCAGCTTATATGTCATTGCGTAATTTATACAATGAAATTCTGTTGGAAATGATAGACTAAGCATATCAACATATTACGTTCTAGCTGGCCCTCCACGGCTTCGCCCGTGCCGTATTTTGAACCCTACTCTCCTTGTCTGTAATTTATTAGTTTTCATGCAATGTTTGGGAACCGGGCCCGATTTGTTCACATTTAAGATTACTACTCCGCTTCCTTGGGTAGTAGCGTGATGGTATATAGCCTATGCACTCACAAATAATGTAACTTTCTATTGTTAAAAGAATTTTCTAAATCTGTTCAGAAGATCCAGAGTTTACCGCCTACAAACTCACAACATCACAAACTTTACCTCTTTATAATATTATGGTATAGATAAAATTATACGGGTTTGGTACTTCTACGGGTTGCTAATATTCTATGACCCTGACTACTAATAATACACGTGTATAATCTAATTACAGTAAATGTGATGACGGTATTATTTAGAAATAGGTTCCTGCTATCATCATTTTCTTTATTACGCGCACCGTAATGAGTTCTGTGCATTGTGCAATTATCTGAGTGGAGTGAAGAGGAACATTCATTCAACAGGAAAATGGAACATAACACAATAAATGAAATATATGAGTACCGGACGATATTCAACATCGATTATTCACCTAAAGCCCTCGTACTATGTCTGATATCTACAAAAGTGCAATATTATATAATATTCAATTTGAATAAAGCCAGACCATATCATGATGTGGGTGATGTGGCCAAACGGAAATTGACCATTTCATGAAATACAAACCTTTCATGAAAAATTATCAATTCTACAATATGGCCACGATACATTATTGGAGTAGCTGGCGTCAACGTCAACGGCCAAGAGTCTGACCAACCGGCCCTTTTCAGGGCCAGCTGACCCCGTTGCACGAGGGGGTCGGGGTATGGCGGGCCTGCAAGGCCCGCGGGGAGGCGTGGTCGCTCCAGGTACCCCTTTGCTGTTATCAGAGGGGACACTGCGAATGGCCCAGGGTCAGTCGGAGTGCGAGTGTCCATTGCAGGGCACCCCGGGTAAGCCCTCGAAAGGATAACCCCAGGGTCACTGGCAGACTTTGGCCGCCACCGCGGCCTCGCCTGGTGGGGCCGGGTTTTATCCCGCGTCGGTGAGTTGGCAGGAGTGTGTAGGACACACACGACACGCCTCCGCCACGGCCTGCTTCTGTAAGGACGGCCCACTGACGGACGGTCAGGCCCCGATCATGGAGGTCGGTAGTCCCGGGCGTAGACGAGTCTGCGGCGTTCCGGGTTTCTGGTAAAAGTTACAGCTGATGGAACGTTCTTGGCAATGCTCATAATTTTTTTTTTAAATTTTTTCTAACACATAAGTAAAGTCAGCATTCCAAATTTAAGTGAACTACGTACTGTTTTCACCTACCTGAACCTACTTTTACTAACAAATGGCCACCTGGACAAGCTAGCAGGTATGCATGCATTCAAGGTGCTTATCTATCTACACTACATTGTCCCATACATTATATCCTGAGGAGCCCGGGATCTTACTCTAAAATGGCAGTCACGTACTTATGACATGAATCATAGTTGTCATTGTAGTTTGTTTAATGTATACTAATGTGTAATTACTAAATGAACTTCACAATATTTATAAAATGCATCCACCTTTCTAAAGTTAGTTTAGTGTAGATCATATTGTAATAAGGTAAGGACTTTGTGCATATATTTTCTAAGTATCTACTTACACGTTGAATATGTAACCTAATAGATGTTTCAATATTTCTTTTAAACTTTTATTTGACACATTAAACATGAAATTATTTTTCAGATGTTGAATTCGTGGATGTTAACTTCTTCAGTGACACTGTATTTCTTAGTAAGCAATGCTAATAGCTCTACCCTAAATAACGATATGATATTAAGAAGATTAGAGAATGACGATCCAAAACAACTTGAATTAGTTCCACCACCAGTAAGTGTTTTATTTTTTAAGTGATTAGGCTAGATTTGCTATCGAACAAGCTAAGTTCTGAGTTAAGAGACAAATAATTAGTTATACATGTACAAAGTTTCCAGGTAATGTTAACGGGTATAATCAAGAGATATTATTAAATACGAATATAAATAGATAATAATGGATTAAACATGATAATGTCGGAAGTTTACGCGAATGGAATAGCTTATTAAAACTGCTGATGTTGTGTAACTTGCTTTTTAGTACTGGTATTATCACTGATAGTTTAAACATAATTTCTTTCTGCTTTCAGGATTCATACACAAACAATAATGATATAGTTTCTATACAAGACGTGAATCTTGTAATGAATCCAATTATAGATAGCGTTGCTGATCCAAGTATTAAATCGCCAAGTAGTTCAGCTTTATTTGATAGTACATCTGTAAGTTCTGGTCATACTTTAAATAACTACAAATATATAACGGTTTCTTTGTCCTTAGCTACCGGGTTTATAATAGAAAAGACTAGAAAGTAATGGTTTCGTAATCAGCAAAGGGTCTGTCCTTTGCTGATTACGTAACCATTATTTTCTACTCTTTTCTTCGTTTACAAAGTGTGGTATTATTTGGTTCGACTCCGACGTATCATTTACTTCCTCGTATATTCTGCTCTCATCTGCCTATTCACCTTTTTCATTACTGTTTCATATTTCAGGTTGCATCCGGAATCAAAAAAATTCTAGCCAACTTATTGTCGGATGGTGTTAGAGCATTCATTTTGCAATTCTTTCAATTAGTTTTCGCGTTATGGTTTCTACCCATATGATTTTTAGTGTCACGAACCTATTGAACGATGAAATCTAGAAGGCAACTCAGTGAGTTGGTATTACCAGATACCTACACTAGAAGATATTACCAGAGTACTCCGTTTAATTGACACTTTCAGAGAAACATATCATTCAGCGCATAACTTGCACGATGATTAATTCTTTTAGATGGTTCTGATAATAAAATATTGATTACCTGTCTTTATTGTGATTTATTTATTGTGAAAATTGAAATGTACAAAAATATCACTCAAGTTTAGTAGTCACTATGTGCAAAACGTTGCAGTGCAACCGTGCCCATCAGAAAGAATCCGAAAACTTTTTTTTATACCACTTAGGTGGCAAATACCTGATGAGAATTATATTCTAAACTAGAGCCTGTCTTGAGTATGCACGGGAAAAATTGAAAAAAAATCCTTTAACCTAACTGTAGCGCCACCCACCTAGACCAATTATAAATATAACCCATCCACGAACCCATTCAAACACAATTAATTACCTTTTCATGCCTCTAACTTTTAACATGATTTTCACACAAGTATCTCTTATTGTACAGTCAACGACAAAAGTGCCTTAACAAATTCTAATTTATTAATCACTTCAGCTCTTTCTTTCATAAAATAATAAACAAAACATGAAATATATTAACTTTGTCCTCTAGGGACTATACAACTATATTTATATTCATTATAAAGTATTCGAATAACAATGTAAAAAACGTTTTTAAATATTCCAGTTTTACTTCACTTTTTACTGCAGAAGCAGGCCGGGACGATGGGGCGACTAGCGCCCCTCCTCCAAACCGGGGCAAGACGGGGACACCGTGGTTCCCAAACCCGAGAGGCCATCTCGAAACTGGACATGGCCCAGGGTCAGTCGGGGTGCGAGGGATATGCTATATGGGTAACCTTACACCCCGGCGTCTGTAGACCCGAGATGGCATGCGGTTTTAGTCGGTTCAAGCCCAACATAACCACCCCCGCTGGCCGGCGCGGGGCATCCGAAGGGATTTCCGCCCGAAAAAAAAAGAGACTATCATCTGCATAGCAATGAACGAATGTTATCGGTTCACCGGTATGCCGGGGGAACCGTGGACAGCAGCTAGTACAAATGAACCCAGTATATGACTCGACGTTATTAAAAACAATGAATGTTGTAAGTCAACAAGATAAAGAGGCTCTTTGTAATCTTGCTTAATTTCAACACCCAATGACTGGTACGAATGATTTCACGAAACAGCTAAGATACTCCGGAACATTATTACTCTACTAGTCGAAAACAAAATATGTTTGCACAAAAATAGTGTCACTTACTTAAATATTTAACAATTTTGCAGGTTTAACAAAGAGAAAATGATAATTAGTTAATTCATTAATCTATATCATCAACGTAGAGCCTGAATCACTGGGCTACAAACTTGAATTTTGGTAATTCATGCCTTCCAATCGTAAATACGGTAAAATTCCCAAAATTTCAAAAAAAGGCTCTATAGAAATATAATTCAGATGACGATCGGGAGTATGTTCCATCAGAAATTAACCAAACAGCCGTTAACCAAATTAAAGCAAAACGCAGTAGCTCTAACGAAGATGAGGCTGATTTAGTCTCCACTGAAGCTTTTCCATCAATGTGATAATTTTTGTTTCATACCTCCAACCTTCCCGTATTTACCATGAGCAATAGAACACGTTACGGGCAGAATTGTGGCCATAGAAGTGGAAGTTAACAATACATTTGTCACTCGACTGATAGCTATAAGAAACCACAAAATAAAATATCATTTGATATAGTTGAGCATACGAAAAAGTGAAAAGGTTAGTTATTATCAGAAGATACTAACTAATAGAAACAATGAGTGGCAACAATCAGGCAGGTCAGATGATTTCTTGTTTTTTCATCACGAAAAAGTAGTTATAATAAAGTGGGCAAGTTGCCTGAATTAATTTCTTTTTTATCTATACGTGGTTAACTATATAGACTATATAGAAACAGAATATATAGAACATAATGTATAGAAACAAAAAAGCAAAGAAAGGTACATCAAATCAAATGTATACAAATTTATACGAGAATACAAACTGAAATTGGGTACCAAACTCATAAGAACATTGAAGTAGAAAAGGCTCATCATTAAACAAGATCCTCCCTAAAAAAATCGTGCCAAAAAGCTGTAATTTTTTAGGTATAACTAGTCTGGCCATGAATACTGTTACATCAAAACTTTTCTTTCTTTTTCAATTTTTTAATTATTTTAAAATTCGAGCGGCGATAGCCCAGTGGTGTACGTAAGGGACTGCCGAGACGAGGTCTCGAGTTCGATCCCAGGTCACCCCGGGCACACACCTGTGACTTTCGTAGTTATGTGTGTATGTAGGTAGATGGCAATAGGCTCGCCCCCTATTACATTAGGACCTAAACATAACTGGCAAATCGTGGGTGTAGAATACACCTCTGCCTACCCTTCGGGGATACAGGCGTGAAGAAGTTATGTTATGAATTTGGAACACGTATATTATTTTAAAAACTTCTTTCGATTTTGCGCCATTTCACATATTTTTCGTGTTCATTATCGAATTACAATATGGAATGGGGTGTTAAAGAAAATAGGATCGCCGTGATCGCCTTGCACAAAGTGGGTATGGAGCCGTCGGTCATATTCCAGACACTTCAAAAACTTGGTATCAGCCGTATGTTCGTATATCGTACTATCAATAGATAATTATAATAATAGAATGTAGAATAAATATAGAATGTATTTAAAAATATAATTTATATGTATGTATACACAGCGCTTTCTAGTCCCAAAGTGAGCATAGTTTAACTAGCTTGTGTTATGGGGTCCAGAATGCGGATAAATATACTTATATACTTTTTTTTGTAAATACATACATATTTATATATACATACAAACACCCAGACCAATGCAACAACACTTCGTCTATCGAAGACCAGAAAAGATCAGGGCAGCCGCGTGCTGTTAGTACAAAGGCTATTAGTGCTGTTAAAGCCATAATTCGTCGAAACCCCATAAGGAAGCAAAAAATCTTATCGCGAGAAATGACGATTCCGGCTAGGACTCTGTCACGTATTATAAAACAAGACCTGAAGCTCGGTGCTTATCGTCGATATACAGGACATGCCCTAAATCAATCTTTACGATTAAAGAGAGTGGATCGATCAAAGCGCCTTCTGTCGCGATACGCATGTGAAAGGCACAGAAATATACCTTTACCGATGAAAATATTTTCACGATTGAAGAACACTGCAATAAGCAAAATGATAAAATGTACGCTCACAGTTCTAAGGAAGCTGCTCAAGTGGTCAGAAAGGTACAACGTGGTAATCATCCTGCGTCAGTGATGGTTTGGTGGGGCGTGTCTTATCAGGGAGTCACAAAGATACATTTTTGTGGAAAAGGAGTGAAAACTTCAGCCAAAGTGTATCAAGATACTGTCTTGGATTATGTTGTGAAACCTCTCACCAATACACTTTCTAAAAATATACTGTGGACTTTCCAGCAGGACTCTGCTCCTGGTCACAAGGCACGAACTTTCCAAACCTGGCTAGAAACCAACGTTCCGAACTTTATAAGAGCCGAAGACTGGCCTTCATCTAGCCCACACCTCAACCCTTTAGACTACAAATTATGGTCAGTTTTAGAGGACATGTCCTGCTCTAAACGACACGGCGACATTGAGTCTCTTAAAAAATCTTTGGAGCAAGCAGTGGCAGAACTTCCCTTGGAAACAGTGCGTAAATCCATAGATTCGTGGCCAAACAGATTAAAGGCCTGTATAAAAGCCAAAAGTGGCCATTTCGAATAAAATATATTTTTTTTTTTTGCTAAGACTTTAATAAATATGTAGGTATAAATTTTAATAATATTACATTACTTCATTTAAAAAAAAATGCATTTTCATTTCTAACAAAACTTATGGTTGGACTAGGTATACTGAAAAACAATAGGGTATTTGACTACTGCTAAAAATGGTTCTGTATTATGTATTACAGCATACGCATGTCAAACATATTTGAACCTAAGACTTCTTAGTCAATACATGAATCATATACCGTCTTTATTGAAATAGTAATTGTATGACTAATGACTTTCATACATTGTATATGATGATCTGATAATATGACACCAATATAGAAATTAAAAATATACCGCCAGCCATATCTTCCTCCTGTGTAGGATAGGTGAATGTACTATTGCAACTAAATAGTTTCTTTATTCAATGGTTTTACTAGTAACATTGTTACTAGAAAAGTCTGTTTTTGGATAAATTTTTACTAATTCTGATTTCACTCAAAACAACTTGATATGACACCAATAAAGAAATAAAAAATATACTGCCAGTCATTTATCTTCCTGCTGTTAATTAAATACTAAACTACTATCGTTTAACTACAAACGACTCAACCAAAACCAAACAAGCGGAATGTAATATAATTAATAGTGGAGTATTTTAACCGACTTATTTCTTTATCTAGACGTTTTTGGACGGTTTAATGCATCCTTTAAATGGCACACAAAGGAACAAAAGAGTTCTTTTGTCATGAAGATCCTGTTTATTATATTTGTAAATGAGACAGAAGCATTCGGTCAATGAAACTTTAATGCAGACGATGTGTCATTGTCGTCTTATCTTGTATTTATATATCAGTACTTATGTTTTGTCTGCAGAAGTACTATCTCACCAACTGCAGTTTCATTTGCACTTTATTTGAAATCAGACTTATCCGTAACGGTGTCAGTATTAATTATACAGATTCTGTTATCAGCAGTTTTATCTTTACAAAAGTGTGGCTTATAGTTGATAGTAGCTATTGTCATTCGTGTCTGTGTAACGGTACATCTCAGACACAAAATGGGCAACTCTAAAAGTAAGAAATTGAAAATAAGTAATGAACAGACGCAGAATGTTCAAAAAAATAATGAAGAAAATCACGAAAGGATTGGAACGTTGAAAGCTGATATACCTGATTCTGAATCAATCGTTAAAAATGTAGAATATGAAAGTGGAGAGAACAAGGATCGTGATAATGCAAGTAGTGCGTCTACAGTGGAAGTACTCGATGACAAGTGATTAATAGTGATGTTCTCTCTCTAGTGTAATCCATTGTCCAGTCAAGTAATATAATTATTAAGTTATTGTTCAAGATTATGTGCCAGAAATAAAATATTATTATTTGTATGTCATTAGCTTGTTTTCTTAGTATAATTGCTCATATATTTGAGTATTGTTAGCAAGTCGGCAAGAATTAATTGAAGTTTATTTGTGTGAGTAATTTTACCTATCAAAACACGATCTTCGGTAAACAAATATTTCTATGCTGCCTGGACTGTACATGAAGTCTTGGCTTTGGGTAGAATTAAAACCGTTCTTGGGGTTATGTACTCTCAGTAAAAGCAATAGTCTCACCTGCTATTAAGTGGGTACCCAAAGCAATCAGAAGATTACTGGTGTTTAATACACCTCTGCCTACCCTTTCGGGAATACACAGGCGTGTGAGAGTATCAAATCCTGTCTTATCGCTCGAAATCCAATATATTTGGGTTACAAAATATCCAGCTTTATTGAAGTCAATATACTGTTTGCGTTGGTGTGATAAAAGTATAAAACTGATAAGGTAACGCGAATGTAAATATTGTTGGCGAAGAAATGTTTTGACGCAAAATTATAACAATGAACTATGTAAGAGTGATGAGTAATTTTATCATTATGATTCACGTTTGTTTGTAGTAGCGGAGAGACGCGACAACCTTGTGGGCGTATTCCCCTTGCAATGACCTAGAGGTTTAACAGCCCAAGCACACGAGCTACTTTTAACATCGGCGACCGGGGCGGCGCGGCGTTGATTTTTATACGGCAATATTTATTACAGAGGTAGGAAAGCGTTCGGCGATTCGTGATTCACTGTTATTTTCCTGTCATCGGAAATTTACAAAAATCACTGAACACAGCTTTTCCATAACATGCTTAATATAAATATTGCATGTGTAGCTTGATGTTTGATGTCAAAGAGACATAATTTAATTTATAAGTGTCGAAATTTGAAGCGTCTATGTTTTAATTGGTCAATAATTTTTGTATTTCCAGTTATAACACGGGTGTATGAGTAAAACTGAATTACAATTTGCACCAAAAAGTGATCGATCTTAGCGACAGGCATTTGTATTGAGCTGACGAAAAGCGACTAATTCGCCGATAGCCAATACTACAGGAAGCACGTGAGTCAGGGACTTTACGGCAGATGAATTATATTGTACCTTTTTTTTTTTTTTTTCGTGATTTCGGATACCCCCCCGCCGGCCAGCGGGGGCGGTTATGTCGGGCTTGCACCGACTAAAACCGCACGCCGTCTCGGGTCTTCAGACACCGGGGTGTAAGGTTACCCATAGAGCATATCCCTCGCACCCCGACTGACCCTGGGCCATCTCACCACTAACAGCATCGCTCATCCTGTCTCCTCTGAAAGCAGAGGAGTACGGAGAGCGATGTGTTCCCGCCACGTTGGGTATTGGCCGACGATCAATGCCAACCCTATGAAGGGGAAGCCATTGACCGCCGCCCAGGGTGTACCGGCCGCTCCGATTCCGTTCCCCCCGGACTGCAGCGTGATCGGAATCGGAGCGACACTCGAGGAGGTTTCCCAACACACACCCCTATTATATTGTACCTAATAAGAGTTTGGTTCAAATGAAAACAGAACGAAATTTATAATATTCATGGGGTAATTTGCAATGGGGTTGCTATTAACTGACCGTATTGTAAAGACGGCTTTTGATTATTTCATGAAAAAAGTAAGTATTTAAATAAATAAACAAATAGTGGCCTGCAATTAGTAGTCATTTGCATGCAATCCAGTAGAATGTTTTTTGTTTGTCATACCGATATCATGAAAGTTGATTGCTGCAAAAGACGTCTGAAGTACAAGGCAGATCAAAAGGGCACTGACTCCTGAAACGCTACAATAAATATATTATCACTAATTAGTATATTATATTGTTTCTACATACACATTACATGAGTGTGATATATACATAAGCAAATGCGCATTTACTTCTTGCATAAAAGTGATTAAAATAGGTACTTAGAATTATATGAGGGCTATTGATCTCACCGACTTGCAGTAACAAAACTGCCAATGAACCTGTCAGGATCTCAGCTCAATTGTTCAGCAGTTATCAGGTATTCAATTGGTTCATAGGAAAAGTTGCTTATTGATTTCTTTACAATAAATTGTCATTCCTTTATTGTGGCAGAGTCATTTGAAAATAATGTTTAAAAATGATTGTAACGTCATTCATTGTTTTAGTTAGTCTCCGTATTCCCTCTAGAAAGGAACTGATCACGGGTTCAAGTCTAATCCTGGATGTTGACTTTTCCGATTTAACTGCAGGAAGAGTTAGCATACCTACTGATTTTTAAGCTTTAAAATTTAATTCCAATAATATCATAATATTTAGGTAATTGTTTTAACGGTACATAATACATTAATTATTGCGATTCAAACTTTTCTGATCATTGAATGCTTTGTCAAAATCAACATTGATGCTACAATTTGCATGGGAACTATTTAGGTAATTATTTAAATAGCAGTTATTTAGGTAATTATTTTAGCAGTACACTATACATTAAGTAGATATTGTGATTCGAACCTTTCTGGTCATTGTAGGCTTTGTAGAAATCAACATTAATGCTACAATTTGCATGACAATTATTTTTCACAGTAAGCTGACTGACTGTTACGTCCTACGTTATGACATTAAACAACTTTTCTGATTTCATTATAGTTAAATATCTTTATAACCTTGAAAATCGCATGTCCACTATCATATCGTTATAATAATGTATTATGTACAAATGACATGCTATTGTAATTCTAACCGTTCATTATGAAGTGGAATATTCTATAGACGTATGCCTGAAGCATTATAAAGTACCAGCTACTGTAAACGGTAATTGTAGTGTATGGTTTAAGCCATGTAGCATATTAAATTTTATTGAGGTTACATTAAGTGGTATAAGTCTGTGTTCAATACAAGTTCGATTTCTGATATCTTAGTTGATATAGGTACATTACGATTTTGGTCGGTTTTAGTCGATCTATTTTTGGCTGATTACCATTGTCATTTTTGATGAATAATCCAATGAGTTTACAAACAAAGGTATCTTACACAAAAGAATTCTTAAATAGAGAACAATCATCAACGTAACATTCATAATTGCTATTGATTGAATATAGACTCTAGGTATTGTCAAGATGAAACATTTAAGTACTTCAAACATATTGTCATAAAGTAACCCTTAGCTTGCTGCTTACGTCAATCACTTATTGTCAGTGAGTTTTTATATATCATTGCTTATTGTGCGATTTGACGGTTATAATGACTCGACATTATGGTGGTACCGCCCAACGTTGCTATGGTATCCATAGCCATAACACGTTCTATTCACAATCATAACAGACATGTTATAAAATCAGTATTTGAACGTAGATTGATCTGTCGAGTTAGGTCTGTCGAAAGACTTGGTTACATCAAACCCAGACGTCAATTACGTTTTTTAAAAGGTATTTTACAAAATAATTTTTTGAATTGTATGCGTCCAGTATTTAATCATAAATCAAAAATAACTCATAGTTTATTGTGAAAGTGTAATAAGCAAAGAATTCAAACTGGGCCAATGTATGGACAAAACCGTCGTCGCGAAAATTCAAACATCGGAGTGAGTTAGGCAACAATATTCATGCATGTGATAGTCAAAATAGTCAGTTACGAAAGTTATATTATTAAAATTGGCTGTTTACCTTGATATGTTTAAGCTAACGCTTAGTTTATTTTTTTTGCTTGTTAATATAATTTTCCCGACTTTTATAAATCTATAAACACACAATATTCCATATCAGTAGCGGCCGATGTATAAATATTTCTTAATTTACACGTTAATGAAGATTCAGTTTCACTGTTTACGAATTTAGTTTCATTATTAACATCTTGCAGAATTTTCAGGCCTTTAATTTGGCAATAATTGACAATGAGGAGCTTAACAAGTGGAGTAGTTATATGCTTTATAGTAAACATTGTAGGGTAAGTTTGGTCTAAAACATGACCTGTTTAGGTGGAGGGAGTCCTTGGATATGAATTAGTGTGACATATTAACGTTTTGAGATGTTTGACTAAATCATTTATTTCACTCACACAGAAAGTATTTGCACATGAGTGATGAAAGTTCCTACTAATACTTTGTTAGTTTACTTACTAATTCAGACAGCAATTATGTTGTTGTTATGCCTGCTTAGTTAATAGATGACAGATTTTTTAACACTATATCAAGGTGATCAGAAATTATAACAATGTGTTTTCTTTTCATTATTATAAGTTGATATATATTAGGCTATTGGTAGTAATAAAGATTAGCCAGGAAGATTAGTTGAATTTTTTATTTATACAAGTGTTCAAAGTACAATAGGCCATCATTGCACGCTAATACAAATTTCATTACACTTAGCAAGTAATACTAATAGAATAATGTTATGTAATCTGTTGTAATACATAACTACAATGGCTTTTTTAAATAATTTCACAGATAATAGTTTTGGCGCACGGAATTTCCAAATACTTATAGCATTAGAAGCACATTTCAATATCACCAAATTAGATGCTATCATAATTTGTATGACTTATAAAAGTGTTAAAAATTATGTAACAAAATCAGTTACGTTATAAGTTGTCAATAATTTTCCTACTAACCTACGAAAACTTTGATGTAGATATTTTTGAATTTAGATAATATTATTATTATTAACATAGGTTTCGTTCCTAAGCTCAAAAATTGCTAAGTTCCAACTTTATTGCACTAAGATATATCTCTGTCTCATGTGGTACTTGCAGATTATGCAAAAATGGACCTAAAGTACACCCAGTATCATTAAATTCATTGATAGTAGTTTAAGTGGGCGCGAGCCCACTACAATCGACACGGTGGCAGTTAGGTAGATTATTATCAGTTTAATCATAAAAACAATATTTGGAACAAGGGCTTAAGTAAGCTTTACGTGGTACTTCAGGCACGAAGGAGTCTTAATTATATTTTGCCAGCCATACAAGGACTGACATCATAGTTTTTTTGACTGATTTAGAAAATGACAAATATGAATAAGATGTCATGGTACTTTGCTAACGTAGAGGTGTACCTTTTTTTTTCGTGCGGAAATCCCTTCGGATACTCCCCCGCCGGTCAGCGGGGGCGGTTATGTCGGGCTTGAACCGACTAAAACCGCACGCCGTCTCGGGTCTTAATACGCCGGGGTGTAAGGTTGCCCATAGAGCATATCCCTCGCACCCCGAAGGTAGAGGATGTGCCTAAACCAAATTATAAAATACATCGTTCGTTTAATTTGAAATACAAATTTGGTTTAGGTACGTAGAGGTGTACCTTTTTTTTTTTTTTTTTTTATCGTGCGGAAATCCCTTCGGATACCCCCCCGCCTGCCAGCGGGGGCGGTTATGTCGGGCTTGCACCGACTAAAACCGCACGCCGTCTCGGGTCTTCAGACGCCGGGGTGTAAGGTTACCCATAGAGCATATCCCTCGCACCCCGGCTGACCCTGGGCCATCTCACCACTAACAGCATCGCTCATCCTGTCTCCTCTGAAAGCAGAGGAGTACGGAGAGCGATGTGTTCCCGCCACGTTGGGTATTGGCCGACGATCAATGCCAACCCTATGAAGGGGTGAAGGGGAAGCCATTGACCGCCGCCCAGGGTGTACCGGCCGCTCCGATTCCGCTCCCCCCGGACTGCAGCGGGATCGTAGAGGATGTACCTAAACCAAATTTGTATTTCAAATTAAACGAACGATATATTTTATCTAATACATTAGAATGTCGTTAGACAGTGTTTGTTATCGAACTCCTCCGAAACGGTTTTTAATTTTTTTGTGTGCTTATATTTGGTAGGTAGCCATAGTGAACGGGTTCAGAATTTCATGCGAGCAGAGCCGCGGGCAACGGCTAGTATATTATAAAATGTTGTATTCCTGTTAATTGCCCACTATTACACAAAATTACTAATTAATTTTTGCTCAAAAGCTTACGATTTGATTTAAAATCTTATAATATCGTCGCCGGTTAAGTCAAACATGTTTTACAATTTTAGCTTCAGCCCTTAGAGCGTGATTGAGTAACAAACATCCAAACATCTTTTTTTTTTTTACGTGCGGAAATCCCTTCGGATACCCCCCCGCCGGCCAGCGGGGGCGGTTATGTCGTGCATGAACCATCTTCACATGAAACATCTTCACGAAATTTTCACATTTATATTATTACAATTTAGGTAGTAACAGTAACATTTTATTCAAATTTATACCTAATTAGGAACCGTGATCCTTACAAAAATTAAGTTTCATAAAAAAAAGGGAAAATATAGTAAATCATTCAGTATGCTACTTAGTTACTTACTAATGGATCGAAGATTCCTTCAATCGCCTCGCCAGTTGCGAGTTCTCATGCTATGATGACTCACAGCATGGGAACTAGCAACTGGTGAGTTGCCATAATTATCTCAAAATAGAACTGTTATGGATCTGCACTTAGATTTGATAGTTTTATGTTAATCGAATATGAGTTATTGAGATATAAGAGCTTATAACCAGGGGAAATAACGAAAATGCTCTGTAGGCTGTACACAATTATTATTCAAGTAATTTTATGTCATATCATCGATTATATACAGGGTGTCTATAAAAGATATCTCACTAACTATAAAAGATAGCAAAATTTAGTCGATTTCTCTGAAAAGAGTAGCTCAAAAAGTTTTACTCATACCAATTGGGAATGTTTGTATCAACTGTTGGCGGCGCTGCAGGGCGTTGACCTTGAAATGACGTCGCGAAATTTGAAATGATGGCGACTCCGAAACAAAAGGCTCAATGTGTTATTTGGCTCATAGAAACGAAGTCTGTAGTTACTGTACAAAGAAACTTTCGACGTAACTATGGTGTTAACCCGCCTTCTGACAAAACCATTCGTCAATGGTTCAGGGCATTTAAGGAAACAGGAACATTTTTTTCTTCTGGGGGCATATCAAGAATCTTGTGTATGCAGAGAAAATTCGTGATGTTCAACATCTCAGGGAATAAATAGTCAATTGTGTGGCAACCGGTCCCCCCAGACATGCTCGCCAGGACATGGGAAGAGGTAGAATACCGTTTAGACGTCTGCCGTGCCACTAACGGGGCTCATATAGAACTTTACTAAGTGTTAAAAAATACTTGAAAATGTCAGCTTTTCACTCATGTATAAAACATGTATGTATGTTTTTTATTTCATTAAAATATTTTGCCTCAAAACCCCGGAGTTCTTTTATAGACACCCGGTATAGCTAGTAAAGATGATATAAATCGAATATATTACTACCTTTCAAAAGGGTTAAGTCACGGATAATGCTATTATTCACATATCGAACTTAATGTAGATATGAATAGTGATTATGCTATAATATCAAAAGCAGAAAATAGCATGTAAACGTAGTCAAAACCTATTTTACATTTGAACCACCGATGCATGGTGGATATTAACCTCATACTCATTATCCTGAGTCTGTGCTTCCGAAAAGCTATGACCTTGGGGGGGGGGGAGCATCACGCAAGGTAGCTTCTAGGCAAGCATGCTCATACTCCTCCAACAATTGATGTATAAGTAATTTTCTAATCTCTAGAGGATATATTTAAACTTTACGTTTAAATATATCATTTTTAGTATAATATTATTATATGAAAGCTTTAAGCTCTAAGGTGATCAATAAATTACATTGTTGTTGATAATACTTTTATTGTTGTTCTACAATCAGCCTAACTAGAGTATGTTGATAATTCGTACTTGTATTATAAAGGGTAATACGAGTTCATTTACTGTGTATGCACACATGTGCTAAAAGGTATCTGGTTTGCAGACAAACACTTGGTATTATTGAGCATTGTAATATAAACTAACTCAGCTACACTTTTAAGTACCTACGTGTTTACTAATTTTACTAATATGACTTAAAAAGTATTCGCCTAAGAGAACATACCATCACCTAAAAATTTGTAAAATATAATTCAACGATTTTTTCACTTAGGTAATTTTTTTTGGGTTCCGTTGCCAAATGGTAAAAAACGGAACCCTTATAGATTCGTCATGTCTGTCTGTCTGTCCGTCCGTATGTCACAGCCACTTTTTTCCGAAACTATATGAACTATGCTGTTGAAACTTGGTAAGTAGATGTATTCTGTAAACTGTATTAAGATTTTCACACAAAAATAGAAAAAAAAACAATAAATTTTGGGGGTCCCCATACTTAGAACTGAAACTCACCATTTTTTTTTTCATCAAACCTATACGTGTGTGTACGTATCTATGGATAGGTCTGCAAAAATAATATTGAGGTTTGTAATATCATTTTTTTCGTTTTTTTGCGCGAGAGACACTAACAAAGTGTTAAATGTGTCCCCCCCCCTGTAACTTTTAAAATAAGACAATGGTAAAACTATAAAGAATATATGATATACATTACCATGTAAACTTCCTACGAAAATTGGTTTGAACGAAATCTAGTAAGTAGCTTTTTTTTTAATACGCCATAAATCGTAAACCGTTTACCTTTCATTCAATCAACTCAAATATAACAATTTAAAAAAATAAATTATTATGTTACTTGCTGCTACGGAACCCTTAATGGGCGAGTCCGATTCGCACTTGGCCGCTTTTTTTTAAACGAACTTTTTTAAATGATCAAAATGATCAAACTTAATGTAAAATATACTTTTTCATTTTTTATTTAATTACTGGTAACATTTGAAAATTTGATAACATAGGGCAGTTTTTGCGTAGTTTGTAGTTAACTATTATGAGTGTACTGTTACCGTACAGTTTATTACGTGATATTTGAAAAGACTACATGATACCGTCTATTAAAAGATTTCTCCAATTTGAATGATTCCCATTGGACTTCATCATTTGAAAATACCATCATAAAACGGTAATTTTTGATAAAATGGTAAGAATAGGTATTAGAGCACCGGAAACATTGGTAATAATAAACATAACATAAACTCACGCCTATATCCCCGAAGGGGTAGGCAGAGGTGCTAGCACCCACATTTCGCCAGTTTATGTTTAGGTCCCAATGTAATAGGTGGCGAGCCTATTGCCATTAACCGGGCACTTATAAACCTGCGATAAATACACACATAACTTCGAAAAGCATCGAAAAGTCATTGGTGTGTGCCATGGTAAAACCTGGGATCGAACCCGAGACCTCGTCTCAGCAGTCCATTACCCATACCACTAGGCTACCGCGGTAATAATAATAAATAATGATAAATATTCTACGATATTCTACACAGCGCTTTCTAGACCCAAGGTGAGCATAGTTTAACTAGCTTCTGTTATGGGTTCCAGAATGCGGACAAACATACTTATATACTATTTTTTTGTAAATGCATATACATAGAAATGGTAATGGTTGGTCATTTCGGGTATTCGATACGAATGGAGAAAAATAATAGATTTAATTTACACAAGACTTGCACATGGGTAGGCTAAGAAAATGTAAAACTTATTAACTTTATCATATACAATAGGTGTGATAGAAAGTGAAAACCATCATAATAAATAATAAATCACCGTGATCATTATCATCCACAGTCATCTGTATTCCACTGCTGGGTACAATGCACAGCTGTATTAGTTAAAACTGAATACAGCTACTATAGCTCAGCATCGGAATCTTTGCCAAAAAAAGGGACAGCCCCAGCAGTAGGATAAGGTGGCTGTAGATGATGAAAACCTTCTAAATACTGACCTGAAATTCTTACAATACTCAGCAACGCTGCTGCACGTTCCAAGAGCAGCAAGATGCCTACTCAACCGATCAAGTTATATTATCTGCCGCCATCACCACCTTGCCGTGCAGTTATGATGACGGCCAAAGTGCTGGGCTTAGATCTGGACCTTGTAGTTACCAATATTCTGGAAGGAGCACATATGACACCGGAATATCTTAAGGTAAGTGTCCATTAGGTAAGGAATTTATCAACGAAATTTGATTTCATAATACAGGTTTTTCAATCGGATTATGTTTTCTGAAAAGCGATCTCTTTCAAACAACCTTTGTATGGATAAGTGGATGAGTAGAACAATTATTAATGGCAATGGCTTACAGATAACTATTTACGGCTGTATTGATTAAGATTCTCGGATAACTTAAAAAATGTGAAGACATTCATATTTTTTTATTGCGCGTTTGTCCGCAGTCTCTTATAAAAAAATCTTAGATTTTGAATATATTGATAGGGTTGAGTTTATTTCGCTTTCTTCACTATAAACGCGTTTAACTAGACTCTGCAGTGTAGGAGGTTCCATTATTCTTTTGTACCGGTGAATCGTTTACGTACTTCAAGAATTTCAGGAACATGATCATATTTACGCAATCCAAATACAAATCTTATACAAAAGTGTTAAGCTTAGTCGAATACTGGTGCAGTAATTATGCAGTAATGAATCAAATGAAGTAATTTACACGGTTTTATAATAAACCTAATAATTAGGACAATGGTAAAGATGTTTATACAACAATTAGGCATTGTTCTGTAATTCTTAAGAGTGTCATTAGATGGGCTCAAGCTGCGTCATAAATGTTTATTGTTTCAATTTATTGATATAATTATTTGGGATATTTCTGACCGACTAATTTATTTATACACATTAATATGTATCTATCGATATTTATATATAACTGATTACAATAAGAGAACAAGAACACATTTTTCTGAATATTCTCAAAATGGTTGAGAAAAGAAAAGCCTTTTTGTATATTTATCCATGGTAGTGGTAGGGATTGCAATTCTCTTGCAAACCCTCCTGGAGTCCATGTTTCTGATCAACTAGTTTATTTATTTTTTGCTTATCTCTACAGTTTGATTTTAGCTTCGGGATTGTCCAATAAAAGTACTTACATCAAAAACTTAAGTTATGTAATAACTTAATTTCCAATTCAATTAATAGATTCTGATGCTGTCGATAATGATCAATTCATTTGAATGGTTAAGTAGAACCTGCAACTTAAGTGACGGTCGTATTCGTTGGATGTAGTGTGCAATAATAAATACTAATGTTTAAGTATTTTAGTATTTACATATACTATATTGCTCTCCACACACCTAGCGGTAACATTTACAGAAGCAACTTATATTTCCCTAGATCAGCTAATTTCGAGCGGAATATCCCGAATTGAATTTATTCAATACGAGTTCTGCTAATTACAAGCGTGTAGTTGGTAACCACTGGTCTCAATTTGCTCTCTAGGTGTTTAGTGACATACTTCTCAATTATTTTTTCCATTTTCTTTTTTAGAATTTCATAATGTTTTTAATATTATATAAAGCCGTCTACTTGTTATTTATATGCGAAAACTTATAAATGGTTTCTAGTTAGGTAGGTAGTCATGTTGTATACAGCTTGTTTTCAAAATGAAAAAGAATAAAAGGAAACCTACTACGAGCAATGCTCCTTGCGGATCGATGCAGAAAGAATATGACAAATGGTTGCGTGCGTAGGACACATCTATAAATACTTAATAAAATAAATAGTTCTTGCTTTAAACTTTTCTAAATATAGAGGATGGTATTTAGATTTTTCTTAGCAGATACACAAACGTAAAATAAAGTTATATTACGCTGAATGAAATTTAACTACCTTCAATACTACTACACACTTGAATCCGTGATGTCACTGAGAACTTCCTAACAGATAAACCAAATGAAACTTTACTAGACACGGGAATCGAACCGGAGACCACATGCACAGTACTCACTGCCGTTGCGTAACAGTTTTGATAATTTTATGTTTTTCTAGATGAATCCTCAACACACCATACCAACTATGGACGACAGCGGTTTCATTTTATGGGAGAGGTAAGCTTTTCTATTAGTTCCGTTAAAACCGAGGATAATTAGTCTATTGGTGTTATTACTGAGCGTGCGTCACTCACGAACGTCGTTGGTCTTGGTTGGTCGGCCGGACATACAATTCAGAGTCTCCTCTGCTTCATTCAAGCGCCAAAACAGGTTGCATCCAAAGCTTACAGTTTGAAGTCCGAAGTCCGCTTTCCTACTCAATTCCATAATTTAGTTTAGTTGGCTTCTATGGGAGCGATTGCCGTCTGATGCCCTAACCCCAAAAGAAAAGACTGCGCCCGAACCTAGTTAATCAATCAGCAGGTGTACCATACCGGTTTGCAGCTGAGGTTGACTTGGGCCCCGAAGATCTTAAAAAGAACCAAAAAACATAGTAATAAGATATATTTTTTTCTTTTTTAGCCGAGCCATAATGGGTTACCTCGTGAATGCTTACGGTCGCGATGACTCTCTGTACCCAAAGAATCCCCGTCTGCGGGCCTTAGTCGACCAGCGGTTGAACTTTGATGTCAGCACCCTGTTTCAAAGATACGCCGGATTATATGTAAGTACTTAAAATATTATTATGTTATTGGTAACCAATTAGTATGTTAACTTTTCCTGTAAAAATTGTAATCAGAAAGTCAACATCAAGACGGAACTTGTACGGACCTGCGACCAGTACCTTTCTAGCAGGAATACTCTGACCAACTTAGCTACCAGGCCCTGTCACGGATAGCCCAAATTATACCCACTAAACCCCACGGTGCGCCATAGTCAGCGCTTTGCCGGGGGGGGGGGGCTAAAACTATGCAAGAATACTTCGATGTCGACCCCCCCTAGCGTGTGCCCACTAACGCGGACAACACACCTTTTAAACTCTCTATTGGGCGACGTTCAAGCACATGTACGTCGTCGCCTTGGCTACGTCCGGTGGCTAGAACAGCGGGTGGAGGGCTATCCCAGTCCCACCCGTAGCCACGCTCAGGCTGGCATGAGGCGGTTTGGATCAGCAAGGGAATCTCCCTGCATGATCCGTTCCTCACTTTCCTTCCGCGAGATGACGTCCTCACTGTAGAATGCGAAAGCTGTGGAATTCCCATTAACCAAATTCCTGTCGTTGACGGCCATAGATCGGATAGTGGCCGCCAGCTAGAGGTATGACCCTGTGACTGACTGCAGTGAGGGCCCGGCGCTGCGACTCCCAGGCCGAGCAAACCGCAAGCGTGTGCTGCGCCGAGTCCTCACTGCAGATGTAGTGGTGGCAGGCGGGCTGACTCGATTCCCTCCCAGCGACCTTGTACAGGTACCTTACGAAGCAGCCGTGATCGGAAAGCACCTGCGTCAGTCGGAAGGAAAGGGTCCTGTACTGCCGTTCTGCCCACTCGACAATGAAAGTCCGATAACCTGCTCTAACTACAGAACTTCGATATCACCAGTGGGTTGTGGTCAGATAATAGCAGTCTCTTCACGGAAAATGTCAAAGTTCGGCCGTTCAGTAGTTAGATGGAAAACTGACCCCAACAGAGTTGGGAAAGGCTTGGAGGATGAAGACAATAATATTCTTGAAAATATTGTTAGGTAATCCTCCAAACCTAGATACGATGAAATAAAATTTTGATTAATTACCATTTCAGTTACCAATACTGTTTCAAGGAGAGGAGTACAACGAAGAAAATGCAGAGAAGCTGAACGAGGCTTTAGGGTGGCTCAATACTTTCTTGGAGGGATGCCCCTTCGTTGCTGGGGACAACCTGACCATCGCCGATATTTCTATTATCGTTACTATCACTGCTCTTGATGTAAGTTTGAGCTGCACTTTTTTTTAGGTTAAGCAATTCTTGCCAGGTCAATGGTAAACCACGACGACTTAGCCTATAAACAATTATGACTCTCATGTAATAAAATAAAATTTCATTGGCTTTGCTCTCGGGGTTGGGTCGGGAATTTTTATATACAAAAGGTCTTGGCCAGACTTAAAATCTACGGTATATTTTATTGCAATTTCTTAGAACTGAAGGGCGGAGCCGCGGCATAGGCTTGTATAATAATATACGTAGATTGGTTTTGTTTACTTTCTGTTAGAGAACGACCTTTTACGACAATAACGGCAGGAGTACGAACCGAACGAAATTTAGTAACGCAGTAAGGGAAGGTGCTTGAAGGTAGTAGGGGAGCCGCGTTACTCCATGTGGGCCGACGGTTTTGCGCAAGCGTCAATCCAGCTTCGTTGGTGTACGGGCTGAATCAGGCGGACTTGGTAGGGAAGTGCGGAGCTGACCGCACTTTTCTATTAAGCCCACCTAAAAAGCTGAACAGTGAGGTGTGCAACTTAAAATGATGGTGACAAAAAAAAATTACGGTCAGTTAAATTTTAGGCGGTTACGATGTTAAGGAGTGATCTAGTACCTAATATATTTATTTCTTACTTTATTATCTTTTTTTAAAATCCCTATTTTAGCTGCTAAATGAAAATATGTAGGTATATTTAAGTGTTCATTCTGCTTTCTCCATACTTCGGTTTGGTCTTTTTGTCCCTAAATTTACTCATGCACTTCGATCATCCCAGTTTTGGCAACATCTGACACTTTCGGCAACATCTGACACTTTTGGCAAAAATTGACAACATTATCCATAATACCCTTAGCAAAATTTTAAATGTGGCCCTGTCTCCAAGCATCTTTACCGGTTCGCTTGGGCGGTCTCGGTGTTCGCAAAATTTCCGATGTTAGCCTACCAGCATTTCTGTCGTCGGTCCATGGCACTGAGGAGTTAACCAGGAAAATTCTATTAAACACACAGGTTGACTCTGAAGTGTCGTGCAAGACCGATGCTATAAATGCTTGGAAAGTGGCTTGTCCCAATACTGAATTGTCTGCTAACCTTTTCTCCCAGAGACAATGGGATGCGCCGCTCTGCAAGTTGGTTAAAGATAATTTAATAAATACATCTTCCAATGTTTCAGAGCGTGCGTGCTTATTGGCTGTGAGGGAATGGGAGTCAGAACTCTGGATCCAGGCACTTCCATCGCCCAACATAGGTACCATGTTGGACGATACTACTTTCCGCCTTGCCACTTGCCTCCGTCTGGGAGCGCCGTGTGTTTCGCCGTATCATTGTCACTGTGGTGAAGCTGTCGAAAGCCTCGGGCACCATCGACTTTCATGCAGCAGAAGCGCAGGCCGTATTTCGCGACACGCTAGCATCAACGACATAATCCGCCGTGCTCTTGTCACTGCTGGCGTGCCAGCCGTTCGTGAACCTAATGGGCTGGTACGCGACGATGGCAAGAGACCGCATGGTATGTCGTTATTGCCTTGGAAATTGCAACGTGTGTCGACACCCTTGCGCTTTCACACCTTCTAAGCACAGCGGGTTGTGCCGGCGCTGCTGCTGCATCTGCCGAAAGCCTCAAACGGCGTAAATACTCCAATCTAGTAGGGGATTATGTTTTTGAGCCATTTGAGGTTGAGACGTTGGGATCATGGGGTCCAAGTGCCCGTTTTGTCTACAAAAATTCGGCAAAGCGGCTGATCGACGCTACACGTGACCAGAAGGCTGGACTTCATCTTGCACAAAGAATTAGCATTGCCATTCAACGTGGCAATGCTGCCAGTCTTCTGGGAACATTACCAGTCGGTGATGATGCGGAGGAATTCTATGACGCATGTATGTAAATATTTTTCTATCTTTTAGGTTTAGTTCTCTTTACATTTATTAAACGTAGCGAGCCGAAGGCGAGCGAAGCGTCTTTGGTTTCAAAGTTGCATTTCAAACAAATGATACTCCTCCGAGACCGTTTGACCGATCTCGACCAAATTTGCCACGGTGATCAAGTAGACATTACTGAGTGTCGTAAGGGGTCGAATGTCCGGTCTTACCATCGAGGAATAATCACCGAAAAACCAAATCAATGGAAAAAGTCGACCGGTCACGTTGACCTATTGTTGGATAGGCAAATCTCGCTACGCTTAAGTTTGGGTTGATTGGGAAGCTGGTATTATAATTAGCTTTAAATTGTATTTTTGTTATAAGTACATCTTTCAGTTTGTTAAATATTTATTAGTTTACTCCAATGTAAAAAAAAACCTTCATAAATTTTTGTGAATAATAAAATAAGAGACCAATTAGAAATGGAAGTAAATATGGCAAACTTAGTGGGAAAAATAAATTAAAGTGAATTCGAGGTACAGGAGTGAAATGATGTTAATTTAAAGTGAAAAATAATTTACCACGATTTATATTTTTATATTTTTATTATATTTTTTGTATATTTAATAGGCATGAGAAGAGGTCGTAATGTATTTATCTCACGCCTACCCCCATACCCTTATTTTTTAATCGCGATTTGAGTACTTCAAAGTAACGTGAAGAAGCAGAAAAATTAATGTAAGTAGGTACCTATTTCATTGCACTTAATTGGCTCTAATAACATCTTTTTCAATTTTTCATTCCGATTATAGTTTTGAAATCTGTTCAATTCATAATCCACGGGAAAAATACACTATTTATTTTTTGTTAGTAGCGGTAACCAAAACCTCGTCTCATCAAAGGTAATATAGTAACAATAAGGTATCTTAACCCTTGCGAGGGATATGCTCTATGGGTAATCTTACACCTTATGACCCGAGACAGTGTGCGGTTTTAGGCGGTTCAAGCCCGACATAACCGCCCCCGCTGGCCAGCGGGGGGGGGGAGGTTTCCGAAGGGATTTCCGCACGAAAAAAAAGGTATCTTCACATTAGTATCTATAGCTTCAAATTGTGTGCGTCTATAGTCCATAAGTAGCAACTCACTACCATAACGAACTCAAATGATTCATAGGTACTTACTTTATAATGTCTTTTTAAGTAGAAACTAAGCAATAAGTAGACCAGTAATAACATAACATGCTATTACATTACCTGGAAAGCCCATCGATGATATTTTATAGTAGTGTCATTGAAACAAACCAATCGGGTTGTAGCCCGGTCGAATTAGCTCGAAAAAGGGGAAGACCCGGAAAAAATAGAAGTAGTAATTTTCTTTACGAATCCGTTGGGGGAGGTCACTGGCAAACTATATTTTGTTTTGCGTGGTAGTCGATTTCGATTGGGCTGAAAGGTGGCGTGCGACAGAATGTGACGTAATAGATCTGTAACTTGGTTCCCTGTAGTCTACTGTAGAGGGCGGTGTCAGTGAGAAGAACGACTAATAAGTAAATAAAGAAATAGAACATATATCGACAGTGCTGACGATAAGAGAAGTGCACAATAAGCGTGATTAAACCGGGTATTTGCCTATAAGGATAAAAACATTTAATGAAATTATTTTGTAGCCAAGACCCAAGACTGACTGAAATAAATCATCATGAAGTATTACTTAGCTGAACTATAGGAATTAATATCTGCAGGAAAAGGGTGTTTCTTTCATTTTGAGGCTTGGGGCGAATACACAATAGTTCCATCCTACGACGTAAAATATATTTTCTTCAATTAAAAATTTCAGCGCAATCGGATGAATAGCCTATCGGTAGACTTACTCAGATAAAACCTCTGGCAGATACTGTTCTTTTTTCAATATGTGTATTTATTTTTACAGGTTTTTGGCTTCGACTTCAGTCAACACGAAAACCTGACGAATTGGTTCGACAGGACCAGAAAGGCCTTGGAACCTTACGGCTATAATGAAATAGACGTGACAGGCGCACGGATATTGGCCTCCTTTATGAAGAAAGATTAATTATACATTATTTAATAAGTTTAAAGGCAACACAGGTTAAAAAACATTAGGCAAATAAATTGCATTGATTGTTAAATAAAGTTACGTTTAAATAATGTTTTAATGACACCATGGCAGTTTTTTGTTGGCAGGAAATCCTTCTTTTTAACACCGGATGTATGGGGAATCACCTCTTGGGTCTTAAGGGCCCAAACTAACCTCACGTGCAAGCCTTTACACCTATTGATTAACGGACGAGGCTTTTTACGTGGGCTTTCCTGTCGGGGTTAGGGAGTCAGATGGCAGTCGCTCTCGTAAACGCAGTAGCAACATGGAGTCTGGAATCGCGCTATGTTAACAGCAATAAGACTTTCTTCGTATATCTAAAACCTAAAACTATAAAACTGACAAAATATGTGTAATACTACTCGGCCTACCCTTTTCGTAGCATACGCACTGAAAAATACTACTTGCCATATTCCTACTGGTAAGTATGGACTAGGGTTCTTTAGAAATAGGATAAGATCTGTCATTCGGGATTAACTGCCTTATCAAGACCAAGAGTATTTATAGGCTTCGGTAACCGCTTTTTCTGCATCGTGTAAAACAATGATCTTATATTACTAGAGCTCAGGTCGCATCCTTCAGATCGTCAACTGTGTAGTCAAAAAATATCCCTTACTTGCTGTGTACAAGTTGATTTTGAGGTTACTAGACATATTGTATCAACTCACACTGGCCTAGATATGGACCTCACCCCTCTCAGTATAAAAATAGAAAATTACTTAGCAGAAGTGGAGCAACAATTGGTTAATAATCTCGAAGTAGGCCAAATACAAATGGACAAACCTATAACCATATTAAAAAAGCATTTGTTTTGAGACTATTTTTTTAAAAGTAAACAATATTCCCTAATTCATACATCCAATCCAATGCATTGGAATTTTAAATTAATACGTTAATGGTACGATAACAAAGGACTAATAATAAGGTGTTAGCGATCGTGGACCACGTCCGGTCGCACGAGAACGTACCGTCAAGCTATTGAATTGAGGTAGGCATTTCTGTGCCATAACAATGCGCCAGCGCTGACAAGCGGGTCGCTACGCTCCTACCGTTCTACGTTTTCAAAACAAAACAGGCGTTCGATTGTTCCAATTTGAAAAATCCACCACAAAACGATCAAACACATAGCAGTATTCACAAACAAGCAGTTACTAGTAAAACGGAGTGTGGGTAAGCGTTGTCGCTTACTAGCGTTGGTTCGCGAAACACGGATTTTACAACATTGTTTTGATCTGAAAAATGTGGTGGGTGCAGTGTTGCGGTTGATATGTGTTGTACTAGTTGACACAGCTGTGGATTGTGCTATTATCACGATGATATTCATAGTGGGTATTATTATTTACATGTTTTATATTGTTAGCTAAAACTATTCGGCAATTAATATCGAAGTTTTTATTTTATTTTAATTTTTATTTAGTGCTTTGCGTATTCTGATAACGTAAGTATGTAGGTAGTTGGTTGTTGTTATTACTTCCTACTGCAATAAACTTTGTTACTATTTTAAAACAGAGTTATGAGAGTGAAATAAAATTATAACACACAATAACCATTGCCAAGGGAAACCTGTTTTAATGTATTTAGTGTAGTTCAGTTTATATAGTTAAGTTTTCAATTTATTTTTATTTACAAAAATTATTACACAGGCACGTTTAATTACTTAACATAATTAATTTAAAATAAATAGGTAGAGACTCTTAAACATAATTTCTTCTGATAATCACTAAGGTATTAAATATTTCAGATATTATGAACGATGACCTGAATAGGTTTGTGTTATTATTTCGAGATCTTAATAATTTTGAAAACACTTGTATGACGGTTAAGCATCTATTTTTAACTAGCTGTGCCCGCGACTTCACCCGCGTGTACTTAAATCTGGATTTTATTTTTATTGTGCGGAACTGTCATTTTTTTTCTAAAATTATAGTGACCTGTGTTACGCCTTGTGATATTGGCTCTCTATCAGTGAAAGTCCCGTCAAAATCAGCCAAGCCGTTCCAGAGATTATCTAATTCAAACATACAAAAAGGCAGACAAACAAAAGTTTACAAAACATGTTTTTTTGTTAAAAGTACCGTGTATACATCGATATGCATTAAGTAATTGAAAAACTGTAATTTTGACATTTCGAACATGTAGATGTAAAGTTCAATAATATCAAAATACCTTTTTTTTTTTACGTGCGGAAATCCCTTCGGATACCCCCCCGCCGGCCAGCGGGGGCGGTTATGTCGGGCTTGAACCGACTAAAACCGCACGCCGTCTCGGGTCTGCAGACGCCGGGGTGTAAGGTTGCCCATAGAGCATATCCCTCGCACCCCGACTGACCCTGGGCCATCTCCGGTTTCAAGATGGCCCCCTGTGCGATAATTACGCTTAAATTAAGTTTAAATCTAGAGATAAATATGTAATAATTTAAATATTTTGTTTTTAATAATTTGAGAAAAGAAACTCTTGGCCGAGTTTGAGGTTTTCTCAGTTGAGTATTTCAAAATAATGTATATGTATATGGTTTGGTGGATAATTTTTCTTCCTATCTACAATCAACAGTCATATAGAATCCTATCTAAAATAAACTTTACTATAATCATGTCGAAAAACCTTGAACTTGCGTTTAATATTATCAACTATCTGTGCCTGCGACTACGTCCGCGTAGACTTAAATTCGGGTTTTAATTTTTTTTACGCCGAATCGTAATTATTTTTCTAAAACTAAAGTAGCCTATGTTGTCTTGTGATATTGGCTATCTAACTGTGTAAGTGCCGTCAAAATTGGACCAGCCGTTCCAGAGATTACCTAATCAATATATACAGAAAGACAGACATACAAAATTTAAAATAAAATATTTTTGTTGTAAGTACTACGTATATATCCATATGCATTCATTGATAAACTGTAATTGTCTGTTTATCTGTGGCTGTTTATCTGTTTGTCTGTTCATCTGTTTGTCTGTTTATGTGTTTGTCTATTTATCTGTTTATCTGTATGTTCGCGATAGACGCAAAAACTGCTGAACGGATTTTGATGCGGTTTTTTCTATTAGAAAGGTCTTGGTCTGCTTGAAATCTACCGCATGCTTTTGTAAAAACAGACACTTCAATTTTATTGACTTACTAGCTGACCCGGCAGACTTCGTACTGCCTCAATCGATGACAAACCGTTTAAACCTTCTCTGGACCTCCACAAATAATTCAAGACCAAAATTAGCCAAATCGGTCCAGCCGTTCTCGAGTTTTAGCGAGACTAACGAACAGCAATTCATTTTTATATATAAGAGAAGAAGAAAGATTTGTAATATAAGTATAGATAACCACTGAAAGCTTGCTCCCTGTACCCGTTTCTGGTAAAGCACAATTTTTTATAATTTGAAATGCATCTTTTTATGAGTATTTATGTTAAAAATGCAATTCAATATGTTAATGGAATTAATAAAGGCTTATCTTGACTGAGCGGTAACAGAGCGGTACTTTAAATCGATCCTAGTTGCGTTAACCGAAAGCAGCGGAAACAGCCAGAACTTTACGATGACTAAATATAAATATAAAATCTCGGAATTCTGCTTCTGTTCTATTCTGGTCCTGGGGGAGCTCCATTCAAATATAAGATTGAATCGAGAGCTCTGGACCTCGTCCAGGACACACCAGTTCCTTACTCGACTTGCAACGGCAGGGATAGCAAGTGAGAGGTCCACTATCGACTCCCCCATCCACCATCGCCATTGCGTGATGGTAGTGAGGGGATCTTTACTGCCGCAACGGGTGAGCTAGCCTAAACCATATCTACGCCATCAGGGCGCATTCGTTCATTCCGATAACGAAGCCCCGGACTTCTTGGACGGTGATGGAGTCATCCAGGCCTGAGATGCGGATCTGACATCTCCATAAAAGTATTCCTCTAATTCAGCAGGCCTCCAACGCATCCGGCACACTACCAGCTTGACTACTCCTACAGGACAGATTGGCCTCTCGGTGCTTCAGTCTTCTAGGCACATCGTCTTCTCCGTCACTTCTACAGTTCTTTGTCTCAAACTGCTTTTCGCTTCTCATACTATTTTAATTGGTTATACATTGTATAACCCACAGTGGGGGAGAAATAAAAGAGATCACCCAATGCCCGGACAAGAGGAGATTTCCAGGTTACGCACCAGAATTCGGGATTAGGGGTAATTTTTAGAGAGGTTTCATTCCCCGCAGTCCGGGCAACTAAGCCAAGACCAACACCCCCAGTCGGAGCCACGAGATATGTCCACGACACCCCTCCCGGAAATACGATCTACCGATGATGGAAGCAGGAGCGAGGGATTTTCTTAAACCGGTCCAACAGTTAACGCGATATGCCGTGACCAAGGGAAATAGGGATGCATTTATAAATATATAGATTATTTCTACTATTAACTTGTATGAAGACTAAGTACTTTGTAAGGGATCAAGTCTTCAACATTGTTTTAGCAGTTAAGAAATAATGTTAGGAGGAAAATTTTGTATCTTTGTGTTAACTTAAGTCCTATTTGAAGGTCACCATGAATAAAGGATAAGGCTAATTATACAAAATGATTTAAATTTAATATTCTTATTTTATTGAGTTGTAAATCTTGAGTATTAGAGCGTGACTAATATGATCTCACCAGTACTTTCAAGATCAATAAGTTGACATCATGTAATTAATGTATCCACACGACTTATCTTAATATGCCTATATCATAAACAAAGTTATAACTATACAATGCCAAGGAAGCACTCACAAAAATATTCATGAATAAAATGATTAAGTAGGGTTATTTTCTCATGAATTATGATCTAATCCAGGCAGGCGATGGACGATCTTAGACAGAGGATATGCTCGTTATTCAACTACGAGTGCCATTATTGCACTTGATCTATTGTAAAATTATTCTCACAAGATCCTCGATATGATATTATCAGCGACATTAACATTAAATTAAAGCCAACATTTAATTATGTTGTATATAACTTTGTGATACCACTATATCTTTATAGAAACTTTGTCGTAAACACTATGTACTTCCTAAGCTAAACAATGCATCGCATGCAAGGGATATAACAATCATATCTTAATTGTTACAGCGCTTAACATGTGTTCTAATAATAACTTCAATGTCAGTAGCGGTCCAATACCAACCAAATCCTACGTCGGATATGTCAGGAGATGAAAAAAGCCAAAAATTAAACAAAACAGTTGACCTATCAGACGAAAGCGGCCATGAAATAGAAACAGATATAGACGATGTCAAAGAAAAGAAGTTCTTAGATGATGCCATGCAGACTGTTTTAGATCCTAGTACACAAATAATTAAGACTAATGATGTAGTTGAGACTTTCAAGGTTCAATTGGAAGAACTGGATAAAGTTAACACAACTTTAGAGCTATTTATGGAAGAAATGGATAAATTAAGTTTAGACGTCTGTAAAACATCGCAAGAAGCACTATGGTCATATGTTACAGATATAAACAACGATTCTAAAAAGAACAAAATGGTAAGAACAAGAAACAAACTTATGAACTTGTAAATTCTGTAATCTTAATGGAGAAGTTTTATAAGCAATCACTACAAAGTCACGTTTTCTTGTACATTGTTTAAACAGTGAAAAATCATACATATTTTCAGATACGCATTGCTGCTGAGGAAGATGACATAAAAAAGCAATATTGGAATATACTAAAAAATAAATATTTAAATAATGAACAGATTATGAAAGACACTAAAATGAAAAGAAAAATAAGAATTATTAAGGAACGCGGTACAAATGTACAGATGCCTCAGAGTAAGGTAAGGGCAGTTTATATTATTGTGTATGTTGAATTAATCATTACATTAATTACTCTATAAATAGAATAACATACTAGATACTAGTGCTTCCCGTGATTACTATAGCAATCGTTAATATCCATAATATGTAAATCTTATTATAAAGAACTGAAATGTGTATACAACCCGTGCGCATAAACATGGCACCTGACTCGAAAACAACCCTCCTCCCGCTTCCCCGCGCGAGACCCCGTTCTCGTCGTGCGAGACCAGTAGCGTTAGCATCACTAGTCCATTGAAAAGTTACATTTGGGGTTAGATGGTGGTTTTTAGAGGACGCAATTTTATTTTTTTGATGTGTAGGGGGGGTCAGTGTAAAGCTAAAACCAAGTTTGTGGGGTCGCCACCCTTGTCGAACGGCCGCCATCTTGAAAATAGGGGTTGAAATGGTTTTTACGATATATCTCTTAAACTATTTATCTGATAAAAAAAAATTAACATTTTTTTTGCAAATTAAATTCTCTACAACTTTGGTACAGAAACTTTTTGTCGTAGAACTATGAATGAAAAAGTTAAAAGCGAAAATGTTCAGAAACTTTTTTTATCTCTTTAAACGGTGGTAATAAAGATGATAATTCTCTTGACAGCCTAAGATATAAACAATTTGCCAAGGCAGTGACAAAAAGCACATTTAACTTATCTTCACTTCCTTCATACTTTCCGAGTCTACCATCAGGTCCAGTCGTGGCTTGGTAATAATACGCCTGAATATGTTTATGTTCAACACTTTGAAATGTTGCAATCTCTCCTAGAGGACACTCACGTTGAAAATTTCTATGTGGTGGGTGATTATAATCTACCTGATATTTGTTGGTCACCCTGTCATAATGATGCATCACTATTGGGACTGTTATGCAGTGGTAACTCTTCTATTTGTCAATGCCTCAATATGTTTTTGTCTTATTTTAGTGCTTGTCAGTACAACACGCTAAAGAATGCTTATGGGAATTTGTTGGATCTAGTTATCAGTGACAGAGACTGTTCGGTGTTCGTGCCGAATAATGATTTACTACCATCTGATAAAAAACATCCGATATTTTGTGTACTACTTACTATTGACTTGTGTCACACTCCCATGAAGCGGAAATTTATTAAAAAGTATAACTACTTTAAGGCTGACTACAGTTGCATTAATGGTGAACTGAGCACTATAGACTGGAGTAACGAGATTAGGATAGATCAATGCGTTAATGAGTCCTTGAACACTTTCTATAACATTGTTTTTAGTATAATAAAAACGCACGTACCCCTGGTTAATGGCAGGTCTTCAAAATTCCCTCATTGGTTCTCGCCTGCCCTAATACGTATATACAGAGATAAATCCTCAGCATGGATCAGATGGAAAAAGTATCAAAATATATCTGACTATGAACAATTTTCGTTGTTTAGGTCCAGATTTCATGCCGAGTGTAAAAATTGTTATACTAACTATATGAACTCTGTTGAGGAGGGTATACGCAGCAATCTTAAATATTTTTGGTCGTATGTCTCTAAACAAAAGTCTTCTGCCGGTATCCCCTCCGATATGAAATATATTGACCGACATACCAATGACCCTACTGAGATCTGTAACTATTTTTCAGAATTTTTTAAATCAGTCTACGAACCCTCTACTATTAATAATGATCCAATTTCATACCAGGATTGTTCCGAAGGTTGTTCAATATTTAATAAGATTCGGTTTAGTGATGATGATGTGTTAGAAGCGCTGAAATCTTTAGATGCCTCTAAAGGGCCAGGGCCTGATGGTCTCCCGGTAATATTTTTTAAAAATACGGCGGAAAATCTGTGTATTCCTATAAGAATGTTGTGCAATCTATCACTATCACAAGGGGTCTTTCCTGATGAATGGAAGCGCGCTAATATAACACCCGTCTACAAATCGGGTCCTAAGCAGGACGTTGAAAACTATCGCCCAATATCAATATTGTCAGTTTTGTCGAAGCTTTTTGAAAGACTAGTCCACAATAAAGTATATCCTGTGCTTCAAAATAACATAATTCAACAGCAACATGGATTTGTGAAGAGAAGATCAACCACTACAAATCTGGTTGCCTTTGTGGATTATTTATTCAACAACATGGACTCTCGAGTCCAAGTTGATACTGTATATACGGACTTTCGAAAGGCATTCGACAAGGTTGACCACCAGCTGTTACTTAACAAGATAGCCTACAATGGCATACGTGGCGATCTCCTGCGATGGTTTTCTTCATATGTTACCAACAGAACCCAGAGAGTAGTAATTAATGGATTCCAGTCCTCTGCTGTTTGTGTGACTTCTGGCGTGCCCCAGGGATCGATCCTGGGCCCCCTATTGTTCATCATATTTATAAACGACATTGATACATGTTTCCATAACTGTAAATTACTACTCTTTGCTGATGATCTCAAAATTTACAGACCAATAAAAAGCGAATTGGATTGTTTTTTGCTTCAAGCAGATTTGGATCGCTTCGATGTATACTGCAAAGCTAACAAACTGCAACTTAGTATATCCAAATGCTGTTGTATAAGCTTTACAAAAAACAAAAACGTAATGAAACACCCATACACGTTAAATGGCACAACCCTATCTAGAGTATCATTAGTTCGTGATCTGGGGATTCTTCTCGATGATAAACTACATCTTGATGAACATATTAGTAAAATCGTAAATAACGCCTATCGGATGTATGGTTTCATAATGAGAACAGCTAAAGAATTTGTGCGCCCTTCTACTTACTTGTATCTGTACAAAAGTTTAGTTAGGTCACAGCTCGAATATGCAGTACCTGTATGGAATCCTTTTTATAACAAATATTCTGAATATATTGAGAGGGTTCAAAGCAAATTTTTAAGAGCCATGCATTATCGTTGTTTTCGTAGTTTTGCAGCGACTGACATCTTACTGGAAAGGTATAATTTACAAAAACTGAAAAGAAGACGTATCTTGTTGGAGACGGTGTTTCTGTTCGATCTATGTGGCAATGTATATGACTGCATTGATATTCGCAATAAGCTATGTTACGTAGTACCTAGAACATCAACACGACGAGAGGTGCGCACGCAACTCACATTTGCTGTTTCTACTTCTCGTACTAACGCAGGTTTGAGAGCGCCACTGCGTCGGCTAACTAAGAATTACAATAAATATTTTCAAGATATAGATTTGTTTGCAATATCTTCGGGCAAATTTAAAAAATGTGTAGCGCAAAGTTTAGATAATTTAAGTATTTAGATTTATAAGTTAATTTGTTAAATTGTATAAACTTCAAGCTGAGTAGGAACAACGCATGATAGTTTTAAAATATTTTGTGTTAAAATATTATGTGGAAAATGTTGTTGGTCTCACAAAGGTATTTCTTTATCTTAAGTTATGGTTTGTAATCATTTGTGTGACTGTTTATTTTCCCAAATAAATAAATAAAAATAAAAAAATAAAAAAATAATGATCTTGAAGACTGGGGCTGGAAAAACATGTGGAAAATTATTGATGCCAGTGCAGAGCTCTAAACCTCCAGCACCCCCTGAGCTTCCAAAATTGATTTTTTGCAAATGCATCGGAAACTGTGGATCAATGTGTGGATGCCGAAAAGCAGGGCTGAAATGTTCTGCAGTGTGCTTCCATTGTTCTGGAGAGACTGGCAGCAACGTAATGGGGCTCTCAGAATTAATAAATGAAAATGACTTTGATGATGAACCGCCGACATTAACACCCCTTCCTTCTCCAGTTCCCCCACTGATATTTAACTCAGAAAGCCGATCAGATGCTGAGCCGCAGCCTGGTCCATCGAAAAGACCGAGGACGGAGTAGTTCAAATTTAAAAAATCACCGTGGATTATGCCTATTGGGGATACCACGTAGACTCTTCCTCGTGTGTGGTGGGGAAAAGAGTCAATAATTAATTATTAATAATATTGCAAAATTAATAATTTAAAAGATTATAATGACAAAATAAAAAAAAACAAAAGTTACTGGACCAAAGTTGTAGAGAATTTAATTAGCAACCAAAAATGCTAACAATTTTTTTTATCAGATAAATAGTTTAAGAGATATATCGTAAAAACCATTTCAACCCCTATTTTCAAGATGGCGGCCGTTCGACAAGGGTGGCGACCCCACAAACTTGGTTTTAGCTTTACACTGACCCCCCCTAAACATCAAAAGAATAAAATTGCGTCCTCTAAAAAACGCAACCCCAAATGTAACTTTTCAATGGACTACACTGTTAGCTTTAAAATTCAGTCAGGACAAGCAATTATATATGTATAGATAAATGTCATTACCAATATAGAATCTTGTTGGCGATATTCACAATAATGGTAAATACTAACCTAATTCATCATTACACATTATAAAATGAATGAGGCCTTCTCCCTAATTGTATGCACGTGTATTTTCATAACTAAAGTACCTGTATTTTCATAACTCAGGTAGTAAAGTACCTGGGGTGTGTGTTGGGTAACCTCCTCGAGTGTCGCTCCGATTCCGATCCCGCTGCAGTCCGGGGGGAACGGAATCGGAGCGGCCGGTACACCCTGGGCGGCGGTCAATGGCTTCCCCTTCACCCCTTCATAGGGTTGGCATTGATCGTCGGCCAATACCCAACGTGGCGGGAACACATCGCTCTCCGTACTCCTCTGCTTTCAGAGGAGACAGGATGAGCGATGCTGTTAGTGGTGAGATGGCCCAGGGTCAGCCGGGGTGCGAGGGATATGCTCTATGGGTAACCTTACACCCCGGCGTCTGAAGACCCGAGACGGCGTGCGGTTTTAGTCGGTGCAAGCCCGACATAACCGCCCCCGCTGGCAAGGCGGGGGGGTATCCGAGGGGATTTCCGCACGATAAAAAAAAAAAAAAAAAAAAATAAGGTAGTAAAGTACCTACCACTAAAGGAGCTGACAACAATAACTATATATTTTCGCCTTTGAATTTGGCATGTTTAGTCACTGCTATTATCTCTTTTTGAAATCCTTGCCGTATTTCAAACAAAAAGAATCCAAATAGTTTGTATTATCACGTTTAAAGCATCGTAAAATAGTATGTTATGACAAGGTTATGACTAATGAGAAAAATAAATGTTGATATTCAAAAAACTAAAATAAAATACAAAATTTTTGTTTCACTCCGTACTTTATATGTCATTCGTTTGAGCCAGGTGCCATGTTAATTCGCATGAGTTGTACCTTTTGTCTTAAATCTGCATAAAATTAGATTTGAGTGATTTAAACTAACCTTGTTAGTATATTTTTAATAGATGTTTTGCTTTATATTATAGCAAAGAGAAGAAATAGATACAATGCAAAGAATTTGGAGCCGTGTCACGGTGTGCGCATACAACACTACGTGTAGTTCAGACGATTCGGTACGAACGATGAGTGGTCAGTCAGTATTATATATATATTTTATAGAATACCTAAGACTCGTAGAGTATCAGCCTACCATTCAGTTTTACCTACATAGTTTCGATAGATGATCATATCCAATACCACATATCCCATCACTTTCATAGACCTCTTCGTGTAGCACTTAAGGTTTATGTCAGTAGGAATGTTCATAACTATCTCATTGTTCTGTGAACACTAAAATAGGCTTAAAAAGCAATATCGTTAGTAGGTGCTATTTCAAAAGTTTCAAATAATATCTAATAAATTAAAATCTGGATAAGCTTTTTGAAATTAGAATGCTTTAGAGTTGTATCTTTAATGATTTAGACCGGATTCTTCCAGTGAATGTCTTTTTAACTTAAATGATTTTCACTCAAAAAATTATTTGTGTAAATTGTAGATACCTTTTCACTACTACTGCACTTACTACCTGAATTTCACTAATGACAGGTCATTACTGAAATTCAACGTTAGGATATTCATATAGGTACATAGTGATTTTCGTAGGAGTTGTTAGCTCCCTGTTCCCAGCGCGGGCGGTGGAACATGTTCCACTGCAGATGACTCCGCCTCGGTTGCCAATGGTGCCCGACGTGGATGACGACGACGTGCCCGAGGTCACTTGGGTAGAACTAGAGCTGGCGGTGAGAAGGCTGAGAGCCAAACGCACCGCCCCGGGACCCGACGGCATTCCAGGCCGAGCGTGGGTCCTAACTCTAGTCGACGACGCTCTCGAGCCCCGACAGAGAGGGCTTCTCAGCGCATGTTTGGAGCGGGGCCAGTTTCCGAAATTGTGGAAGACGGGGAAATTGCGTGCAAGCTCTTTGAAAGAGTAATTGTGAAGCGCCTCGTCGAGCACCTCTCAAGAGTGGGGCCGGACCTGGCGGATGGCCAATATGGCTTCCGCCAGAGGCGCTCTACCGTGGATGCCATCATGCACGTGAGGGCTCTGGCGGAGGATGCAGTAGCCCAGGGTGAGGTGATGTTGGCGGTGTCCCTGGACATCGCCAATGAGTTCAACACCTTGCCCTGGAGTTGCATTAGGGAGGCGCTCGTGTATCACGAAGTGCACCTCTACCTCCGCCGCATAGTCGGGGCGTATTTGACGGAGAGAGCCGTCTTCTACCCAACCGTGACCGGTCTCGGCCGGCGTGAGATGTCGTGCGTTGTTCCGCAGGGATCGGTCCTGGGGCCGCTCCTGTGGAACATCGGATACGACGACGAAAAAGATTATTATTATAAACTAGCGGTTGCCCGCGGCTCCGCCCGCGTGGATTTTTGATCCCGTCCCCGCAATATTACGTTTTTTTTTTCAAATTTTCTTTTATTCAAACCTTATCCTGACAATAACGAACACAAAAAAAACACTGTGCAGACGTTTGGAAGCTATGCGCGTACATACATTTCGGCCATTTATTTATAGACAGTAGATAAAATACTTCTAATTTTAACGTTTCATAGGTTAAAACTATAATTGAAACAACCATTTTACTAAAAGGTGAAATTCATTTTGATAAATTGTTTTTGAATTATGTAAACCAATACGTAAAATAGAATAACAGATTCCTCATTAAATATTTCTGTTACCTATTATTACATCAACAAATTCACAACCAAGGTAACAATGGAAAATTATTTCAGACGTCATAACTATCTTCAAAACAAGTAACGACACAAAAGAATTAGCATATTATTGGAAAGTTTATCGCGATACGACCGGTAAAAAAATACGTCCAATATTCAAAGATTATGTAGTGAGAATGAATCGAGTTGCTGAATCTGAAAACTTTACTGATGCCGGTGATATGTGGAGATACGCTTTCGAAGACGATCATTTTGTAGAAACTGTAGACAGGATTTGGAAAGAAATCAAGCCTTTCTACGATTTGCTGCACGACTACGTCAGAGCTAAACTGAAGTTGGCATATAAGGAACAACTGACAAGCAATGATAATCTCATTCCAGCGCATATTTTAGGTAAGTTAAGTTAAGTAAACGCCTTCAAAAATTAAATGGCAAAACGTAATAATGTATATTGCGGTTGTTAAAATTCTTGTTTCTATACTCCTTTCTGTTTGGGAATTAATTGCGTTATAGGGGAAAACTTGATACAGATAATGATTTTGGTTGCATGCCAGCGTTTCACCTCGGAACCCGGGGTTCGCTTTCTACTTTTTTTTTTACTCCACTTCGGTATACCTGGTAGCGAGGACTTCTTTGACCTGCACCTTTTAACGGAGCCTGGCCGAAGCAGCATGGCTAGACCCATCAGCAAAGGCGACATTCCTACAGTTTGTCTGCAACATCACTGACATGACGGTTGCCGATCATATAATCTGTTAATCTTCTTTTATGTAATGGCAATTACATACTTTGGATTCCGTTTTGGGCATATAAAGGCGGCAGTAAGTTTGTACATGGATATAACTCTCTTAAAAGTACTTCATCCTCAATTTTCAGGCAACTTATGGGCGCAAGAGTGGCAAGCCATATACCCGAAAGTTGTGACATACACCAATCATATGAGGCCTAAATTAAAAATAAATGAAACTATCCATTCAAAGGATCTATTTGACGCGGTGGATGAGTTCCACCAATCCCTTGGCTTTGACAGCGCTAAAGACTCGTATCAAGACATAAAGGAGTTCATGACGACAGCAAACTGCCTACCATCTAGTCATGATATGTGTGATGGAGTGAATTACAAGTAAGTACTTACCTAATATATGTTTATTTTTGAATAATGAAAGAGCTTTATTAGTCTTCTTCATCCAAGCGCCAATCCCAGTTGCATCCAAAGCTTGCACTTTGGAGCTCAGGGTCCCTTTACTGCTCCTCCTTTCCATGATTTAGCTTAGTTGACTATTACGGGCACGACTGCCATCTGACCCCCCAACTCCGAGAGGAAAACCTGTGCCTGAGCGACGTCTGTCAGTCAGCAGGTGTAAATACTGGCTTGCAGGTGAGGTTGCTATGGGCCCCGAAGATTTTAGTGGGGAAGCCCTACTATATGTAAAATGTAACCTTCTGTTTAGTATTGGTTAGTTCTGTTTAGGATTTATTAGTTAAATTCGGCCGGGTGGGTACCACCGTGTACGATTGCGAAAAACCCTCCATAGTAATCCAATTTCGGTTTGATTGCGTTCAGGGGTCAGCAAGTGCATAGCCGGGCAGGGGGATTGTAGTCGCAGCACTAGTGGGACCGGTGGGTGTCACGCGGTGTTGTGACGACAATCCTCTTTTGATAAGGCCATCAAGCTGAGTGCCACCATTGTTAACATGGTACGTGTATGAAATGGGGACCTTCTTTCCTGAGACATTACCTTCAGCTTACCATCATGCGAGGTGAAGTCAAATTGACGTGTCCTATATATATATATATATATATATATAAAAACTGGGTGCCGCTTAGTTTCACTATTCAGTTTTTAAGATGAAACCTCAATTTGTATTACTTGTAAATCAAAAGGAAGTGTCCTGTCATCTCGAAACAATAACAATGTTGACAAAGAATAAGTCCAAAGATAAATCCTCCTTCTTCGAGCCTTTTCCCGACTCAGTTGGGCTCAGCTTTCAGTCACTATGAATCGGCCGAAATTTGATATTTAACGTGAAGTGACCGACGACTGCCATCTGAATCCATAACCAACTGGTGATATCGAAGTTCTGTTTGCGTGGTGGTGGTGTGCGAAGTTTTGTTGGACTTATTAGGGCTTGTTTGGCGAAAGTTGGCTTAACGTGCTCTCTGAGGCACGAAGTCGAGGTCTAAAAATAAATATAGGTAAGTAGCTAATCGCGTAGCATATTATGAACCTCTCCAAAGCATTGTGGTACACAAGTAAAAGCTCTAGGGGTACTTAAATTGAATCTGTGTTTTTTTTTAAATAATTTTATCATAATTACAAACTAAGTACGTAACAAAAATTGAAATGTTTTTTTTTATGTAGGATTAAATGGTGCGGTGAAAAGGTTACAGACGTGGTTGTGGGGTTATCGCGAGCAGCAAGACTTTTAGGACACGTTCAATACTTCAAGCACTATAGGAAACTACCGCCACTGTATCGCGATGGTCCTAATCCAGGTAATACACTTTTATTAATGAACTTTTATTATTAAAGAACTGTAAGAGAGAGCATTCATTTAGTTCTTTGACCGTCAAATGACTCCTGTACGTTTATGTTCAAGTAATATTGGCACAATCAGAATAGGTACTGCAGGCGATGTTTAATATTATGCATAGTGCCCGAAAAAGTAACGCAATGAAAGTGAATGTAGTGAAGTAAGACGAAAGCGCGACGACTGGTAATCAGTAGGGGTTTCGAGTTTTGTAATCCGTTCTGTCGCCTCCTTTTTGTGAGATGAAGATCTCAGAACTGCTATAAAATAACTAAGCCTACGAGCCATGGAACGGGCCCGACACCGCAGGAAACTATGTCGGGATTGTGCTATCCATCGTCCTAAATGGGGTCCAGTCTGGGCCGCTGCTAGAGATGGTCGTCTGAGTGCTTATTTATTACAAATACTATAGATAACACGTCAATATATGAGTATTACCTATACTTACATTTGCATATATATAAGATCAAATTATAATAATATTTGTTACAATGTTTTGCAGCGTTCCACGATGCAATCTCAGATATCGTCGCGGTTCAGCTCACCTCGCCTGAACATTTGCAGACCTTGAACCTAGTGAAGGTTGACATCGGTCCGGAGGTTACACTAAACCACCTTCTCTGGGTTGCTCTTGAAAAGTTTCCTTTGATGGCGTATGCTTACGTGCTGGACAAGTGGCGGTGGGATGTCTTCGGGAATAGTAGTCTAGAAAACTGGAACCAACATTGGTGGAATCTAAGGTTGGTTTGGAATTATTTGCTGTTGTTAAGTATGCATTCTTGACTTATTATGTAACGCAGATCCATGCTAATTCATTTTTAATGCTAAGAAACTGAAAGTATTAATTAAGAACCATAAAAATGAATTAGCCTGATTTACTTAGATGGTATTGTCGGAAGTTCACGAGAATATCACACGTTGAAATAAAACTATTTTTAACTGATTCTGGCGATGATGATGAAAAATCTAGAGCAAATTAGGTAAGTAAACTCTTTCACTAAAACACAATTACTGTCGGTTTTTAGAAATATCAGGTAAATTTCACTAACATGGATACACGTGATTTACATAACTATGTTGGTATGTACGTATATTAGTGCCCACGTATTGGACATAGATTTGTCCAGTGGTCACGATAGCAACTGTCGAGGCCTTAATAATATAATTTGAAACAGAAAGTAATGCTAAAACGCACCGAAGTAAGTAAAAGTCCAGACTAGTTCATTCTCTCGGCTTGCATCGAGAAACGAATAGTCTATTGACACTAGATCATCCCTCGCATTCTTTCCCTTCAAAATTTTACTTCTATTCCCTTTATATTTGTTTTAAACACTCTTACTGTTTAAAACAAATAGTTCGATAAATCGAACAGGTTGTTTGTAATTCTGAGCAATGTTTGTTAGTTGGTAGCATCTTTGATCAAAATTTATAGTATTATCCATTTAAGATTGTAGACAAGCCAAAATGTTGTCACTTGTTTGATGTTAATGTATAAATAATGACAAAATTACTTTGTTTCGACAAATTGTGACTTCTAAATACGTCCGAATATATATTATATATGTAATTTTTGGTCATTATCAGTAAACTGTTGTACCATTGTATGGTAGGTAAATATACCTCGATACCTTTTTAAACGATAGTTTCAGAAGAATACCCTAACATGAACACATAAATCAAATCCTTACCCATCAATATTGTAAATAGGCCGGTAGCTTATTTGCTACTTAAATACTAGCGTAAAATAATAAACACCTTTTGAGTTTAGAAACTAGATTTCGTCATAAGATATTTCACAATTTAACTCATAGCATAAGTGCAAACATGCTATTCTCTTAGACTATTATATAAACAAAACATACCTTTGTACAATAGATAACAATTAACACATACCCGATTATCTCATGTAATCCATAGCCAATTTATAATTGCATAAATCTTATTATTTCAATATATAATGGCAAACCTAAATTTGCGTTTGTTATCACGGTTCATTCAATACGGGAACGTAAGTACAAACCTGTCAGTTTCCTTAAGTAGGTATTTATTAGGTAAAACTGTTCTCTACTACAAATCTTAGGTAGGTAATCATAGATTTTCTTATATTTGCTTTTTGTTTTTAAAACATTTTTTCATTTATTTATTATGTTATGTTATGTTTTTTATTTATGTAATTATTTATTTGTGTGATGTGGTTATCACGTGGAATCTAAAATTAAAATTTCGGAGGTTGTAGGTATAAAGTACAACTCTGTGTACCCGTTAAGAGTCGCGCACAGATAAAGTATAGTATAGTACCAACAAACTTATAGTTTAGTAGCTGCGCCAAGGGACTGGAGTATGCAAACTGTAAGGACTGGTACCTAATTGCTCTGATCATTTTTATGCCTGAGACCTGATACGACCAAAAATTGGATATTACTTTTACTTAAGTTGGCCATTTTACTTTCCTCGATTACCTGTACATCAAGTATTAGGGCGAGTATAGGATGTCGAGACGTTTAGCATGTTTGTGATTAAGTAGAATTGGAAAAATCTCGTTTGCATGATAAATTAACAACTAATTTGCACTTAAAGTATGTTGTTACAATTTTATCATAATCAATTTACAACAGTGCATAATATGATGGTGAATAGAAGTGATTTGTCGTTTACACAAAAATAAATGTATGTAGGTATTTGCCAAGTACCCGAGAGGGCCATCTCGAAACCGGAGATGGCCCAGGGTCAGTCAGGGTGCGAGGGAAATGCTTTATGGGCTTACACCCCGGCGTCTGAAGACCCGAGACGACGTGCGGTTTTAGTCGTTTCAAGCCCGACATAGCCTTCCCGGCTGACCGGCGGAGGGGTATCCGAGAGGATTTCCGCATGAAAAAAAAGGTATTTGACAAGTGAGCATCTCTCTGTTTATATTGCAAATTCGTTCCTACTTTAAAACACGTACAAAGTCGTGTGAATTAAGCCTAGGAACGCATTACCTGCTCGCAAAAAGAGGCGGCAGCGTACCACTTGTTCCCATCGGAGAACACAGCTGTCACCATAGTTTCCAGCGAGAGAACGTCCACATCCAGAACCGCAGCGAGATATCGGTGTTGGTTCGCCCACGCTGGGCACTTCACCAATTTGTGGAGCGCCGTGTCTTCGCCGGGATCCTCACAGTGCTGGCACTGCGCCGTTGTATCCCGGTGAATGAGCCCAAGCACTTTAAAAAAAATCATAACAAAAGGTGGTCATTAAGCCCTTTCAGTAGTTATCATTTATCGGGTTTGGATCGGACCAATTTCATACACCTTTGACTTTTCCACACGTTATAAAACGTCGGTACATAATAAACTAGCTATAATTTTATATCCTAGCGAATATTTGTATACGAATTGTTTTTGTAAGAGGATCAAGAATGTTGGAAGCTGTACATAATATTCGTATTTATGTGAACCCTTCAAATCGTTTAACATTATTTATATGTGTGTTACAGGATGAAAGAGACTGGCGTATCGCCACCTGTACCGAGGAACGAGACTGACCTGGATCCGGCAGCGAAGTATCACGTAGTGTCACATGTGCAGTATATTACGTAAGTAATAGATACTAGCTGTTGCTCGCGGCTCCGCCCGCGTGCATGTCAGTTATCGCAACCAAACATAGCCTATGTCCTTTCCTAAGCTCTAGTTTATCTCTGTAACAAATTTCAACAAAATCAATTCAGTGGTTCAGTGGTGGAGAGCGTAATAGACAGACAGACAGAGTTACTTTCGCATAATATTAGTATAGATTTAGAGTGAAAGCGCCAAATTATAGTTGGAGAATAGCGCGGTTATCAAGTATTTACTATGACCCGTGGTTCTAGTAAAAAGAAATACCAAATATTAAAAGGTGAGCAACCGAAGTTGAAAGTAACGCATACAATTGTATTTTTCTAATTTTCTCTCATTTCTGCATTTGTCTGTTTGTCTATTTTGATGCAATTAGAATGGTCTTGACTTAAAATCTGCCGTATATTTGATTGCGATTGGTTAAGTAAAACCAGACAATTGACCAAAAACGAAGCGGCATCAGCTAGCACTAAATATACCTGTAATTAAATGAAACATAGCCGACCCTCAAAGTAACCCGAACTGCACCCGATAACCACGGTGTAGAAGAATATCTTTATATCATTAAAGTCAAATTCATGTTGGCATAGGATTATTCTTATAAGGGCTGCTACAACTTTCTAGTGTAGGTACATGGAAACTTTTTCAAAGCTCCTTTAACTAATTCCATAAAACTGTGTAAGCAAGCTGAGCTAAGCTAAGCAAGTTAAGTTGTTCTATTCAGTTGTTTTTTCAAATAGATTTAGTACCGGTAACTCATCCTCTATTGTGACATCTGTTAACCAGTACCAACAGCTATGACCCGCCAGTGTTATTATCGAAGAATGGGCAATATAGTCAACAAGTTATAATGTAATAGTGAATATTTTATGGATAGAGATTTATCTTATGTTATTATTTTCCAGATACCTGATATCACATGTTTTGGAGTTCCAAATCCTGTTGTCGCTGTGTAAGAGAGCAAATCATACAGGACCACTACATGAATGCTCTATTTACGGCGTCAAGGAAGCAGGAAAGCTGCTCAGGTAACATTGACTGATTAAATTTAAATACACTGGATAACACATCAGTATTTATAATTGTATAGTTGAGGATAAATATTTGAAACCCGGTATAAATTCCGAGGTCACGGAAAAGTTCCTTAGATTATTATCTATTATATTGAAGTCAGAAAAGTAACAATTTGTAATCAAAATTTTAGCGATGGAATGGCACTTGGAGCCAGTGAAGATTGGAGAACCGTCCTTCAAACAATAACTGGTGAAACAGATCTATCAACTGAAGGCATACTGCAGTATTTTTCGGAGCTCCAGAAATTCCTTATAGAAGAGAATGCTAAACTTGCTCTGATTAGTGAAGCAGATATGGATCAAAGCGCGCCTATCATTGTAGGTGCTATAGTAGTATTATTGACAATTATAATTATTGTATTGTATTGTGTTAAGAAACACGATGTTGGCAGTAAAGTACTTTCAGTTTGCGGTTTGAGCAAGAACGGCTCTCTAGATATTGTTACGAATGAACTACCCCAGGGTAAGACTAATGAGGTGGATGGAATTAGTGAAGATAAGGTTTAGTCACGTAAATAACCTGAATGTGCTTAGAATGTCATTGACTATTATATAAAAGTAAGTATTGTAGAAATTTAGTATAAGTGGACCGATGCTGAAAAAGTATTAACTATGTTCATGTTAGTGATTGTCAAAAAGTTTTGTTTGATTACATAATACATTAATTTGAATTTATTGTGAAAGATTTGGTTATGAATATTTTTGCCTCGTGTATATTGCTTACGATTAAAATTGTTTCGAAGTTAGTAGTTGAAGTATAATTTTTGGAAATTACAGTTTCAGTATCGATTATATGAAAAATTCATTAATCGAATTGACATTATGTATAATATATACTTAAGCGATCAGGTAATTACAGTAAAAAATGATATTGGGGCAAGTCATGACCAGCAGTTTTCGTATTCTCCTAGCAAAGATATCTTAGGTAACAAACAAGTGTACTTGTTGGTTACATAAATAAACTTTGTTCATTAATTTAATTAAATTCCCAGCATAACTTATGTTGCTATAAGTAACGAAGGTTATGAAATAAATTCGATCTATTCCAATCGAATACTGTTTTTTTTTTTACGTGCGGAAATCCCTTCGGATACCCCCCGCTGGCCAGCGGGGGTGGTTATGTCGTGTCTCGACTAAAACCGCACGGTGTCCTCCCCAAGTGTCCGTTGCCGGGCACCCCCGGTAAGCCCTCGGTAGGATAACCCCAGGGTTGCCGGCGGAGAGATATGTACCAAATGTATTTTTGTGTTCCAATCGAATACTACACAAAAATACATTTGGTACATATTTCTTTGGGATTTCCGCACGAAAAAAAAGAAAAAAAAGGTACTCTTATTTATTTTGTGTTCCAAACGATATATACTCGGAATACCACTATTTAAATCTATTCCAAACGAATACCAAAAACTGACTTGGGTACTGTCAGCTGAAAAGAGAGGCTTGTGCTTGGGTAAGTGGAAACCGAGTAGGTTAGCACATAACAAGGTTAAGCAATTCTAGCCAGGTCAGTTTTAGGATGGGTGACCATTCTTAACATTACAAGGTACCTGTACGTTACGGGTAGTTGAAGCCCTTAAAAGTCCGACAACTTGGTCTTACTACCGAACTTCGTTATGGCCAGTGGGTTGTGGAGGTCAGATGTCAGTCGCTTCATATATAAAAACTTAAAAAAAAATAAAAAAAAAATTAAATAAATAAATAAATTAAACTAGGTCTGCAAGGCGAATCGCTGCTTGCAATGTTGAGCTGAGTGAGACATCGTGAATCAGATTTAGAAAATTTTGAACAGTGATAATACCTCCGTGGCAAGTCCGATTTTGAAAATTCTTTTTGAAAGTCACAACTCTGGACATGCTTTCAGAGCGTGTAAAGTTTGGTCACAGTGTCTCGAGCAGTTATTATGTTATTCCATCTGGAATTTTTTTAACGGTGATCATTCCTCTGTGGTAGCATTAATTTTTTCAAAATATATCCATAAACCTTCCTCTGATTGACCTCTTTAATCATGCCAAATTTAGTTCTGTTTGGATTAGTAGTTTAGGAGGAGACCTGTGACAAAGAAAATCCTGAAGTCAGGTATGAGGAGCTTTCGCTCGACTTCGTCTCACTCAGCTCAAAAAAAAAAAATAAGGTTTATTATTTTTTCAGATTTTCGGCAGTTTAATTTTTTGTTAAAAAGTTTTTGTCTGTGGCTATTATCGTCTAATTACTACTACAATCAGTGAGTGAACAATCAATCATCCTCTGTTTTCCTACCCTTAGGGTTGGGTTTTTATTTCCAAATTTCTATGGAACCCAATTCGGGGTATACTCTTTCCAATAAAAAAAGAATTATCAAAATTTGACTACTCTATAAAAATACATAAAATGTCATACATAAAAAAAATATACGCGTCGACTTGAGAACCTCCTCCGTTTTTTCGTCGGTTAAAAATATCGAAGTTCGGCAGTTTCGTAATTAGACTGAAAGCCGGCCCCAGCTGAGTGGAGAAAGGGCTCGGAAGATTATGACTGTCATAAGAAAATACTTCTATTTTTTAAATTTTAATTGCGGTATAATTTGTTTTCCTAACCAAACCGAAAATCCTGAAGTTCAGTAACATTCGATACAGTCATAACAAATAGGTAATTTTACCCGTGACACGATGACACCACTGGGGGTATGTTAGGCTTCACCAAGACCATCGGGGTCACAACAACCTCACCTGCATGGTGTTACAATTACTGATTGACGGACGTGGGTCACTCTTATTTAAGTCGCATAAGTCAAAAATAAAAGAAGCAGATGGATTTAGAAGACGCTAGGCTCCAAGGTGGAAGCTTTTTTTTGTGCGTAAATACCCTCGGAAACCCCCCGCCGGCCAGTGGAGGTTATGTCGCACTCGAATCGACTAAAACTGCCTATCCGAGTGATAAGAATTTTAGGGCTCCAACTACCTGTAGCGAATGCTAAAGATGTTTGTATGGCGGGGGCACGTAAAGCCGTCCTGGGAGGAATATGCCTTATAGACCGGGCCACCTTACACCCCGGCACCTGAAAATCCGAGATGTCGTGCGGTTTTAGTCGGTTCGAGTTTTTTTGACTTATGCGACTTAAATAGGAGTGACCCACGTCCGTCAATCAGTAATTGTAATAACACCTTGCAGGTGAGGTTGTTGTGACCCCGATGGTCTTGGTGAGGCCTAATATACGCACTGGGGGACTATACGCACGAAAATAAAAGAAATGGACGGCCTAACGTACTCTGCGAGGCACGGAAGGGTCTCACTATGTTAAGAACGGCTACACATCCTAATAGGTTGTGTGGTAGAGATCGCTTTTAGCGATAAGACGCCCATTGTACCTACAATATATTTAGATTTAAGATATTGTATATAATAATATGTGGTGTACAATAAAGAATATTCTATCTATCTATCTATCTATCTACTGGCCTGGCTATTTTTGCTTAATCTTGTAATGTTAAGAATGGTCACCCATCCTAAGACTGACCTGGCTTGTATTAACTTAACCTTGTAATGTAAAGAATGGTTCGCATCATAATCTGATCTGGTTACTATTGCTTAACCTTGTAATATTAAGAATGGTCACCCATCCTAAAACTGAACTGATTAGTATAGCTTAACTTTTTCATATGCTAATCTACTTGGTTATCACTTACCCACGAGCTCTTCAAGCATTAGTGAGGATAATGCTTGAGGAGCACGTGGCTTGTTTTTACTGAATGCACCTAATTCTATTAAAAACTTGTTTGGTTTGTCTTTTGAAAGTTGTCTCCGTTTGGAATAGAAAATAAATATGACTAAAAAGAAATACCAGTGGTATTCGAAATTTGTTTTTCGATTGGAATAGATCATAAATTCAAGTTAATAGAAGACCATAATAATCTGTATTATTAATAATATAAACATATAGTTAGTATATATTGGCGCTAACGGTATATATCTACAATTCGATACCTATAACGGTAGTTACTAAAATTGTAACACTGTTTAACTATTTTAGTAAGTAATAGATAATTGATGAGCTTATTATTTACACGACTGCCCAACAGTCGTGTAAAAATGAACACCTAAGATAATATGTTTACGAATATGTACGTGCACTAGGTAGTCTTAGGTAAACACAAGTCCTGCTAGTTCTGTGTACAGAACTACAACACAGAACTGAAGTACTAACAAAGTACCTACCTTGATTTTCAATTAAGCCTTAATATCTTAACAAAATTGACACACCTAAATATAAGATATAGAGATTGAATTTGGCGACAAAAATACTATTATAGATGTTATTTATTACGTAACGTTTATTTATAGGATTTCTTAGTTTCAGCCGTCCTCACAGAAAATAAGCATGTTAATAGTTAAAATAACTTTGTCACGCAAGGCCTTCGGGTTGTCATTATAAATTAAATTTTTATAGTCTTTGTAAATGTGTGCTAAGTAAATTCTGGTTTATAATAGGTTCATTTCATGTTTTTAAATTTGTTTCGAGACTGTCGCAAGTTTGTATGCAGGTATGGCCCCAACTCGGGGTGCGAGGGATATGCTCTATGGGCACGCTTACACCCCAGCGTCTGTAGGTTCAAGCCCGACAGAACCGCCCCCGCTGGTCGGCGGGGGGGGGGGTATCTGAGGGGATTTCCGCACGAAAATAAAAAAAGGTATGGTCCCACCAAGATCTTCGGGGACCAAGCTAACCTAACCTGGCTCTAGCGTACGCTTTCATTTCGAGGTTGGAAGTCTGACAGTGATGGCTCTCGCAATAGAAAAAAGAAGAGATCAGAAAAAAGAGATGACAAGATTCTAAAAAGATTGCAAGACGAAGCTAGGAGAAGAAGACAATAGCCGAGTTGAATATAATCCTCCTGCCGGTATGTAGTCCCTATGGAATAATGTTAACGGGAATTAATGCGATCATGTATAGCTATATCAGTCAATCATAAGGCATGTAGCCTTATGATTGACTGACGTTTCGACAAGGTAATATCATAGAACGCGAAAGTTTAAAAGTTAGTAGTCCGTATCGAGACCGAAATCGTAACAAAAGCACTATCTATGGAAGATTATGTTAACTTCAATCTACTGCTTGCAGGCGGCAAGGTTCTCTACATTTTCCATGGTGAGGGCATGTGATGGCAGTCAAGGTCTGTCGAAGACACATTACTTCTCCGTTAAAGGGCGACTCGTGACCAATAAATATTTATTTTTACCATATAGTATATTGCAATGAATTATTATACTTATCCCTTTGTGAATACTTAAAAGCTCGATCATTTTGTAGAGTACCGGCGGGGGGGTATCCGAAGGGATTTCCGCACGATAAAAAAAAAAAAAAAAAAAAGGTATGCAATATCAATTTTCGTAAAATGATACATATTTCGCGTGTCGATACTATCATGAAAGACTATTGCTTAATCAGGTACTAGGCTCGTCCAAGTACCCTGGGGTTAGCCTTTCGAGGGCTTACCCGGGGTGCCCGGCAATGGACACTTGGGAAGGACACCGTGTGGTTTTAGTCGGTCCGATTCCGACACGCCCACCCCATCGTCGGCACCGATGGGGAGAAGCCCGTGGGGGTTTCCACACGGTAAAAAAAAAGAAGGTTGGTCCAAGTTTCTTATAATTTATGTTGCATTAAAAGATGTGACAATCGTGCATTTCATTTGGGGAGCAGAGTGTTGAAAAATTGGGAAACATATTTGCTTATATCTAATTTTGTTTTCGTAAAAGAGAAATTAAAATGATAACCATATTGCAGTACTAATTAAAAAACATCGCCTTTGTTTAGTTTTAAACTAGCGAACTTGGACAGTACACACAGGATTATGCAATAAAATGTACATCATTATTTTCTTCAGAGTTAGCAGAGGATCTTTTTTTTGCCGAACCGCTTTATATTGGATGGATTTTTTTTTAATAATAATTATTATTATTATTATAAAAAAAAAATTAAAAAAAAAACCATCCAAGATGAGCAAAAAATATTATGAGATTTGTTTCTATCGTAAGGTATAAGGTGGACAAACTTAATCTTACAGAAACAAATATTTTCTGTTGCAATGGTATATACATATGGTGGGGCGACTAGCACCCCTCCCCCAAACCGGGGCAAGACGGGGACACCGTGGTTCCCAAACCCGACGGGCCTTCTCGAAACCGGAGATGGCTCTGGGTCAGTCTGGGTGCGAGGGATATGCTCTATGGGTACGCTTACACCCCGGCGTCTGTAGGTTCAAGCCGGACATAACCGCCCCCGCTGCCCGGCGGGGGGGGGGGGGGTATTCGAAGGGATTTCCGCACAAAATTAAAAAAAAAGATAATACATATGATACCAGAGGGAGTTGGATTTATACACTGGGCGTGTGGTTTGTGGACGATCTTCGATGATGCTCGGCTATATGAACAGCTATAAGTAGCTTCGAAGTATTTAATGGTGTTTCTTGAATGTTGAAAGAAAGTAATGTTTAAAGAAAATTGTTGCATTTATTATAGATCAATCAAAATATGCATGTATAGAATACATGCATGTTTTGAATGGTGTACAATTAGCATATATTATGAGAGAGAACTCGAATCTTGTCGCTGGAACTGTCGAAGCTTACTGAGGTCCTGACACTAATTGACCTCGGCTTATAGGTATAGTATTGCTCTACTTTTCTAAATGGCCGAAGATAATCAAAATAATAATAAGCTAGCCTACACTTAGCTACTTCGAAACCTAACCATAACGATGCCCTCTGCCTCGCTCTGATTGACACATCTATACATAATATAATAAAATTGTAACGAGGTGAAAACTGTGCAGTGAATATTTTTTCAAAAAAGTAATTGTTATGTGTTCTAGGAACGATATCAATGCCAAAAATGTGATTATTAGAATTTTTGTCTGTTTATCTGCTTTTTACTATCAATGTCCGAGCATCACTTGAAAACCGCTGAGTAGATTCAGCAAAAATTTGCATGAATATTCTTGTAGAGTGTTGTCATAAACTGCGCTATTGTAATAGGAGCAGCAGGGTGAAATCAACTAAATCTAAATTCTGCAGTTCGATAGAAATCGGATATGGTCAACGTTCGGACTATAAATCATCACGTTATAGCTAAAAGATGATGAGCCGTTAATATGAAATCTCGAAACTACCGAGTTACCTACGTGTAACAGACAGTTGATTAAAAATTCAACCTTTGATAAAAATTATCAATATCGTCACAACGCTATTATATTAGAAAACCGGATATAATTTATTTCGATTTTATATGTAATCTATTTTTTCACGATAAAAGATTGAAAAAATAACGATGAAATAGGTGACCTAATGCATGTTGGTTTGAAACTGCAGAAGTAAACATACCTTGATCTATTCCGAATTTAACGCGGACGAGGTCGCGGGCAACAGCTAGTTGTTACATAAAAGTGCTTAGACTACTATTGCAATTTAGTATATTAACACCTAAAAGGATGTAGAAAAAAATCTTTCATCGAAATTACATTAATTGGCAATTATAGACTAATAAAATCTATCATAAACCTAAGTACGTAATTGGTATAATTATTCGTACGTCATTTAATCAACAACCATCGGTTTTAATAACATCCTTTATTAATTTAATCAATAATATCTGGGTGACCAACTTTTTTTTCAAAGATTTCTAAAAATGAAACTTAGCTAGATGTTTTATCGCCCCTGAAACCCCCTGTATACTAAATGACATGAAAATTGTTGGAGCCGTTTTCGAGATTCAGATCTTGCACTACACAATGCATATTACTTAATATAAAAGAAGTGTAAAATGAATATACCTTCGTAACTGAACTAAATTACAATAATAATTGCTCGTGGGTTATATTGAAAAAATAATAGTAAAACCTACAAATAATATATGGGAGTTAAAGTCTACCCACAAACTGTCCTACAGTTTGGCAGAAAAAAAAGGTAAGCATACCTGTGTGTGCTTCATAGATTTTTTTTATTCTTTCTTTCTTTAAACATATAAGAAGATTATTGTTCGTTTAAAGGTATTAGAAAGATAGATAGATATAATCAATGCCAAAAATGAATAGCCTGTGAGAAAAAGGGCTCACGTGATTGGTTGCGCGTTAAGATCAAATTGTCAAGTTGTTTGGCAACGATTTTAAAATCTTCCTTCTTGTCCCCATTATTGAGAAATTCCGACCATGACATTTTACGTATAGGTGAATATAAATTTGTTGTCTGCTAATACTGACATATGAAACAGTTGCACTAGATATTTTATCTTATTATATAAACTTGTTCTTGTAAATTTAAATTGGACGATGCAACACTCAGGAGGATACTCGAACTCTCAACAGTCCCAATACAATTGGGATGCTCTACCAACAGATGTATGTGATATTGATTCTGGTTTGTTGATCTTTATAAGGTAAGGTGAGGTTATCAAATAATGCTAGTTGAAGAATAAGAACTTGTAAGTACTTAATAGCGTACATATCCTTTCAACCATCACTTTCAAGATTTACAGACACTTTTTAAATGCTAAGCACTTGAGAACAGTGCTTTGACTTTGTAAATTCTAGAAATGTAGAATTTACGTACAAGAAATATTAAAAAAATCCGTTCCCGCAGGGGAACGCACAGGTAGATTTCGTGAAGCAATTATTAACATGTTTAATTTTTTTTTCTCGAAAACGGTAACTTTTAGCGAAAAACTTTTCATACATTTATTTTAGACTTAAAAATGTTTCCGACTGCAAGAATGTTCACCGGTATAGAAGTTATGATTTTTTTCCCGACAAATTTTGGTTTTCCCCCCCTCCACTTTTAGTTAAAGTTTTAACCTTATAGGTTTATACTTAAAAGTTGTTGGTATTCATGTATACTATTGGATAAAATTAGAACGGTTCGAATATCTTTCATGGAACGTGAAATTTTGAGGAAAAACTGATTTCACAAACAGTGAGGCCCTACCGTCCCCTTAGGCCGGATTCCACCCGTTCACGAACTTAAACTAAGTTTACACCCAAGAAATTTTTGACCGCAGTTGGAAAGCGATCGTGGCAAAAATGCGACCGTGAGAGTGCCGCAAATTTTGGGAAGTGGAACCATACATACATATATATATATATATCTATAAACTTTTTGACCAGTGGTCATTTCGGACTCAGGGGGTCATAACTAGACCTCCTATGAAGATTTTTTTTTAAAATTCGACAGTAGTCAAGAAACCAATAGGTAGATCGATTTCATCGAAATCTACCTTTTTTTTTTTTTTTTTTTTTCGTGCGGAAATCCCTTCGGATACCCCCCCGCGTGCCAGCGGGGGCGGTTATGTCGGGCTTGAACCGACTAAAACCGCACGCCGTCTCGGGTCTACAGACGCCGGGGTGTAAGGTTGCCCATAGAGCATATCCCTCGCACCCCGACTGACCCTGGGCCATCTCCGGTTTCGAGATGGCCCCCTCGGGTTTGGGAACCATGGTGTCCCCGTCTTGCCCCGGTTTGGGGGAGGGGCGCTAGTCGCCCCACCGTCCCGGCCTGCTTCTGCTGGGGTGACAGGTGGCCTCACCCGCCACCCCCAGGCCTGCGCTCATGGAGGACGGAGGTCGTTAAGCGACCTCCGGCGCCTGAGTTGCCTGCGACGCGCGGCGAGCAAGTTGCGGGCTCGGCGGACCGGGAGAGTTCTAAGTCTCTCCCGGGCGCGCTCCGCCACCTCCTTCGCGAGCATTACATGCTCGCAGAAGGAGGCGGCGGCGGCCCACGCGCTCGCGCTCCGCACCATTGCCGCAATCATGCTGCCGAGCGAGAGGACTCCCACCCCGATGGCTGCCACGAGGTCACGCCTCGGCGCCTCCCACGCCGGGCAGTCCGCCAGCGTGTGCAGCCCTGAGTCCTCGCTCGCGTCGCAGTGATGACACTCAGGCGTTGGCTCCTTCCTGATCCGATGCAGGTGGTCCCCGAAGCACCCCTTCCCTGAGATCACCTGCGTCAGTCGGTAGGAGAGGCTTCCGTGTCGCCTCTCCAGCCAATCCTCCATGATGGGCCTTACCGCCGCTATTGCGGCGTGCCCTTCATCGAAATCTACCTAAAACTCAAAAGAACTTTGAATGTTTCTTACAAATTATCTGATTTGAATCTAATAATATATCCTTGCCTACATATAGGTTTTTTTATAACTTAAGAATAGCTGGGAAAAACTAGTTATGAAGTCGGAGGACAAAGGACGATGGAGCATACTGGGAGAGGTCTACATTCACCAATGGATCCTCAGTTTTATATACAGTAGTGAATGTAGAGTTTGGCTGAAGAAGTATTAAAGTAAACTTAACGCTGTGGTAATGATGAGAGGTCTCAGCAGTATGGCTGGATGAAGTTGATGGGCAGGTTATTCCCAGATGCACCCACTGGCGACGCCACCACTGGTGACAAATGGGAGTTCTTTCCAAAAATTTTTTTTTAGATTTGTATTTCATAATAAAATCTAGTGGGGCGGAAATCACACAGTGATTGTCAAACTTCGGGCCAAACTTAGATATTTTTGTTGCAGTATTTTTATTCAAAATTACAGACCTTAGGCTTTATGCATATTATTCGACGCGTCTTTATATATTGAGCAATAAATATGAAGAAAATGAAATCAAACCAAACGTCTTCGACGTCAAAAACACAAAAAAATGATTTTATATTTGTTTCTTTCAGAGTCTGGTTGTTTTATGTAAATATACAATATACGTATTGTCATTGTCACTCAAATGTCAAAGTCAAATACGCGTTACTCTGATAACTCGAAAGAAACTCACTTGTAAAAGTTTTTTAGGGACAATTTGTATGGTAGGTACCCGAAACCTTGAACGTACAAACCCCAAAATCTAATCAGTTCTTCCCATTAACCAAACAAGATGATTAGCGAAAGAATTTTTTAAATCGGATAAGTGGTTCTTGAGTTATTGCGTAAACAGACATCCAGACATCCAGACCAACAGACAGACCGACACAAAAAATTTTTTTTTGCTTAATTAGACTTAGAATCATGTGAAACGTCGAGAAAAGTGATAAAAAGTGGGTGTAAGATTTTGTTAGTAGTAATATATCATGTATCATTCGTGAAAACAATTAAAATCACATCACTATATTTCAGTTTTAACTCCACTAGTCCAACATCATCATTTTTTCCATCTGTCACCGTTGGTGAAAAGAGTGACCATGCCCAATTGCCACCGCTGGTGACGCCACCAGTGGTGGCTAGTGGGACATTTCTTGGAAAGAAATCCCATTTGTCACCAGTGGTGGCGTATACACTGGGGGCAACTGGGAATAATCGTGATGGGCTAAGAGAGGAGCAGTGTGATAAGGGAACGTCGTGATATGGTAGAAGATGTAGTGACCAAGATAGAGATATGCGTGCTTAGATGTTTCGGAGGTGGAGGTGGTGGAGGATTTAAGAGGTGAAGTTGAAAGAACCTAGGCATACGTATGTCAATCAGATTGAGGATATTTTAAGAAAACGCTAGGTTAAGAGTGCCCGCCATGGGTGAGCATGTATGAAATTAATAATAATGATTTTATTTTATTGTTTGGGGCAGGGGCGCTACTTTCCCCACCGTCCCGGCCTGCTTCTGCTGGGGTGACAGGTGGCCCCACCCGCCACCCCCAGGCCTGCGCTCATGGAGGACGGAGGTCGTTAAGCGACCTCCGGCGCCTGAGTCGCCTGCGACGCGCGGCGAGCAAGTTGCGGGCTCGGCGGGCCGGGAGAGTTCTAAATCTCTCCCGGGCGCGCTCCGCCATCTCCTTCGCGAGCATCACATGCTCGCAGAAGGAGGTGGCAGTGGCCCACGCGCTCGCGCTCCGCACCATTGCCGCAATCATACTGCCGAGCGAGAGGACTCCCACCCCGATGGCTGCCACGAGGTCACGCCTCGGCGCCTCCCACGCCGGGCAGTCCGCCAGCGTGTGCAGCCCTGAGTCCTCGCTCGCGTCGCAGTGATGACACTCAGGCGTTGGCTCCTTCCTGATCCGATGCAGGTGGTCCCCGAAACACCCCTTCCCGGAGATCACCTGCGTCAGTCGGTACGAGAGGCTTCCGTGTCGCCTCTCCAGCCAATCCTCCATGATGGGCCTTACCGCCGCTATTGCGGCGTGCCCTAGTATAGCAATACCTAATCACTAGGAAGCTTAGTGTGTTATAAAAAAATAACGTTTACAGGTACAGGAAAAAAACAAAAAAATATATACTTTAATTATTTATTACGACCTACCTGATTTAGTTCTATGTGAACCTATGTTTCCGGCTGTCTTATCTACGCTATTTCTATGGTACAAATGAATATAAAAATATAAATAAATTGAGTTTTTATAACTAGAAAAATACATGCCTATTCCTCACTCATCACTGCAAGATTTCTAGCATTTTCTCTGTGTCAAGTCTGTGTAATTTATTTTCTCTAAATATCCTGTAATTATTGTAGTGTATATGTACTGTTTATTGTAAAATCAAGTATTAAGTTTAAAAAACTGTATCAGACTACGGCAAGGTTAAAAATATAGACGTGAAAGAGTAAATTTTAGTGCCTATGTTGATACTCGTATTATTCGCATAAAATTAAGATTATTACACCCTAAGCATGATAAGGAATCGATTGACACCTCATTATTTATTAATATTATTACATATAACAATACTATAACGCGCGAACGCTCGCGCCGCAGTCTGGTAAAAAGGTCCCAAAAGTCAATCAATAAAATCAATTTACAAAAGATTAACTAGTATGTGGATTTATACAAACTATATCATTTCATTTCTTGTCTGGACGTATTGTGGGTATAGGAAGTTTAGTGTATTGGTATAGTACCATGTTTAAGATAAATAATTGACGCTCTCGACAGATTGCAGCGGTGTACTATCCGCATCATTAGGAGTCTGAGGTTACAAACATTTGGAACCTTTGCAGTTGAGTCGAAACATTGCCTCTCTGGCTGTATTTTACCGCCTCAAAACGGGGAGTGTTCTAATGAGCTTTTTTCACTAATCCCACCGTCTGCCTTCCAATCCAGAACAACACGTGCTGGACTGCGATGCCACCCACACACGGTATAAACAATACCGTCCCCAACTCAGCGGTTCCTGGAAGCTCTCGAAAAAGTATATTGTTGAAAATGAAATCTCTTCTTAAGTTTGCCATATATTTTTGCTTCCCAGAATTCCTTCCTAATCAACGGCACTATCGAATGGTGTAATAATAAAGGGTGTGTTTTTCTTTCAAAATCAATGGGTTTGATTCATATCGTATACATTTTATCCTTGTGAAAAAAAGTGTGATCTGGCGTTTTCATCCAAGATCCTACCTTGGATGAAAATTGGACTACCTTTTTACTAGTCTAGATTAAAAAACTATTAAAAAGGTAGTCCAATTTTCATCCAAGGTAGGATCTTGGATGAATTTTTTTGATAGTCTAGATCACCCTCACGCAAAAACCGCGCCTTGTCGTGGAGTTGCGGATACCAGCTCGCGAAACCATACCATACCATACCAATAGTCTAGATTTAATCTAACAGTACATAAAACAAAATTTCGAAATTCAAATGAAATAGTTTTAGAGACAGTTTAGTTTAGGGAGGTGAGCAACAGAATTAACGACATTCTGTGAATTCAGTAGTCAAAAAAAGATTTGTTCTAAGGCGCTCCCTCCACGCGTAATTGCATTCGCCTGTAATGTTACGTTACAGATTCGAACATAAGATCAGTGAGTGAGTGGCGAGTGGAGTGGAGAGTAGACAGTGAAGTAGAGTGAAGAGTGGAGTGGAGAATGGAATGGCGAATGAAGTGGAGAGTCGAGTCTAAAGTTGAGTGTAGAGTGAAGCGGAGAGTGGCGAGGAGACTGGTGTGGAGAGTGGAGTAGAGAGGAGTGTGGAGTGGAGAGTGTAGTGGCTAGAAGAGTGGACTGAAAAGTGGAGTGGAGAGTAGAGTGGAGAGGAGAGTAGAGTGGAAAGTGGACTGGAGAGAAGAGTTGAGCGAAGAGTAGAGTGGAGTTACTAAACCAGCGCATGTCGACACGGATAGAATAGGTTAGAAGTGTATACTTACTCTTCGTTTTAAGTTACTTGTGACAAAACACGAAGAAATAGTAGCCCTGCAATGCGGGGCACCGGTTACATCATTCACTAAGCTAGGAATTCAACTTTAACTGCAAGCTAGGTATTTCTACTAATTGGCAGACGAGGCTCTGGTGTGCACGTTTTCTTCTCGGGGTTGAAGGTCAGATCGCAGTCACTTCTATAAAAGTCGTTAAAGTCTAAAAATTAAAAGCAGGTAAAGAAGTAAGCGATCCCCGAACTCCGAGGTGACATCTTAGCGTGCAACCGAGAACAAATTTAAGATGTTGAGTTACATTCACTAAAAAGGTAGAAATAAGTTTTTTTATAAAAAAAATATATATAATATAAATACGACTTCAATACCCAATAAGGCGCATAGGGCATTAATCATCGCTTAACGACCTCCGGCCTCCATGAGCGCAGGGCTGGGGGTGGCAGGTGAGGCCGCCTGTCACCCCAGCAGGAGCAGGCCGAGACGGCGCGGCGACTAGCGCCCCTCCCCCATACCGGGGCAAGACGGGGACACCGTGGTTCCCAAACCTGAGGGGCCATCTCGAAACCGGAAATGGCCCAGGGTCAGTCGGGGTGCGAGAGATATGCTCTATGGGCAACCTTACACCCCGGCGTCTTAAGACCCGAGACGGCGTGCCGTTTTAGTCGGTTCAAGCCCGACATAACCGCCCCCGCTGGCCGGCGGGGGGGTATCCGAAGGGATTTCCGCATGAAAAAAAGGGACCTATTTATATTAAGATGTACTCTAACTCTATGTCCTATACAATGGGCAAACCCAAGTATAATTCATGGCTTAATATTATAAAACTTTCTAGATAATATTCTAGTGGAAGTGTTTTCTAATATTGCTGATTGAAAGATTGCTAGCGACATATATGGATCATTGAGGTGTAAATTGGGTCAAAGTTAATGCTGCGTATGTTGACCTTAGTTAAGTGGCTTGTACAGGGTTTTCTAGGTAAATATATTTATAGTAATAATAAAATAGCTCGATGATCAGTAATCCAAGAGTTAGTTACTAATGTTTTGGTTAGCACTTTGGATTTTATAATAGAACTGTCCATACAGAACCAGTTTTAAATGTTGGGCAGTAATGAGTTGGTAGCAGGCCATGAAATGAATAAATGTTCAGGTACTTGTGTGCATCGGTACTGGCTTGCTCAGGGACAATGATAATGTTTATGCCACCGATCATTATTATATTTTTAAAAGACCATTTCAAGTTCATATCAAATGAGTCCAGAAATATATCTATATTTTGCGAAGGCGGCCGGATAAATTGCAATGACGATTGTATCGTGCTTTATTTCAACTTTGGGACAGCTACATCCTTGAAATATCGGTTCCTCTATTACATTTAAGTTATTTTTCACATTTAGTACTAAACTATCATTTTGGTTAATGTAATTAACAGCATATGACGGCTAGGTTTCGCAGTCTCTACAAAGGACGTCACCTTATCTGAAGGGTTCTGTTCATAGACGCAATCAAAAACCTCCTATTCGGTAATTGCTAAATGGACAGCAATAATTGTGATTCTTGGTCGGAGCTTTGAAGGTTCTTCGACTATAAGGCCCGAGGAAACTAGTTTACCTGAATTCCTTAGTTCATCAATATCTCCTTTACGTTCTGTGCTTATTAATACACCCCCATTTCTCACTTTCCTGAGGCCTCAAACATGCAGCTTTAGTTTACTGTCTATATAATTTTCTAAACAAGAGCTTTGGTCTTGTCGCTAGTTGTGGTTTTGTCACTAGGGTAAACAGCAACGGCGCTCAGGTTTGCTGGACGAACGAGGTTATCCGCTCCTTTTTTTACCATGTTCGCATAAGAGGTCGATTCAGCTGGCCTTATATTGTCTCAACGACCTGCTTAAGTGGATCTAGTGATTTTATAATGCTCTGTTGCCCCTGCAGGTGCTGAATTCGATCATGGGCCTGAATTCTAGGCCCACCCCGATGGGAAAAAGGTGTATCTGCATGAATTTGCGACTTACATACACCTCACTGAAAGAACTGAAAGATCTTGGGTACTGTGCAGAACTGCCAGTTCATCTTAGGATATTTCTAATAGTAGGTAAGGTTACATGTTGCAACGCTGCTACTGTCACTTGGTTACAGGCCATAGAGAGGTAGATATATATAGAGTAATAAACACCAGTCAGTATACAATTAATATTGTATTATCTACTTTCGTCCTATCTCAACTACAGTGAGCACATAATAGTGAAGGGCTGATGCCGTGAGCGTCCACAGTGCGATACAAGATAAGTGCATTAACTATCACCTTCAATGACACCTCATGTGTAAGAGGCGAAAATATAACTGCTGAGACTTAAAAGCCTCTCTTTGAGAGGCACTGCAGACTCGATTTCTATATCCACCTCACCTTGAAGCTATACTTCGTTTAGAATTATTATTAACAACCATATTTTTTATGGTTAAAAGATGATATTTATTTTACTCAGGTCAGTATACAATAGCGATAAAAAGCGGCGATAGCCCAGTGGCGTACGTAACGGACTGCTGAGACGAGGTCTCGAGTTCGATCCCCAGTCGCCCCGGGCACACACCTCTGACTTTTTGTAGTTATGTGTGTATTAATAATAAATGTTGATTATCGCTCGCTTAATAATGTGCCCGGTAGATGGCAATAGGCTCGCCCCCTATTACATTGGGACCTTAACATAACTGGCGAATCGTGGGTGTGTAATACACCTCTGCCTACCCCTTCGGGGATACAGGCGTGAAGTTATGTTATGTTATGTTAGTATACAATATCTATGCACATCACGGCGCTGCATTCGTCGCTCCTTTGCTGTGCGAAACCACAACAAACCAGACACACTTTCACCTTTTTTAGTTGACACTAGTAATAGTGTGCGGGCAATTAAGAAATGATGACCAAATGTTTAGGTTGCTTTACTTATCTCTTTATAAAATAAATCTCTATATCTAATCTTTCTTGCCATCTTTTGTCTTACAGAACGGACTCTACTATTTTATTAATAATTATCAATAAATGTATTCTCATTAACAGACGTAGAAATTATTTTCTATGTACCTGATAGTGAATACTTTCTTTACTGGACTATCGGAGCATATTAAAACAAAAAAAAAACAATGTCTTATAGCCAGGCCGGGGTCAATTTAGGGGGTCGGTCGGTTGCAACACTAAGCATTGTGAGTCCGGTCAGGTCAGGTTTTTTTTTTGTTTATTGTTTATCACATGAATTCTACCCATATAGGTGTACCACTTGACAATTACCGAGTAGTTATTTCTACGAAAGCCTTCGATAAATATAGACATACATGGTTGTTTCTTGCAAATGTGAATGTATACCTGTTATTATCCGCGGGTCATGGCCGAACATACCTTTTTATTATTAATGCACTATTATAACAACGCTATTTTAAATTTTTATTTTACTCGATACCCGGAACATTGTGCCAGGAAGATCTGGAACAATCGATTGACATTCGAGTTAGCGTTGCAACAATATTGACAGTCAGCGATGTTCGCGGCTACTGTGGACATCCGCTTGAAACTAACTTGTCAAAATGGTTAAGAATGTGAGCCGGTGTGAACTAACTGCAATCACCTAACCGTTACCGCTAGTGACGAACGCGCGAAAGCACCGCAGCAGTTCGCACGCGTTTTGCATATTCGAAATACGAACATTGCGATATCGTGCCCTAATTGATAATTGATTAAAATAAAATATATTTATTTTCTCAAATACGAACATAATAAATATGTATTAAAGAGGTTTTCACAGATAATAGAAAACCTGAAGTGAAGTGATGCTGTAATTTATATATGGTTGTGATTTTTCTTAAATAAAAACAAGGTAAGTTGAACCTTTTAGGGTACCTACTATTTTTGACATAGTTCTTCAGACAAATCTTTAAACACGAAAATAGTGTTGACACATAAATAAGGGCTTTTTATTTTATAATTTTAATATATGATAATCTCTTAGTTACTAATACATAATTAGAAAATGCATAAGTTTTGTAGGTAATATTCAATTAATTATAAAAATACAGGTACATAATAGCTTACTAACCAATTTAGAGTAATAAAATTATCAAGTTTTATTACACAAGTAATGGTTTTTACGACAATTTTCAAGTAATTTAATGTGATCATTGTTATAGGATAAATAGGGAATAAATATCATAAAATTCAAATTTAAATTTACTCGCACACGATATTGTAAATAGAGTTAGGATCGTGCGTTCCTGATCCTATTGTGGTGAAATTGTTATGGCATTGGTCTCGTCTCCATTAATCATAATGAACATTGATGTTATGTATTTTTTTTGTGTCGTCGTCGGTGGTATTTGTATATTAAAAAGAAGTTAGAAGAGAGGAGTACGAGAAACGTCATTCTAACAAAATATCAAGGAGTAAAGTTTCTTGTGAATATATGAAAAAATTAAGAGCTGTGCTCTTCTTAGCACAAACGGAAAGAGTGGAAGCATTGAACATGGATAAATAGTAGATATTTGACGACCTTTGTGACGTAGCGGTAGTGCATTTGACTGCTAAGTCAGAGGTCGCGGGTTCGATTCCCGCTCAGTGCAAATATGTATATTTGCATTGGTCTGGGTGTTTCTATGTATAATATGTATTTATTTCCAAAAAAAAGTATTCAAGTATGTTTACCCGCATTCTAGAACCCATAATATGACAAGCTCTGCTTAGTTTGAGTCTAGGTGGCGTTGTGTAATTTGTCCTAGAATATTTATATATTGTATTTTGTAAGGATTGTGAGAGTGCCGGAGTTTCTTGTTTTCTCGCATTCGCCTTTTTAACTCCTTTTCCCCTCTTCAGATTACAACGTGCGAGTAATACTTTAAGTTTTGTATTACTGGTTATAAAACCAAAAGTGTGCTGCGTTACCAAGTGTCTGTAACCGCTGTTAGCTGTGCCGCGTGCCTGTTTGCTACCTTAGTAATTTAAGAAAATATAGTTGGCGATTCGGGATGAGATATAATCTATACGATTATTAAATGTTAATTAGTTATGTCTGTTCATTGCAGATATTTAGAATAAAATACTTGGGTTATGTTATAAAATATGATGAAAAATTTTTTGTACGCGTGTTGTTCTGCTTGTACGCAATGGACGTAAAAATTATTGAATGGATTTTGATGAGATTTTTTTATTAGAAAGGTCTTGGTCAGACGTGAAATCTGCCGTATATTCGATTGTAATTGGTTAAGAGGAACCGGCGATAAGACCAAAAAACGATAACGGTCCTGCCGCCACGGTGAGCATCTGCTAGCATAAGATAAAAGTGCAAGGAAGAAGCATTGTAATCGTGGGTGTGTAATACACCTCTGCCTACCCCTTCAGGAATACCAGGCGTGAAGTTATGTTATGTTAAGAAGCATTTTGAGTGACGGGGCGTAGGCTTTCTCCTCAGGAATTGGTGCTCAGAGGTTGATAATGGTTATGGTTTAGTTTTCGTAGGAGACCGATATTATAAGATGGTTGTTATAATTTATCTATAATTTAATAATACCCCCCATAATAAATCTTGTGGCAATTTCTAAGTCCTAGCATATGTTGTCAAGGCATAAAACATATATAAAGTAGGATAAGTTAACAATGCTCATACGGTAATTTTATCGATACATCAACTATTGTCAAATAGCGTCGGTAGCTTAGTGGTTAAGGAGTCAACCTTACGATCGAGAGGTCCCGGGTTCGAATCCTGGCCATTACACTACCCACGTGAACCCACTCCTAACACAAGCAATTTAGCTTAGCTGGAGGGGTTAGGGGGGATATTAGTAATTTCGGTTACTAATATTCTTTTAAAAAAAAAAAAAAAAAATACCATCCATAATAATGACATAACAGTTGATAGTTCAGAGTTATACCAGTACGCACACAGTAGACCTTATGGATATGGGCCGTAACCACAGATAAGATAATAGTTACTTCGTCCCTAACTAACAGAAAAATCGGCCAAGTGCGAGTCGGACTCGCCCATTAAGGGTTCCGTAGCAGCAAGTAACATAATAATGTTTTTTTAAATTTTTATATTTGAGTTGATTGAATGAAAGGTAAATTGCGGTTTACGATTTATGACATATTAAACAAAAACTACTTAACAAAATCTCATTCAAACCAATTTTCGGTGGAAGTTTACATAGTAATGTACATCATTTTGTATAGTTTTATCATTTTCTTATTTTAGTAGTTACATTACACACATTTTACTACTTTGGAAGTGTCTCTCGCGCAAACTATTCAGTTTAGAAGAAAATGACACGAGAAACCTCAATATCATTTTGAAGACCTATCTATTGATACTACACACGTATGGATTGATGAAATTTGATGAAAAAAAATTTGTGAGTTTCAGTTCTAAATATAAAATTTATTGTTTTTTTTCTATTTTTGTGTGAAAATCTTAATGCGGTTCACAGAATACATGTACTTACCAAGTTTCAACGGAATAGTTCTTACAGTTTCGGAAAAAAGTGGCTGTGACATACGGACGTACAGACAGACAGACATGACGAATCTATAAGGGTTCTGTTTTTTGCCATTTGGCAACGGAACCCTAAAAATGCCTCAATGTGTGGCCTTTTGTATAGCCTTAGAAGAATCTCTCACAATTACGAGTATGTTAAGTAATTCATAGAGTTAAATAAATTAAAATACATTAGATAAACACCTGTTACAAATGTAGGTAAACACAGTTTACTTGAACGTAAATATATATTTTTTCACAACACTTAAACGAGATAATTTTAGCTACCAAGCTGACGGGAACACATTTAAATAGTAAAAAATTATGTACACCTACAATTTTACCACCTGTGTGACGCGACACCCTGTGGCATGGTGCCAGTGCTAGTGCAATCAACTATTCCGTCAGGGGACGCGTGTTGGATTCCCGCTCAGTGCAAATATTTAATATGAATGAATATAACTCGTTACCTTGATTTGAGTGTTTCTAGATATTTATTTATTTTTATCTACAAAAAATAATATAAGTAACTAGTTTATCCGCTTTCTGGAACCCATATTACAAGCTATGCTTATACATTTAAATCGGAAAAGTCAACATCCAAGATGGGACTTGAACCCGCGACCAGTCCATTACGCTTCCATTCCTTATTTGTCCTATACTTAGTTTAGATCTAGATTGTGTGTGTAAAATGCCCTAGAGTTCTTATTTTGTATTATCATACATACATAAATAGTTCCATTAGTAATTCGACATATAAAAACTTTGCTACCAAGTACCTTTTTTTTTCGTGTGGAAATCCCTTCGGATACCCCCCCGCCGGCCAGCGGGGGCGGTTATGTCGGGCTTGAACCGACTAAAACCGCACGCCGTCTCGGGTCTACAGACGCCGGGGTTTAAGGTTGCCCATAGAGCATATCCCTCGCACCCCGACTGTGCTACCAAGTACCTTTTTTTTTTTTTTTTTTCGTGAGGAAATCCCTTCGGATACCCCCCCGCGTGCCAGCGGGGGCGGTTATGTCGGGCTTGAACCGACTAAAACCGCACGCCGTCTCGGGTCTACAGACGCCGGGGTGTAAGGTTGCCCATAGAGCATATCCCTCGCACCCCGACTGACCCTGGGCCATCTCCGGTTTCGAGATGGCCCCCTCGGGTTTGGGAACCACGGTGTCCCCGTCTTGCCCCGGTTTGGGGGAGGGGCGCTAGTCGCCCCACCGTCCCGGCCTGCTTCTGCTGGGGTGACAGGTGGCCTCACCCGCCACCCCCAGGCCCGCGCTCATGGAGGACGGAGGTCGTTAAGCGACCTCCGGCGCCTGAGTTGCCTGCGACGCGCGGCGAGCAAGTTGCGGGCTCGGCGGACCGGGAGAGTTCTAAGTCTCTCCCGGGCGCGCTCCGCCACCTCCTTCGCGAGCATTACATGCTCGCAGAAGGAGGCGGCGGCGGCCCACGCGCTCGCGCTCCGCACCATTGCCGCAATCATGCTGCCGAGCGAGAGGACTCCCACCCCGATGGCTGCCACGAGGTCACGCCTCGGCGCCTCCCACGCCGGGCAGTCCGCCAGCGTGTGCAGCCCTGAGTCCTCGCTCGCGTCGCAGTGATGACACTCAGGCGTTGGCTCCTTCCTGATCCAATGCAGGTGGTCCCCGAAGCACCCCTTCCCTGAGATCACCTGCGTCAGTCGGTAGGAGAGGCTTCCGTGTCGCCTCTCCAGCCAATCCTCCATGATGGGCCTTACCACCGCTATTGCGGCGTGCCCTGCGCTTGGTTGCCCAAGTCGTTCCTTCCACTCCACCACGATGGCCTGGCGGAGCTGGGACTGCACGGCCTCGATTTCTCGAGGCTCGGGGTTCCATCCCTGCTCCCGCGCCTCCTTTCGCCACTGGTACAGTTGCGAAAGGGCTCCCGCTTCCAGGTCCCATGGCGGAGTTCCGGCAAGGAGACTCGCCGCCTCGAAGGAGATCGTGCGGTACCCTCGGATGACCCTGATGGCCAGAACTCGCTGCGGAGCGCGCAGCATCCGCACAGTTCTGGTCCTCAGGGCCTCCGCCCATATTGGGCACCCATACAGGGCCATGGACCGCACGATCCCCGCGTAGAGTCTCCTGCAGGAGTCATCGGGCCCCCTCATGTTGGGCAACAGCCGAGCCAGAGCAAGAGCTGTGCCCTTCAATTTGGGGGCCAGACTTCGGATGTGCTCTCCGAAGTCCCATCGGCCGTCGAGCACGAGCCCCAAATATTTCATTTGGGGCTTGATGCCGATGCGATTTCCTCCCACGATGAGACTGGATCCCTCGGGTGGCTTGCTCCGAGGCCCATGGAAGAACAGGGCCTCGGTTTTGTGCAGGGCCACCTCGAGACCCAGCCGCCGGATCCGCCTAACGACTTGGGCAACCGCGGTCGTGGCCTTTCGGGTCGCTTCGCGGTACGTCGCCCCGCACGCCGTCACGAGCGTGTCGTCCGCGTAGCACGTGACGGCGGCACCGCCTACGAGCTCACCGCGAAGCACCCAGTCGTATCCGATGTTCCACAGGAGCGGCCCCAGGACCGATCCCTGTGGAACACCGCACGACATTTCACGCCGACCGAGACCGGTCACGGTTGGGTAGATGACGGCTCTCTCCGTCAAATACGCCCCGACTATGCGGCGGAGGTAGAGAGGCACTTCGTGATACACGAGCGCCTCCCTAATGCAACTCCAGGGCAAGGTGTTGAACGCGTTGGCGATGTCCAGGTACACCGCCAACATCACCTCACCCCGGGGCTACTGCATCCTCCGCCAGAGCCCTCACGCGCATGATGGCATCCACGGTGGAGCGCCTCTGGCGGAAGCCATATTGGCCATCCGCCAGGTCCGGCCCCACTCTTGAGAGGTGCTCGACGAGGCGCTTCGCAATTACTCTTTCAAAGAGCTTGCACACCTCGTCGAGCAACACTATGGGCCGGTAGGCGGACGGCGAGTCCGCCGGGCGCCCCTCCTTTCGGATGAGGACCAGTTTCCCCGTCTTCCACAATTTCGGAAACTGGCCCCGCTCCAAACATGCGCTGAGAAGCCCTCTCAGTCGGGGCTCGAGAGCGTCGTCGACTAGAGCTAGGACCCACGCTCGGCCTGGAATGCCGTCGGGTCCCGGGGCTGTGTGTTTGGCTCTTAGCCTTCTCACCGCCAGCTCTAGTTCTACCTAAGTGACCTCGGGCACGTCGTCATCTTCCACGTCGGGCGCCATGCGCAACCGAGGCGGAGTCATCCGCGGTGGAACATGTTCCACCGCCCGCGCTGGGAACAGGGAGCCAACAACTCCTCCGAGCAGATCCGGCTGGAGACACCGGGTTAACGGCGGGGCCTTGGGGCGCAGCTTGCCCCTCACCATCGGGTAGGGCCGCCCCCAAGGGTCCCGCTCCAGCGTCTCCAGCAGCTCGCGGAAGGCGTCCCGTTTGGAACGCCTTATCTCCGCTCGGAGGGCTCGTCTGGCCTCCCTGTATCCCTCGTACAACTCCGCCTCTCGGGCCTCCGCATCTGCGGGGCGGCGACGCCTCCTACGGAATCGGGCCCACCGGCGGTGCGTGATCACGCAGCCCCGTCTGAGATGCGCGATCTCCGACGACCACCAGTAGACCTGACCCCTCGGATTATAGGGCGGAGCCCTAGGCATCGCCGCGTCACAGACACGGGTCATGGCCTCCCGGAACCACTCCGCCTCATCGTCTATGCTGACAGGCCTGTCCGGCGCAGGGGCCCAGGCCTGTACGATGGCGGCTTCCAGGAGGAGCTCCCGATCAAGTCGCTTAAGCGCCCAACGTGGCTCGGGTGGAGCCGGTGCAGCCGGCGCGTAGCTCGCAGGGGGGGACACGTCAAACCGAATGTATCGGTGATCCGAACTTGTGTCCTCCCCCAAAACGACGCGCCAGCCCTGAACACGTCGCGCCAACGAGGGGCTCGCGAACGATAGGTCCACGATGGAGCTACCCCTCGAGGTCACGAACGTGTCCACGGCTCCCCGATTTAGGAGGACTAGGCCGAGTCGTGCGGCCCAGTCCACCAGTGCCCTGCCTCTATGCCCCGTCGCGCCCCTTTCGTGTCGGGAACCCCAGGCATACGACCAGGCGTTGAAGTCCCCGAGCACAAGGACCGGACGGGGCTGGCAGGCATTGACGACGACGGCCAGCTGACGGAGCCACTGCTCATATGCAGCTTGGTCTCGGTTCGGCGTGATATAAGCGGCCACGACCGCTATATCCCCAACCGCCGCCGCCACGCAGCCGGGTCCCCTTGCAACGACGGCAAGAGGGGGGCTGCCGGCGGCAGGGTTGTGCACCAGTGCCGCCGACCCATCCAGCGCGGTTTCCCAGGCAGGCCCGAGGAACCGGTGGGTGTATGGGTCGGCGACAGCGGCGACATTTATGGCCCACTGGGCCATGCTCTGGCGCAGAAGGTCCTGAGCATGGGCACCGTGGCCAACGTTCACCTGCAGGATGCGGAGTTGAGGATCCATTATGGAACCCCCATCTCCGCATCCCGCTGCGAACTAGGGGCGGAAGGCCGGCCTCCCGGCTTCGGCTCCCCTCCGGCGCAGGCCTTGCTGCCAACCCTATGGTCAGCCGGCTTGCCCCCCGCTGCACATCTGAAGCAGTGCAACGGGGCGCTACACGTGCCGGCCTTATGACCGGGCTGGCCACAGCGGAAGCAGCGGTCACCCGCCGTTACCTCCGCCGTGCAGTGCACCCCCACATGGCCCACCGACAGGCACCTGAAGCACCTGGCCGGTCGGGCCTGCAGGAGCCGTGCCTGCGCCCTCAGGAAGCCTCCCACCAGGAGGCTCCGCCCGTCTGCGACCTTTTGGGCCGCCGCGATAGGGCAGCCGACAACTGCTGCCCCCTGTCCACCGCGGCCGAAGCGTATAGCTCCGGTGCTACCAAGTACCTACTGAATAAAATTGCACTTGAATCAATTACACAAAAAACATAACACAAAAAAATAAAGAATAAAAAGTGCAATTAGTTTACATCATAATAGCATAGTATACCTACATATTTATTTATCTACGCCCATGCTTTAAATCCTCTATAAAAGATTCTGAAACAATTAGCTTATTGCCAACATTAATACATCCAATGTCCTAATAACCATAATAACATCCGAACGGGTGTTATAATGTTGTATGAAATTTCATAATAACACTCCTTTCGCTTTTTCAATGTCTTCCGCGCAAAGGGTTACTCATCAGACAGCCAAATTCTTACCACTCGATGCGTGGAATCTGCATATGAGTTTCAAAAAAAGAACTGTCATTCACGCTCGTTGCATTGCACTACCAAAGCGGCGGCGCGCCGTAAAAAAAAAATTAAAGCTTATTCGTTCGAATTCGAATTCCCGCTATTTTTCATTGCTATTATTTTTGCAAATTGTTTTGTTTACTTACGATTTAAGTTTTGATAACACACCTCCAGACATTTCGAATGCAGCAAAGGACATTTCTAACAAATTACTACCGGAAAAATCTAGAAAACAGTATGAAAAGGCGTACCAAGATTTCATGAATTGGAAAATATCAAAGGGCAGTACATCATTCTCTGTAGATGTATTATTAGTTTATCATGGGTAGAGATAAAGTCTTGTATGCAACTGTATAATTAGGTATTAAAACACTCATGTGATACTATTATCACACTCAGCTTCGCTTCGTGTGATAAACCCACATTCATGTTTTAATACCCCTCATTATACCACAGTTGCATAAATAACTATTATTCAATTGGAGGCAGCGACATTTTTTTAAAGTCAATACGAGCTCTGCGTGCAATTATTGTATAGTCTTAACAGTAAAAAATTACGTTCAATACAAAAGAAAAATATTTACTATATCAGTATAAGTCTCATACATATGGAATAATATATTCGAACCATAACGATTACTTTTCGCAAACTGAATAGGCCACGAAGTACGGAAAAGTAGGCTCAGGCTCTAGCTTTAATAAAAAACACTAGCAACCCGCCCACGCATCGTCGCTTCTGTTTATATGACTTATTTTTAACTCAAGCTATATCATCGTGCGGTCCTAGGCGTGGACGTTCTCTCGCTGGAGACTATGGTGAGAGCCGTGGTCTCCGACGGGAGCAAGTGGCACACCGCCGCCTCTTTCTGCGAGCAGGTAATGCGCGCGGAAGAGACGGCGGAGAGGGAGCGGGAGAGAACCCTGCCGCCTCGAGTTCCGCAGTCTGCGGCGAGGACGCCGCAGACGCGTCTACGCCCGGGACTACCGACCTTCATGAGCGGGGCCTGAGGATGGCAGTTGGCCGAGTTTACAGCAGTCCTTACAGAAGCAGGCCAAGACGGAGGCGTGTCGTGTGTGTCCTACACACGCCTGCCAACTCACCAACGCGGAATAAAACCTGTCCTCACCAGGCGAGGCCGCAGTGGCGGCATAAGACCCCCGGTAACCCTGGGGTTATCCTTTCGGGGGCTTACCCGGGGTGCCCGGCAATGGAAACTTGGGTAGGACACAGTGTGGTTCCGTTAAAAAAAACTATATCATCGGAGATAATTCTTTTAAATGGTGATTTTTTTTTTCCCAATGAGTGCCGTGGATCCGAAAACTACCCCAAATAAATATAAAGCTACTCACGAAATTTCGGCTCTTTATAATATATTAGTATAGAAGGACCTATTTTGTGTACGCACATTTCATATTTGTACTTCTAATAACACTAAAGGAAGCTATTTAAGGAAGGGCAGGGGGAAGAAGGACCAGAGAAAATAAACGAGGATACAAAATGGCAAGGATTGAGTATAAGAAAAGTAAACTAGTGGTAAAGGAAGTTGTGAAAAGAAAGAAAGAGAAGTATAGAGATGAATTTTATAGAAGGTTATCTGATGACTTCCAACAGAATATCATTCTGTGGGAATTCAATAAAAATATCCAGAGTTAACAGCACCACCTCGCAACTGGACAAAATCAGAACCCTGGATGAAAGTGGAAAGAGGCGTTAATGGAAGCTAATTTTCTGAAACCGGATCAGAATTTTCTTTCTTTTTTCCGAATTGCATAATAAGGCAATTTTTTTGGGACTGCCGGCTGGCAACCTCAAAAATCGTATGTTTAGGCACAGTATCATCATTACCATCTCAGAATTGTTCCTGGTTGTCCGCTTACTCCTTCACTTTTATTTTGACCTTTTGATTTGGCGTATTCGGCTTTATAGGGGCGCCTGAGCCTCACCAGTCCATCAGAAAGAGTACCGACTTGCAGATGAAGTTGGTGTGGCCCCAAAGGTCTTGGTGGGACCCCATACACCTCTATGGCACTCATATGGCTACAGTATACTAATACCAAACTCCACCGATTGTAAGTGAGAAGTCTTCTCTGGTTGAGTCAGAAAGCCATGGCTCTACCACCTAGAAATATATATTTATTGTGTTCAATTAAAAAATTAAAAGCAGATGGTTGATGCATTTTTGTCTTTAAAGCTATACTACTATCATTCGATATATAGCTGCCATCGAGAGAAATTTCACCGCGGTCGCATCGACAGGACGTCATGGATCAGGGAGGGAGATCCCCTTGCTGATCCGATCCGCCGTAGGCGCAGGTTTTTGAGCCTCATGCCGCCCTGGGTGTGTCTGCGGGTAGAAGGGATGGGGTTACACCTCCACCCATCCTTTTAGCCACCCGCGAAGCGGCGACGTCCGTGTGTGCCTGGACGTCGCCTAATTGAGAGTTCTTTGGTGTCACGGGCACCTACTCGTGCGAGCACTCGCTAGGCGGGGGGGGGGGGGAAGGGTCGCCATGGATGTATTCATGTATAATTTCAGGCCCCCCGACAAGGCGCAGAGTAATGGCAAGCGCGCGGTATGCCGTAGGACATTTCTCCAAACGCAACAAAAAAAAGTAAGATAACATACAGCTATAAACTTAAAGTATTCTACAAGCGCGCCCACGAGATTTTATAAATTATAAACAACAACTCTCCTTTATGACGGCCAACGATATGTAGTCACCTATATCAAGCTTTTCTTTTACATGCAATAATATAAGAATGAAGAAGAATCTATAGGAGAAGAATGCCTTAAGATTTCTAAGTGTTCTCTTATCTAGATTATCCTTAAAGATCTTTGCAGTTAAAATTTTACATAATAAGTTAACGTTATGAAGGCCTTATACACCTTGACAATTTATCATAAGTGACAAAGCGTCAAAAGGAAGTCTTCGTCCTGTGCGTACATTATACTAAATGTGCTAAATTGTCCTCATAAATTCGGACGGTTTTTAATCTAATTTTTCGTGGTATATTGTTCAATTTTCCCTCTTTAATGATCTGATGGCCTTGTCTGTCTGGCCAGAACAAACAAACGATCAGTATAGTTAAGAGACGTTGTTGTGGTAGTAAAGTAAACAGGGTTGCCGCCATAGTGATAAAACAGATGAGCTTTTTAGGGATCCGTATCCAAAAGGTAAAACGGGACACTATTAATAAGGATCCGCTATTCGTCCGTCTGACTACCACCAGGCTGTATCTTAGAACTGTCATAGCAAGACAGTTGGAATTTTCACAGATGATGAATTTCTGTTGTCGCTATCACAACAAATACTAGAAACAAAATAAAATAAATATTTAAGGGGGCTCGCCTGCCAACTCACCGAAGCGGGATAAAACCCGACCCGACGTGCGGTTTTAGTCGAGACACGACATAACCACCCCCGCTGGCAGGCGGGGGGGTATCCGAAGGGATTTCCGCACGTAAAAAAAAAAAAAAAAAAGGGGGCTCCTATACAAGCGTGATTTTTGAAACGTGATTTTTGCCATTTTTTGCTCGATATTAACAACGGCAATAACCAGGCTATATCTCATGAACCTTGATAGCTAGACAGTTGAAATATGCTGTATTTCTGTTGCCACTATAACAACAGATACTAAAAAACAGAATAAAATAAATATTTAAGAGGGCGCCCATACAACAAACGTGATATTTTTTTGCTCGTTTTTGCTCGATATTGATAGAACCTAAAGTTTATTTATTTTAATATTACTAACACTAGTCGTAAGTTATTTTGATACTAACAAATTTATGGTTAATAAAATGAAACTTATTTGACATGACAACCAACTTTCATATTGTACCTACTTTTACCTGAGATGTACTATTATGTACCACAATGCTAGTATATGCTTAGTGACTATGGTAAACGATAATCAAAAATAAAATATGTATATGTACGAGTACCTTTTTTTTTTTAATTTCGTGCGGAAATCCCTTCGAATACCCCCCCGCCGGCCAGCGGGGGCGGTTATGTCGGGCTCGCACCGACTAAAACCGCACGCCGTCTCGGTCCCATAGAGCATATCCCTCGCACCCCGACTGACCATGGGCCATCTCACCACTAACAGCATCGCTCATTCTGTAGAGGAGTACGGAGAGCGATGTGTTCCCGCCACGTTGGGTATTGGCCGACGATCAATGCCAACCCTGAGTACCTCATATCATTTATTGAGGTAATGGAGCAAAAGTCAGACAAAGGCCGAATCAACCCTTTATTTGTTCTCGAACGTCTTACTAGTCTTTTGATGGCTATAACTGTGTACCTAATTTAGAACAGTTAGTTCCATAAAAAGTAGATAATATATTAAGGACAATGTGCTATTACTTGGTGCGTCATTAGTCCTACTAATATTAAAAAGGCGAAAGTTTGTGAGTATGTATGTATGTACCTTTATTGCTCTTTCACGCAAAAACGGCTGAGAGTATCTGGCTGAAATTTGGTACAGGCATATATTATAGTCTGTAATAACATATAGGCTACTTTTTATCCCTGGAATAGGTTCCCATGGGTAGCGGGAAGGGGATCAGCACTTCACGCGGGCGGAGCCGCGGGCAACAGCTGGTTTATAATATAATTGAAAAATAAGCTATCACTCACGGTCTTGTAAGAAACATTTAAAAGTACATTTGACTTTCACTATTTAGCTGCGTTCAACCTAGTGATTGGCATAAAACCTTAACTTAACGAACTTGTTAGCCGGTAAAAAAGCAGTGGCCACCATTTCCAGAGATTGTCCCTAGAATGGTGGCCCCTATCTAGACGGCCTCAACATGTTTTTTCACGCCCCGCTTGAAGAACCCAGGATAGTACGTTTCTAGGTGTGTGGGTAAAGCGTTCCAGTGCTTTATGGTCCGACAAAAAAAGGAGTCACCAATGATGATGTATGAGGATGACACCTAAGTCCTGTATGTGATGTTCGGGCCAAGAAGGGAGAAGGAGGAATCAATTGGAATAACTTATCGGAACATTCACCATGGTATATGCGATAGAATACAGCCAAGGAGGCAATATCTCTACGCAGCTGCAGAGGCTCTAGAGGACGGATGACCTCAGGACTATCAATGATCCGGACTGCCCGTTGCTGCACTCCGTTGCTAACAAGTACTGAACGGAGCCATCCCACAGGTGAGAACAGTATTCCACGTAGGGACGAACCTGTGTCTTATATAAAAGACACCGCTGCCCCAGCGTGAAAAATTAAAATTAATAATTATTTTAAAAAAACTTGGGTTATGTTAAATGAACGCTTTTGAACGCAAAAATATTTTTCTGTTTCTGTTCTCTTTATCTCTCTCTTTGAATGGACACAAAAACTACTGAATGGATTTTGATGCAGTTTTTAGGGTCAAAAGGAAAAAACGGTAACCTTATAGGATCACTTCGTTGTCCGTCCGTCCGTCCGTCTGTCAAGACCGTTTTTCTCCGGAACGCGTGGAGGTAAATTGATATCTAATACTCAGGTCTACTGTCCCTTGGAGCTGTGAAAAAATCAAACTTCTATACCAAAGCTATCAAAAGATACAGCCGTTTATGCCGCAAATTTCCGCAAATTTTCGCAATTCGCACGGGAGCAAAACCTACAGGGTACTTCCCGTGAACTTAGAATCTTGAAATTTGGTACGAAGTAAGGTCTTATAGTACAGATGAGGAAAAATTGCGAAAACCGTAAATTTTTAGTTATATCATATAATAAAAAATATTTTTGAAAATTTTAAAGTTACTACTTACGTGGCTGACTCGATTGTCGTGATGGGTGAACTTTTACTTTTATACCTACAGGTTTCTATGGAACCCTTGGTGCGCGAGTCCGACTAGCACTTGGCTGGTTTTTTGTTATTAGCAAGGTCTTGGTCAGAATTAAAAGCAGGCGTATGTTTGATTGCAATTGGTTAAGTAGAAATGGAGATATGACCAAAAAACCATAACCGACCCCCGGGCGGGCGAAGCCGTGGGCATCAGCTAGTGTTGAAATAAAAATGTTGTCGCAAGTACACTATATATCCATGTAATCATGATGACAATGCAACATCGTCATGGGAACTTCTATAAATAAACACCTGATACAAATTATCGTTGAATGTCAAAAGCTTTGAATTCACAAATTGCACCACGCACGAAGCGACGCGAGTTAATGACAACATATCAATAGATTTAGATCGGAAAAAGAGAACATCTAGAACGGGACTTGAACCCGCGACCAGTCCCTTACAGGGGGAATGCTCTGACCAGCTGAGCTATCTAGACACGTCCCATATATTCGAAATTTTCCGATATTTTATATACGTCGTAGGGCGACGCTGGAGTCATCTACCGTAATTCTTGCGAACTACGTACTTTCTACGTACTTTAGAAAAAGTAAGCATACAAAATGCTTAAAAATTTAATTGAACATATGAATATATGTATACTATTATAAAAGTGAAAATTAGTTGTGTCTGTACATTGGAGAGAGGTTGAGAGGAAGCCATAATTATGGAGGAGGAGAAAATTGAGCAGAAGAGCAGACCCAGGACTCCAAAGTGCAAGCTTTGGATACAAACGAACCACTTTTTGGATCCAATTTAACTTTTTCAGCAGGTAGAAATTTTTAGCCTGCTTACAGATGTGTTTTAGTTAAATTCAAGAAATAAATATTCAAGATATATTTTTCTTCTGAATTGCATTATAAGTTTAGGCTGTCACATCCTATATATCTTCCTACTTTATCTTCTCTACTAAAAACTTTGAATAAAATTACCAAAATATCTTTGGAATCATGTTACGTCATACTTTTAATGAAGACTATTTTTTTCTGTACAATCAACATTTTGCATACAAAAGACACCATTATAAAAAATAATTACCTATATTTTTTAGAGTCCTAAGTAGGCTTCAATGAGATGGCTGAGTTGATGTTATCTTCAATGGTGTGTATGCGACCTTGTAAGCTCTGTCATTCTATTGTTACCCAACTTAACATACCGTCATATAGACATAATTGCAGTGTGATTAAATTAACTTGGATGAGATACAAATTTACTTGGTGATATTTTTATTACTTTGTCTGCAAATACAATAACGAGGGTTTGCCATATTATTCATTACAATGCGAAATGATGATTCTTCATAATTGATTTTCCTGTAAGTAAATAAAAAGTGAAATATATCAGGTCTCTACTCGTTTATTGAAACATGTTTTAAATTTCGTAGATTATTTTGAAACTACGTTTTACCACTAAATTTGGTCGAATGGTACGTGTCACACGGCGTTCCACACGTTGGTGGAGTGCCCTGCGTGGGCGAGTCAACGCCGGGATCTCGTAGCGGTCCTGGGCGTGGACGTTCTTTCGTTGGAGACCATGGTGAGGGCCATGGTCTCCGACGGGAGCAAGTGGCACGTCGCCGCCTCTTTCTGCGAGCAGGTAATGCGCGCGAAAGAGACGGTGGAGAGGGAGCGGGAGAGAACCCTGCCCCTCGAGTTTCGTAGTCTGCGTCGAGGACGCCGCAGACTCATCTACGCCCGGGACTATCGGCCTCCATGATCGGGGCCTGAGGACGGCAGTTGGCCGACTTGCCGTCCTTACAGAAGCAGGCCGTGGTGGAGGCGTGTCGTGGCCCTACACACGCCTGCCAACTCACCGAAGCGGGATAGAACCCGACCCCACCAGGCGAGTGGTGGAGTTTTAGTCGGTTCATGCGCGACATAACCACCCCCGCAGGCCGGCGGTGGGCTATCCGAATTGCCGAAATTTTCTTACAAATCCTTATTATTTTTTTGTTATGTTATTCCTGTAATTTAATAGCTTTTTTCATCATTTATATTTTTTTTGAAAGTTGATTTCAAGATTTTACAACTCTGTATTAAATTTTGTTTTTATTTGCCGCTTGATAAATTAATTCGATCCTTAAAAACAGTACTTCCTAAATGCTATCCATTTTTTGATGATAAATTTCGTAATACTTAACAGCTGTCACTTTTCAAAAATGTAATAAAAGTTGCTGTTTGTTAGCTTGTCTCATTCATACACAAAAAATCATAGAATTTGGATTTATCATTCCTAAAAAAAATGCAAAAAAGTTAGTACCTACTGAAAATTGGGTTTCCTCCAATTTCTTCAAGAAAAACGACAATTTCATATGTAACGACCTAACATTTCCTCTTAAACCAGAGGGCCACTATTCCTGTGCATTTTGTGATCAATATTTTGGGTTAGTCGGATGGTAATCAACGTTAGAATTAAGAACTCATGTTTGAATTATTAGTAGGTAGCACAAGACTGGGGTGTGTGTTGGGTAACCTCCTCGAGTGTCGCTCCGATTTCGATCCCGCTGCAGTCCGGGGGGAACGGAATCGGAGCGGCCGGTACACCCTGGGCGGCGGTCAATGGCTTCCCCTTCACCCCTTCATAGGGTTGGCATTGATCGTCGGCCAAAACCCAACGTGGCGGGAACACATCGCTCTCCGTACTCCTCTGCTTTCAGAGGAGACAGGATGAGCGATGCTGTTAGTGGTGAGATGGCCCATGGCTGGCCGGCGGGGGGGTATCCGAAGGGATTTCCGCACGATAAAAAAAAAAAAAAAAAAAAAAAAGGTAGCACAAGACTTTCTTCCTTATAGTCCCGAAAACACACCATTCTTATACATTGGTTGTCATTGCTAGGAAAGCATTAAAAATTCTTACAAATACGATCCTTAGTCGTGTATGATCGTATTTGTAAGACATTAACAAGGAAAAAGTATATTCTTTCTTAAAAACTTACATAGAATTCAAATTTCGCATGTAAATTTACATTGATCTTGCCTCTGTACACATATATTGTGTATATTTTACTTAATTTGGATGCAAACACGATTTATTGCAACATGAACATCATATCACCTTGATCTTATGAACCGCCAACGTCAGCAAAGATCGACGTTCTACTAGATAATTATCTACGGAAATAAAATTCTTCAATCTTAAATTTAGTACCGTATAAGAATGACCTTAACTCACAGTCATGATATTACAATCGCTATTACTAGCTGGGCGAACGTTTACTTGAACATAGATTAGGTTCATCATAGTGTAGTATCGTCGTTGTCACTTCATAGTAGGTATGCCTATCAAGATTCATCGATGTTTGTATGTCTGTGGATGCCAAGAGTATTAAAGAGTAAAGGATTAAGAGATAGGTATAAGGCATAACAAAATATTTTGCTTTCTCTCTCTACTCATAAGTTTCTGTGCTCTTTAGTTGTTTCTCTGCTGTTAAGCAGCTCTGCCAATCCTTTAACCTCCAGATAAGATCCAAATTTTCCCCTTAAGCTTTTGCTTGTAAGTTAATAAATAAATATTCTACGACATTCTACACAGCGCTAGTTTAACTAGCTTGTTTTATTGGTTCCAGAATGCGGATAAACATACTTATATACTTTTTTGTAAATACATACATATTATACATAGAAACATCCAGACCAATGCAAATAGACATATTCATGCTTGCAAATATTTGCACTGAGCGGGAATCGAACCCGCGCCGCCTGTCGTAGCAGCATGTGTATAGTAACAATGCACAACCGCTACACCACAGAGGCCATCGAATTCAGTTCTTTTTAAACAGAACAGAATATCCACGCAAATCAAAATCTTTATATCAAATTTTGCAAGGTAACAATTTTTCATAGCGTTGTCCTACTGCAGTGAGTTTAGTAACCCATATGACTGTTTAGATATTCACAGATTCTGTACACTTAGTTGCTAATGATGCGAAAAAATTACAGCCCAGATCTAGAACCTATCTGTTAGAATAATATTAGCGGTATAAAAAAAAAAAAAAGTTATCATAAAGTGCTTACAAACACTTACAGATAATGGTTTAAGTGCAACTGAACATTCTAGTTTTCCAATAACCTCCAATTTATAACTACCTTGAAAAAAAAAACAATATTATTAATTATAATAATATTGTTTTTTTCCTTATCCCAGTTTTGATTATTATTATTTAAAGTCTATGTTCACTTTGAAATGGATCAAATATTCGATCACATTCAAGACGGATTTTATAATCGTATATTTTAAACTACGGTTATTTTATTATGTTTTCTTTTCACAGATGTTTGATCGCAATGGCCAAATATTACTAATCTTGTTAATAGTATTGCCGTTAACACCTCAAATTTCATGAATGTCACGAGAGTTACGGGTAGGTTCAACCTCTACAGTGTACCTTCTTTTTTTTCGTGCGTAATTCCCCTTGGATTCCCCCCCGCCGGTCAGTGGGGGCGGTTATGTCGAGCTTGAACCGACTAAAACCGCACGCCGTTTCGGGTCTACAGATTCCGGGGTGTAAAGTTGCCCATAAAGCATATCCCCGTGTACCTTGTTTTTTTTTTCCGTGCGGAAATCCCTTCGGATAGACCCCGCCAGCCAGCGGGGGCGGTTATGTCGGGCTTGAACCGACTAAAACCACCTGGTGAGATACGAATATATTGATTGATTGATTGCAAAGACAAAACGCTAACGCAATATAGCATTAGCATAACAACTTTGTACTTCATAGAATCTTCTTTCAACGGAATCGTTCATCAAAACATTATTGAAACACCAATGTTTTTAATCCACGTTCCGTGCAGAACGATAACAATTGGCCTGGTGGCGTAAGAATTGTGTCTATCTCGATAGGTGTCTCAACACTACATTCAGCCATTCGTCCCGTGACGGAGAACTCTTGCCTTACCTTATCGTGAACCTTGGCCTCCCCCCACGTTCATATTTTTAGGATAATATATGATCACCTTACCACTGGAATATTTTGGATACATTCCAAAATATTCCAGTGGTAAGGAGAGATAAGAGCAGGATTAAAATTCACTAGGTATAATACCGCTGGGGTGTGTGTTGGGTAACCTCCTCGAGTGTCGCTCCGATTCCGATCCCGCTGCAGTCCGGGGGGAACGGAATCGGAGCGGCCGGTACACCCTGGGCGGCGGTCAATGGCTTCCCCTTCACCCCTTCATAGGGTTGGCATTGATCGTCGGCCAATACCCAACGTGGCGGGAACACATCGCTCTCCGTACTCCTCTGCTTTCAGAGGAGACAGGATGAGCGATGCTGTTAGTGGTGAGATGGCCCAGGGTCAGCCGGGGTGCGAGGGATATGCTCTATGAGTAACCTTACACCCCGGCGTATGAAGACCCGAGACGGCGTGCGGTTTTGGTCGGTGCAAGCCCGACATAACCGCCCCCACTGGCCGGCGGGGGGGTATCCGAAGGGATTTCCGCACGACAAAAAAAAAAAAAAAAGGTATAATACCGCTATAATATATATTTATATATGCATTATTGTTGTTTGTTAGGCGACTAGGTCAAATGAACTTCCTGATTTACCTCATGACAGATTCACACTTTTTTATTTTTATTGTCTTTTTTTCTAGACGAGCCTTTCATTGATGTTGAAGGCCATACGAATATGAATTTAATGAGCTTTTTGAGACGCGACGCGATTTTATCTTTATGTTCGACTTAAAATTATGTTAAAACGCCAGATGAGCCTGTTTAATTATTTATTATTTGCGTGCATAATAGCGTGTATAATATAACATTTAAGGTACAAACGCACTAGGCGGGTAATCGCAATAAAAAAAAGCGGCTAAGTGCGAGTCGGACTAGCCCATGAAGGGTTCCGTAGCAGCTAGTTTAGCTAAATTTTTATAAATGAGTTGATTGAACGAAATGTAAATAGCGGTTTACGATTTGAGACGTATTAAAAAAAAACTTACCGCTTACCATCAGGCGAGGTGAAGTCAAATTGACGTGTCCTAAATATTTAAAAAAAACTACTTACTAGATTTCGTTCAAACCAATTTTCGGTGGAAGTTTACATGGTAATATACATCATATATTTTTTTTAGTTTTTTCATTATCTTATTTTAGAAGTTACAGGGGGGGGGGGGGGGGCATTTTACCACTTTGGAAGTGACTCTCGCGCAAACTATTCAGTTCAGAGAAAAATGATTTTAGAAACCTCAATATCCTTTTTGAAGACCTATCCATAGATACCCGCAGGCATGGGTTTGACGAAAAAAAAATTTTGGGTTTCAGTTCTAAGTATGGGGAAGCCCCCAAAATTTATTGTGTTTTTGTATTTTTGTGTGACAATCTTAAGGCGGTTCACAGAATACATCTACTTACCAAGTTTCAACAGCATAGTTCTAATAGTTTCGGAAAAAAGTGGCTGTAACATACGGACGGACAGACATGACGAATCAATAAGGATTCCGTTTTTTTGCCATTTGGCAACGGAACCCTAAAAAGTAGGTACTAGATGCAGTGGCGGAGGCTGAAATTTTTTAAAATTGAAGCTGGTGAAAAGGCAATCGACGATCGATGTAAAAGTAAAAGTCGGAAACTTTTACTAGTCACTTACCTTCACTACACCTACACGTGATATACCTCTACTCCAATACAAGCATTGACGTTGTAGTATAGAAGAATCTCTTACATTGTATGATAATAGTGGCTTTTAAAAAGCCTGTTGATGGAGATCATAGCGAAAAGATTCTTTTTTCGCCTAAAAAAAATACTTGTGGACCAATGTATACTAGATGTTTTTGACCACTAAAATAAGTTCCTTTAGGTCGCTAGAACGGGATCAGTATTACACACGTGCGGAGCCGCAGCCAACGGATAGTTACTACTAAAGATAGCGAATCTACACTGAAATCACAGTTAAGGTGCTTTGAATTGATCTCCTAACCTATTTTGGGCAAAAACTATTATGTAGGTAAATTGTAGGTAATAAGATAGCTTCTTTACTTATTATAACTACGAAATAGAATCTATAAACGCTAAAAACTAAACAAGTTTAATCTGCTTGCAAGAGCTGTCAACCATAAATATTTATAATAATAAAAATTATGAAAATGTTTCGAGATTCCATCTTATACTACCTTTTTTTTTTTTTTTTTTCGTGCGGAAATCCCTTCGGATACCCCCCCGCGCGCCAGCGGGGGCGGTTATGTCGGGCTTGAACCGACTAAAACCGCACGCCGTCTCGGGTCTACAGACGCCGGGGTGTAAGGTTGCCCATAGAGCATATCCCTCGCACCCCGACTGACCCTGGGCCATCTCCGGTTTCGAGATGGCCCCCTCCCATCTTATACTACCTAAAGTTATATGCTTTTTTTTTAGAAAATGATATTTCTGATCTAAACGCACCTATAAAAACGTACGGAAAATTAGTTAATAAGTATAGGTGCTTTTCCAGCTGACATCGTATTGTGTTAATATTGTAAATTACGTAATGGAAGAGCGGAGGCTCCTAATACAGGCATCAGATGCTTAAAAGGAGCATCAAAATACTACCTTTGCAAACCATGCTTTTGACACAATAAATATCCTAATTATCATTCCTAAATAATTTCCTTGGTTACGTTTGCCATACAATAACCTATAAATTACATTTCTTATGACTAAACCACATATACGTATCTATTTGCCTAATATCATAATCACTATTACACTTCAAAATTTACACACTAATATTAAATATTATATATATATTAAATATTATAACTAACTAAATTACAGCAGAAAAACTATAATAATATTTTACTTCTAATGACATAATCAAAACAACGTTTCAATAACAAGATAAAAAAGAACTGTGGAAATATTCAATGAAATGTCAATCTGTTTGATTTCTTTCTTTCATCAATACAAATATTTGCTAACCTTTATTTTCATATTGCTATAAATAACATGGACGAGGTATTCCCGAAATTTAACCGATAAAGGTAAGAGGAAAATGAACAGAAATATCAAGTAATGGTAAAGAGTGAGAAAAAAAAAACGACGGGTTGCACTCCGGGAGTGCCGGCAGAAGTGAAAACTTGAAAATTAACGTTGTGAATTTTTCATATTTTGGAATGGTTAGGGAATAATTTTGCACGAATTGCTTTAATTATCAGTATAAAAGTACTATCATTTATGTGGTAACATACAATATTCATTTATTGCGCTATCGTATACAAACATGACAATTTATATTACATTAAAAATTATACACTTCAGAACTATTACAATTATTTCACATTAAAAAGTTTATCTCTCAGAAAAATCAACTTCCATCTATCATTTCAACGACTTTTTCACCATCATTATTACCAGAACCATCATCGCCAATTTATTTATAAAGTACTCACTCATTTTATTTCGCTATTTCTTCGTCACTTTTTTCATTAATAGATGCACTTTGTTTAATTTCCATTTTATATCAATAGATTTATGGCACAAAATAGAATAAATATTTCAAAAAGTTATATGATGACAAAAAGTGTTTCTTGGGCCTCGGTTGGAATCGATCTCAGTCTTAACTAAGTCAACGACCACTCATTAGACGAATGCGCCATCAAGGTTATTAAATACAGTGTGAAATTAGCGCTGCTATATATTTTGTTGTCTTACAAATTTTTGCGATCAGGTCACGTGTTTACTGACGCGAGTTTAACCTTTTTTATCCATTACAAAAAAAGTGCACAACGCCACTAAAGAAGTTTTCACTTCAAATATATCTCTTATATCCCTACCTGTTGCAAGAAGTAGGTAGGTATTGAATGATTACGTAACTGAAGAATTGCTTATTGCTATAAGGCGTTTGTTATAATTTAATATTTAGTTTATTGGTCTACAAATATAATGAGTTTTAGTACAATGCAGTATGTATATTATTTATTAGAGTACATATATTCTATCTCCATCTCTGCAAAGGGAAGCCATAAAGGAACGGCATATATGGACCCAACGACCCTGACTGGGTGCATCCTTATTCGCAAACACGAGATGAAAGCAAGCTTTAGTAATATTTTCACAAAAAAAAATTGTTTAGGAGCTTTCCGTATTCACTAGGATGAGCACACAACTGCGTCAGCGTCTTAAGAATTTTTAGACACAACCAAAATCTGAATCGCCCAGTGCATATATTAACTTTCTGGCTATCCGTCATTCGGGACGCAGCCTTCTGAGCGACCGGAGCGGTTTGCGTAAATACTTTTGATTGCGGTTAGCCGCAAGGCTTTCCGCATTGAAGGTAACCGGATAATGCGTATAAGGCCTTAGGCCTGATGTTTGTGTCAAACATTATAATAGACTAGTAGTTGCCCGAACCCGTTGAACCTATTCCCGGGATGAAAGTTGCCTATGTGTTATTCCGGACTACAATCTATCCCTGTACCAAATTTCAGCCAGATCCGTTCAGTAGTTTTTACGTCAAAGAGTAAAAAACATCCATCCTTCCATCCATCCATACTTACAAACTTTCGGGTTTTTAATATTCAATCAATCAATCAATTAGCCTATTGCAGTCCACTGCTGGACATAGGCCTCTCCCATTTTACGCCATAGCACCCGATCCTACATCCAGTCTATCCCAGCTACCTTTTTCAAGTCGTCCGTCCATCTTGCTGGATGGTATTAGTAGGATTAAATTAAAACAGTGTACAATTACGAAGCATTAGAAGATAACGTTAGAAAACTAAAAAAATATGTGCATATCCATCCATTGAATTCCAAAGAATTAAAATGTAGGCCGCAGCCCTGGTACCATAATGTAAGATTGCATACGAATCAGCTGAAATTTAGGCACAATGACGCGCTTGAATCGATAGATAGTTCACGTTGTCGTGTGGCGTTATAATGCAGTGTAAATTACGCAACTCAATAATGTGGTTTATGATCATAGCTCGTAAAATTATGCTCATTTTGCTTCAGCCTAATGGTAGTTGAAATAGAGAGAGCGTGAGATTCTTATTGCAAGGATAGTTCAGGCATACAAAAAAAAGGTATACAAATATTTGCAAATTTTTTATCAAACATAAGTAATTTCCACATACCTATTCTAATCACCATAACAAAAGATTCACGTATATACCCTTAAACTATTTTCACACTATAAGAATTTTTTCTTGTCAGACACAAGAAATCCAGTTAAATTGGTGGTTGTATGAGACCGTGCACATTACAAGAAATTCTTTCTGATGTCCGATAAGACACAAGAATACTTATCTAGAAACGTCATCTTCTTAACTATCCTTCGTGAAGGATTGGTCTTGACTCCCACTGTTCCTGGTGGAACGGTTGGACCGTTCCTGGCGGGTCCAGGAGCCAGGAATATTTGGTGCAATAATTTACTATCACTAACTATTATTTTATATTTATTAAACTTTTTCAATAGATCTAATACGTGTCACTTTAAATTTCTTATAATGTGAAGATGGTCTTGTCATTCCCACTCGCACTAAGAAAATAACAAATATAATTATGTGGTACGTTGATACTCACTGAGATAGATTGTTTTGGGCGATCCTGCTTTTCCGCTAACGGGATATTTTCCTTCCTCTAAGGCTTTTATTGCCCATTTTACATCAAAATGCAATCACTAGCGAGCGAGCGAGCGCGACGAAGCAGTACGTGTGTACTCGCGGCGAGGCCCCGCGGCCGATCATGCAGGAGTGGTTGGAGAGGGACCATGGGGACCTCTCCTACCGGATGTGCCAGATGGTTACCGGACACGGGTGCTTCGCTAAGTATCTGTGGCGCATCCACCGGGAGACAACGCCGCAGTGCCAGCACTGCGAGGATCCTGGCGAAGACACGGCGCTCCACACGTTGGTGGAGTGCCCTGCGTGGGCGAGTCAACGCCGGGATCTCGTTGCGGTTCTGGGCGTGGACGTTCTCTCGTTGGAGACCATGGTGAGGGCCGTGGTCTCCGACGGGAGCAAGTGGCACGCCGCCGCCTCTTTCTGCGAGCAGGTAATGCGCGCGAAAGAGACGGCGGAGAGGGAGCGGGAGAGAACCCTGCCCCCCGAGGACGCCGCACACTCATCTACGCCCGGGACTACCGACCTCCATGATCGGGGCCTGAGGACGGCAGTTGGGCGACTCGCCGTCCTTACAGAAGCAGGCCGTGGCGGAGGCGTGTCGTGTGTGCCCTACACACGCCTGCCAACTCACCGAAGCGGGATAAAACCCGACCCCACCAGGCGAGGCCGCGGTGGCGGCCAAAGTCCGCCGGCAACCCTGGGACACCGTGCGGTTTTAGTCGAGACACGACATAACCACCCCCGCTGGCCGGCGGGGGGGTATCCGAAGGGATTTCCGCACGTTAAAAAAAAAAAAAAAAAAAAAAAGGCCCCGCGGCCGACTGAGCTCGCACGCGAGCGCTATGTTTTATATAGTTAAAATAATTAACTTCTATTTAAGAGAAAACCATCTGTACTACCATATGGGATTTGATGTAAGGTTTATGAAAATATAAATTTTGCACTTGTTTTTTCTTTACAATCGCCATAAAATTGTAAAATTCTAACAAAATTACGATTTTTTACGATATTCACGATTGTTTTCTATCGAGATAAATCACTCTAATCGTGTTTCGAATTGTATAACAATACAAAGCATTTCTTTACCTTTACGACGGTAGGAATATCATTTCATGCATTTGAGCGTTTGATACCCAAAAACTCTTTCTAAGACACCTCCTTTACGCTTCTGGACTTACCACTTCGTCTTAACCGACAATTCTATCATGTCTATCTCTCAGAATGGATGTAGATGTGGGGCTCGTGGCATTAGAGAGCTCCTTATGATTGATATGGCCACTAGCCAACAGGCACGCCGTAATCGTAAGGACCTGGCGACATGTTGGATAGACTATAAAATTGATACAACTCTATGAACCTTCCTGAAGGCATGTATGGGGCAATGGAGTACGGTCCTTTGCTATCCTGGGTATCGGCGGATCTGCGAGAATGGCGGGCTGATAAGGATAGAGCGGGGCATATTCCAGGGCGATAGTCTTAGTCCATTATGGTTTTGCCTGGCACTGAACCCTCTTAGTTATATGCTGGAGAGTTCAGGGATAGGCTGTCGATTGCGGAGAGATGGTCAGGTTATATCCCACCTCCTTTACATGGATGATCTTAAATTATTTGCCCCAACAATTCCCAACTGATAGCGTTATTAAAGATGACCGAAACCTTTAGTAAATCTATCAGGATGGAATTTGGTGTGGACAAATGTGCGGTCATGCATGTAAAAAGAGGTGAGATTGTGGAATCTGATGGGGTTGAGCTCTCAGATTTCACAAAACTCAAGTCTCTCTCTGCGATCGAGACCTATAAATACCTATGTATGTCGCAGGCGTTAGGTATTACAGAAGCTAGCATGAAACAATCGTTTCGGCAACGTTTCTTTTGCCGCTTGAAAAAAGTTCTCAAAAGTCTTTTGTCAGGCGGTAATAAGGTGCGCGCCTATAACGGTTGGGTCATGCCGTCCCGGAGAATCCCTTAGACATATTATCACTGGTTGTTCTCGTCTTGCCAACGGCGAGTATTTGCATAGACATAACCAAGTAGCCAGGATTTTTCGTCAACAGCTTGCTCTAAAGTACTTGTGGAATCAGAGGTACCGTACTACAGGTATGTGCCCGACTCAGTTCTCGAAAATGGGCACATCACGTTGTACTGGGATCGATCTATCATCGCTGATAGGACTATTGTAGCTAAACCTGATATTGTGTTGATAGATCGGTCAGAGCGCCGCGCAATAATTATCGATATCACCATTCCACATGACGAGAATCTTGTGAAAGCCGAAAAAGAAAAACAAGTAAAATATTTGGATTTGGCTCACGAGGTTGTCAACATGTGGAGTGTGGATTCGGCGATTATTATTCCGATAGTTTTATCGGTTCACGGACTAATTGCCAAGAGCCTGGAACAACATCTCCAGAGGCTCGCGTTAGGCAGTTGGGTCAAGGGCTTGATGCAGAAGGCAGTGCTCCTCGACACGGCACGTATTGTGAGGAGATTCCTCTCTCTGGAGCCCACGAATTCTCGGTAATCGTCGCATCGTCCTCATACAAATCCATTATTTTGTTTGTTTTCACAAATATATGTAGTTAAGATACTCGTCACAAACACTGTTAACTACAGAATGACAGATCTCGTAAATGTCAAATGTTGTGATCTCTTACTCGTCAGTTAAAGTCGCTAATCAGCAGAAAGAGTAGTGAGTAAGTTAATCGTCAGACAAAAGTTAACCGTTGAGTAGTGTTACTCAGACACTGTGAAATGCGAATATTCAGTTACCGGGGACTTTAAGTTACGATTAGAATACTTGACACTTTAATCAGAGATGGTGAACAAGGCCCTTATAAAGCTAAATAACATGAGATTCTTAATGACTTATGCTTTGTTAACTATATGGTCAATATGTAAGTTCCCAAATCTTCACAATAATATTTTTGTTATCAATCATATAGTCAAATATTATAGGATTATGTTTACGGGTATAGGTTAAAACAAAACAGAAAACCTCCGACGTCTACCGTTTACTCCTTGTGTCAAGTACTGACAGTCAGACGGTTGTTCATCTCACAGGTCGTCCGCCGCAAACACTCACATTTGATCTACAATTCTGACATAATATATAATATCACCAAGCGCCGCTCGGATAGGGTATATGAGATGAAATTCCGAAGGACTGTAGCAGCTAGCCGACATTTTAGACATTTAAGCTCTAAACTTTATAATAAAATAAATAAAATAATAAATATTTATCCCATGAGAAGAAATGAATTAAAGGTTAATCTTGACAGGTGGTTAAAATCTCTCTCCTATGACGCAAAAGAAGAACTTGTGGAAATTTGACTTGATGACAACTCACGTAAACACACATTTACACATATGCACTCAAGTAACACAGAACACAACACAACACACGCTCATACATCTACACGCGCGCACGCAACGTGTGTAAATTCACACACTCATTTGCATGCATCATAAATTATATTTTATAAATAAAAATTAATGTTAAGTTAAGTTTAATTTTATAAGTTATGCTAAAAACAGCTATATTTTTTAACATTATTATTTTTTATTTTATTTTTTTTCTATTCAAATGTTATTTTAATGTTGTATGGGTCGAATATAGAACAATGAAACTTACCTTCCTATCAGGGGAGCGGCGTTGATGGCTGCGCCACAGTGTACACTTTAGCCGCTATATCAACAACCCAATTTTGTATTTTGCTCATATTGTTTTTGTTCAATAAAGATTATTTTTTCCTTTATTAAACTTTAAATCCATATAAATTATATTTTTAAATACATTCTATTAAAAACAAATATATTTAAAAATATAAAAAATAGTGGCCCACCGGCATCGGGTACAGCTAACGGTGGTTCGCAAAAGTAAAATAATCTTACTACTATTATAAATACGCAAGTTTAAAAGGCTGAACGGACTTCATGAAATTTGGCAAAGATATAGATTATAGTCTGGAAAAGCATTTAGGCTATTATTTATCTAGGTTTCTGAGGTCGCGGGAACGAGTTCAGTATTCCACGTGTGCAGATTCCCAGCTAACTAGTTGAAATTAATGTGTTATCACGTCAACCCTGATAATAAACCCGTATAAAAGATCTTCAAAAAAGCACATCCGTATTAATATCTTAAACGATACGTATTCTAGTTAAAGTTAATGTGGGAATAAACAATACCTTTAGAAACAATACCATGAATGAAAAATGTTTTTTCTAGGGATTTTCCGTTAATTCAAATACTTCACGCATTGTTATTGCGTTTGCGTATTCATGCAGATGTTTTGAAACCTTTTTCACCTAATAAAAACAGAAGCTTACGTAAAGTTGTAACTAAGGCGTTCATATGTGGGTGGATCACCGAGTTAAGTACATAAGTAGTGTGACCAACACGATGGTGCTTTGTTTTAATCGAATACATTTTAAAAATCATTCTGACACCCCAGACACACCAAAATATAAAAGTAGTACCTAAGCTCTTGATATTATTGATTTCTAACTTTCTAGTCTGTTGCCATCCTGGGCATCGTAACGTTGCATGCGATGTAACCATTGACCGAAGCTGTAAGCTCATACTGCTCTAATTTTTTTCACGACCTCCTCGAATTGATTTAGACATTACATCTTCAGGGCTCATAAAGTGTTATATATTTTTTTTTTCGTGCGGAAATCCCTTCGGATACCCCCCGCTGGCTAGCGGGGGCTGTTATGTCGGGCTTGAACCGACTAAAACCGCACGCCGTCTCGGGTCTACAGACGCCGGGGTATAAGGTTGCCCATAGAGCATATCCCTCGCACTCCGACTGACCCTGGGCCATCTCCGGTTTCGAGATGGCCCCCTCGGGTTTGGGAACCACGGTGTCCCCGTCTTGCCCCGGTTTGGGAGAGGGGCGCTAGTCGCCCCACCGTCCCGGCCTGCTTCTGCTGGGGTGACAGGCGACCTTACCTGCCACCCCCAGGCCTGCGCTCATGGAGGACGGAGGTTGTTAAGCGACCTCCGGCGCCTGAGTCGCCTGCGACGCGCAAGTTGCGGGCTCGGCGGGCCCGGAGAGTTCTAAGTCTCCCCCGGGCGCGCTCCGCCATCTCCTTCGCGAGCATTACATGCTCGCAGAAGGAGGTGGCGGCGGCCCACGCGCTCGCCCTCCGCACTATTGCCGCAATCATGCTGCCGAGCGAGAGGACTCCCTCCCCGATGACTGCGACGAGGTCACGCCTCGGCGCCTCCCACGCCGGGCAGTCCGCCAGCGTGTGCAGCCCTGAGTCCTCGCTCGCGTCGCAGTGATGACAGTCAGGCGTTGGCTCCTTCCTGGTCTGGAGATCACCTGCGTCAGTCGGTACGAGAGGCTTCCGTGTCGCCTCTCTAGCCAATCTTCCATGATGGGCCTTATCGCCTTCCACTCCACCACGATGGCCTGTCGGAGCTGGGACTGCACGGCCTCGATTTCACGAGGCTCGGGGTTCCGTCCCTGCTCCCGCGCCTCCTTTCGCCACTGGTACACTTGCGAAAGGGCTCTCGCCTCCAGATCCCATGGCGGAGTTCCGGCAAGGAGACTCGCCGCCTCGAAGGAGATCGTGCGGTACCCGCGGATGACCCTGATGGCCATCACTCGCTGCGGAGCGCGCAGCATCCGCACAATTCTGGTCCTCAGGGCCTCCGCGCTCATATTGGGCACCCATACAGGGCCATGGACCCACGATCCCCGCGTAGAGTCTCCTGCAGGAGTCATCGGGCCCCCTCATGTTGGGCAACAGCCGAGCCAGAGCGAGAGCTGTGCCCTTCAATTTGGGGCCAGACTTCGGATGTGCTCTCCGAAGTCCCATCGGCCGTCGAGCACGAGCCCCAAATATTTCATTTGGGGCTTGATGACGATGCAATTTCCTCCCACGATGAGACTGGATCCCTCGGGTGGCTTGCTCCGAGGCCCGTGAAAGAACAGGGCCTCGGTTTTATGCAGAGCCACCTCGAGACCCAGCCGTCGGATCCGCTCAACGACTTGGGCAACCGCAGTCGTGGCCTTTAGGGTCGCTTCGCGGTACGTCGCCCCGCACGCCGTCACGAGCGTGTCGTCCGCGTAGCACGTTGGCGATGTCCAGGGACACCGCCAACATCACCTCACCCTGGGCTACTGCAACCTCCGCCAGAGCCCTCACGCGCATGATGGCATCCACGGTGGAGCGCCTCTGGCGGAAGCCATATTGGCCATCCGCCAGGTCCGGCCCCACTTTTGAGAGATGCTCGACGAGGCGCTTCGCAATTACTCTTTCAAAGAGCTTGCACACCTCGTCAAGCAACACTATGGGCCGGTAGGCGGACGGCGAGTCCGCCGGGCGCCCCTCCTTTCGGATGAGCACCAGTTTCCCCGTCTTCCACAATTTCGGAAACTGGCCCCGCTCCAAACATGCGCTGACAAGCCCTCTCAGTCGGGGCTCGAGAGCGTCGTCGACTAGAGCTAGGACCCACGCTCGGCCTGGAATGCCGTCGGGTCCCGGGGCGGTGTGTTTGGCTCTTAGCCTTCTCACCGCCAGCTCTAGTTCTACCCAAGTGACTTCGGGCACGTCGTCGTCATTCACGTCGGGCGCCATGGGCGACCGAGGCGGAGTCATCTGCGGTGGAACATGTTCCACCACCCGCGCTGAGAACAGGGAGACAGGGAGCCAACAACTCCTCCGAGCAGATCCGGCTGGAGACACCGGGTTAACGGCGGGGCCTTGGGGCGCAGCTTGCCCCTCACCATCCGGTAGGGCCGGCCCAAGGGTCCCGCTCCAGCGTCTCCAGCAGCTCGTGGAAAGCGGCCTGTTTGGCCCACCTTATCTTCGCTCGGTGGGCTCCTCTGGCCTCCCTGTATCCCTCGTACAACTCCGCCTCTCGGGCCTCCGCATCTGCGGGGCGGCGACGCCTCCTACGGAATCGGGCCCACCGGCGGTGCGTGATCACGCAGGCCCGTCTGAACTGCGCGATCTCCTACGACCACCAGTAAACCTGACCTCTCGGATTATAGGGCGGAGCCCTAGGCATCGTCTCGTCACAGATACGGGTCATGGCCTCCCGGAACCACTCCGCCTCATCGTCTATGCTGACAGGCCTGTCCGGCGCAGGGGCCCAGGCCTGTACGAAGGCGGCTACCAGGAGGAGCTGCCGATCAAGTCGCTTAAGCGCCCAACGTGGCTCAGGTGGAGCCGGTGCAGCCGGCGCGTCGCTCGCGGGGGGGGACATGTCATACCGAATGTATCGGTGATCCGAACTTGTGTCCTCCCCCAAAACGACGCGCCAGCCCTGAACACGTCGCGCCAGCGAGGGGCTCGCGAACGATAGGTCCACGATGGAGCTAGCCCTCGAGGTTACGAACGTGTCCACGGCTCCCCGATTTAGGAGGACTAGGCCGAGTCGTGCGGCCCAGTCCACCAGTGCCCTGCCTCTATGCCCCGTCGCGCCCCTTTCGTGTCGGGAACCCCAGGCATACGACCAGGCGTTGAAGTCCCCGAGCACAAGGACCGGACGGGGCTGGCAGGCATTGACGACGACGGCCAGCTGACGGAGCCATTGCTCAAATGCAGCTTGGTCTCGGTTCGGCGTGATATAAGCAGCCACGACCGCTATATCACCAACCGCCGCCGCCACGCCGCCGCCACGCAGCCGGGTCCCCTTGCAACGACGGCAAGAGGGGGGCTGCCGGCGGCAGGGTTGTGCACCAGTGCCGCCGACCCATCCAGCGCGGTTTCCCAGAAGCAGAAGGTCCTGAGCATGGGCACCGTGGTCAACGTTCACCTGCAGAGAACATGAAGATTGCCCTATGCCCGTTTATTCTTTTTGATTGATATATCAGTTTATCCAGGAGCGACTAGGTCATGCAAAAGTCATGAGGTTAACCTTCTGAACTATTAATTAAATTCGTAATCTCATATAAATCTGCTGCCAAGGTTTTAACGTATTCAAGCTTCGCCTTCACTTACCTAGTTCTAAATTGGTTAATTCGTGTACTTGTTTATTTTCATATTAGCTATAACATAGCTTCATTAAAAATAAAGCCTGATAGCATGATTCTTTGAGTGAGGTAATTTATTTCTTCTTAGATCACAAAAAAAAGTTTGAAGACTTCTTGAAACTGACGCGGTAAGTTCGGTAGTAGGAAAATGGTGCATCTGATGTTACAAGCCGTTACAGGCGTCAGTAATACAAATTTCTTAAAATTCGTAAGAGTGCATACTGACCGCGGCGTTACAAGGCGTATCGTCACCTGAAAAGCAATTGTATAAAAACTGCCGTTTCTGTAAGTAAGACTTGCCCAATAAAAAAAAATAAGGGGAAAGCCCGTTCTGCTTTTCCTCCTATAAGATAAAATAACATGTTATTAACGTTTTTACCGTTAAGAATTTAGTTATTAGAAACAAAAATAATACTTACCTGTTGCCATTATTCTTTGCTATTTATACTTAAACAGTGGTTGGTAATAATACGATTCGGAAGGAAAATCTCTGTATGTACGTTCTAATTTTTCCACATACCAGTGAAAATCTGTTTAGCTAAATTGTGTTTTCACGTTTTACTCCAGGGAATCCATTCTTTAAATTAAATTAAACGTGAGCCGCGGTAGCCTAGTGGTATGTATGGGTAAAGGACTGCTGAGACGAGGTCTCGGGTTCGATCCCAGGTATTACCATGGTTGGGGTGTGTGTTGGGTAACCTCCTCGAGTGTCGCTCCGATTCCGATCCCGCTGCAGTCCGGGGGGAACGGAATCGGAGCGGCCGGTACACCCTGGGCGGCGGTCAATGGCTTCCCCTTCACCCCTTCATAGGGTTGGCATTGATCGTCGGCCAATACCCAACGTGGCGGGAACACATCGCTCTCCGTACTCCTCTGCTTTCAGAGGAGACAGGATGAGCGATGCTGTTAGTGGTGAGATGGCCCAGGGTCAGCCGGGGTGCGAGGGATATGCTCTATGGGTAACCTTACACCCCGGCGTCTGAAGACCCGAGACGGCGTGCGGTTTTAGTCGGTGCAAGCCCGACATAACCGCCCCCGCTGGCCGGCGGGGGGGTATCCGAAGGGATTTCCGCACGATAAAAAAATAAAAAATAAAAAAAGGTATTACCATGGCACACACCAATGACTTTTCGATGCTTTTCGAAGTTATGTGTGTATTTATCGCAGGTTTATAAGTGCCCGATTAATGGCAATAGGCTCGCCACCTATTACATTGGGACCTAAAACATAAACTGGCGAAACGTGGGTGCTAGCACCTCTGCCTACCCCTTCGGGGATATAGGCGTGAGTTTATGTTATGTTAGTCAGTGAAATTCAGCCCTAATTTTCATTTCTTTAGCTGATAATTAGTTTCATCTTGGTTCAAGGTTCAAGCCTGGTATTTTATTGTAAGTACCTTTTTTTTTTTTCGTGCGGAAATCCCTTCGGATACCCCCCCGCGTGGCAGCGGGGGTGGTTATGTCGGGCTTGAACCGACTAAAACCGCACGCCGTCTCGGGTCTACAGACGCCTAGGTGTAAGGTTGCCCATAGAGCATATCCCTCGCACCCCGACTGACCCTGGGCCATCTCCGGTTTCGAGATGGAAGTACCTCATAATCTATATACATAAAACCATTGATTTCTATATCACTAAAGTAAGTCGGGTTTAAGTAGTACCCAACTCAACTTTGTTTTTTAACGATTTTCATGATCTTTGATTTTTTTGATTTCTTTCAACCTCCAGTGCCATTTTTTTTGCGAAAACCTGCCAGCAGTGCTGGTTATGACTTGAACTTAAGGTGACCCAATAAGGTAATTCCCTGGCTCGCGTCACAGATTAATAAATAGTTACTACGTACTCGCGTGTAGTTCCTTACAAGAAGTGCGTTTAGTGTAATTAGAAAGATTTTTTTACTTACAGAGCTCAGAAACAACAAAACAAAATAATGTGAAAATGGCTCTTACTGGAAATGTGCATTTCTCAAACATGTCTATACTAATGACTTCTATTCTATTTATTTTTATTTTATTTAATAGGGACAAAGAACAGTTAAGTGTTACAATACATTCTTAAAAACTAGGCATAACACTAAAAACGCACAACCCATACCATTGTCCACGGAATTATAATACTGTTTAAAAGAGACGGACGCATTGTTTTACCTACACGTTAACAGGTAAACAAATTTTATATCTTCTATAATTTATAAATGAATCGCTGAATGTGTTGCTAAGCGCAAATCTCGAGAACAGCTGAACCGATTTCGCTAATCCTTTTCGTATAATATTCCTTGAAGTACCTACCAGGATGGTCCTTACGGAGAGAAAAGATTAAACATTGCATGTAAAGAAAAAAAAGCTACTTTTATCCCGGGAATAGGTTCCCATGGGTTGCGGGATCAGAATCAGTATTCCACGCGGGCGGAGCCGCGGGCAACAGCCAGTTAAAAATAAATATATAAACCCTAACAGACTGATACCCGTTAGTGGTGATTAGCGAGAATTTCGGAAGCCATTATCTTGAATTTGTTCTCAGTAAGCGCAAAAATGTCGAGGTCAATAAAATGTGAGTTGTAGGTTTTTTTTAACGCGTGGAAACCCCCACGGTCTTTACCCCATCGGTGCCAACGTTGGGGTGGGCGTGTCAGAACGGAATCAGACCGACTATAACCACACGGACACCGTGTCCATTGCCGGCACCCCGGGTAAGCCCTCGAAAGGATAACCCCAGGGTTACCGGCGGACTTGTGTAAGACACACACGACACGCCTCCGCCTTGGCCTGCTTCTGTAAGGCGAGTCGGAAAACTGCCGTCCTCTGGCCCCGATCATGGAGGTCGGTAGTCCCGGGCGTAGACGAGTCTGGGGCGTCCTCGCCGCAGACAGCGGAACTCGGGGGACAGAGTTCTCTCCCGCTCTCTCTCCACCGTCTCTTTCGCGCGCATTACCTGCTCGCAGAAAGAGGCGGCGTCGTGCCACTTGCTCCCGTCGGAGACCACGGCTCTCACCATGGTCTCCAGCGAGAGAACGTCCACGCCCAGGACCGCAACGAGATCTTGGCGTTGAGTCGCCCAATGTAGGTTGCCAATAATCGGCGCAGAGGTGCCCGCTCCCCCGCATTTGTTCTACAGTTTTCCGTATAAAACAATCTGGGCAAGCACACCTCCCGCCGAATAACTGTCCTAGGAACTACGTAACATATTTTATTAGTAAGTTCAATACAATTGAATTTATTATTACATATGCCGTATAGCATCATAACCATTAGCAATATACGTCTGTGTTCCAAGCTCAAAATCGTGTAATGCTTTAGCAGTTCTGTATAAGGAATCCTACTATGAAAGCACTTGTAATGGGTAGTGTGAAGAAATTTCTTTTGTACCATTTCAATACTATGAGTGTATTTTTAGTAGAAAGGGCTCCAGATAGGCACTGCGTATTCAACTTGGGAACGAATTATCTTAAACAAGCATCACCATAAACAAGACATAAAGTGTAATTAATTTAGTGGTTTAGCAGTTGGTTTTACAATCGAAAGGTTCCGGGTTCGATTGCTGGCCGTTACGAAACCCACTCCTAACATAAGTAATTTCGCTTAGCTGGAGGAGGTAAGGGTAATACTAATAAATTAGGTACTAATATTGTGCGGTGAGCTCGTAGGCGGTGCCGCCGTCACGTGCTACGCGGACGCCACGCTCGTGATGGCGTGCGGGGCGACGTACCGCGAAGCGACCCTAAAGGCCACGACCGCGGTTGCTCAAGTCGTTGAGCAGATCTGGCGGCTGGGTCTGGAGGTGGCTCTGCATAAAACCGAGGCCCTGTTCTTTCATGGGCCTCGGAGCAAGCCACCTCAAGGATCCTGTCTCATCGTGGGAGGAAATCGCATCGGCATCAAGCCCCAAATGAAATATTTGGGGCTCGTGCTCGACGGTCGATGGGACTTCGGAGAGCACATCCGAAGTCTGGCCCCCAAATTGAAGGGCACAGCTCTCGCTCTGGCTCGGCTGTTGCCCAATATGAGGGGGCCCGATGACTCCTGCAGGAGACTCTAAGCGGGGATCGTGCGGTCCATGGACCTGTATGGGTGCCCAATATGGGCGGAGGCCCTGAGGACCAGAACTGTGCGGATGCTGCGCGCTCCGCAGCGAGTGATGGCCATCAGGGTCATCCGCGGGTACCGCACGATCTCCTTCGAGGCGGCGAGTCTCCTTGCCGGAACTCCGCCATGGAACCTGGAGGCGAGAGCCCTTTCGCAACTGTACCAGTGCGCGGGAGCAGGGACGGAACCCCGAGCCTCGTGAAATCGAGGCCGTGCAGTCCCAGCTCCGCCAGGCCATCGTGGTGGAGTGGAAGGAACGACTTGGGCGACCAAGCTCAGGGCACGCCGCAATAGCGGCGGTAAGGCCCATCATGGAGGATTGGCTAGAGAGGCGACACGGAAGCCTCTCGTACCGACTGACGCAGGTGGTCTCAGGGAAGGGGTGCTTCGGGGACCACCTGCATCGGATCAGGGAGGAGTCAACGCCTGAGTGTCATCACTGCGACGCTAGCGAGGACTCAGGGCTGCACACGCTGGCGGAATGTCCGGCGTAGGAGGCGCCGAGGCGTGACCTCGTGGCAGCCATCTGGGTGGGAGTCCTCTCGCTCGGCAGCATGATTGCGGCAATGGTGCGGAGCGCGAGCGTGTGGGCCGCCGCCACCTCCTTCTGTGAGCATGTAATGCTCACGAAGGAGATGACGGAGCGCGTCCGGGAGAGATTTAGAACTCTCCCGGCCCGCCGAGCCCGCAACTTGCTCGCCGCGCGTCAAGTCACTACGGCTGAGGACTGACGGTTGACGGTGGCGGCTCTGGCGCAGGTTTTGCTCTCGGAATATGGGCGTCCGAATCTTCACATCTCTCCCTTCATGATCCTAAAAAGCATATCCCGTAAAGCGCTGTAAGCCGATTCGTAAACAAATTGTATGAATATTTACGTGTGTGGGTAATCATGGCACGGGGACTTGATACAATATTTATTAACATTACACTAAATAAACACTAAATAGGACTGTATTTATTTAAAGTTTTCTTTCCGTTATTCTTCGTTTTATGCAGGTTAATGTGAACTAATATGTGACTTCAGAGATATATAAACACTAAATAGGACTGTATTTATTTAAAGTTTTCTTCCCGTTATTCTTCGTTTTATGCAGGTTAATGTGAACTAATATGTGACTTCAGAGATATATAAATACTAAATAGGACTGTATTTATTTAAAGTTTTCTTCCCGTTATTCTTCGTTTTATGCAGGTTAATGTGAACTAATATATCTCTGAAGTCACATATTTATGTATTTACGTACATTACGAGAGCTCTTAGGGACGTGTATGTATTATGAATAGTTTAGTATTTGTTATTTTTACCTAATGTTTTGCTATACATCGCTTATAATTTTTATCTAATATTTCCGCACACTTAACTTTTTTATCTGAGGTTGAAGCATAACTTTTTTTTAACTAAGTTCCGTTGTCATAATCGTTAGTAATGTAGTTTCATTGTTTATTTATCTTTATAGGTAATTAAGGCAGTTAGTAAGTTTTGTTGCTTGTTATCTTAATAGACAGATAAACAATAACATCGGTTCCGTGGTACAGGTTTGTGGACGTTTTCGTATTCGTCTACGTTTCGATTGTGAGGTTTCTTCCTGGGATCGTGAGCTCCAAAGTACGATACCCGGCACTGACAAACTGGGGTTTTTCTTAAGTATTAGAGTTAACGGGATATTTACCATGTGTTCCTCCGTGATCATGGCGCTTGCAACAGTGCCGAAATATCGGACATTCTTAGAAACACATGGTAAATATCCCGTTAACTCTAATACTTATGTTAGTGACCATGATAGTTTAAATACCTATATTGGGGTTTTTCTGTTGGTTATTTCTCGGTAGTAGTACGGACATTAGAAACGTTCCCAATAGACGGCAAAAGGCTTGCCTCCTATTAAGTAGGACAATGAAAATACTTTAAAAATGTCAAATAAGGAAATCAAAAGTTATAATGATCGTTTAATTTCATTTATTTTGACTTACACTAATTCTCATGATTGGCCAAACCTATGTGGTATGTTTCGTCTCAAAATCGACAGTTTCCATAAACCATGCTACGTCTCGTCTAATCCAAGCGAAAACAATTAAATTACAATTGTTTCGCCAAGTAAAACTGCCCAATTCACACACGACAACACACAAAACGGCAGTGTTTTCTTTTATAGTGGTCACGTCAAATGACTTCACATCGTCTGATGGTAAACTATAGGTAAAGTCACGGGAATGAGGGCCACCATTATAGACATCAATATGTATGTCACATTGTGTATGTCATAATGCTACACTGATGGCCCTCAGATTGACGGCTTCATCAGATGCTTTTTCACACTCTGCTTAAAGGACCCAGGACTGTAGGAAGAAGGAAACACGTGTGCTGGTGAAGAATTCTAAGTCGTGATGGTACGGCAAAGAAAAGAGGTGCTGAACCACTTGGTTCTTGATGGAATTGTTTGTACCGTGTGAAAGTGATACCTCAGTTATGCTGATTAGACGATAGGCAGCATGGTGTATGGCCGGCTTTAGGTAACATTGTACAAGATTACGATTTCGTGCCAGTTTGTGTGTCATTTTATTATCGATGTTCAGTACCATCGTCATCATCAGCAGAGCGTTATTCTCTGTTGCATCTCATGATTTCTTCTTTCTCATGATTTGGCTTATCTTGACTTTTACGGGAGCGATTTCCGTCGGACTCCTCAACCCCGAGAGAAAAACCTGCGCCAGAGCTCTGTTCGTTCATCAGCGGGTGAAGTTGACTTGGGCCTCGAAGATCTTAGTGGAGCCTTCATACATATTATGTTTTAGTTAGCAAAATATAAGTTGTATCATATAATTTTAACATGGCTGTCATTATAAGACGCTTAAAATTTTTATGATGTATATTGAATACCTTGTAAGAGTTTAAGTTGTTATTTTACGATAGTTAGCTGTAAAAAAGTGTAATGAACTAGTCATATGCTCTTATCCTGTTTACTCCAGCATTAGTGTTACTTTACCTGGGTTAACATCTTCCTGCCGGAAGAGCCCAGTTGAGTATAGGACCGCTCAGAGGTGATTATAAATTAAGTCGTGCTTATAAACGGGTTGACAACGACGAATGAAGTTTATTTTCTGTAAAGTAACTCCACCTTATAGCGGGATACAGACAAAAATCTTGGCTTGAGTGTAACCAGTGTGTGCAGTGTTTGTGAATTTCGAAAAATGTTTTTAATTGTTTCTAAAACCTTATTAAATATACATTAGTATAAAAAATATTTAAGTAGTATAATCTCGGCGTTATAACCTCGGTGAGTCAGTCAGGATAACTTTCTTCACAAGTTACAAAATTTAGAATTCAGTAGTTTTAAATATACTCAGTTTAGTTTACACCCACATTTTGCCAGTTACATTTTTGTCTTTAGGATGGAGAATTAACATTTTTTTTGTTTTCACGCTGTGTGACACAACCGTGCCCAATCCGCGGGTCGATAGAGACAGCCAAATATAAATAATAATAAACAAATATTCTAGGACCTATTACACAGGGCCCCATAAGCAGAACTTGTCATATGGGTTCTAGAATGCGGATATATATACTTAAATACTTTACTTTTACCTACATATTATACATAGAAATATTCAGTCCAATGTAGTTATATATATTTGCAATGAGCGGGAATCAAACTTGCGACCTCTGACTTAGCAGACGAACACTTTACCAGTACGCCACAAAGGTCGTTCAATAATGTATTTTGAAAGAATATCCTGTTAATCATGGCAGTATCAACTCAGATTTATAAAGTAACCTTTTATTTATTTGTTTTGCTCGGATAGCACTGATCGTGACCTCAATACCCACTTTGAACTGAACATGTTATGTAATGACTAATGAGTAATAACTAATAATTGCATTGCGATAAGCGCTATATTTTTTTTAGAACGTGTGATTCTTATTTTATGTTCCTTTTGTGTGAATTAGTTCTCAGTATTTATGTTATCATTGGTGTTAGTTTTTATTCAGTCTATTTTTAACTAGTAGTAAAGTAAAAAGATATAAAATTATTTTGTCAGTTCCGTGACACAGGGTTATGCTTACCTACGTTTGCAGTTTGGGTTCGACTCCTCACCAGGAAGCTGGTGCACCTGCTGATTGACGGGTGAGGCTCTGGCAAAGGCTATCCTCTCGGAGTTAAAAATAAAATAAATAAATATTCTAGAAAATTCAACACAGTTTTATATACAGTGTCACAGTGTTAAGTAGGCATAGCTTAACTAGCTTGTGTTATGGGTTCTAATGCGGATAAACATACTTTGTTTTTTTTTTGGTAAATAAATACATAAAAACACACAGACCAATGCAAATATACATATTCATGCATACAAATATTTGCACTAAGTGAGAATCGAACCCACGATCCTGTCTTAGCAGTCGAACGCTCTACCGCTTCGCCACAGAGGTCGTCAATTTGGGGGAATCAGACGGCTGTCGCTCTTCAAAAAGCCAAGATAAATCGAATCATGGATAGTAAAAGTAAAAGAGTGGGCTCCGGTCTCCAAAGTAGCCTATATATAACCGGGATTAGAGCTCAGATGAAAATGAATCACGTATTCCTATACTATCAATTACAGTGTATAATCAATGTTACATGTATACCTACTACCATAGTGTCCAAATAATCGCGCCTCCGGAGTTAGCTGAAAGGGTGACGTGGATAACTATTTGTTATACCCACTGTTGAATACTACAATGAGAACTTTATGTCATCGAATGGTGCTTGAATCATTATGATCATCATCATTTACGGAGGAAGCAGTGACAGTGCTAACTGCCTCAGCGTTCCGGTGCTATTTACAGTGACTGATGGACGATTGTCCAATGTCTGAAGGACAACTCTAATTAGCAGCTAATTAGAAGGTAATATGTGAAAAGTAAGAGTGTTTAGTAATCTCACCATAATCGAACTAACACAATATACCCTGTTGTATATTTTATACCCTTTAGGATTCTTTATTTTTGACTTCGGGGCAGATTGCCTTCATTCAAAGCTGTAGCTCGTACTCCTTAAAAATAAATAAGAATTGTATAGAAATAGTAGATTGTTATAAACACACTTAAGTTCTAAGAACTGATGAAATTCTTCATCAACTTTAATTTTCTTTTATTTTACAATTACTTACATAAAACTTACAGCTGTTGTTGTGATGTAAAAAAGTCATTAGCATGAAGACCCTCAGTCCTCAGTCTTCAGAAAAATAATTCAAAGATATCATATAAATGTAAAAATTATAAATATAGGTTTTCTGAAATCAAAAAACTATTAAATATTGACTAGCTAAAAATAGCACATGAATAAGTATACAAAACTAATTTGTATACTTATAGTCATTAAAATATTCATAATATTAAGTTTCTTCGTCATGCAAAGGTATGCTAACATCAGGTTATTGCCATGTCAGTTACAATGTCGTACTAATGGTAAAATTGCAATATTCAGCACCTGTCCACATCTCGCTGAATGACATTACACATACCTACTTATTAAAAGGCTTAGGTGACTATGCTACACATGCTTTCAGCTGCTATAACAAGCATCCATCATGATACAGAATTCTATTGTACGCTAAACACTAATCACTATTTATCAGAAATGGCAGCAGGTCTGTATCTGGGCCTGTTGCAATTAGGTTAGTTAAGATACACTAGTGTGCGTTGGCATGTATTTTCATCGTTTGAATACCTAAGCATTCTAATCAATGTGTCCCATACTTTATATATCACTTATAAGTTATTATGTGTATTTTACATACTAACATAGAATCGATGCCGAAAACAGTTCCATATAAAAAAGCGAGCGCATCTTCATACAACATACAAAATAGCCACTTTCTATACCCTAAACCTGCCTAACTGCCAGTTCTAGTAAAAATTGAGTCCGGGTGTCCTTCCGATATTTGTGAGTTTCTTAAGTCCCGGCAACACAGGGATAACAATGCTCAAGTACGATACTATACCTACTATTAACAAAAAAATAGGCAACTAGCAATAACGTCTATGCGATGCAATTATGACATCATTACTTACTGACCTTAATACTAACATTCAACAGTTAAATTTATGTCCAATCTCTATAGTATTATTGTACAAGTATCAATGTCACATGTTCCCTTTACGTATTGTACAAAGCCCGGAATCGTACGAACCAATTTATTTAGTACTGTGTGGCTTCAAATTAACAGCTATGTAATGCATTGTGACCGAGAGTCACACAACAATAGATATATCCTGGAATTGGTTTGTAAAGGTTTATGCCAATGTTGATCAGGTCTGCATTTGTATTCTCTCATAGATGAATATAAATTATAAAGGTTAGATAAGTAGAAGGTTCGGGCACGTAGATAGAATGACATAACTTTTTTACGCCTGTATCCCCGAAGGGGTAGGCAGAGGTGTATTACACACCCACGATTCGCCAGTTATGTTAAGGTCCCAATGTAATAGGGGGCGAGCCTATTGCCTTCTACCGTGCATGGGTAGATAGAATGAACAAAAGAAAATTGGCGAAACAGATTAAATTTATCAGGCGAGGTTGTATAGGCAACCCAGTAAAGGTCGACCTACGCGTACGTGTGTCGATCAGATTAAGGACGCTTTAAGGAAAGGCCAGGTCAAGAGTATCCGTACTCTGAGAGTATGAATGAAAACAATGATTATGATGAAGGTAGAAGAATCGAAATGTGTATGCCAGATTTGTACCGAGAGGAGGATATTGTCTCTACCTGTGCGAATGTTTTAAAGAGGCGAGGTGTGATTATTTGTGTGTGTAGATAACTTGCCTTAGGTATGGTCAGCGTGTGGATGCTTTGTTTGACTTCGTCCACTCATTTGTTTCTCTACTCTCCAGATCTTAGTAAATAAATCTATCTTGGTCACTTTGACACAAATTTGTACATCTGTGCACCTGTATCATCGCTCCACCACAATCGTCGTTAATTTTATAAATGTAAAGTGTATTTATTAGTGAACATGTTTATTACATTTCAAGACTAAACAAAAAAAATCTTAATTCGAGTATGTTGATCCGCATTCTATAGAATGCGGATCAACATACTCGTATTAAGTTTTTTTTTTATCCATATTACAAGCTAGTTCAGCTTTGCTTAGTTCGGAGGTAGTTAGCGCTGTGTAGTGTAGGTACTATAGAATAGGGGTGCTTGGTTGGGGACCTCCACGCGGTGCACCCTGGGCAACGGAGACGGCAGCGCCTCTCTCCTAGGGTGGGAGAGACGCTGCCGCCTACGGCCAACTCCGACCGAGGCGAGGACGGCCCTGTTGAGGGCTGTTCGGAAGCTTTCCACGTGTCCCTCTGATTAGCAGAGGGCACAGTGGAGAGCAAGTAAGGGGGCCATCTCGAAACCGGAGATGGCCCAGGGTCAGTCGGGGTGCGAGGGATATGCTCTATGGGTAACCTTACACCCCGGCGTCTTAAGACCCGAGACGGCGTGCGGTTTTAGTCGGTGCAAGCCCGACATAACCGCCCCCGCTGGAGACCCCCCGCTCTCAAGCGGGGGCGGTATCCGAAGGGATTTCCGCACGAAAAAAAAAAAAAAAAAAAAAAAAAAAGGTACTATAGAATATTATTATTATAACGATTTTTTGAATTATTTTTATAGAGAAGTAGTTCAGGATCTTAAGATCCATATTTTTAACCCAAGACTTTGTCCGTGCGATAACGGACATTCACGAGGAAAAAATCACGTGCAGCCAATTAAGTTATAGGAAAAACAAACCTAGGTACATATTTTTTATGATAATTATCTGTTACTTATGTAGTTCTTAGACAGAAGTACATGATTTGATATGAAAATCACCTGAAGTCACGTTTAGTTTATTAAAAGATAACGTGGGAATATTTAGGTATGTGAGTAATTTTTACACTATTGTGTATGACGACAGGTTCAGTTTATAATAATAGTTATAAAAGGTAGATTTATTTGAAGAGTCCTTAAATGGTTTTAGGTATTGTAGGGTTAGTAATATGTGTGGGGAATTCACGTTTTTGTTGATATTACAAACGCGTAATAATCTTTTTGTTCTGATTACTGTATACTGTATTTGTAATGTCAAACAGATACTCGCATGACACGTTTGATTGCGGCGCTAACTATTAAAAATTATCACCAAAATCAAAACAGTCAATAGTGATGAAAACTACGGGAGCTTTGATGTCATATCGAAGACAAATACTTACTTTTTTATATTCTTTGTTAAGACGTATTTACACTCCCTTTTGGGATCGTATTTAATGTGATAAGATCGCATCAACATATCATTACCAGATCACAAAATAAAGCTCAATATAACTGGCAGAATATTTACTAAAATGATTAACATGATCTATTACACAGCAACAATCTAAATTGGAGTGCCAGTAACTTATTTCCGCAACATAATCAATTGTACTAGACCGTTAAATTAAATTGTATTGTGAATACATTAGCCTTTATATCAATGCGCAAAAATCCGTGTCATATCACTGTGTTGAGAGCTTAACAAGCTGATTGAATATTTAACATATTTGTTACGAATGCTATAGACATTAAAGTTATTATTCTTCATGATTTACAGAAAAGGATGCCGCAGAATGACAAATTGTCTGCGTCCAGGTAAAGTTGATTCAACTGCTAAGAACGATTACGTTAAGCATGTAGGCAATCATGAAATGATTACCGTGTTCCGGTAGTTCATTTACCAATCAAACGTACAAAAGAGCAATGGAAAAATCACAAATAAAGATCAAAGATATCACGTAATAAAATTTAGTGACTCTTTGGAAAATTCAAATCGTGTCCGGCTATCGATATAACGGTCGTAAATGTAGAAAATAATTAATAATGTTTCTATTTCAGATACGCGTGACGTAGTCATGGCTGTGGATAGCAAAAATGCGGAGAATAACAAAACTGCTGATAAAACTCTTAACTTAAATGGTGGTGACTTAAATGGAACTAATGTAATTAAGGATAGTTTAAGTAAACCTAAAATGGAAAAGCAGCCTGAAAAAACTGATGATGAAGACCAGAAAGAGTTAAGTCATTATCAAAAATTGAAACGCGTGATTTCACTCATTACAGTAGAACCCATTTTGGCTTGTTATGTGATGCCATCAGTTTTATCCATTTTAGCCACTCAGAATCTTTACTTAGAAAAAGCATGTCGAGTTAATCTCCAGTTTGATCACCACATATGTGATGCTTTAACAAGAAGAGAGACAACAAATTACACAGCAGAAGAGGAAGCGGTACAAACACTAGTAGCATCAGTAACTGGTTGGAAAACTGTACTACAATCATTCTTGCCTTGTGGAGTATTAATATTTCTTGGAGCTTATAGTGATAGAGTTGGTCAAAGAAAATTTTGCATGTTGTTGCCTATTATTGGCGAATTATTGACGAGCTTAGGCCTCATAGTGAATACATATTTTTTTTACGAATTACCAGTAGAAGTTGCAGCCGTGACTGAAGCTATTTTTCCGGCATTGACCGGTGGTTGGTTTACAATGTTTATGGGAGTGTTCAGCTATATTGGGGATATCACAACAGAAGAAGACAGGACGTTGAGGATAGGCATTGTGAATCTATTCCACTCAGTAGGTGTGCCAGTTGGAGCGGCTCTCAGTGGCATATTAGTGCAAAAAATTGGATTGTATGGTGTCTTCTCTGTGAGTTCTATATTATATGTTGTGAGTTTCATATACGGATTTATACGAATCAAGGAAGTAAGGAAGTCAGATCCATCTGTGGTGAGTATGTATTTTATTTATCATTTAATTGTTATATTCTTTTTTATGGTAGACACCTTGATGATAAATTACAATGATACGGTTCATTGGATGGGACAAGCGGCTTTGTGTATTTATCGTAATTACTGGATCGATAAGATAGTTGCTTATGGATCAATTCACTTTGTAGCTAATTATAGACTGCAGTGTGCATAACTGAAATAACTTTAAGCACTTGAATAAGACAAAAGCACTATTTAAAGTGATAGATAAGACGTTTTGCAACAATTACCTTGCTTATTAAAGTCAATGCGACTTTGTTTAATAGTAAAATATTCCAGTTATTAATGAACAACTAATTAGTTAGAGCTGATAGTACACACACTGATGTAGGTAGCAGACCAAAGATAATAACAAGGTAACAACATAGGAGAATGATATTCTAGGCATATGCGCTTCTTGTTCGGAACTTTTACTCAAAGTGAGTTTTCCAAGAACTAAAAGAATACTGGAAGTTAAATTTTCAATACTGAAAGACAGCTGAATGCTAAGTGCTGGATGCTGAATGCTGAAAGCTAAATACTGAAAGATGAATGATAAAAGCTTATAGCTAAACACTCAGTGCTAAAAACTGGATGCTTAAAGTAGAATTATCGAACTCTGAAAGCCAAAATTTGTAATAAAGTAGATGTAACTACCTATTAGTTCCTACCTATATGCCTATAAGTGGCGATAGCCCAGTGGCGTACGTAACGGACTGCTGAGACGAGGTCTCGAGTTCGATCCCTAGTCGCCCCGGGCACACACCTCTGACTTTTCGTAGTTATTTGTGCATTAATAAATGTTAATTATCGCTCACTTAATAATGTGCCCGGTAGATGGCAATAGGCTCGCCCCCTATTACATTGGGACCTTAACATAACTGGTAAATCGTGGGTGTGTAATACACCTCTGCCTACACCTTCGGGGATAAAGGCGTGAAGTTATGTTATGTAATATGTAACTACCTGTTACTATTGGCGTTAGAATAACAAATTGAATAGTAGGTAGATATTTAAAAAAAATACTTATTTATTTTTATAGAACCTCTCTGATTTCATTAAAGAGTTACATCACATCATCAAATATTATTTATCACAATATTATATAAGGTGTCACAAAATTAGGTCTCTGAATTTGGTGACATGACTTGGTATCGACAAAATATATTTGAAACAAAAAAAAATATCGGGTAAAATAAAAAAAATTAAAATATAAAACATATAAAAAAAAAAACACCGCCAGCGACCAGAGTCACGTGACGCGACGAGTCCGTGACGCACGTGGTAGGCGTGCAGTCTTTCTCCTCGCAGTATTCTCCAAGCGGATGTGGGGGAAATACCTAAATCGCGATCACAAGCGCAATCAGCGTCACGTCTGCTCGTCGCGTCCCGTGACGCTGCTCGCTGGTGGTGTTTTTAGGGTTCCGTTGCCAAATGGCAAAAAACGGAACCCTTATAGATTCGTCATGTCTGTGTGTCTGTCCGTCCGTATGTCACAGCCACGTTTTTCCGAAACTATAAGAACTATGCTGTTGAAATTTGGTAGATAGATGTATTCTGTGAACCGCATTAAGATTTTCACACAAAAATAGTAAAGAAAAACAATAAATTTTGGGCTTCCCATATTTAGAACTGAAACTCAAAAATTTTTTTCATCAATCCTATACGTTCGCATACTCTATCTATGGATAGGTCTTCAAAAATGATATTGAGGTTTCTAATATATTCATTTTCTGAACTGATTAGTTTGCGCGAGAGACCCTTCCAAAGTGGTAAAAGGAGTCCCCCCCCTGTAAATTCTAAAATAAGAGAATGAGAAAACTAAAAAAATATATGATGTACATTATCATGTAAACTTCCACTGAAAATTAGTTTGAACGAGATCTATTAAGCAGTTTTTTTTAAAACGTCATAAATCGTAAACCGCAATTTACCTTTCATTTAATCAACTCAAATATAAAAACGACCCGCTACGAAACCCTTCATGGACGAGTCCGACTCGCACTTGGCCGGTTTTTTTTTTCATTTTCTTTTATCTTTTTTTGTTTTTTTATTTTTAAATTTTTATTTTACCCGAAATTTTTTTTTGTTTCAAATACCTATATATTTTGTCGATACCAAGTCATCTCACCAAATTCATAGACCTTTTTTTTTTTTTTTTTTGTGTGCGGTGTGGGTTGTTGGCCGACAGGCCTCTACAACCTTACGCGAACAGTGTGGCGAGCGCATAGGGCTCTCAGCCGAAAGTTGATTTTAAGCAACACGCCTCAAGGGTCCCCAGTTGGGGCGGCCTCGGCTTGGGCTGCTGCTGGATTAATACTGGGGCGACCTAGGCCCACATTTACGAACAAAGCGCGGCGCGTGTTCCGCCCTCGTCGGCGAAGACGGAACCGCGGTTTATTTTGTGTAGCTCCGCGAGCTGTGTAGGCTCTTCGTTGAGCGAGTGTTATTGCATCATCGGGCTCTCCGAGAGCGTGTCTAGGTCTCCGCGTGCGTGAAATTAAACTCGGTGTGTAGTTTACAGCCTCAACCACTAGAGGGTTGGGGTGAGTCGGGGCAGAGTCAAAGTAGCTAAGGGAGCACTGTTTTATGTACTGCCTGATCGTCGGCAGTTCTAGGTCGGTGTGAAGCTCGACATTACGCATAAACCACGGTGCTCCCGTAGCTCGGCGCATGAAACGATTTTGTAGTGTTTGTAGCCTATGGATCCTTTGTTCACTAACATGAGCGAAAACCGGACATCCGTATGTCATGATTGGCCTAACACAACTAGTGTAAAGTCTGACTTTACTCCTAAGTGATAACCTAGAACGAGAGTTCACTAAGCTATGTAGTCTACCTAATACGAAGGCGGCCCGATCGCGGACCGCTTTGAGGTGAGCTTTGAAGCTGAGGCGATCATCAAGGATGATACCTAAATATTTGGCTTGCCTAGCCCAAGGGATCGGCTTGCCAAACATCCTAATCTGTGTAAGTCCCTCTAAGGGATACAGGTCGCGCCTCCTTCTGTGGATCAGCACGGCCTGACTCTTATCTGGATTAACCTCTATCCTCCATTTCCGAAACCATGCCCCTAGGGTGTCGGCCGCGGATTGGAGTTTTTTAGCTACTATGTTGGGATTAAGTCCCGAGTGGAAGATGGCTGTGTCGTCTGCGAAAAGTGCCGTCTTCACTTGCCCGTGTAAAGGTATATCTGACGTGAATAACGTGAACAAGATGGGTGAGAGTACCGACCCCTGCGGTACACCGGCGCGAATGGGGTGAGGATCCGAGAGGGTCCCTTCCACTCGGTAGCGATAGCTTCTGTTCGACAAGTAGTCCCGTATGATGAGTACGAGCCTGTGTGGCACTCCCATGTGGAACAGCTTCCAAATGAGGCCGTTGTGCCACACTTTGTCGAACGCTTTCGCTACGTCGAAGAAGAGAACCCCTGTGAATTGATTGAACTGCAACCGCTCGCTGGCGTGCTCAACGATGCGGTGCACTTGTTGTACGCATGAGTGTTGATCGCGGAAGCCAAACTGCTCGTTCGGAATGAGACCCTTTGCATCGGCAAATGCTTTCAGCCTATTGCATACTAGTCGCTCATAGATTTTCCCTAAACCTTTAAGCAGACTGATCGGTCTATAACTGGTCGGCTCGGACTTTGGCTTACCGGGCTTGGGTATCCCAATGACCACGGCCTCTTTCCATTGCTGCGGAAAGATGTTATTTTTGAGCGCTGCGTTAAAAATGTATGTCAGAAGGACGAGTAACCTCTCTGGGAATAATTTAATGACTTTATTTGTGATGCCGTCCGAGCCGGGTGCTTTACGCGTGTGCAAGCCCTTGATGATCTCCTGAACCTCTTCCGGGGTGACTGGGTCGATATGACCGTCGCTGTCCGGTGGTAACGGAAGTGAAGCTTGCCGTTCCACATCAGAGTCTATTTCGCGTACGTGTTCTAAGTCGGTGTGTAGGGTGCTGGGCGAACATTGAGACTCGAGACTTTCGGCCAGACATTCCGCCTTTTCTACATCTTCGAAAGCTTCTGACTGATTGGGCCTCTTTAAGGGAGGCATAGGGGCGACCACGTCTTTCCTCAAAGATCGAGACAACTGCCAGAAAGCGACGTGAGACGGCTCAAGATCGCTTAATGTAGTGTCCCATCGAGTTTGACGCATTTCCTGTATGCGAGCCTTAACGGCCCGTTCTAATCTGCGGAGACTAACCCTGTTGCCTTCGCAAGGGAACCTATCGTAGGCGCGCACGGCGGCGTTCTTCCTCCTCAGCAGATCACGCACGTCATCGGGGAGCTTCCAGCGACGGTCTTCCGTCTCGGGAGCCCTCCGAGAACAATCATTAAGTAACGATTGTACGTGCTCTGTGAAGGAGTCGATCGCCTCCGTGGTGTCCTCTACGCTAACGATGTGATCTGGTATTTTGTTCAGATGTACGGATTCGGTCGACTCGAGTCTTTTCTCAAGCCGCGCCCAATCCGTAATCCACCTATTCGGGGGGGCTTGACCGGTATCAATGGGACCTAGTCTCTGTTTCAGTTCTACCATAACTGGCCTATGGTCTGAGGTAAGCTCGTGCAGTACTTCTATAGAGCACAAACGTAAGTTCACGTTCTTAAGAAGCACCAGGTCTAACACCGCCGGCCTATGTTCCACTTCATACGGGAAGTGAGTACATTCTAATGGAGCTATTATATCGTAGTTGAGCGTGCTCGAGTGCGATTCCAGGACCCTACCTCGGGTGCAGGTGATGGGGCAGTTCCACATGGTGTGTTTGGCGTTGAGATCGCCAGCGACTATGACTGAGGGTCCTAGTTCGAATAGGGCCCTGAGATCGCTACCGAGCAGCTGTTTGGTTGGTGACAGATAAGCTGACACTATGACTATTGACTGGTGGCCGGTCATCCCTAACCGACAGACCGAAACCTCAACGTTCGTCAGCGTTGGCGGATCCATAGGTGAGCAGTGCAAGGACCTCTTGTAATAGATCAGAGTCCCGCCCTTAGGGGAGCCGACCCTATCGTTGCGAACTATGTTGTAGTTCGCAATATTAGGGTTTCTCTGGGCGGGCTTTAAAAAGGTCTCTTGCACGAGAAGTATGTCTGGTTGATGGACCCTAAGGAATTCACCTACCTGATCTCTTTGACCGGCTAAGCCGTCCGCGTTGAAATACCCTAACTTGAGTGTTCGTGGTTTGACTCTGCCAGTGTTTCGCGAATCCATTAAGGATTTACTCTGAAGTTGGCGAGGGCCTCGAAGACGGTCGAGTACCTAATTGTGACACCTAGGAGTGCCATCGGGTTTCCCTCATTTGCGCGGATCTGCGCGGCCATGTCGCGCAGTTCCGCGTAATTGAGTATGCTGGCAAAGCGTGCCACGACTTCGAGGTCCGACTCCCCGGTCGCTGGCTGGCTCGCCGTGTTTGTGTGTGGTTGTGGTTGTAGTGGTGGTGGGGGCTGTGTGTGTGTCCTATCAGCCTGCGACCGCGGAGGTTGTTGGGGGCGCGGCTGTTGCGGAGCTGGTGTTGGCAACAGAGGCTGCGTGACTTGAGGTGGGGGGACATATACGCTCATGAGCGCCGGAATCCCCGAAGTCTGGGCGTTCCTAGTCTGGGACGGCAAGGGGGGGAACGCAGGCCTTGAGGAGGCTGCGTTGGGTCCCCATGGGCAGGGCTTCGGTGGAGCCGAAGCTGGTGCTTGGGGCTGCGACTGACCTACGGTCTGAGGTGTACGCCCGGATGGGCGTGACGGTTGTTGTTTGGGTGCCTTCGGGCACCCGCGATAATTCGCGGGGTGGCCCGTTTGCCCGCATAGGACGCACGCAGGTGGTGTCGAGCAGAGTGCCCTATCCTTCGGACGGCTACACTCTGCTGTGGCGTGGTCCTCAAGGCACTTGACGCACCTTGGGCGGGCATAGCAGTTGCGGGCTGAGTGCCCGTACTGCTGGCACCTGTGGCATTGGGATATGATCCCCTTCTTGTGTGGCGGTTCGACGGTTATGCCAGCCAACTGGCACACCGTCTGAGTCTTAAATATGGCCTTGCCGGCCTCGGATCGGTCCAGGGTGGCAAGGACCATATCGTAGGGCTCGTGTGTCCTAGCGCGGACCATCCTGTGGACGCTATGAATAGGGAGGCCTTGATCCTCCTTGAGAGATTTAGTGATCTCCTCTAAGGAGACCTCCTTCGGGATTCCACGCACGACGGCGCGGAGAAGCTTGTCCTCCTGAAGGGTGAAGGAATGGAACTGAATGTTCCTTTCCTTTAGGAGGGTGGTTAATGCGCGGTGGTCCCTTGGAGAGGGAACGGAAACTTTAATACCCTGAGGGGTGGAACGGGCGGAGGTGAAGTGAATGTGCTGGTCGTTGCACCAGCTGGAGATGGCGGTCCACCGGTCTTTGTCGTGAACATAAACGGGGGGTGGGGTGGGCTCCTTGCGAGCCGGGACGTCGGTGGTGGGCCCCTGAGTGGGCTTTACCTGAGCTGGGGCTTCGGTGAGGACCGGCGGTTTCTTCAGCGCTTTCGCTGGCGGCGCCGCCTGTGCGGCTTTTGGGCTGCGTCTCCTCTTCCCGCTGGCTACGGGCGTGAACCCTTCGTCGGAGGAGGAGGACGTCGATTCTGTCTCCGAGGCGGAGGCAGAGATGTCAGCAGTGTCCATGCTGTCCCTACTGCTATCTTCATCCCCGGTGGCGATCGGGGGAAGAGGGCTGCGCTCTCGCGTCGGCGATCCGCCCCTAGAAGAACGGCTGCCCGAGCAGCTTGACGACGCGGCAGAGGCCCTGACTGTTTTTGTGGTGATGTTAGGTAGTGGGGGTGTGGTGGTCGTTGGGGGTGTAATATGTGGAGTGTCTGGCCCCACGATGGGGGAGTCCGGGATTCTATCCCCGAACCTCGCCTTTAAAAAGGCGTGGACCTCCCGGTCCATTAGGAGGAGATCAAGCAGGGAAGTTTCGGCCATGATGCCGACTTCCCTGCTTACCCCTTTCCTGGTAAAAATGCAGTTAGGATAAGCCTAACTGATAACAACAAAAAACGAAAAATTTAATTAAAAGATAATTAAATACGTGTGGTTCGACCTTTATACTAGAGTGTAGCGTGGCCCTAACACTATTCGTGTCGACGCGAAATAAATTCCGCCCAACCGAAGTTGGGAGGATGAGTACTTGTGGTGTGGGTGTGTACCTCAACAGCTGGTCATACACTCGAAGTGCAATGAGTGAGTCCCTCGCAGCCCGGATGCCGAGATAGTACGGTCGGTTAGGGGACCGCACACCAAACGAACACCCGAGAATGGAATGGGGGGATGGGTAAGGGGGGAATTTGGTGACGGCTGGGATCGGCAGGAGGTCTTCCTCGCCACCGGTTGCCCCAGCCCCGTCCGACTGGCTTTGCCCTGAGGGGGTGAAGCTGCGGGTCGGGTCGCCGCTCGCCCTGGCTTCGTTTTCACCGTTAGGTATCAACCAGTGCTACCCTGAAGGGGTCAAAAACCCGAGCTCGCCAAACAAATTTACGCGCGCAAATCAGCCGCTCAAAGAACGGTTAAAAAGCGCGCGAAAAGTCGCTGGGCTCGCTATCGTCGAAGCGCCGCTCGCAGGTGTGCAGTGACGTCACACGACCTTGGCTCGCCGCCCGTAGTAACTGCAACAGAGAATCGCCGTATATTATAATTATAGTGATACTTGACTTTTTATCTGTTAATCGAGAACGTCGCTTTGAAAAAAGCGCACGTAATATCTGAGTGACTTATTCGTGAATAGGTCGGAGCTCAGAGCGTACGTGTTGCGGTCACGACAGCGGAGTGTCGAATGCGATTCATAGACCTAATTTTGTGACACCTTATATATCACCCTTCGTGTCCATTATCAAAGCCACACGGTATAGATTCACTATAGATTACAATTCTTATAAGGATTTTTTTTGTTTAGCGAATTTGACTTCCCTATACTGTAAATCACATTAAATTTTATCTTTTGAAGACCTATCTTATCACAATCATTCCTTACCGGATAGAAAACATACTAAGAATAATCCTTTAATTGACTACTATTTGTTGATATATCCGCAAACCACAATTTGCAAGGAACAAAAAATTGCAAACAAGTATCTATGACGATTACATTGAACTTGCGGATATCAACAAATAGTACTGAATTAAACGAGTATTTTCTTATCCGGTTAAGAATAATTGTGATAAAATAAAGGTCTTCAAAAGGTCAAATTTGATGTGATTTACAGTATAGGGAAGTCGAATTCGTTAAACAAAGAATCATTAGAGGAATTGTAATCCATAGTGAATCAATTACTATACCGTACGGCTTTGAAAATGTCGTTGTGACTTACACACGAAGGGTTTCATATGAACATAAAGTATATAACAAGTACTCATCTGATGTAATTTTGAGTAAGAAGCTCTTCAATGAAAAAAAAATCCGTTCCCGCAGGGGGGACGCACAGGTAGATTTCGTGAAGCAATTAATATTATTTTATATAGAGAACTACGGAATTTAAACAGTTTATTTTTTTTTCTCGAAAACGGTGACTTTTAGCGAAAAACTTTTCAGACATTTATTTTAGACTTAAAAATGGCCTATCGATTAAAAATGTTTCCGACGGCAAGAATGTTCACCGGTTAGAAGTTACGATTTTTTTCCCGAAAAATTTTGGTTTTTCCCCCCTCCACTTTTAGTTAAAGTTTTAATCTTATAGGTTTATAATTAAAAGTTGTTGGTATTCATGTATACTATGGGATAAAATTAGAACGGTTCGAATATCTTTCGTGGAACGTGAAATTTTGAGGAAAAACTGATTTCACAAAAAGTGAGGCCCTACCTGGAATCCGGCCTAAGGGGACCCTTAGGCCGGATTCCACCCGTTCACGAACTTAAACTAAGTTTACACTCAAGCAATTTTTGACCGCAGTTTGAAAGCGATCGGGGCAAAAATGCGACCGTGAGAGTGCCGCAAATTTTGGGAAGTGGAACCATACATACATTAATATATACCTATATATAGCTGCTCGTGCTGATTCACTGACTCACTCATTGATCACCTCTCCTGAACAATTTTGTATGAATTTTTTTTTTCACTGATGGTTTCGTATAGAGGATAAAAATTCATTCGGAGGAAAAATATGGAGAGAGCTGACGATTGAGGATTTCGGAGACGGGTGAAGAGCACGCTTAAGGTATTGAAGATAGGTTGGGGGTGCTTGAGCAAATGTCACTCGAAACGTCATCCAATTGGCAGTGAGCTGAAAAAAAAATCAAAATGGAGAAAAAAAGATGGCCGCCATACAAATTGCGTCGGTGTCTATCTCGGAGAGTATAAAAGATAGAAGAGTGGTTTCTTAGCAAAAGATGATCAGGACCTGAAGGTCTACTCAATGAACAGAAACAAAATTCAAGATGGCGGAATTTATTTTTCCATACAAAGTATATGGAGAATATTGAAGAGACTGCAAGTTGGGAACTATGCAAGACTTTGATATGGTTCCTTTTCAAAATGTTTTTATGGAAGAACTCTCAGTCAGAAATATGGAGATAGATGATGATTGAGGGTTTGGAAGATGGGTGAGGAGCATGGCCAGGGTATTAAAGATAGGTGAGGGGTGGTCAAACAAAAAATACTCGGAACCGCATCCAATTGGCAAGGAGATGAAAATAAATCCAAAATGGCGGATTCAAGATGGCGTCAACACAAATTTCATGGGTGTCTCTCTCGAAAGTATTAAAGATGGATGAATTGTGTTTCGGTTCACCTCTGCTCTAATTTTTTTTCCCTGATGCTTTCGTATAAAGGACGAAAATTCATTCGGAGGAAGAATATGGAGGGAGCTGATGATTGAGGATTTTGGAGACGGGTGAAGAGCACGGCCAAGGTATTGAAGAGCCCTACCTCTCTTGGTGCTCAAATAAAAACCACTCGGAATCTCATCCAATTGCCAGTGAGCTAAAAATATAACCAAAATGGCAGAGTCAAGATGGCGCCCATACAAATTTTGACAGCGTCTATCTCACAAAGTATAATAGAAGATAGAAGAGAGGTTTTTTGTATTATATATAGCTCGATTACCACTGACTCACTGACTCAATTGTTCTCCTAGAAGGAGTAATGGGGGATATGGATGATGTATGGGAAAAATTTAGAGAGAGCTGAGGTGACTATGGGAAAAATCCGAAATGTCAAAAAATTCAAGATGGCGGCCAACATGGTGGTCGTTTCTCCGCCATCTTTGATGACATGGCAACATGTGTGTCATTTTTGAGTGAATCGAGGCTTCTGATTTTGAATTTTTAAAAAGAAAAGTTGAAAAATCCAAGATGACGGATTGATTTTTTATTTAACACTAGCGAGCTGCTTGCAGCTCGCGCACCGCGCAAAATACTAGTATATATATATATATATAAACTTTTTGACCAGTGGTCATTTCGGACTCAGGGGGTCATAACTAGACCTCCTATGAAGAATTTTTTTTTAAATTCGACAGTAGTCAAGAAACCAATAGGTAGATCGATTTCGGGGTGCTTGGTTGGGGAGAGGTGCTTGGATGGGGAGGGGTGCTTGGTTGGGGAGGGGTGCTTGGTTGGGGACCTCCACGCGGTGCACCCTGGGCAACGGAGACAGCAGCGCCTCTCTCCTAGGGCGGAAGAGACGCTGCCGCCTACGGCCAACTCCGACCGAGGCGAGAACGTCCCTGTTGAGGGCTGGTCGGAAGCTTTCCACGTGTCCCTCTGATTAGCAGATGGCACAGTGGAGAGCAAGTAAGGGGGCCATCTCAAAACCGCCCCCGCTGGCCGGCGGGGGGGTATCCGAAGGGATTTCCGCACGATAAAAAAAAAAAAAAAGGTAGATTTCGATGAAATCGATCTACCTTTTTTTTTTTTTCGTGCGGAAATCCCTTCGGATACCCCCCGCCCGCCGGCCAGCGGGGGCGGTTATGTCGGGCTTGCACCGACTAAAACCGCACGCCGCCGTCTCGGGTCTTCAGACGCCGGGGTGTAAGGTTACCCATAGAGCATATCCCTCGCACCCCGGCTGACCCTGGGCCATCTCACCACTAACAGCATCGCTCATCCTGTCTCCTCTGAAAGCAGAGGAGTACGGAGAGCGATGTGTTCCCGCCACGTTGGGTATTGGCCGACGATCAATGCCAACCCTATGAAGGGGTGAAGGGGAAGCCATTGACCGCCGCCCAGGGTGTACCGGCCGCTCCGATTCCGTTCCCCCCGGACTGCAGCGGGATCGGAATCGGAGCGACACTCGAGGAGGTTACCCAACACACACCCCCATCGAAATCTACCTAAAAATAAATAAGAGTGGCTCTTTAACAATACATATGTACGTATTTTTTCGAGATATTATTTATTTGTAGTTAAACCGGCTATAGTGGTCAATGCACACTCTATCAAAATTACTGTTGTCTAACTATTGCAGTTTATGAAATAGACCCTGCTTACAGACATACAGCGGAGTTTTAGTAATATGGTTCCATTGGTCACTGTCCTGAGTATTCAAGTATAATTAGAACGTTTAAACATTTCGATTAGGTAATCAAATGCTTGGATGATATAATTATGGAAATACGCATTTCCCTACAAAATCAAAAAATCTTCATAGTTGAAATAAAACTATTTTTATCGGATTCTATCGCGGTTTATTTGATGTTATTTTTATTATTTACAGTCTTCATAATAGCAATGATAATATAAAATCATTTTGAGTTATTCTTTAGTAATATAGATGAAATGTTTTTATGTTAACATACCATAACTAAACCTAACATATATGTAATACATTTCCGGTGGTCCCACACTAGACAAGCCTGTCCTGTGGGTGCCAGATTACAGTACTAGTTTACATTATGAATTAAAATTGTTCGGTTAAGAATGTCAGTAATAACGAAAGTAATAACATAAGTTTTTTTTTTTTCTCCTTTTGCCAATAATAATTACAGTTTTACTTGGTGCGCAAGCACAGCCAACTTGTTACGGTTCTGTTTATATAACAACAATTTTTTTGTTTATTCGTAGGATTAGTGATAAAGGGGTAATGTAATAATAGAAAGATTATAACAGTTTATATAAATTAATTTCGGTATGTTGCGTTTCTATGTTACAGTTTTACTTGGTGCGCAAGCACAGCCAACTTGTTACAGTTCTGTTTATATAACAACAATTTTTTTTGTTTATTCGTAGGATTAGTGATAAAGGGATAATAATAGAAAGATTATAACAGTTTATATAAATTAATTTCGGTATGTTGCGTTTCTATGTTACAGTTTTACTTGGTGCGCAAGCACAGCCAACTTGTTACAGTTCTGTTTATATAACAACAATTTTTTTTGTTTATTCGTAGGATTAGTGATAAAGGGGTAATAATAGAAAGATTATAACAGTTTATATAAATTAATTTCGGTATGTTGCGTTTCTATGTTACAGTTTTACTTGGTGCGCAAGCACAGCCAACTTGTTACGGTTCTGTTTATATAACAACTTTTTTTTTTGTATATTCGTAGGACTAGTGATAAAGGGGTAATAATAGAAAGATTATAACAGTTTATATAAATTAATTTCGGTATGTTGCGTTTCTATGTTACAGTTTTACTTGGTGCGCAAGCACAGCCAACTTGTTACAGTTCTGTTTATATAACAACATTTTTTTTTTGTTTATTCGTAGGATTAGTGATAAAGGGGTAATAATAGAAAGATTATGTACAACAGTTTATATAAATTAATTTAGGTATGTTGCGTTTCTATGTACCTAGTTACACAAGTGGATCTCATACCAGAGTGTATCAGTAGATTATGTGTGACGTCATATGGCAAAGAGACTAGCCACTCTGCGACTTTTACTTTAGGCATGTTCAGCGTTGTGTTAGCTTTATGAACATTGTTTTACGTCGCATAAAATACCAACCTTGTTGTAAATGTCGCAAAATCGCAAAGCTGGTGTTAATTGATGGTAAAGGTAATTAATAAACGCTGTGCTTAAGTAGGTTAGGGTATTCCAGAGAGTTAAGGACATACATAACTTCACGACTGTATCCCCGAAGGGGTAGGCAGAGATGTATTACACACCCACGATTCGCCAGTTATGTTAAGGTCCCAATGTAATAGGGGGCGAGCCTATTGCCATCACATTATTAAGCGAGCGATAATTACACTTTTATTAATGCACACATAACTACGAAAAGTCAGCGGTGTGTGTCCGGGGTGACTGGGGATCGAACTCGAGACCTCGTCTCAGCAGTCCGTTACGTACGCCACTGGGCTATCGCCGCTTAAGGACAGTCGGTGTAATTGTTGAACTGTATTGAGGAGACAGTCAGAACGTTATAATTGATTTAAAGTTCGAACGACCACTGCTTTATGCAATGAAGGTACCAACAAGCACGCGGTGGACTTCATGGTTCGGATTTATTTACGTTGGGCACGTCTATATGACTTCTCTACGCCTGATGGTAAGCTAAAGACGAAGTTTCAGGCTGGAGGACCATTTGCATGCATGTCATCTTCTAAGACTCCAAGCCTGTACTACCTGCGTCTACCATCCTACCGGAAGTGGCGTGCATGGTCAGATATTTGTTACCCGTGGCCTGGCGGTCGCCACAGAACGTGGCCGCACCAGCGAAGGCGACTCTTCTGCATTTTATCCGCGATGTGATGGACATGAAGGCTACCGCGGAAAGTAGATAGATTTAGCATTATATAATACACGTAATGACGATCGGTTAACAACATGTCATTGAACATTATAACGTAACGACTGGTGAAGCACGTGAAGTGATTGTAAATATCGAAATAATATGCGCATACAGGGCCATACGAAAGGGGGTTAGTAAGCTGGGGCTACCAAGCGATTAAGTAACTTTAAAACTTACGTGACACATTAAAATGTCCAATCAACTTAAGTTTAAAACCTTTCATAAAATTATAAATAAAACATTAAATTTATTAGCCTCATATTATTTATTAATTTATTAAACTTGTGTCATATTATAAGACAAGTTTAATATATTTAATGTAAATCTTCAGAAGATTTTAGATAAATAAATTATTTATTGATTACCTAGCAGTTGCTCGCAGCTCCGCCCATGTGAAATACTGAACCCATTTCTGTGAATCACAGGTCCCTATTTCCGGGATAAAAAGTAGCCTATGTGCTTTTCTGTACAACTTATAATAGTTATTCAGGCGTGCAAAAACAAATGTTAATTTATCTATTATAACATCCATCTATCCATCCATTGCAACTTTCATATTTATAATATTAGTAAGATCCCAACCATATAAGACCTTTTGTAAACTAATTAGTTTCCTATCACTTCTTGAAAGTAGCATTCTGCTTATTCAAAGTCAATAAACATTATTAGAATTTCGAATATCAGAATACTTTTCAAATAGGTGCGACTGGTTATATCACCTCCAAGTTTGGTGCACCCTGGGCAACGTGGGCGATGACGCATCATTGATTGCTCCTCTGGAGTAGCTGGCGTCAACGTCAACGGCCAAGAGTCTGACCAACCGGCCCTTTTCAGGGCTAGCTGACCCCATTGCACGAGGGGGTCGGGGTATGGGCCTGCAAGGCCCGCGGAGGGGGTGGTCGCTCCAGGTACCCCTCTGCTCTTATCAGAGGGGACACTGCGAATGGCCCAGGGTCAGTGGGAGAGCGAGGGATATGCTCTATGGGTAACCTTACACGCCGGCGTCTGTAGACCCGAGACGGCGTGCGGTTTTAGTCGGTTCAAGCCCGACATAACCGGCCCCGCTGGCCGGCGGGGGGGGGGGCTATCCGAAGGATTTTCGCACAAAAAAAAAAAGAAAAAAAAAGGTACCGTATCGCAGTAACCTGGTCGCGAATGAAATAACAGATAATCTTATTAATTATTGTACTGTTGACTTGTAATTGGTTATATCGACAAAATATCAGCTATCTAGGTATGTCAGTAAGAAAATGAAGGCGTGGTATTTAAACTTTATAAATAAAATTATGATAAATAGGTATCAGTAGGCATTGTGCAGTTTGATCCAACTTGACAGATATAATCGTGGCAATCGGGTTCTAGAAATGAAGAATTTTATTACTTTTTGTCAGTCAATATAAGTTCGTTTCAATGGGTTCGGGGATAGTTCTTAAATAGAACAAATTTGGAAATATGCGTGAATTTTAACCATTGAAACTAAGCTGTTAACGATGCTAAAAAAATAATCGAAACCTAGAAGAAGCAAAATATTATATATTGATACAAATAATTATTATTTATGATAGAATCTGTTAAAATAGTTTTTTTTTCACTGATTTTGGACTTAATTATTTATCTATTTATTTTATTGTAAAGATCGTTTGTAAATTTATTGGGGCAACTACAGAAGGCTAGCGGTCTCTACACCGCGCCGGGTGCAATTTGATTTCTCTTTAAATTTCATGAATTTAATTGATTTTGATATTCATTTACGAATATTGGCCTCTTTTATGGATAATTCTTCGATGATTTAGCAAATTTGACTTGAAATTACAAAGACTAAGTGCGTATCACTAGAATGTTCATAAAAAATTATACCTATCATTTTTTGCAGTCCAACTCCTTCAAATTAAGTCATTACAAGATCGGGTTCACATAGACATTGAGTTGGTGAACATTTAAGTGCACTTCCGCAGTGGCCAAGTCATACCTACTGTTGATATAATAATTTTCTTCAACATTGAACGGACACAACATATATCACAGTAGACACACAGTTTAACATTTATATTTAAATATCTATATATAGCCACACATATACATATAAATGAAGACGCATAATGATAACATATAAAAATTATGTTATTAAGGTCTATCTTCCAAATTAACTACAAGCATAAAACTTTCACTTTCGATTCGTAATGTGTTTATTTTGATCAGCAAATGCTTGGCGTCAAGGTCCTTCCTTGCAATCGAGTGTGACATTAATTTAGGTCAAGTTGACGGACTTTTTGTATTTTACGCACCAATAGACTATTTTGCTCATTGAACTTGTAATTTGTTGTTACATAATTGCGTTAAGGTTTTATGGATTTCACGGCCGACATCAATATTTTTAACTTTTTTGTTGTTCATTAAAATTGTGAGCCATTTTTTGTTTATACTTTTGCGGAAGGGATTTTCTAAGGCTCAGTTTGTATGACAGCAGAAAGAATCGCAAGAAAAGGCGTGAATTATATAAAAAAAGCAAGAAGCATAAGGTATAAAGCGTAGTCAAGGCATAATCCTACGTTTCTACGCGATTTTGCTTTGATTTTATGCATTATCTTTTCGATATTATATTATTTGATGATCGCGGCTCCGCTGCCGTAGAGGTCGGTTATTGTTTTATGGTCATATCTCCGGCTCTGCTTAACCAATTGTATTCAAACACACTGCAATTTTAAGTCTGACCAAGACCTTTTTAATAGAAAAAAACTACATCAAAATCTGTTCAGAATTTTTGCGTCCGTTGCGTACAAACATGACAGATATACATAATACATACATAGACATAGATAAACAGAAAGACAAGAATTTAAGAAAAATTTGTGCTCAGATTCGTTCATTTAACATAACCCAAGTTTTTTCTTTTAAATATCGCCAATGTACAGATACAACTAATTTAAAATTTTATATTATTATTATGCTTCGTCCCTTTTCTGTATAATTCACGCCAAACAGATCTAATTTTAATGGCAGTTTGTTTATATATATGACACGTCAATTTGACTTCACCTCGCCTGATGGTAAGCTGAAGGTAAAGTCTCAGGAAAGAGGGTTACCATTACAGAGAGGTGTTTTTTGTGTTTAATGGAAAATTTTCTATCGTGATACAAACTTTTACCACAGCTAATGTTCTCGTTAACCCACCCAATCCTCTTATGCTATTGGTTAGGGTTCGAACCCACAGTCTTAGAATCGTAAGCCTGCAGTCTTAGGTCGGATTTCACTAGTGAAAATAATTGCGATCAAGTTGAACTAAATTAGGTCTTGTATTGTACTCAAACGTTGTAATCCAATGTATCTCGACATAAAATCAAATCTTAATTACTTGCTTAATTAAAAACAGTTTTGAATTGTTGTAAAGCATGTCCAATAAAGACACGAATAGTTTCGAAATACGTTGACGACGACGACATAGTGGTATAAAAAAAAATGCAATTAAATACACCGAGTAATTATATTTCAACTAAACCTCTGTTGGTTGACATATATTGAATAACTTGGAAGATACACTTGGGCCGCTAGTGCTACTGATTATAATATATTTATGTCTAGCTGTTCCTCGCGGCTTCGCCCGCGTGGACTTCTGATCCTGTTTACATTAACCATGAGAAGCTATTCCAGGGATAAATAGTAAGCTATGTGCTATTCCAGACACTAATCTATCCCAAATAATATACCAATAATACTACCTAATTTCAGCTCGTTCCGTTCAACCGTTAGAGCGTGATTGAGTAACAAACATCTTTACAAGCTTTCACATTAGAATATTACTTAGTAGGAAGTAGGATTGCGCAAAACTAGTAGATACGAGTACGATAGGTTACCAGTTATTTTTTTTACTATGCCTATACGTTAAATTGAACCTTATTAACCTCCTGGTACTAGGTACATACTCTCAGTTCTCGGCGTAAGTTCTTAAGTAAGTTAAGGGCACGTCAATAATAACTTCGGATGATAAGCTAAAGATGAAGTTTCAGGAATGAACGTAACCAATATAGATACCAACAATACTAATGGTGGCTTTTAGTTCGCCTACTCAGGCTGCTTTTTGCAGGCCCCACTTAAAGGTTCCGGAATTGTAGGAAGAAGGGAACATGTACCTGCGTTGATAAAGAATTTCAAGTCTCTGTCGGATGCCCCGGATCTATGATTTTTGAATAAATGCAAAAAATTTCGGTAGCGTTTGAAATCTTAAATACCCGTAGGTAGATATAATAGTTGCCTTGGGCGAAGAAATTCAAAATATTACCTACACATTGATTTTCTGTTATTTTTCTCAAGAATTTTCATGTCATTTTAAGCACTTTTTGTTTTATTTAGGTATTTAATCAGCCCTTTCGGAGTGCGAGGGATATGCTCTATGGGCAACCTTACACCCTGGCGTCTTAAGACCCGAGACGGCGTGCGGTTTTAGTCGGTTCAAGCCCGACATAACCGCCCCGGCTGGCCGGCGGGGGGGTATCCGAAGGGATTTCCGCACGAAAAAAAAGGTACTTAATGAGCCCCCAATTGTATACTAAATACAAAATTTTTATCACTATAAGAATACTTATCTATCTGTTGAACTTCTAGAATTTCGACAGAGGAGTTTTTCAGGCTTCACCGCCCGTAACGACTGTCATTATCATTAGCATGAGCACAAGGATGGAAAAACTGAACTCTAATAGTTTTAAAGAATGGCATACTTAAGCGAATAACTACTTAATTACAATGTAATGCACATTGTTTTTCGTTCCATGCATAACTGTGGTGAATCTGGTTATGTGAAAATATTTACCCACAAAAAGTGGTTTAAGAATTGCCGTAGTGTCATCCTAAAACACGCAATTAATATTTATTTTTATAATTTTTAGAGCACAAGTATTACAATATATAATAATATAATATAAAAACAATTCTCTTTTTTCGTGTAAAGTTTTAGAGCTAAGGTGGTCAGTAACTTGGAATGTCAACATACTTGCCTGTGTCACTGAACACTTAGAAATGATATTCTCGATTTTTTTAAATGATTGGGTTGAATTTTTTTAAATAGGTCGACGTCTTTCAGATCAGTTGGTCAGTCGGGGTGCGAGGGATATGCTCAATGGGCAACCTTACACCCCGGCGTCTGAAGACCCGAGACGGCGTGCGGTTTTAGTCGGTTCAAGCCCGACATAACCGCCCCTGCTGGCCGGCGGGGGGGTATCCGAAGGGATTTCCGCACGAATCATATACCTATATGAAATAAGTCTTTAATCAAGATGATTTACATAGGTATGTAGGTACATATAATATTATTATTGAAATTTAACTAAAATATAGATTATAAAATATACTCGTATATACAAACCCTCTAGCTTGTATTTAATTCTATAATACTGCGTTAGTACATTTGTTCATTTTGATTACTTATTTTTATCAATTAATTAGTGTTAGTCCATTGCAGTTCACTGCTATATTTAGGATCATTTTCATTAGGTACTCAATGGTCCCTTTAACTGAGCTTACGCGTTTTGCTCAATGAAATTCATTCAACAAATGTGCTTACGCATTTTAAATTAAGTTTATCGCGGTTATATTCATCGGTGAAATCCAGGTTAAGTATTCAAATTGAGTAATAACGTATTCATTAAGTACATAGTATCAATCAAGTAATCTGTTGCAAATAATTCATAGAAGGATTATATTAGATTCCTACGTCGGTCTACGTGAAAAAAATATTATTTTTCGGAAAAAACTAAAAAAAACCGTTTTCGAATAATTCAAAAATTATGTTGTGGATTGTGAAATAATAAATGAATAACTTTTACGGCGGTTCCATTTGCACTTTTTTTGGATAATAGGTATATTATTATAGTAATTATTTCGACTTCGTAGGATCTATCGGAAATAATACATAAATATGTAAAAGTACATTGTTTATATAATATTTAAAAATTAAGGTTAACTGTTTCATACTAAGGAGTCTCATAATGAGTCCTGACATTTTGTGATAAGCGTCCTAATTTTTTTAAGTAGCATTGAAGTTTATCCTTTGTACCATACCATCCATACCAAAGTTGTAACGAGTAGTCGCTTTTGATTCCGTTATGAATAACCTACTATCATTTATTATTATTGTCCAGTCGATTTGATTTTCACTTTTTTATCGAGAAAGATAATGTCCTGTCTTGTGTATGCAGTTGAACATTCATTTCAACATCGTTATCAAGTTAGTTACTTAATTTGTTAACAAATGACATCTTTAAAGTGGTTAAATTTAAAATCAGAACATGAACGTCGTGATTTTAATTAACCAAATGTTGCAACCAAGTGGATTTCTAAAATAAAATGAGTTCTGCGCAGATGTTTGAGTTCAAGGTTCGAATCGGCATCTGTACGGTAGCCATTTACTAATTCTGCGGCAGGAGTCAGTAAGCCGATGGGTTTCGATAATTTGAATTATATTCATAAGATTCTCATGTTATGATGACTGCCAGATATAAATATATATTTCAAAGGCTCGTTCGTGGGAGTGTACTCAGTGTATAGGGCCCTACTAACACCTTTGAGACCCAAGCCAGTCTCACCTGCAAGTCGGTGCATCTGCTATACAAAGGACGAGGATCTGGCGCAGACTTCCCTCTTAGGTTCGGGAGGCCGGACGGCAGTCGCTCCCGGGAAAGCCGACATACCAATCAAAAATAATAAGTGGACCTTGGACTCCGTAGTGCAAACTATAGGATTTGATGACACAAACTTGTCACAAAATTGGGCCGGGTGGGTACCACCGTGCACGATTGCGAAAAACCCTCCATAGTAATCCAATTTCGATTTGATTGCGTTCAGGGGTCAGCAAGTGCATAGCCGGGCAGGGGGATTGTGGTCGCAGCACTAGTGGGACCGGTGGGTGTCACGCGGTGCTGAGACGACAATCCTCTTTTGATGAGGCCGTCAAGCTGAGTGCCACCATTGTTAACATGGTACGTGTATGTAATGGTGACCCTCTTACCTGAGACTTTACCTTCAGCTCTCCATCAGGCGAGGTGAAGTCAAATTGACGTGTCCTATATATATAAAAAAAAAAACTTTGGATGCAACTGGGAAATCCCTATGAGGATTATGATGAGCCGTATTCACTAAGTACATAATGTAGTATTCAAGCATCTAAAAGTAATTTACTCCTAACGCAATTACGCGTCCGTTGTTGTGTTCATACTGCATACAACAACGGACGCGTAATTGCGTTAGGGCTGCTGCTGCATATTAATTCCTAATGGTATGTTCAACCGTGACATCAAGCACTTTACTTTACTTAAAAGGCAATGTTACGATCCATTGTTTGAGGTCTAAAATATGCATGTAATTATTTCACTGACCGGAAACAGCGTTCACAGTTTGTGCAATTTTATCAATACGTCATACGTCGAGCTCTCAAGTCATTAAAGAATATTTACATCAACAATTAAATAAGTATATTCTAAAGTTTTTAAATCAAATCATAAGTTTTCGAAAACGAAAATATACATTCGAAATCGGCCAGTAGCTATTGTGTATGTTTACAGATTTATAAGAGGTAACATAGACCGAGCTCTGTGGCGTTAAAGCGTTTGACTGCTACGTCCGAGGTCGCACATTCTAATCCCGCTCCGTGCAGATATTTTTTATATTATATGGTATTATACTCGTGCCTATGACGAGTAACCGCTTTTGGTTCCGTTATGAATAACCTACCATCACTTATTATATTGTCCTGTCTTGTATGCAGGTGAAAATTCATTTCAACATCGTTTTTAAGTTAGTTACTTAATTTGTTTACAAATTACATCTTTAAAGTGGTTAAATTTAGAATTTGATTCTAAATTTAACCACTTTAAAGATGTGAGACATGAACGTCGTGATTTTAATTAACCAAATGTTGTAATGAAGTGGAATTTTAAAATGAGTTCTGCGCAGATGAGTTCAAGGTTTAGGTCCCAATGTAATAGGGGGTGAGCCTATTGCCATCCACCAGGCACATTACTAAGCGAGCGGTAATCAACATTTTTTAATACACGGGCACACATCTCTGACCTTTCGTAGTTATGTAACTACGAAAAGTCAGAGATGTGTGCCCGTGGCGACTGGGGATCGAAATCGGCAACTGTACAGTAGCCATTTACTTATTCTGCGGCAGTAGTATGTAGGCCGATGGGATTCGATAATTTGCATTATATTCATAAGATTCTCACCTTATGATGCGTGCCAGATATATTTATTTTAAAGGCACGTTCGTGGGAGTGTACTCCGTGTACATACATATTTTTAAGCATACATATGTGCATTTGCATTGAGTACGTATATATTTACAATGTATATAATGTATACTCAAAAATAAAAATGTATCTAAGTATGTTTATCTCGAACCCAGAAGTACTACAAGCTAGTTGAGTAATGCTGTGGGTATAAGATTAGATCTTATACCCACAGCAGTACTCAACTACACCCACAACATTACAACAACTAGCGACATATTACACAGCGCTATCTAGAGATATCGCTGTGTAATATTATTATTATACATAGCATTACATGTATATGAAAAATATGATTATGTATTTTCAGAAACCACCAAGAAACTGTTGCGAGTGGCTGCGCAATTTCTTCGACATTCGATACGTCAAGGAGACTTTGATGGTGGCGTTTAAAAAAGGGCCCAACAATCGACGGTTGAGGGTCATCATGCTTGTGGTGGTGATGTGTGTTATAATTGGACCTATATATGGTAAGTCGTAATAGCTCTTTTATTATAGGTATGAATTTTTTTTCTGTAAGAATAAGCTTTAAGTACAATACAGCAATATAAATTAATTAATAGTTTTAAACTAAACTAAAATATAGATTTAAATCGTAAAAAGTGAAGATCCAAGTCGGAACTCGAACCCGCGATCAGTCCCTTACAACGGCGACCTAAGCCCTAATGTATCGTAGAATTACGAATATCTAAGATGTGTCCAGGTAGCTCCGTTGGTCTGAGTATTCCCCCTATAAGGGACTGGTCGCGGGTTCAAGTCCCGTCCTAGATGTTCACTTTTACGGATAACATCTATAGGAAAAGTAAGCATACTAATTGCTTCAAATTTTCATAAAATTAAAGTAAAATGATTAAATAAATGTTTTTTAAGTACATACATACGTCATAAAATTGGCAGCATTACCACTTATGATTATCAACGCTTAGTTTAATGTAAACTCATAATTGACTTATTCGTCAATTGGCACGCGTCGAACTCGCTTGATCGCGCGGTTTCGCACCTTCCTATTTTACCTATTGAACAAGTTTCATAGATCAAAATTGGAATTATTGGAATCGATCTTTCTGCTATTTCATTGGAAGAAGAGACTTGGGGGACGAATCTTCCCTGTCATAGTGAGGCTTACTTGTTAAACAAGTACCATCTTTCTCCTGAGTTTCGATTTCAGTAACAATCATGTTAGCTGTTTGTAAATTATTTACTAGATTCATTAGATATGCTAAGATGGATACAGCCCAAAAGCGACCATTATATATACAAAATGTTATGTCTTTCATCTGTACCTATAGGTTTACGAATAGGTATCGAAATATATCCAAGTAATTTGAATATTATTGCTTAACCAGAAAATATTTTCATATTTTATAAATAATATTGCATTACTTACCAAAAATACTAAAAAGCAGTCGCCCTCAGAAGTTGCTTAACCTAACAAAATTGCAAAGAATGTTTCCATTGAAATAAAATCAATAACAAATTGATGTAGGTATAAATATTTTTGTAATCTTCAGAGGAAAAATTTAACATTTTTTTAATTTTTGTTCATAATCGCTAAGGTGGCCATTGGAATGTGTTAAGCTAATAGGTACCGATGGCGACTGTACTTCACTTGTTATAAATAATTTCAAAGCGTAAAGAATGACGGATTTTTAAGTGAAAAGTTTTAAGTAAAAATAGCCAGGCGTTGACAAAACGGGGCTCATCCGAATCAAGAAAAAGAATCAGAAAGTGGACTTTGGGCTTCAAAGTGCAATCTTTGGATGTAATCAGCACTAATAGCTTTGTGATGATGATTGAGGTAGATTATTTCGCTTCCGAAAACTTCTTCATACCTATCACTATTTGCAATCCGCCACGCTAAGAACTTAACCACGTGTATGGTAACTCTGAGAAGGATTGTCAAGTATGAGTATGCACAGATTTTGACATAGGAAAAGATGAAACAATAACCCTTTACATATCAGTTCAGTGGGCCTGCGTTCTTTTTTTTGGGGCGAGAAGAGGGATTATAGTGTAGCTCCATCCCTCTTTTTCGCCCAGAAAATGAACGCTTACAGCACGTCATAGTAGCTGGGCAATAACCTGCAAAAGTATATAAATAGGTATATAGTGCTATTTTCAAAATAACGGATGTGTTTTCTTGTTGCAGGTGAAATGTCTGTCATGTATCTCTTTACTAGATACAGGTTTAACTGGGACGAAGTTGATTACAGCATGTTCTGTACTTACGCAATGGGTACTGCTTTAATAGGTAATTATGTATTACATACTTAAGTATTTGGCGATTGTGAACGTGGTTAGGTAAACAGTTTAAGTTTCTGTCTAAATAATTGTAGGTATGTAGTATAAGTCAAGTTTAAGAAAACTGTAATGGTTTCGGTAAACAGGAATTTCCACTAAGATACAGGAACTATGTGTTTAAAAAACGTACTTACCGTTAATTACTTATATTTACTAGTATGAAAGTTCACTATAAGTAATCAAAAGAAATACTTACCCATAAAATTGTGTAAATACTACCTACTTAGCTAAGGCGAAGAATCACTGTCAAATTGTAGGTATTCAACTTTCAGTAATCTTGATGGTAATCATTCTCTATTTAGGTGTCACCTACAATTTTCTACAACATTCTGTTGCAAAGAAAAAGCAATAGGTACCTTTTTTTTCCGTGCGGAAATCCCTTCGGATACCCCCCCGCCGGCCAGCGGGGGCGGTTATGCCGGGCTTGAACCGACTAAAACCGCACGCCGTCTCGGGTCTTCAGACGCTGGGGTGTAAGGTTGCCCATAGAGCATATCCCTCGCACCCCGACTGACCCTGGGCCATCTCCGGTTTCGAGATGGCCTCCTCGGGTTTGGGAACCACGGTGTCCACGTCTTGCCTCAGTTTGGAGGAGGGACGCTAGTCGCCTTCCCTTTAGCCAACCACATGTTGCTTGTAAGATTTGCTTTTTAACTCATGCAGACATTTACGACGTAGAAAAAATATTGTTAAAATATAAACATCGATGGCCAATTTAAGCGTTCAAGCGCCTACTGAAGCTGCTTGCTTGTTAACTACATTGTCTGCATAGAAGATTTTTTTATATCATTTAAGGTACTATACGTTTTTCTTAAGGTTTTTTTATACCACTTAGTTTTAGGTATACCTACAGCTGGGGTGCTTGGTTGGGGACCTCCACGTGGTGCACCCTGGGCAACGGAGACGGCAGCGCCTCTCTCCTAGGGTGGGAGAGACGCTGCCGCCTAGGGCCAACTCCGACCGAGGCGAGGACGGCACTGTTGGGGGCTGTTCGGAAGCTTTCCACGTGTTCCTCTGATAAGCAGAGGGCACAGTGGAGAGCAAGTAAGGGGGCCATCTCGAAACCGGAGATGGCCCAGGGTCAGTCGGGGTGCGAGGGATATGCTCTATGGGTAACCTTACACCCCGGCGTCTTAGGACCCGAGACGGCGTGCGGTTTTAGTCGGTGCAAGCCCGACATAACCGCCCCCGCTGGAGACCCCCCGCTCTCCAGCGGGGGCGGTATCCGAAGGGATTTCCGCACGAAAAAAAAAAAAAAAAAAAAAAGGTATACCTACAGCTAAGTTCCTGAATATCGCGCAAACCAAGGGATGACATATTTGTTGAAGGTTTCCATTTTGATGTGGTGCTAATTTTTTTTTTTTGAACAATTTCAGGTACATTATTCTCTGTAGGTGTATTCAGTCATTTATTAAAGTTCGATGATGCGATAATAGGTGTTATATCGAGCACCAGTAAAATATTATCCGGATTCATGTACGCTTTTTCTACAAAATCATGGCATATCTACATAGGTCCGTATTCTTCAATTTGCATGTAGTTTTTAAATTGTAACAATATACGTAACTGTTAATAAATGATACTTGTATCTATCTTTTCTAGCTCCACTAATTGAAATATTCAATGGAACATCATTCATAGCAATGAGGTCAATGATCTCCAAATTAGTAGAGAGAGACGAATTGGGTAAGAAAACTGCAGTCAGCGCCGTCCATATATTTATTTAAAACAATAATTCTTCTATATAAATCTATTCCTTACCTAATCCTAAACCCTGTAAGATCGGTAAAGTAATGCCCAAGTCCTAGATACGCCCGTATGGCATGGTATAGTGGTAACAGCACTACCACGCCATCTGCGACTTCTTCGTGTTGTGACTTCGAGTCCCACATGAACAATCTTGTTTTTGTTAAGTAACATTACTTTTTGTTAATCCTAAATACACGTATTTTGGATTATCGAATCAACAATACCTTTTTTGTTAAAACTAAATAAGGTAGACACTTGACGTGTCTTCAGGATAGGTACCATCATTTATTGAAACCTTTTATCAATTCGTTTTCTTTTTACCTATGCGTTTTTTTTCTGCCTACTGACAGTTCTGCAAAACTAATCACAAGCTTTGCAGAACCTATATCAGTAGAGCTTAGGTAGACAACACCTACAACTTTTTAAAATTTTAGGTAAGGTTAACTCCTTCTTTGGCGTTGCTGAAGCGATGATGCCCCTGATTTACGCACCGATGTACACTACACTTTACACAGCAACTTTGAAAACCTTCCCTGGAGCATTCTTCATACTCGGTGGAGCCCTCACCTTGCCAGCTGTGGTTATATTCTTGTAAGTAATTTTTTTATCATTTTCATTCCATCACTTATTTATTGATTATACAGGATATTTAGGTAAAATGCACTCGGACAGTAAATACACTTACCTAATGTCCTTGAAAAAGAGCTCGCGGGCGCCGTCTAATACGTATCATCATTATTTCTAATGAATCCATGTTTTATAGGATGTAATATGCTTAAGTTTGTTTTATTTTATTTATTCCAGTTGGTTATGGTTCGCGAATAAAAAGCATAACGTAGACCATGCGCCGCGAAAACCTACTGACGTCAAAGAAAAGGCCGGTGTTGATAACAAGGCTTTTGAAGCTGAGGTCAGCGAGAAGAAAACGAAAACAGACGACGCAAAAAACAGCGTCACACAATCACAATTGGAGATGGGTTTTATCGAAAGTATTGTAAATAGTAAGGTGCAACACTAGCTGCAGAACACAAGTATATACATAAATATATGGAACTAATGTTATAGAACTTAACGGTGACGGAAAATATCGTTAGAAAATGGAACCTACCTATGTTCTTAGTCATAAGCGTATGTATTATTAGGACTCTATTGCGATTTGGCTAGCCAGTAAGTACCTACGTTCTGTGATGTGATTAAATTGTCTAGACCGCCACATACTGTAAACACTACCAACGCCATCTACTAAAAAACCAGTTAAGATATGCTAGATACGGTATTCGTGGTAATAACCTCGGTCAGTTGAGGATTATCTCTTTACTATCTGAAACATTACAATACATCTAAAACATGTTAAAATATGTAATAAGCTTATCAGTTACCAGTAGTAGTTTGATATTTTTACATATTTAAATAATAAATATATTATAATTCCGATAACCTTATCGGACAAAAATATGGTAGTAGTTTTCACTATAATTATTTGAGGTACCTACTATACATGAATAAATTATATTTGTAATTATAATAAGTAAACCTCTGTCTACCAAGTATTTGTAGCAGACATTGGATTGGAATTAATGTTGTATTTATATGAATATTGGATGAACAAGTTATTTTTGTCAAATCGCAGGGGCTGCCTAGCATTCAAAAAGTTGAATGCTAGGCATTCAACTTCTTGATTTATTCATTCACATAGTTTTTAGTTGAATAATGTGATATCTTGATACTTTAGAATAGAGCACAGCAGGCTTAATATTAGATAAGAGTGATTTTATATCAGAGTTACCATTTGGGAAAACTGTTTACCCACACGGTAATGCTACAAACAAAGCTTTCCCTAATAACCCAGTTTAAGCATGTACTTTTTTCATTTCTATAGTTTTTCTTCTAACGCCATAGTCAAAAATTCTAAGGAATATTTTGTCCCATGAATAATATACAACTTATAAAGACCTGATAGTACCTATATCGTTTACGTAGATTCCGTAGTTGTAGATCTGTTGCATTACAACCTGACTTTATTTTAGTTACTTACCCTCCTCAATTGTTACAATAATTAATAGGATTAAGGTTTTAAGTTAAATTTGAATGTGTTCTGCAATCTGATTATCAAAAATGGTGATTGAAATGTGTTATGTAACTACGTGTATCTAAATTTTTGATGATATGCTTTTTTCTGCATGAACGGTAGCTATAAAAATATTGATGTTTTACAGAACAAATACGAAGGTACCGTTGACAAAATATACAATAATCAATAATTTAAGTTTATACAATCTTAAATATGATTTTATGACACTATTTAGAAAATGAACTATGACAATTTTTTTAATGATGATATCTTACATAAAATATTTATATTAAATACATATTATTATATCTCCTCCAATTAGTCCCACCCCTCTCCTCTCCTCTACTATACAGAACAACACGGTCAGACTGAGATATCAGCCACACTGCAAACAATTCCATCAAGAACCAAGCGGTTCGGCCGTCAAGCTAAGGGCGACCATTGTAGGATTACTGATGTCTGTAATGGAGACCCTCATTCCTGAGACTTTGCCTTTAGCTTACCATCAGACGAGGTGAACTGATATTGACATAACCATTATGCAAAAAACCCTAAATACAAATTTTATCAACAATGCTAGTGGCGAAAACCTAATACATAATTAGGGTATTATGATTATGATCGATTTTGTTTTATTAACCTGTGATATTTTATAAATTCTTGTATGTTATATTTGTAGATATGTATTAAATTATAGTATCTGGCAACCATTCAGTTATGATGCTACGGTTTTGTTCAATGTGTAAGTAATTTGATTATTTTCAGTGTGTATGACTTGGAAAATGACACAAAACTTGAATGTGTATGAAAATAGACCAAACTCGAATACATTCCTTGCAAGAATGCAAATGTATACATAGCATATATATAAGTATGTACCTACTTATAGTCTCGCATAAATATTATAAGTAAATTTAGGTAAGTTTTCTGTACCTTGTGAAGTAATTTATTTACAACTAAGTTTGTTGAAGTAGATTGTATAATTATGTGAGTACTTATTTGAATAAATACACCGTTTTTAGTTATTTTTGTCTTAAAATCGTGTTGTGCTTTGAGCTGACCTGACTATTTCTATACATCAAGGGTTACCAACTTGGTTTGATTCTAGATATTACTTTGCTTACCAGCCAAACCCTGTGCGATCGATCCACAGCAATAAATTTGAAAATTATACTTAGTGAACACGTATTTCAGTATGTGTATGAATTGTATAATTAAATTGGTTTTGAATTTCATAAATAATAGGTGTTTTCTGCAAAATAGATCTGTCGCCAGAATGTAGTTGCCAAACAATATAAAAACAACGTATATCACTACATATGTTGTTTTTATAGAACCCTTATAGATTCGTCATGTCTGTCTGTCCGTCCGTATGTCACAGTCACTTTTTTCCGAAACTATAAAAAGTATGCTGTTGAAACTTGGTAAGTAGATGTATTTTGTGAACCGCATTAAGATTTTCACAGAAAAATAGAAAAATACATTAAATTTTGGGGGCTCCCCATACTTAGAACTGAAACTCAAAAAACATTTTTTCATAAAACCCATACGTGTGTCTATGGAACTGAAGTTTGCAAGAGAGACACTTCCAAAGTGGTAAAATGTGTGTGTGTGTCCCCCCCCTGTAACTTCTAAAATAAGAGAATAAGAAGACTAAAAAAATATATGATGTACATTACCATGTAAAATTCCACCGATAATTGTTTTGAACAAGATCTAGTAAGTAGTTTATTTTAATACATCATAAATCTTAGACCGCAACTTACCTTTCATTCAATCAACTCAAATATGAAAATAAAAAAATAAACATTATTATGTTACTTGCTGCTACGGAACTCTTCATGGGCGAGTCCGACTCTCACTTGGCCGCTTTTTTTTCTTAGTTTATTATCACAAGCAACCTAACATGAGTGTATTTAACCTAACCTATATCTATGAGTGTCACATATTTGTGTGTGACATATTTGGCGATAGATCTATCATTGAGTACCAATTTATTATTTATGGGATGAATCTTTTATTTTGAGAACTAAATGTTTATTCATGGAATGAACTACGATTTAATTGGTATTTGTAAAAAAATATTTCTTTGACAATGAAATGTTATTTTTCTGATAATGTAAATATTTCATGCCGATAGATTTATTAATTAGATAATTAGAAATTGATGACAAATATAAACTTTGCTGACAAAAATATAATTCCTTTTAAGTATTATCAAGTGTCTAAAGTATTTAACAGACACATTATAGGTTAAAACTGATATAAACGGCATTTTGCCCACTCCGTGCCGTTATCTGCGCAACGCCTAACACCCAAGCTTCGTAATTCCTTGCGAAGTCGAATACTGCGAAGTCGACTAGTGTTCTGAGGTTTGCGTATTCAGTTATCCATATTATTTAACGTCAGAGCGCACTTTTGTTGTAATAAAAAACATTTACATCTTCAATAAGTATATAATATAAAAAAACCAATAAGTACTTTTAAAATGTTTTACAAAAACTTTAAAATCTTACAAGCATAATATAAAAACACGACAAAAGTTAATATAATCAATAAAAATACTTTGACAACGATGGGTATCTACTAAGAATGCTTAAAAATAATTCGATATTCGACAATATTATTTTCATCGACATTAAAATCCAACTGAATCTTTATATCTTATTAGCTATGCGCCCTGGCTTCGCCCCGGTGAAATAATAGCACGTTACCCGTGGACATTCCATATTTTTTTTATAGAAACCTTGATAATAACGAACACAAAAAAGAATTATCCATTTGGTGCAGTCGTTCGGAAAATATGCCCGTACATACATTTCAGCTATTCATTTTTATTTATACCTATAGATTATCCCACATCCAATAGCCACTAGCAATCCATAAAAAACCAGATCTGTCATATTCGTATTTATAACGTTCTTTACCAAAACATAATATTATTATGAGCTGTCTATCAGAGAATACTAGACTTGTATGTTGCTCGGTTAAGTAGATCTTATCATCAGATCCTGACGTGCGACGAGAGCATTTGTTAGATTCAACTGAACTGTCTTAAATCTAGCACACATAATGGATTGTTTTCTAAATAACGTGGCAATCTTTTGAGAAAAAAAAAAGAAATGAAAAATTAAGCAAATACAAGTACAGTTACAAATTCTAGGGAGGGAAACCGTATAAGTATTAAGGTTTCACATGTACCTACATTAAACAACATAAAATATTTCATTTGTAGTATGCTGGAATGATGAATTTAGTAGCAAAATATCTGATTTAGTGGTGTAGGTTTTTGACGTTTTGCAGGACTATTTTATTAAATTAAAGTCCAGCGATTTAGGCCACAGAATACATAACAGTACCGGTTTACGCTCTGCGTTTATGAATCAGTCAGTCAGTCGGGACAATTAATTATATAATTAGTGTAGAATAAAATGCGGGATAGTCGCCCCAAAAGCGGAGCGGTTGGACTTCTACTAGTGGAACAAATCAGTACCCGTTCGACTGACGATCAATGGTACTAGCTGATGGTACAACGTGGTCCAGTGGGTAGCCGCCTCATTTCTAAAGCGATACTGATCGTTTTGTGCTACATACAATCGCTTGTTATATTGGACCACGGGCAATAGATGATATATTTTTGTTAACATACAATATTCTCGATCGAACAAAAATTTAATTTAATAACCATAACCAAATGTGAAATCACCAAGCGACTCGATAGCGACGGACACCGGCAATGAGTTATTGTTTGACATGAGAAAAAATAAATGGTTGTACAAACATTTATACTGTGCACATTACTTCATAAGCTCTGTGCGGAATTTCCTCACCAGCGAACGAGATATACAACACCTTGTGACTCGGGTGAACCTGTAAATAGAAATGAACTATTGTCAGTACTATGAAACTTCTTTTAGAGAGACGTAAAATTCTGGATCATAGTAAGTGAAAAGATGTTGACTCTGCCTACCCTAATGGCAAAGAAGGATAATTGTATGTATACACTTATGTAGTAAGCAGTATTCTTCATCCGAACGCCAATCCCAGTTGTATCTAAATTGTAGTTCTACTTCTTTGGTTAAGTTGGCTTTTACGAGAGCGATTGCCATCTGACCCTTAATCCCGACAGGAAAGTCTGCGCTGGAGCCTCGTCTATCTAAATTACAGGTGAGGTTGGCTCGGGCCCCTTACTATAATAGGTGATACAACGATTGGTGTAGCCACTGCTAAGACTAACTTTAAGATTGGAGGTCAATATAGGTACACTAGTTGTAACTTATAGTCAATGTTCCCTCACCTTGCCGGGAGTCAACGATCCCTGATGTTTAGCTCTCCCGACATACAATGGCTCGCCGTCCTTTGTGTTTCCAGCCACTACGGCATTATAAGGCATAACTCCATTATGGCTCTCCATCCATTTAATTTTTTCTGGACGAGCACAGCATACCTATAACGTGAAATAAATATTAATCCATTATATATTACTTGCACTGAATAGTTTCACTCAACAATCATTATCTTCATCGTCATCTTAGCCTGGATCCCGATTGCGTCCGAGGCTTCCACGTCGGAGCCCAGGGTCTGATTATTCCTTCTCCACCTTTACTTTAAACTCTCCCACCATAACTGTATATTATTCTTGGAGGGGAAGTGGTGTATTATATCCACAATTTGCCAGGTCTTACGAAATAAGCAGGCTGCCAGCTATTAGCATCATTATATATCCGCGCTGTACCGAGAATTTCCTATCATTAAAAAATTATTAATATACCTCTATGTTTTGAACGGCATTCTCTTCGCCTCCCCATGGTACATAAGCAGCCTTATGTTTGATGGCCAGCTTGCCGGGAATCAGATCGCCTTCGTACCGGGCTCTAATGACCCACAGAGGGCTACCATCATGTCCTTCGTAGCCAGCGACCACGGCTCTGTTGGTGTAAAATGCCGCGTCGTTGGGCGATGTATGTATCCACTCCACTGCAGCTGAAAATGATTACAAGACACATCTTCTTAAAATTCCTTTGATCAAAGCCACTAAGGAAAAATATTATAAGAAAAAAATCACGGGAATAAGCCACAGGTTAAATGAAGACAGGTATAATGCGTACGTTGTCTAATGAAAAGTTAATAAATGTCCAGAGCCCCTGAGTCACATTTGGACAAATTATGTGAATATTTACATTTACCAAACTCCCACCGTCGTTGGGTATTTCTTCTTTTTTCTTTTTTGGAGCCCAGGGGCTCCAAAATGTAAACTTTGAAACCTGTTCACTCTCATATATCTCCAGTACTTGGTCGGGGCCCTCACCTGCTGATTAACGGACGAGGCACTTACGAATGCTTTCCTTTCGTGGTCGGGGTCTAAGACAGCAGACACTCCCGTAAAGCCTATATCAGCCAAATCAAGAGAAATAGTAGAAAAAACGACCACGGGCTCCAAAGGACAAGATTTGGATGCAACCGGGACTAACGCTGTTATGATCATGATGATTTAATAAATAAATGATTAAATATAAATAAATATTCTACGACATTCTACACAGCGCTTTCAAGATCCAAAGTAAGAATAGTTTAACTAGCTTGTGTTATGGGTTCCAGAATGCGGATAAACATACTTATATACTTTTTTTTGTAAATACATACATATTATACATAGAAACACCCAGACCAATGCAAATAGACATATTCATGCATACGAATATGTGCACTAAGCGGGAATCTAACCCGCACCCCCTGTCGTAGCAGTCGAATGCACCGACACACATGATCACAAATAAATAAGTTGTAAGCACACGTTTTCGTTTCTACTTCTAGGCATATTCAACTTTTGCTGAAACTTAGCAATTAGAAATACCTACGTTCAAAAGTAGGAGTTGGAGTAATGTTTGGGTATCCTTGATACCCGAAACCGGGGCCCGGCGGTGCTGTGGGGGCCATTGGGTTCACGTTGTGGTACGACATCGCCGCTGGGTGCTGTCCTTGCTGGTAATGATACCCGGGTCCGGGTTGATACTGTCCTTGATAAGGGAATCCTGGTTGACCGGGTTGTGTTTGCTGTGGTAACGGTGCCGGTGCGTTCACAGGGTTATAAAGTTGCGGGTAAATTTGACCTTGGGGTGGGGGATATTGAGGGTTTCCATAGGGATCTGAAATGAAAAACAAAGTTTTTTAGTTATTCGTTATCTTGAATCAGTTTTTTATTAATTCTAGTCCAATCTAGACATTTTTGCTTATACGCGGCATAGCCGTTTGTTGGTGGTTGAACACCTCCGTAACCACTCGCGCGATTTTGACCAAATTTACCACGGTGATAGTGTGGACACTGAGGAGTGTTTTAAAGGGAGATGGTTCATGTCCGATGTACCATTGAGGAATAATCACCGAAAAACAGTTCCACGAGCGCGGGGCCTTAGATAAGCGCGCGCCCGTAGTAAGAAGTCTTATTTTCAAGTAAGAGTGCTGCTCGCTCAGCTCAATGTATGTCAGTCGCACCCTGCACTGCATTCCTAGTTTTAAATAGGCCGGTATTTGAATTCAGGAATTGAAGTTTAATTTCGTCAACGTCTCTGTGCGTAAGTAGGCTATGACGAGACAATTCAGAAACCGGCAAAAAACCTTTTATATGTATATTGCATTTCTAATATTAGGCAGCTATACCTTTTTTTTTTATCGTGCGGAAATCCCTTCGGATACCCCCCCGCCGGCCAGTGGAGGCGGTTATGTCGGGCTTGCACCGACTAAAACCGCACGCCGTCTCGGGTCTTCAGACGCCGGGGTGTAAGGTTACCCATAGAGCATATCCCTCGCACCCCGGCTGACCCTGGGCCATCTCACCACTAACAGCATCGCTCATCCTGTCTCCTCTGAAAGCAGAGGAGTACGGAGAGCGATGTGTTCCCGCCACGTTGGGTATTGGCCGACGATCAATGCCAACCCTATGAAGGGGTGAAGGGGAAGCCATTGACCGCCGCCCAGGGTGTACCGGCCGCTCCGATTCCGTTCCCCCCGGACTGCAGCGGGATCGGAATCGGAGCGACACTCGAGAAGGTTACCCAACACACACCCCAGGCAGCTATACCTAACACAAAAATTTAAGGTAAAGCTGTAATCTCTCAAATAGTTAAGTACTCTTCATAATCTCCATGTAACTACACATTATGGTAGGTACCTAGTTTTAGATTTTGGAGATTATACTTCTTTGACAGAGGTCTATCTTCATAGGTATCTAACCATTCCACCCGAGAATTTGTGTGTTTCAATAGGAAACCGGATAGAAATTATATTCAGAGCAGGTATAGAAAAAGTGAACAAACTAAGTATAATTTAAGATATGTAGGTAGCTACCTGCATAATAAAAAGGAACACTGCAATTTAGCGGACCTCAATCTTTTATTTAGAAAATGGGATCAGTTTTGGGATCCTTGATCAACCGCGCAAATCGGAGGATGGCAACAGACTGGCGAATCTGTAAGTCGCTGGGCAGAGCCAGTGAGTAGTGACCTCAGAGCAATAAATGGTTTATTGCTCTGAGGTAGTGTCTGATGAAATGAGAGTCAGCATAAAATATTGTAAAAAATCAAATAAACATAACGAAGTAATGTTGTTTTGTCATTGCTATTATAATAAGATGCTTCTGTACATCTACCGTGATGTGGTGGAATATAATAAATAAATGGGTATTTTTGGCATTGGTTTATTTATTTTTATAAAAAACCAAAATTAATGACCTGTTTATTGTGGCACTGTATTACTTATACATCACACTAATAATTTTATTCATGTTCCAATTGTGAACCGCGCATGTAACTGCTTACATACCTAGATAGTAAAACACTGATTGCCAGAAGTAGGTACAGCCTAGTGATACAACATACAGTACCTTTTTTTTTTTTTTTTTTTTTTTTTCGTGCGGAAATCCCCTCGGATACCCCCCCGCGGGCCAGCGGGGGCGGTTATGTCGGGCTCGAACCGACTAAAACCGCACGCCGTCTTGGGTCTGCAGACGCCGGGGTGTAAGGTTGCCCATAGAGCATATCCCTCGCACCCCGACTGACCCTGGGCCATCTCCGGTTTCGAGATGGCCCCCTCGGGTTTGGGAACCACGGTGTCCCCGTCTTGCCCCGGTTTGGGGGAGGGGCGCTAGTCGCCCCACCGTCCCGGCCTGCTTCTGCTGGGGTGACAGGCGGCCTCACCTGCCACCCCCAGGCCTGCGCTCATGGAGGACGGAGGTCGTTAAGCGCCCTCCGGCGCCTGAGTCGCCTGCGACGCGAGGCGAGCGTGTTGCGGGCTCGGCGGGCCGGGAGGGTTCTGAACCTCTCCCGGGCGCGCTCCGCCATCTCCTTCGCGAGCATCACATGCTCGCAGAAGGAGGTGGCGGCGGCCCACGCGCTCGCGCTCCGCACCATTGCCGCAATCATGCTGCCGAGCGAGAGGACTCCCACCCCGATGGCTGCCACGAGGTCACGCCTCGGCACCTCCCACGCCGGGCAGTCCGCCAGCGTGTGCAGCCCTGAGTCCTCGCTCGCGTCACAGTGATGACACTCAGGCGTTGGCTCCTTCCTGATCCGATGCAGGTGGTCCCCGAAGCACCCCTTACCGGAGATCACCTGCGTCAGTCGGTACGAGAGGCTTCCGTGTCGCCTCTCTAGCCAATCCTCCATGATGGGCCTTACCGCCGCTATTGCGGCGTGCCCTGCGCTTGGTCGCCCAAGTCGTTCCTTCCACTCCACCACGATGGCCTGGCGGAGCTGGGACTGCATGGCCTCGATTTCTCGATGCTCGGGGTTCAGTCCCTGCTCCCGCGCCTCCTTTCGCCACTGGTACAGTTGCGAAAGGGCTCTCGCCTCCAGGTCCCATGGCGGAGTTCCGGCAAGGAGACTCGCCGCCTCGAAGGAGATCGTGCGGTACCCGCGGATGACCCTGATGGCCATCACTCGCTGCGGAGCGCGCAGCATCCGCACACTTCCGGCCTTCAGGGCCTCCGCCCATATTGGGCACCCATACAAGGCCATGGACCGCACGATCCCCGCGTAGAGTCTCCTGCAGGAGTCATCGGGCCCCTTCATGTTGGGCAGCAGCCGCGCCAGAGCGAGAGCTGTGCCCTTCAATTTGGGGGCCAGACTTCGGATGTGCTCTCCGAAGTCCCATCGGCCGTCGAGCACGAGCCCCAAATATTTCATTTGGGGCTTGATGCCAATGCGATTACCTCCCACGATGAGACTGGATCCCTCAGGTGGCTTGCTCCGAGGCCCATGAAAGAACAGGGCCTCGGTTTTATGCAGAGCCACCTCGAGACCCAGCCGCCGGATCCGCTCCACGACTTGGGCAACCGCGGTCGTGGCCTTCAGGGTCGCTTCACGGTATGTCACTCCGCACGCCGTCACGAGCGTGTCGTCCGCGTAACACGTGACGGCGGCACCGTCTGCGAGCTCACCGCGAAGCACCCAGTCGTATCCGATGTTCCACAGGAGCGGCCCCAGGACCGATCCCTGCGGAACACCGCACGACATCTCACGCCGGCCGAGACCGGTCACGGTTGGGTAGAAGACGGCTCTCTCCGTCAAATACGCCCCGACTATGCGGCGGAGGTAGAGAGGCACTTCGTGATACACGAGCGCCTCCCTAATGCAACTCCAGGGCAAGGTGTTGAACGCGTTAGCGATGTCCAGAGACACCGCCAACATCACCTCACCCCGGGCTACTGCATCCTCCGCCAGAGCCCTCACGCGCATGATGGCATCCACGGTGGAGCGCCTCTGGCGGAAGCCATATTGGCCATCCGCCAGGTCCGGCCCCACTCTTGAGAGGTGCTCGACGAGGCGCTTCGCAATTACTCTTTCAAAGAGCTTGCACACCTCGTCGAGCAACACTATGGGCCGGTAGGCGGACGGTGAGTCCGCCGGGCGCCCCTCCTTTCGGATGAGGACCAGTTTCCCCGTCTTCCACAATTTCGGAAACTGGCCCCGCTCCAAACATGCGCTGAGAAGCCCTCTCAGTCGGGGCTCGAGAGCGTCGTCGACTAGAGCTAGGACCCACGCTCGGCCTGGAATGCCGTCGGGTCCCGGGGCGGTGCGTTTGGCTCTCAGCCTTCTCACCGCCAGCTCTAGTTCTACCCAAGTGACCTCGGGCACGTCGTCGTCATCCACGTCGGGCACCATTGGCAACCGAGGCGGAGTCATCTGCGGTGGAACATGTTCCACCGCCCGCGCTGGGAACAGGGAGCTAACAACTCCTCCGAGCAGCTCCGGCTGGAGACACTGGGTCAACGGCGGGGCCTTGGGGCGCAGTTTTCCCCTTACCATTAGGTAGGGCCGCCCCCAAGGGTCCCGCTCCAGCGTCTCCAGCAGTTCGCAGCGGGCCTCCTTTTTGGCCCGCCTTATCTCTGCTCGGAGGGCACCTCTGGCCTCCCTGTATCCCTGGTACAACTCCGCCTCTCGGGCCTCCGCATCTGCGGGGCGGCGACGCCTCCTACGGAATCCGGCCCACCGGCGGTGCGTGATCACGCAGGCCCGTCTGAGCCTCGCGATCTCCGACGACCACCAGTAGACCCGACCCCTCGGATTATAGGGCGGAGCCCTAGGCATCGCCGCGTCGCAGACACGGGTCATGGCCTCCCGGAACCACTCCGCCTCATCGTCTACGTTGACAGGCCTGTCCGGCGCAGAGGCCCAGGCCTGTACGATGGCGGCTTCCAGGAGGAGCTCCCGATCTAGTCGCTTAAGTGCCCAACGTGGCTCGGGTGGAGCCGGTGTGGCCGGCGCATCGCTCGCGGGGGCGGAGACGTCAAACCGAATATATCGGTGATCCGAACTTGTCTCCTCCCCCAAAACGACACGCCAGCCCTGAACACGTCGCGTCAACGAGGGACTCGCGAACGAGATGTCCACGATTGAACTGGCCCTCGAGGTCACGAACGTGTCCACGGCTCCCCGATTTAGGAGGTCTAGGCCGAGTCCTTCGGCCCAGTCCTCCAGTGCCCTGCCTCTATCCCCCGCCGGGCCCCTATCGTGACGGGAACCCCACGCCAACGACCAGGCGTTGAAGTCCCCGAGCACAAGGACCGGGCGGGGGTGGCAGGCATTGACGACGACTGCCAGCTGACGGAGCCATTGCTCATACGAGTCGTCAGCTATGTCTCGGCTCGGCGTGAAGTAAGCAGCCACGACCGCTATGTCGCCAACCGCCGCCGCCACGCAGCCGGGTAATTTGATACTGCAATCAATAACGTCATCGATTCCCAATTAAGGCGAAGGTCTCTGAACAAGGGTGTTTTTAGACAAGGATTTCCCGAAAATGAGAAGTCCCTGTATTCTGAAAATCACATATGTGATTCTAGACTATACAAGCTAGTATTTTTGGTTATCCGATACACGATGAATTTTACTTGCCTTGATAGCATTTGCTCTCAAAGATTGGTCTAACCAAAAACGAATTCCGGTTTATTTGAGTTGTGTTCAAATTAGAAAAAATGCTACCAAAATGAAGCTCACTGATAGGAGAATGAAAAACGGTTATCAAAATATACATAAATTCTGTATTATATACCATGAAAATCCAAAATACCTTCGTTTTCTACCTATATGTATGAAGCGTTTAGAGTCGATCATTCCCGAGCGGAACGTGTTCGAGGCACTACCTCGAATTATACGTTTTTTAAATGAAATTACGTAGCATAAATGTCACATCGCAGGAGAGTCAGTTGTACAATTCCGTTGATAAAAAGTTGAGATTCGAATTTTATTTTGCAATTATTACCGTGCTTAAGTACCTTATTATTTTCATATTGTGTTGATACATATTAGATACACGTTGTAACAATTACAATACTGAATATACAGAATTAATTGATATATAGAATTAATTGTGGTTAGCACCATCTGTAGGACACGGTCGCAACTACGGTGGTTGCAATCGATGTGGCGGTCTGTAGCAAATCCCCGTCAGAGAGCGTATGTTATGCGGTCGTATTGATTGTTTTTTTAGGTCATTCTTATAGAAGTTTCCAGTGGGACTATCCTAACCGGTATTGTTCTCGCAAGATCTAGAATTATTTTTGTATATAAGAAGGATCGCAGTGACACGAGTTTTTATTTGTTATTTAAGAGGTCATTAGTCCTCTACTCTGAAAATTTATCGTCTGAAGTACTTATAGTGAAACATAGATTACCTTCAGTTTGGAGGTTATAGTTTGTGTGTGTTCCCAGATTTGATCTGGTAAGTTGTTCTTTTAATTGCTGTTAATCTATTCGCATAATGGAGATGTGTTATTGATAAAAGTTGTGTATCTTCATAACAGGGTCGTTAGTTCTGAGAGAAAACCCCGTATACAATTTAAAAGGACATATACTCTGAGGTGTCAATCGTGGTAACTTGGAGGCCGAGACCTTGAGAACGCAGATCACTAGGGAAGCTCCGGAATCTGCTCTACCGGTCCCCAACCACTGACGGTCACCAGAATACCTGAGCTAAACAAGGTCATGTATCAGTTCCCTTAAACATTACCTGGTCACTTTATTACTGCTGATCGGCGTGAGGCTGGTGTATTATACATCTAAGTGTGCCACTACTGGCTGGCATCAGGTAGAAATACATACCGGGGTGTGTGTTGGGTAACCTCCTCGAGTGTCGCTCCGATTCCGATCCCGCTGCAGACCGGGGGGAACGGAATCGGAGCGGCCGGTACACCCTGGGCGGCGGTCAATGGCTTCCCCTTCACCCCTTCATAGGGTTGGCATTGATCGTCGGCCAATACCCAACGTGGCGGGAACACATCGCTCTCCGTACTCCTCTGCTTTCAGAGGAGACAGGATGAGCGATACTGTTAGTGGTGAGATGGCCCAGGGTCAGTCGAGGTGCGAGGGATATGCTCTATGGGTAACCTTACACCCCGGCGTCTGAAGACCCGAGACGGCGTGCGGTTTTAGTCGGTGCAAGCCAGACATAACCGCCCCCGCTGGCCGGCGGGGGGTATCCGAAGGGATTTCCGCACGATAAAAAAAAAAAAAAAAAAAAAAGGTAGAAATACATACCCTCAACATTGTCTATATATAACTGTGCCAATAACTGTGTGATGCTGCCTTGTTGAGAAGATTGTTATCTGTATATGTCTGTATCATTTGAGCTTCTAAAAATCACTTCTATTTATATCTATGTTTCTAATTCATGTGTAATACTTCTGTATAACCATCTGTGACTTTGTTTTCTTTGTATCTAAATATATGTGTGTACAACTGTGTATTGCGTTTCATTGGAGATCAGCTGACTTATGCACCACATAGAACCTTTGATAAAGGCGCCCTGGGATTAAGAAACTCTGTTGCTCACCTGAACTAGCCGGTGTGTAACCCTAGTGAGAAAGTGTTACAACGTATTGCGTGATCTGGAAAAAAATGTTTTGAATACCTGTCTTTTTAGTTTCTTTATGGTAGGCACAGTGCAATACTTTTTTAAATCATTTTAAATAATATCATTATTATGATTTTTCAGCTAGGAAATAATAATTGCAACTTAATATTAAACAAAGTAGATATAGAAAAATATAAGAGAAGGAATGGATTTTAAGTTCTAAAATGATTTATTTTGGTTTGTTTTTATTTCGGAACGAAAAATGTCCTATAAAAGAACCTTTTTTACGATTTGTTTACCTTTTTTTAAGTACCTAAAAACAAACGGAGTATAGGAAATGGCATTTAATTTTTTTTTATTATAATACATTTATTTATTTCAAAAATTACATTCTTATGAACACAAGTCACAGTACAGTGTGAACAGTTATGTTTGATGAAGTCTGGTACCCAAGATAAGATTAAACTTGTGTTTAGGGTATCAGGGTTCCTGCAGCTTATCATAATACAATTCAGTTCACACCAGGACTCAATTGTGTGGTGTTCATGAGACTTCATTAGTATATAAGTACCTCGTCAAAGATTTAAGACAGCTTGAGCGAAGGTATGCGGACAGGTGTGTGGCATGTAAGAGAGTGTATTATGTGTGTGTGTTTGTGTGCGTGTATCTAATAGTACATTTATTTTCATTAATATATTATTTTTAATTTCATAGATGATGGTTATGTTTTTAGAATACCTATGTGCTCCTTATTGATCGGACAATAGTTTTGTTACATAAGTGATTTGATAAGTTAGTAAATAATTGATAACGGGTGGTAGGTATTCATTGTGGTGAATAAGGTGAGAAGACTTGTTAGTATTGAGGAATATAGACTGTTGTTTCATATCGACCTAAAGGTACAATTCCGTGCATCGCGGCCGATCGCAGCCGCGCGGCTGATCCGACGATAGTCAGAGTATGAGAACACATGGCTGACGCGATAGTACTGTGTTCCCTAGACCAGTACTGTTGCCTACGCTGAATTAAATGTGAGTCAATAAAAATAATGGTCACAATACTACTAACTACGCGCTCATTCCAAATATTTGTATACATTAATATATCTATTGCATTGGTCTGGGTGTTTCAATTTATAAATAATATACATGTATATATTAACAAAAAAAGTATGTTAGTATATTTATCAGCAATCTGGAGCCCATATTACAAGCTATACTTAAATAGGGCCAGGATTGTGTTGTGGACAATGTCAAATAAAAAACTACATGCATACATCTATAAAATTATAAGTACCTTTTATTAATTTTCGTGCGGAAATCCCTTCGGTTACCCCCCCCCCCCGCCGGTCAGCGGGGGCGGTTATGTCGGGCTTGAACCGACTAAAACCGCACGCCGTCTCGGGTCTAAAGACGCCGGAGTGTAAGGTTGCCCATAGAGCATATCCCGCGCAACCCGACTGACCTTGGGCCATCTCCGGTTTCAAGATGGCACCCTCGGGTTTGAGAACCACGGTGTCCCCGTCTTGCCCCGGTTTGGGGGAGTGGCGGTAGTCGCCCCGCCATCCCGGCCTGCTTCTGCTGAGGTGACAGGCGGCCTCTCCTGCCAGGCCTGCGCTCATGGAGTACAAAAAGAAGTATACATGCCTACGTATCGCATTGAGAATCTACCTCTTTTTGGAAATCGATTAAAAAAAATCCGTTCCTGCAGGGGGAACGCACAGGTAGATTTTGTGAAGCAATTAATATTATTTTATATAGAGAACTACGGACTTTAAACAGTTTAATTTTTTTTTCTCGAAAACGGTAACTTTTAGCGAAAAACTTTTCAGACATTTATTTTAGACTTAAAAATGGTCTATAGATTAAAAATGTTTCCGACGGCAAGAATGTTCACCGGTTAGAAGTTATGATTTTTTTCCCGAAAAATGTTGGTTTCCCCCCCCCTCCACTTTTAGTTAAAGTTTTAATCTTATAGGTTTATAATTAAAAGTTGGTATTCATGTATACTATTGGATAAAATTAGAACGGTTCGAATATCTTTCATGGAACGTGAAATTTTGAGGAAAAACTGATTTCACAAAAAGTGAGGCCCTATCGTCCCCTTAGGCCGGATTCCACCCGTTCACGAACTTAAACTAAGTTTACACCCAAGCAATTTTTGACCGCAGTCTGAAAACGATCGGGGCAAAAATGCGACCGTGAGAGTGCTGCAAATTTTGGGAAGTGGAACCATACATACATATATATTTATATGTATAAACTTTTTGACCAGTGGTCATTTCGGACTCAGGGGGTCATAACTAGACATTTTTTTTTTTTTTTTAACGTGCGGAAACCTCCACGGGCTTTACCCCACCGGAGCTAACGGTGAGATGGGTATGTCGGACTTGAACCGACTAAAACCGCACGGTGTCCCTCTTGCGTCAGCCATGTGGTACGGGGATTCTGGTGTGCCCTAGGAAGGATATCGTCCCCCCGTGTGCCCCGAACGGCTCCGGTCGCCAGCGCTGGCGTCCACCCTCCCCCTAAGAGAAGCGTGCGCAGAAACACGACGCGCCACCGCCCTGGGCCTGCTTCTGCTAGGGTGACGGCTAGCCCCGACCGTCACCCCCAGGCCCGCGCTCATGGAGGACGGAGATCGTTCTGCGATCTCCGCCGCCCGGTGCGCCTTCTACGGCACGGGACAGTGCTAGCTCTTTCCCGTGCCTTTTCTGCCGCCTCTTTTGCGCGCATCACTGCCTCGCAAAAGAAGACGACGGCGTTCCACACACTCTCGCTGCCAACCATGGCCAGCACCAGGGTCTGCAGCGTGAGGCTTCCCGCTCCGACGGCTGCTTCAAGGACACGGCGCTGCTTCATCCACTCAGGGCACTCTGCCAGTGTGTGAAGCGGCGTGTCCACAGAGCAGCCCCGGCAATGGTGGCACTCGGGCGTCGGCTCCCGGCGTATACGATGCAGGAACTCACCGAAACAGCCATGTCCGGTGAGCACCTGCGTCAGCCGGTAGGAGAGGCTTCCGTGGCGCCTCTCCAGCCATTCCTCCATGACGGGTCTTACCGCCACAATCGTGGCGTGCCCTGCGCTTGGTTGCCCAAGTCGTTCCTTCCATTCCTCCACGAGCACCTGGCGGAGTTGGGATCGCTGCCCCTCGATTTCTCGTGGAGCAGTCCTTAGATCCCGCTCCAGCGCCTCCATGCGCCACTGGTACAGTGCCGCAAGGGCCCTCGCTTCCAGGTCCCATGGAGGCGTCCCGGCAAGGAGACTCGCCGCCTCAAAGGAGACCGTGCGGTATCCCCTTATAATCCTGACAGCCAGCAACCGCAGGGGGGATCGCAGGATTGCGGCGTTGCTAGCCCTCAGGTTCACTGCCCATACTGGTGCCCCGTAAAGAGCCATGGACCGCACGATTCCAGCGTAGAGCCTCCTGCAGGAGGCGTCGGGCCACTTCAGATTGGGCAGCAGCCGCGACAGCGCAACCGCCACCCCCTTAAGCTTAGGGGCCAGACTTCGGAAATGATATCCAAAGTCCCACCGCCCATCGAGTACGAGCCCTAGATACTTCATCGAGGACTCGATAGCGATGCGTACACCTCCTACGATAAGACTGGATCTCTCTGGTGGTCGATTCCGAGTCCGGGGCCCATAGAAAAAAAGGGCCTCGGACTTGTGGAGGGCCACCTCAAGACCCAGCCGCCGGATACGTCCAACGACTTGGGCAACCCCGGCCGTGGCCTTCATGGTTGCCTCGCGGTGCGTCCGGCCTCGTACTGTCACGAGGGTGTCCCCCCGACGATACGGCGGAGGTAGAGAGGCACTCTGTGATAAACGAGCGCCTCTCTAATGCAGCTCCAGGGTAAGGTGTTGAAGGCATTGGCAATGTCAAGAGACACTGCCAACACCACCTCACCCCGGGCCACAGCTTCCTCCACCAGGGCCCTCACGCGCATGATCGCATCCACCGTGGAGCGCCCCCGGCGAAAACCAAACTGGCTGTCCGCCAAATCCGGCCCTACTGTCATGAGGTGCTCGACGAGGCGCTCGGCTATGAGCCGCTCAAAAAGCTTGCAGATCTCGTCGAGCAATACAATAGGCCGGTAGGCGGACGGTGAGTCCGCAGGACGCCCCTCTTTGCGGATCAGGACCAGTTTCCCCGTCTTCCATATTTTTGGAAACCGGCCCTGATCAAGGCATGCGCTAAAGAGCCCTCCCAGTCGGGGTCCGAGAGCCTCTAGAGCCAGGACCCACGCTCGGCCTGGAATGCCGTCAGGTCCTGGAGCGGTATTTTTGGCTTTGAGCCGTAACACCGCAACCCCTAGCTCTGCCCAAGTGACTTCGGGCACGACGTCGTCTTCCACACTGAGTGCTTGAGGCGGAGCCATTGACGGTGGAGTGTGCTCCTCAACCCTCGCAGGGAACAAGGCGCCTACGACCTCTTGAAGCAGCTCCGGCTGGAGACTCCTGGTTAGTGGGGGCGCCCATGGGCGTAACTTCCCTCTCACCATAAGATAAGGGCGCCCCCACGGGTCACGCTCAAGAGTCTCCAGCAACTCTTGGTGGGCCTCTTTTTTAGCCCGCTTTATGGCTACGTCAAGAGTCCGCTTGGCAGTTTTGTACGCCGCTTCGAGCTCCGCCTCTCGGGCTGCCGCATCATCAGGGCGACGACGCCTCCGACGGAACCTAGAGCACTGGCGCCGCGCGATCACACAGCATTGCCTAAGCTGTGCGATCTCTGCTGACCACCAGTGCACTTGGCGCCTTGCCGGTTTGGGCTGTGCCCTAGGCATCGCCGCATCACAGATGTGCGACATGGCCTTCCGGAACCACTCTGCCTCAACATCTACATCGACAGGCCCATCGGGTGCCGGGACCCAGGCCTGAACGATGGAGGCCTCCAGAAGGCGCTCCCGATTCAGCTGTTTAAGCGCCCAGCGTGGCTCGGGTGGCACCGCTCTGACTGGCATAGCAGAGGTCTGGGCGGAGACATCAAACCGAATATACCGGTGATCGGATCTAGTCTCCACCCCCTTTACAACGCGCCAGTCTTGTACACGGCGTGCTAGTGTGTGGTTCGCGAACGAAAGGTCCACGATGGAAGTGACCCCCCACCGCACCCACGTGTAGTCGGTGCCCCGATTCAGGAGAACTAGACCTGATGACACCGCCCAGTTCTCCAACGCCTCGCACCTCGCATTGGTATATCGGGAACCCCAAGTCTCCGACCAGGCGTTGAAGTCCCCGAGAACCAGTACAGGATAAGGGCGACAGGCGTCGACGACGCCGGCCAGGTGAGTGAGCCAATCCTCGAACTCAACCTGGCTTCGGCTCGGTGGGCAGTAAGCAGCCACGACCGCTATCCCCTCGGTGACCGCCGCTACGCATCCTAGTCCTCTTGCAACGACTGCAAGAGGAGGGGTGCCAGCGGCGGTACCACACACGATTGCCGCTAAGCCGTCCAGGGCTACGGCCCAGGCATTCCCAAGTGGGATATGCACGTACGGCTCAGCGACAGCCGCGATATTAATTGACCACTCCGCCATGCTTTGGAGCAGAAGGTCCTTAGCACTGGCGCAGTGGTTTATATTCGCCTGCAAGATGCGGAGATGTGGATCCATTATTGGAATTCCATCTCCGCCTCTTGCCGCGAACTAGGCCGTGGTTCAGCAGCACCTCCAGGTCCGCCCACGTGCTGGTCCCGCTGGTTGGGCCGCTGCAACTGGGCAGCTGACGACAACTGACCCCAGACCACGCGGGCCGAAGCGTATCACTCCGGCTTTTACCTGTTCCGTGGGGCAGTCCCCGACCTCTGCCACGGCGGAGGTGATTTCCTCCACCGTGACAGCATCGTCCAGGCCCAGAATACGCACCTCAGCGCATTTGACGGGCCTGGACACTCTAACGTCAGCCGCGTCCAGTGACTCCCTAAGCTGGGAAGCAAGAGCATCCGCTTTGGGGCCACTGGTGGCGCCAGGGACCTCGAGGAGGCGGGCTCCTGTTCGAGTGACCTTGCACCGAACGCCCGCAATCCCAAGAGCCTTGAGATCCACACTGGCCTTGGTCTTTTGCAAGACCTCGGCGTACCTCAAGCCCCTCTCCACAGCCTCCGTCGTCAGGGAGATGACGACGGCTGCAGAGCGAGGAGCCTGAAGCCTCCTTGGCGCCTTCGACGCAGCGGACTTGGCCGCCTGTTTGGCTGCCCTCCTGGCGGCCTTCTTCTTTTTTCTCTTGGCTCCAGCTACTTCCCATCCCCCTTCGCACGAGGGTTGACTGGTGTTGGCTGGAGCACTGAGGGCCGGCTTTTTCCTCCGCCTCTTTGGCGGTGCAGGCACCCCAGCGGCTGTGTTAGCAGTAGCCGTGCCAACTGGGCGTGCTGCCGCTAGAGGAACTGCGACTGGACTGGTTACGTCAGGACGGGTTGCTGGCCCCGCCTTAGCAACAGCCGCGAATACCACCCTCGGTGGCGCCAAAGGTGGGCGAAGTGCCACCGTCTCGAGGGCGGAGATCCTCCTTCCGAGGCGTTCCTCCATGCCCTTAATCTCCTTAAGGAGATGAGCTATATCGGGCTCCACCCGATGTGACGACAACGCTGGGGTCACCGTTTGTTGCGAAGGCGCAGTAGCTTGTGTACGGATTGGGCCCGTTGTCTCCTCACGTCTACGTTGACGCTCTGCTACGAGACAGGCATTCTCCTGCATAAGCGCCTCAATGCGGCTCAAGAGAACTCCACCCATGTCCGCAATAGTCATAGCCGCCGCCAGAAGGGCCCCCTGCTCGGGGGTTGGGGATTCTTGGGGCGCCTTAGTGAGACGTTGGATGGTGTCCAATGCCCCCCGGAACCTGCCGTCTGGGTCAGCTGAGCTGCAGCTTGCCGTCTCCACCGATATGGGCACGGAAGGCGTACTCGCTAGCCCATCTGCTGATACCTTCTCAAGAAGGTCGCGATGAGCCGCTCGCTCTCCGCGACCCTAGCAGACCGCTCTTGGTCGATAGCCGGCGCCGTCTGCGCTGTCTTGTTGCGACCTCTTGAGGGCGGTCGTCCTCTACCCCGGCGTCCTGTACCCACTTTGGCCGCTGGGGAGGCCTCATCACTAGAGGCTGACTCCATGGTGGAGTTATTGACATTTCGTATGGGACGCCTCTTCCGTTTCTGTCCCAACTGGAAGTGCTCCGCAGCTGAGACATGAGGGCTACTCGCCTCGCTCCTGTTACTCAGTGCGATGTCGGAGTCCGACATCGCACCGATCTCCTGCGCGACCTCCGCGCTTTTTTCGGGGCCGGATTTAGAGCTCGGCGCCGTGCTCGTTTGGCATTGGTTGCCCCCCCCAGAGTACGTGGGGCTGCCGGAGCCATCTGGCTCCGGGAGGGACTCCCCAGATGCGGTGCACCTGGTACCCTCCTGGGTAGATTCATTTTTCTTTTTGCCCATTGCCATTGGTGTGTTTTACGTCCTTCGACTTTGTGGCACCCTCGGGACTGAGTTCCCCCCAGCCATTCATCCCATTGCCGGGCGTCAGAACGTGGGATTGGGGTGATTTTTTATAGAGGTTTTCTTCCTCGTGACTCCAAAGAGCCACCGGCCCTATCAGTTCAGGGTTACGGCTTGGCCGAACAGCGGTCTGCTTCAGACCGTTGGTCTTCACCTCTGGACATGTCCCACGGTGGTGAACCCGTTCGCCCTCCTCTTCGATTCTCCACTGTGCCTTCTGCTGGTCAGAGGGACACGTGGAGAAACACCTCTGAAAACGACCCAAAGTGGGTCGTTCCCGCCTCGGCCGGAATTAGCCAGAAGCAGCAACACCTCCCTTCTACAAAGACAGATGTTGCCGCTCCCGTTGCGCAGGGTGTACCACGAGGAGGACCCGACCCCACACCCCAGGGGGTCATAACTAGACCTATGAAGAATTTTTTTTTAAATTCGACAGTAGTCAAGAAACCAATAAGTAGATCGATTTCATCGAAATCTACCTAATAATAGTGGTAATTGTATTGGTACTATACTATTTCCATTTCTTTATTTTTTCGATGACAGTTCCTATTTGATAGTTGTAGTGTTGTGACCAAATAAGTAATGATATCGATCGCATAAATTTATTATGTTTTGAACAAAGACAAATACAACAAAAACATTCAAATATATTTTTTCAAGGTGGGAACATATAATGGCCCACCGCCATGTTGTGTTTGTTTTAATCTGTCACTCGCTACAAGACGGTCGTGCTATATAGTCACTACATTTCTGTTCGCTAATTTTTTTCACATTATTCATACGTTACGTTGTGTATTTTGTGTTCCTCCGTGTTGATTGCTGCCCAGCTGTCAAATATCAAAATGCCTAAAGGATCTGTTCTGAAACGGCAGGCGAGAGAAAGAACCTTCGATAATTATAATTATTATGGACAACGCTACATATCACTCCAGACAAATTGATAAAATGCCGACGCAGGCCAATAAAAAACAAGAGATTGCCGATGCAGGCCAATAAAAAACAAGAGATAATTGCTCCGTCATGGCGAAAATATGGATAATACTTTATTAAAAGTACAATTAGTGGATATTTTAAAATCGAAAAAAAGCCTCCCTAAAAGATATATTAGGTACCGACGAAATCGCTGCCGAATGTGATCATTGGGTTCTTTGACTGCCGCGGTATCATTGCCAGTACAATGCGATAGAGTTAATATGGGCACAAATCAAAGGACACGCCGCTCGAAACAATACCAGTTTTACAACAAACAAGATGTTTAGATTTAATAAAAAATGCATGTGCGGAAGTAACTGCCGAACACTGGGAAAAAATTGTGAGAAGAACCCAAAACATTATAGCGTCGAATTGGGAAATTCATGTGGCATTCGATAATATAGAAGTACAGGAACTTATAATAAATGTTGGGGAGAGCTCATCGAGTGACAGTGACGATTCATCAGATTTTGATTAAAATAAATAAATAAAGAATCAACATAATATAATTACATCTTGTAATGAAATGTAATACTAGTTAATAAATTTATACAAAATTATCCGGCAATAGTTCAGTTTCTTACATTTTGTAAAAAAATATCGGTGTTACGTTTATCGATAGCTCCTCCCTATCAGTTTCTTCGACTCTGCTATGACCTTGTACGTGCGTAAGCGTCATATTTTTATTAAATAATCCATACATAATGTAAAAAAGACGTTCGTTCAAGTTTCCACAGGAGCAGTCATCGAGAAAATAAAGAAATGGAAATAGTATAGTATGCAGTTTAATTACATATATAAGGTGTCACAAAATTAGGTCTCTGAATTTGGTGAGATGACCAGCCTCACATGACGCGACGAGCCCGTGACGCACGTGGTAGGCGTGCAGTCCTCCTCGCAGTATTCTCCAAGCGGATGTGTGGGAAATACCTTTTTTTTTTTTTATCGTGCGGAAATCCCTTCGGATACCCCCCCCGCCGGCCAGCGGGGGCGGTTATGTCGGGCTTGCACCGACTAAAACCGCACGCCGTCTTGGGTCTTCAGACGCCGGGGTGTAAGGTTACCCATAGAGCATATCCCTCGCACCCCGGCTGACCCTGGGCCATCTCACCACTAACAGCATCGCTCATCCTGTCTCCTCTGAAAGCAGAGGAGTACGGAGAGCGATGTGTTCCCGCCACGTTGGGTATTGGCCGACGATCAATGCTAACCCTATGAAGGGGTGAAGGGGAAGCCATTGACCGCCGCCCAGGGCCGGCCGCTCCGATTCCGTTCCCCCCGGACTGCAGCGGGATCGGAATCGGAGCGACACTCGAGGAGGTTACCCAACACACGTGTGCTCGTCACGTCACGTAGCAGTTAACTTCCGCTGTAACGTAGATCGCGATAATGAACTTTCGCAACAACGTCCGTCGCAATAGTAAACTTTCGCTGTAACGTACAGTCGACTACAAAGACATGTATCCACTATTGGACCTTATCACAAAGCAATAAGGTGAAAAAGTGGATACATCTCTTTGTAGTCGACAAGACATGTATCCACTATTGGACCTTATCACAAAGCAATAAGGTGAAAAAGTGGATACATCTCTTTGTAGTCGACTGTACATCGCGATATTGAACTTCGCAACTATGAATTACACTCAAAAAAAAGGCATTTCACTTTTCACTAATATTTCATAGACTATTAATAAGTATTTAAGAAATTTAAAAAAAAATCTTAAAGATGAGGAAATTTCCAATAAAAAAAACTACCAGCTCCCAGAACTCTATCTCCATTATTTATAATTTTAATTTAACGCTGAAAATGGGCCTCCGCGCGACATTTTTAGGTTGCGCGCGTGGGGTCAAAGGCGGGTATCTACGACAAGTTGATTAATGTTTTTAAACTATTGAATTTCTTTTTAATAATTTTTAAAAGTTATAGTGTATTCTGAAAATTTATTTCCGTTGGAAATGTTATATTTAAAGGTTAATTTTTCAACAAGTTGAAAGATTGTTAACTTCATTGTAAAAGTTTTTTATATAAATAATTGTAGTAAATTTTTTTCGCTTCGTTGAGCCTTTCATATACTTAAAAAAATCATGCCCTAAAAGTTAAAAAATATATAGTATAATATAAATTTGTTAATAATAATTCCTGTACTTACTTGAAATATTTTTATTCGGATATTTCAGTTATTGTTCAAGAACAAAAATTATTTATTGATTCATGTCACGCGACAATCGTCAGATAATTGAAATGCACACTTTTTTACATATAACTTACTCATCTTGCCTTAATCTGAGAGTTGGAGTAAATCCAATTATCGATTTTTTTACTATTCTGATGGGCTGTCCTGGATGCGCGACTAGCGATAATAATATATTAGTGCTCATATATGGTGGGGGTGCTTAAAAGGGTGCAAGGTTCCCCCATTGGGTTTTGCCGCGCTTAAGTAAATCCCAAAATCTCTTCTAGGGCTCCAGTACTAGATATAATACCTACGATTGCTCGTTTTCTTCTTTCGTACTTTCGAATAACCTACCTATCTATTTTATATTTAAACATTATTAAAAAAATATTCCTCCTAGTCGCCTCAATGCTCAACAAGTTTGTATGATATAAAAATAACATCCAAGGTCGTGGCTCGCTGGATACATTATTACTAAGTACTTAGATACCTAATTTAGATTTTCTGTACATATCATATCCTATTTTTTAGGTAAATCCTATTCCTTCTATAAATTTATTGTGGGTAGGTTCGTGCAAACATATTTCAGTGTTGAAAACTTCAAATCTATTCTTCGGTTTCATTTGCTGTTAAGTCTAAAAGTTAACACAGAGTTCGACATGTACGTTAACAACGTTAATGAATTACCTAGCTGTATATACTTCTCGTAATAGGCAAAGCCATTCTTTAACATACAGAAGTCATAACTTAAGCATATTTTCATACCCATGTTATTTAGTTGCTTAATACTTTTAAAACTTTCTACAATCTACCTACTTGGTAAATTTAATCTAAGGCACGTAAAAATAACTCCGCAACTTTGAATAAATTAAAGAAGATACAATACAACTTATTAAGTTCCTTGGAATGTAATTTTTATTTAAAATTTATTTTTGCTTTTAAGGGATAAATACGTATACAAGTATTTTGTTTTTCTTAGATTGTATCAAAACATAACCTCTTATAAATATGAGTCACAAAAATACTATAATGAATATTATGTTAATACTCACATTGCGACATTTTCGGCAGAAATAATTAGGAGCACTAAAAATGATACAAACAAACAACAAATACGGCTCAATTTATCACTTTTTATTTAGCACCGAACGACTTATAGCAAAGAGACTTATAGCAAGTAGCACAGAGATTAACCATAGAGTCCATAGACTAGCTAGACGCAAGTAAATGAAAAATTCAAGCATTCAACTAACCACAGACAAAAGATTTACTTGATACGTCATCACTACGAATCACGAATCACCAATCAAATGAATAGGCGTAAACCCGCAGTGCAGGTTATTGACCTACAATTGATCTATTATTTTTAAACGCTTATTTTTTTTTTGTTTTTTGGCTTGGTGACAAGCCATGTCTTTAATTAGTTTTGTTTTAAACGCTTAGATCACCCAACAGTGTTGCCAACTATATTATTTAACAGGCTACTTCGTTAAAAAAGTCTAAAGCGGTAAAAAAAGTTCCAGAACTATTATAATAACACCATACAATGACAAAGACCAATAGACCATCACCTATTGGAATCCACCGACCGATTACGCACACAACGACTGTGATTAAAATTCGTTGACCAACAAAATAATAGCACATATGATGATATCATAGCGCCATCTAGTTTGTAGAATTTAAAACAATGAGTTTAGTGTTGTGAGCAGTGTGGAGGCAATGTATAGAAGTTCAGTAGTTGAAGTATAGATGTCATTCTATTTAATCAGGTCAACAAAAGTTGAAAAATGTGCGATACTTCATTGGATGAATAATAATAATATGAATAAATAAATAACAACTAAATATAACAAATAAATAAATATCATATCGAATCGTAGACTGACAATGTAGTTTATTCTCGGTCTATGTACGCAAAAATATGAGAAAATACCATACCTAATTGGATTCGCCAATTAGTATGGTATTTGCTCATATTTTTGCGTTTATCGTTGAAATCCAGCCTTACTGATTGGAATTTATTCAGTGTTTTTAAGCCCCACCAACACCTTGGAGGCCCAAGTCAACCTCACCTGCTAGTCGTTGCACCTGCTAAATAACGGACGAGGCTCTGGCGCAGGATTTGAGACGAAAGTTAACAAACCAATTGAAAAAAATAAGCGGACCCCGGGCTCCACAGTGTAAACTTGTGACGTCACCGACAAATTTCTATGAGAATAGTGCTTGAAAGTTCTCTGCAAACTTGATACTGCGACACCTACTCGGAACAACTATGCAACTGAGTTTCAAGTTTCAGCCATATTTTAATTTTATTTAGGTAGGTATGTAATTGAATACTAGCGAATAGCCTAAGTGTCATGTGAAGGTACAGTGTCTAGTTCACCTAAGTTTGAACACCAACCCTAAGAATATTTAGGGTTACGCATCTGTTTTTTTTTTCTTGCGGAAATCCCTTCGGGTACCCCCCCGCCGGTCAGCGGGGGCGGTTATGTCGGGCTTGAACCGACTAAAACCGCACGCCGTCTCGGGTCTACAGACGCCGGGGTGTAAGGTTCTCCATAGAGCATATCCCTCGCACCCCGACTGACCCTGACCATCTCCGGTTTCGAGATGGCCCCCTCGGGTTTGGGAACCACGGTGTCCCCGTCTTGCCCCGGTTTGGGGGAGGGGCGCTAGTCGCCTGGGGTGACAGGCGGCCTCACCTGCCACCCCCAGGCCTGCGCTCATGGAGGACGGAGGTCGGTAAGCGACCTCCGGTGCCTGAGTCACCTGCGACGCGCAGCGAGCATGTTGCGGCTCGGCGGGCCGGGAGAGTTCTAAACCTATCCCGGGCGCGCTTGCGCTCCACACCATTGCCGCAATCATGCTGCCAAGCGAGAGGACTCCCACCCCGATGGCTGCCACGAGTTCACGCCTCGGCGCCACCCACGCCGCGCCGGGCAGAGGCGGTTACGTAGGCTCGAAACGAAAAAACTAAACCATTAGATACAGGATCACTTCGCGGTTCGTCTGTCTGTCTGTCTCGACCTATTTCTCAGGAACGTGTGGGATATCAAAATTAAATTGAACGGCGGATGTGGCCAGCCTAGTTTGTGGCCTAGCCCCTTGATCAGTGTCTACAGCAATGTAAAGTTCATCCCTTAATCCAGTTCTGAACGGCAGGGGGCAATTTAAGGAAGAAAATGTAAATATACCTACTTACTTTCACCCAACAGACAAGTATAGCCTAACAAAACTAGGTATACTCACTTGCATAGTTCCAACTAACTAATGGTGAATAGGATATTCAGAGCTCTTTGGGTAGAAAGAAAAGAAAAATAATATAAATAATTAAAAAATAAAAACCCAACTGCTGCTGAAATGATCGAAACTAGTTTGATACTAGGCGGTACCCATTTTCCAATCGTGTGCCCAAAAGAATTCAGTAATATGTATCTACTCGATAAGTATGAGTAAAATATGTTTTTTTATAACATCAATTTTAGCGCCAAAAATGCACCATAGTTTTGGTTCATATTTTATGTACCTATTGGAACTCGGAAGATAAATTCCTTTCATTTAAGACCTCATTAATTGAAATCAATTGTTTTGAAGATATGAGTTAATACAGAATTGGCAGTCGGGTAAAAAGGAAACCTAATTATTTTCAATTTTAGTGTAAAAATAAATACAAGCTGTGTTATATGGTCCTTGATGCGAGGCAATAAAAAAAGGCAGGTTCAGCAGCAAGAGCACACGCACTCCTGTGGTCTCCTGGGTATCCTATTCAATCGGTTTCTAAGGCATCCTATTTACTAATATTATAAAATGTGAACATTTTGTATAGCAGGGTGAGGGACACACTTCCGTCTAACAAAAGTTTACATTTATAAGCATAATACCTATTTCGTAATAATTGTAACCACAAACCCTCTATATCTTGAAAAGATATATCCAATGACACCTCACACCAAGAGGTAGACGAGAGGAAAGAAATATCCTTACTTAACGTGTAAGGAAGACACCCTAAATATTTTCTAGATATTATTCTACCACTTTGTTGACGTAACTAAAATGTATAAGGGTCTCGGAATTAAGCTGCGGAAAGACGGATGATCTGAAACTATAAGGGTTCCGTGTTGGCTATGGGGCTCTAAAAAGTATTTAATATTAAATCAATTAAATGAAATATTACTAAAAAAGGTTAAACTATAGAGAATTCCTTCTTATATTTTGCATTGTATTTTATTACTGCTATATTTAAAAATCACAGGAGAAATATAGAAATATAGATTCTGACAATTTTATTATAATCATCTAACTTATAAAAAAAAACTCTATAGTTACATATTTTAACAGGCACAAGCAAATTTCTACAGCATACCTTAAAATTTATGTTCAAGCAGAAGTACCTAGAATCTAAGTATTTCCCTTGGGAAATAAGAAATCCCAGACAAAATTTTTAAGTCACCGTTTGCTACTCATAAATGCAACATTGTCCAACATGAGATTGCTCCTTTAAAGTCATGTTTTTATTATGAAAGCAGCTCTCACATACCCAAGAGCATACCTGCATGACATTTTTATATTTTGCCGAACACTTTCAAAAATACATTGCGATGTTCAAATATTAATAATGATAATATAATACCTTTTTTACCGTCACTTTAAATTGATATTATTATTATATTCAGGGTGTATGGGACCCCACCAACATCTTCGGTGCCCAAGCCAACCTGAACTGTTAACCAGCACACCTGCTGAGCTGCTGCTGCTCTTAGGGATCGCCGTCAATTCTAAACGTAGTGCTTATATTCTCTTTGGTCAATTCAGGGGTTTGCCGTCGTTAAATTAACTGACAGTGAACATAGACAACACAATGGTGACGGCAACCCCGTCAAATTTATGCTTATACTTTTTAAAGAGGTTGTTCTTTCTCATAGCTCATAAGAGCCACAATTCTTTGCAGCCGGCTAGGGTACGGCACGGCCAATCGAGGGACTATAGGCCGTTGTCCTTTGACTCTGATCTCTTATTGATCTGATTAGTTTAGAGGTTTAAAGTTTAGAGATAGAGTAACTGGCGGTCCATTGCCGTGTATCTGTACAGTGCTCCATGAAGTAGAAAATAACAAGATACTGAACAGCCCAAAAGACGGACCCATCCTTGTCGAAAAATAGACGCCATCGCTAAAGAGAAAGGAGATAACGGGAAAAAACCGTAGCCACGGAGAAGTTTTCCAGGCCAGCACTCCACATAATAATCCCCAGTATAATCTGGCCTGGATACTCTATGTAGATATCAATAGTTGACTCACATAATTTGTTAAAGCGCGGCTCCATGCGTCACATAGTGAACTTTGGCTACGTTAGTACTATTATCTGTTGTATGCTTCAGCGTACTTTCACAATTCAAAGCGACTTTATTGTGCATTTTAATCATAATTTTTGTAAATAGTAAATAATTATAAACTACATAACATAAAGTTTATTAAATTATATTTAACTAAATAAGTACAATATAACCGTAAAAATAAAGCAACATGATAGTACATTAAACAGGACCTACTTAAAAATACTAATATAAGTTACACGGAAGTGTTCATGATATGAGGAACCACAAAAGACGTAGATTTTATTCTGGAAGTTATTTCTATGAACGTAGATAACTTATCGTTTTCTTGGATTCTATCGTTAAACTTATAGTCTAATAGTAGATATCAGATTCTGAAAGATATAATATTAACATTAGCATTTATACATTGGAAGTATACACACAACCTTGACCACTTTTTAATATAATGTGTCCATACATTAGTAAGCGAGATATTTTAATTATTTTAAAACGGCGCACGATCCTTGCATCCGTTGGCTTCACCTAGTAGTGGTCAAGGGTAATTTCAATTTCCCCGTTTACCCACTATAACAGAAAAATCATCATTCAGAATCTAGAGTTACTGACCTACGAATCTAGGTTCTCATCATCATCATCGTAGGTTCTATTTGAACTATACTATAGGGTTATTAAGACAAGTTTCAGCGCTCTACTCCAATGTAAATCACTTTAGTGTCTACTTGACCCTGTGTCTATAAACAGTGATGCGGCTGGATCTTAGCATACTTTTATTCTGTACGTTAGTTTTTAGGGTGAAGAAAGATTACTGGGATTTTTCATATTATGTCGTATGAGTTACTAAATGAAAGCTATTTTGTTAATTACATTTACCCAAAAAAGCCCTAAACTTCACTTAATTAACTAAGTAACTTATCGTGATTCATTTTTCATTTGACATTTTTATCAAACGGTAACATGATTGTTCTAACGTTTTGTATAGGAAATCTCGGTGTCAATTTTAGTAGAAATGGTACTTATGAGATAACTTAAGAATTACTTAGATCATCAGAATTCTCAAAGTTGCATGCATAATAAATAAATTTACGAAGTGTTTTATTATGTAAATTTTACAGTTTGAAGCATAAAATAGTAGATGTTATTATACTCACAGTACCAAAACCATCCAAGGAGCCAAAGGACGAAAAATATTAAAACTGAAATAAAGAAGACTGCTACGCAAAAACTTATTATTTGACATAGAAGAGCACAAAGGCAGCTGTAATAAAAAGAAAACAACTTTATTTTTATACTTTATAACTATGAAAGCAAACGATTACGAAAAAATAATAAATTACAGTATAAAATCGGGTTGTTTTCACTAGTTCCAGTGTTAATTTGTCCCATGGAACTAATGAGTTTTTTTGCTGTTCACTTGGTCTAATATCAATGGAACTAGTGAATCTAAACTTTCTAAAATATGTCTCATGCACCGCATTAATTCAATGGACCTAGTGAGTTTTTCCCCACCATTATCAAGTTCAATGGAACTAGTGAAACCTAAACTTTAAAAAACATGATTCATTAGTTCCATCGCATTAGTTCAATGGACCTAGTGAGAATTTTGTATTCTCAGTAGTTTCATTGAGTTTGATAATATAACAAAATTTAATAAGTGTGGTCTCACTAGCTCCATAGAACAATTACAGCGGATTGTTGTTAGTCACATTTTTGTTTATAGAGTTGGTTGGTATTCTTTGATTATATAAATGGTATTAACGTCATTTTAGGTACTTACCACATTTTTACGCTTGCAAGAATGTATTTCTCAGCAACCTGAATTACCCCGTTGTTCCGCTTTCTTGCTTGGATTACCTTTCTAACAACACTCGATATGACATCCTTTAAAAATAATATTTAAAAAAAATATTATTTTGTTATTTTGTAAGTTGACAGCACAACGGCGTTGACAAAGACTGACACAGACCTATATGACTGACTTTCACATCTAAGTCTATGGCTTCATTTAATGAGGTCTTATGATACTTCGGAACTGTTTATATATTTATTGAACATCTAACATTGAGGAAAATTATGTTAACATACTCAGAGCAAATTATTTTCTTCCGGGCTTCTAAATCGATGCCGGAATACAAGCAACTTGGCTGTACGGATAAATTTACATCGAAGGTTATCCTCCAAGGGTGATTGTGCAACTACATAATCGTACCACCTGGGTAACTAAAGGTCTTGCTTTTGTCACAGAGATTGATATTTTTACTATCTTGGCACACGGTGCTGGGCTAAGAAACCTCTTTATGGTATACCCTGGGTATCGGAAGTAATGGGAGGTTGATGCTATCAGCTAATATTCTACCTAGGTGGGTATATACTGTGTGTAGTTCACACTTTAGGTTATATATTTGAGTTCCCCCACGTGTTTCCTGATTAATATAGAGAAATCCTTATTATTAGTGGCGGGCGGATTCGTCGTCTCTGGATTTTTACAGTCGTGAACATGATGCGATACGACTTCCATCCGTCAAACCCGTAACCCCTATTAGCTACGGAACCATTTGTTCAAGGTTATGAAAAAGTGAACTCAAGCGGGGTAACACCGTCGGTGACTTTATAAAAAAAAACGGCAGATTTGATTTGATACAGACCACCGTCCGATCCGCCACTTGACCAGCAATGGAAAAGAAAGGTGACTACAGGTTCGTAAGAAAAAAAACCTGCATATAACTAACTACTCTGATAGCCTGGTGGTGATGTGCTCTATCATCCGATTAACAAGCCAAAGTAGGCGCTGCGAACACGTGCGTGATGTTCCCGACATTTTCATGTCATGCAGTGGTACTTGCAATGGTACAGATATCACTTTTGGGGTAAAGAGGAGGGTAAGGTAGAAAAAGAGGAGATAGAGAAAAAATACAGGCTGAGGTGTTATAAAGTCTCTGACTTTCTCACAAGTCATACGTAATGTAGTATACTGCCGCTTAAAGGCAAATTATGAGAGTTGTGTTTCCCCGATATCCCACCGGGAAAACATCACTGTCCTTATTTTGCGATTGCTGCACTAGCAACCGCTTTTAAAAGCAGAGCTCTAAAACAACTAATACTACAGCAACACAATTAAAACAGGGTGAGTCAAAACTTTAAAATTCAAACGTCCCTCACTCTACATTGTATATTTATAGACTGGCTATAAACTTGCACTCGTATTTTATCATACTAGAAATAACTATTATAGTGCTTGTAGTGTCAGTCATTCAATTTTAGTGCCAAATGTTATTAGAAACAGGTGCTCGTAATAATCATAATGAAGAAACTGAACGATTATTCTGTGTCGTAAATTTAAACATTGAATACGCAAGTATGACACGGACTCTTTGTGGTGGAACGACATAGTCCAGAAGTAGACTAGGGTCTAGAAAGCACTCTTTAAAAAGTAGCAGGCGTCCAAATCTCTTGAAGATCAGTCAGACAAGACCCCTTGCAACCGCTGAATGATAAGTTGGAATCGTATGAGGGGCAAAAGTTCATTCATAAGAAGGCGTGTTCCAGGATCAAAGCGGCACAAGATATTTTAAAGTTATGCTGTGTAAAAACCCTGGAGTCAATCTGTTAGCAGTGAAGGAGAGATGGCGCTCTTATTCTACGTGCTACCTAACAAGCAGCATAAAGAGGTGCAGCCGTCAGATCTACTTCCAAATCAAGGACCTATCCACCGGTAACACCTGTAGAAGTCCAGACTACTCTTCGTCACATTAAGAATCACCTTTAAGTTTGACTAAAAGGTTGAGTCGGTTGTGGTATAAAAAGACAAACATAAAAGTACGTTACTAAAAATAAAGATTTAAATTTTATTCAGTCATAGTTTTTACACATGAAAGTATAAAAGAAAAACATGATAACGATAATACATAAGTAGCACTAAGATAAAGCCTTATTAATAAAAGTAAATACAATCAGCATAAAAAGTAGGTAGATGATCAAATGACACTATTTTAAATTGTGCTCTCACGACGGTTTTAAGGTATACTAAAGTTTATCGATTTCTATCACACCAATATATTGGCATATTTCTTAAATTATTATCTAACTAGTTGTGCCTGCGATATCGCCCGCGTGGACTTTAATCCGGGTTTAAATTTTTTGCACGGAACCCTAATATTTTTTTCTGAACTTAAAGTAGCCTATGTTATGCCTTGTAATATTAGCAATCTACCAGTGGAAATCCCATCAAAATACGTCCAGCCGTGCCAGAGATCACCTAATTCAAACAAACAGACGTACAGACAAAAGTTTAAGAAATTGGTTTTTGTTGTAAGTACCATATACACATTCATATGCATACAGGGCGCTATGGCGGTCATTAGGGGAGACCTATGTCCAGCAGTGGACTCGAATGAATGAATGCATTCATTGAAAAATTTATTGTAAAGTTATAAACAGACACTTCCATTTTATGTATTTGTATACTTACCTAGATGATAAGTATGTCACAAAACGTAGGCGTGGTCGTTAAAAAATGTGTATATAAGGGTTCTTTGAGAAAGGGGGATGAGAATTTGCTAATCTCGCGTGTAAGTAAGCACACCTGCTGATCAACGTTGAAGGCTCTGGCGCAGAATTTACTCTGGGGGTTGGGAGGTTGCAGTCACTCTCTTAATATCCAATGCCAAAATAATCGAAACATAAAATGGGTACGATCATCCCGGGGTCTGAAGTGATAGCTTCGAATGCAACCGGGAGGATAGAGGATCTTCTAGAACATAGGTCGTTTAATCAACTATTTTTGATGCTGACTGTACATAATATTATGTATGAAAACTTAACATATAATATAGTTTACTATATTATTTTTGATGCATTGTACTGCATTCGTAGTTTTTATTAAGTATACGTTTTCACGTGACATCGTCCTTCGCTGGAACAAAACAAAACTTGTTTAAGACATTCTAAAAAAAACATGCAAAGAATAAAACTAGTCGGGTGGAAATCACACAGTGATTGTCAAACTTCGGGCCAAACTTAGATTTTTTAGGGACAATTTGTATGGTAGGTACCCGAAACCTTGAACTTACAAACCCCAAAATCTAATCAGTTCTTCCCATTAACCAAACAAGATGATTGGCGAAAGAATTTTTTAAATCGGATAAGTGGTTCTTCAGTTATTGCGTAAACAGACATCCAGACATCTAGACCAACAGACAAACCGACACAAAAATTTTTTTTGCTTAAGACTTGGCATGACATGGCTTAGACTTAGAATCATGTGAAACGTCGAGAAAAGTGATAAAAAGTGGGGTGAAGATTTTGATTTTTTTTGCGTGATTTTAAGACTTCGGTGTCCACCTGGTTGGTGTCCCGAATTAATTTAAAAAAAGGAAGGAATGAATGTAGCAGTGTCCGTCCTATGTGTCCTTGTAACTACGAAACGGCTAGACCGATTTCGATGAATGACATAGCGGTTTCAGCGCTAGTGTCACTGAGTACTTTTATTTTTTCGTGCGCACATCTACACGAATACCTCCACGCCGGCCAGCGGGGGTGGTTATGTCGAATTCGAACCGACTAATGCCGGGATTGCCACTAAGTACATTTTTTTACAAGCGGACAGCTCCACGGACTTCACCCCACCGGAGCTAACGGTGAGATGGGTATGTCGGACTTTAGCCGACTGAAACCGCTCGGTGTTTCTTGCGTCAGCCATGTGTTAGGGGAATCTAGTGTGCCCTACAAAGGATACTCCAGAGACCCCGACCGGCTCCGGTCGCCAGCGCTGACGACCCTCCCCTAAAGAGAAGCGCGCCGAAACCCGACGCGCCACCGCCTGGGACTGCTTCTGCTAGGGTGACAGCATTGTCACTGAGTACCTACTTAAAAATTATGAAAAATGAATATGTAAAATTTTTGGTCCCAAAATTTGTTTTTAAAATTGATTCTATAAAAAATTTTGTTTATATATTTGAAAATGTGACTGATATTTAACAAAATAAATAAAATAACTTCAAAGTATAGAATAAAATTATAAATATAAATGAAAATCTCATAAATCCGACTGCATTAATTAAAATTGAGAAGAAAAATAAGTTTTTTTTTTTTTATATTTAGGACACGTCAATTTGACTTCACCTCGCCTGATGGTAAGCTGAAGGTAAAGTCTCAGGAAAGAGAGTCACCATTACATACACGTACCATGTTAACAATGGTGGCACTCAGCTTGACGGCCTCATCAGAAGAGGATTGTCGTCGCAGCACACAAGTCTTGAGCAATAGGCATTGAAGCCTACACTTTGTGAAATAGTTTCTTAATCGACTAATAAAAAATAAATAAAGTCTAATCCACACAAAGTTACCACACAGTCTAAAGAACTCATAAATAATAATAAAATAAATATTCTACGACATTCCACACAGCGCTTTCTAGACCCAAAGTAAGTATAGTTTAACTAGCTTGTGTTATGAGTTCTAGAATGCGGATAACCATACTTATTTACTTTTTTTTGTAAATACATACATATCATACACAGAAACACCCTGACCAATGCAAATAGACATATTCATGCATACAAATATTTGCACTGAGTGGAAATTGAACCCGCTTCCCTGTCGTAGCATTCGAATGCACTACCGCTACGCCATACAATTAATACATGCAATATACACAACATATACATACTTTATTACATATTTTATAAGTTTTATGATTGTTTTTTTTTTGGAAACATGCTGGAAGTATGCTGATTTTTTTTTATAAAAAAAACAAATTTTCTATATACTTATCCGCATTCTAAATGACCCAAATTCCTAATAATTTTGTTTTTCATAGAGTTCCATACTTGATTGTTCCTATTTCTAAAGAAATTCCTATTTCCTAAATATTCTATTTATTCTACTCTATATATTTCTAAAGAAATAGGAACAATCAAGTAGGTATAGAGTATAAAGGAAGATAAATATTGGAACACCTACTTGCAAAACTGTAGCTCCTTTAAATAGTTGTGTCTGAGGATCTATTGTTCCCCGCGATTCCTGTTATGGTTCTCACCATTGATATTACAACTATAACTAATACCACGAAACAGAAGCATCTGCATATAGGGCCTATAAAACTGAAAAATGAGAAAGTATATATTAAGTACTTTGATACATTTTTTTTATAAGTTTGATAACCACATAATACAATTTATAATTAGACTAGTCTCGTTAGAGCATCAAATCAGTAAAATTATGGGGATCAAGAACACAGACGGGATTAATAGTTTAATACGTTTTATTATTATTTTAGTAGTTATATTAGTAGCCTAGTGGTATGGGTAATGGACTGCTGAGACGAGGTCTCGGTTTCGATCCCAGGTTTTACCATGGCACACACCAATGACTTTTCGATGCTTTTCGAAGTTATGTGTGTATTTATCGCAGGTTTATAAGTGCCCGGTTAATGGCAATAGGCTCGCCACCTATTACATTGGGACCTAAACATAAACTGGCGAAATGTGGGTGCTAGCACCTCTGCCTACCCCTTCGGGGATATAGGCGTGAGTTTATGTTATGTTATGTTATGTTTAAGATTACAAAAGTGAACATGGCTTCTAACATTTAGTGTAACGTTTAAAGTTGGTTTCTTGAAGCCATTTTTAGTAACGGCAACTCTGTCGGCATGGAATAAAAACTGTGAGACGCCATGAGGTCGTTTGTCTATAAGCTTTTTTTCTTTCACAACGGATTTGTACAAAAATCGGTATAAATATGTGAATTTTTAACTTTCCACTTTAGATAGAAAAAATGGCTTTCTTTTTAGAAAGGAAATTTCATGGGGATAAGTGGAGCTGCCTGTAACTCGGTTTCATTTCGGATTTTGTGGACTGCACTCATTAAATGACTTACCACATTTCTTAAAAAGTAAAGTATTTCTTCAAATTATATAGCGCTTGTTATCCTTCAATGGAAAGTTTCGTAATGTATATTGATAATACGTTAATACTTTCTATATTTTGTTCTGCTTTTCTATACTAATTTTGATATAATTCTGACAGTTACAGATGTCTGTCAAGATAACGAATATAATTGTAGAACTCACTATGGTTTGGTTAGTCAATGGTACAAGAGAAATTATATTGGATTATTTATAATAGCAAGCAAAAACCATACCCACACCTCATATTATTTGTTGCTTTGGTTATACGGTTATAAATAGTTCAATGCAAAACAACACGTCTGTGAAAAAATTGATTATAGGTTCTTTGAGTTTTCAATGCAGTAAATCAAATACAAACGTTATCATACTTGTTTTGCTCTTTTGCAAGCAGTTTTTGATATTTTTGTATTAATTATTTATTTTTTATTTAGGTAAGTATTTGCATTTTTTTCAAGTATTGTCCTATTTTAATTAGTGTCCGAGTGGTAAGGTTTGTGATTTTGTGAGTATGTAGGGGATAATCTCTGGATCAATTGAACTGATTTTGAAAATTCTTTTGCCAATAGAAAGCCTCATTATTTGTGAGTGTCATAGGCTATATATCTTCACGCTACTACCTAAGGGAGCGAAGCAGTAATCATAAATGTCAACAAATGCGGCATGTTCCCATAATATTACATGAAAATTACGGCATATTTGGGTTAAAGGAGTGTAACGAAGGTTCGAAATACTCCACAGGTGAAGCCGTCGAGGGCCAGCCAATAGTTTTATAAAGTTAGTTAAAGTATATATAGTGTGTGTTTTGGGTTTATGGGACCTCACCAAGATCTTCGGGGCACCTGCTGATTGACAGACGAGGATCTGATATTGGCTTTCCTCTCAAGGTTGCAGAAGAAAGAAGGACTGGCACTTGGATGAAGAAGAATTATGGTTGATGAAGACTCTACGTTGTTTATATATCATATGGTTTTCATCAGTTCTAAAGTAAAGTGACTTATGTTTTTAATATCTTCGTTACGCTTTGTTCTCGGAGTATTAATTCTGTGCCTGCCAAACGTAACACTAAAGTCTGTGCTCTGCGCTTGAGTTGCACTTTGTGGATAGTTTTAAACAACTTTGCAGTGGTTACGGAATACAGATCAAGAGCAGTTTTCGTATGAAAATGATAAAATTGTACGTAGTTAGTCTTGCGTTTACTGAATTTTAACAAGAGTGTAGTTAGTTTAGTGAAGTCTCTTCGATGTTGGGTAAAATGAACAATTTATATTGCTCTTATAAGATAACATTAAGTCAACACCTTCCCTAACCTTACTTAACAGTTGCTCAGATGTCTTCATTTATTTAGGTCACAAAGTAAGACATACAATCAGATCCACTTGCAAACAGGGATAACCTGTGAAAAAAATCTGGAAATAAACGCTCACGGTTACTGCTTTTCAATCGTCAGTAATAATAGTAAATATTTACGTAATCATTGTTTTTATAAACTGTAACTGTACGTAAGATTATCCTTCTACGACGTCATCCACTCCTTTCCATTATTTGGTTTATTATGCCTGGACGAATGACCTGGTAAAGAGCGCAGGGACTCGGTGGATGCAGGCCACTACAGACCGGTCAAAATGGAAGTCAATGGGGGAGGCCTATGTTCAGCAGTGGACTTCGTACGGCTTATACCTATGATGATGATGATGATCATGATGATGCTTATAAGAGAAACGACTGCCAATTGAGTCTCCCAACCTGAGAGGATAGCCTGTATCAAAGATCTTGGAACCATTTTCTCTATTTTATGTTATTTTCCATGTAAAAAAATACTTACAAGAATCATTTGCTTTTTCCAAACACTCCTGACCAGATAAATGTAATTACTGCTATTATAACGAATATTAAGATTATGCAAACGAGGAGCCGGCACAATAAGTTTAAACAGCTGGAAATAAATACATACATAGGTACGAGATAATATTGACTCTTTCATGGGAAAAAGTTTATAATAGCAGATGGCGGCCTGCTATCTCTGCCTACCTCCAGGAGAAAGACGTGAATTATCATCTTCATCCCAGCGTGTTTCGTGAGCCTGGGGTCCGCTCTCGTGCATGTGTGTGATGCTTTCATGATGATGCAGGTTGTCTCAAGCATGAAAATCTCAGATTTCCATGCTTCAATACTTATTGCGTATAGTACAAAATTGGAATGTATTAGTTAACCTACCACATGCTATGATTGTAGGAAGTTCTTAAAAATCTCAGATTAACACAGTATATTGCTTATCAAATAATACAGCTTGAACGTAACTTTGACAGCTACAAATATCGAATAGCTTTGACAAGCTTTGAGAAGATTACAGATAAGTAAGGAGCTCTAAAGTATTCTCGGTTAGCGTACTTACGGTTAGTCAATTGTGTCTAATTTTACCATCTTATCATTTTTAAAGTGTGGCGTAGCGGTAGTTTGTTCGACTGCTAAATCAGGGGGCGCGGGTTTGATTCCCGCACGGTGCAAATATTTGTATGCATGAATATGTATATTTGCATTTGTCTGGGTGTTTCCATGTATTTACAAAAAAAATGTCTAAGTATGTTCATGATTTTTTATGAACCTATAACCAAGCTATTAAAGCTATGCTTTGGGTCTACATAGCGTTGAGTAGAATTTCGTAGAATATGTATTTATTTTTATTTAATTATTTATTATAATCACAAGGCTAACTTTTCTGATTCCAAAATCCTTCCGACTAACATAATGCCTGCTTTTTTCTAAAGATTTAGATCGGAAAAAGAGAACATCTAGGACGGGTCCCGTCCTAGATGTTCTCTTTTTCTGATCTAAATCTTTAGAAAAAAGTAAGCATACAAAATGCTTAAAAATTTAATTGAATTAATTAGGCGGAGTCATCAAAAAACAATGTTTAAAAATGACTGTAAAGTTGTTCATTGTTTCCGTAGTTCGCAAGAATTACGGTAGATGGCTCCAACGTCGCCTTAAGACGTAATAATGTATCGGAGAATTTCGAATATCTGGGACGTGTCTAGGTGGCTCAGTTGGTCAGAGCATTCCCCCTGTAAGGGACTGGTCGCGGGTTCATGTCCCGTCCTAGATGTTCTCTTTTTCCGATCTAAATCTTTAGAAAAAAGTAAGCATACAAAATGCTTAAAAATTTAATGGAATAATGCCTGCTATTAAAATAAAAAAGCTATGTATTAGCTTTTAAAGTTTTAATATCACTAGTTCAGCTCTTCCTTTGATATCTGGTAAAGCCATCTACCACAATCGACGATTACCCTCTTGATAATTCCTTTCTTTCAACGTCCAATATATACAAAACTATGTTTGTTTGTCCATAAGCCCTGCTGTACAGCTCATCCGATTGCAATAAAAGTTTGTCAATCTATTGCTTGCAGTTGCATGATGGTTACCTATAGGCATAGTGCAATTATTGGACCTGATAGGTGGCCGTTGTCAGTTAGTTAGAAATAAATACATATTTGTTAAGACGAAGTGGTAAGTCCAGAAGCGTAAAAAAGGTGTCTTAGAAACAGTTTTTGGATATCAAACGCTAAAATACATGAAATGATATTCCTACTGTCGTAAAGGTAAAGAAATGCTTTGTATTGTTATACAATTCGAAACACGATTAGAGTGATTTGCCTCGATAAAAAAATCGTGAATATCGTAAAAAATCGTAATTATTTTATTAGAATTTATAATTTTACGGCGATTGTAAAGAAAAATACAAGTGCAAAATATTTTCATAAACCTTACATCAAATCCCATACGGTAGTACAGATGGTTTTCTCTGAAAAAGAAGCTAATTATTTCAATAATATAAAACATAGCGCTCGCGTGCGAGCTCAGTCGGCCGCGGGACCTCACTGCGAGTAGACATGTACTGCTTCGTCGCGCTCGCTCGGTCGCTAGTGATTGCATTTTGATGTAAAATGGGCAATAAAAGTCTTAGAGGAAGGAAAATATCCCGTTAGCGGAAAAGAAGCATCGCCCAAAACAATCTATCGCAGTGAGTATCAACGTGCCACATAATTATATTTATTATTTTCTTAGTGCGAGTAGGAATGCTAATAAAGGTCACCGTACACTTGACCGGGTATCGGCATTGTTTTGTGTCGATACCATTTTTATTTCTCAGTATGAGTGGGAATGACAAGACCATCTTCACATTATAAGAAATTTAAAGTGACACGTATTAGATCTATTGAAAAAGTTTAATATGTATAAAATAATAGTTAGTGATAGTACATTTTTGCACCAAATATTCCTGGTTCCTGGACCCTTCAGGAACAATGGGAGTCAAGACCAATCCTTCAGAAAGGATAGTTGAGAAGATGACGTTTCTAGATTAGAATTCTTGTGTCTTATCGGACATCAGAAAAAAATTCTTGTAATGTGCACGGTCTCATACAACCACCAATCTAACTGGATTTCTTGTGTCTGACAAGAAAAAAAATTTATAGTGTGAGAATGGTTTAAGGGTATATACGTGAATCTTTTGTTATGGTGATTTGAATAAGTATTTGGAAAATACTTATGTTTGATAAACTGAAAAAAATATTTGAAGACTTACTGTTTTGTAGATTACGAGCATTGGCTGAGCAAACAAATTCGAAAAAATTGAGTTCAGTGACTCCTGTTCAGGTGTCATCTACGTCTATTGCACATTTAACAGCGTAAGGCATAACCATTTATCAAATCATAAATTGCAGTTGTCGAGTGGGAATAAACATTATGAAGTTTTTTCATAAAATAATAATAAGTACCTACTTACATTGCAGAACTCAATCGTTACTAGACCAAAGTGCACCAACGGAACTGACTCCTGTGTATGCTGACCTATTATTAGCCACTTCTAATGCCTTACGTTCAGAAACTCCATTACAGTGAGTGTCAAAGCTATTTATTTTACAACGTATATTCATTATTTATATTCATTCGTTGGTGGCTGAACTCCTCCGTAACTACTCGCGCGATCTTGACCAAATTGACTTCGGTGCTAGTGTCGACACTGAGGAGTGTTTTGAAGTAGTTCCTGGCCGATGTACCATTGAGGAATAATCACCGAAAAACAGTTTCACGAGCGCGCGGCCTTAGCTAAGCGCGCGACCGTAGTAAGACGTCTTATTTTCAAGTAAGAGTCCTACTCGCTCAGCTCAATTTATTTCAGTCGCACCCTGCACTGAATTCCTAGTATAGTTATTACTACATACATAGTTATTGGTACATACAACACAGTAAATAAATAATCATTGAGAGATTTGTAATATGCATTTTTACCTTTCAGGTCTATAGATAATATTGACTGTGAACTTGTATACATCATCTTTTACATCGAACTTTGAGGAAATTAAGTGGCAGGAGAATAGTGGACATCGGCTATTTTTTGAAACAATTATAAGAAATGCAACTTGAATTGAACTACAGTCATTTAAATTTACTATGGAATTATTTTATATATATTAAACTTTTTCAATAGATCTAATAAGTATCACTTTATTTTGGAACTCCCTTTTAACGTTTTAGAAAAAATTGAAATAAGAGCATATAGATAACTTAGATTTTTTTGTCCGCTGTACCTACATTGGTTTGTATGATTGAACCCAAAACTTGTGGCAATTAACTGACTTTCGACGACTTGCGGAAGACAAGAATTTTCCTGGATGCATTCACATTATAAGAAATATCTGATCAGACATTTCTAATGGGACATGACAAATTTTCTTATAGTGTGAAGATGGTCTAATTGATTTCATTTAAAAAAAAGTAAGAATTACTTTTTTTGTGTAAAGTACATACTTATAATACAAATAGAAACGTGTATTAAAGACCAGAAACAAATATCTGTGGTCCACACAAATATTTGGTTCCAGTGGGAATCGTACCCGTAACCTGCATCGTGCTCGCCCGACCACGCTACAGAGGCTGTTACATACGTACAAATATACGGTGATCATTTCACTTCTACTCATACTGGTGAAAAATAAATTGGTATCGATACATAACAATACCGATATTACCGATACCCGGTCAAATTTACGTTGACCCTCAATTTAATGTCAACTCATCATACTGATGAAAAAAAAATTGGTAATCGTAAAAGACTATACCGATAGCCGGTCAAGTGTACGGTGACCCTTATGGTCCGCGAACATAAAGCGCGGGGGGTAGATGGATGCCCCGCGCATGCTCCCGCCGCACTTCATACCTCACCCCCTCACAAACGCGATGCGCGTGTTCCCACTTCATCTTAAGTAATTTCTGGATACTAATAAATAAAGAAATGATTCAAAATCCTCTTATTCAGTGGATTAAAGAGATACGAGATATGCGATGACTTACGAGATAAGGCGGTTTTTGTTTGTACATACATCACATCAATATATATTTTTCGGTATTTTAAAATGACTATAATAAAATTACTTCTTCATAATAACATAGAATGACAAAGAAAAATAGTTATTTATGCAACTGTGGTATAATGAGGGGTATTTAAACATGAATGTGGGTTTATCACACGAAGCGAAGCTGAGTGTGATAATAGTATCACATGAGTGTTTTAATACCTAATTATACAGTTGCATAAAAGACTTTATCTACACCCATGATGTGTCCTCCATAAAATATACTGCCCTTTGATATTTTCCAATTCATGAAATCTTGGTACGCCTTTTCATACTGTTTCCTAGATTTTTCCGGTAGTAATTTGTTAGAAATGTCCTTTGCTGCATTCGAAATGTCTGGAGGTGTGTTATCAAAACTTGAATCGCTCATTTTCGTAAGTAAACAAAACAATTTGCAAAAATAATAGCGAAGAAAAATAGCAGGAATTCGAATTCGAACGAATAAGCTTTAATTCAATTAAATTTTTAAGCATTTTGTATGCTTACTTTTTTCTGAAGATTTTAGGACGGAAAAAGAGAACATCTAGGACGGGACTTGAACCCGCGACCAGTCCTTACGGTCCAGAATTACGGTAGATGGCTCCAACGTCGCCTTAAGACGTAATAATGTATCGGAGAATTTCGAATGTCTGGGACGTGTCTAGGTGGCTCAGTTGGTCAGAGCATTCCCCCTGTAAGGGACTGGTCGCGGGTTCAAGTCCCGTCCTAGATGTTCTCTTTTTCCGATCTAAAATCTTCAGAAAAAAGAAAGCATACAAAATGCTTAAAAATTTAATTGAATTAATTAGGCGGAGTCATCAAAAAACAATGTTTAAAAATGACTGTAAAGTTGTTCATTGTTTCCGTAGTTCGCAAGAATTACGGTAGATGGCTCCAACGTCGCCTTAAGACGTAATAATGTATCGGAGAATTTCGAATGTCTGGGACGTGTCTAGGTGGCTCAGTTGGTCAGAGCATTCCCCCTGTAAGGGACTGGTCGCGGGTTCAAGTCCCGTCCTAGATGTTCTCTTTTTCCGATCTAAAATCTTCAGAATAAGCTTTAATTTTTTTTTTACGGCGCGCCGCCGCGGTGGTAGTGCAATGCAACGCACGTGAATGACAGTTCTTTTTTTGAAACTCATACAGATTCCACGCATCGAGCGGTAAGAATTTGGCTGTCTGATGAGTAACCCTTTGCGCGGAAGAGATTGAAAAAGCGAAAGGAGTGTTATTATGAAATTTCATACAACATTATAACACCCGTTCGGATGATATTATGGTTATTAGGACATTGGATGTTTTAATGTTGGCAATAAGCTAACTGTTTCAGAATCTTTTATAGAGGATTTAAAGCATGGGTGTAGATAAAAAATATTATATAGCGTTCAGGCCTAATCTGGTTTACAAATATTCAATTTAAAAAAGTTTTTAATCTGATATTTCCAATTTCATTTGTCATTGATGTTTTTACAAAGTAACTTAACTAATTTATATTAAAATGCTTAAAAATCTGTTCCAGATGATAGATAGACAAATTTACAATATGATTTACAGGAGCACAACGTTATTCAGCCATAGTTTTGATACCCAAAAGTATGGGAACGGCAAAGGCTTGTACGCTATTTACGAATTATGTAAACATGCATGACTACAAAAAGAGCTTAAATTATAAAAAAATAATGTTTAATAAAAGGAAGCATATAATAAAACAGATTTAAACAAAAAAATAACACTAAATTAATCTTTGATGAAAAGATTGAACAGTATTGTACTCGTAGTTTTCATTTACTACGCGGCTTGTCATGTCATCGACTTTTCCTGAAACAATTAGGTTTTGATTAGCTTTTTAGGTGCGAGGGAAATGCCTTTTGGGCCACCTTACACCCTGGCGTCTGAGAGAGCGTGCGGTTTTAGTCGGTTCGAACCCGTCATAATCTCCCCCGCTGGCCGGTAGGGGGGTACCCTTTTTTTTTCGTGCGGAAATCCCTTCGGATACCCCCCCGCCGGCTAGCGGGGGCGGTTATGTCGGGATTGAACCGACTAAAACCGCATGCCGTCTCGGGTCTTAAGACGCCGGGGTGTAAGGTTACCCATAGAGCATATCCCGCGCACCCCGACTGACCCTGGGCCATCTCCGGTTTCGAGATGGCCCCCATACTTGCTCTACACTGTGCCATCTGCTAATCAGAGGGACACGTGGAAAGCTTCCGAACAGCCCTCAACAGGGCCGTCCTCGCCTCGGTCGGAGTTGGCTGTAGGCGGCAGCGTCTCTCCCGCCCTAGGAGAGAGCCGCTGCTGTCTCCGTTGCCCAGGTTGCACCGCGTGGAGGTCCCCAACCAAGCACCCCGGCATTTAATTTGTACCCCGCGCACGTAACAATATATTAGAAATTTTCCTACATAAATATCACTACTATACTATATTTTAGTTTAATATTGGCCCACTGAGATGTGAAGTTAATTTCTTAGATAGTATTATTCAAAATCAGCCTAATCAGTTAATTCAGACATTGCAGTGTCGTTGACCCTAGTTGACCCCAAAAGGACCATTGTATATTTGTGTAATCACTCATTTAGTGTTTTAGTATAATTTTGTATTTGGAGAGGTCTTACAAAAACAGAAATAATGGCTTGGTCATGTTGAAAGTATAGATGGGTCAAGACTGACAACGGAAATTATGTACGGTTTTTTTTTCCGTGCGGAAATCCCGTCGGATACCCCCACGCCGGCCAGTGGGCTTGAACCGACTAAAACTGCACGCCACCTCGGGTCTACAGACGCCAGGGTGTAAGGTTGCCCATAGAGCATTTCCCTAGCACCCCGACTGACCATGGGCTATCTCCGGTTTCGAGATGGCCCCCTCGGGTTTGGGAACCACGGTGTCCCCGTCTTGCCCCATTTTGGGGAGCACTCTATAGTACCTGCCTACCATCAAACACAGTGAAAGGTATAATATAAAAACTGAGTCCTCTTAACTGTATTAGTACAGTCCATGGAACAGTAGCAAGTAATGATATTTTGATTAGTCAATTAAGTAAGTAAAATATAACCAAAAATAATCTTACCAAATATGACACCGACTCCCCACAAAATTAATAATATGACCGCTATTGTGAATAATATTGATATAGCACAGCAAATTTTGCATAAACAGCTGCATACACAACTGAAAAATAAAGATGCATGATTTATGCATTGTCGTCTGTTGCTAGCTTAAGTTCCTAATGTTGAGAGATCCCTGAAAAAGTTTAAGGTTGAATAGTACAATATTGAACTGCTGTCTTATCTCCAACCCTGTGCCTTTTTTTTTTTTTTTTTCGTGCGGAAATCCCTTCGGACACCCCCCCGCGTGCCAGCGGGGGCGGTTATGTCGGGCTTGAACCGACTAAAACCGCACGCCGTCTCGGGTCTACAGACGCCGGGGTGTAAGGTGCCCATAGAACATACCCCTCGCATCCCGACTGACCCTGGGCCATCTCCGGTTTCGAGATGGCCCCCTCGGGTTTGGGAACCACGGTGTCCCCGTCTTGCCCCGGTTTGGGGTCCAACCCTGTGCCTGAGTCTCGTCCTTCAATCAGCCGGTATGCCGCCCACCGAGGCTTAGCCCCCAAGGTCTTTTATGGGGCCCCAAACACCCAAATTTCCCGAATTTCCTCGTGAGACGTCCAAGCATCTGCGAATTGACGAACGAGCCTCATGCGCTTTTTCTTTCTTTTTGGGAGGTCAGATAGTTGCTCTCATAAAAGCTATATAAGCCAAATCAAAATCCTCGGAGCCCTGGTTCCGCGATGTAGGTAAATGTTGTCTTATATTTTGTGTGACCAATTCATGGCTGATCCGTTGTCCGAGGTGTGATTGTGGTGTGTGATAGTATGTTATAAACATACATAACATACATTGCTACGATCCATGATTTCATTCGTGGTGCATTCTGTAGGAGCCCTCGGTCTACTTTAGATCTGTAATCTGCTTTGGCCTAAGTACTATTTTAAAATGTTGAACAATAATGGGTTATTTTTTATATTATGGTATTTATCATTATCATAAAATAATGTGCTTTATTGTTAGTATGACAACACGATAAGTAAGTACAATGGTAATTCATATCGGTGTTTTTATTAGCATAGATATACATCAAAATAAATGACTAACACCTTAAAAAGTGTTAGAATTGGGTGTTATTAATATTGAATCAGTAGAATGATTGATTTATTATTAGAAATAATAACATAGATTCTGGCGATTTTTTTCATCAGTAAATAATTTCCGCAAAGTTAAATGATTAATTGAGCAACGTTTTAGCCTCTAAAATTTAGAGTATAATAATTAATCAATCATCCCAACGTTAATCCCGGTTGCATCAAAAACTTGCACATTGGAGAGCGGGGTCTCCGCTCCTTCGCTTTTTTTTTTTAATATTAGTAACCGAAATTACTAAGTTTCCCCTAACCCCTCCAACTACATGCTTGTGTTAGGAGTGGGTTCACGTAAATAGTGTAATGGCCAGGATTCGAACCCGGGACCTCTAGATTGTAGGGTCGACTCCTTAACCACTAAGCTACCGACGCTTCGCTTTCTCCTTTTGATGTGGCGTAATCATCGGATGTGTACCGATTTATAGGTGATTGTGATATGATATACAGTAGTAAGGTATGTATTGAGACTTCACGTCTTACACCGAGTAGGTACTTACTGAAAATATAACACAATGGGTGTATGGGGCCCAAGCCAACCTCATATGGAAGCCGATATACCTGCTGATTGACAGACAAAGCTCTTGCGCAGATTTCACTCTCGGAGTCGGCGGGTCAGACAGCAGTTGCTCCAGAAAATCCGGGATAAGCCAATACGCCAATAAAAGAGGAGTGAGAGAACGGATCCCGGGCTCCAGACGGGGATTGGCGCTGGGTTGAATATGTTTCTTGAATAAAATTTAATATGTGTTCAGGCAACTTACCACATTTTATTGTTTTTATTTTCCTCACGTTATTTCACTAATTCCAAGACAAATTATAGTCTGCAACTGTAATACTGAGAACATTGTTACAGTTTAAAACAAAAACTAAGTTAGTCATACCTTATCGAGCTATCATTGTTGATTGATAATAAACGTTGTAGATACGTACGCCAATCTCGCATGCGATAAAATAATAGCAAATATTTGCGGTACTATAGAAGGAATAGTAGATTGTTACACAAGGGTTGAAAGTCAACCATGGTGAGGGCCGTGGTCTCCGACGGGAGCAAGTGGCACGCCGCCGCCTCTTTCTGCGAGCAGGTAATCGCGCGAAAGAGACGGCGGAGAGGGAGCGGGAGAGAACCCTGCCCCCCGAGTTTCGCAGTCTGCGGCGAGGACGCCGCAGACTCATCTACGCCCGGGACTACCGACCTCCATGATCGGGGCCTGAGGACGGCAGTTGGCCGACTCGCCGTCCTTACAGAAGCAGGCCGTGGCGGAGGCGTGTCGTGTGTGCCCTACACACGCCTGCCAACTCACCGAAGCGGGATAAAACCCGACCCCACCAGGCGAGGCCGCGGTGGCGGCCAAGGTCCGCCGGCAACCCTGGGGTTATCCTTTCGAGGGCTTACCCGGGGTGCCCGGCAACGGACACTTGGGGAGGACACCGTGCAGTTTTAGTCGAGACACGACATAACCACCCCGCTGGCCAGCGGGGGGGTATCCGAAGGGATTTCCGCACGTAAAAAAAAAAAAAAGGGTTGAAAGTCAGCCATTTCACCCGAGATATTTCTGGCGCTCGAACGGAGTGAGAGCGCCAATTGTTCGAGGGTGAAATGGTGACATTCACCCGAGGTAAACACTCTACTTTTCATTTCGACTATGTGAGGAAATTAATGAAACAGGTATATTGATTATCAGTTAAAATTTAAAGTAAAATTGGAACAATTTGAAAATGGATCAATCTCATCGGGAGTTTTAAATTAATATCCATGTCACTGGAATCACTTTCCAAAACCATTTTTAACCACAATTAACACGAGGTATTTATTTATATTGGATCTCGTTTTCCCGCTAATTATTTAGCAAACTTAAATTGTTTCTTTTTAATTCTTAAAAACATTATAATTATAATTATAATCCCTAGGGATGAAATAAGCTACTTTCCACCCGGCTATCTACCCATGAAAATTAAACTTTCCGAACAGGATATGAAAAATCTAATTTATGCTAGATATAGTTCCTGAACAGTAGAATAGAGTAAGTAGTTGGCGTCAGGTGATTCAGGAGCCTACTATTACCCAGTACAACGCGGCAAGCCGTTGATGATGTGGCGACCGGGTAACGGTGAGGTTGCGTGCCCTCGAGCCTGCCGTCTGGTACGTTTCATGTAGCTCGCTAAAAGTGCGTTGCATTCATGCGGTTTCATATGTTGCTTGGCTGCTGCATTGCAGATAACCGGGAGTGCGTTGTGGCCCTTAGACAATAGACATGAAACTTCAAGGCCTCAAAATACCTTCCAATTGCGATGAGAAACAACTAAATTAAATATAGGTCTCCAACTCTAAATTAACTGTCAACAAGAAATAAGACTACATATATACCCTCGGGGTCAGTCGTTATAAAGATATAAGACCAACGCAACACGCCGAGGGCTCAGTATATTGGCTCTTAATTTCAACTTAACATGAATTTGTGAAACCAACAGAAAAGGAAAAGAACCACAAAGGTTTACTGTAAAACAACAAATCGCAAGATTATTTGTGGCGAGCTAAGTGTCAATATCGATACTCGATAGAGTGAGTCAGGGTCCCTTTGCCGGTTGGCCGAAAGCTATCGAAATGTTAAAGGTATTTTACGGCCTTTAAGACTTTCCTAGTATTTGTTTGTGTTGGCTACAACAAATGAGTTGTCCAGAAATGGTTTTTTATTCTTGAAAAATTCCAGTAGCTATGAACCAAATATTTTTGGATACACTTCCTAAGGACTTATAGTATGATTTATCAAATGGAATTTTAAACTCCTGCAATTTTGAGAGAACATCGTTTTTGCTTCGGAATATTTTTTAGGCTGAATACGAACAAAACTTTTGTTAGCGGTGCCCAACAAACAAAAAGATAAGTTTGACAATTGTCACCTACGCGTCACGTGTGACAGATGTGATTGTGTCAACAGTTTGTCATTAATTAAAAATTGAATTGAATTGAATTTGTATTAATTTTTTGTTTACTTTGGGTATGCTATGAGGAATTGTGAGATTACACAAATATAAAGAGAAAATGATAGGTTTCGCCATATTCAGACGAAAAGCGTTACCGACTATTGATTGAACTACACATACAGATATCGTTCATATATAGTGTTTAGAAACTATGACACTTAAATACCATCATTGTATTCCTCATATAAAGCTTCTTGGCGTAATACAGTTGTAATATGTTGACAAAGAATAACTGTTGATCGAAAATATTTGAGACTTAAATAGCTACAAGCTACTGAAATCAGAGCACCAAAACAATACATGAACTATTGGCTTGCAACAAATGCAAATTAACGACTAATCCTGTACTTATGATGACTTAGTCCTATTTAGTGATAAGTATATCTTGCACAGCAAACAAAGCATAGATATCTTACATTACTTAAATGAGCATGGTTCATGTGATGGACCTCTAAATATATTACATAATGAATGAGCCAGACACGTGCTACTCCAAGACATTGTGTTGATAATATAAGTTAGTCGAAAGTTGAATATAAAGGCTGAGAAATAATGAGTCAAGTTGAATGTCAGCACTTAGTACGAAGTATACGAAAAAACTGCGAATACCGTACTACTTCTTCTTCTTTTAGTTAATGGCTTCTGCAGTAGAATCACCGCAATTTCGCCAATCTCTAGTAAAATATAATAAATGTTTATAAAATTATTAATGGCGAATTCAAGTCTGAATTGTTTGCTTTCATTGCTTGAACATATCTCTTTGTTAGGTACCAGTTTCTAAGTTTAATGTCAAGTCTAGGCCTGCTCCTACCGCGAGTAGACGACAGTGATAGTAGTGATTGTAGCGACAGAGAAGTGAAAGGGGTAATTGCTATTAAAAAAAAAAAAATAGTATTGCTATCCTCCAATAAAAAGATCTACTACCATAAAAATTACTTTTTAGTTTTTTCGCTTAATGCAGAATTTAAAAAATATTATCTCACTAATTCCCGATTCCTAATTTTGGCTACTATATATCAGTGTAATTTGAGCCATATTGGAATTTATTCGGAACAAAAAACCAACGTCCATACAAAAAGTGGACATCTCCTTTTTGATAGTTAATCAGTTGTCAGGGTTAATCAGTTGGTTAAACTTGATCACTCTAAGATTTCACGCTCTGCGAGTATTATTTAAAAAAAATTGTAGAAATTGATTAGATATTTTGAATGAAAAAAAAAAGTTATAAACCTTACTGTTTTTATGCATTCTTTTAGTTGACTTTGCTTCAGTATATGAAGAACATTATTACAAGTGGCTTATCTTTAATTGAAGTGAATGATTTAAGTACTGAATGATTTTAGTACTGAACAGAATGATTAAATATCAAACCTCCCACTGATTAAGGTGCGATAGAGGTCAAACGTGAGCCTATCATACATTAAAAAAAAATGTTCTTCATAGTATTAGACGTTAGGAACTGGATTATTAATAAAATTTTGTACATTTCAGCAGCATTTATATACCTACAAGGTAATGTATTAAACTTTGCCTTGTAGGTAAAAAATAGGTGTAAGAGGCCCGGCCCTTCGGGGCCCAAGTGAACCTCTCCTGCTAAACAACAGACGACGCTCCGGCGCAGGCTTTCCTCTCGGGGTTAGGAGGTAAGACGGCAGTCTCTCTTGTAAGCACCAACAAACCAATGAAACATTATAAGTGAACCTCAGACTCCAAAGTGTAAGATTTGGAAGCAGTCGGGAAATTCCTAGGAGGATAATGATGATATTGCCCTAATGTTAATATTATGTAATGAAAAGTAGGAAATCGAACAATTTCAATTAGGTAGATTTCAATGAGCTGGCGGACTGCCCGGCGTGGGAGGCGCCGAGGCGTGACCTCGTGGCAGCCATCGGGGTGGGAGTCCTCTCGCTCGGCACCATGATTGTGGCAATGGTGCGAAGCGCGAGCGCGTGGGCCGCATGTAATGCTCGCGAAAGAGATGGCGGAGCGTGCCCGGTAGAGATTTAGAACTCTCCCGGCCCGCCGAGCCCGCAACTTGCTCGCCGCGCGTCGCAGGCGACTCAGGCGCCGGAGGTCGCTTAACGACCTCCGTCCTCCATGAGCGCAGGCCTGGGGGTGGACCGGTGAGGCCGCCTGTCACCCCAGCAGAAGCAGGCCGGGACGGTGGGGTGACTATCGCCCCTCCCCCATTCGGGGCAAGACGGGGACACCGTGGTTCCCAAACCCGAGGGGACCATCTCGAAACCGGAGATGGCCCAGGGTCAGACGGGGTGCGAGGGATATGCTCTATGGGCAACCTTACACCCAGGCGTCTGTAGACACGAGACGGCGTGCGGTTTTAGTCGGTTCAAGCCCGACATAACCGCCCCCGCTGGCCGGCGGGGGGGGGGTATCCGAAGGGATTTCCGCACGATAAAAAAAAGGAGTAGATTTCAATGAAATCGATCTACCTATTGGTTTCTTGACTACTGTCGAATTTAAAAAAAAATTCTTCATAGGAGGTCTAGTTATGACCCCCTGAGTCCGAAATGACCACTGGTCAAAAAGTTTATATATATATATATATATGTATGTATGGTTCCACTTCCCAAAATTTGCGGCACTCTCACGGTCGCATTTTTGCCCCGATCGCTTTCAAACTGCGGTCAAAAATTGCTTGGGTGTAAACTTAGTTTAAGTTCGTGAACGGGTGGAATCCGGCCTAAGGGGACGGTAGGGCCTCACTTTTTGTGAAATCAGTTTCATCAAAATTTCACGTTCCATGAAAGATATTCGAACCGTTCTAATTTTATCCCATAGTATACATGAATACCAACAACTTTTTATTATAAACCTATAAGATTAAAACTTTAACTAAAAGTGGAGGGGGGAAAAACCAAAAATTTTCGGGAAAAAAATCATAACTTCTAACCGGTGAACATTCTTGCCGTCGGAAACATTTTTAATCGATAGGCCATTTTTAAGTCTAGAATAAATGTTTGAAAAGTTTTTCGCAAAAAGTTACCGTTTTCGAGAAAAAAAATTAAACATGTTAAAAATAATATTAATTGCTTCACGAAATCTACCTGTGCGTTCCCCCTGCGGGAACGGATTTTTGAATATTGTAATATCCAAATGACTATGCATTATTTGCCACCATTTAAATGCCGGGGTCATGCTTTATAAACCACAAATGCGTACAATCGTAGCTAAACAATCAGTAATAATATTATATAATTCAGATGATTCATAAATAAAAAATAAATAATAAGTTATTCTGTAGATATCTACCAATGACGTTGCACTTACCGTTTGCCCAATCCCTCCTTCTTCAATAGTCTTGTCGACAAGATCAAAATGGTCTTAAATAGAGATACTGCTTTTAAAATTAGGTGTAGATAGATAACCTCATTGGATTCGGAATTATGTCTAGAAACATGTGCCATCAACTTGTATTCGCACATAACCAATTGCAAAAGTTATAATTTTAACAGCAGTGTCTCCATTTTGGACCTACAATATTATATTCGATTAGGCCAACGCCAGCTATTTCGATTTCACTGAGAAGCTTGAAACTCAATAAGCTTGAGGCGTCTCCAAAACTTATGCATTAGATTTATATTTGGTCTAGAATACCGGAACTGTCTCAAATGACTTGCATCAACTTCGCTTGGAAAGGAATTCTCATATTTTTGCCATACTTCACAATCAATTGTTTTATGTTCCTCAATGCTACGTATTCATCCTGATACGTACTTCGTAGTACTTACTAACCTGCGATTTGTAAGCACTGAATTGGCACTACTGATAATTTTTTTAGTTCTTTAGTTTTTGGTATCAATTATACAATAGGTGTAACTTTGCGAATATAGAAATAAAACACTCCATGTTAAGTGGAAACTCAATATTTTTTGTAACTACATCCGATATTTCATTATTTTTTACTTATTCTGTGTCTATTATTTTAGAAATACTTAGGTAAGTACTACATGGGGCAATCTCTTGAGGTTTTAACGATGCGTCCTTTTCCATTTTTCTGTTTTTAATATAATAAAATTAATAAACTAAAAATACAGATTGCACTTTTTATACCATCTCAGTTTTGACACATAAAAGTACGAAGACAGAAAACTTTTATCCACTACTTATAGATATAAGCTTGTATGCCCATAAGTAACGTTGAAAGGAAACCTTATCACTTAAAGTATATATTTGAAACATGAACTATATTTACAAATAAAAACTATACACACCTAAATAATAATGCAGATTTAAATTTGTCATGCTTTCATTAATACATAATACACTTTATACTTAAGTCAAAAAATAAGTTAAACAGTGGTCATACATTATTAGAACTTAACTTTTAAAATTATTTTAAAAAATCGCTTTAGGACCCTCTGGTCGTTCAATCAAGTTTAGCTAGATATATTTGTTTTGGTGAACTTAACTCTAAACGTGTGATCTATCAAAGTAGTAAAAATAATATTACATTGTGCTATTGACGTATAGAAGTATAGTTAAACGTACTAATATTAAATTAATTAAAATAGGTAAGAAAAATGTCGTAGTCCATACTTGTTATGAATTGGTCATGTATTGTGTATACCTGCGTTACTGGCTTTAATTTTAACTTTTCAGTAATATATTTTTATACTTATATATGTTTTTAATGTCATTATCATAAAATATTTTAGCAGGTAGTACATTTTTGTAGTTACCTGAGTAGTGTGACACTGCTTTGTTTTTATTTGTAAGTTACTACTGCACTAATCTTAACCATTTCTCATTTTTCATGTTGTTCAATGTTTTTTTTCGGGCTGGAAACGGCTAATTATAATATTAAATTAATTTTTGATGTGTGTACGCATAATTTTCATTTAAACTCGTAGTAGCAGTGTCTTCCTTTCCTGTAACAAAACCATGATCATTTAGAATTGAACAGTTCCAAAGAGTTTTAGAAAAATAAGGCAAATTTCTGAATACATTCCGATCAGGTAAACATATCGTCAGATCGATATATTTATGCTTTGAATAATGGCATAACATGTTACTGTTTAATTAACTATTTTAATTCATGTGTATTCTACTGAAAGGCTATCAAGGTCTGCTAATTAAAAACGACAATATAGGAACAGACTTTATCACTTTTAACATTGCTATCGTTATCAATATTTTTATCTTTTATCAGTGAAGTGACGACTATTGTTTCAAAATAAGGAAATCGAAATAAATATATAAGATCTATTTCTTAAAATTAAAGAATGCAGATGAAACAATTAGATGACTTACAAGTCATTTTAATGAGCTGATCAAAGGACATTGAAGCTATGCTTATGTTCGATTGCATAATTAAAATACATATCGTCGAGTGCATATTTTTTATAAGAAATAAAAATAATATATATATTATATATATATAAATTTATATTGTAAGTCGAATGTATCAGCAGTAGTTTTTCTATCAATTATTGGAAGAGATGCTTCTGACTATGCATATTTACATTTACACTATGTGACTAAAAAGGTGTTTCAATACGATTTTATAACCCGAAAATTCACATTTTATTCTAAACATAACTGTTTCTTTTCTTAGTACATAAACCACTCGGTGGTAGCTAACATTTTATGATGTGCAGTCAATTTAACATCCAACGCTCTCTCTATTCCATACTTACCGAATATTACACCAACTCCCCATAATATTAATAATATTACGGCTACTATAAACAGTATCGACACCGCCAAACTGATGAGCTTGCACAAAAGATTACACACACAGCAACTGCAAAAAAGATAATGAATTGGTTAATAAAATACTATACACACTATTTATTCTTAAAACACTTGCAAACTGTTCTATTTTTATGACTATTACTATGCTACAAACTATAAAACCTATTCTGGACCGTGTATGAAAGGCTGCCGCCGCCTCCTTCTGCGAACAAGTAATGTTCGAGAAGGAGGCGACGGAGCGGGTCCGGGAGAGACTTAGGTAACGCTCGATCCGCAGACCTCGTGAGGCGCGGAGGCTACTCCTGCTCATGCATCGGAGGTCGCTGAACGACCTCCGTCCTCCATGCGCGCAGGCCTCGACCTCCGTCCTCCATGCGCGCAGGCCTCGACCTCCGTCCTCCATGCGCGCAGGCCTGGATTCGCTTGTCACCCTAGCAGAAGCAGGCCGGGGCGGCGGCGCGTTGCTCGCCCCCTTCTTCCCGGGGGCAAGATGGGGACACCATGGTTCCTAAACCCGAGGGGGCAATCTCGAAACCGGAGATGGCCCTGGGTCTGAATCGTGCGGTTTCAGTTGGTTTGAATCTGACATAACCATGGGGATGGGAATTACCGCAAAAAAAGGCCGTGTATGAAAGTATAGATTAACAATCATTTTATAACAACAACTTTGTGAATGTGTGGTTTGTAGTATTACATTATATTTTACACGGTGCATTCCTATGTATTTATCCTTACTAATATATAAATGTGAAAGTAACTCTATCTGTCTGTCTGTCTGTTACGCTTTCACGCCTAAATCACTAAACCCATTTTGCTGAAATTTGTTACAAGGGTAGATTAGACCTTGGGAAAGGACATAGGCTATGTTTTGTCGCGATAACCGACATCTACGCGGGCGGAGCCGCGGGCAAAGCTAGTTCATTATAAAAGTATAATCATATTTGGCCTCAAGGCATGCAACAGTACCAAACAATGTAGACATGCATTGCTACACTTTCCCTTTAATAAACGTACAGGAAAGAGTTAGTAAGGTTATTGAGAATGTTATATGATTACAATAAACCAGCTTTCTGTCACTTTCCGTGATAAATGTAGCTCATAATTTTTCAAGGTTCAAAACTGACTTCAACCTCTGCAAATCATGAAGTATTTTAAGCAATACGTGATCTTGTATTTATATTTGAACAAAACACATGCCTATTGTAAAATGATGTAAAGACCTTTTATTCGTTTTCAAACGACTCCGTAAACAATCGTTTCAATAACCATTTCGTTAACTCCGTCACTGCTCTGCATATGAAATGAAACAACTATCAACCAGTATAATGCGCTCAAACAAATATAAATGATTTCAGTTACCTACTGATGAGATTATTTAATTACTTTTGTAGTAGTGTAGTATTAGTTCGTAAGTACATTTTTTATTATATTGGTAGTAGGTTCAAGCCACAGAGTAATTAATATATAACGCCTCAGTATTTTAACATTAAGTACTGATAAAGTAGGTAGGAATCATTGAAACCTTTTTCGAAGAGACTTGTAAAGCGCTCTTTGTAGTCTTTACAGATAATATTGTAGATATAAACCATGAAAAAATTCAAATACAGTCAACGACAAAAGTTGATATACCTTAAAATATTTACAAACCTTTTTTTCTATTGGCAGATATGTAACCATAATTGACGTATAGTTAGTTGTATATTCCCCCAAGACAAAGTTAGTAAAATTCATGTATTGTTTATTTTTATATGAAAGAATTTAGAGCTAAAGTGATCTATAATATACGATTCGTGAAGCAACTTTTTTGTTGATTGTACATACTGCTTAAAATTACTTCATTGCACAACAGTCAAGGGATAAAGAAAAAATTCGGTTCCAAGTTAGTCGCACGCTAGCAGAGAACGTTTTTAGAATATTTACTACTAGGTGGAGGTCGACGACTAGTGACGAATAAATTACGGTAATGTTCGCAAGTTACGCCAATGCAATTAGGTAAGTATTCCATAAAGTTTAAGTGTTTATTATCGCTCGCTTAGTAATGTGCCCGGTAGATGGCAATAGGCTCGCCCTCTATTACATTGGGACGTGGGTGTGTAATACACCTCTGCCTCTTCGGGGATACAGGCGTGAAGTTATGGTATGTGTATGTCTTGTTACACACATCTTAGGGTGCCGTAGATCCTGTTCTGGATGTTGGCTTTTTCCTATTTAAATTAATAGGAAAAGTTAGCATACTAATTGCTTCAAAATTTCGTTCTTGGCCAAAGTTTTTTATGGTATCTAGACAAAAAACTTTCAGTTACCTACTGATGAGATTATTTAATTACTTTTGTAGTAGTGTAGTATTAGTTCGTAAGTACATTTTTTATTATATTGGTAGTAGGTTCAAGCCACAGAGTAATTAATATATAACGCCTCAGTATTTTAACATTAAGTACTGATAAAGTAGGTAGGAATCATTGAAACCTTTTTCGAAGAGACTTGTAAAGCGCTCTTTGTAGTCTTTACAGATAATATTGTAGATATAAACCATGAAAAAATTCAAATACAGTCAACGACAAAAGTTGATATACCTTAAAATATTTACAAACCTTTTTTTCTATTGGCAGATATGTAACCATAATTGACGTATAGTTAGTTGTATATTCCCCCAAGACAAAGTTAGTAAAATTCATGTATTGTTTATTTTTATATGAAAGAATTTAGAGCTAAAGTGATCTATAATATACGATTCGTGAAGCAACTTTTTTGTTGATTGTACATACTGCTTAAAATTACTTCATTGCACAACAGTCAAGGGATAAAGAAAAAATTCGGTTCCAAGTTAGTCGCACGCTAGCAGAGAACGTTTTTAGAATATTTACTACTAGGTGGAGGTCGACGACTAGTGACGAATAAATTACGGTAATGTTCGCAAGTTACGCCAATGCAATTAGGTAAGTATTCCATAAAGTTTAAGTGTTTATTATCGCTCGCTTAGTAATGTGCCCGGTAGATGGCAATAGGCTCGCCCTCTATTACATTGGGACGTGGGTGTGTAATACACCTCTGCCTCTTCGGGGATACAGGCGTGAAGTTATGGTATGTGTATGTCTTGTTACACACATCTTAGGGTGCCGTAGATCCTGTTCTGGATGTTGGCTTTTTCCTATTTAAATTAATAGGAAAAGTTAGCATACTAATTGCTTCAAAATTTCGTTCTTGGCCAAAGTTTTTTATGGTATCTAGACAAAAAACTTTCAGTTACCTACTGATGAGATTATTTAATTACTTTTGTAGTAGTGTAGTATTAGTTCGTAAGTACATTTTTTATTATATTGGTAGTAGGTTCAAGCCACAGAGTAATTAATATATAACGCCTCAGTATTTTAACATTAAGTACTGATAAAGTAGGTAGGAATCATTGAAACCTTTTTCGAAGAGACTTGTAAAGCGCTCTTTGTAGTCTTTACAGATAATATTGTAGATATAAACCATGAAAAAATTCAAATACAGTCAACGACAAAAGTTGATATACCTTAAAATATTTACAAACCTTTTTTTCTATTGGCAGATATGTAACCATAATTGACGTATAGTTAGTTGTATATTCCCCCAAGACAAAGTTAGTAAAATTCATGTATTGTTTATTTTTATATGAAAGAATTTAGAGCTAAAGTGATCTATAATATACGATTCGTGAAGCAACTTTTTTGTTGATTGTACATACTGCTTAAAATTACTTCATTGCACAACAGTCAAGGGATAAAGAAAAAATTCGGTTCCAAGTTAGTCGCACGCTAGCAGAGAACGTTTTTAGAATATTTACTACTAGGTGGAGGTCGACGACTAGTGACGAATAAATTACGGTAATGTTCGCAAGTTACGCCAATGCAATTAGGTAAGTATTCCATAAAGTTTAAGTGTTTATTATCGCTCACTTAGTAATGTGCCCGGTAGATGGCAATAGGCTCGCCCTCTATTACATTGGGACGTGGGTGTGTAATACACCTCTGCCTCTTCGGGGATACAGGCGTGAAGTTATGGTATGTGTATGTCTTGTTACACACATCTTAGGGTGCCGTAGATCCTGTTCTGGATGTTGGCTTTTTCCTATTTAAATTAATAGGAAAAGTTAGCATACTAATTGCTTCAAAATTTCGTTCTTGGCCAAAGTTTTTTATGGTATCTAGACAAAAAACGTATATCTGATAAATGGCGTGACTGACTGATTATTTAAGATCACAGAATTGAAAAATTGAGCTGCCTGTCATTGACCTAAGACTAAGAGCATTACGGAGAATGGGTCATCATCATTATTGAGAATGAATACGAGCTCGCATAATTTACATCGATAAAATTGTTAGTGTATCGGCTATTACTTGACTTACGGTGAAATACAAGCTCAATGAATATGTTATATCTAGTAAGGGCATACATTATATAGGGTATATATTTTATACTCATAGGCCATAGGTCTATGAGTATTAATCACGCACTTTAACCCGTAAAAATGAAGGTGAAGGCGAAGAAGTTAAATACTCTAGTACTTGATATTGTCCGAAGTTTACGCGAATGTCACACACGACGATCACGATTTATTTGATGTTATTTTACTACCCCGTGACCATGGCTGCTGAAAAGCAACCGAAACGTCGGGTTCATTGTAACTAATAAAATAACATCAAATAAATCGCGATAGAATCTGTTAAAAAATAAATTATTCCAATGTTCTCAAGTGCTCTCATATGCATATCGCTTATTAACTCGTTACTAAGTGAAAGAGTCTTGTATCATCACATCAAACTGGCCTCAGCATGTAAGGTAAAACATGACTTTTCTTAGCATTAAAAAAAAAGGTACTTAGATACTTCCACGGATTTTTGATCTCTGTGGTGTAGTGGTAGCGTTCAACTGCTTAGTCAGACAGAGGTCGCAGATTCAATTCCCGCTCAAGGTCTGAGTGTTTCTATGTATAATATGTATTTATTTACAAAAAAAAAAAGGATTTATGTATGTTATCCGCATTCTAGAACCCATACGCCAAGCTATGATTAGTTTCGATCTAGATGGCGTTGTGTACTTTGTCCTACAATATTTACTTATTTATTTAATATATCAATACATTTCCTACTTTGCGATTGCGAAAGCAATTTACTATGTACTGCACCCTGTCCATCACCACTTTCATTGCAATGAATAAATCAATCAGTTCATACAAGAGAATTTGCAGAAACAACTCTATTCATCTTCATGTCTCCAGTGTGTTACTGGAGGCCCATATTTATTGTCGTTTAGGAATTCTCATTAAGCAAATGTGGGTTGTTTTCTCTACCAACCTCGGATGGAAAAAGACGTAATAAATTCTTTCTTAGGGTTCCGTAGGTCAAAAGGTACCCTTATAAAATCACTAGCAAGTTGAAATTTATACCAGATACTGAAGCTTAAAGTCTTTATTGGGTGTATAAAAATCAAGGTCCTGAGATAACACGATAAAAGGATTTAATGAAAGACCTCTGAGTTGTATTGGCGCTCATATAATTCAGAGGTCTAGCTCAATTGGCCCAACTTCAAATAAAGCATCCGGTTTTGTACGCAACCCTCAGTGTACGAGTCCGACTTGCACTTGATAATATAATCGTTCCTACTAATATTATAATCTAGCTGACCCGGCAAACTTTGTTCCGTCTTAGAATCAAGTAACTTTGAATTTATTTCGTCAATGTCTCATATTTTTCCTAATTGCTAGTATAAGCTCTGTATCACAAGGGAGCCATCTCAAAGCCGTATATGGTCCAGAGTCAGCCGGGGTGCGAGGGAATTGCCTTATTTGGCCTACTCAAACCACGGTATTAGATAGAGAATATTGACAAAAAAAAAATTGGCACGGTATAGGCAGAGACAAATCTAAAAAATCAAAGATCATGAAAATCGGTCCACCTGTTCTTGAGTTAGGTATAAACGGTAACACTAATACGACTTTGTTTAATATATAGTTTACTTTATATATACTTTATATAGACTTGTAGACGATAAGTTTGTGAGGATGGTTAGTAATTACTTTTTCACGCAAAAACGGCTGACCGGATCCAAATGAAATTTGGTACAGAGAGAGAGTTAGGAAAACACATAGGCCACTTTTTATTCCAGGAATATGTTCCTGCGGATCATAAGAACGGGATAAGTATTTAGCACCGTGCGTGATGCGAAGCCACGGTATGTACTGCGTAAGATATATGAACATATAATTAGGTACTTTAGAAACTTTACGCACGTGTTCTATCATTATCGATTTTACATTTAATCGTAGTTAACAGTTTACAGTCTTGAATGACTCACGTTTTATTGCTGGCGAATGAGTCTTACTTGTTTCATCGATATAGATTGTTATTTATACCGATAATGTTATCTTTAACTTCTTATAACAGTTTCTTTATGGCAGTAAGGAAGGATTTAAGCGGTCATTTCTCTCTTCGTATATTGGAAAAAATTGTGTATTATTTTTACGTTTGAATTTCCCTAAAGCTTTCTTTATTAAAGAAGATGTAAAATAGTTACGTTACAGGGGGCGTGGCTATCGCCGCCGTCAACATTCAAACTATTACTGTTGAGCATTTCCTAAGAGATGGCCAATAACTAGTGGTGGCATTATCTGCTACTTTCGAATAGTGGATTAACTGCTATTAGTTATTCTGCTACAATTTTTCATACCTACTATAAAAAAGGAGAAAAAAGTTTATACAGGAGTTTTATCAATAAAAATGCAGCTCAAGTAGTATACATAAAAAAAAATACCGATACAAAATAAATGGTAGTCCCGTTAAAAATACGCTAGTCGTTAAAACAATTTTTTTCTGTTGTTAATATTGCTGATCTGTTAAGTTGGCAGTCCTGCTTCACATTTACAGACTGCCTACTTAATTGCTCAGCAATGCTGACAACGTAAAAAAATGTTTTAACGAATAGCGTATTTTTTGTTGTCAACAACATCGCGGTCTAACGCCGTGCACCGTAGCTATTAACTGAGTGATTCAATAAATATTTAAGTTAAGACTTTTTAAGTCGAAATATTTTTATCATTTGCTATTGTTATTCGATGGCTTCATATTTCATTACTATTGCTCGCAGAAATGAAATCAATTCGGCCATTTTTCCTTATCTATGTGACACGAAGGCATAATAAGTTAGTAACTTTTCATTTTGCCAGTGTAATATAAAATCATAATGAAACACTGTCTAATAATATATTAGTTTATATTTAGTCATTAGAAGCTATCGTAATTGCCATTAACATTAAATCGATCTTTTTTTTTTTATACCACTAAGGTGGCAGACAAGCACACGGTCCACCTGATGGGAAGCGGTTACCGCGTCCTATGGACGTGTGCAACACCAGTGGCGTCACACTCGCGCTGCCGACCCTGTAAAGGAAAGGGGATGGGAAAGGAGTTTGGGAGGGGATGGGAAAAGATTTTCGGAGGGGATGGGAAAGGAGTTTGGGCTCCGGCACTCTCACTCACCAAACGGAACGCAAAAGTTCAAATACTCTTACTTGGCGTCGATATTCTTGTGCGTCCCCGTTGGTGCTTCCCCGGTCGAGTCGGCCCATTCATGCAACGGCCAAAATGACTGTTGCTTGACTCTACCACTCTTAAATCTTAGATCCATACCGAGAAGGTACAAATCAATATGAGCATTTTTCATTATATTCCGTTTGGTATGCATTGAATTATAATGGACCTATCAGCCTATCGTAATTGGCAATGAAGTAAAATCGATCTAATATCTATACCGGGAAGGTCCAAATACAGCCATTTTTCATTATATTCCGTTTGCTTTGCATTATAAATGGTTATACGTTTATAAAATATAACGAGATGGCTGACATCAGTGACATCTGTCATATAGAAAATAAAGTATTTTTTTCTTTTATTCATGTTGGCGCTTTTGACTCCATTGTTGCGTTGAGTTGCACACGTCACAGTTACCCTTACTGCCGTTGCTCTCAACTCAAGGAGGCAATTGTCATAATTCAAAGGAATCATAAATAACGGTTCTGCGGTGCGTACTGTCATGCTGTGGACTCGATACTACAGAAGAAGTTATAATATACATAATATCTAAATGTGATATTCTAGTGGCTCTTTTGATTTATGAGCATTGTTTAATTCAATATAATTTTCAGCTAAAAAAATATAACTTTGTTTCATTTGTGTAGAGGCAATACCACATAATTATTTCTATATTTATAGGTAGGTACTATGGAAATAAATTAGCAATTAATGAATGCTTACAAGATCAGAATTGGTGTCATTTATTGCACGTCATAAAGGGAGAAAAGAGAATATGGAAAGTGAAGGAAAATTTACAAATCGTACGAACTGTGCGGCATACGGATAATGCTGATATTTCTCAGACAAACTTGGCCATTCAAATTGCGATAAACAGTAGTGATAGCATGGTTTGTCATGTCCCTGTGATTCAACAAAAAGTTCTAGCAGACTACGAAGTAAAATAGTTAACAAACCAATCTGCTTCTGTTGTGTATTGTTTTTTTTTTGTAACGTGCGGAAATCCCTTCGGATACCCCCCCGCCGGCCAGCGGGGGTGGTTATGTCGTGTCTGGACTAAAACCGCACGGTGTCCTCCCCAAGTTTCCGTTGCCGGGCATCCCGGGTAAGCCCTCGAAAGGATAACTTCAGGGTTGCCGGCGGACTTTGGCCGCCACCGCGGCCTCGCCTGGTGGGGTCGGGTTTTATCCTGCTTCGGTGAGTTTGCAGGCGTGTGAGGGCACACACGACACGCCTCCGCAACGGCCTGATTCGATAAGGAGGGCGAGTCGGTCAACTGCCATCCTCAGGCCCCGATCATGGAGGTCGGAAGTCCCGGGCGTATGTATTGCTGAAGTAGGAAAACGTGTCATCCTGTCAATCAGTCTTCAGTAATGGAGGTCACTACGATACTTGTGGATCGTTAAAGGAAAATTGTATCGTTTATTGTTATGGTTCAGCGCTATCGGTAGGTATATGAATATTCAACAGATGAGCAGGCAGTGCTTTATGCCATCATCCTCCAACCGTCAATCCCAGCTGCATCTAAACCGTGCAAGTTTTTGGAGCCCGAGGTCAGCTCTCTTACACCTACATCCATGGTTTGGGTTATCTTGGCCTGTGAGCCCTCAACCCCGAGAGGAAAGCCTACACCAGAGCCTCGTCCATCAATCAGCAGATGTACCGGCTTGCAGGGAAGTTGATTGGAACCCCGCTCCATACATCAACTATATAGTAAACTTGCAACTTTATATTCACTACTAAAATCACCGATAATTACTGTGTTGAGTGTTCTCAAGTTACAAGTGAATATATTATCACTAGCACTTATCTTCAAGTATGCCTACTTCTTAGTAGACTGTTGGATGAGTCAGTGGTTAAACGTAAGCCTTCGAAAGGAAACGGACCTAGAGAGAGCGTCACATCTTAAGTGATATCTATATCTATACTACTATTATAAAATTGTAAATTACTTGTGTCTGTACTTGGATTACGTTAAATGAAAGATTCGGAATACTATTTTTCTTTTTGCATTATTGTCTGTTTGTCTGTTTATGCGCATTGGGCGCTAAAACTATTGAATGAATTTTGATTTGCTTTTTTTCTATTAGAAAGTTCTTGGTCAGATTTAATTGGTTTAGTAGAACCGGAGATATGACCAAAAAGCGATAAACGACCTCCGCGCGAGTGGAGCCACGGGCATTAGCTAGTATAATACTAAAGTTGATAGATAAAACAGATGTTGAATGATGTTAAACATTTGAGGGGATGACCTTAAATGTCGTCATTTCCAATGAAATATCTACATCATGCCCAAGATAAATGAAGTATCAAGCTGAGCCGTAATAAAGGTCAAATATAACATTGAAGCCTTTTTGGAAAAAGAATTGTAAAGATGCTTAACGATATTCAAATATTATTATATTCTCCTAGAACTGATGGAAGTCATGGAAAACTTTTTTATATGAAATGTTATGTTTATCCCGTTATCAATTGCAATACATTTAATCTTAATACTTCCATTGGCTGATAGCCTACACTCTGCTTCGATAAACTATATAATTTATACATACAGTTACAGTTACACCTCTTTCCCATTGGGGTAAGCAGAGACAACATGTATCCATTTGTAACAATACCTCTTGCTTCACCTTTTAATTCTACTTCCATATTTGTTTTTATATTAATTTACTAGCTGTTGCTCGCAGCTTCACCCGCACGGCGGTCCGTTGTATCCGGATTGTATGTATATGCATCAGATTGTAAGGGGACTGACAAAAGTATCATTGATACTAATTAGCTGTCTTTGTACCAGTACCAGTTAGTTGTAAGAATATTCTCGCAATTATAAAGAATACAAGGATATAATTGAGCTGAGCGAGCTAAGCTCTTATACCCGGCATAGCCGTTTGTTGGGAACTCCTCCGTAACCATTCTCGCGATCTTGACCAAATTTACCACGGTGATAGTGTGGACACTGAGGAGTGTTTTGAAGCGAGATGGTTCATGTCCGATGTACCATTGAGGAATAATCACCGAAAAACAGTTTCACGAGCACCCGGCACCCGTTTAGCTAAGCGCGCGACCGTAGTAAGATGTCTTATTTTCAAGTAAGAGCCCTGCTCGCTCAGCTCAATTTATTTCAGTCGCACCCTGCACTGAATTCCTAGTATAATATGAATACATGATAAACAACACACTTATACTTCCCTATAAAGACTGAACAGTTAGTCTACTCATGATAAACGAATGAGCTCTTTAATTTACAAGTCACTGTGAATGTTGCCGTCGATCGTCTACGTTAAGTGTCAATAGCTATTTGCAATAATACGTGCCTATGGTCGATTGCATTACAGTGATGGTCAATAACGTTTTACGTCATCAGTTAGAGTTGAAAAATAAACCGGTTGTTCTTTAGATAGTACTCGTAGTAATGAGTAATTATAGCCAATGGTCAGTGAAATTGTTAATTACAAAACATAAATAGTTATTTTACCTTTTAATTCTTTTTATTTCTCTGTTTATACCGTGACTAAAAGATAAATATTTTTATGTGCCCAAAACAATAATATGTGTCTATGAACACATATTATTGTTTTGAGCACACAATTCTGACACAAAATATGTGTCAGAATTTACCTGCATTTGTTTAGATTAAAGAAAATGTTAATAATGTAATATTATAAACTCAAGTATTCTTGACCGATATTACAATAGCAACAAAATTCCGCTTCGCGTGAGAGATTTCATCGATTACTATACCAACCAGGCACAACAGTGTTGTATTTGTTGCTTTCTAAGCATTTATATCACAGTATGTTTTGTTTTTAAAACTTACCACATTTTGTTATTTTTGTTTTATCACGTTTTTCACTGATTCCAAGACAGCTAGTTGTTCACTACTGATTATCTGGGTACGTTGTTACTATTTAATAAACAACAAATCTTATCTACACTTATCGGGTTATCTTTGTCGATCGATAACACGTTTTTGGTACATTATTCACGTACACAAGTGACTGTACTAAAACAAATATTTGAAGTACTGTTTATTTGTGAAGGGCGTCATGTACTAATAACACGATTGCATTCACTTCTTTGGCTTCGATATTACTCAAGTGGCCAGTCGGCTCTGATGTTAAACGAGTACTGATAGAAAGCAGTTGTGTTAACACTGATTGAGTTAGTTCCAACTGAAACTACGTCATTTTCTTACAACAGTATTATTTTAGTTTGCATTTTATGTGTTCCTATTGTTAGTATGAGAATTATTACTTTAATCTTCTCACAGACATTTTAAACAACAGATGAATAATACATAAAGGAAACCAAGGACTTGTGTGATGATTCACAAAATTAGATTAATGTTTCACGTCACGCTTGCATATAGAGGGTACCAATTGCAATGAGTCGCCTATTCTCGGTGGTATGATATCCTCTCTTACTTACTAAGGTAACCTCGGGTAGGTACATTTACCTCTGTCACGTGCTACGCGGACGACACGCTCGTGACGGCGCGCGGGGCGACGTACCGCGAAGTGACCCTGAAGGCCACGCCCGCGGTTGCCCAAGTCGTGGAGCTCTGCATAAAACCGAGGCCCTGTTCTTTCATGGGCCTAGGAGCAAGCCACCGGAGGGATCCAGTCTCATCGTGGGAGGTAATCGCATCGGCATCAAGCCTCAAATGAAACATTTGGGGCTCGTGCTCGACGACCGATGGGACTTCGGAGAGCACATTCGAAGTTTGGCCCCAAACTTAAGGGTACAGCTCTCGCTCTGGCGCGGCTGCTGCCCAACATGAGGGGGCCCGATGAGTCCTGCAGGAGACTCTACGCGGGGGTCTTGCGGTCCATGGCCCTGTTTGGGTGCCCAATATGGGCGGAGACCCTGAAGGCCAGAAGTGTGCGGATGCTGCGCGCTCCGCAGCGGGTGATGGCCATCAGGCTCATCCATGGGTACCATACGATCTCCTTCGAGGCGGCGAGTCTCCTTGCCGGAACTCCGCACTGGTACCTGGAGGCGAGAGCCCTTTCGCAACTGAGCCTAGAGAGGCGACACGGAAGCCTCTCGTACCTACTTACGCAGGTGATCTCCGGTAAGGGGAGCTTCGGGGACCATCTGCATCGGATCAGGAAGGCGCCGGAGGTCGCGGGCGTCCTCCATGAGCGCAGGCCTGGGGGTGGCATGTGAGGCCGCCTGTCATCCCAGCGGAAGCAGGCAGGGACGGCGTGGCGACTAGCGCCCCTCCCCCAAACCGGGGCAAGACGGGGACACCGTGGTTCCCAACCCCGAGGGGGCCATCTCGAAACCGAAGATGGCCCAGGGTCAGTCGGGGTGCGAGGGAAATGCTCTATGGGCAACCTTACACCCCGGCGTCTTAAGACCCGAGACGGTGTGCGGTTTTAGTCGGTTCAAGCCCGACATAACCGATACGAGAACCGGTATCCGAAGGGATTTCCGCACGAAAAAATAAATAAAAAATAAAAGGTACATTTACCTCTATAATCAGGAAATAATATTTAAAATGAAAATCAAGGTAGGAAAAACTAAAGCAAATTTGTGGAAGGCAAATGATTGAGATGATAACACCATTCTGCTTATGTCATGAAAATATAGATTAGATATAGATTCATAGTTTTATCACTTACCCAACCTATATAGGTATGTAATGATATTTAATAATAACACTAATGTTTATTTATTTCCTCTAACAAGGTACAGCGTTTCCATTTCAAAATTTGTTGCTGTAGTCTGTACTAGGTACAAGACGTGTATTACAGATATCCAGGCCTCCAGTTTTTAATTCATAATTATTTATTAAGAATTAATGCAAGTTAGTTACTTCTGTACTTGTAAACAATGAACGCAATGTGTGCTTTGTGTTGACAATGTGTTGGCATGTCTAATTGTTGAAAAAGAAAAATGAGATAGTAAATAGGTATTTATTAGAAATATAGTTTCTAATAAATATTCACTATCTCAAATGAAATGTATATTTGACATTTCATTTGACAAAATAAATAAATGAATATTAGTGGAGTCCCCAGAGGCATAAAGACACACCTCGGGTTTAAGTCACGGTGAATGGAAAGCCAATAACACCTTTTGTTTTTTCTTTTTCGTGCGGAAATCCCTTCGGATACCCCCCCGCGTGCCAGCGGGGGCAGTTATGTCGGGCTTGAACCGACTAAAACCGCACGCCGTCTCGGGTCTACAGATGCCTGGGTGTAAGGTTGCCCATAGAGCATATCCCTCGCACCCCGACTGACCCTGGGCCATCTCCCGTTTCGAGATGGCCCCCTCGGGTTTGGGAACCACGGTGTCCCCGTCTAGCCCCGGTTTGGGGGAGGGGCGCTAGTCGCCCCACCGTCCCGGCCTGCTTCTGCTAGGGTGACACGCGGCCTCACCTGTCACCCCAAGGCCTGCGCTCGTGTTGTTTGGAATTAAATACACTACAACACGGTGAGCGCGGAAACCATAGATAATAAATATGTACTTGAGGCGGAAATACGACGTGACTTTGGGCCTGATTCTGCTAAGGGGACATTCCTTATTCTCCTAATTTCCAGTTCTCTCCTTCACGTCTTACTACCTATTCAAGGTCCCTTTGATTCTTAATACACTCAGGTATCTTTGTATTTTTCGTATTTTGTATATCTCAATATATTGAAAAATTATATAGATATTATATATTAAAAAAAAAAATTAAAATTTATAGTTATATGTTAAAATCTAACTAAAAATTTAAATTGAATCGAATTTAATGTAACTTTAATTATTTAGTTCCAATTTTCGATGTGCATACATTTTTTGCAAAAAAAAAACAAGATCCCATCTCAATCATAAGTTCGTGCACCGTTACAGAAATCCGAGGTCCAAAGCCCCAGGGACTCCATAATTAAGAGAGCAGCTCAGATTGCGATCAAAACGTAAATATTATAAGAAAAGGGTATGTAAATGGAAAGGTGGGTGAAGAAGACGAAATAAAAGCCGTTAAAAGGCAACCAGACTTTGTAGATCAAACTTTACTGACCACGGGTATTGGTGGCATCCATAATTTTTTTTTCATGTTTGACGCCTTATCAGAATCCAAGGTTAGTATAGTGCATTTCCACTATTATCTATTTATTTATCGACTACTATTGTTCAACAGGGTAACCAAGCCGAATCTTGAAGAAGTTAATGACAATATATTTGTGTGGGCCAGTGTGAACTAATAGGTAATTTAAAAACTGTAATACTAAGTCATTTTCATGACTACTTTACCTGTTTATTTATTTTCAAAACCTCCAAGATACTTCAATATTTACGCAAGCATTGTCATAATTTTATAAAAGCAATGAAACAATATTCAGCATAGTAAAATAAGATCTCTTTTGGTAAAAATCAACGGTCAAAGATATGGATACATTCCATAATTGAATTTTATGATTATAATAATTGAATTTTATGATTATAAATCCTGTGGTGCATCAGTACAATTTTGTTAGAATAGATTTCTAAAAGAGCCGCACATCAGTTAAATTTTATCTAATATTAATTAGCACTTCGATCATCCCAGTTTTGGCAACATCTGAGACTTTTGGTAAAAATTAACAATATTATCCATAATAGCAAAATTTTAAATGTGGCCTTGAACGACCCAACCTGGCTCCAAGCATCTTTACCGGTTCGCTTGGGCGGTCTCGGTGTTCGTAAAATTTCGTCCATGACGACCTCTGTGGCGTAGCGGTAGAGCTTTCGCCTGCTAAGTTAGAGGGCGCGGGTTCGATTCCCGCTCATTGCAAATATGTATATTTGCATTGGTTTCTATAATAATAATATAATAATATATCTCTTTATTGTATGTACACAAGAACAAGATTACAGAATCAAAGTTGGTATAGTTTTGCGGCATATACAATTGGCGGCCTTATCGCACAGGGCAATCTCTTACAGGCAACCATTGGATGGAGAGAATCAGTGAACTAGGGCAGTTTGAGGTGTACATTTTAAATTAATTTATCTTTTTATTTATACTTTGATATATTAATATATAAAATAATGAATACATATTACACTTACTACACATATAATTTACAGTGATACAATACCTACTATAAGGTACATAATATATACATAACATAATAGAAACACAGCACAGACATGAATAAAGGAGACAGGAAGACTAAGAGACAAAAATAATGACTATTTAAGTAAATAGTAGGCGGTCACAAATTTTTTGAAGACGGGCAGAGATTGCGCGCGTCTTATCGTTACGGGTAGGGCATTCCACAATCGAACAGCTTGGACAGTAAAAGACTTATCCATGAATTTCGTGGAATGCCCAGGCATTTTCAGTCTCAGATTCTCTGACGATCTCAGGACCCTAGAATGCGAGTCATGAAGGTATTGAAAGCGTTTTTTTAAGTATAATGGAGTAACAGGATTAAATAAAATGTAATATAATAGATAAAGAATTCCGGCGAAGGCGTATAGGTAACCACTTGAGTTTTGCGCGAGATTCGGATATGTGATCATATTTGCGTAGTCTAAATATAAATCGTATGCAAAGATTTTGGAGTCTCTCAAGTTTATTAAGTTGGTCTTCAGTGAGATCTGGATAACTGGCATCGGCATAATCAAGGATGGGGAAGAAAAGAGATTGTGCAAGCGCAGTTTTCGTGGCAATGGGTAGAAAATTTTGAAGCCTACGCAAGGACCCCGCTGTGGCAAACATTTTGCGGCTAATCTCTTGGAGCTGAGGGCCCCAAGTCAAACTCCTGTCAATATGTATCCCCGGATTTTTGACTTTTTCACTATATGGTATGATTGTCCCATCACAGGAGACTTGAGGAAGTAGTGACCAGTCAATTTTAGAAATAGCATATGAGCTACCAATAATAATGACCTGAGTCTTACATGGGTTGACTTTCGGACCATACGATTTACTCCAGCCGCCAGCTCTATGTATACTATGTATTTATTTATAAAAAAAAGTATCTATCTAAGTTTAGTTTTCTTTAGAGTTAGTTATAAGTAGTTGTACATAATCATTTTACGTTATTAGTTAAATAAATAATAGAATAGAATGTGTGTATCAAACATAGGTGATAGAATACAACACAAAATATTAGTCTCTGTAACTTTTAATATATTTTATCCATGATTTATTACATTACGTGTGCAGCTTTGCAATACAATAAATTAAATAAAGTTCCCAATTACTCTGCGCGGATGTCACAAACAATAATTATATTCTAGTCTCGTAGCTCCCTTCATAGTTAGCAGTCGGCATGTGACTTACATGCCGACTGCTAACTATGAAGGAACGTTGAGGCTTTGTAATAAAAAGTTTTGTATTTTTTTTAACTTTTTCCATTAGAGCGGATTCCCTGGAGTGAGGCGGCGGTCGTTCGCGTGAGAATGAGCAATTTCCTCCCGACCGCCACGATTTCGATCTGACTTCCTGTCTGGGCAGCGATTTTAAAATTTATAGAATCGTTTTACATGAAATTGAAAATAAGAACAAATGTGCCTTGTATGCGGCAAGAAGAAGCAATATTTTTAAGTTATATCGATATTTTCTTGTTTCAACTTACATCGGAATTGAATAATCAATGGAATGAGTTATACTGAAAGAAAATCAGATTTGCTGCATTTCACTCTAAATGCTGAGTGATTTAATAAAAATATCTTTCAACTAAAGCTGCGAAATTTTGAATTTATGTTTGTTACACAATTACGCCAGAGTGGCTGAACGGATCTGAGTGAAATTTAGTACAGAGACAGATTTTAGTCTGTGTAACACATAGACTTCATTTATCCTGGTAATACGCTCGAGTGGGTCATGGGAGCGCGATCAGAATTCCACGCGGATGGAGCCGTAGGCAACAGCTGAAGCAGCAAAACATTATGAAAACTTAAAAGAGGTTATTTACTAATACAGTTTATATTATATATTAGAATTTGTCACTCATGGTAATCTTATCCTACTTCTACTGATATTATAAATGTGAAGGTTTGTGAAGATGTTGGGATGTTTGTTACTCAATCACAGTCAAAGGACTAAACTGATCTGGCAGCAATTTGGTACACGAATAGATAATAGTTTGAAATAACAAATGCATTCATACTTTTTATCATTGGAATTCATACGTTCCCATAGGTTGCGGAAATGGGATCTGAATTCCACGCCGGTGGAGCCGCGGGCAACAACTAGTTTTCTATTAAAATGGTGGTCAAACGAAATGAAAACTTCATTTGCTTCTCCAATGGAATGATAATTGACAGTTTACTGAGTTTTAACTTTTCCTATTTTATTCTTTGCAATTTCAAAACAACCTTTGTTAGTCGTTTCTAAAGTCTACAAATCAGGGTGATTGCAGATCGAGGCCGTGAGTCTCTATTGCCCGAACAATGTACAGTTGGAATAACGAACTCAATTGTGTTAAGTCAGTTGCACCTGAGCGAACCAAGCTTTTTCGTAACGACGCCTCTTTAGTTTTATTGAATGACGAATACTGGAGCTGCTGCTGGTGAATGAACTCTTTCTTACTTTATTCAGTAAAAAGTATATAACACGGAGTACGGAAAAGGAGTTATATGAGTATACTAATACTTATTTTAAACAGCATTTCGTATCAGAATCTTACTTACTGACATAATTTGTTAACATAGAGATTTTAATAATCGATGATTGAAAAATATTATTGTAATATTCCCAGTAGTAATATTAATGTTCATAAGATTTAATTTATTATTTAAATTAAACCGGTTGCATCCAAAACTTGTACTATAGAGCCCGGGGATCACTCTACTTCTAGTGATTTTGTTTATCTTGGCTATAATGGTAGCAACTGTTGACTGAACCCCAGGCCCACGCCAGAGCCTCGTCCTTCAATCAGAAGGCATACCGGCTCGCAGGTGAGGATGCTTAGGCCCAATACAACCTTATTATATAACTTAATATTAAAGATTTATTTAAAGGAGAGTGACTGCAGGAAATCGCGTGAATGGAGCGCTACACTCCTTCATGAGTGGCCAGTCAGTGCCGAAGAAGGAACGACTGGTGGTTCATAACGGCGTGCTAGTCCCCACATTAATGTATGGAAGTGAAAGTTGGGTATGCCAGAAAAATCATGAAAGTAGAGTGAATGCAGTGGAGATGCGGTCTTTGCGTAGTATGTGTGGAGTAAGGTTGGCTGATAGGAAGAGGAATACAGATATACGAGAATGGTGTGGCCTGAAAGAGAATGTTGTTACAAGAATTGAAAAGGGTATGCTAAGGTGGTTTGGGCACTTGGAACGAATGAGTACTGAGCGAATGACACACCAAGTATATAACACAGATGTAAGTGGGCAGGCAAGCCGGGGTCGACCTCGCAGGACACACACTGGTGAAATTAATGAGATATAGAAAAAAGGGCAGGTCAAAAGCACTCGAACACGGCGGGCTTGCATGAAAGGTTTAATGACAGTGAAGGAAGCTCGTGAAGTATGTAAGGATGGAAGCAGATTTCGGGCTATTGTCTCTAGGCAGACGCCTTTTTTACCTACCCCGGAGGGAAAAAGGCGTGAGTATATGTATGTATGTATTTATTCTATTCAACGACAAAAACTCAAACGTAATTTGGTCTGTTAAAAAATCACTTACACTAAATGACATCCCTTAGCGTTTAAACTAAGACAACAAGGTTTATAGGAAGTACAATGTAAGTAATTTATAGTAAGGACAAAGTTACTTATCTCGTACAAAATAATTTCGTTAAATTTTTTGGTCTTCTTTGGCAATGTTACAGTGACTTGGTTTACTTATATTATAGTACTAGCATCGCCACGCGGTTGCACCCGCGTAAGTCTTGATCCCGTGGGAATATCGGGATAAAACGTAGCCTATGTTACTCATGGATCATGTAGCATTCTAATATTGAAATAATTTTTGAAATCGCTCTAGTACTTTTTGAGCCAATTCGTTACAAACATACTTACATACAAATCTTTCCTCTTTATAATATTACTAGTATAGAACTATTATTTAAATATACAATAACTGAATAAACATAAACTGAGTGTTTGCATAAGTTTGTTAATGTGCAATTCGTATCGCGGCACGCGCTATCGATTTTTTAAAATTTAAAAACGCGAGAATGTATTTGTGACCTTGAATGCGTTTGCCACTAGAGTTTCATTTATATCGTCTCTAGCTGTAGCCCGCAGCTCTATCTGCGTAAAATACTAAACCCGTTCCAGCGACCCAAAGGAACCTATTCCGGGGATAAAAATATCTGTGCCAATTTCATCCAGATTCGTTCAGCTGTAGTAACAAACACAATATATACGTTCATTCTTAGAAATTTTCGCATTTATGATATTAGCAGGATATTATTTATTGTTCTCATCGTATCACATTATGTTCGAAATATATATATATATACAACTTAAATTAGTTTCATGGCATTTATATTTCAGCATATTTTTTGGCATTTCGTGACAGATCGGAAGTTTTATAGATAATTATTTTTTGTACTTTTATAAACTGCTCAATACAGACCCTTCGGCAGTTGCTTGTAGTCTAACAACTGATGGTAGAGTACAAATAGATGTTGATTTTTTCATGAAATATACAAGAGCCAGCTATGAAGTCAAATGGCATTATTTCATTTCATTATCAGCTCAGCTATAACCAACTCAAAGACGTTCTGAAACTAAACTATTTACCTAGTAAATACCAATATATATTTCAAAAGGAAACTCCTTGGCGAGTTCGAAAATTTCATCACAAGTCTAGAAAATGAAAAAGACTTCACTGGTCGCAAGTTCGATTTGAAACTTCACTGCAACGATCTTACAACCCGTGATTGCACTCCATCTTGGAAATTTCAAGAAAATACTTAGCAAGTTTTAGTGAAAGTCGCAGATCCTACGATGAAACTTAAAATGAAATATTACTTGTGGGTCAGGGCGTTATATGAAAATGTAGTGAAATTGTTGAATTACTCGTAAGTTATAATTAACTAGATTCAACTCGACTTGATTTGACTTATTTAATTTCTTATTCAATGAGTAAAATTTAGACGGTAAGTAAACAATGTGTGGCATCCAAACCCATAACTAAACTCTATAAACAGAAGATGTTAATATTCCTTAAATATTATCCCAACTACATAAGTTGCCTATGCATAAGTGGTCTATGTTGGCAAAGTGACCTTGTCTTCTCTGTCGTCTATCTAAGTATAGGTGCATACAAACTTGTTCGCGTTTACTCAATTATAAGAAAGAAATTATAAGAAGATAACTATAAAATACCTAGGTTATTTAAATAGTCACAATAGGGATTGGTAAGATTAGTTAGTATTGGTGCTATCAAATTTATCTACAAAGATGACTTGCCAATATTCACTTGGTATTATTGAAGAGGTTCATCCGGAAACGGATGAAGCTATTCGCATTGTGTTAGTTCATTCTCGTAAATTTATTAAGTGTCTGGCTTTAAAGCTAGGGTAAAGTAGTAGGTAAAATTCAATTTATAGTCGTTTTTAGTAATTTATATACCTACATAATATATTTAATTGAATTGATTTAAGGTTATGAATGAGTTGTATGTCTAGAAATATTTAATATAATTAGTTTATTTTAATATTCTCAATGTCTCGCATATTCTATGTACTTCCAAGTCTAAAGAATACTTACTAAACTAAAATATACACAAGCACTATCAGATTAATATTGTCATTTACATAACTGCCAGGTCCAGTTATGTAAATGACAATATTAATCTAAAGAATACTAAGAATACTATACTAAACTAAAATATACACATAAGCACTATCAGATTAATATTGTCATTTACATAACTGCCAGGTCCAGTTATGTCAATGACAATATTAATCTGATAGTGCTTATGTGTATATTTTAGTTTAGTAAGTATTCTTTAGACTTGGAAGTCTACCTGAGATCCCATTAAAGATATTATTTGGCAACTAGACAAGGCTGACCGTGAGAATTTATTGTCTAGTTCATACCTCACAAGCATTACATTATGTATGCATTGTAAATCCAATATAAAATGTGATTTTAAAAGATAAGAATCTGAGCCATTAGACAACGCTAAGTACCACATTAAGGTCCACATAATTAGTTGATTTCATTTATTCTACTGCCATTTGATTCTTATCATTTTATTATTATATGTCATGTACATACGTTGCATCAAAACACTACCATCTAACTTTCTTATTCAAACAGTCCCAAACTAAAACTATAAGTCATCCCTAATACCAAAGTAAGTACGTATTTGTGTTTGAACTAGAACTAGAGGAGCATACGGCTGTAAAGTTCTCACCAATTAATATTTGCTAAAGGTACTTTGGTAGTTGCAGAACTTAGATGCAGTTCCAAATTGTTGGGAACCAAACACACATACATAGATCATTTAATTACCCGCGTCCGTTATGTATTAGTAGGTCTTATTAGAGGTAAAATGTTTAGAGAAACCTCTCAGTAGTTCGTCAGTAATGCGACACTTTTCTTAATTACCTCAACTTTTTTGACTTTTACTTTTCAAAAGATGATACTGCTACATATACGGTAACAGTTGGTGGTATTATTTTAAATCATTAGTAAATTACATTGTATTAAAGATTGGTATTTTGATTTTCACATCTGTAAACATCTTTAATTATATTGTCGGAAGCAACCGAAACGTCGAGTTCAATGTAAATAATAAAATAACATCCAATAAATCGCGATAGAATCCGTTAAAAAAAGTTTTAAAACATTTTCAATGAGATGTTTGATTCAAATATTAGCAATAATAATATTAATATTAACAATAGAAGATGTTTTTATATTATCTTCCAAGATTATCAGGTTAATATTATGTAAAATTTATTTTTTGTCGACTTATCATTACAACTAGAACAGAAAAGTTATCAAATCATCAGATATCAAATCCAAATATCTTATCCAAGTGCGTATTGAAATAGAGTAGTGTAAATGCTAGAGCATCTCATTTTATGCCTGTTTTGATTCTGCATAAGCCAAATCAAAAAGAGCAGAAGGAGTAAACAAACTCTTGGCTCACGGGTGAAAGCCGCGAACAACAAATACAACCTGTGAACAACGCTAAGATGAAAATGATGATAACAAAATTATTTGGCCAAAACTAGATAGAGCAGGGTTCAATCTTAAAGACCAAAAGGTAAAAGAGAAATCTTAAAAGATCTGTTTGTTCAACGAATCAGAACAGAGCTTAAAGTTAAAGATTAACTTTTTAGATAGCTAGTAGTTAACTAGTGCTTCTTACAAGACAGGGTTCTCAGAATAAATTAACTACAGCAAGATAAACGCCGTTATATTAAAGTGCAGTTCGTACAGAGGCAATGGATAACAGATAAAATCTATAACTTTATGAGAACATTAAATGAGGAAACTGGACTTGACAACTAATCTAATAACAGTTTTCCCAACAGTATTATAGATGACTTTTTGTTATAATGTATAATATAGATTTTGAATAAGGTTAATAGATAGAAGAGCAGAAATATAGTATGTTTATTAATTTTGAGAGTAAGGTAATCACCATCTACTTAGCCAAGGGACGATCGCAACTCAGATAAAGGCTACTTCTAAAGACTTCCATAAAAAGCGACCTTATGCTTCTCTAGTTAACTGTGTTGTGTGGACATGAGCAGTGTCAGCATTTTATTTGCATATAACGACTACATAGGCATTCGTCAGTCGCGGGATTGTCGCAGGCTGTGGCTGGGTCGCAATTTTTGTAACTAATATCGTTGGACAATCTCAACCTAGAAGAATACACGTCTTTTATTTACCCTATGTACAATCGCTCTGACTTTGTCTAGGTTGTTGGTTGTTAATTATAGTAACGAAGTATAAGTGGACAACTGGTATAATTTTTTGTTGGAACAATCACACCTGGTAAAATAATGAGCAATGGCAGAATAAACCGTGTCACAATAATAAATTGTATATTGTATAAATGTATGATGAATATTACTTGTAACGGAAATAAAGAGCAAGATAATTCTTGATAACGTATCGCCTCGTGTTATGTCATCGATGTTATAACTGATTGTACAGTATATTTATATAGGTACATTAATCAGCATTCTGAATACAGCTTTAATTTCAAGTGTACTTTGGAAGTGTCACCATATTCAGGTTAAGTGTCCGGATCAATAAAGTATGTATGTACTAAGAGCGAAGTGCAAAGCTCAATGACACAAATCTTATCTATACAAATTAATAAAATTGAAGTCTCTGTCTATATTGTTAAAATAAAAGCTTTTTGATGAATATATATGAATTTATGTACGATGCTTTAATAAAAAAGCAATTTTTATAATATTTGTCTGTTTGTTCTGGGTAATCTCCAAAACAGCTGGGCCTATTTTGAAAGGATTTTTACTACAGATAGCTGATGTTATAATGCGTAACTAAGGCTACATTTATTTTAGAAAAAGATTTAGGGGTTCCGCGAAAAGAAAGTCAAAGCCCAGGTCTGTCCACGCGGTTGAAGTCGCGGGCATAGCTAGTATTGTTGTAATAAATATATATCATAAGAAATTTACGTACCAGTGCAGCGTCAGGCATATGGTTATAAGATTGCATGTTCAAACGCCTCTATCGACGGTATAACCTACTATTAAATATAAGTAATTATGTTTATTTAGAGATTGATAGTTAATTTACACGGGTGGCTAACGGGTCGAAATTCGCCACCAAGTCGCATCGCTAGCCTAATTACACAGGTGACTAAAATCGCATGCGCCTCGGTCATTTCCCGAATTCATGTCATGAGCAGAATAGGCGAACGATCACCTGCAATTGATCGTTCACACGGTCGATTTTAGTCACCAGCCACATGCGGCCGGTCGCCACGCGCCGTCGCGCGGCCAAAGTTGAATGCTACCCAACTTTGGAGATTGCAGCCTAGCCGAATTTCCATTTAAATGGTTGATGTTTACCCTGCGGCTTCAGTCACCCGTGTAAAGAAGGCTTTTTTTAACGTTTGGTAACCCCCACGGGCTTCACCCCATCGGTGCCGACGATGGGGTGTCGGAATCGGATCGACTAAAACCACACGGTGTCCTCCCCAAGTGTCCATTGCCGGGCACCCCGGGTAAGCCCTCGAAAGGATAACCCCAGGGTTAGTGGCGGCGGGTAAAAAAGGGCTTTTTTTTTTTAACGTGCGGAAATCCCTTCGGATACCCCCCGCCGGCCAGCGGGGGTGGTTATGTCGTGTCTCGACTAAAACCGCACGGTGTCCTCCACAAGTGTCCGTTGTAAGTAAGGCCTTTTTTTTTTACGTGCGAAGACACGGCGCTCCACACGTTGGTGGAGCGCCCTGCGTGGGCGAGTCAACGCCGGGATCTCGTTGCGGTCCTGGGCGTGGACGGTCTCTCGTTGGAAACCATGGTGAGGGCCGTGGTCTCCGACGGGAGCAAGTGTAAGTAAGGCCTGATGTAGAATTTCTCTATTGTATATAGATATATAAATTGAATATAATAGAAAAATTATAGATATGGGGTAATCTTCGGATCCACTGCACTTATTGGAAAAATTCTTTTACCATATGAAATGCACCTTATCTATGATGGATACAATCTATATATTTTATGTAAATTACGATGGCTCGAGTTAAAAAAGAACTCTTATAAACCGAAGCAAAGCAAGAGTGTAAATATGTACAAAACAAATGTGACAGTGATTTATGTTTTAATCGATTGTGATGATACAAAGGTGTATCATCACAATTGAAATTGAAAGGAAATAATTCGCTAGTCTGTTATCACTGCACTGCGGATATACAGGTAATATGATCGCGTCTGCGCGCTGTCTAAGTCTGTAAAGAAAATGTTACCGCTTCAACGAGTAGTAGTATGAAAATTCAAACGAATTTATGTATCTGTTGTTGTCTCTATATTAATTTAAAGGTTTTAGATGGTGCGCAAAATGAAATTGATTAGGGCGTATCCACTTGGAATTCTTACACGTATTCGTTCTTCCTACAGTCGTGGGTCCTTTAAGTGGGGCATGAAAAAGCATTTGATGAGGCCGTCAAGCTGAGGGCCACCATTGTATCATTATCGGTGCCTATAATGGTGACTCCCATTTCTGAGGCTTACCATTAGGCGAGGCGAAGTAATATTGAAGTGACCATTATAAAAAAAGCGGCCAAGTGCGAGTCGGACTCACTCATGAAGGGTTCCGAAGCAGCAAGTAACCTAATAATGCTTTTTTTAAATTTTATGTTTGAGTTGATTGAATGAAAGGTAAATTGCCGATTTATGACGTATTAAATAAAACTACTTACTAGATCTCGTTCAAACCAAATTTCGGTGGAAGTTTACATGGTAATGTACATCATATATTTTTTTTAGTTTTATCATTCTCTTATTTTAGAAGTTACAGGGGGGGGGGGACACATTTTACCACTTTGGAAGTGTCTCTTGCGCAAACTATTCAGTTTAGAGAAAAATGATAATTGAAACCTCAATATCATTTTTGAAGACCTATCCATAGATACCCAACACGTATGGGTTTGATGAAAAAATAATAATTTGAGTTTCAGTTCTAAGTATGGGCAGCCCCCAAAATTAATTGTTTTTTTTTTCTATTTTTGTGTGAAAATCTTAATGCGGTTCACAGAATACATCTACTTACCAAGTTTCAACAGCATAGTTCTTATTGTTTCGGAAAAAAGTTGCTGTGACATACGGACGGACAGACAACAGACATGACGAATCTATAAGGGTTCCGTTTTTTGCGATTTGGCAACGGAACCCTAAAAATGTGTGGGCACGTGTAGATTAGACAGCTTGCAATCGCAAGGCAGACAAAATCAATACTCATATGAGCGGAAATCCGTATTACGATCACCTGCATGTCCTTGTCCCAACTATTTGGAGTCCGTGCAACATGTCTTTCCTTTCCATATATTCATGTCATACGTCTATTTCATTGTTGACTAAATCGAAATTTATGTTACTAATACCTAAATACTGATATTTAAAAAATAATTCAAAACGGCTGAGGCAATTTGAATACTATGTTTGCATTAGTTCCCGCGAACTTTATTTGTATAAGCTAAGAGAGTTTAGAAATGTATAAACTTGGTTCTGTAAGTGCACAGCTGTAATGCAAACATTTTATTTAGGTTTTAGCTGAGGTGCCCACCAGGCGAGGCAGCGGTGGCGGCCGAAGTCCGCCGGTAATCCTGGGGTTATCCTTTCGAGGGGGATTCCTTTCCACTTGGGGAGGACACCGTGTGGTTTTAGTTGGTCCGATTCCGACACGCCCACCCCATCATCGGCACCGATGGGGTGAAGCCCGTGGGGGTTTCCACACGCTAAGAAAAAAAAGGTTGTAGCTGACACGGCCGTTGTCGTTAGTCTGCACTTTCAATTCTTGACGCAGCCCTTTTCCTATTAACCACCACGTTAATCTATATATACACGTAAATCGTCAGATAACCTACTGTTCAGTTTAAATGAAGTAATGAAATGCCTTTGTAATACCCCGTGCAACCCTTTACCTGTCCGCTCCCCCTTGCGCAGGGGTGCGCGGGGTTTTACAAAGACACGTCTACGACGCGCGTCCCTTTTGTTTTTTCGGCACCTAACGTGGTTAATAAAGGCGGTGCGGGTGTACGTACTAAAAGACCTCTAACCAAACCAAGTGATTCTTAGCATCGGAAACCTGGTTCAAAAATGAAGGTAATATTGTTATTAAATACTGATATGGGATATATTAGTTTGTAGCGTATATATCACCGATATCAATGCATGTCAGCTTCAGAATCCGATATCAGACTTTGGTATTATGTTCTGATTCGATATTGTGAAAAAAACTAAATATCATATAAACTACTAGTTGTGCCCCATGGTTTTACCTCATCATATTACTCGACTCCTAAGGGTCGTAGCGTGATGCGTGAGTTTAAATTGCCTATTACCTTACCCAAGAATTGTAGCCCAATGCAAATAAAAACAGATTGCCCATCTAGTTCCAGAGGTAATCGCGTTCAAACAAACAAACTGTTCAACTTTATTATTAGTATATAGAATTGAAACTCCTTACCTGAGTCTGTGAATCTAAAAGCAAGAATGAAAGGTTCTTAGATTATACGCCCCTTTTAGTCTCAAGTAAATAGTTTACTTCTAGGGGAGAGGGGGGAAAGTCGATCACATCATATCCTATCAGTAGTTGAGACGGAACACGGGCCTATCATCATAACTTCTGAGCGTCACTCGTGCAAGTCAGTTTGACCGGATTTAGCGAATATATAGTATAGTACAAGTATGTACATAAGTATAAATCAATACTTTATATAATACAAACTCTTAATACTTTCTTGACAAAGCTTATACCTAAATATTTCGTGAAAGCGTGACTAAATGTACTTTAACACAATACAGCTGTATTGGGTTGAAGTATAGTGCTAGCTACCGGCGGGCGCAACCCCAATGCCTCGTTCTAATGTTCTATGGTCATCTAAACTCAATGTTAAATAATAATAAACTCGTTGATGTAAATGTTATATAACAGACTGTTTGGAATCCGCTTAGTGCGGGCTTCAGAACTCCACCAACCGCCCTCTCCGCGTCCGGCTTCCGGCGGAAACGGTCCTTCGGTGGAGGCGACGGAAACGTCTGTTTAAGCTGAATCTGATATCTACGTGGCTGTTAGTAAACTGTTTGCAATTACGCTCCGAGCATTACTAGTTTTACTTGAAATACTCGAGTGTTATAATGTCCTATAATTCACAACAATAACTGTTTGGCAATACCGTTGTGACAGTTGACTTGATACAAAATGAATGTTTTTTTTTTTGCTTAAAATGTTTTTGCAGTAGAAATTAATAATCAATTAAAACTAACATCTTAATGATAAAACTATGGCGTTAGATCTGCTTCTTATGTTTATCGAATTCATTAGATCATGACATTAGACGTATGAATTAAAACTTGTAATCCAAGGATTCATCTGTTGAAAGACCGATAGCCATTGGAGTAAATGAGTCTTAGAGTGGAGACTGCGAATCGGCAAATGGAAGGTGGGACGAGCCACAGCTAGATGGTATGTCGACCTGAAAATAGTTCGAACAGGCTAGAAACGGTAATAGAAGGATCGGGTACTATGACGCACATTAGGAGAGGTCAATGTTCAGCAGTGGACTGCAATATTATAGGCTCGTTGATTGATTAATTGAATCTATAGTTGATATAGGGGAAGGTAAGGTATATTAGGAGTTGCCGTGAAATTTGCCTTGATAGTAAAGCTTTACTACTATTGAAAAACAGAGTGTGATGTGCCTGCAACACAAATCTTAATCCTTTAATCTGGCAAGGTGATCCCTCATATCCCAATGGTTTGCGTTAAGATGTTTTATGTATGATAATATCAGCGTTATTTCAATTGCGCGTTGCAGGATTAGCAGTATCAAAGTAGTTTAGCTTGCAGTTGTAAGATTGCGCTAAGTTTAGGTGGTATCGCTAAATTACTCTCAGCACGAATATCGTGAGTCTGAGGTAAAAAGTAACTAAATAAGTTAGTTAAAATTCTGACCGCAGTCGAGCAAAATCTCACTAATATAAGAGAGGCATGACAAACGATGACATATCTTAGCTCTAGAACCATCTCCATAATGCGGTCTATATAACCAATGCAAAGAAGAATATATGTTCTTCATTCATATTGCTCTGTGTGGTATTCAGAAGCGCCCCACTAGATTTTTTAGAAAAACATGAAAACGCCCTCTTGCCATTTTTCTAATGAGGATTAACGAGCCATTTCGTTGAAGCGTCTAATCCAGGAACCTTATTAGACTGCCTTTACTTTAGTGTATTCTACAAGATTAACATAAACTGGTTGTTATTGATTGTATGCTCAAACTGTAAAATGATCGCCCTACTGTGGTTTTCCCAAGCGAATACAATATATATAGGGTTCTTCAAGAAGGGCATTAGAAGGTTTCTACTGGGTCGGCCGAGGGTCAGTCGTGTGTTAGGGTTTAGTCTAGTAAAGGTTGAAAATTTGCTAGTGACCTCTTTTTGAAAGTGAAGATAGTATATCTATAGAAGTATACTGTAGGTATTCAATGTGGTCAAATAAATTTCAACAAAACCAGAACAAGGTTAGGTAACTTAGTTGGCAGAACAATCCTTTGTTTGTTAATAAGCTTATCGCGATTTCAGAAGTCCTATTCTAAGTTTAGATTTTAATAGCTCAATCTATGAAAAAATGAGTGAATGAATGAATTAACAGCAAGAATATTTTATATTTTGTCAACTTAAAAAAAATGGTCGATACTTTTGGAATATACAGAAGAGATCACTATTAATAAGAAAAGAAGTAAACATAGACAGAGGCTATAGGGTTTTAATTGGTTACGAATGTAATTGATTTTACTAACCGTATAAATTAGTTTTGGAATTTGTTGGTGATGAAAAAGGTAATATTCTAAAGTAACGGGTTCAAAATACACAACAGAGGCAAATTAATTGAAGTTTAACAACAACTGTGACTGGGTTTCCTATTGTTATCTGGCATTTCTTACACTTAAGTATCAGTCAGATTAGATTTCAAGGATATTTATTCAAAAGATTCCCGAAAACTACAGTTACAATTTTGGCAACACAATTTCAGTAAGTAGCCTTTACTTGGATGGCACCTTGGAATTGTAATTGAAAATTACACTTCACCGTCAAAGTTACTAATATAACTAGAATTAAATGGTGTTTTTAAATAAAAATCGGTACGAATAGTAAGTAAGGCATATTAGAATCCTGCTTAATCCTATTCGCACCAACTAGAGTCGATACTTCGCTAACTAGGCTTATTTTACACCTTGATAATAGTTAGTCAGACATACGTTAGAAGAGAGTTACGTTAGTACGTTAGATTGTGTATCTAATTAAAAGCCACTATGATATTGTGTAATGAATTACATGAGTCTAGACATTTAGACACGAAGCCTAGACATTTAACGCCATCTATCGTACGTCTTAGGAATCTCGAGACAATTTTAATTATAAATTAAATCTTGAGCCTGAATATATTTTTTGTTATTTTTTATTTTGTTATTATATTTGTATGATTTAAAATGTATCAATAGAAGCGTATTGACCAAAATATTAAAGTAGCAGTATTTGAACGATTTTTGAAGTGGTTCGAACTAAGTAGGTCATCGTCATCACAGTGTTAGACTTGGTTCCGTCCAAAACTTGTACTTGCACACGGCTCTACCCAAGTCCGCTCTCCGTATATTGTCTATATTCATAAAAAAACATACTTTTTATTCATTGAAAGTCGTCGTGAGATAGAAATATTACAAATTTTAACGCTTAGCTACAAACAAATTTTGCTACCAACTAAGTTTTAATAAATTCGTCACCAAACTATAGAGTCGAAAGCCTTAATTAAGATAACGTTCTTGGTGGTGAGAAATCCAGTACTCTGCGGAGGAAACTTTAAGTTTAGCAGTTTCGTGTTTGTCTTAGACAACTTGGACAGTGAAGTAACTAGTCAAACAAACTAGGCTCCCGTCGACGAGCACCGATTTAAGCTCAACGTAACATTCAAATTAAATGCTGCTACACGTTCCATTTTACGGGTTGTTGGAATGTGAACACTCGCATAGCAATCCACTAAACTATCCACCCATTCTATACTTAAACTTTTCGATTGTGCAAAAATTTCGTTGAATGCTTAGATTTGGTTGGGACTACCGACCTCCATGATCGGGGCCTGAGGACGGCAGTTGGCCGACTCGCCGTCCTTACAGAAGCAGGCCGTGGCGGAGGCGTGTCGTGTGTGCCCTACACACGCCTGCCAACTCACCGAAGCGGGATAAAACCCGACCCCACCAGGCGAGGCCGCGGTGGCGGCCAAAGTCCGCCGGCAACCCTGGGGTTATCCTTTCGAGGGCTTACCCGGGGTGCCCGGCAACGGACACTTGGGGAGGACTCCGTGCGATTTTAGTCGAGACACGACATAACCACCCCCGCTGGCCGGCGGGGGGGTATCCGAAGGGATTACCGCACGTAAAAAAAAATAAAAAAGGTGCCTGCTTATATTGTGCTTCCGAATACTTTTTAGGGTTCCGTAGCCAAATGGCAAAAACGGAACCCTTACAGATTCGTCATGTCTATCTTTCTGTCCGTCCGTATGTCCCAGCCACTTTTTTCCGAAACTATAAGAACTATGCTGTTGAAACTTGGCTAGTAGATGTATTTTGTGAACCGCATTAAGGTTTTCACACAAAAATAGAAAAAAAAAAATTTAAGGGGTTCCCCTACTTAGAACTGACACTTTAAATTTTTTTCATCAAACCCATCTATGGATAGGTCTTCAAAAATGATATTGAGGATTCTAATATTATTTTTTTATTATCATAGTTAGTTTAAACGGTCAAGTGATCTTTCTTCCTTTCAAGTCGCTATAGACGATTATGTTCATAATCTGCTTGAACATTGAATTCAAACGTAGTTTGTAGCAGAGCGAGTGATATAAATTTCTATTCTCTGCTTTTAAAGTTAGAATATCAATTTCAAACGGGTTATACTACTCTTAAACATGTCTTCAAACAACCGCACAGTCTCTGTTGAAATCTTGTTCAACAGAAAGTAAATTTGAAAGTCAAACTTAAACACTACCGTCGCTAAAAGTTTTTAAAGTAAATATGTCAACGAGTAGCATTCCTAGTTATACGAGTCTCTCCCAAGTTTCATATTAACTATGAAACTCATTGTATGCGTACACTAAAACCATTATTTTATGTTTCTGTCAACTTTTTCACAAATTAAATTGCAGAGGCATGATATTAGCGACGCATTAATAGCAGATTATCCAATACATTAGCGACGATCTCACTAAATGCTGCTGAATGGTCTTCTATTGCTGCGTTCCAGCATCAGAACTTGCCTGTCTACCTCAGACGTAAGAGACTAGTGGTAGATCATCTATAGGAGTGATGGGTACCATACTCCTCCGCATTGGAATGCAACATGCACGTGCTATAACAATTCATATTGCTTGTGGTTGGTACTCAACTATATACGATACTATTTTATATGTGGTACTTTTGTGTCTTCCCGAAGAATTTAGCTCATACGGCTTTAATGGGAGTGACTAAAGTCACTTCCTAACCCCAAGAGTAAATCCTGCGCCGAAGACTCGCCCGTCCATCAGTAGGAGTACCGGCTGGCAGGTGAGGTTGTCTTGGTTCCGTAAGGCTTGGTCTACCCAGTTTGTGACTTGTAAGTAATCCTTAGTATTAAGTGAGTATGATTATGAGATAAATTAAATTCTATTATTTATCTCAACAAAGACGAGATCTAATACAAGACAAAGGAAAGTAATAATACAAGTAAAGTTCTTACAAGGTGAATCCACCCTTTATACTCCTATCTTTGAACATTATAATCCAAATGAAGGATTAATTCAGTTGTAACTTTCATACATCTGCGTTCAATTATAAATAAGTTTTTCATTACACGACGAGATACCTTAAAGAGAGCCTGAGGCTTTGACATGAATGAAAATATCTCGAACAATGAGGTCTGGGCAAGAAATATATTATATTCAATGCTTATTACTCATTCCTCTTGTTGAAATAAATTAGTATAACTACTCCCTTGGAGTCCTGTGTTCTTCAATTACATTTTAGATTGTGATCGACTATTGACAATGTAGCAAAATGTTTGATTAGAATTAATTATACTAAAACTGTTTGAACAGTTGAAACTGGCCAGTTACCGTAGGGCTCCAAGCTTAGGTCTCCCACGGGAACTCCTCCTCTTTCTACGAGCAGGTAATGAGCTCGAAAAAGGCGGCAGAGAGGGAGCGGGAAAGAACTCTGCCTCCTGAGTTCCGCAATCTGCGGCGATGACGCCGCAGACTTGTCTACGCCCGGGACTACCGACCTTCATGATCGGCGCTGAGGACGGCAGTTGGCCGAGGTCAAGATGGAGGCGTGTCGTATGTGTCCTACCTACACACGCCTGCGAACTCACTGTCGCGGGATCAAACTCGATCCCATAGGCGAGGCCGCGATGGCGGCCAAAGTATGCCGGTAACCCTAGGGTTATCCTTTCGAGGGCTTACCCGGGGTGCCCGGCAATGGACACTTGGGGAGGACACCGTGTGGTTTTAGTCGGTCCGGTTGCGACACGCCCATCCCATCGTTGGCACCGATGGGGTAAAGCCCGTGGTGGATTCCACACGTAAAAAGAGGGCTTTAAGCTGAAACAAAATACAAGCTATGAACCAAGTACAGCAGACTGAATCTAAGGGCTGAAGACTCAATATGGGTAAATAAGGATTCGAGGACTTTAATATTGTTCAATGTTAGTGCGGCAAACAAAAGCAAATAGTATTAAGTACACTTCATGACTTATGCCTTTTGACGTAGACAACATTCACGTTATTAGAATTCGATTTGACTTACGTCCACCTCTTTTGCATTTTCAGTTCATAAAATAAACACGATGAACTCAATATTCACACATCGACGTTCATTCTGTAAGCAAGTAATTTATATGTATATTCCATTTGGATAGCTTTTACAATCCATTGGCCCGAAACCCGACCCAAAATACTAACATTTGCGTTTGTAAATTAAATTGTTTGTTTTTCAACGGTTATATAAATAATCTTCGTTATTGGTATATTATATACAATTTTACAATATAATAGGATCGCTTGCTGTCAATTTTCGGTTCTGGAACCCTTTAGGACCCCAGTGCCCACCAGATAATCGCACGAGAAATACAATTGAATGCCTTAAGCTTGTCTAGATACAGGTAATACCGAGGGGTATTCTTCATCTTATATGTATTTCGCCGCGACAATCCTTAAGACCAAAAGAGAGTACATGGTCCCGTGATGGGGACGAATAGCATACTGATATTACAAAAGAGTACACGCCTGTCGAATTCAGGAGTAAATTACTCTCTTAGAGGGCTTCATGATGTGGGACCTAATTAATGCCGCGGTAGTAACCACACTTCCGCACCAACCCCTTGTCTTTGAAGTCTAGAGTAATGATACTTAGCCTCTATTAAATTAGGATCTTCCTAGTGTTGAAAAAGAATGGAATGATGTATTACATTTATTACATTGTGGGGATTTAGTACAACAGTTCAAAGTGTGGAGTGATTTTTTTGTATTTTAATTATTCGTAGCGTTAATAATTAACTACAAATTAATATTCAATATTGCCAGATTGTTCCCGTAGACCGTAAATTTACTTATTTTTGTACGTTTGAATTTCACATATTATCATGTTATTCGGAGTACCTACTATTTCATTGCTAAATTTTATGAGCCAAATGAATGGGTGTTCGGATCCTCAAATATTTGGGGCAGATAAAGACGTCCTCTATTTATCATCTTCTTTCTTAACACTTCTTACAAGCTTCCTTTATCGCCATCAAACATTTCACATTTCGCTTTTGACCTTCCTTTGTATTAGCACCATCATCTACGTCAGTGTGTTTTCTGATTGAATCGACGCTGTCCGATTCATTATTAAAACGGTACTTACTAAGTACTTCGCAAGGTTGGCTTTTCGTGCTTATTGTTGGAAGCGTTAATAGGCTATGGATATTACCTACCATTAGGCTAAATTAGAATACTTATTTACTTCAAACGTTATTTTCATCCAGAACTATAGCATCCATTAATTGCATGTATTACCATCAAGTAATACCGTTAAAAGCATTTGTAAATAGAAGCTCGTAACGAAACATACGTGCAATGAATTAAACGCGATAAAGCAACAACATTTTATATGCAAATTGAGATAGGCATTTCAGTACAATATCGCTTTTAATAGTGTGTGATCGTTGATGCGGGCAGATGTTGATAACATTAAAATTATACGAACAAATTTATCGTGCATACGTTGCGATAGTTCGTATGAACACAGAATAATTTATACTTTACTACGCCACGTATTGTGTCAGCAGTTGATGTGTTTAAAACATTATTAAACTACAACACATCCGACAGTTGGATTTTGATGTTTCTGCAAATATTTATGTTGTGAAATTATGTTTGTAGTTTTTCTGGAATTGTGTTTTTCCCAGCCATGATAAAAATAAGTTACAATAGGTAGGTATATAATAGGTTCACGTAATGTCTATTGTTTATTTCCGTGCCCTTCTTGAAGATCATAACCGGAGCAACACAATCCTCTGCAATGCAAATAGATATGGTTCTAATATAATTTCAAATTTAAAAAGTGCGTATGGTAAAGTTTGTTAGGGAAAGAGGCGTGAGTATGTACGTATGTAAAGTTTGTGAGTATGTAGGGCGTAATCTCTGGATTTACTGAACTAGTGGTATATGAATAAAGAAATAACTGAATATTTTCTTGTATTTCGTGATATTTCCCATTGTTCTATTTTGCTCGAGAACATTGATAAGAAATTTCCCAAATCAACATTGAGAAAGCATACGTTATAAGGTGCTCACGACTCAAGACTGCCCACACTTTGTAATACTTTTCATCACAAAGGAAACTAAAACTATTCATAAAGACTAACATCTGATAGATATTCTGCGTTTTGTCAGCAATATTCAAATTGGAACCGCGGTGGAAATATTACCTCGTAGCCTATATGCAAATTCTATTTGAAATGCGAAAGTTTCCACAAGAACGTCGAACCTTCAATCGCGAAGGCAAACAGTTTCTATAAGATTAGTCGTGAGATGCTCCTTCAGGAGTCAATATTGACGCAGGTCGTTGCAGACGGGGATCGTTTCAGCATAGAAAAATATATACAGTAGTGTAGAGTTGCCTAGCTTTTATATTGATCGCATTGCTAGCACTTTATTTAAAGGAACGAAATAAGCACAATAAAGTTTGTATTTTTTTAGCACTAGTTGAAACTGCGTAACGCATTTTTGGCTTGTTCTGAGCTTGTAGGTACTGATAATATTTTATACTTGTACCGAAGCTACTTAATTTAGGTTATGCAGTTCTTTTGAGATAAGAAACTATATTTTCATCGGTCAGTGTCTCGTACACTATTGTAAGATGCCAAAATTATTGAAAAAAGAATTACAGTACTAACAGATCCATCCCAGCTTCGTCTGGTAAAACTTTATAACTCGATTACTTCGCCACCTACCGCCTCCAAACTAAACGTATGTGCAAGTTATAAGTTATATATAAGTTAACAATTTTTTATCGCCGGTTATCCTTTCGAGGGCTTACCCGGGGTGCCCGGCCCGGTGGACACTTGGGCAGGACACCGTGCGGTTTTAGTCGATGCACGACATAACCGCCCCCGCTGACCGGCGGGGGGGTATCCAAAGGGATTTCCGCACGTTTAAAAAAAATATTGGATGATTGGCGTGGCAGCACATAAAATACGATCAAACAAACAAAGACGCATAGACTTTTATATTATTAGATAAGTACAATAACATAAATACGACAACCACAAGCAGGATTAATTACAGAAATTACATTGAACAATTTGTCAGAGATATTAATGACTGGAAATTCTTCCCTTAAAATAAATTAATTACTCACACATATCATTTTGAACAAAATTTATACATGCGATTATAATCCTTATGAGAAATGATTCTTTAACTACATAGTATTATCGCTTACATTTTTTGTTTGGTTCTACTGCAGTATTTTCGATGGTTGGGCAATTCTTTTATATTCTGTAATATATGTGTGTCTTGCCTTCACTTACCAACTTATTGTCTATAGGATGGCCAACTGTTTGCATTGTCGCTATTGAGCTCCTAGACTATATTGCACTGAAGTAAATAAATAGCTATTATTTTTATCCTTTACATATATTTTGAGTGAGGTACTTCGTAATATGGCTCACATGTTCATAGTTATATTGTTAAGTCTACATTAGTTCAATGCGTGTGTTAGGAATGTATGTACGTTGATTGTAATTTAATTTGCTTGCACTGCATTTTATAGTGTGGTTTAGTTTAGGAATTAGAATAAGATAATCAGTTTATATTAATACTAATTATTATCTCATTCTGAATTTCAATAAAGTTCGTAACCCTGTTACTTTATTAATACGTCAATGGTCCGAGAGATATGCTTTATGGGCAACCATACACCCCAACGTCTGAAGATCCGAAACGGCGTGCGGTTTTAGTCGGTTCAAGCCCGACATAACCGCCCCCGCTGGCCGGCGGGGGAGGGGGGAATCCGAGCGGATTTCCGCATGAAAAAAAAATAAGGTACTTTAAAGCATGCAAGATAATATCAACGTACAATATGACACTCACTTTGAAACTTTCGCATTTATAATTGTTATTTATTTATTATATGCACATTTAGGATATGCACATAATAATGTTAATGAACACCAAGGGTGATATTATTAAGCCAAAAAGATATATAGTTCTGTTTTTAAACCTTTAAATAAACTAAATAAGATTTATACAAATGATTAGATTATATAAATGATATTAGTCTCTGTGGCGTAGCGGTAGTGTATTTAACTGCTATGACAGGGGGCGTGGGTTCGATTCCCGCTCGGTGCAAATATTTGTACCCATGAATATGTCTATTTGCAATGGTCTGGGTGTTTCTATGTATAATATGGTTGTATTTACAAAAAAAAAGTATATAAGTATGTTTATCCGCATTCTGGAACCCATAAAACAAGCTAGTTAAACTGTGCTCACTTTGGGTCTTGAAGCGCTGTGTAGAACGTCGTAGAATATTTATTTATTATAATAACTTTATTCAACATATTACAGTTTTTATATTGTCAAGGTGTACATAGACATGCTGCCCATTTGATGGTATGCGGTTACTAGCTTGTGAATGCCTCTAACAGTTGAGATGTCATTCAGACGTTGCATAGGAAAAGGGGGATTTAAAAGAAGCAAATATTTTCTAAGCTAACGGAGGTAATATATATATTTCGGATATATATAACGGAGTAATATATATATAATATATATATATATATATACAAGGAGCAGATAGGACCCGGGGTGCCCGGCAACGGACACTTGGGGAGGACACCGTGCGGTTTTAGTCGAGACACGACATAACCACCCCCGCTGGCCGGCGGAGGGGTATCCGAAGGGATTTCCACACGTAAAAAAAAAAGCTAACGGAGGTAGGGTTCCCGACGCTCACAAACACCGTAGAAAATGCAGCATATTGCTACTTAAAAATCAACAAACAACGGATAGAGTGGTACTTCTCTGATTGATCCAGCTTACTTAAGCTGGAAAAGCAGAGACAAAACTAGAATTATTCAAAATTTTCTTAACTGAGTACGAACTCATTGTAATGACGAGTGTACAATTAGCATGGCCCTGCAGCCGCAGTGGGATAACGAAGCACGCCGCCATGCCGCTCTCCACATGCAACTTGAATCTTCATTTTTATTGCATATTCCAGCTTACAGCTTAAAAACACTGCAGAAAATCAGACTTTAACCATGCAATTATAGAATTGAATGTTCCTTAAATAAGAAAGTTTATAAGGAGTATTTTTGAAGTTATACTGTTTTGTGGATGTTGCACTTCCCTACAAGAGCCCTCTAGTTTCGAGGAGCTATACATACCACAACCGCCGTCATTCCAAGGATTTAGTTCGGTAACGAAACTCTTGTTAGTTCAATGACCGAAATTATAGCTTAATTTGTCTCCTAGATAAAACGAAGAATGGATAATGAAAATCAAAATCTTATTGGAAAAAAATCCTTCAATCACTGTAATCGTCTTTTCTTCCTCAGTATAGTTTAAAGTTTCAATAGTTTAATGGTTATAGCTTTGGACTTAGGGTCGCCGTGACCCTAAAGGTTTCCAGGAATAGTAATCTCGGTTATATATTAGTATTCTTAATAAAACAGAAATCCTTTAAGTTATTTGTTATCTTCAATCAATTAGCCTGTTGCAATCCACTGCTGGACATGGTCTCCCCTAATGTGCACCATAGGAACCAATTCACTCATATCGACAATCAATTTACCTCAGCTAACTGTTTCAGATCGTCAGTCCATAATTTGGCAATCAGAATCTGGTTATCCATCGTTAGTTAGAAATGATTTAACAAAAGTAAGCATTAATTGAGTTATTTTGGTTTCAAGTAATTTGATTGACCAAGCACCGTGATCTAAGCGCACGGTAGTGCGCAGGCCAAGTTCCAGCAACAGGCCGCGTGCATGCCGTGCACTATTTACACGAACCGTTTCGACCCACTTTTGACCCCCCTGTAGCTCAGTGCCTATTACAAGTACAGAAATATAATTGTACCTACGTAATCATAAACTAGTACTAAAGCAGTATGCAGGGTAATTTAATTATATAAATAATAAATTTAATTATACAATAAATCAAGTGTTACGTACAGCACAAAAACCTGCCAAGTTCAAATTTAGAAGTGTTATAATTTTAGATATTATACGCTTTTTATTAGCTTCACCTGTATGTTTGTTTGTATGTTTGTATGATTGTTTGTAACTGACTCCTTTAGTCGCGATTTTGACCTACTTTAAACGGCCAGATTTCGTTCAAACTTTGTAGATTTATCGAGGACCGATGACAATACACAAATTTGATAAAATTATTCCATTTTCAATTTGCAAAATAATTTCAACTAATGAATTCGCGAAATATTTACTGACAGCTCTGTAAATATTTGATAACAGCGACATCTATCCCGTCAACTTTGTATCACGTAGTAGCGAATAATGTCACATTATAAACTCTTAAATAGGTGGCAACAGCAGCGTGTTAATTTATTTATGAATAAACAAAACTAAAAAGTAGGAAATAAATAATAGTTTAAAAAAACTAAAAAACACGTTTTTTATAGAAAACTGATCTAAAAAAATAGAAAATAAGTTTTAATAAATTTAAATTAAGAATACTGTTTAAAATTTCAATAAATATAAATTAAGACCGATATTCTTAGCAATCCATGGATTCTCCGTGCGAGTGCCGGGTTCATCGCGTTGCTGAGTTGGGAACTCGGGACAGTGCCTGGGACTTGCGACCCAAGTGTAGGTTTAGAAGGGGCCCCTTTTGTTGATGTACATCAACACTCACCTTCACTACCCAAGTTCCCCTCCCTGCCTAACCAAATTTGATACGAACCTACTAGTGCCGCTTTAGACATTCGTCCTAGTAATGAGCTTATTGTAGCTCTCGATAGGCCTAGATCTTTAAGTAGGTTATAGAGAGATTTTGCTGGTATACCTCTCACTCCCACTTGGGAGCGGAGGTAAAGGAGGAAAATTTTAGTTAAAAAAAAAGTATTTTATTTTTAAAAAAGAGTGGGGTGCTTTTTAAGATATTATAAAAATGATAATCACTCTACTCATGTCTGTCAATAAAATATTTATATCTATTAACCCATGCACCCCACGCTTTTTTTAAATAAAATATATTTTTTTTATTTACACTATTATTAATTTTTATTTATTGAAATTTTTAACACTATTCTTAATTTAAATTTTTTTTAACTTATTTTCTATTTTTTTAGATCGGTTTTCTATAACAAGCGTGTTTTTTAGTTTTTTTAAACTATTATTTTCTTTAACCAAGTACCTACGTATTTTCACAACTATACCATATTTTAAGTGAGGGTGTATGGTAAAGCCAAAATTTCGGCCAGATGGACCGTTGACATGAATACGGTGGCGGGTAGTGGCTGGATGCGGAAGGCGGATGACTGGGTGTGGTGGCGAGTCTTGGGAATGGCAAATGTTTACCAGGGGATTAGGCTGTTGATGAAGATGATTATAATCGATTTTAAAGTGCATCTAAACTTGGCATTGGATTGGATTTCAACCCTTTTTTAGGCGAACAATTAACCGATAGGAACTTGGCCACCTTTTTAACAGGTATGTTTTTGGTGGTATATACTTATTACTAAAAAGTTACTATTACGAACTAATGGTTTAGTAATATAGACATTAATATACGAAAGCTATAAAAATAATTTTATAAAAACAAGATATATGGCGGCGAAAGAAAATCAAATAGCTGTAATTAAAATAAAACAAAAAAAAAGACTTTCGTGTCGACGATAAAATTATAGCGGATAACAAAGGCATCAACAAACTTGAAGAACTTTTTACCTTTTATCAGTTTCAATCTATTGAAAATTTAATAACGGAGAATTGAAAAGAAAAAGAATAAAACAAGTTGAGCCGAGCCATTAAAGTATTGAGCGAGATTTTTTGTAAATTTGTTTTTGCTTCAGACTCTTAAATACATATATAGTTTTCATATCACCAGGTGTTTAAATAATACAACGACTTATGTGGCTTAGCGGTAGAGGGTTCGACTGCTAAGTTAGAGGGTACAGTTTCGATTAAAACTCAGTGCAAATATTAAATTTGTATGCATGTATGCATATATTGGTGCTATGGCGTAAAATGGGAGAGGCCTATGTCCAGCAGTGGACTGCAATAGGCTAATTGATTGATTGATTGATGCATATATTTGGATTGATCTGGATGTTTCTATGTATGATATGTAATATTTAAATATATTTTTATAAATACCTACAATTGAAATGGTATTATTTATATCGCCACGATGGCGAAACAGCGCTGAGAATTTTTACCTCACATCTGTTAACAATACAAATACCATTCATACAACATAAAAAATTATTCATCTTCACGGCGTATTTGAAATAAATAAATATTGACACGTGTTAATTATTGCAAAATGAACTCTATGGACGTCTAAATTATCTCATTGGTTAATGCGTATTAAAATAATTTATAAAGGGTTTTAAGAACCAAATAAGATGTAATTTGATTTCTTTGTCAAGCTTTGATACGAGACTGTTGGTTAGTAAATTCTCTTTGGATTGAATATCTAAAGATTCCTATATTTTATAAATACCTTTCTCTATATAAACACAATCTCCTGAAACGTGGCAAAAAAAGAACTTGTAGGTAACAAGCCTTAAATTCTGGGATTGAGTCTGATTTCGGAAGCGTTTCAAACACCTATTTCCTATAATCTAGGATCCGTGGAATAGTTTTAGGGGTTTTCGCAAGCTATTCCATTCCTTATCCTTAGTTTAGTTCGCATTGTTATTCCCTTTCACACAATTCGCATAAATTCACACATGTCAAATCAAACACACCTGCTGTCTTTGGTACGGGACAGTAGACCGAAGGTAAACACTAGGGCCATTTGAGTCTAGAATTATTTAGGTTAATCTGTCGAGGCGGATTAATAGGACTCGTAGGTAACATCATACTAAATACGTTTATTTAAGTGATAACTAACCGAAGTGAAGTGTTACGTAAATTATATCGCGTTAAGTCTTTGTTTACAAGATAATTATCATAAATAACTTAATCAATCCAACGGCAAATCCATTGTGTTTTAATTAAAGTAACCGTGAATTTTATAGTAAAGTTGTGGATAAATACGTTATTCAATAATTAATAATAGATATATCGAAAATAGTTCCAGAACATTGTCTGAATAAATCGTGACAGTTTGTTATATAACTTTAAAATATATTACTAAATAATATAATTGAAGGTTTCTGGTAAATTTCTACTATTTTATAGTATATTGGTTTGAATAGCAAGATAAAGAACTGTTGTCTGAATTTATATAAAATTACGTTTGGAAGTGATTTAAATGATTACGTGAAATATCATTATCATTATAACATTTTATCTTGGCACTGTAATCAAATAATTAAGTGCATTATAACACGGCTGAATACATCATTCGAGAATTAGAGCAAGTATAAATAATTATTCCGTTATCAGTTATAGAACATTGATTTGAGTGGGCAGAAGTTGACGAGTAATATATTAGAGTAAATTATCTAAGTGGCTGAATATTCATCTAACACTTGCAATATATCGAGTAACACATGGAAATAGTATCAGTAATACAAAGAGATGGTCGTTGGTGAACTCAATTAATATTCGACTTGTAAAGTGCAAAGAACACATAAGAGACGGCGTGTGGTTTTAGTAGGTTCATTCAGAGACATCTGAAATATCATTATTTGCTCACAGTTTTCTAACGAGAGGGAGTATTTTAGTCGAATACAGCAATAAATAAATATATGTGTTACAATCAGCTCACTTAATAGATAATTTAAATACAATTTTAGCTCCTGGAACCATTTGGGTTTTCAGTTTGAGCAAGTTATCAGTGTGTAGCATTTCTGGGGTCTGCCTGAAATCCATAAATTATATTTACAAGCTAAAACAGATGAACTCATGTTAAATCAGTATTTATACCAGTCTCGAACGAAACCTACATTGGAATGCAGGCAAACCTAGATATGTGAGGCGATTTACGACGGGTCGGTTAAACTTGTAATGGTATTAATTAGTGAATACTAATATAAAAAAAGAGAAGAATACTATTATACGTTTAGCGTTAGTGGAGGTACTGATAACAGAATTAAATTACTCTTGAGAGAGAGGAGAAAATATGTTGATTTAATATCAACCCAACCAAAAATATATATATGAGCTCACGACAAAACATATGAAATATAAAAAAATACAGGCCATTATCATACAATCTGGATCCAGAAAACCTCAGTTACCTGGTAGATACAATCTACGACCGTAAATGATAAATTGACATTTAAATCAATATCGTATATAGAAACTAGATTTTATGCAGATAGAGTTCATTTTATTTCAACAAAACTCAAAAGATTAGAACATTAGTTAATATATAATATAAACCGAAGGTTAAATTAATTCAGTGAGGAGAATAATCACGGCGTACATTATTTAAAATAAATCGGTTAGGAATTTAATTTCACAGTTTAGTTTTATGTTTAGTTAGGTTTAGACGATTACAGCCAAGCTAGTGACGAAGATAGCCTTAAGGGCCATTTCCCGTTACACAATATATATTCAAAAAATATTAACGCATTACGCATATGCATTCTAGAACCTATGTTACAAGTTAGTCAAGTTATGCTTACCTTAGTCCTATATAGCGTTTTGTAGAATTAATTGGAATAAATAAAAAATAATATAAATAAACGCCTGTTATCCCAGAAGGGTTAGCCTGAGGCCAATAAACATTCACGTTTCACCAAACTCCGTATTCGATCCCACGTAATTGATGGTGAGCCTATTGCAGTTTACCAGGCACCTTTTCTTGACTCATGTCGCTGAGGGGCTGTATACACACATTATTATACTGTCGGATCTTATCGAACTTAGAACTGATCTCTCAGTCGTCTTATACGATACCCAAGAGCAAACAGGTTGGCCATTGTATTCTACTCAGCCGGGAATCAATGTAAGAAATTTCTCACTGAGGAATAAATACAATAATCATACTTAGGTATTGTGAAAAGTGTGTTAGTAAATTATGTTATAGGGCATTGATCAAAATTATATGCCTCAATATTTGTTTATAGTCTGCATTTTTCGTCTATGCATCGATTTTTTTATTTATGTAATGTAGCCATTACGGAACAATTAAATACACTATGAACTACATGATTAACAATGATATTTTAGGACAAAACCAACCACATCACTACTTTTATGCTATTATATTTTATACATTACATACATTTTCCCATACCTACATACATACATACATGAACATGAACCCACTCCTAACACAAGCAATTTAGCTTAGCTGAAGGGGTAAGGGGGACTATTAGTAATTTCGGTTACTAATATTCTTTAAAAATAAAAATAAAATATTTTTTATTACTTTTATCTAACCTTGGTGCCGTGGTGTAGGCTGATTAACTGACGAGGCTCTAGGCTTACCTCTCGATGTTTTAAGGTTAGATGGCAGTCGCTGTCGTAAAAGCCAAGATCAGTTATATCAGGAAAATAAAGCATTGGACAGTGGATCCCGGGTTCGGGACGTGCAAGTTATGGATGCAACTAGGATTGGCGTTGGCATGATAATGATAATTTATCATTTAAATTATTTCGTGGTACTTACAAAGGTTTACAATAACAACGCATTCTGTGGGCAAACTGTTCAACTTGGAATCCATAAATAAAATGTACATGTTTTTCCCTTGTTTATAAGTGTCCCCTTTTCTGGATATATATTAATGATTCCTCGGCTTTTGATATTAAAACTGATTCATACGTTGTGTGAGCAAAAACAACTATTATGGGACTAGTTTGTTCTCCAACGTTCGGTTGATGGCGGTGCCATCGGGTTATAGATTTCTTTATGAATTTATTCCCAGATGGAGCGGGTCCCGGGCTGCTAATATTTCATACATATTATTTTGACTATATTAGATATTTTATTATTACAGCCGCTATTGTGCGGACAATAGCGGCTGTAATAATAACGAAAAGAAAAAATACTTTTATGTAACTAATGAATTTTTTGGCCGATATCGGACAAAACAGGGTCTGGATATTTAAAAAAAAAGATTTTTCTCCATAACTTTTTCAGTTAAAACACAGCAAATACAAGATAAATTTGGAAGCTGAAAAAATATTATTTGGGTTTGAAAAATAATAGCATCGTCAGTAATAGGCAAGATTTCGTAATTTAATCTATAGCATATTATTTTATCTAAAATTCCTTTTTCTTTTTGAAGTATATGAAATCTACCTTTACCTGAAGTCTGTGTCGAAAGCAATTTTACTAAGTTATTAGAAATCTGTATTTATTTCACTATCTTTTCAAGCGTGAAGCCACTGTGAAAAAATTTAATTTTCTCTTTCAAATTAAATTTTAATAATATTGCAGAGAGTAGCGAGTATAAAAGAACGGCGATGTGTGAGTACGAAGTTCTCCTTGGGGACTGAAAGTGATAACAATGGGAGGGCATTTCAATGAAATTTGCATTAGAATGCGTAGAGATTGGTGCAACGGAGTCTTTGTGATATGGCTGAATGTAGGGTACATTCGTGAGGTGTGCTCCCTAAATTACTTATTATTAAAGAAAATATATTTCTTTAGAAAATTTGTACAAGTTTTGCGTACTGTCACTGATGTAAAATATATATTCATTAAAATAGGTGACATTCAAAAGAACATACGTACATATTCTTTATCTGAGTGTCAATCCAATTCGCATCTAAAGTGTAAAAAGTTTGGAGGCCGGGGTCTGCTCTACTGGTCCTCATTTAATTCTTCTCTTTGACTTTTATTTGAGCGACTTCGCAACCCCGAGAGAAAAACCTGCACCTGAATCTGGTCGTCTGTCAATCGGTATACCAGCTTGTATGTGAGGTTGGCTTGGGCTCTAAGATCTTGGTGAGATGCAAGTCCTTGCTCCAAATGACAACATATTAGGTACTTGATATCTTGTTATTTTAATAGGATTGGTCCTTTAAAATATCTCTTTCTCAGGGATTTCTAAACTTATGTTGTCATTGGATGCACAATTTTTTTTTTTTAAATTTAATTTAAGTTTATAACACAGAGTTAGCTACTAATAAATTAAATTACCAGAATTGCCCGTAATGTGAGTTCCACTGAATCTGTTTAGTATGCAAATCCTACTAATATTATGAACGTGAAAGTTCGTGAAGATGTTCGGATACTTAGATCTTTGTTACTGAATCATGCTCTAACGGCTGAATTTAGTATATATATATTTGGTAAAGGGATAGATTATAGTCTGGAATAATATATTTTTATTCCTGGATTAGATTCCTATGGGAAGCGGTAACCGAAACATAATTCAACACGAGCGAAGCTGCTGGCAACTGCTAGTAGCAAATAAAAATCAATGTTACCAGAGATAATTCAGTTGAATTACTGCCAATAAAATATAATATTTCTGATATGAATAGAATTCAATTATACGAACTGAAATACTTTTTTCAAATAAAATTGTGACATGAATGAGTGGATAAGAAACAATCTAGCATACAGCTGTGATTCAAATACTATCACAGCAAACTTTTGTTCAAAGTCAACGGTCAACTAGTTTTAAAGAAACAAAAGTAACGTATTGTTTATTTAACGCTGGGAACCCTGGAAAAGTGTTAGGAGAGGCTTCAGAATACCTTCCGAAAGATAAGATCAAACATTTATTATACGAACTTTGTGGTTCTTTTAGTTTCACTTCCATACCCTTTTTTTTTTTTATCGTGCGGAAATCCCTTCGGATACCCCCCCGCGTGCCAGCGGGGGCGGTTATGTCGGGCTTGAACCGACTAAAACCGCAAGCCGTCTCGGGTCTACAGACGCCGGGATGTAAGGTTGCCCATAGAGCATATCCCTCGCACCCCGACTGACCCTGGGCCATCTCCGGTTTCGAGATGGCCCCCTCGGGTTTGGGAACCACGGTGTCCCCGTCTTGCCCCGGTTTGGGGGCCTGGGGGCGTCCCGGCCTGCTTCTGCTGGGGTGACAGGTGGCCTCACCCGCCACCCCCAGGCCTGCGCTCATGGAGGACGGAGGTCGTTAAGCGACCTCCGGCGCCTGAGTTGCCTGCGACGCGCGGCGAGCAAGTTGCGGGCTCGGCGGACCGGGAGAGTTCTAAGTCTCTCCCGGGCGCGCTTCGCCACCTCCTTCGCGAGCATTACATGCTCGCAGAAGGAGGCGGCGGCGGCCCACGCGCTCGCGCTTCGCACCATTGCCGCAATCATGCCGCCGAGCGAGAGGACTCCCACCCCGATGGCTGCCACGAGGTCACGCCTCGGCGCCTTCCACGCCGGGCAGTCCGCCAGCGTGTGCAGCCCTGAGTCCTCGCTCGCGTCGCAGTGATGACACTCAGGCGTTGGCTCCTTCCTGATCCGATGCAGGTGGTCCCCGAAGCACCCCTTCCCTGAGATCACCTGCGTCAGTCGGTAGGAGAGGCTTCCGTGTCGCCTCTGCAGCCAATCCTCCATGATGGGCCTTACCGCCGCTATTGCGGCGTGCCCTGCGCTTGGTTGCCCAAGTCGTTCCTTCCACTCCAGCACGATGGCCTGGCGGAGCTGGGACTGCACGGCCTCGATTTCTCGAGGCTCGGGGTTCCATCCCTGCTCCCGCGCCTCCTTTCGCCACTGGTACAGTTGCGAAAGGGCTCTCGCTTCCAGGTCCCATGGCGGAGTTCCGGCAAGGAGACTCGCCGCCTCGAAGGAGATCGTGCGGTACCCTCGGATGACCCTGATGGCCAGAACTCGCTGCGGAGCGCGCAGCATCTGCACAGTTCTGGTCCTCAGGGCCTCCGCCCATATTGGGCACCCATACAGGGCCATGGACCACACGATCCCCGCGTAGAGTCTCCTGCAGGAGTCATCGGGCCCCCTCATGTTGGGCAACAGCCGAGCCAGAGCAAGAGCTGTGCCCTTCAATTTGGGGGCCAGACTTCGGATGTGCTCTCCGAAGTCCCATCGGCCGTCGAGCACGAGCCCCAAATATTTCATTTGGGGCTTGATGCCGATGCGATTTCCTCCCACGATGAGACTGGATCCCTCGGGTGGCTTGCTCCGAGACCCATGGAAGAACAGGGCCTCGGTTTTATGCAGAGCCACCTCGAGACCCAGCCGCCGGATCCGCCTAACGACTTGGGCAACCGCGGTCGTGGCCTTTCGGGTCGCTTCGCGGTACGTCGCCCCGCACGCCGTCACGAGCGTGTCGTCCGCGTAGCACGTGACGGCGGCACCGCCTACGAGCTCACCGCGAAGCACCCAGTCGTATCCGATGTTCCACAGGAGCGGCCCCAGGACCGATCCCTGTGGAACACCGCACGACATTTCACACCGACCGAGACCGGTCACGGTTGGGTAGATGACGGCTCTCTCCGTCAAATACGCCCCGACTATGCGGCGGAGGTAGAGAGGCACTTCGTGATACACGAGCGCCTCCTTAATGCAACTCCAGGGCAAGGTGTTGAACGCGTTGGCGATGTCCAGGGATACCGCCCACATCACCTCACCCCGGGCTACTGCATCCTCCGCCAGAGCCCTCACGCGCATGATGGCATCCACGGTGGAGCGCCTCTGGCGGAAGCCATATTGGCCATCCGCCAGGTCCGGCCCCACTCTTGAGAGGTGCTCGACGAGGCGCTTCGCAATTACTCTTTCAAAGAGCTTGCACACCTCGTCGAGCAACACTATGGGCCGGTAGGCGGACGGCGAGTCCGCCGGGCGCCCCAGCTTTCGGATGAGGACCAGTTTCCCCGTCTTCCACAATTTCGGAAACTGGCCCCGCTCCAAACATGCGCTGAGAAGCCCTCTCAGTCGGGGCTCGAGAGCGTCGTCGACTAGAGCTAGGACCCACGCTCGGCCTGGAATGCCGTCGGGTCCCGGGGCGGTGTGTTTGGCTCTTAGCCTTCTCACCGCCAGCTCTAGTTCTACCCAAGTGACCTCGGGCACGTCGTCGTCTTCCACGTCGGGCGCCATGCGCAACCGAGGCGGAGTCATCCGCGGTGGAACATGTTCCACCGCCCGCGCTGGGAACAGGGAGCCAACAACTCCTCCGAGCAGATCCGGCTGGAGACACCGGGTTAACGGCGGGGCCTTGGGGCGCAGCTTGCCCCTCACCAACCGGTAGGGCCGCCCCCAAGGGTCCCGCTCCAGCGTCTCCAGCAGCTCGCGGAAGGCGTCCCGTATGGAACGCCTTATCTCCGCTCGGAGGGCTCGTCTGGCCTCCCTGTATCCCTCGTACAACTCCGCCTCTCGGGCCTCCGCATCTGCGGGGCGGCGACGCCTCCTACGGAATCGGGCCCACCGGCGGTGCGTGATCACGCAGCCCCGTCTGAGCTGCGCGATCTCCGACGACCACCAGTAGACCTGACCCCTTGGATTATAGGGCGGAGCCCTAGGCATCGCCGCGTCACAGACACGGGTCATGGCCTCCCGGAACCACTCCGCCTCATCGTCTATGCTGACAGGCCTGTCCGGCGCAGGGGCCCAGGCCTGTACGATGGCGGCTTCCAGGAGGAGCTCTCGATCAAGTCGCTTAAGCGCCCAACGTGGCTCGGGTGGAGCCGGTGCAGCCGGCGCGTCGCTCGCAGGAGGGGACACGTCAAACCGAATGTATCGGTGATCCGAACTTGTGTCCTCCCCCAAAACGACGCGCCAGCCCTGAACACGTCGCGCCAACGAGGGGCTCGCGAACGATAGGTCCACGATGGAGCTACCCCTCGAGGTCACGAACGTGTCCACGGCTCCCCGATTTAGGAGGACTAGGCCGAGTCGTGCGGCCCAGTCCACCAGTGCCCTGCCTCTATGCCCCGTCGCGCCCCTTTCGTGTCGGGAACCCCAGGCATACGACCAGGCGTTGAAGTCCCCGAGCACAAGGACCGGACGGGGCTGGCAGGCATTGACGACGACGGCCAGCTGACGGAGCCATTGCTCATATTCACTTCCATACCCTAATGCTGTTCAGGGATATCCTTAGTAGCCAACTCTACTACTCGTATATAAAATAACTTAGTAATATGAAAAGTGATATCAGTGTGGATGGACGGATGAATAGTTCTGGCAGATAAAAAAATGGATTAATGAATCTTGTGAATGTGGATACGCGTACGAAAAAATGGACGAAGAATATACCTAAGTGACAGACTGACGTAGAAAAAAATATCATCATCATCATATCAGCCGTAGGAAGTCCACTGCTGAACATAGGACTCCCCCATCGACTTCCATTTCAACCGGTCAACAGCGGACTGCATCCACCGAGTCCCTGCGCTCTTTGCTAGGTCGTCTGTCCACCTTGTGAGGATGGCAAGATTTTAAAAACATATAGTTTGCTGACTGTCGGTACTTATAGCTCATAGTAGAAGTTTCATGACTAATAGAAATGCATGTGCCGTAAGGAATTGAAGTCACTGTACATCTATACATCTTCTATACATCTATACATATAAATAAAATTGGAGTGTCTGTTTGTAATATTGAACATACACGAAAATAACATTTTTTACAATTTTTGTCTGTCTGTCTGTCTGTATGTTTGTTCCGGCTAATCTCTGAAATGGCTGGACCGATTTTGACAGGATTTTCACTGGCAGATAGGTAATGTTACAAGGCGTAACATAAGGTACTTTATTGTAGAAAAATAAATAAGGTTCCGCGCAAAAGAACCAAAACCATAAAAATCGAAATCCACGCGGACGAAGTCGCGGGCACAGCTAGTTTGGTATAAAACACTTCACTACCTAAAAAGTCACTATATAATCTACTAGCATCGCCCCGCGGTTTCACCCTTATAAACTCAGATCCCGTGGGTAAATCGGAATAAAAAGTAACCTATGTTACTCAGGAATAATGTAGCATTCCAACGGTGAAAGTATTTCAGAAATCGGTCTAGTACTTTTTGAGTTTATTCGTTACAAACATACAAAATACTAAATCTATCATCTTTATAATATTGTAGTATGGAAAGAGATTTAAGAGTGCCGCCTCCCTGTATTAGTAGTTACATTTAGATATTCATGACGCGACGGTTAATATCTGATTACACATAATACTTCAAAGAACATTTGTCTTTGAAGGGTAGTGTATTAATTTTAAATAGTAATGGCTGTAAATAGTAACCCTTCAAGAGATTCCCAAGAAGGAGCCAGTATGTGTATTTGGTGATTTCAATGCCAAAGTAGGCCAAACAGATAGCGACGACCACTTGAGGAGTGTTATTGGAAGGTTTGGATTGGAGTCTTGTTCCACGTTCGTTTCTAGTGCGAAACGAACGTGGAACAAGGCTCTTAGACTTCTGTGCAGAGAACAATCTAACAGTCATGAACACCTGGTTCCAGCAACATCCAAGACGGTTGTATACCTGGGTGTCTCCAAACGGCAAGCACAGAAACCAGATTGACTTTATACTGGTTAGCCAGCGATGGAGATCAGCTGTTTCTGTCACAAAGACACGTCCTGGTGCAGATTGTGGCAGTAACCACCAGCTTTTGGAGGCGAAGTTTAAAGTACGTCTGAAAGCCACGAAAAAGGACAAACCAAATAAGCCGGTCCATATGGACCAACCTGCATTACTGGAGTTTGGTCATGAGCTTCAATACAAGCTCTTATGTATGGAGCGCGATCCACTGGAAGCACCGGAGGCATCGTGGACAAGCCTTAAAACGAATGTCCTTGAAATGGCTAAGTCAACTGCCTCAAAGTACAGACATGCTATACCTAAAGCTGAATGGGTGAGCGCCGGCACATGGGAAAAGATCGAGGAGAGAAACGCCCTAAAAGAAGTCGGCTTAAGCTCCGATACAGACCGCAAATATTATGCCGACCTCAATAACACAATCCAGAGGCTGTGCAGGAAGGACCGGGACTCATTTATCAACAGGATATGCACCGAAATTGACAAATGTTTGACGACGGCACATACACGCGACATGTTCCAGAACGTTAAAATCCTAGCCAGAGAGTTTAAGCCTAGGCATTGGACCATCGAAAGCGAGACTGCCACTCTGTTGATCGACAAAGTTGCGATCATTGATAGATGGAGGCGATATTGCCAGCAGTTGTATAGTGTGAATGTTGACGGTGAGGAAGAGGACAGGCTTGAATACGATAGCAGAGAACCTGATATTCTTCTTCATGAAGTAGAAGCAGCAATTGGCAGACTGAAACCCAAAGCTTACGGTGGCGATGGTGTCACAGCTCAAATGCTTCAGAATATGGGAAAGGAAGGCACAAAGATCATGCACACAATATGTCAGAAGGTATGGAGGACTGCCCAACGGCCGGATGACTGGACGGAATCTATTGTGGTTCCATTGCACAAAAAAGGTTCCACCCGCAAATGTGAGAACTATCGTACCATATCTCTAATCTCCCACGCCAGTAAAGTCCTTCTACAAATCCTGAACAAGAGGTTAGAGGTGTTCATTGCCAGGCAAATACCCAAGGAGCAAGCAGGATTTGTCAGAGGAAGAGGGACAAGAGAGCAGATTCTGAACATAAGGCAACTAATCGAGAAGTGTAGAGAATACAACATTGGTGTGGCTATATGCTTCATCGATTACGCGAAAGCCTTTGATTGTATCAATTGGAAGACCATGTTCAGAGTCATGAGAGAAATGGGAGTGCCACAACACCTGACCTGTTTAGTGCAAAGCCTGTATATGAACGGCAAGTCGCGGGTTAGAATTGAGGACACCACATCAGATCACTTCCATACAGAGCGAGGAGTGCGCCAGGGCTGCATTCTCTCGCCGCAACTGTTCAATCTCATCGGGGAACACATCATGAGAAGGGTTCTGGAGACCTGGGAAGGTGGTATCCGTATCGGCGGCTGCCTTCTGAACAACCTGCGTTTTGCTGATGACACTACCATCATAGGCACCTCAGAGAGCGAGCTTGCGGAGCTACTAGGAAGAATCGAAGGCGTCAGCAAGGAGTATGGGCTTTACATCAACAGAAGCAAAACGCAGCTGATGTTTGTCGACAGACAGGAGACCCTACAGCGTTCCAACGAGCTGAGTGACCTCAACGCGGTTCACAAATTTGTTTACTTTGGTTCACAAATCAAGGACGATGGCGACTGCGAGCAAGAGGTGGTAAGGAGGGCCCAAATGGCAAAATCGGCGGTTGCTAGGCTTGAGAGGATTTGGAGGAATAGAGGAATCAATCGCAATACCAAAATAAGACTTATGCGGACCCCAGTCTTCTCAATTTTCCTCTACGTATCAGAAACCTGGACATTGAAAGCCCGCGTTCGGAAAAGGATAGACGCGTTCGAAATGTGGTGCTGGCGGAGGATGCTCCAAGTGTCATGGACTCAACGTCGCACAAACGAGTCTATCCTGAATGAGCTGCAGATCAAAATGAGGCTATCTACATTGTGCATGCAAAGGGTCCTCACATTCTTTGGACACACAGCCAGGCGAGGCCCGGATAGTCTGGAGATGGCGATTCTCACTGGCCGTGCAGAGGGTACCAGGAGTAGAGGACGCGCGCCGTCAAGATGGACGGATACGATTAGAGAGGCCACCAATATGACGCTGCAGAAGGCAATTCATTTGGCTCAGGACCGAATAGCCTGGAAGAGGTTGGTGACTGAAGTTGCTCAGCGGGGTCACGTCCCTCAGTCATGAGGACACGACCAGGAAGAACCTTCTTTATTTACGTCAATATGTTATTCATGTATTACACATCCTACATTGTAGTTTATATGCAGCTGAATCCGTTAAAACTCCGAGACGTCATAACATGTAACTAGTGTAACTACGTCTAGTGCTCGTATGTAACTTTCGCATAGATTCTAAAAGTATACAATTATGATACTTTTAGTCTATTTTACATCTCCACACCCATATATTACCAAAGGGGAAGGTATATGTATATCAAAACCTTCACTTCACCACCTGTTTCCGTCCTGAATCTATTACTGTCAACTTGGCACTTTAACCAGACTTTGTGCTGTTACTGAGAATTTTCTAGTAACAAAGACAACAAAACTTTCCTGATTGGAAATCGAAACCGAAACTGTAGATACATATATTATGATAGCGTTTTGCTCGCTGCCGCAGTGTCACCGAAGTAGTATAATTAAATTGAAATTTAAGTATTTTAGGTTGAATACTCATCTCTTTAACACATTTATATACTGTAGTCTTCCGCTTTATAGTAGTCACATACACCTTTAAATTATGTAAGGTCAGATATAGTAATAGTCTCTCTCGTAGCATACTATGGTTTTGTTCATGATCCAAAGTGAGAACATCTGATTTCTTTTGCAACGAGACGATGACGCCAATGAAACGGTAATCATACTAATAATGAATTAAAGCGCCGTCCTGAAGGCTTCGGATATATCAACCCGTAGTTCGCTACGGCAAGACATCTTTCGGTGTATCAACAATGTTACTTTTACTCACAACTATTACTAACAAATATTACTTTTATGCGTGCAAACTATCGGAACTTCTTTAACACAGAGCCAATCTTTTACTTCTTTGATTTTTGTCTTATTATAGGTTGCTTCCGTGATCCGTTTTTGATATTCGTGAAATGGATCTTGCTCCTTATAATATTAAAAGAACCTAATAAAATGGAGTACATTCTCGTGCTGGACTATTTAATGTTAACTCTGATAGCATAGGTTTACCTTTTTTTTTATGTGCGGGAATCCCTTCGGATACCCCCCCGCCGGCCAGCGGTTATGTGGTGCATGAACCGACTAAAATCGCACGGTGTCCTGCCCAAGTGTCCATTGCTGGGCACCCCGGGTAAGTCCTCGAAAGGATAACCCCAGGGCTACCGGCGGACCTTGACCGCCAGCGCGGCCTCGCCTGGTGGGGTCGGGTTTTATCCCGCGTCGGTGAGTAGGCAGGCGTGTGTAGGACACACACGACACGCCTCTGCCACGGCCTGCTTCTGTAAGGACGGCGAGTCGGCCAACTGCCGTCCTCAGGCCCCGATCATGGAGGTCAGTAGTCCCGGGCGTAGACAAGTCTGCGGCGCCCCCGCCGCAGACTGCGGAACTCGGGGGGCAGGGTTCTCTCCAGCTCCCTCTCCGCCGTCTCTTTCGCGCGCATAACCTGCTCGCAGAAAGAGGTGGCGGCGTGCCACTTGCTCCCGTCGGAGACCACGGCACTCACCATGGTCTTAAACGAGAGAACGTCCACGCCCAGGACCCCGGCGTTGACTCGCCCACGCTGGGCAGTCCACCAACGTGTGGAGAGCCGTGTCTTCGCCAGGATACTCGCAGTGCTGGCACTGCGGCGTTGTCTCCCGGTGGATGCGCCATAGATACTTACCTAAGCACCCATGTCCGGTAAATATCTGGTACAGGTTTACCTAGCTAAACATTCAGGGATACACTATATACTGCATTTGAAGCCCACAATCACTGTAATCACCATTTAAATTATGTAAAATGAAGGGTCGAATAAATCATTTTTCATTTTATTTTAACAAACTTCATTCTATCTCTGAGAATTTCTTTATAGAAAGTTTGAATACCACTTTGCTGCCTCGTTATGTGATATTTTCAGTTAGGTACACTATGAAATATTTTCACATTTATGCTATTTGATCCCATCATAGCCTTTCAACTTCAAGATATCAGTCTCAGCAGTAGCACGGCAGTAGCCATGGTGCTCTACAGGCAGCTTCTGCCTGTAGAGCACCATGGCTACTGCGGTCTCCCTGCTAGGTGCATCTGTGTAAATCTGCTTGTTTCCAGCCCCAATAAGCCGGGCGCTACTGCGTTTCCTCCGAGTCTCCTGAAAACGCCATGGGCACCTTCCACCTGGAGAGTGCGGGGAAAGCCTGCACTAGAGTCTCATCCATCAATCAGAAGCTTTATCGACTTGCAGGTGAGGTTGACAACTAAAAAATCTAGTGGGGCGGAAATCACAGTGATTGTCAAACTTCGGGCCAAACTTAGATATTTTTGTTGCATTATTTTCATTCAAAATTGTTTTTAATAATAAGTAGTCGTATCCCTCCCACATACCCAATAATCCTATCTCTAAATGAAATCAAATCAAACGTGTTCGACGTCAAAAACACAAAAAAATGATTTTTTAGGGACAATTTGTATGGTAGGTACCCGAAACCTTGAACGTACAAACTCCAAAATCTAATCAGTTCTTCCCATTAACCAAACAAGATGATTGGCGAAAGAATTTTTTAAATCGGATAAGTGGTTCTTGAGTTATTTCGTATACAGACATCAAGACATCCAGACATCCAGACATCCAGACCAACAGACAGACCGACACAAAATTTTTTTTGCTTAATTAGACTTAGAATCATGTGAAACGTCGTGAAAAGTGATAAAAAGTGGGTGTAAGATTTTGATTTTTTTTTTTTAAGACTTCGGTGTACACCTGGTTGGTGGCCCGAAGTAATAACATGTTAGCATTTGCAGCTATTTGAAATATACATACAGAAGTTACAGATATACGTTGTATCTAATGTTGTCTATCATTCAATTAGCACATCTCCAGTGCAATATGTCATGCTATTAAAACGATGTGACGACAGTAGTCTATTCTTCCTATCAATACATATTGGTTCGAATATTTATCGGCTGTTACTTGCAGTTACAAATGATAGCCAGACGTAAAATATCTGTAACTTTACAAACCGCATACGAAAAGCATTGACATTTCTGTAAAAATACTGACAATATCAAATTATAAGCAACGTAGGCAGTTATAGCCAGCGTAATGAGAAACAAATATTAGCTTTCACCGGCTGGGCGGTGAATATTGTATTATCTGAATAATGTTACGCTACAAACTCTCTCTGTAAAATATCTGTTTGCATTATGATGTATGACATGTGGTATGTTTAGTTATGCGGTTCCTCGGACGAAACATAAGTTATGAAAGCGTTTCGTGCATATTGTATATGAATGTTGTCGGAGCGATCTGCTTTGTATCTTTTTAGAATTTAAATGGAAATATGTATGATTTGAATTTTTAGCAAAATGTATGTAAATATTGTGGTGTACAAATATGACAAAGAGTGAGTAGAAAAAGTGGGCTTTGCACAGGCTTTATCTATTTAATGTGATAATAGCGAAATGGACAATACCTTAACACCTCCTGAAATGAGAGAAATAGCTACGTAGACCACAAAAAAAAAAAAACATGGAATGCCACAAATTCTACTTCATTTTCTGAAAATGTAATGTTGGTGTATTTTACCGATTTCTCAAATAAATTTAAATCTTCGACACTGTGGTCAACGTACTCTATGTTGAGATCTACCTTAATATAAACCATCAAATTGACTTAGCAAAATATTCCAAATTATATGCTTATTTAAAAGAAAATCGGAAGGATTTAAAGGAAAAAAATCCAAGATATTTTCACCGGATGTCAAAGTCAAAGTTAAAGTCTTTATTTTTCAAAATAGTGCAACGTAATTACATCTTTTTGACGTCAAAAACTGCTTAATACTAAGTTTACCACCGCTTCCTAGGCGCTAGTGAAGAAGAAACGGCGCAACAAACTCCACTGCGGCATTTTTGAGACGTCAGCTTATAATAGTGATTTCTTAAGACTAAAATATAGAAGAATGTACATTTTTGTCTCGTGTCAAGATAAATAAAGGTATATAAAAAAAAACCTTATAATAAAATTTAACCCAAGTTAAACGTTCAAATAATTGAAAAAAGTTAAAATATAAACTAAACACATTCATAAATGAAGCGCCTGATAAACTATACCTTCTAACAAAGGTAAGGTTTTAATGAATTCTAATCGACGAGTGCATTATAATGTCTAAAATTTGTTTCTATGCTTAACTAAATACTATTTATATTCTTATATTCTTGGTCGTATGGCGCTCAGCTGTCTGTCATCCATTTATGTTTTCAATTTATTGTGTAAATTAGTACCTATTATAACCTGTCCGTTTCCAAGCCGAACTACACTTTGTGAGTTTGTTAAGGAGAACCTATTATTAGCCTTACTTTAAGATTGTGTTTTACGGTTTTATTTACTTTTTGTATCGCTGTTGGTTTTCTTAAATAAATAAATAAATAAATAAATAAATAAATATTTTGTTACAGACCGCATTGATTTTTGGTATAATGGGGGCGTGCCGAAGACAGGAACTACATGGACTAAAGTTCAGTGATGTGCAAGACCTACAATCTACACTTTTTGTCACTATATCTAACACGAAAACAAAACAAGACCGCTCCTTTACTATCACTGGAAAATATTACGAGTTATGTAAGCAATATATGAAATTGCGTCCAAACCCCTGCAGAAATCCTTTTTTTTTTCCTAAATTATACATCTGGAAAATGCACTTCGCAAAACGTCGGAATAAATAAGTTCGGAAACCTTGGAAAAACAATAGCTAGCTACCTAAATCTCCCTAGTCCAGAACTTTATACAGGGTACTGCTTCCGCCGGACCTCAGCAACTTTATTAATCGATGCTGGTGGCGATATCACTAGCTTAAAACGGCACGGCGGGTAGAGGTCCACAACTGTGGCCGAGGGATATATTGACGATTCAGTTCAAAGAAAAGTTCAAGTATCTAATCAGATACTAAATGCAATAGAAAACAAAAGCATCAACGAAGTGAACATCAATGTCGCGTGCAACTCCACCAATACTCCAGGAAATTCTTCTACGTCCGTTATAAACTTTAATAGTTGTACCATCCGGAATGTAAATTACGATAATTCCTATTATTATTATTATTATTATTATTATTTATTTCATGGTCGTAGAAAAAGTTTTGTATGCCACTGCCGCAAACAGCTATTGTAATACTCGTGCTATCATTGCTTGACAGTGGCATAAATAACTATTTCACACCTATTCATTGTTGTACACTGCGTAGACATCGTATAGAATTTCAGTAATATTACGATTGCCAATTTGAACAGAGTAGTAGATGAATAATCTATTATTATTTCGTCTATTGGTTTATTATATAATTTAACCGCTGTAGGCATTGCATACCGTACATAGATATTATTATTATTTATTATAGTATTTTGGACTATGTAGGTTTTAGACAACGTATCTAAAGAGACAACTGTGCGAGGGATATGCTCTATGGGTAACCTTATACCCCGGTCTGCAGACCCGAGACGGCGTGCGGTTTTAGTCGGTTCAAGCCCGACATAACCGCCCCCGCTGGCCGGCGGGGGGGTATCCGAGGGGATTTCCGCACGAAAAAAGGTACCACAACAACTCTCAATACAATAAGAGCTTGTTCAAGTGTGTATGGTACCGGATATATAGGTAAAATCGTATGAGTGTAGATAATAAGCCTTGGGTGGAAGTAAAAGAGTGGTTGCAATATAAATAAATAAATAAAATTCATATTTTACGACATTCTGCACAGCACTTTCTAGACCCAAAGTAAGCATGTTTTTTTAACCTGAAGAAACCCCCACGGGCTTCTGTTCTGTTCTTTATTGATTACTGATTGCTATATCGATCGTTTCGAAGAATTTGTTTTACTGTAAAGACAGAAATCATTTTTAGCGGCGATAGCCTAGTTGTGTACGTAGCGGACTGCTGAGACGAGGTCTCGAGTTCGATCCCCAGTCGTCCCGGGCACACACCTCTGACTTTTCGTAGTTATGTGTGCATTAATAAATGTTAATTATCGCTCGCTTAATAAAGTGACCGGTAGATGGCAATAGGCTCGCCCCCTATTACATTGGGACCTTTAACATAACTAGCGAATCGTGGGTGTGTAATACACCTCTGCCTACCCCTTCGGGGTTACAGGCGTGAAGTTATGTGTGTGTGTGTAATTTTTAGCAAATAGCATTAGTAATGGAAATAATGCTTGGACTACTATAACGTCATCGTCATTAATGTTTCATTTATGGCATCACATTTGTTAATTAGAAACGTTTGATAACGCTAGTCAACGACTGATTATTTCTTAAATAATAATAAATATTCTACAACATTCTACAGAGCGCTTTCTAGACCCAAGGTAAGCATAGTTTAACTAGCTTGTGTTATGGGTTCCAGAATGCGGATAAACATACTTATATACTTTTTTTTATAAATACATATATATTATACATAGAAACACCCAGACCAATGCAAATAGACATATTCATGCACACAAATATTTGCACGGAGCGGGAATCTAACCCGCGCCCCCTGTCGTAGCAGTCGAATGTACTACCGCTACGCCAAAGATAATTGAAGCTAATATAAAGATATTGAAAACATATTATTCGTTCATGGAAAACAAATCCATAATACGGTACTTCGTGCAATTTCTGTCAAGGAAAGACAATAATATGATTTTTTTCTCATTTGCTCAGGAAAATTAATAAGAGCAGTATGTGGTATTTTGAACTCTAATATTAGCGTATTCGTATCGTCATAAGTAATCGTATCGTCTCATCAAAGGGTTTATAAAAGGAATTCTACCGATATGTTGTTACATTCTTTATATTAGATCTATCTATATTATTTATCTATCTATTTTATTATCTATTTATTTTGCTATCTATTTATCAACCTATGTTATGGAATATTCCAACGTATTTTCCACTAACTTCCGATTAATTTGGAAATTTTCACATATTTCAAGGCCCTATTACAATACAATATTTTATTACTTTGGCCTAATACCAATCCAGGATTTACATAACATAACTTCACGCCTGTATCCCCGAAGGGGTAGGCAGAGGTGTATAATATTACACACCCACGATTCGCCAGTTAAGGTCCCAATGTAATAGGTGGCCAGCCTATTGCCATCTACCGGGCACATCATTAAACGAGCGATAATTAACATTTATTAATGCACACATAACTACGAAAAGTCAGAGGTGGGTGCCCGGGGCGACTGGGGATCGAACTCGAGACCTCGTCTCAGCAGTCCGTTAAGTCAATAATCTTGGGAACTGATTGTTAAATTAAGCCGATCCAATATATTGCTGACAAACATAAATGTACCGAGGAATAAACGATAAGACTACTTTTGATGTCATTTTGCTGTTTTCTATTTATAATCATTTATTGATGTTAACATTTGCATAAAAATATTTTCCACAGCTTCATAAGTGTGAATCCTTCTGTGTGTCGGCGGCGTAGCGCGGAGCGGATGGCACCGCGGCGCGGCGCGGAGGCGGCGGAATGTCATGTCCTGCAGGCGGACGTAGTCATTCAACTTTTCACTCTCGAATAGTGAAGTGAAAATGTAGTCGATTGTGGTGTACTGGAGGCCAGTACACCACATTGCACACATTGGCACATTGAAGTATATTGCAAAAAAAATCCTCAAATCATCTCATGCGGAAAATCCCTCGTATACCCACCCGCCGATAGCGGGGCCAGTTATGTCGGTCTTGAACCGACTAAAACCGTATGCCGTCTAGGATCCTCAGACGCCGGGGTGTAAGGTTGCCCATAAGGCATTTCTCGCGCACCCCGACTGACCCTGGGCCATCTCCCTGGGGCTTGGGAACGTTGCTTCTGCTGGGGTGACAGGCAGCCTCACCTACCACCAGGCCACGGGCCACCACAGGCCTGCGCTCGTGGAGGACGGAGGTCGTTAAGCGACCTCCGGAGCCTGAGTCGCCTGCGATGCGTGGCGAGCATGGTGCGTGCTCGGCGGGCCGGGAGAGTTCTAAATCCATCCTTATTATTAGCATTACATGCTCGCAGGAGGAGGCGGCGGCGGCCCTCGCGCTCGCGCTCCGCACCAATACCGCAATCATTATTTTTTCTGTAGATATTATTTCGTGCTTTCTTTTTTTTCTTACACCTACAAAAAACTACATCTATATCGAGTACCATAAGAGATCCCTTCCTAAATCGGAACAATACTTTGTAACTCAAGGTATCAAAATGTAGCCTATAAAAATCATTATTTTGCGTATGCTGTTATTTTGCGTATATAGTAAAATCACATAACAATTATACTTAAGCCACAATGGCAGTTTATGTAATCGCAACACTTAAACAGCGCGCCTCAACTTTTCCGCGTGCACTAAGAACAGGTATCCGCGGGAGTCCTCTCCGCGGTGCGCCGCTGCTCAGGATGCACACGAAGTGCCCTTTTCCTGTTATGCATTTTTGCACGCTACTGGCCACACGCAGAACAAAAGCTTCGTTTGCCACTGTAGTGTTATGCGTGTCGCCAGTGAATAAACTCGTACACTAAGATTTTCATTTTTGTTTCCGTGCGCGTGATGCCCGCATGGTAGGAAAAAATATGTATGAAATGATAATATGCAGGCAGTCTGCATACGGACCAGATTCGCGCGCGGGCGCAAATACGCATGGCAGGAAAAGAGCAATAAGTTAGTAAAACTTGCGTATAAGTAAATTTAAGCCTTATTTCTAATAGATGATGAATACTTACACACGCACAACTAAATTTGGAGTTCGCTTACTTGTGAATTTTACGTTTAACCAGGAACACTATTTTATAAAACATTACTTAGTTTAGTTTAACTAAAATACCTTTTTTTTTTTTTTTTTATCGTGCGGAAATCCCTTCGGATACCCCCCCGCGTGCCAGCGGGGGCGGTTATGTCGGGCTTGAACCGACTAAAACTGCACGCCGTCTCGGGTCTACAGACGCCGGGGTGTAAGGTTGCCCATAGAGCATATCCCTCGCACCCCGACTGACCCTGGGCCATCTCCGGTTTCGAGATGGCCCCCTCGGGTTTGGGAACCACGGTGTCCCCGTCTTGCCCCGGTTTGGGGGAGGGGCGCTAGTCGCCCCACCGTCCCGGCCTGCTTCTGCTGGGGTGACAGGTGGCCTCACCCGCCATACCTAAATTATGAATTTGGTTTTAGTTTTATGAGGGATCAAGATCAAGATCGCAGCCAACCTTATAAGGTTGGCTGAGATCTTGTATTTGTCCCATTACAGATTGTATAGATACCAAAGAACTATATGTACCTCGGTACATAAGTAACACATATCATGATGTCAATGTCTCTATTAGTTATGTTCAGTTGGACTGCAAATAATGAATTGTTAAAAAACCATAGCGTAGTCAGTCTTTTAATAGAACCATATTCATTCCAAAAGTTATATAAAAGCAATTTTGGTGAAAATAAAAATGGAAACATATTGCCCCGAAATTTTGTAGCGGGCGTGCTTCGTTGGAAATAATTTCAATAACACTGACGAATGGGTTTTATAAGGGAATTGATTACATGGTAGATAACGAGATATAATCGTACCGGGGAGAATAGAGACAAATGTCGTATTGGTAGCAGATTTACAGCGCGGCGTGCGCCATCTGGCGTGTCAATTTATGAGTTTAATCAGGGAGCCGCGTTACCACCGGTTTGGGATCGCACCGAGAACGACGTTCGAGCTTGTTCAGCTCAGCTTTACAATCCCTACCGCACGTATGTACATACTCGTGCGTATAGATTATATACCGATTTTATAGCATTTTCCTAGTTTTTTCAAATACGAAGTAAACAGATTATTATTATTTCAATCAGTACCTACTCACCCTAATTATGTTACGTTCTCAAAATGAAATTACGACGGTCTATCGTCAGGTAGAAAATATTTTCCTGCTAGAAGAATGTAGTTAGACCTCAGTTGAAGTTATAAGTGGGATTCAATCCACTGTAAGTCCATATTAGATTATTTTATCATCATTGAAAAATATAATTGCATCAATACCTAACCATGCACCGCCGTTGCTTTCATATCTACACCTTTAGGTATATTGGCATAAATAATGTCACTAGCCAATAGAATTTCCAACGAAGTTCACGCATATAAAACACAATAACTGTCAAGAGTGCCATATGCGACCCCTCTACCTCCGTAGATCTTATAGACGATAACTTAAGGAATATTTATGCCTAACAGCCTCTTTGTGTTTATCGCCTATTCAATAATGTGAATAAAAGGCATATTTTTGATGAATTTATTTTTAGGAAGCAATAACAATAAATTAAAGTTACCAACTTATCATTAAGTTCTATTTGACAAACACGAATAAGTTGTTGTTATATCTGTGTGCTATATAACTAAAACATACGAAATAAAAAAGTCTAACGAAAGTACTCTGAGTGCCAAAGTACCACAGTAATAAATAGTAACACGAACCCGGAGTAATCTCATACGTGCGGTTCTCTGCAGTGATGGCCTTAGTGGAGTGTCTATACTGCGTCAATCTGGTTGTGCACTTCAGTGGTTGTGGCTGACCAATGAATTAGAGATGCTGCAGATAGTAAGATATTGTTCCGTAATGGAACATTTTGAAGGCCGAACTCCTATTGGGTCACCCAGATCATAAAAGTGAATCCATTAACACCTTATTCATTACAAATAACTAAAACGTAAATATACTTAGCCTTTACCTTAAATGAATAACTAAAAGTATTTTTTTTCATGATTTTCAAAAACATGTCACATTACTTTTCATTCAGGCCACATAGAAGGTGAATATGAATCTACGTACATAGTTCGCACATTGATATAAACTACTTCCCTAGAGGATTAGTATTCTTGCATTTACTAGCTTCTTAATCTTAAAAGTAAATAAATACACTAAATAACTAAATACTTGTCAGTACCAAAATTTAATCAAAAATAGAGATCTAAACTTCAAATTCAAATTAAGTTTTAAATATTTGGTCCGGAAGAAATACTGCACATGTATTGTGAATAAACCTTAGTGCTCACAGCCACAGAAAAAAGGCGAATTCAACATCAGAAATTGTGAACAATGGCGTTTCAATTTCGTTGCCAGCTGTTTCAGAACTGAGAATTAGATATTAGTCTCGAAGAATTTAAGCAGAAAATTCTGTTAGTTGGAACCTTTGTTAAAATTGAAAAATATTATCTGAAGAAATAATCTGTAAAACGTCATGATATAAATCACATTTACTTTGCTGTTTTCCAGCCATTTAGAACTAACCCGTAGTTATAAATTTCCGAATACGCTACCGAAAATAGAACTGCGGCGAAGGCCTGGTGTGCAGCCAAACAGATGAAATGTAGCCCCGTCGACGCTCCATTAGGAATGAATGGGCCGATTCCAGAAATGTCATCTTCCGGTAAATACTGCCCATAATTCATTTTATAGTTGACAAGCACAGAGTTCGGTTCCGGGTGAGATACTCGAACAAAAACAACGGGTAACCTGCAAATGAAAGTGATTCATTTACTAAATTAGTCGTTGAAAATGTAATATTATTATCTTTCCTCCGTAGTCGTTACGAACCGTGAAGTTATTTTGGGGACACAAACAAGGTTGTTTTCTTAGTAAATTACATTCATTTTAGCAGGTGTAAGAGTGTATACATTCGTAGTTGTGAATCTCTGTAATTAATACTCTGATGCTTAAAGGTTTAACTTTTGTTTCTATAATAACAACGGTTTAATTTTGTCTTTTTCGAGAAAATGTTTGACGTTAAGATTTCTGAAATTATGGCTCATATTTTAATTTTAATTACCAATACCATACCATATCGCTGTTACCAATATCATACTGTAGCGTTGATACCAATATCATAGAATAGCGCTTCTCAGAGATGGATACGCATATCACTTCGGGTACGATAGTTGATCGTATGGGGTAGGCGCAAAAATTTATCAAATATAGTCTTTAATAGACTTTTGGCTACCAATTCGGGTTTGGGTATTTTCGACAATTTCAAAGTCTCGGGACTCGAGATAGCCTACGATATAAGTCCTGGGACGTCCCAGGACTTCAAGACGTTTAACAATAAAATTAGAATTGAGTTAATTTCACACACATGTAATCAACATATAATCAAACCCTATTAATTTTAGTCTAAGTTATTGGTATGTTTATTTGTTATAATCAAAAATTCACTTTTAAGCAATCTTATAGTTATAACTAACAAAACAAACTAAATAAGAATCATACTAATGCTTAATAACTGTAACTATATATATATATATATATCTACTACTAACTATTGGTAAGTCTCATAACCACAGATTTGTTTCGTAAAAAAAAATATTGCAATACAATTTCAATTTCAATTTAGACATCAAGACACGAGACGTCCCGGGACCCAAACCCTAGTTTCAAGACAAAGAATAGGCAGAGCTTTCGTAAAGCGATGAAATCCCCGTCGCTCTTCGTGACGACATACTTATTTCAGACTACTTTCATATCTGGTGAAGACAAAGAGCAGGAATTAACTGAACACAATATGAATTAAGATTGAAATTGAGAAAAATTGCAAGAACAATGGACTCGATATAAATAACATATCTATTTTATTTATTTTGTTATAAAATACTTTATTTGTTTTATCTATAGTCAGTTCCTTTAAAAGGATTCGCTTATTTCTTGAAATTCTAATAAGGGCTTACCCTTATAAGTTTGAGAAACCCTCTTATAGATTGCTATGTTTGAAGCAAGTAGTCAGTATTCTTGATAATCGTGGAAATTATGTACCTTTTTTTTTTTTTTTTTTATCGTGCGGAAATCCCTTCGGATGACCCCCCGCCTGCCAGCGGGGGCGGTTATGTCGGGCTTGCACCGACTAAAACCGCACGCCGTCTCGGGTCTTCAGACGCCGGGGTGTAAGGTTACCCATAGAGCATATCCCTCGCACCCCGGCTGACCCTGGGCCATCTCACCACTAACAGCATCGCTCATCCTGTCTCCTCTGAAAGCAGAGGAGTACGGAGAGCGATGTGTTCCCGCCACGTTGGGTATTGGCCGACGATCAATGCCAACCCTAAATATATGTATATCAAAACAACTGCTCCAGACTATTATTAGGTTTAGGTTTAGGTAAATTATTAAAGTTATTAGTCTCTAATATTAGTATAGTTGCTACTTAATATATCAATACCTAACATTATGCCGAAGGGAGTTTAGGCAATATCCAAATATTAGATTTACGGTCGCTAGTCAGGTACTTGTGTAAACATCAATTTGCTTTATGTATTGAGTGCATATAATTACGCTAAGGTGTTTAATTAATACCTACTAAATTACCAATTAACTTAATATTGAACCTGCACTGGATATAAGTAGTAATATCCATGTTAGTAGTAACCTATATTTGCAATGATTTAAGAAATATATCTTATATTGTATTGTGGCGTTGTCGCGGTAGCCATTAGTACAAAAGATTTACAACCAGTGACTTAATTTGAAACTGATAATCAATCGCATCTGGGACGTACGAAATAATATGCTGGGTCGGACTCTACTAAAACCATATGATGTTGCCGATATCAGATACACTATTGGAAGTGGTATCGTGGATAATACCTCTTCTTCAAGAAGTGCATCAGAAGGTTTCTACAGGGTCGGCAGCGCAAGTGTGACGCCCCTGGTGTTGCACACGTCCATAGGTCACGGTAACCGCTTCCCATCAGGTGGTACCTAAGTGGTATAAAAACACATCTGCTTAAATTTTTACAAAATATATTTTCCTAGTAGCGACCGCGTCGAAAAACCACAGTTCCAATTCATTGGCGGCAGTGGAATCTTGGACAAATTAACACTTTACATTGATCTTAGTAATCTAGATCTGTCATTGTTGAAATTCTTTTTTATTTTTGCCCGGTAGATGGCAATAGGCTCGCCCCTATTACATTGGGACCTTAACATAACTGGCGAATCGTGGGTGCGTAATACACCTCTGCCTACCCCTTCGGGGATACAGGCGTGAAGTTATGTTATGTTATATTTTGGATTTTGGACAAGTGATATACTTTGATGATATTCTTTAAATCAAGTAATTTTCAAATGAAATACATCGGTAGTGACGATTTGTTTGTTATACCTACTGCGTATTTAACTGAAAACCCTTTAACAATGCCTACCCTGGGAACCACATCTTAAAACTCATGCATAACAAATGTACCAACAAGGCATTTAGGTAAAAATACGTTGTGATATAATAAAAACATCAACGAAATCAAACACGTACAGGTGAGATAGGTAGACTATGAGAAATTACGTAATAACCCACTAGCGGAGGCGCACTACTAACACGAAACAACGCGAACACTAATCCAATAAATCTTGAAAAAGAAGGGAACGTGGTGCGAATCCAATATCAAAACTAAAGGTTTGTAGAACAAAAGGTTGATGGGCGGATAAAAGAAAGGATGGAGTCGCATTTCGAGCGGTGAAACATTGGCTTGTCACGGCGCGTGGCGGACTCACGCGATGCGGTACCACCCCGGCACGGCACTCTCCTATATCAATTTCACGGATTAAACTTCATGTGAATGTATCTTCCCGTCACCGATGTTATTACACGCATTGAGCTCGATGAATGATTGTCCGTGGTCGCACTATTCTAATATATGATTGTGAAATACACTAGATGGAGCTGTCTTAATATTTTAATTGGATGGTGATAAGAGTTTGTGTCGGTTGTGAATATCATAAAATTGAAAACTTTATAACAGTGTATAAAATTAGCACGGCAAATTTCTTGCTCTAGTATTTGGACTGAAAATGAAATAGAATATTTCATTGTACAATAAACAGTGAGGTGATTATATAGTGATTGATTTTCATCAGTAAACAACTAAAAATAAATTTCGGTTCTTTCAAGTCCAGTAGGTATTGTTTTCAGCGAATGACATTTTGAAGCAATTAGTATGCCAACCCAAGCCGTAATGTATCCAAGAATTTCGAATATCTAGGACGTGTCCAGATAACGCAGTTGTCCAGAGTATTCCCCCTGTAAGGGACTGGTCGCGCGTTCAAGTCCCTTTCTGGATGTTCACTTTTCCGAGTTAAATCTGTTAATTTAACGTTCAAAAATTATGAATGTTTATACGTTAATATCATTAAAAAGGCTTTGAATTCGCGTTCAAACCCCGTATAGCTTTCAAAAAGTTCAGTTTATCGGTGCTAGAGGACACTATATGTAGTTAAATTTACTGTATTTCGCATAGTATCGATAAATTATATTAGGTCTTTACCTATGAAATTGCCGTTTTTTGATGTATTTTTTATTTGTATTAATCGAAGTAATTACCCATGCAATCAATGCATCTTTGCTAATGCAGCGGCAGTTTATTGATGCCCTTCTTAAAGAAATCAGCTGGAAGTGAGGTAACAAATTCTTCAAAGGCATTTTGTACTGCGTCTCGGGTATTGAATTTCTTTCACGCCAAGAAGTTATCCAAATTCTGGAAAAAGTAGTAGTCTGTGGGCGCAAGGTCTGGTGAGTATGGAGGATGACGGAGAGCTTCCAACCCCAGTTCTTGCAACTTGGAGACCGTCTGCTGTGCAGTATGAGGTCGCGCATTGTCGTGCAGGAGCAGCGGAGACGAGCGATTGACCAATGCTGGTTGGAGATGTGCCAGCTTCTCCATCATTGTGTTCAGTTTTTCACAGTACACATCTGCAGTAATGCTCACCCCGTTTGGTAAGAAGCTGTGATGAATCACACCGGCACTAGAACACCAAACAGTGACCATCACTTTTCTAGGGGTAAGTTTTCGTTTAGGGCATTGTTTAGGTGCTGAACCAGGATCCAACAAACTTGCTGAGCGCTTGCGGTTATCAAACAGAATCCATTTTTCATCGCAAGTAACAATGCGTTTAAAAATTCCTTCATTTGTGTGTCTGTTGACCAATGCCAGGCATGTCTCGTCGCGTACTTCGCGCTGGCGATCATTGAGTTCGTGAGGCACCCATTTGTCAAGCTTTTTTACCTTGCCAATTTGACGCAAATGGACCAATATTATTTTGACGCTAACGTCGAAAGCTGCTGCTAATTCAGCTGTAGATTGTGTATCATCGGCTTCCCCAATCGCCTTTAATTCGTCATTGTCGACCAAAGTGTTCGGAAGACCGCGAGGTTCATTTTTCAGGTCGAAATTTCCAGAACGGAAGCGAGTCAACCAATAACAGGCGGTGCGTTGATTTGTAGTGTTAGCTCCATAAACGTCGTTGATGTTGCGTGCCGCTTGTGCCGCGTTGCTGCCACGACGATACTCATATTCCATAATTATTTGAATTTTTAACGTATCCATGATGACGAAAAAGATTGAAATGCGATGAAAACGTAACACTAATTAATAAACAAATGACTACTTTTGGAAAATGAATTCCATGTTTTTAAAATAAAATTAATTTGAAATTAGAATTCTTAGCTAAACAAAAATTATTTTGATTTTAAATGGCCAGTACTGCAGAACGGCAATGACATAGGTAAAGACCTATTATTTTTATTGATCTATGGTTTGATATTGGTGTAAGGAGAAAATAAAATTCCTCCGGCACTAAGTGAAGTCAGTATGTGATGTAAGTTGATGTCCATTAGAATTTCTAGCTCAATGCGCATAAAAATATAAAGGCAATTCTGCTGTTCTTAATAGCAATATTCATTCCAGTTGCCCACATTTGTATACATTCTATGCAACAGCTTTTCTCACAGCGATATTTATCGTAAATATAAATACTAAGGTGAGTTCAACTGGTGGGGGCTATGAAAATACATTATTTAAGAATAATTTTCTACACCCGTGAAATTAATTGTTGTTTCTCAGTAATTAATATTATAAAGAATATCAGACACTCCACTTTATTTATATAATAATTTTAAATATTAACTCTATATTTCGGTGAATTGATGTTTCAATTCATCTTTAAGAATAACTTTTTATCTAGGCATATGAAATAAATAACAAAATTTTTCGAACCATCAACACAATTACCAAGATAAAACAGTATTAAAAAGACATAGTTATTTTAAAGCGTTTATACTTTTTTTTATTTTTGCGATAGCGCGCGTGTACACGGTATCACTGGTGTAAGGGCGCGTGAACACAGTCAATATACAGAGCGTCCCAGGTGATGCCACACGGAGGGAAAGTATCTTAAATAATGTAGATTTTTTTTTTTTTTTTTACGTGCGGAAATCCCTTCGGATACCCCCCCGCTGGCCAGCGGGGGTGGTTATGTCGTGTCTCGACTAAAACCGCACGGTGTCCTCCCCAAGTGTCCGTTGCCGGGCAGCCCGGGTAAGCCCTCGAAAGGATAACCCCAGGGTTGCCGGCGGACTTTGGCCGCCTTCGCGGCCTCGCCTGGTGGGGTCGGGTTTTATCCCGCTTCGGTGAGTTGGCAGGCGTGTGTAGGGCACATACGACACGCCTCCGCCACGGCCTGCTTCTGTAAGGACGGCGAGTCGGCCAACTGCCGTCCTCAGGCCCCGATCATGGAGGTCGGTAGTCCTGGGCGTAGATGAGTCTGCGGCGTCCTCGCCGCAGACTGCGAAACTCGGGGGGCAGGGTTCTTTCCCGCTCCCTCTCCGCCGTCTCTTTCGCGCGCATTACCTGCTCGCAGAAAGAGGCGGCGGCGTGCCACTTGCTCCCGTCGGAGACCACGGCCCTCACCATGGTCTCCAACGAGAGAACGTCCACGCCCAGGACCGCAACGAGATCCCGGCGTTGACTCGCCCACGCAGGGCACTCCACCAACGTGTGGAGCGCCGTGTCTTCGCCAGGATCCTCGCAGTGCTGGCACTGCGGCGTTGTCTCCCGGTGGATGCGCCACAGATACTTACCGAAACACCCGTGTCCGGTAACCATCTGGCACATCCGGTAGGAGAGGTCCCCATGGTCCCTCTCCAACCACTCCTTCATGATCGGTCTCACCGCCGCAATGGTGGATTCCCCCCACCTTGGGTGCTCAAGTCGCACCCTCCATGTCTCCATGAGTTCCTGGCGGAGCAGGGACCGCTGAGCCCTGATTTCTCGGGGTTCCGGCCTATGGCCCCGCTCCAGCGCCTCCTTGCGCCACTGGTACAGCAGCGCAAGGGCTCTCGCTTCCAGGTCCCATGGAGGGGTCCCAGCTAGGAGACATGCCGCCTCGACGGAGATCGTGCGATACCCCCTGATGACTCTGACGGCCATCGCCTTTAACGGGCTGTTAAGAACAGCCACGTTGCGGGCCGCCAGAGTCTCCGCCCATACGGGGGCCCCGTATAGGGCCATACTTCGCACGATCCCCAGGTACAGTCTCCTAGTGGGGGCGTTGGGTCCCTTAACGTTGGGCATCAGCCGCGATAGCGCGGCCGCAGCCCCCCTCAGTTTCGGGACCAGACTTCGGAGATGAGGTCCGAAGTCCCATCGGCTATCGAGTACGAGCCCAAGGTACTTCATCGTGGGCTCGATGCCGATGCTTACGCCCCCTACGGTTATGCTGGTTCCCGCAGGTGGCCCCCTCCGAGGCCCGTGAAAACACATAGCCTCGGATTTGTGGAGAGCCTCGAGTCCCAGCCGCCGTATTCGACCCACGACTTGAGCAACCCCTGCCGTGGCCTTCAGTGCCGCGCTTCGGTACGTTGCTCCCCGCGCCATAACGAGGGTGTCGTCAGCAAATAATGTAGATAGGTAATGTTATTAAAAGAAGACTTCATTTTAATGTTAAAAACAATTTAAACGGCCTTCACAGATTTTCGAAAATTCGTTTGCCACTCTCGGTAATCGAACCGGCTAAAATTCGAAAAGATAACACCCTGTACTTCTATGACATCAATCCATTGGGTAAATCATAAGGTTCATGTCTCTCCAAAAAACATGGTGAGTAAAATAAAAGAAAACAATGAAATTTGAACTTTTAAATTCAATGGGATAAATACCTTACTAATCCTAACACCATATTAAAAATATTTAAAGTCATTTTAATCCATTGAAATGTTTTTTTTTATGCTTAGCGTTAAAATTGTTTTTAAAATTAAAAACAGTCTTCCATCAGTAAAATTGTCTATCTACACTATTTAAGATACTTCTTTCCATGTGGCATCGCCGTGGGTCACCCTGTATATTGCGATCCAATATCGTGATCCTTTGTAGGGACCAATCGCGTTCTTTTGTTCTTCAATATATCGCGTTCGCACATCAATATCATCAATATTATTGACAGAACCATATATATTGACTGTCTCCACGCGCCCTGAAGCAGCGTGGCGGCGCGGCGGTGTTGTACCGGGAACAGTATAAATAATAAAATAATACAAATAAATTATCGCAGAATCAGTTGAAAATAGTTTTATTTCACTTATAGTAACTTATGAAACTTTAAATGTAACGCAAATACAAATAAATAAGATCAAAATATACAAATATTGCAATAAAATTTAATTACCACACATTAAGACAGAGAAATTTTATCAACATGCCGCAGCTCTAAGCGTGCGTTTATACCAAGTTTATACACCTATGTACTAAACCAAGTAGCCGTAGTGATTTATTTCAAGGACGCTGCCCAAATAAAATACTTTTTAATTATTTATACTGAGTTTGTGGCTACCGCGACTGTAATCTGGACGCAACGTAAGCCAGTTCAAAGGTGTGTACTTACCTGAGTTAATTCCCGTAAACATTATTATTATCGAATTCATACGAATGTTTAACCGTTATTTGGCTTCTGAATTGTTATCGTATTTTTTTTATATATGGCACGTCTATATGACTTCGCCCGCCAGAAGGTAAGAATGAATTTGTAAGTGAAGTCTACAGTTTGAAGGCGACCATTATATGCCAGCAGTAAGTAATACTAAAAATGGTGATCCTCAGTTGGACGTCCTCGATATAATGATTTTTCAGGCTTTAGGCCCCAGGATTGTAGGAAGACGGAAACACATGCTTTGGTAAAATATTCCAAGCCTTTATGGTCCCTGATGGAATTGCTTGCACTGTGTGATGACCTCAGTCCTGCGCGTGTTGTTTAAGAATGTTATTCTGTAGTCGTACTGATTTTAATATTTTTCTACACCTTTGTTATTATATCATGTCCCCAGTTAATACTAATTAATATCTAATAAGTATAGTAAAATGAAATTTCAAAACAACCCTAAGAAACGTATTCATAAATTCATGAAAAATGTATTATTTTAAAGTATTTAGAGATTTTACAAATGGATGTAGAAATACCATACTCGGATTATAATGCTAATCTAAAACTGGACAAGCTTACAGAATATTTTAGTTGACTGATGCCACGCGTCAGATGTCTGTCAATGTCTCTAAGACAGTGATGATAGATGGTTGATTACTTTCTAATCTTGTTCCCGGTTGCCTTTGCGTTTTGACAATGATTAATGGAGATATACCTATAAAGAGTAAACCAACGTAGTAATTCAACGGAGTGCTTTGTTCGTGATTCGTGATGATAACATCTAACGCAGATCACACGCGTTGCTACTGAAGCTCTCTCTTCATTCATAGGGTTAGTGGGACCGCCAATAACAAGTCTCGTGTGACACGTCTGTTGCAAGTCTTCATACACCAGCGTAAACTTTTAGCATTAGGTGAACCAGGTTAGTAAATATAGGAAGAACTAGCATAGGAAGCTATAACGTTCAGCTTACGATCAAGAGATTGCGGTTACGTACCCTAGTCGGTACACAATCGACGTAAGCCCACTACTGACATAAGCACCTTAGTTATAGGTTATTATAAATTTGTAAATTGGTTGTGTCTGTACATTTGGATATTCAAAAATATTACTTAGTTTGAGTATGTTAAATGAGCGATTTTGAACACAAAATATTTTTTTTAAAACTGATTCTCCAAGTATTTTTTTTAATATCTCCAATGTACCTAAAGACACAACTTATTTACAATTTTATAATGGCATAGATTTAAATAAGAACTTGGGTTATGATAAATGAGCGATTTGAAACACAAAATATTCTTTTTGGAATTCTTGTCTGTTTATCTATTTATCTGTTTGTTCGCGATACACGCAAAAAAACAGGTATTGGTCAGACTAAGAATCTGCCGCATGTTCCATTGCAATTGGTTAAGTAGAACCAGAGATATGACCAAAAAACGATAACAGACCTCTGCGCGGGCGGAGCCGCGGGCATCAGTTAGTTTACTATATAAACGTCGGGCAATTCTCTCTGTGTATATACCTATGCCATGATCGCGTTAATTACCGTTGACATTATCGTATATAGGCGTAAAAATCGTTTGTAAATTGGTTAGTGTTCAGCACTTCTGAGGGCGACTGTACCATGAAGTTACTTCGGATTTTTTTAGATAATATTTAGGACGAACAAAGTATCACGTACCATCTTCGAACCCGATTGCGGGATAAATGCGTTTCATGGTACCAATGGTGCCTGAAACTTCGATCCGAAACTATTGTGATGTTTATGGTAGGCCTGGATATCTCAACTGTCACTTAGTATTTTGGTATTACGGTAATTCCTATTCAATTAGAACAATCCAAAATATACGATTGGTATATATAATAGAACCTTCGCCCACAGACTCCATAATCACATTGCCGTTGGCAGCGAGAACAATAGCCACAGAACGTTTATTGGTATCCTAATAATGGTGCTACATATTTTTTTCGGACATAATTAAGTCCAAGCGTCACGCAGATATTATATGGGCCCTCTACAATAAGTGTGATAAAAAAAAAGTTTTCGCTACTCGCATCAGACGATAGTCGCTTCCGTAAAAACCACGATAAGTCACATTAGGTAGGAGGAGAAAAAGGGTAGAAATGCGATCCATGGGCTCCAAACTGCACACTTTGAACACCACCAGGATTAAGCTGATTGAAAAAGAAATCCAATTCATCGTGTATCTAGTACGATTTAGTTTATAATTGCAGTAGGAGTAATTTTTACACATAACTATGTAAATAGAGTTGTTTAAGCTGAGAGACAGATATTTTATGTAAAATGGATACTTCTTGAAATAATACAAGGAATTCGCATTTGGAAGTACAGTTTATACTTTAGTATATCATAAAAAGGAGTAACAAGTTTACATTAATACTTTAGCATAGTCATGAAATGCGTCAGTATTTTAACGTCACGGCTACTATTTCATTCATACATAAACTCACACCTTTCTCCCTCCGAATCATGGAGAGGAAACAACCGACTATTTACTTCTGTCCGTACAGATTTCAGTAGCTTCATCTAAACTGTCATTAAACCGTTCGTGCGAGCCTGCCGGTTTTGGACTGGTTTTTAACAATTTAGATTTGAAAGACTTTTTTATTGTCAAACATATATAGGTAGTTCACCGGTCATTCGAAAGCGTCAAAATTTCTGCATAGTAGAAAATCTCCTCTTTATTGGCCACGTATAATCACTCATATCACTCTGTACAGCTCTGACAACACAAAAATATATAATTTTAATATGAAAACACATTTTACACTTTTTTACGCTGCACTTTACTTCGTCGCGAAATAGACGCCATTTTTATGCCACCCGGTTCACGTCATATTTTTTGCACACACGTGAAAAGTGTCAATTTAATATCATGGCAGCTTTTAAACGAGAACGTGGCGTATGAAAATGAACCGCAATGACTATGAACACGCATCAAGGGATAGGTATTTATTACTGACGGTTTTATCCCTTCAACGATGAAAGGCTTGTGTAAACAGATAATATATGATATACGTTCATTGTTAAATACGAGGTTATTTTACTGAGGGGTGTGTGTTGGGTAACCTCCTCGAGTGTCGTTCCGATTCCGATCCCGCTGCAGTCCGGGGGGAACGGAATCGGAGCGGCCGGTACACCCTGGGCGGCGGTCAATGGCTTCCCCTTCATGGGGTTGGCATTGATCGTCGGCTAATACCCAACGTGGCGGGAACACATCGCTCTCCGTACTCCTCTGCTTTCAGGAGGAGGAGACAGGATGAGCGATGGTGTTTGTGGCTGAGGCCACCATAGGGTCCTGGGGGATCCAGGGGCGGGTTGGCCCACTGCTAACGCAGGGGCCGACGGGCACTTGTGCCGCCGCCGGTAAGAGAGGACTAGCCATCCTCTCGCGTTCCGTAATCGGCAGGTGATCAGCAACGACCTGACTGGTGGCTCCAGAAGGGTACGCTGTGAACTTGCCGACCGGAGGGCTTGCCTTTATTGGCCGGCCCACGACAAGGAAAAGTCTATAACACCCGACAGCAAAGTCGTAAAAACCTATGGATACCAGCCGACCTCCATAGTATATAGGCTTATCCAGGTGCAGGCGGCTCCGCCTGGATGGACCACCTTTCCCCCATACTCGTGGGATATGACATGGACACAAATCTCTCTATCAAAAAGAAACCGGCAACCGAAAAAAATAAAAACGAAAATGGCATGAAAATGGACATCGGAAAAACAAATGACGGAGTCTGCGCGGAGGTCGCGCAGCACTCAGGCGTGGAGGGGACGCCAAACACCACTGCGGTGTCGGAGAAATTCGACACCGCCAACGAGCGAAGTAGGGCAAGTAGCCCGGCGGGTCTGGGCGTGCAGCGGACCCGCAAGCGCAGGAGGCGCGCAAAGGCTCGGGCGGGGGAGGACGTGTCGGATGAGGACTTTACCCTCACCGGGACGACCTCCTCCTCCAGCAGCGATGAGGCGAAACCGGCGTCCAAGGTGGCTACTGGCCGCCGAGGGGCGCGTGGTGGCGTGAGGGCCGGGCAATGCATCCGAGCTCCCTCGGCTCTTGTAAAGGCCCCAGGAGGTCGGTGTCGGAGCCGTGCGGGAAGACGCGGTCACTCCTGGAGAGACTCCAGAGGGTGGCTGCGTCGTCCCAGGGGTCCCCGGACCCTCAGCAGGAGGAGATGCTGAACATTGTGTTCGGCATCGCCTCCGAAAACGAGGCTCTCGCGGCACAGCTGGCCGAGTGGGAGCTAAAGAGGGTGGTGGCGAGCTCCGCCCAGCCGGCACAATCAGCGCAGCTGGTGAGAACGACGCGATCGTCAAGAATGACGCAGTCGGCGCAACCATCGCCGCCGGAGCGGCTCGCGCAGTCGGCGCAGCCAGAGCAGCTGGCGCAACCGGTGCAGCTGGCTCAGCCGACGCGGTCGTCTAGGACGACGCAGTCGAGGGCACCACCGGAGTCCTGGTTGCCGTATGTGGAGGCGCTCGAGGAGCGTATGATGAGTTGGATGGAGGCCTTAATGGACTCCATCCGCCGTCCGCCTCTGGCGCCTCCGGTGGCCGGTTACGTGGCTGCAGCCCGGAAGATCCGTACGCTCCCGGCTGCGGGAGAGGCCCTGCCGGAGCCGGCCCGTCGCCCTGCTCCTGCTCAAGGCCCCACTCCTGCTCAGAGCAAGGGTAAGGGCAAGGGGAAGACGTACCCAGCCCTGGCCCCAGCCCCAGCCGCGGCTTCGACCACCTCCACCCCACTGGAAGGGGGCTGGGAGGTGGCTGGAGCCAGTAAAAAGAGGCGGAAGGCCGCCAAGAAGGCCGCTAAAAAGGCCAGGAGGGCCGCGGCCGCCGCGAAGACAGCGCCGGGGAAGCTCCGTGCCCCTCGAACAACGGCCGTCGTCGTCACCTTGACGGCGGAGGCAGCGTCGAGAGGCATGGGGTATGCCGAGGTGTTGGCCAGGGTAAAGGCCAACGTGGACCTCAAGGCCCTCGAGATCCCGGGCGTCCGGTGCAAGAGCACACGGACGGGAGCCCGGCTTCTCGAGGTCCCCGGCGCCGCCAGTGGCCCCAAGGCCGACGCCCTAGCGGCTCGGCTAAGGGAGTCGCTAGATGCAGCCGACGTCCGGGTGTCCAGGCCCATTAAATGCGCAGAAATGCGCATTACGGGCCTGGACGACTCCGTCACGGCAGAAGAGCTCAGGCTCGCCGTGGCGGAGGCCGGGGACTGCTCCCCGGACACAGTAAAGGCCGGAGCTATACACTTCGGCCGCGGTGGACAGGGGGCAGCAGTTGTCGGCTGCCCTATCGCGGCGGCCCAAAAGGTCGCAGACGGGCGGAGCCTCCTGGTGGGAGGCTTCCTGAGGGCGCAGGCACGGCTCCTGCAGGCCCGACCGGCCAGGTGCTTCAGGTGCCTGTCGGTGGGCCATGTGGGGGTGCACTTCCGCTTCCGCTGTGGCCAACCCGGTCACAAGGCCGGCACGTGCGATGCCCCGCTGCACTGCTTTAGGTGTGCAGCGGGAGGCAAGCCGGCCGACCACAGGGTTGGCAGCAAGGCCTGCGCCGGAGGGGAGCCGAAGCCGGGAGGCCGGCCTTCCGCCTCCAGTTCGCAGCGGGATGAAGCTACTTTTATTCATATACTTATATGTGTCGCTGGTGGACCAGGGCGTATATTTCGTTCTGCAGGATGATGATACATGCATACATACATATATATTCAGGTATGTATCCCCGAAGGGGTATGCAGAGGTGTATTGCACACCCACGATTCGGTAGTTACGTTTAGGTCCCAATGTAATAGGGGGCGAGCCTATTGCCATCTACCGGGCACATTGCTAAGCGAGCGATAATTAACATTTTTAATACACACATAACTACGAAAAGTCAGAGGTGTGTGCCTGGCGCGACTGGGGATCGAACTCGAGACCTCGTCTCGGCAGTCCGTTACGTACGCCACTGGGCTATCGCCGCTTTTATGCTCAGATATTAGAATATTTCATAAATCACTATAGGTTACTATCCAGTACTCTATATAAACTTCACTATTACATTAGGCACTACAAACTAAGACTAAATCACGCACTTGAATTGCAGTGAGGTCGCAATTGACCAACTATTCTGCCATCCGTTTATGAAATGCCCTTTTCTGCATCAATATCACTTCCAATCTGCATTACAACTAAAAGCACTCAAGTAATCATTAAAGGTTCCACATACATGTGTTATTGAAGGACATACTTATTAACAATTGACATATTTTACTAAGTTTTTATTTTTTTTGTGTATAATCTATGACATTCAATTTTAATGATTTAAGAATTACAAATGATAATATAATGAATAAATTTGAAAAATAAATTGACAATGAATAAATAAAAATTTGCATGCCTAATATAGGCGAAATATGAGGACTTTATAGATTTAAGAACCAATTGTAACCATATTTCATGCGAATAAATGATCTTTCTTTCTTTCTTTCTTTCAAATTAAATCAACATTAAAACAATTACTATGTACATACTTGGTATTCTCACATCCGCAACTTTCAGATAGATACTGTACTTCATTGATTTATAACATATTATTATTATTATTTACAAACCGTATATAATATATTTACGTGTATTGTAACAACTTTCATTCGAATCATCCACCAAGTTGAAATATAAATTGTATCCTCAAACACAATGAAACCCTCATTGATTATTTTCAAATTTCATCACATCTTGAAGCAGCGCTATAAATCTTTTGCAATCCTTTAGGGCAAACTTTTGTAAGCGGGGTATAAATTAATTAGAAAATTGAGTTCGAGTTGGAGCATCAGACCACCATCGTTACAAGTTCTGGTGCGCAAATTTTAGGGCCTCCACAGTATGGATTAGGTCAATTTAAAATCATTACCATAATTTCTTATCAGAAACTTTCAACCGAGCTTCGTTCATGAATATTCCTGCCTTATTTGGCTGCTCATTCTTTGGTAAATTATGTTTATTTAACTCAACGTTCCCTGTCAATAATACTACGATTAAAATTTACTACGGAAACTCTTAGGTAGTCCACTACAGACTACAAACAAGAAACTTTAAAATATGGTGTATCGATCGCATCCAATATTCAGGCATTATTATTTATTGCTGAGCTGTACGCGGAAAGTTTGCCGACGCTGGTATAAAATTTGTTGTAACACATCGGGGCCTCGATAGCCTCGGGCTACTATACAGGAACTTTTCCATTTGCCGTAGGACTAGCGTAGTGGAGCACGCCAGAAGCACACACAACTCGATAAATTGTCCAGCCAGCACTTTGAACGAGATAGATGTTCTTTGCAGCTCCACATGTACAAAAGATTTGAAAGAGTTCCCGAAGTTTCAATATCATTAGATTTCATAAATTGAATTTCTGAAAATTCTTCTAAAATAATTTTATCTATTATTTAATAAAAAATTTCTTTCGGTACAGAAACTTTGTAACCACGGTGACAAAAACATAATTGTGATTCTTGGGTTAAGTCAACGCCAAATTGCCTGTTTTAATTAAAAAACCGTGCGCTGAGGGCGTCCTCACAGATAACAATTTAATGTAATGACGATATTCAAAGAACTCCTTTATGGACGTTTTGAGAAAACCTGCATAATGAATTAGCTTGGGTGGTATTATGACTTTTCTTTTCAAAGAGAAGATATTTTAAAAGTTTGTATCTGTCGTCATTGGTCATGTAACCTTAACTGTAAGTTATGAAATAAATTTATTCACACTGTTTAGTCTAACACCTTTTTAACAACACAAAGAATTTTTAAGAATACTTTGATTATTTTATTCAGAGAGTTTGAGAGAGAAGAAAATAAAATGCTCATTGCGAACTGTACCATGTTGGTTATTCACGGCACAATATAACCTTATTTACGAAAGTTCCCAAGACTTTCCTCATTTTTATTTACCTATGCACGGCAATGGTCTCTCAAAGATATAACATGCACGTTCCTAGTGGGGACGCTATGTGGCCAATTTGCAGAGGATCAGAATTTACCTAAACCCTAAGAGAATGGGACAAAGACAAAAGGTCGTCCTGGTCGAGATTTATGAAGATTGCGGTCCCATAAAGTTGTGTCAGCGTTGTACGTAGACTGAAGAAAAAACGCAATGTTTTGTGCAACATTACAGGAACATGGCCGCAAATGGAATGCTGTTCCGGCTATAACAGTGGATCATTGTCGGAAATGAGTTATTACTTTGCAACTTTTACTTGAGTGCAGCCAGATATAACGAACATAGTATGCAACCTTTAGCGCTCCATTATTTGACTTCATGAAATTAAGACTGATAACATTATTTTATATTTTATTTCACTGTAACGAGGTTCATGGCAAGTCTTTATTTATTTCTTCAAGATTTATGAAAAAATAAACAAGCAATCTAGATTGCTTTTTGTCAAAATTGCTAATTGTCAAAATTCTAGATTCCCTCTACTTCAATAGACACAACCCCATCGCACGTCTGTTTTTAGCAGAATTTGTCGATGATATCGGCATAGCTTGCCACACCAAAAACTTGATTTGAACTAGATTTATCTAGATTAACTAGCTTTAGACACACTTTGTTATTTTTCTATTGTCTCCTTACTTTAAGCAAGAAATGTATTTCTTCTTAGGCGTATTCTTGATAAAACAAATTACGAGCTGGCTGAAAAAATACGTAAATTATCTAGGTCACATTTTTCAACATTTTTCGAGTTTGGGTCATAACGACCGTCTACATCATTTCTAGGATTCTTTTAAAATCTAAAGATAATGATGATTAAATCCACAAATAGCTACATATGATATACTTTATCTGAAAAAGCACCAAGCGCTTCTGAATATTTTTACAGTTGGCAATGACAATGAATACGATACCCTTTAATTGACGCACTCGCCAACGAACAACACAAGTACGAGCATATCAGTCTGATTATAGCTAGCATAACATCGCATTCATTTAGTGACTACGCAGATATTAAAGACTTATATAAGGGTGAAAATAATAGGAACAAAACCTATTTACAAAAAATATCTTCTTTCTAGAAAATATTTCGACATTTTGACTGTGTATTCCCCTACACAAAATTGAGAAGTTGAATACGAAAATCAAAGGTACATGTCAGGTAAGACTCAATTACTGATGATGCCAGTAGTCATGAATATTGATGGAAATATTTGCATAGTCACCACGTCAACTCGACTGAAATGAAAGAAAAAAAACCAAAATTCGTATGCAGTAGATGCAATCGTATTCAGTAGTTACGTTTATAGTTTGATACATATTCAGTTATTCAGTAGTTCTAGTTATTGAACCGATGATGGGGATTTATCGTATACGATTTCATTGGACGAGCATGAAGTTAAGGCGATGCTTTCTGAGTTTTGTTTAAGGTTGTGATTTTTTAAGTGAAAACTTATTTAGGCACGCTGAGCACTTTGCATTTGCGCACTTTTTGGGTGAACACAAATCATGGAACTCGTGTCACCGTCACTGTGATGCTCTCTAGTTATTTATAGCAACGCCATCTTTATTGTTGCTGATGAAATATTTTGTTCTGACCTTGATGAAGTTTCGAACTTTTTTAGTATTTTCACTTCCGTCGGCACTCCCGGAGTGCCAGTTTTTGTTTCAAATTTCAATATTTAGCAATTCTATTTTGATGTTAAAGATAACAAATTAAATGTTATTAAGTTTAATCATGCAACCTGGACCAGCGCGGCGGATTATGGTCGCAACCCCCCCCAAACTGACGATAGTCAATGAGGGAGGCCTATGTTCAGCAGTGGACTTCCTACGGCTGATATGATGATGATGATGATGATGATGCAAACTTAGTGAAATTTCAAAGAGCTCTTCAGAATGACTAGTCTATTTCCATTTTGAAAATCTACTGATTTATTGCATCCAATATTGAGTGAGTAAGAACCATATTGTAGCTCCTCCTTTACTTAATATACCATACTTTTCTATGAAATCGAAGTGTGGTAGAAATTTACTTTCATATCGCCTGTGAGTAGGTTGGAGGCTTAACTCCTAACTCGCTTAACTCGAAACCGGAGACGGCCCAGGGTCAGTCAAGGTGCGAGAGGAATGAAAATTTTTAGAAGGTGTCTGAGAGATTTCAACAAAACACTGCCGTTATATATCAAAGGGTTTACCTTTGATATACACCAAAATGATGTATGGTGGAGTTGTGTATCTTATATAGGTTGTGGTGGTGGAATAGGGTCCCTTGGGTAGCGGGAACGGGATCAGAATTCCACGCGGGTGATGCCGCGGGCAACAATTGTTAATATATAAAAATGAATCCCTATTTTCCTTGGTCACGGCATCACATTAAACAACAAACAGATTCAGAGAACATAGCTCCCCTGGTATTTACAAACCCTCATGTGAAATTCATCCGCTAATTATCCAGAAACAATGAAGTTGTCGTCAGGTATCGCTGTAGCCATCACTCAAATGCCTTTGACGGTTCAGTTGTAATAATTTAAAGTGCTTGTGTTTATAAGCCCATTGTTTACATGGTTATGATGGCTTTGGAAAATTAACAAGGAATTATTTTAAGAATACAAAAATCTGATCATGCTCTTTATCATTGTTCTCGCTTTCTCATTTGCTAGAAAGAACTCTGCACTTTGAAGTAATAGATTTCAAAAAACGGAGCGGAGCTGATACTAAATCAAAGGCCAATTCAGCGCTTTATCTGCAAGAAGGTACTGCCACAATACCATTTAAGAAATAATCGAGAATTATTCAATTTTTAACGAACATTTGTATCACTTGTTACTTTAAAATTACAATATCTATACGATTATAAAATTGTAAATTATTTGTATCTGCACACTGGAGATATTTAGAAAAAAATACTTGGGTTATGTTAAAAAAACGATTCTGAACACAATTTTTTTAAAAATTCTTGTCTGTTTGTTCGTTTGTTCGCAATGGACGCATAAACTACTGATAAGATTTTGATACGGGTTTTACCATTAGAAGGTTTTACACTTAAAATCTGCCTAACTTAAAATTTGTTTGATTGCAATCGGTGAAGTAGAACCGGAGATATGGTCATAAAACCGAGCTCTGCCCGGGCGGAGCCGCAGGCATCAGCTAGTTGTAAATATAAATATTGTGCCTGTGTTTAACATCATAAGCACGAACTGTTAGACACAGGAAACGCATTAATGCATTAAGTTCGACCATACTGTGGATGTTAACGCTTATAACTAAATACAATCACACAATGGGCTACGTTTTCGTAAGGGAATATGTTACGTGAGAGCAACGATGCGCTACGTTAGCTACGATACCCTCTACGAAAAATTATTTACAAATCATGAAAGTGTATACTCACAAATTAAGTAGAAATGTGAGCAGCATTGATCGCATAATACAATCTCTTTTTCCGATCTAAATCTATAAGAAAAAGTAAGAAAACAAAATGCTTAAAAATTTAATTTGATGATTTACATTTAGAAATTAACAACGTAAATGAAAAACTGTTGGTTTGATTTCTGTATGTATTTTTTATACTTACTCGTACTCTTTATATTTCCGAGATGAGCAAACATGTGTGAAACCCACATTTCACGAAATATATATTATGTTTGGCCAAAACAGTAAAAATATAGTAAGCACATTACTAACCACATTTCATGCTGCTACTAAAAATATTCTTTTTCACAATATAACACGTTTTTTGAGGCGGCAACCAACCCAAGATCTAATAGTCACTAATAGTCATGTATAGTAATCACGGATAGTGTTGGGTCTTTCAATAATAAAAAGTATGTAAACTTAAGAAGCTGTTGCATATCATAATATAAGACCAATGAGGCAGTCACGTACGAGTAGTATACAGGAAGGAAACGTTAAGTGTGTTTAGTCGATTATATCGTCGTTTTTAAGACATCGTAAAACTTTAAACTGATATGATAACTGATGATATATTAATCTATACTATGACATAAATTTTTTTTAAAGCGTTTTAATTTAATTTTTTTACGTTTGTACTTATCAGACTAGTCAATAAACCGTGCCGTAATAAACCGTGCCATAATAAATGTATAGGAACTGCCAAAGTACAAATAGTGTTTTTTTTTCACCTTTATAATTTTTTATGTCTTTTTACACGAAAATAATCGTCTGGACACGTTTAACGTTTCCACCTTGTGTATAACGTGAAATGAATCTTAAGATCAAAAGTAAAAGCTCCAGTGTGTAAAATTTTGATACATGATGCATATATACCTTTAAAGTACAAAGTACCATGGGGAAGAGGCGTGACTGTATGTATATACGTATAAAGTACTAAGTTTCCAGTTCATCGGATAGTATTTAATTACAAAAGTACATCTTCATCTAGAGCGCTATTTCCTCTTTAAATTTCAAGTGGTTTAGCTAGACGTACTGTATCCTGCAGAACACCACTAGAATTCAAATTCAATTATCAAATAAGAAAAAATGATTTTGATTTCGGCGGCCACATTGACTACATTGCTTACATCATTATTACAACATATTTTTTTCTTTGTTTGATACATTATCGGAATTAAAGAGTTGTGAATAGTCAAATTCGAAAAAAATTGCTCAAATTGCTATATCCATATATCCAACAACTAATCCACTTTGTTCTCTGAGAAATTGTGTAGATAAAGATTGGATGATGATTGAATTTGATTTAAGTTTGTCTAGTCTATTCAACAGAAATGACCCCGAACCAACATAACCACACCAAAACCTACAGTATAAACTCACAATACCATTAAAGCTATCGTGGGCATATTATTCGCCAATGTAAGGCTTCGTATACGACATGTTATTAATGTTACATTTAACGTGACCGATAAGCTGATTTACGTTACCTCGCGTTAATTCGATGGGAGCGCGACTGTTATATCGGACAGACAATCGTATCGCGGTGTTGTGTGAATGAATGAAAACGACCTCATGTGAAACATTGTATGAAACCATGATGCGTACTTAATAAGGTGCATAACGCAACGTTTTGATTTACTGTACAAAGACAAAGAAACCGGTATCAATAGATTTGTTTTTTTTTTGTAACCACTGATGACACTAACGTCTCCAGGGCGGGAAGAGAAAACGGCCTGTTATTCGCTTCTGTTTTTATACTCCTCATGAGTTTCTTCTATTGTCATTATTGTCATTTAATCATTTATACAACTACAATAGGTAGTATAAAAATCTCAACATATCACCCCAGGAATTCGTTTAAAGATGGTTGATTTAATTAGACATAATATATTACTATCCAGCCTAACCCTAATCCTGAATAGTAATGGACAGATATAGCGACATTTGGCAAAAACAAAGTTAATATTTTTAAAAGAAAGGAACTTGATTGAAAAGTCGTGGTGTGCTAAGCAGCCGGTCACGCCATTGACGGACGAATATGTCTCGCGTGTATTTTCCAAGAGGGAAACAGTTTAAGCGATTAACAATCATTGTTAGAACAGTGCGAGACACACTAAGGTGATGGAATGAATTGTGGTTGTTTGAAGAATATTGCACAAGCAAATATACATATTACTTTACAAATAATCTTAACAACAAAGAGCGAGCCTTTGAAGTAGATCCGCATTAATTATAATGTTCATTGAATGTAATTAACAAATGGCTTTAATCCTGTCTTCGACAAGACAATTAATTCGGATTATAACCCAAGTTCATTCAAGTTTACATAAACGATTTAAACTTGAGCGATGATCTTTTATTAATAAGATCGTGCATTTTCCAAAGCACCTAAGCCTACCTTATTTACTTCACTGCCTCAGAAACAATATTCAAACCAAATCGTGACTTCTCGCATCAAAGGCCGGTATCTGTTAGTGATTTCATAACAAGATTATTCCAACGTTTAAATTGAGATGCTTTTATAATAATCTTAGACTTCAAGTGAGCAATTCTTAAGAAGTTTAAATACATCTTATATAATATTCTTCTAAACCCATAAACGAGTTTTGCATAAATTCAAAGCTCTACTTATGTGAGTGAGTGAATCAATGAATGAATGAATTATTTAGCCATCAATAAATATTGTAATATTTATAGTCTCAATAAATTTAGGTGTAAAAAGGTGGTTACTGAATATCTTATGACACTAAATTATGAGCAGGTCGAAGGATTACTTCAACCAATGCTATAATCTTGCTGATCTTAAACACATCTATATCAATTACGCATATCGCAAACACACCCTCACAACAACATACTTCCACACAGACACTCTCATACACACACTTTACAAGTATTTCTGAGACAGGCAATAACTGCTGCACTTTATATTTTATTAATCTAAAAATTTTGTAATACTAATCTATATTTTTTCTTTATTATCCAAAAATATCAACACTAAGTAATATGTTTGAACCAGTAATTAACTTGTGTAATTAGAAGGAGAGCCCTGTCATCCATAATACAAGTTTAATCTTAGCTTGGATGGCAGAGACACAACCTAAGTGTTTTTTTTTTTACAATTGTATATTTTGTCTGCAATCTTTACTGCGTTCTTCCTACGTGTACTGTCATGTAAAATTGTAAATATGGTAATAAAGAAATATTATTATTATTATTTCCTTTATTTAACTTTAAATACATATAAATTATATTTTTAAATACATTCTATACAAAAAAAAAACAAATATATTTAAAAATATAAAAAATAGTGGCCCACCGGCATCGGGTACAGGGACCAAGCTACCGGTGGTTAGGGCTCCAGAGAGAGGAATCTCCTCACAATACGTGCCGTGTCGAGGAGCACTGTCTTCTGCATCAAGCCCTTGACCCAACTGCCTAACGCGAGCCTCTTGAGATGTTGATCGAAGCTCTTGGCAATCAGTCAATGAGGGATAGTATTACTAAAATTATATTAGAAAACAGGGATATAACCTCTCCAAAAGATATTGTAAATGCGTTTGAAGATTATTTTACTAATATTCCATTGAAACTCACATCCTCTATTAATTCTAACGCTCAAAGTGACGAGAGTGCCCTTCTTGAGAGTAATATCAGTTCTTCCAAATTTAACTTCAAACATACCCCCCATTGACATATTAAAAGCATTTAAAAATCTCAAAATGAAAAAGTCCAAAGATTCCTGGGGCATGTCAGTTACTTTAATTAGTCATGTAATTAATATCATTGCACCTGATTTAGCACTCATTTTTAATGAATGTATAGATGAAGGCACATTTCCTAGTTTAATGAAACATAGTAAAATAATACCACTATTTAAGAAAGGATCTAAGTCAGAACTTGGAAACTACCACCCTATCTCTATTTTGCCAGCTTTGAGTAAGGTGTTTGAAAGAGTGATGCTCAATCAAATGCAACTACATTTCAAAACCAACAATCTTTTCCACAGCCAACAGTATGGCTTTACTGGTGGGAAATCTACCACCGATGCGGGAGTTAGCCTAGTTAACTTAATTTACGACGCTTGGGAGGGATCGCAGGATGCTATTGGGGTATTCTGTGATCTTTCTAAGGCGTTTGATTGTGTTGACCATCAGACACTTTTGCTCAAGTTACGTCGGTACGGTTTTGACAAAAAATCCACAGAATTAGTAGAATCTTATTTAACAGATAGACTTCAGACTGTTGATGTGAATAACGTTAAGTCAAATGGATCAAACTTAAAAATAGGTGTACCCCAGGGATCAATCCTAGGACCTTTTCTCTTCTTGGTTTACATCAATGACCTGCCTAATATAATTGAAGCACAAGCTGGCATAGTATTGTTTGCGGATGATACGTCGAGATCCGATTCTCAGCACTCCATGGATTCACCGTGCGGTCGCCGGGTCCATAGCGTGGTACAGAGAGGAACACCATGACGGCGACTGGGACTTGCGACCCAGATGTAGGTTTAGGGTGGCCACCTTGTGATGCATCAGCGCTCACCTCCACCGTCAGTAGTGTTCCCCCCCCTACCTATCCAAATTTGGTACGATCCTAACAATGCCGCTTTTGATATACGTTTTAATAAAGAGCTTACTGAAGCTCTTGGCAATCCGAGGTCTTTAAGTAAGTTGTACAGGGATTTAGCTGGAATTCCCCTGGCTCCTACTTCTACGGCATAGAGTTTAACCACGTAGCCGTTTTTGGTTAACTCGTTAGTCAAATCAAAGTATTTGTTTGTCTTTATAGCGTGGTCTTTAGGTATATTAGTTTCCCACGGTACTGTGAGTTCTACAAGCACTGCACGCTTATGCGATCGTGAAAAAAGGAATATATCGGGTCTGGATGATGAGGCACAGACATCCTCCGGTATCCTATAGTGCTTCTCATACGTGTCTACGAGTATTGTCCAGTCAACGGCAGCTATCAAAATTGAATATGGCTTTTGAGGTGATTTCTTTGAGCAGCCTTCCTTTACAAACGCAATGTCATTTCTTTGGTTTGTGGTTAATCCTTTTTTCGCTCTAGCTACCGCCAAACTTACAGCCTCACGTATGATTTCTAATACCTTATCATGACGGCGCGAATAATGACCCCGGTCTAATAGCGTTTTACAACCCACTAGTAGGTGCCTAGCCGTACCAGTTGCTTCACCACATGAGTTACATGTTTTATCTGTGGCTTTTCCCCATCTGACCAGATTGCTTTGGTCGGGGAGGGTCAACTGGAATGCATTAAGGTAAAATTTAAGTAAGGCCGGTGACCAGTCGTATATTATGGTACGCCATTTTAAGGCTATGGGAATACAAAATTCACCTAGGGTCAACCATTCGTTTTGCATTTCTAGGTTCATTGCGTGCACCTTGTAGGTGTTGTTTTCGTCTGCTTGAAGAAAAGATTTCGTTATTTCTTTATCTGTTTGTCTCTGAATATTACCTAGACCTACTCTACCAGTCTGCGAGCCTATCATGAATCTTTTATGGAACTGGAGGCGTGATTCGAGCTCCGATGCATTTTTATCTTTTGGAAGGACTTTTACTATTTCGTCTTTAGATTCCGATAAGACGTGCATTTTAGTTACTCTTAGGTGTTTATAGAGTTCTGATGGCTTCTTAAGCGTCATTCCAAAATTATTCGCGGATCTATATAGTGCCGACGGGTCGGCCGACTGAGCTAGCCCTAGCCACGACTTCAGTGTCTTCGTGACACTCGCATCTAGTTTTTTGAGGAGGTTCTGGTTTATATCATATATAAGAAACGGCCAGTTAAGACGCGAGGTTAAATAATTGTCATAGATCCAAGCTTTTTTAACATTACTTATTGGTTGTTGGTCTACCTTTTTTAAATCGATAATGAAACTATCAATTAATTCGTCCAAAGCTGGAGTGCAACCTCTGTTGTCAATCTTTCTTCCGAGGAATTTAAAAGGCACGGTTTCAGATATAGTTGAAACGTTTTTCCCGCCTATACTAAGCCCTGGGTCATATGAAGTATACCTGGTACCCCGCCTACCCAGACATAGACAGTAGCATTTGCTAGGTTTTGCTCTCATTCCATCTGTCCATGTACAGAAATCGTCTACTCTACGCAGTAGGTCCTGGCACTGCTTTGGGTTACGAGTCAGTATTGCCAAATCGTCCGCGAATGCGAGGATAGACTCCGTATATTTACCGTTTAGCTTAAACCGATAGCCCCACTTCTTGTCGTGTGTGGAAATGTTGTCTATTAAAATATTTATTACTATATTGAAAGCTATAGGTGATAAACAGCAACCTTGGAACAAACCCACATTATAATTTAAAGGTTGCGTGTATCCATCTATGGTATTAATCACAAACTTTAATTTACCATAATAAGAGGATATTATTTCCCAAATGATGGACGGAAAGTGATACCATTTTAATGCAAACAACATTAGCTCGTGTTGTACTGAGCCAAAAGCGTTTTCTAGGTCTATCCAACAAACTGTTATTTGCTTTTCATTTGATCTGGCATCTTTTAAACTTTCCGCCAGTAAAGAATTGTGTTCCAGACATCCTGAAATTCCGGGTAGGAACCCTTTTTGGTGGTTTGGTCTGAAATAGTTATTATTGATCATGAAATTTGTCATTTTAAATTGAAGCCATGAGAAGAAAATTTTAGAAATTGTATTGGTTAATGCTATTGGTCTAGCGTCTTTTGGACTAGTTACTATTTCTTTCTTTGGAATGAGCACAAAATTAGCCTTGCCGAAGGCCGCTGGGACTTCTTTACTCGACCAGATCCTATTGAATATGCTTAGAAGATGTTTACGTACCGATGGGCATTTTTTATAGATAATGTAAGGTATGCCATCAGGCCCTGGGGCGGTTTTTGTTGGTTTCTTTTTGATTTGGTGTTCTATTTCGTCTAAGCTAGGTGGATTACAGTCAAATGTGCAATGAGGGCCTAATGGTAATATTCAAAGTGGATCGGCGTAATACAAATGCAAATAATGTTAATAATATTTTGAACGCCATTTCAAATTGGTTTTCTGCAAACAATCTATTGTTGAATGCAGAAAAGACCAAATGCATTAGGTTTACGCAGCCTAATGTGAGGCAAACACACGTTGATATCATGCTGGGGGGGCAAAGGTTGGAATTTGTAAATAGCACTACTTTTCTAGGAATTACAATGGATTCGAAATTGCAATGGGGTGACCATATCACTATTTTGGCCAATAAACTCAGCTCTGCTGCTTACGCTGTCAGACGGATTAGGCAGTTGACAGATGAATCTACTGCTAGGCTGGTATACTTTAGTTACTTCCATAGTCTGATGTCCTATGGAATACTACTTTGGGGGAATGCAGCAGATTTAGAAACTATCTTTATATTACAAAAAAGGGTAATTCGTGCCATTTATTGTTTAGGTAAGAGAGATTCTCTTAGGGAACGATTCAAAAATATTAATATTTTTAACTGTAGCTTCCCAATATATATTCGAGAACATACTGTATGTCAGGAAAAATATATCCAATTTTACAAAAGTAAGTGACATAACAGACAGAAATCTGCGCAATAAAAATAAACTGATCCTTCCATGTTATCGGCTCAGCAAAGTTAGTGATTCTTTTAGGGGGGAAGGTATACGCTTTTATAATAAATTACCCGAATCGGTCCTTGGTATGCCTGACAATAAATTTAAAACCTTTGTTAAGACCACCTTATGTAAAAAAGCATACTATAGGACAGATGATTACCTTAAAGACAAAAATGTCTGGCTTGAGCATGGTGCAGGCCCCTCTTAATGCTACAACTACAGCATAATATTGTAGTAGGCAACCTTTTTTTACCATATTTTAACTTTTTTAAATTATTTTAACGTTTAACTTAGGTTAAATTTTTATTTTAAGTTTAGTTTTTTTTATGTACCTTTATTTATCTTGACACGAGACAAAAATGTACATTCGTCCATATTTAGTCTTAAGAAATCACTATTTATAATATGACGTCTCGAAAATGCTGCAGTGGAGTTTGTTGCGCCGTTTCTTCTCCACTAGGGCCTAGGAAGCGGTGGTAAACTTAGTTTTAAGCAGATTTTGACGTCAAAAAGATGTAATTACGTTGCACTATTTTGAAAAATAAAGACTGACTTTGACTTTGAGTCCGTCAACCGATACAACTATCGGAACAATAATCGCCGAATCCACACTCCACATGTCGATAACCTCGTGAGCCAAATCCAAATATTGAGATGACTTCCTCCGTCGTGGCCGCATCATCCGGACCCGAAATGCGCAACCCTGCGCATTTGTTGTGTCTGGTGACGCGGACGGCCCCCGTATCCAGCGACTCCCTCAGCTTGGCCGCTAAGGCATCGGCTTTGGGGCCGCTGGTGGCGCCGGAGACCTCGAGGAGGCGAAATGCGGGGCGAGTTGTTTTGCACCGGCGCCCCCCCATAATCTCGAGGGCCTCGAGGACCACTGAGGCTTTCACCTGCCTCAGGACCTCGGCGTACCCCACGCCCTTGTCCACACCCTCCGTCGTCACCGTCAGGACGACGGCAGTGGAGCGTAGGGCGCGGAGCATCTTCGGCGCCTTCGCCGCAGCGGCTTTGGCCGCCTTTTTAGCCGTCTTTTTGGCGGCTTTTTTTTTTGCTTTCTTTGCGGCTCCCGCTACCACCCAAATACGCCGAGGTGCCGCTCAATCGCCGCAAACAGCTGAGTCACACTCGGCGCAGAAGTGGTTGCCGCCCCAGGCACCGGCATGGACGCCAGCTTAGCCGCCCCCTTAGGCGCCGGCTTTACAACCGGCTTAGGCACCGCTCCTGTCGGCAGAGGAGCCCTTGGCTGGGCCACCGTTGCCTTGTCTCTTGGGGCCATCTGGGCCTCCGGGGATCCCCTGACCAGTTGGGTCAGGTGCTTAACCTCCTCCCGGAGGGCCCGCTGTTGCTCCTAGGAATTGGCGAGCTCAGTTTCCAGGCTTGTCACCCGGGCCCTGAGCTACGCCTCCTCCTCGGAGGCGCCCCTGGCGCGGAGCTCCTCCAGAGCCACCTTGGCGACGGCTACTTTCTCCACCACCGTCTTCCGTTTACAGGCCACATTAGTGGCCCCCTTTAAGGCGTCCGTTATACGGGCCAGCGCCGAAAGGAGTTCCCTCACAGCGGGAACGTCCTGGTCCCTGCCACTGGGTAGTGGCGGGACGTGAACCAGTAGCTTCGGCACTATGCTCGCCGAAGCGGCCAACTTGGCCGGCCGATTGTCCTCGCTCGAGGAGGTCGCCCGTTGTCCGGGACTTGCCCGGACTCCGGTCACGGGACGGTCCACCCGAGCGTAGCCGCTTTCGTCGGAGACCCTCCTCTGTCTCCATACGGCTGGATACCGACTCATTGTCGGTACCAGCCGTCGACGCCGCAGACATAATGTCCGCGTCGGTTTCCCAACGGAGTTGCGGGTCTGGGGAAGGCGGCCTTAATCGACTGCCTTCACTCACCTTCTCCTCTCCCCCCACTAATTCCACTCCGTCATTCTCATCACCATTGTTCTCGCTTTGGTCGTCGTCTTTAGGTCCATCCGATTTTGTTTTGTTTGAGTTATAAAAATATCCCACGAGTATGGGGGAAAAATGGTCCATCCAGGCGTAGACCCCTGCACCTGGATAAGTCTATATACTATGGAGGTCTGCTGGTATCCATAGGTTTTAACACGACTTCGCTGTCGGGTGTTATAGACTTTTCCTTGTCGTGGGCCGGCCAATAAAGGCAAGCCCTCCGATCAGCAAGATCACAGCGTACCCTTCTGGAGCCACCAGTCAGGTCGTTGCTGATCACCTACCGATTACGGAACGCGAGGATGGCTAGTACTCTCTCACCGGCGGCCGCACAAGTGCTCGTCGGCCCCTGCGTTAGCAGTGGGCCATCCCGCCCCTGGATCCACCAGGACCCTACGGTGGCCTCCACCATTAACACCATCGCTCATCCTGTCTCCTCTGAAAGCAGAGGAGTACGGAGACCGATGTGTTCCCGTCACGTCGGGTATTGGCCGACGATCAATGCCAACCCCATGAAGGGGAAGCCATTGAACAACGCCCAGGGTGTACCGGCCGCTCCGATTCCGTTCCCCCCGGACTGCAGCGGGATCGGAATCGGAATGACACACGAGGAGGTCACCCAACACACACCCCATATAATGTACATATTATGTGTTTAGTCCGCAACGCACCGATTGTACTAGTGGGGAAGATGTCGTCTGCCTGGTTTTCTCTTCGATGGCTTCAATTTGTGACGACTAGGAGTTTCTCAATAATTAAACAACTGACGCCTGATCTGATACTTTATTTGGACTATAATATACTTCAAAGACAGATCGACAAAATGCTTCGATTGACTATAAATACAGACTTTTATAGGTTTTCTTAAACAAAACACAATCGCGTTTCAGCATGTAACAGCGACATCTAGCGAGCAACTTTACAAAATAATATTATGAAAATAATCAGTGTCAGTATAGAGTATGAATAGTCTCGAAGTAGTTCGGCTTGCAATCGTTAGATGGCGCTGAATTCATGTGGTATCACCACAAGACCATTAATAGTCACATTTTATGAAGTAATTGGAAAGCTGTACGGTCTCCGTACACTGTTTGCTGAATAAATAATAAACTAATGTTTTAGTAAATTATTTAATGATATAATGATTGATTGTTATGCTAGGTGAGTACACTTGGATTGCTAAACGTGAACTAAATGTAATTTATATAAAAGTCACCGCGTAAAGGTAAATTTGCGGATCATGCGAAATGTTCGGTCATTAGCCCGAACATCCTCCCAGGCCAAAAGGTATATGAAATTACGGAATGTCCTGTTTGAATATACTTTTCCTAGGTATGGGAGAAGTCGATTGGTCTCTTAGATTAACACTGCTCGTCCGTATCGAGTCTATAGGCACTTCACTATGCTGACGGTCAGCAGTATTTTGATGACGCGTAAACACGACACTTTGCTCTGCACTCTGAGAACCGCTGACTCTGGCACTGGCTCGTCTCCTCCGCCACAGGAACACTGCTATTCCCCGACCTTGATCTTGAAAATAAAGCAAAGTCCTTGTCTTTTATAATGCAATTCGACCCGAGACTAACAATTCCAGCTCCAGATAACTGTTCGAATGTAACTTGATCATTACATATGATTCGTAAAGAGCATGAGTTGCAACAATAATAAAAATAATTAGATGGCTCATTCAATTCCATCCACACATTTTTGCATGCAGATTTGTTTACGGTGCATTGATCCTTGCTGGCCTTTAACTGACAGAAGTTTTCATCTACAGATAGATAGTGAATAGGCGCGTTTAGTGGACATAAGTATGTGTATAAACATGTGTGCAGCTCATTCGTAGACAATGTTAAGTAAGTATCTTTTCGCAGATTAACAGCGATGTACTCATTACTAGGGCGGACAGTAATTGTGTTATTATTTGATATCTGATGAGGAACTGGGATCGTTTTATAGATGTTGTAAGTTTCCCTGCTGGTCAGAGGAAATGTTATTTCAAAAATAAAATAGTCTCGTAATACACTACCCTTAATTTTCAATAGATTGTAAATGTATCTGAGATCTGTTTGAATGTCTTCTAAGGGTAGTTTGACATCTTTTGTTAATTGACTCGAAATGATTTGAAATTCATTACGTAGTTGATCAGGTGTAAGCAAATGGGTATTAAACTTGCCATGGTAAATATCAGTCACGGTATCAAGCAATGCGTCCTGAGTCCGTTTTAAATTTTGAATAAGGTTGCTCGTGGTCATGGCTGACAGGGTGAAGTCTTGCACTTCACTAATACTTATTATCTTTTCTTTGACTGAATTGACAGCTACGTCCAATGCGTTCAGGTGCTTATTGATAGCTTTATGCTGTATGGACATAATGTTTTCAGTCCTTTTTAACAAGTTATACTCGGCTTCAACAATGGATGTTTGATTTCTTAATAGGTTTGTTATGTGATGTTCGTTTTTTCGGATCAGTTCGATGTCTTTCTTATATTGTTCCGCGAAACGCTCGTGCAATATACCGAAAAGACTGTTTGCCACATATCCGATTCCATTTACAAGGCCACGCCGATGTCTAGCGTGCGCGTCAAAATGCTGATCCAACAACAACTTGTTGTAATGTTGTGGTTCTTGGTCTACATGTTGTAATTGCATGAGTATAGTGGTACATTGAACTTGGTTTGTGAGCATTGAACAAATTTTTTGAGAGTGATTTAACGATTTGGTCACTGCCGTGGTCCCTTCCCAATAAGGCGAAATGTCGTAATAAACCACTAGAGTCCATTTATCCCGAATAATTTGCATATTCGAAATGGCATCGAAGTATAATGACATATTACCGGGGAATGAGGTTATATGATATGCTCCATGTGAAGTTGTCAGTAATGACATGAAAAGGATTAGTGATATCGCCATCGCCATAAATGACCTCGGTCTTCTATTTTTACCTTTCATGGCGTCATTCCTCGCTTGGATATCACCATTGCTCTTAATACTTCTATCGTTATCATTGTCAGGGTATACGGGTAAGACTGATAATTTGATCACGGGCCTCTTGATAATGCCGTTTCCGGTCTTTAGTGACACGACTCTGACACATCCATCGTGTCCCGGATGAAGGTCTATCACTCTTCCCAACAACCATTTGCCGGCTGGGAGGTTTTCCTCTTGAATGGTAACTAAATCCCCCAGTCGTATGTTTTCTCGGGATTTCAACCACTTAGATCTGATTGATAGTTGAGTCAAATACTCTGTCTTCCATCTTTTCCATAGATCTTCAAATAATTTCGAGATGAGATGCCATCTTGTTCTGGCATCAGATGATGTCTCAATTAATGTCGATCCTGGCTTTGCTGTCAAGAAATGAGAGGGAGTTAAAAAATCTATATCCTCTGGATCTTCTGTCAGCGCACAAAGAGGCCTTGAATTCAAACATGCTTCTACTTTTGTTAAAAGGGTGGTATATTCCTCGTAGGTCAACTTCTGTTCCCCCACGACCCGCTTGAGATGATGTTTCAAACTCCGAACTGCTTTTCCCATAGACCTCCTGCGTGCGGCCAAGATGGGGCGTTGAAATGCCACTCAATGCCCATTTCTGATATCTCAGCTAAAAAATTGCTATCAAATATTTGTTTCAATTGCTCTAGGAGAAGCCTATTTGAAAGTTGGTCCCATTATCGCTGTATAGGTGTCTGGGTGCTCCTCGCCGGGAGGCCATTCTGCTAAGCGCGGCCAAAAAAGGCGTACTTGACAAAACGGACACCAGCTCTAAATGCACAGCTTTGGTCACCATGCAAACAAACACTGCAATATACCCCTTGGTAGTTTTCATCCCTCGCCCTTTGTTCGCTTTCACGTCAACGTATCCCGTATAGTCAACGCCCGTGTGATAAAAAGCTTTCTCCGGGTTTATTCTGGCGGATGGTAAATCTCCCATGATCGGACCTTGGAGCATCGGGTTTTGCTTTCTGCAGGTGACACACCGATGTATAAATTTCTTAGTTGCTCTATTACCTCCAATGACCCAAAACCTTTGTCTAAAATTGGACAACGTGAGTCGTGCTCCCCCATGAAAAGTAAGTTCGTGCGCTTCTTGCAACAGTAAAGTGGTAAGACGACTCTCGTGTGGGATAATTACGGGATGCTTCATCTCACCGTTGATATTGGCTTTATGAAGCCTTCCTCCAACACGCAGTAGTCCGTGTTCATCTATCATAGGGTTTAAATTTAAAAGTACGCTCTTAGGTGGCAGTTTTGTGATATTTTGTAGCGAGTTAATGTCGTCCGCAAAATTTTGCAATTGTGCGATCTTGATAATGAGCATTTTTGCACGTCGCAATTCTTGCAACGTGAGGTAAGAAGGTTGATGAACCCGCTTCTTACTGCTAGGTATTCGTAATATCCATGCAAATATTCGAACAATTTTACTTATACAGCTATATTTATTTAATAAATGATCAATGATATTCATCATAACTAGTGATTCCGGATCGTTTTTATGATAGTATTTGTCTGCTTGATTGATGGTTTGACTTCTAGATTAGTCACATATACGGTTTCTTCTAACTTTCTGAAAGACGTTAACCAGGACGGGCCCTCCCACCACAAATTATGTTTTTTGAGTTTTGCTACCGATAAGCCTCGGCTGGCACAATCGGCGGGATTTTCGGTGGTTTTTACATAGTTCCAACATGCTGAAGGCATAATGTCCCTGATCGTTGCCACACGATTTGCAATAAACGGCTTCCAACGGGCTAGATCTCCTTGCAACCAACCTAGCACGGCTGTTGAGTCTGACCATCCTATATCTCTGTAGGATATTGAGATAAACACTGTTGTACCTTACTCATTAATTTTGATAAAAGTTCGGCGCCCAATAATTCCAGTCTAGGTATTGATAGAACTTTTTTCACGGGGACTACTCTTGCCTTTGCCGCGACTAGCGAAATAATTGATGTTGTGTTTCTGCGGATTCGACAATAAATGACTCCCGAATATGCCTTCTACGACGCGTCACAAAAGCCGTGTAATTCTATTTTGTCATTTTTCTCGATACCTAGCCACCTTCTGATTTCAAATGAGTCAATTTGTTGTAATTCATGACGATAGGTTGCCCACTTGCTTTGTATTTCCGCAGGTAGTTCATCATCCCATTGCAATTTAGCCAACCACACGGTCTGGAATAATATTTTCATGCTAGTGCTTAGTGGCGTTAGCCACCCTAGTCGATCAAAAAGTTTTGAAACATCGGACAAAAGTGACCTTTTGGTGTAATTTTTTGGCGGAGAGGGTGATAGGGTGGATTTAAAAATGAACTTATCTCCTTGAGGATTCCAGCCAAGTCCTAAAGTTTTTGTTGACTCCGGATGCTTAAATTCGAACATTTTTGGATTGCACTGATCAGAACTTAATCCTGTTAGCAATCGAGACTCACTGGAGGTCCATTTTCTAAGATTAAATCCACCTGACTTTGAGAGTAGTACTAAGACATTTCGCAATTGTATAGCCCCTTCTAAGGAATGCTCCCCTCCACAATAGTCATCCATATAGAAACTTTGTTCTAAAGCTCTTGCTGCTTCTGGGAACCTCTGTCTCTCATCTGCTGCGAGCTGCTTTAAGCACATCATTGCTAAAAATGGAGCAGGTTTTGTACCATACGTAAGCGTAGAAAGCTGATACGTTTGAATAGGCTGATGGTCTGTATTCCGCCACCATATTTTCTGATAGGCTTTATCCTCTTCATGTACCATTATCTGACGGTACATTTTTTCAATGTCCGCCGTATACGCAAACTGGAACTGTCTCCAATTCAAAATGATAGTTAGCAGGTCCTTTTGTAAATTAGGCCCTGTATACATCACATCATTTAAACTATAGCCGGTCGATGACCGGGCTGAGGCATTAAACACTACGCGTAACTTGGTAGTTGCTGAGTCAGTGCGTATGATCGCATGATGCGGTAAATAATAACCCGGTGTCAAGTTTTCCATTGACAGTTTCATATGTCGTAATTGAATATATTCATTGATAAATTGTTTGTATTCTTGCTCGATTAAACTATTTTTGGTAAATTTTCGCTCTAATTGTCGAAACTGCGCCATAGCTACAGATGTTGATGATCCTAAGTGCTGTTTATAATCTGTTTTGAATGGCAGACGGATTTCGTACCGGCCATCTTCCCGACGTACGGTTGTTTTTCCAAAGTATTCAACGCATTTTTGATCTTCTGCTGACTTTGAAACATCCTCTGCAACATCTTCAACTTCCCAAAACCTTTTAATGTCGTCGGCATAGTTAATGATATTACACTGCCGTGTTGGGGACGTCGCGGTCTCGGTACTGCCACAGATTATCCACCCGAGCGCAGTATGTTGTGCGACGAGCATTGTCGGGCTGCTAACCTTGCGTAGGCCATCGAAGATAAGTTCCGGGTATATGTCGGAACCTAATATATCATATCCACCGACCGACTGATATTGAAGTTACTATCTGCTAATTGTAACCCATCTAAGTGCGGCCAGTGTTGCTTCTTGAAGGTGGAGCTAGGCAGATCTTTTACCAGTTTACTCATAATATAAGCCTCGACCGTAAAAATGAACTTCGGGTTGTATATGGACGCGCATGTTAAGGTAACTATACCCTTGCAGTTATTCTCCTTTTCTCCAACGCCAGCGACCAAACTCCTACACCTCTTTCTAGGAAGTTTTAAACGTTGTGCGACTTTTTCAGTAATTAATGTAATTTGTAAACATTGGTCCACTAGAGCTCGCATCTCTTGGTAAGCGCTGTCCCCCGCTTGTACGTGGACCATAGCGGTGGTTATCAATATTTCCGACGTTTCGTGCTGATTTTTTCGTTGAGACACGTACGTACTGGTGTTCTGCTTCGGCTCCTGCTTTGACTCTGTAGTAGTTAAAACTACGTCATTCGTGAATGTCTCGTGTAAAATGGTGTTATGCTGATCGTTGCATTCACGACACCTTTTGCTTGAGAAGCAAGATTTTCCTTGATGGTCATAATTATAAGCAATTTTTACATAAATTGTGTTTCACAATTGTTTTTCGTTTAACATCCGCTGGCATACTTAAAAATTGTTGACATAAATAAATGCCGTGTTGCTCACCGCAAATTAGACAATTTTTAGATGGCGTATTAAAGCGACTTTGCTTTTTAGATTGCTTGCCTGATTCAGAAGATGATCTGTTGGTAGCAAACGATTTAAACGGATGAGACTTTTGCTGACGATGCCCTCCGGAGACCACCGAGGCCCCCGAACTCGATTTATTCAGATTTTCGGGCTTCCTACGTACTACTGATGACTCCATGGATGTGAATTTATTTTCTAAAAACTCTAAGAAGTCTTTCAGTGTAGGAAGGTCTCTCGGCTGCTTTAAGGACTCCATGTAATCACTATGAGTATCCGAGTCCAACTTTTGTGATATAATGTCACTCCGAGATTCCTGATTGCGTTTAAGCATTCATTAGTCGTATCATGAATGCGTTTAATCTGTGTTGCATTCGGTAGCTGTATAGCTGCCAGATTCAAAATCATGCTAATATGAGATGTAAAAATGAGCCTTTTATTATGATACCTATGATTTAAAATATCCCAACAAGCTTGGTAATTATCGGAGCTAATTTGGAGATGCTGTATCAACTTTTCCGCTTCACCCTTTATTTTACTTTTCAAGAATTGCATTTTCTGTGCATTTGAGAGCAAGGGGTTACGATGAATTGTCTCCATAAACAGATCTCTGAACGATACCCAGTTATGATAATTCCCATGAAAAGACGGTATCTCCATCTTTGGAGTTGATGTTTCTCGGTGCGCACTGGACCACAGTTTGCTATTGATAGCCCTCTTCATGAACTGGTAAGTTTTTTCATGCGTCGAAAAAGTAGTCTCATATTCATATTCATATTCATATTCATTTATTTATTCACAGAATGCAGGTACAACAAGTGTGGTCTTATAATTAAAATAATGTTTCCTTGTACATTCTACCACTTTTGTGTGGTATGTAAATATTCAAACAGTCAATAATTAATTTGTGACACAATAGATGTAATATAATGGTTAGCTAGGCAAAGAATCAGGCATATAATCAAATAAAAAATAAAAAAAAAGAGTTCAAATGTCACTGTGGTCCAATACATAGAAATAATAAGAATATAAAAATAAAAATATAAATATTGTCATTCACAAAGTTATTATAAATGTCAAATCTTAAAATTAATAATTGCCAAATTTATTGATTGTCAACAAAACTAAGTCCATTTTATCATGTCAAAAAAAAAAAAAATTTAGGTATAATCAAAATGTCAATTGATTCAGAGTTGAATCCTCTAGAAATTCACTTAAATCATAATAACATTTCCTGCTTAATAACGTTTTTAATTTTATTTTAAATATGTTTATATTACATTCTTTTAATGCATCTGGTATTTTGTTATAAACCTTTGGCGCAATACCTAGCAAGCTGTCTGACATCATAGCAGTTTTTGAAGTATGTAAACACAACTTCTTATCATTATTATGAAACATACGCCTGTTGCGCTTTACAAATTCAGACTTAAGTGGGAACAAGTGAGGATTACCATGAACAAACAAAGCCACTTCGAGGATGTAAAGCGACGGAAGTGTTAGGATGTTATACTTTATGAAGTATGGTCTACAGCTGTCTGAAGACTGCAAAGTGAACATAGCCAGGATGCAGCGTTTTTGAGCTTTAAAAACTACGTCATTGTTAGTCGAATTCCCCCAAAAAATGATACCATAACGAAGCAAGGACCCAGATAGACCATGGTACGCAGTAAGCAGAGCATCAATATTAACAATGGGTGCCAGCTTGTATAGTGCGTATGCAGAACTGGTAACTCTTTTAACCGTTTCCTCAACATGTGCCTTCCAATTAAGTTGCTTGTCAATAGTAACACCTAAAAATTTAGCTGTGCTAACCTCGCGTACTGTTTGATTGTTATACGCTACAATTAGGTTATGTGGTTTTGGTCTTTGGCTGAAATGCATAACTTGAGTTTTTGTTATATTAATTTTCAAATTATTATTGTTCATCCACCCAACAATCGATCCCAAACAGTCATTAATATCATTCAGGTACTGATTTGCGTTTTGGCATTGTATAGATACTGTGCTATCGTCTGCAAATAGGGACATTGGATGTTTAGTATATTTAGGTAGATCATTTATATATAAAATGAATCGCCACCTATCTCACTATCCAGCTGCCAGTGGAGAGTATCTATCACCGACCATCTTGCCTGCATTTCTTTCAAGAGGTCCTCGAACTCCCACTTTTCCGTCACTGCCTCTAAGTCTATGTTGCTAATTGTCCGCGAGAAGGCCTTGAAGTTGCTGGCCTGTTTTCTCAACATCTCGGCAGTCTGACTGTCAGTTGCTTGTGACCGTTTTTCCGTATTTATGGGCGCAAACGGAAGCCCTTTGCTGGTGCTTGGTGTTGGTATACTCTTGCTCTCTTCCTGAAGTCTACGCGGGCTTATTGGCCTCTGTAAATACTCCATCAATTGAGCTTTGGCGTTCTCATAAAATTCTAAAACCTACGTAAAATGGTCGTTGTGAAAGTACGGATCACTTTTGTTACCGAACTCACACAAACGCGAATGGTTACTTTGGTACTCTTTCCAATACAGCTCCAAAGTTTCCAACTTCCTCCTAACATATTCGACCGTCCTACGGTCGCGGGCCGTCTTCTTGAACGACGCCATAAGCTGCTCCATTGCTTGGCCAGTTTGCTCCTGATTGGCTAACAAGTTTTCCATTCTTATAGAGTAGTAAGACAAAAAATTGGAAAGATCTTACTTGATTTGCTCGCACTACCCCTGCTTGCTAGCTGCTGATGGCTGCGTACTCGTTAGCTCCATACTGCTACTGACACTCCAGATAGTCACTAGTAAACCACACACGCGACTGATCCCTGCTTTAACCAAACCGCGCGCTAGGTAAAAATTCGAAGGACCATTATTGTACGGTGTCCGTACACTGTTTGCTGAATAAATAATAAACTAATGTTTTAGTAAATTATTTATTGATATAATGATTGATTGTTATGCTAGGTGAGTACAATTGGATTGCTAAACGTGAGCTAAATGTAATTTATATAAAAGTCACCGCGTAAAGGTAAATTTGCGGATCATGCGAAATGTTCGGTCATTAGCCCGAACAAAAGCTATTTAGACGAATACACTATCAAATTAAATATGTTAGTCAAATTAAGCATTTCATATAAATATGAATTCCCTTTCACACCACACAATTTCATTGAATATCTTCTGAAGTATCGTAATATTAAAACTTTTTTTCTGGTTTTTACTGGTGGTAGAAATTTGATGACACAAATTTGTCACAAAATTCGGCCGGGTAGGTACCATCGTGCAGCGAGAGCGTGGGCCGCCGTCACCTCCTTCTGCGAGCATATAATGCTCGCGAAGGAGATGCCAGAGCGCGCTCGGGAGAGATTTAGAACTCTCTCGGCCCGCCGAGCCCGTAACATGCTCGCCGCGCGTCGCAGGCGACTCAGGCATCGGAGGTAGCTTAATGACCTCCGTCCTCCATGAGCGCAGGCCTGGGGGTGAGAGGTGAGGCCACCTGTCACCCCAGCAGAAGCAGGCCGGGACGGTGGGGCGACTAGCGCCCCTCCCCCAAACCGGGGCAAGACGGGGACATTGTGGTTCCCAAATCCGAGGGGGCCATCTCGCAACTGGAGATGGCCCAGGGTCAGTCAGGGTGCGAGGGATATGCTCTATGGGCAACCTCACACCCCGGTGTCTGTAACCCGAGACGGCGTGCGGTTTTAGTCGGTTCAAGCCCGACATTACCACCCCCGCTGACCGGCGGGGGGTATCCGAAGGGATTTCCGCACGAAAAAAAAAAGGTACCATCGTGCACGATTGCGAAACACCCTCCATAGTAATCCAATTTTGGTTTGATTGCGTTCAGGGGTCAGCAAGTGCATAGCCGGGTAGGGGGATTGTGGTCGCAGCACTAGTGGAACCGGTGGGTGTCACGCGGTGCTGCGACGATAATCCTCTTCTGATGAGGCCGTCAAGCTGAGTGCCACCATTGTTGACATGGTGCGTGTATGTAATGGTGACCCTCTTTCCTGAGACTTTACTTTCAGCTCACTATCAGGCGAGGTGAAGTCAAATTGACGTGTCCTAAATATAAAAAAAAAAACTTTCGCGCAACAAAAATTAAAGATTTGCGCCGGCGCGCGATGCCAAGTGGCGCTGCAACTGCGTCATAGGATTTCTTGCTGCGTAATTGTAATGTTTTGATGGCGTTGACGTAGAAGTTTAACTTTTCACAGTTTCAAGACGTTACAGACCTGAGTACTTCATATTAATTTCAGCTTGATACCTCCACGCGTTTCTGGGAAAGGGTCGTGACAGATAGATATACAGATAATTTTTTTGTGATGTGGGTAACTGCATATTTACTGTTTTCAGATTTTGTGCTATAAGACCTTACATCTTGATAAACTTCATGAATCTAGCTCAAAGTGAAGTACCCTATATGATGCCAAGGGCAATGTGCTACATAAACGGCTGTACCGTTTGATTGCATTGACCTAGAAGTTTGATCTTTTCACAACTTCATGGCATTATAGACTTGAGTATTTGGTATAAATTTCAACTTGATGCCTTTACGCGTTCCTGAGAAAAGGGTTTTGACAGACAGACAGACAGACGGACAACAAAGTGATCCTATAAGGGTGCCCTTTTTCCTTTTAGCTGCGGAACCCTAAAAATAAATAAATAAAAAGCAGCAGGTTTCGGCCGGTCGCCATCTTGGTTGGCTACTCCCATCGGCTAAGATAGAAGTCAGGGACATATGAAATCAGAAGCTAACCCGTTATATCTATGCGAGACGACAGTCTGATTTACTGGCTTAATCGTACCAGAGTAAGCTTTATTACGGAGGTCCCAGGGGGCCAAAGTCCTGTGTCGCGATCATGGATTACCGGTACATGTTCGCCAATTGTAAAGGACGAATTAGGACTGTTTGATTTATCTGTGAGATATCACGGCCTGCCGCAGATCAATGGCCGAGCAGCGGTTTTCCATGACAAAGGTTTATTATAATGTTATCTATACGGTAGGGTTATTTGAAGGGTAGCGATACTAATGCTATCAATAAATCTGTACTTTTTTTTTTTTTTTTTTTTTTATCGTGCGGAAATCCCTTCGGATACCCCCCCGCCGGCCAGCGGGGGCGGTTATGTCGGGCTTGCACCGACTAAAACCGCACGCCGTCTCGGGTCTTCAGACGCCGGGATGTAAGGTTACTCATAGAGCATATCCCTCGCAAACCGGCTGACCCTGGGCCATCTCACCACTAACAGCATCGCTCATCCTGTCTCCTCTGAAAGCAGAGGAGTACGGAGAGCGATGTGTTCCCGCCACGTTGGGTATTGGCCGACGATCAATGCCAACCCTATGAAGGGGTGAAGGGAAAGCCATTGACCGCCGCCCAGGGTGTACCGGCCGCTCCGATTCCGTTCCCCCCGGACTGCAGCGGGATCGGAATCGGAGCGACACTCGAGGAGGTTACCCAACACACACCCCAATAAATCTGTACCTTACTGTCGTTTCAAATTGATATTATGAATAATTTGTGAAAGATAGAACTCAAATCTGAAAGAATCTATATATCATTTTATGTTGATGTTATCAAGCATTATTTTCGTTTTGATTTTCGAATCCACCCATTGTTCGCGGTGAACACATGTCGTACTAATTCTGGCCTACGTTGCCCCATCCATCGAATGTTGGAGACTTACAACAATAATTTTATAAATGTTGACATATTTGCATGTTCGAAGTATGAATTTAAATCAAATACATATGATTTTTTTATTAATTTGTAATTCATTCATGATAATAACTTAATTATTAATACATACCTATATTAATGCTTTCATAGTTAGCTGCACGGATTTTGATTTTAATGTAATGTTATTTAATATATATCTAATATAATTTAATGTAAATGAGCCTAATTTAATTTACCAATTTATTGTTATAATTGTAATGGATGTATTTCTTCTCATGTGTGTCTCAGTTTATTTTTATTTAAGTTGTTTTTTTTTGCAAATTGATTTATTTTCTTTGTTTTTGATTATTACTATTTTTTGTAATGTACCAAACTCTAGTGGCACCCTCTGCTATATTATGTATTTTAATCTGCGGATAACGTAGTGGGTTGCAATATTGCCTATAAAATAACCAATCTACTTTCAAAATTTGTACTACACATTTTTTTTTTTTTTTTTTTTTACATGCGGAAATCCCTTCGGATACCCCCCCGCTGGCCAGCGGGGGTGGTTATGTCGTGTCTCGACTAAAACCGCACGGTGTCCTCCCCAAGTGTCCGTTGCCGGGCAGCCCGGGTAAGCCCTCGAAAGGATAACCCCAGGGTTGCCGGCGGACTTTGGCCGCCTTCGCGGCCTCGCCTGGTGGGGTCGGGTTTTATCCCGCTTCGGTGAGTTGGCAGGCGTGTGTAGGGCACACACGACACGCCTCCGCCACGGCCTGCTTCTGTAAGGACGGCGAGTCGGCCAACTGCCGTCCTCAGGCCCCGATCATGGAGGTCGGTAGTCCTGGGCGTAGATGAGTCTGCGGCGTCCTCGCCGCAGACTGCGAAACTCGGGGGGCAGGGTTCTTTCCCGCTCCCTCTCCGCCGTCTCTTTCGCGCGCATTACCTGCTCGCAGAAAGAGGCGGCGGCGTGCCACTTGCTCCCGTCGGAGACCACGGCCCTCACCATGGTCTCCAACGAGAGAACGTCCACGCCCAGGACCGCAACGAGATCCCGGCGTTGACTCGCCCACGCAGGGCACTCCACCAACGTGTGGAGCGCCGTGTCTTCGCCAGGATCCTCGCAGTGCTGGCACTGCGGCGTTGTCTCCCGGTGGATGCGCCACAGATACTTACCGAAACACCCGTGTCCGGTAACCATCTGGCACATCCGGTAGGAGAGGTCCCCATGGTCCCTCTCCAACCACTCCTTCATGATCGGTCTCACCGCCGCAATGGTGGATTCCCCCCACCTTGGGTGCTCAAGTCGCACCCTCCATGTCTCCATGAGTTCCTGGCGGAGCAGGGACCGCTGAGCCCTGATTTCTCGGGGTTCCGGCCTATGGCCCCGCTCCAGCGCCTCCTTGCGCCACTGGTACAGCAGCGCAAGGGCTCTCGCTTCCAGGTCCCATGGAGGGGTCCCAGCTAGGAGACATGCCGCCTCGACGGAGATCGTGCGATACCCCCTGATGACTCTGACGGCCATCGCCTTTAACGGGCTGTTAAGAACAGCCACGTTGCGGGCCGCCAGAGTCTCCGCCCATACGGGGGCCCCGTATAGGGCCATACTTCGCACGATCCCCAGGTACAGTCTCCTAGTGGGGGCGTTGGGTCCCTTAACGTTGGGCATCAGCCGCGATAGCGCGGCCGCAGCCCCCCTCAGTTTCGGGACCAGACTTCGGCGATGAGGTCCGAAGTCCCATCGGCTATCGAGTACGAGCCCAAGGTACTTCATCGTGGGCTCGATGCCGATGCTTACGCCCCCTACGGTTATGCTGGTTCCCGCAGGTGGCCCCCTCCGAGGCCCGTGAAAACACATAGCCTCGGATTTGTGGAGAGCCACCTCGAGTCCCAGCCGCCGTATTCGACCCACGACTTGAGCAACCCCTGCCGTGGCCTTCAGTGCCGCGCTTCGGTACGTTGCTCCCCGCGCCATAACGAGGGTGTCGTCAGCATAGCACACTATGCTGACACCCTCGAGCAACGTACCGCGAAGCACCCAGTCGTATCCGATGTTCCACAGGAGTGGCCCTAGGACCGACCCCTGTGGAACACCGCACGACACTTCTCGCCGCCCTGGCCCTAGCCAGCTCGGGTAAACTATGGCCCTCTCGGATAGGTATGCCTCGACAATGCGGCGGAGGTAAGGAGGCACTCCGTGATACGCGAGCGCCTCCCTAACGCAGCTCCAGGGTAGGGTGTTGAAGGCGTTGGCGATGTCGAGAGACACCGCCACCACCACCCCACCCCGCGAGACTACTTCCTCCGCCAGGTGCCTAACGCGCATGATCGCTTCCACGGTGGAGCGCCCCCGGCGGAAACCGAACTGGTTGTCCGCCAGATCTGGCCCCACGTTCGTGAGATGCTCGACGAGGCGCTCTGCAATAATCCGCTCAAAGAGCTTGCACACCTCGTCGAGCAACACGATCGGCCGGTAACCGGATGGCTGGTCCGCCGGCCGCCCCGCCTTCCGGATAAGGACCAGTTTCCCCGTTTGTACTACACATGTTGTAACTGTTTGTTGTCCCTGAATAAATAAAAAAAATAAAAATAAAAAAAAACTAGTGTAGCTCTAATCGTTTGAAAATCATAATATTGGACAGTTACAGTCACAGTTGGTATAGTTGAAGAGATACTGGGTATTGTTTCAACATCTATGTTTTCCAGTTAATTGTTAAAAACAAGATATCTTTCTTTGTCTTTCATAGATTCAGTGGGGTGGTGCCGAGTTCACCGGTCAAATATGTGGTATACTTATATAATATAATATGTATACTTTAATTACACAGAAAACTGTTACTCAAAATAATAAATATTATGTAGTGTTACGTGGCTCGGGCTATTGCCTCCAGTAAAATAATTATCTTGTTAGTGACTAAATTTAAAGGCCTTGACTAGCAGATACACAAATACAATATATTTGTGAACCTTTCTATCACTTCTGATTCACTGTCACCCCCCTCAGTCACACCGGAGTGAACGCTCAAAGCGAATGAATTTTCGTTTAGTGTGCTTAAATAATAAATAGGCTCCTGAGCCCCTTTTGATGTACGAGTGCACTCGAGCAAAGAATTTTGCTTCAGGAATTCAGAACGGTTACTCTAGTTCAATTTTTATTTGCTTTTAGAGATTTTAGATTTAAGTAGAACTTTAATGTAATTCATATCACCGCTAGAAATTAAGTTCGTAATTGTCTTATCGTAATGCTAGAATATAGGTATTATGTTGATTAGGAACAGAACTGTAAGTATAGACATTATAAGGTGGATAGTTATTAGTGACAATATTTTCTTTGAAGCTAATTCAAGAACGTTACACTTTCAATAGCTATCATTTTAGAAAGTAGAAGTTTACTAGGATTATAGGAAGTTCTGACATTTTTTTTACGTGGCTTGGCCCTTTTTCAAACTTGATGTGGATAGGTAAAATCTTAAAATGTACATACAAGACATGAATGATATATAAACATACCCTAAAATTATACAGACTTACGCATTTACTTTATAGCAGAAAACACTTTGGGAAATTGTACAGGCAACCATCGCATAAGCTGCTTAGTCAACAACCGTTACTTAGAGACTGCACAGAGAATGGTAGTAACCGCAAAATATAACTTGATATTCTGTTGAAAGTTGCAGAGTTATAACATTTTGTCCTGGCAGCTATTTATATAACTCTGATATACAGCAGGTGACCGCATTCAAATTCAAAAAAGAAATTGGATAAGCCGACTACGGGACGCGATAGGAGTATAGCTTGGCAAATTCATACTTGACACTCCCATGGTTCGCGTGCGGGCGGGACGTGGGTTCTGACGGCCGTACCACGCGCACGTTTTACCAGACCGCTGCCTCGCGTCCCTCATCCCGCGCGAACCATGGGAGTGTCACGTATGAATTTGTCAGGCTATAGTAATTTCAGTATGTTTTGCCGATGGAGAATTCTGAGACATATGAAATTTCTACTCGTACTTTGTGTTACCGCTAAGTAGCACTAGGCACTAGGGTATAGGGTATTGGTATCATTTAATTTTCAACACTAGATGAAAAATAAGGTTTACTAATGTTTGGCAAAAAACGTTCCCCAAAGTGTCACATGCCAAAGTATGTTTCCCAAATTTTCATTTGGCAAATCAACTTTTCGCAATATTACAGTTAACAATACTATTTTTGGCAATTTATTGTTTTACAAATAATTACATGGCAAAGTTTCATTTTACCAAGTATTAGGTAGTCAAATATGGTTTGGCATAACATACTTTTCCCTGGCAAGGCTGGCAACATGCATGGGAAAAAAATACACTGCTGCATGGGTGTTTGTTTCATCTTGGACAAATAATTTACAGGTGTTCTTACCTTTTTTTTTTTTTTTTTTTTTTTTATCGTGCGGAAATCCCTTCGGATACCCCCCCGCGTGCCAGCGGGGGCGGTTATGTCGGGCTTGAACCGACTAAAACCGCACGCCGTCTCGGGTCTACAGACGCCGGGGTGTAAGGTTGCCCATAGAGCATATCCCTCGCACCCCGACTGACTCTGGGCCATCTCCGGTTTCGAGATGGCCCCCTCGGGTTTGGGAACCACGGTGTCCCCGTCTTGCCCCGGTTTGGGGGAGGGGCGCTAGTCGCCCCACCGCCCCGGCCTGCTTCTGCTGGGGTGACAGGTGGCCTCACCCGCCACCCCCAGGCCTGCGCTCATGGAGGACGGAGGTCGTTAAGCGACCTCCGGCGCCTGAGTTGCCTGCGACGCGCGGCGAGCAAGTTGCGGGCTCGGCGGACCGGGAGGGTTCTAAGTCTCTCCCGGGCGCGCTCCGCCATCTCCTTCGCGAGCATTACATGCTCGCAGAAGGAGGCGGCGGCGGCCCACGCGCTCGCGCTCCGCACCATTGCCGCAATCATGCTGCCGAGCGAGAGGACTCCCACCCCGATGGCTGCCACGAGGTCACGCCTCGGCGCCTCCCACGCCGGGCAGTCCGCCAGCGTGTGCAGCCCTGAGTCCTCGCTCGCGTCGCAGTGATGACACTCAGGCGTTGGCTCCTTCCTGATCCGATGCAGGTGGTCCCCGAAGCACCCCTTCCCTGAGATCACCTGCGTCAGTCGGTAGGAGAGGCTTCCGTGTCGCCTCTCCAGCCAATCCTCCATGATGGGCCTTACCGCCGCTATTGCGGCGTGCCCTACAGGTGTTCTTACCTGTAAATTATTTGTTTCTATAATAATTATATATTGCTATTATACAAATCAATTGCGGCGCTACGCGGCGCTCGCTCGGCTCGCGCTCTGTTGGGGTCACAGTTCTAACCTAATATAACCCACTTTTCTGGCAGTTCCGATCTAGCCTACATAACTTATGTAAAATGAATGTATTTGACTTTATTTATACTTAATTATTAATGAGCGTAGATGAGAATGATTATTATTTTTTACAAAATAAAACATTTACTTAATGTATTTTTGACTTAATAAAAATGGAGCAAGTAAAAAGTTGCTAAATGAATATTTGACGAAGTGATTAAAATGCGAAATATAAATTTGCTAAAGATTCTTTTGGGAAATGAAATTATGCGATAAGTTTTTTGGGAAGTGAAATTTGACGAAACATATTTTGCCAAACGGCAGGATCCCGAAAAATAAATAGAAACAAGACATTTCGAACCGTTAACATATCAACAATTGATATTTTAATAAAATTCTATCAATATTTGTCCAAATCATGAACACCATGTTCAAGTCTTTTATAAGTATAATTTTCGTTTCGTATGTTTAGTTTTTAATACTTTTGTCAGTAAATAATGCATGGATACTTAATGGCACTCAATAATTAGCGAATGAATTCATCATTGATAAAATTTTCACCAAATAGAAAATTATAAAGGCATGAATAATATAGATTTATAGAATCACACTATGGCTTTACATGTAGGTGAAGAGCTCATTAGGATGTTCGAAATTCAAACAATGTTTCTTAAGATTTCTCAAAACAATTATTGTACAAAACCATTACGAACTCACCACATCATTAGTGGGGAACGACAGAACTCTGCACGTTATTAAGGCCTTTTAATTCCTTCTTATTGTTATTATTACATCTTCATTGTTAACGTTCACCTGAAATAGTGCTTCACTCAATCTTCTCGCTAAATGTAGGGTTGTCTCTGTAGGAGATTTAAATGTGTAGAAAATTGTAAATTACATATACCTACCATTCAACCCGTTTTCTTTACAGTAATGGCCAGCAAGATCTGTACCTCACCTACGAGTCGGTAAGCCTGCTGATTAACAAACGTGGCTCTGGTGCAGGTTTTCCTCTGGAGATCAGACGTCAAGAGTGAAAAGTGAGAAGCCTAGGAGATCGGACCCTGGACTCCACAGTACAAGCTTTGGATGCTACCGGGATTAACGCTGGGATGATGATCGCAGTATTGAGCTTCTCCATTATAAAAATATTTTTATAAAGTTGGTAATTACCAATACGCAGAACTTATGTTTGTTCAAGTCAGAGGTACAAAAAAACTCACCATATATTATGCATTTAACTTGTCAACGTTACAGCTTTAGTGCTACTTAATCCTTCCATTACAAACGATTGGTTCGATAACGGAGATTGGCAGAATTTATATGGGTTTTGGTTTCATTTAAAATCGTACGTATAACGCGAATCGCATATTATAGGCTCACCTAGGATAGCCCGGTTGAGCCCATGATATGCAATACTTTTTCACCTATGATAGGTTTCTGAATGCTTACTCTAATCCGAAACAGGAAACAGTTTCTCATTTTTACACAGAGTTTCGTTATAACAATGAAAAAGTGTATGGACTCACCAAGACGCCGCAAAGCAAGCAAGAAGCCAACGTCACCTACTACCCAGTACACCTGCTGTTTACCAGAAGAGGTTCTGGCACAGACTTTCCTCTCGGCGTGGGGGGATGGAAGTGTAAGCCAAGATATATCAAAACAAGAGAAAGAGTAGGAGAGTCGATCCCCTGCTCAACTACTCCCAAGTGCATGCTTTAGATGAGAAAGAAGATTTTCAGTCTGAGAATATTCAGTTATGCTTCCGATAAGAACCCATTTGATGGCAATTCTTTAACCAAAACAGAAATATATCATAAACAAGACCCAAATAATGAATAGTAATAAGGTAAGTGTGGATGTACGATAATACTAAGCCACTGGTTTTAAAGACCGCCCTAAATATTACGATGCGTGAAAATAACGCAGTGAAAATATAATGTGACGTATTTTACGGCAGGGAGTATGTTGTATAAATATATGCTTGTAGGCTTGGAAATAGAATGAAGCGAATATTCTGACACAATTATTTTGACTTTTATTATCTATGTTTAAACATGTTGAAAATATGGAGGATTGTTGAGTATTTATTGTTATGAACAAATTAACTGATCAAATTTTCTCGCAACTAATTTGTTAATCTCTGTAAATGTATTGAGGTAGACATTATTTTTTAGCAAATATAATCGTCAAAAATTATACAATAATATTATTCTATGACATTATATTCAGACCTAAATTAAGTATAGCTTGTACAGTGCCCAGCTTTTAATTTGGTAGAATTGAAGCGTTTATAGAGCAATCTCCCTGTCGCACGTCGTAGTAATGACATTTCGATACCTTTATAGTGAAAGCAGTTTGTGTTTGTTAAACATAAAAACTATAATTTCGGTTTTAACTTCCCTAAAAAGATACCAAACTGTAGACATGCACAGCGCGATAAGAGAATGCTTAACATAACCAAAGTAATCCACTAATCCCTGCCGAGCTTAGTCGAACTTCACTCATCTTCCCGATGTGGTAATTACGACGTACGACGTCTGTGGGTTCTAAAATATGGATAAACGTACTTATACACTTTTTTTCATTAACACATACATGTTTTAATTAGCTGCATAATGCTGACAATTATTTGCACTAAGCGGAATCGAACTCATCATCTTTAACATAGTAGTAGCCGTCAAAACCAAAAGGGAAATTATGATATTTCAATATATCGGTTTTTTATCAAAAATTCCCTTAATATTAAATAATATAAACAAAATACTAAATCGCAGGTAATTCCTAATCTCTTTGCGTGTATCACAGCAGAATTAGAAAGTAGTGGACTGATTTACATGTTAAATCACCAATACCTTGCAGTGTGTAATTTATGGAAAGAAGATTAATTACTTAAAAATTGTCTATAGACTATGACGCATCTTGTATAAGATATGCATGCATATTTTAAAATCATAAATTGTGATGGAAAAAAAGCTGCTGAAAGAGGTGTTAATAGCAGTTTTAATATTCCAAATGGCTTTTTTACATTTTAATATAGATGCGGTTCTTTCAAAAGATTTAAATAATCCTGAAATGGTTAGAAAGCAACAGCATATGTATCTATATTTTTTGTCTTCTTCATCCAACTCGCACTTTAGAGGCCGTAGTCTCCTAGTCCTCCTTTCCAGATTTTGGTTTATTTAAACGGATTCAATTAGATTTTTAAGCAATTAGTATGCATACTTTTCCTATAGGTTTGGATCGGAAAAAGAGAACACCTAGGACGGGACTCGAACCTGCAACTGGTCCCTTACAAGGGGAATGATCTGACCAACTGAGTCGCCTAGGCACCGTAACTAAACTGGCTTAAAAGCGACTGCCGTCTTACCCCACAACTCCACGAGGAAACCTTGCACCAGAACATAGTCCGTCAATCAGTAGGTGTAAAGGTAGATGAGCCAGTGGCAGCACACCCTATATCTATGTTTATACGCAACGAATACGAAATCTTTGCACCCCTCTTTAAGCATTATAGACATGCTTAAAAAGGGGTCTACAGTTTAACCTAGGAGTGTGAGCTTTAGCACATTTGAAAGTTTTATGAACAAAGCTAAACTTTACAGAAATAGGAGAATAAATGAACTACTATTAAATTTCGACCAAAAGTGTTAGTAACCTTATAAATTTACATGTCAGACATGACGCAACCCTGTTTTAAGCAGGTCTAAGATAATACCGCCTTAGGTACTGTACCAAAAGTGGTTATAATTAACTAAGAGCTATGAATTATCCTTGCACGCGCATGGTTTGTAGGTAGACTGGCATATTACATAAGATTCATCTAAGTGTACCTACATTGTACTTTTAGGTGTTATTTATAAGACAGTTTGGGAAAAATTTATACGTACTATTGTTATTTTACTATTGGGCTTTTAATAAAAAATGTTTTAGAAAAATAAATTCGAATTCAGATTCAAAATTTTTTATACGTATAATTGCCAATGTGCTAGAGTATTTTGAAAGTCCTTATAGGTAATTGCGTTGCTTACCAAGTTTATTGTTTTTTAAATAAAAATTACGTCAATTGAAGATTTGATATATATTATGATACTAAGGGTCGATATCATAATTATATCATATCACAAAAATAATGGTTATGCATTAAATATTAATCAGTTGCAAAAACTTTAGCATCTGTTTTACATTTTATTTTAAGAGATTCCTTTAAAAATATTTGCACTATTATGGGGCAATTTTTCTTACAGCTTAGCTTCTGTTAAGTTTTTTGTTCAAAAAAATAATTGTGCATAATCTTAGTCAGAGACTTGAAGAAGTAAGTATTCAATTAGTATTTGCAGTTGCATTTTTTGTTCAGGCTATTATATCTTACTAAAGAAACGAGCTGGTCGTTTTAACTTACTTTTTATTTAGCCTTTTCATTTCTGCGTCTGGCATAAAAAATAGGAGCTTCTTTTTATTTGACTGAATGTAATTTGAGGCGTAGCGGTAGTGCATTCGAGTGCTACGACAAAGGGCGCGAGTTCGATTCCCGCTCAGTGCAAATATTTGTATGCATGAATATGTCTATTGGCATTGGTCGGGGTGTTTCTGTGTATAATATGTATGTATTTGCAAAAAAAAGTATATAACTATGTTTATCCGAATTCTGGAACCCATAACACAAGCTAGTTAAACTAGGCTTGCTTTAGGAGGCCGGAGGCCCGAGAAATCAGGGCTCAGCGGTCCCTGCTCCGCCAGGAACTCATGGAGACATGGAGGGTGCGACTTGAGCACCCAAGGTGGGGGGAATCCACCATTGCGGCGGTGAGAACGATCATGAAGGAGTGGTTGGAGAGGGACCATGGGGACCTCTCCTACCGGATGTGCCAGATGGTTACCGGACACGGGTGTTTCGGTAAGTATCTGTGGCGCATCCACCGGGAGACAAGGCCGCAGTGCCAGCACTGCGAGAATCCTGGCGAAGACACGGCGCTCCACACGTTGGTGGAGTGCCCTGCGTGGGCGAGTCAATGCCGGGATCTCGTTGCGGTCCTGGGCGTGGACGTTCTCTCGTTGAAGACCATGGTGAGGGCCGTGGTCTCCGACGGGAGCAAGTGGCACGCCGCCGCCTCTTTCTGCGAGCAGGTAATGCTCGCGAAAGAGACGGCGGAGAGGGAGCGGGAGAGAACCCTGCCCCCCGAGTTTCGCAGTCTGCGGCGAGGACGCCGCAGACTCATCTACGCCCGGGACTACCGACCTCCATGATCAGGGCCTGAGGACGGCAGTTGGCCGACTCGCCGTCCTTACAGAAGCAGGCCGTGGCGTAGGCGTGTCGTGTGTGCCCTACACACGCCTGCCAACTCACCGAAGCGGGATAAAACCCGACCCCACCAGGCGAGGCTGCGGTGGGGGCCAAAGTCCGCCGTCAACCCTGGGGTTATCCTTTCGAGGGCTTACCCGGGGTGCCCGGCAACGGACACTTGGGGAGGACACCGGGCGGTTTTAGTCGAGACACGACATAACCACCCCCGCTGGCCAGCGGGGGGGTATCCGAAGGGATTTCCGCACGTAAAAAACAAAAAAAAAAACGATGTTTTATAATCAAATTTATAGAGCTGAGCAATCTACCGTCTTAAATTACCATACATTGCAAATTCAAACAATAAACAGACTAAGCCGATAGATCAGTAATCACCTCCTCATTAAGTCAATACCTCATGTGTTATGAAAAGGACCTCTGTGGCGTAGCGGTAGAGCATTCGACTGCTAAGTCAGAGGTCGCGGGTTCGATTCCCGCTCATTACCAAAAAAAAATTATATTTGCATTGGTCTGGGTGTTTCTATGTATAACATGTATTTATTTACAAAAAAAAATCTTTTAATGTATCACTACATGTTTAAATATTTTCTCTTAGCCTGAGTGTACGTCTTTGGCTGCTCATTATAAACACAATTAGTAGCTAAGACAGTCACATGAATAATTTCCTAATATGAGATTAGTCTAATTCATTGTATACGCTTTTATTGGTTTCACTTCTTGTGTATGTAAATAAATCTATTTGGTGGGTGTGTGGTATATTGGAAACTATCAAACTGATCTATCGATGGAGGCAGTATGTGGTTAGTGGGAATCTTCAACAGCTAAGAAACACCTAGAATTATTTGATTTATCTCAAGGAGTATCATATACAACTTGTAACGAGTATGTTTTTTAATTTTTTTATCATCACTACATCTTAAGAAGAAGAAGTTATTTATAAAAAAAAGTCCTCCGCCGCATATGTCTGTCTGTTCACGATAAACTCATAAACGACTGCACCGAGTGGTTCTCGAAAAAGGTATAAAATAATAAAATAAATGAGGTATATGTATAATTTGTCGGGGTGCGAGGGATATGCCCTATGGGCAACCTTACACTCCGGCGTCTGTAGACCCGAGACGGCGTGCGGTTTTAGTCGGTTCAAGCCCGACATAACCGCCCCCGCTGACACGCGGGGGGGTATCCGAAGGGATTTCCGCACGATAAAAAAAAAAAAAAAAAAAAAAAAAGGTATATGTATAATTTGTCAAGTTTTTTATACATTGGTTAAAATATAATGATATTTGTAGGCGGTTCCGGAAAAAAATAAGCCGTCTGAGAAATGTAATAAAAGTTATATGATAACTATTGGTCGCGATAACTAACATTGACGCGGCTGGATCCGTCGGCATTAGCTATTTAATACATGCTTAAGATTCAGCATTTACAAGTAACGCATGCACAAACACAAATGCACTTACAAATAACGCACAAAAAGCATGTATGAAAAACATAACATACAAAATATACACAACGTAACATAAAATGTAACATGAATGTTTCTGTTCATAACTCGCAGATTGAGACTGACGTGTGTAACTCCTAACTGGTTTTGCAGAAATTTCAGATTATTGGGTGCTCCAATGTGACGTGTAAAAGACAGAGGCCTATCCCCTGTCAGATTTCAGCAATGACTTTCACGATAGCTCTTACTGATTCAGCATTTCTGCATTTATACAATATTGAAGTAATTGCAATCTGTAACATAAAGTTTTTTATTGTCTTCAATTACGAAAAATGAGGATGATACTGTGAAAATAACTGCGGTGACGAAAGGTACAGGAAATGAAATTTTAAATTGGCAATGAAATAATTTGATTGACTTAGGTAGGTAGGATGTGTATATATTTGTTTTATTGCTATATAAATAAAAATCTATGTTTTTTAAGTAAAGCAATAACGATAATTCCTGCTGATAAGCCAGTCATCATTATAGCCTTGTATCCGGTTGCATTCGAGGCTCTCATTTTGGAGTCCGGGGTCCACTTACGCCTTCTCCTCGTTTTGGTTTTGCGTATACGGCTTTAATGGGACCGACTGCTGTCTTACTCCCAACCTCGAGAAAACCTGCGCCAGAGTCTCGTTCGTCAATCAGCAGGTTTACCGGTTTGCAGGTAAGGTTGGTTTGGGCCCCAAAGATCCCCAAAAGCGCCCATAATCCATTATTCATTATTAAATATTAAATAAGTTATAAGTATTGGTAGAAGTATGCAATGCTAGTATTTCTGCAGATAAATAATTTATGAGATGAAAGTCATGTTCTAGATATTAGATATACCTAGTTACATATATCTGAGGAAACAACAGTCATATGTCATAATTGTGGCCAACAATAATGAAGCTCCGCCGTACAAGCCACGAACGGTTACACACAATGCCATGATTTATAGCCTTTGTGCCATTGTTGGTATAATGAGATTGCACTGTCAGCACAATCAGTCTGTAGTCGTCAGTGCGGTACATAGTTGCAATTGTTCAAGGAAACGACACAATACCGAAACCGTTGGAATCAATTTTGAAAGGTGTTTTCTTATAATGAGATAGTTATCTTTTATACGAATGAAGAAAAAACAAATGTGATTTAATATAATTTATCACATGCGTAAGTATAAAAATTTGGTATTGTTAATAAATATCAAATAAGATTTAGAAGATTAAGTTTTTTTTTTTTATCTTTAGGACACGTCAATTTGACTTCACCTCGCCTGATGGTAAGCTGAAGGTAAAGTCTCAGGAAAGAGGGTCACCATTATATACACGTACCATGTTAACATGTCAACAAATTAAAATATTTAGAAATGCATTTTCGCTAAAAGCAATTTCTTATAGGCAACGTTTGGATGGAATGAATTTTAATGGGCAATTATATTGTAAAGCATTAGTTATTAGTGTAGTAAAACAGAGAAAATAATATAAATGGCCATGGTCAAACTAGTTACTCTTAGTTATGGTTTAATTATTGAGTTATTTAAAACAATGTGTTTGATTTAAAACACTATTCACTGCTAATTTTTAACTGTACAAAAGTTAAACACTCGAAGGTTGGTAGGATAGAAAAGTTATTTCAGTGTACAAAGCTCCTAGTCTGAAATGAAACCGCTTTTCATTAAATCACGTTCCATTTGTTTTTATATTACTAGTAATAGGAATCCTAAATGAGGCTCCACCATTGCGAAAATATCATTACATAAAATTTTAGGGCAAACTTTTTTTAGAATATTTTGCTGATGTTATTACATTTGCACGCAATTCGGTTTTTCATTTGGTGCGATGTAGTCAGAATATAATTAGCACTTCAATCCGGCTAAGTATTGCCTCCTCAACTCCTAAGGATATCTTATTACATGACGGATAGTACCTAGCTAACAGCTTGTTCTAAAACAAGACAAGTACAATGATGAGTACTTAACCTGTAATTAACTTAACCCATTCACCTGTATTTAACTAACTTCTAACTGTCGAATTGATTCGATGCTTACAAAGTAGTATATCGATACGTTATAGAGAGTTTGAAGTTAGTTAAATGTGAAATTGAGCTGACTTGATTTTAAAATCTACATTATCATCATTTAGATGTGGACAGCAGATTGATATGGCCTATGCGTTCAGGCTTTCCTCACGGGCTAGTGGGTTTATACGGTATTCGCTCATGTGAAACCAAGGTAAGCCAAATCAAGAAAAATAGTAGTAGAGTGGATAAATTTAATATACTCTCGAAAATTGGCGTCAAAGTTGTGTCCAGTGGCGTCCATAAATCTATACAATTTTTTCTTGTTCCGAACAGCCAGTACCTAGAAGTCATTGATATTAACCTAAGTTAAATTACATTTAGAATTGCCACTCAAAGGGTGTAAAAACATAAAAACTTGAAAATTCTAAGATGTTAAAGCCAAGGTAGTTTCTCCTTGGGGGCACATTGTTGTCGGAGCATTATCAAAGCGCTTGCTAAGATATATGAGTGGTGGCCCCGCCTTCTAACTGTGCAATGAACTTTAAATCCCCTTTACACCTGGGTCCGCCCACCAAATACAGTTGTTATGGAAATAAATGCGATAAAATCGTACTTACGACATGCAAAGCTGAGCTTAGTTCGTTTGAAAATATGTTGTTCCAACGAACTTTGTATAATAAGTACAGTGGTCTTTTTATTCCACGGTGAGTGAACTTCTTTTATTTGGGTAAGTGCTGACAGGACATGCCTTCAGTCAAGTTGTTGTGTCATGAACAATAAAAAGTTCTTTGACGTTATCTGATGTTTTTAGCTTCAAAAAGAACGAGCTTGAGTCTGTTTAACCCAATTAAGCTGCTGAGTGACTGAAAGCGTATAGTATACTAGCGTCAGACTTGATTTAAGGGGCCTTATACCGCTATTTGATGATTCGTTTTGAATGAGATCGAGTTTTTTTGACATCAGAGTTCTTAGTGGCGCAACATTGACAAATACTACTACTGTGCATAAGGTCCTGGGATTCGATTCAATCAGGGCAGGTTAGGAAATGGTTAGTAGCAGAAGAGTTCGGAAAATTTATACAGTTGATAGCAATAGGCTCGCTCCTCTATGTCGTGGGACCGAAAGCAGTGTGGCAAAATGTCAATCACGCTCTAGTGGCATAACGGATCTGGCTGAAATTTGATAGAGGAATAGATTATAGTCTGGCATAATACATAGGCTACTGGCTTGTATCCCTAAAAATAGGTTCCCCTGGGAAACGGGAACGGGAACAGAATTCCTCGAAGGCGATGCTGCGGGCAACATCTACTTCAAAATATAGTAGTAGTAATAAATATAATGTGGCTTGCTAATCGCTCTCACTAAGACTTATGCCTTAAGGAGGAAACGTATTAGCATTCCTTTCAGATAGTGTCGAGCGCGCAGCAGTTGAAGACAAACACGGCTGGCGTGGCTACGAATCGCTTCCTTTACATTCTGAACGCCGGAATAGCAACTTCCGTTGAACAAATCACTTGGTGACTATTTACTTTTTTGTCAATGACGGGAAGTTTTGACACTACATGATATAGCTATACCATACTTCAAGGCAACGAAAAAGATGTTGTGGTTGGTGAAATTTTGTCTAGGAATCCATATTCAAGAACTAGTACTACCACAGAGCATAGAAGATGAAATGTATCTATTTCATGTGTGTCGGCAATTGATATGCGGTGCTAAAGCGAACCTTATTATTAATAAAAGGTCGTTTGTCGTCAAGAACTGAAGTAAAAAAGTTAACCTAATAGACCATAATATTCCTAATCACAAATATGTATTAAACTATTATGTATTTCTAACAAAAAATTACAAGCTATCCAAAAGTTGTAACATTCCCCAATGTATCTATTTCATGTGTGTCGGCAATTGATATTCGGTGCTAAAGCGAACCTTATTCTTAATAAAAGGTCGTTTGTCCTCAAGAACTGAAGTAAAAAAGTTAACCTAATAGACCATAATATTCCTAATCACAAATAAGTAATAAACTATTATGTATTTCTAACATGCTTTTCGAAGTTATGTGTGTATTTATCGCAGGTTTATAAGTGCCCGGTTAATGGCAATAGGGTCGCCACCTATTACATTGGGACCTAAAACATAAACTGGCGAAACGTGGGTGCTAGCACCTCTGCCTACCCCTTCGGGGATATAGGCGTGAGTTTATGTTATGTTATGTTATGTTATGTTTATTTCTAACAAAAAATTACAAGCTATCCAAAAGTTGTAACATTCCCCATTACAAAAGCACCGGTCAAAATTAATTGCTCGGCATGTTTGCACTACCATTTCATCGCTCGCGCATATCTAAGATATGATTTCGAGATTGTGTAAAACAATTTGTTGGAAATCGAGCGTGTGATACTATAACTCGAACATATTTACACGGATGGCATATATCTAGAGTTAGATATCTACTATCTGAGTACAACACACACTTGTGTTTCTGTTATATGGTAATATCACGTTATGTAAATCCAATCCAATCATATCAGGGGAAAATACAATAAAATCAGTGATGTACCGTTAGCAGCTCCTCGTCAGTTAAAAAAAATCCGGAAATGTTACGGAAAAAAATTCTATCTCGTCCTATTTCTGCAAAATTGACGGCCTAATGCTAATGCCTGGTTGTGTCAGAAATGTGTACTTGTACGAAAAATAATAGAGCAAACATTTGTGAGTCGTAATTGTGTATCTGTTGGCATATCCATATACACATTATTTTCGTGCGGAAATCCCTTCGTATACTCCCCCGCCGGCCAGCGGGAGCGGTTATGTCGGGCTTAACCGACTAAAACCGCACGCCGGGTCTCGGGTCTCGGGTCTACAGACGCCGGGGTGTAAGTTCTTCTTGTTATTATTATATAAACATACATATACATAACTTCACGCCTGTATCCCCGAAGGGGTAGGCAGAGGTGTATTACACACCCACGATTCGCCAGTTATGTTGAGGTCCCAATGTAATAGGGGGCGAGCCTATTGCCATCTACCGGGCACATCATTAAGCGAGCGATAATTATCATTTATTAATGCAGACATAAGTACGAAAAGTCAGAGGTGTGTGCCCGGGCAACTGGGGATCGAACTCGGACCTCGTCTCAGCAGTACGTTACGTATGCCACTGGGCTTTCGCCGCTATTATTATATAAAATGTTATTAAAATACAAAAACTTAATAGTCTTACCACAAATCCAGACTGCGGGGCGTCAAAAAGCATCTATTGAGGCTGTCCAACCGAGAACCACCATTTTAAAATAATTTACTATCGCCATCTATAATGGTGGCCTTCATTTAGTAATCAGATCAACTCAAACACAAATTGTGAACAATTAGGCTTGTTTTTCAATAAAGATGGATGCGGAGGATTTTATAAGACGGTATTGTTGTAACAAATATTTTCTAAATTTTACCGTCAATTTCGTATTAAACCAAGTAACATAAATGGTTTAATACGAAATTCACATAAGTATCACAAGCATCTTTCAGCTATGGTAACATTTGTTTCTACGCGTAAAGAGAAGCCTTTACAGAGAGAAACACCGGTAAGTAAATGTTGTCGCTTGTATTTCTAGTGATATTATAATAATATACCTTTTTTAATTTTTTATTTTTTTATCGTGCGGAAATCCCTTCGGATACCCCCCCGCCGGCCAGCGGGGGCGGTTATGTCGGGCTTGCACCGACTAAAACCGCACGCCGTCTCGGGTCTTCAGACGCCGGGGTGTAAGGTTACCCATAGAGCATATCCCTCGCACCCCGGCTGACCCTGGGCCATCTCACCACTAACAGCATCGCTCATCCTGTCTCCTCTGAAAGCAGAGGAGTACGGAGAGCGATGTGTTCCCGCCACGTTGGGTATTGGCCGACGATCAATGCCAACCCTATGAAGAGGTGAAGGGGAAGCCATTGACCGCCGCCCAGGGTGTACCGGCCCTGGGCGGCGGTCAATGGCTTCCCCTTCACCCCTTCATAGGGTTGGCCTTATAACCTAAGAGAACGTAGTTATCAAGTCAAGAACCGATGATCTGGTGAAGATCTCACTTGAAACCATGGAATATTTGTAACAAAATCTCCCTAACGCTTTGATGGTCAAAACGCACAACATCACAAGGGGCTTACGTTAGGTGGCTAAGTCAAGGGCTTGTTGAAAAAAAAAAGGCTTGTTGAAGAAGGCAGTTATTGACATAACATGTACTGTAAGTAGATTCATCTTTCTGAAACCCTAAGCATTGAAAAGTTGATTTAATTCTTTGATTTTTTTTGAAAAAGAGAAGAATTTTTGAAAAAGATTTCCCCCGAGAGAATGAAAATGCTGCCAGTGTGCATTTATCTTTTCGGTATTTTACTGAAAAACTGTGAAAATATGATAGAAACTGACTGGTTTTTACAAAGTTCTAAGATAGAATTTTAGAACTTATAACCTGTCAACCAGTCAGTATAGCTCAAAGCTTTCTAATATTTCATATTTCATTCTTTAAACTTTATTTTTTTTTCATGCGGAAATCCCTTCGGATACCCCCCCGCCGGCCAGCGGGGGTGGTTATGTCGGGCTTGAACCGACTAAAACCGCACGCCGTCTCGGGTCTGCAGACGCCGGGGTGTAAGGTTGCCCATAGAGCATATTCCTCGTACCCCGACTGACCCTGGGCCATCTCCGTCCGTTTGGGAACCACGGTGTCCCCGTCTTGCCCCGGTTTGCGGGAGGGGCGCTAGTCGCCCCACCGTCCCGGCCTGCTTCTGCTGGGGTGACAGGCGGCCTCACCTGCCACCCCCAGGCCTGAGCTCATGGAGGACGGAGGTCGTTGAGCGACCTCCAGCGCCTGAGTCGCCTGCGAGAGCATGTTGCGGGCTCGGCGGGCCGGGAGAGTCCTGAACCTCTCCCGGGCGCGATCCGCCATCTCCTTCGCGAGCATCACATGCTCGCAGAAGGAGGTGGTGGCGGCCCACGCGCTCGCGCTCCGCACCATTACCGCAATCATGCTGCCGAGCGAGAGGACTCCCACCCCGATGGCTGCCACGAGGTCACGCCTCGGCGCCTCCCACGCCGGGCAGTCCGCCAGCGTGTGCAGCCCTGAGTCCTCGCTCGCGTCACAGGCGTTGGCTCCTTCCTGATCCGATGCAGGTGGTCCCCGAAGCACCCCTTCCCGGAGATCACCTGCGTCAGTCGGCACGAGAGGCTTCCGTATCGCCTCTCTAGCCAATCCTCCATGATGGGCCTTACCGCCGCTATTGCGGCGTGCCCTGCGCTTGGTCGCCCAAGTCGTTCCTTCCACTCCACCACGATGGCCTGGCGGAGCTGGGACTGCACGGCCTCGATTTCTCGATGCTCTGGGTTCAGTCCCTGCTCCCGCGCCTCCTTTCGCCACTGGTACAGTTTCGAGAGGGCTCTCGCCTCCAGGCCCCATGGCGGAATTCCGGCAAGGAGACTCGCCGCCTCGAAGGAGATCGTGCGGTACCCGCGGATGACCCTGTTGGCCATCACTCGCTGCGGAGCGCGCAGCATCCGCACACTTCCAGCCTTCAGGGCCTCCGCCCATATTGGGCACCCATACAGGGCCATGGACCGCACAATCCCCGCGTAGAGTCTCCTGCAGGAGTCATCGGGCCTCTTCATGTTGGGCAGCAGCCGCGCCAGAGCGAGAGCTGTGCCCTTCAGTTTGGGGGCCAGACTTCAGATGTGCTCTCCGAAGTCCCATCGGCCGTCGAGCACGAGCCCCAAATATTTCATTTGGGGCTTGATGCCGATGCGATTACCTCCCACGATGAGACTGGATCCCTCAGGTGGCTTGCTCCGAGGCCCATGAAAGAACAGGGCCTCGGTTTTATGCAGAGCCACCTCGAGACCCAGCCGCCGGATCCACTCCATGACTTGGGCAACCGCGATCGTGGCCTTCAGGGTCGCTTCGCGGTACGTCGCTCCGCACGCCGTCACGAGCGTGTCGTCCGCGTAGCACGTGACGGTGGCCCCGTCTGCGAGCTCACCGCGAAACACCCAGTCGTATCCGATGTTCCACAGGAGCGGCCCCAGGACCGATCCCTGCGGAACACCGTACGACATCTCACGCCGGCCGAGACCGGTCACGGTTGGGTAGAAGACGGCTCTCTCCGTCAAATACGCCCCGACTATGCGGCGGAGGTAGAGAGGCACTTCGTGATACACGAGCGCCTCCCTAATGCAACTCCACGGCAAGGTGTTGAACGCGTTGGCGATGTCCAGGGACACCGCCAACATCACCTCACCCCGGGCTACTGCATCCTCCGCCAGAGCCCTCACGCGCATGATGGCATCCACGATGGAGCGCCTCTGGCGGAAGCCATATTGGCCATCCGTCAGGTTCGGCCCCACTCTTGAGAGGTGCTCGACGAGGCGTTTCGCAATTACTCTTTCAAAGAGCTTGCACACCTCGTAGAGCAACACTATGGGCCGGTAGGCGGACGATGAGTCCGCCGGGCGCCCCTTTCGGATGAGGACCAGTTTCCCCGTCTTCCACAATTTCGGAAACTGGCCCCGCTCCAAACATGCGCTGAGAATCCCTCTCAGTCGGGGCTCGAGAGCGACGTCGACTAGAGCTAGGACCCACGCTCGGCCTGGAATGCCGTCGCGTCCCGGGGCGGTGCGTTTGGCTCCCAGCCAACCGAGGCGGAGTAATCTGCGGTGGAACATGTTACACCGCCCGCACTGGGAACAGGGAGCTAACAACTCCTCCGAGCAGCTCCGGCTGGAGACACTTGGTCAGCGGTGGGGCCTTGGGGCGTAGTTTTCCCCTTACCATTAGGTAGGGACGCCCCCAAGGGTCCCGCTCCAGCGTCTCCAGCAGTTCGCAGCGGGCCGCCTTTTTGACCCGCCTTATCTCTGCTCGGAGGGCACTTCTGGCCTCCCTGTATCCCTCGTACAACTCCGCCTCTCGGGCCTCCGCATCTGCGGGGCGGCGACGCCTATTACGGAATCGGGCCCTCCGGCGGTGCGTGATCACGCAGGCCCGTCTGAGCCTCGCGATCTCCGACGACCACCAGTAGACCTGACCCCTCGGATTATAGGGCGCAGCCCTAGGCATCGCCGCGTCGCAGACACGGGTCATGGTCTCCCGAAACCACTCCGCCTCATCGTCTACGTTGACAGGCCTGTCCGGCGCAGGTGCCCAGGCCTGTACGATGGCGGCTTCCAGGAGGAGCTCGCGATCAAGTCGCTTAAGTGCCCAACGTGGCTCGGGTGGAGCCGGTGCAGCCGGCGCGTCGCTCGCAGGGGTGGACACGTCAAACCGAATGTATCGGTGATCCTAACTTCCTCCCCCAAAACGACGCGCCAGCCCTGAACACGTCGCGCCAACGAGGGGCTCGCGGACGATACGTCCACGATGGAGCTAGCCCTCGAGGTCACGAACGTGTCCACGGCTCCTCGATTTAGGAGTCGAGTCGTTCGGCCCAGTCCACCAGTGCCCTTTCATTCTTGAACCTTTCATAAAAGTAAACAAAGTCAAAAATATGTTGGCTTTGTCCTCTTGACTTTACAAATGCTTATACTTTCAAAAGTTTCACTTAACAATTATTTTATTTTTTTTAAAACAAGGTTTTGTTGAAAAATCAGTGATACTTAAACGAAAATAATAATTCTATGCAAGGGTTGTGCTGATTTCAAAAGCATGTGTTGCGTCAGCTTTTACTCTGTGTTCTAGTTGCAGGTTTCAGGCCACCTGACCATCTTCAGACCTTGGATATCATGTAGCACCAGAGTACTTACCAAGAGAAAACGAATAAGCACAAACTCGCTAGGTTTTTTTATCTTGTTTAGTTAAGGAGTTCCTTTGGCCACCTTCCTACTCTATCAACAGACTCTGAATACTATATACGTAACACCAGAGAGTTTGTTAAGATTAAACAAATGAGCCCAAACTTGTTAAGTTTATCTTGTTTTGTTTAAAAGTTCCTATGCCTCCCTTCCTACTTCATCATCAGACCTTGAATACCATTTAACACCAAAGAGTTTGTCAAGACAAAACAAATGAGCACGAACTCGATAGGTTTATCTTGTTTACTTTAGTAGTTGCTATGGCCACCTTCCTACTCCATCGTCAGACCCTGAATAACATGTCACATCAGAGAGTTTGTCAAGTCAAACAAATAAGCTCAAACTCGATAGGTTTATCTAGCTTAACCTAGGAGTTTCTTTGGCTACTTTTCTCCTCCATCATAAGACGCTGAATACCATGCTACATCATAGTTTGTCAAGACAAAACAAATGAGCCTAAACTCGATAGGTTTATCTTGTTTAGTACAGGAGTTGCTATGGTCACTTTCCTACTCCATTATTAGACCAGCTCCATGGTACCCTTGTAAGTATGGATGTATTTAGTTTGGATGACAATCATCCGAACTAAACGTGCATGCAAAACTTTATCTCAATCAGTTGAGGATAACTGCCTCAAAATTCAGTTGCAAAATTATATACAGAGCGTGTTAAATAAAAGCTTGTAAAAATATTAATTCAAAATAATCTGATATCAAATAAAATATTTATGCTTGATAAACGAGTTTTCTGTCCCCATCTTACTACACTTTCTTATATCTAAGCTCCTCTTTAAGTCCCCCTTGAAAATATGAGGGAATTTAAAATGAATTTTAGTACCTCTGCGGTCCAACAGATTTGATTAAATCAAAACATTTTCGCTGAAATTTCAGCTTTATTTGGAGAAAATTTCTTGAAAATGAAGTTCTTTATCATAGGTTCATTAGACTGTGTCCCATTCACAAGGACGATGTTAAGTCTTCAATTTTATACAATTTTGAAGTTAACACCGTTCCGAAATTTTGACACACCGTAATATTACGATGTTTTTTAGGGTTATAGATTCGTCATGTCTGCCTGTCTGTCCGTCCGTATGTCACAGCCACTTTTTTCCGAAACTATAAGAACTATGCTGTTGAAACTTGGTAAGTAGATGTATACACACACATGGATACATTTCCGGTGCAATCAAGTGCAGTCACGTAATTCGTAGCTCCCGTAAATTAAAAGTAATTTTAATAATAATAATCTTTATTGTCAAAAAATTTACACCTTATACACAATAATTTGCATCTATAAAATATGTGCTTATATGAATATTCTGACCACCAAACTAGGCGTAAACCTGTATTTTAGAGGTCAGTGCCCACCGTACAGTTTGTATTAAATATAAAACAATGTGAGAAGACACTATAATAAAGATCTTATAGACTAAACTCAGTTTAAATTAGATTAACGAGTTCATGCGAGTGTGTGTGTGTTTGTGGGTGTATGTGCGTGTGTGTGGTTGCGTGCAGGCCCCTCTTTCCCACTGGGCACTGTGGGCACGTGCCCAGGGCCCCGCGATCGAAAGGGGCCCCTTGGTTCCAGCAAGATCACCAAATGATAACCGATATCAATGACCGAAAACATATTGGTTTTGAAAAAAACCAAATGATATTTAACTTTATCCACCTAGTCACTTTTTCATGTAGTATACATCAATTTACATCAATTCTTGTTACAATTTAAATGTAAGTCGGGTCAATCTCATGTAGTAGCTACCAATACTGTGTTTACATAATAAGTGTTGTAATTACGCAACGCTTTGGCAAGCAACAACTGTGAGGCTGACATCAATATACCCACTACAATAGCTTCAAGTATTGTTATGCTTTTATTTAATGGTAAGATTAGTTAGGTATACCAGACGAGGGACTCGTGAACAAGTGGTAATCGAATTGTTAAATCAAAGCAAAAAAAGAGAAATGTGAACGGGTAGGTACCTGATACATATTCCACTGCTGCTTAATAACAGAACATAACATAACACTTAAATAATGTATGAGATGCACTTAATATTAACACCACTAACACAATGTCTTACATACATAATCCACAAAATAAAACACATTTATCACATTGAAAAACGTAATTAGAAAGTTGGCGGTATATTGAGAATAGAACATTACCTTCCGTGCTAGTCTAGCAAGACTGTGTTACGGCAAGGTAAGATTCTCGCTACGCAAATAACCACTATCGCTAATTATAATAAGGACACATTTTCTTCCAACAGCTGGTCTAATATTATATGTAATATAATAACCGGTAGCTGATACACACATAGTATTGGCTTAAAGTTCAGATCAAGTAAATTTTTTTTTTTTTTGTTTTTGGTTTTTTTTTTTTTTTGTTTTTAACAGGTTTCATAATGAAAAGAAAAAGATAACGAATCAAAATAATAAGAACATAAATATGTAGTGACAAAAAATCAATAAATAAATATATATTTATATATATCTATACACACACATACATATCATATATACACATATTACATACTAAACAAATAAATATTAATCTGCTTTCCAGTATATAATATCTATAATTATGTAGTACTAATTCCTAATTGCAGCTCAGGTTATGGGCATATCTGCATCAACTTTTCTGTCTGATCATAGTCCAGATTTCTCAACAACTCATCCAGTATTCTTCCACAAATAACTCTAGTCATATCCTTTATGGGATGAGTTTCGCTTATGCGATTATACAGAAATGGCGCTAGAAAGAAAGAGAAACATTGGGCAAAAGATGTTTTACATGAGGGAACATCAAATACTGCATGCGTTCTTCTGGCTGAAGCTTTCACACGTCTTTGACCGAAATGCTGCTTTAGAATTATTTTTTTTATGAACAGTTGTCGTACATTTAATACATCAAACTCTTTGTATAGCTTAACTGTAGGGTAGCGAAAATCCTTAAAATTAATAACTTTTAGAACACATCTCTGAGCCCTTTCCACATTTATAAGAATCGTTTTTTTAGCACCCCCCCAAGCTGAAATACCATAGGTCGCTATTGACTGACATAACGTTAGATAAACTAATTTGCTTGTTTTATGATCTTTTAAATTTCTGATTTTCTTAAAAATGGGTATTAGTCTCCTTATTCTAGACTTTAAGTTATTTATATGGTCTTTCCAATTCAGGTTTTTATCTATTTCCACACCAAGATATCTAATACTATTTGTTACAGATAGGACATAACAGTTACAGCCTCCAATACAAGGACATATAGAAGAGTGTGCTTTTAAATGGAAATTTGTCTGTGACTGACGGTTGTTTCTTATAGAGAACGTTATGTATTTTGTTTTATTCAAGTTCAGAGTAAGTAAATTTACATCGAGCCATTTTATTATGTTTGAGAAACCCTTTTCAGCTGATGATTTCACACGGGTCCAGGTGGAATTTTGAAATAAAACTACAGTATCGTCAGCATATGTGACTATTTTTGCATCTGGCAGTTCCATATCACATAGATTGTTAAGGTAAATTAAGAACAGCGTAGGCCCAAGCACTGATCCTTGGGGTACACCAAAATTAATCCTCAGCTTACAACTACTAATATCACCTATTTTAACAGTTTGTGACCGATTACTTAAATAATCCTTAAAAAGATCAAGTGGCACTCCTCGTATTCCTATAGATTCTAGCTTACGAATCAGCAAGGAAATAGATACAGTATCAAATGCCCTGGCCAAATCAAGGAATATGCCAATACATTTCCCCCCACCATCAAGATACCCAGCCACACTTTTTGTTAAATTTTCGATTGCATCTAAAGTAGATTTGTTTTTTCTGAAACCATATTGATTGTTAGAAAGAAGATCATATTTCTCTAAGTAATTCATTAGCCTAACATTAATAATCTTTTCCAGAATTTTAGCTATAGTAGGCAGAAGTGAAATCGGGCGATAATTGGCAAGACTGTCTCTTTCCCCCGCTTTAAATACGGGTACAACAAAAGATTCTTTTAGCACATCGGGGAATCTTCCAGTAGATAAACTCAAGTTAATTATGTGGGTTAAGGGTTTAATAAGTATAGCAATAAATTGTTTAAGAAATATGGAAGATATACCGTCCCAACCTGTAGATTTCGTATTTTTTAATGACATAACTGTTTTAAATATTTCCGTTTCATCTGTTTCTAATAACATAAATGAGTTTGAAGGAGTATTTTTGCATACATATCTCCGTACGAGCTCTTGTTCACTTGATTTCAGTCTCTGTAAAATGCTATTTGATAGCCTGGCACCTACATTAACAAAGTATTCATTAGCACTGTCAATAGACTCTTGAGGTGTTGACTTCATTTTTAATAACTCATGTGGCACTTGAGAATATTCTGGTTTATTCAAATTACATACACGTTTAATAACGTTCCAAGTTCCTTTTATATCATTTTTATTAGTGTCAAGGTCTAGTTTATCGTGCTCGTTTTTTAATTTATGGAGAATATTATTACAATGGTTTCTATAGCGCTTATATGTAATTTTTAATACTTCGTCTTCAGGTGATTTCATATGTCTCCTATGCAAGGTGTCTCTAAATCTCATACAGCGCAATAAACCCTGTGTTAACCATACTTGTCGTGTTTTCCTTCTGCTGGGTACTCTTACTGAGCTTGTGCTTTTTTTAATTATGTCAGATAGGGTTTCAACGAAGAATTTAGTCGATTCGTTTGGGTCTTCCATAACAATAAGTCTGCACCAATCAATTTGTTTTAGTAGTTCATAGGCTATATCATGATTAAAACTTTTTATGCACCTCTTATGTTCAATATTTTTACAAGGTCGTGTCAAAGATATACTAAAATAGATACTTCTGTGGTCTGTAATAGAGGATTCGCATACGAGACTTAAAGTTTTACAATTAGACTTCACAAAACAATGATCGTAGCACTTATCCAAACGAGTGGGAAACAAATGACCCGGCAAAAGACCATGAGTAGCCAGTAAATCCAAATAATGATCGGATTTTGGATCTTTGTTATTGTTACCAATATCTATATTAAGATCTCCAGTGATATAAACGTTTGATACACTTTTGAGGCCCTTTAAAAGTTCATCCAAAGATCCGAGAAAATTTACTGGCGAGGTAAAAGAAGGTGATCTATACACACAAATAAATGCGTGACTGTTGCTAATTTTTATTACCAAACAATCTGCTTCGATAATGTTAGGTTCAAAGACTAGCACATTTGCTAAAGTACTCTTTATATATACAACCACTCCGCTATTCTGGTTGATATGCCTACGGGTATGAGTAGCATTATATTCTACCATTTGTGGGATAAACTCGGAGTTTGATAGCCAGCATTCGGTCAAGACGATGATGTCAAAGTCTATGGTACTTCTTGCCATAAATACTCTAAACTGTTCAAAATTTTTATTTATGCTACGTATATTCTGCACTATAATTTTAAAAGAAGACTCAGTTTCAAGTTTGTATTGTGAAAAAGATTCTGGATTCTCGACCAAAAAACTGTCACCGACGTTGACATACTTGTCAATCTCGGTGACCACATAATTCAGATCAGTGTCCATAGTAATGTCAACAAATAAACGCAGTGCGTCAAAATTGGTCGAGAATGCGAGATGCCGAGGTTTATACAGGACGTATCAGATATGCAATTTTTATCGTATACAATTACAACAGTCATGTGGTGTATACTGTGAAATGGTATTGTACTACAATAAGATATGTACGATGAATATATAAATGAAAAATTAGGAGAGAATATAATTCTTTGATAGAGTATAAGATTCATAAATATCGATATTGTTCTTATGTAGCATAATGTAATGAGAGGAAAAGTGAAGTTGATAACGAAATCACAGCATAAACAAAGTAATGGTACTGAAATCAAAATAGCTGTGAGAAAGTAGACCTTTAAGAAATATTTACCAACATATAGTCAATCCAAAACCAGGTCTTTGATTTGCCTTAGAGTTTTAATGACGATTGCAGGATGTCCATCTTCTTTACGTATGAGAATATTACCTCGTGATGCCCAGCAATACTTATATACTCCACTTTTAGTAAGTTCACGAGAGGCTGCTAATATTTGCTTTGACAAGGGTGTTAGAGATTCCGATATAAACACTCGTGAGTACGCACCACCAATCCCCAGGTTTTCGGTACTCAGTGGTCTCTCTTTATTGGCTGAGTTATAATTTTTAACAGCTTTTAGTAGGATATCCTTTTCAGTGGCATTTTGGTACTCTATTACAATAGGCCCGTTGTTTTTTCCCCGTCTAAATATGTTTGTTGATACATCAGTGGGCTCCATCTTAAATAACTTGTATACGGTGTTGACAACTTCCCTGACATCTTCTTTTTCTTGTCGAGGAATGTTTCTTATTTCCACAGTATTCTTAAGACTTATCTTTTGTAAGCCATTTATTTGAGTTTCCAATTCATCTATACGTTGATTTGCTTCATTTTGTTTGATTTCAAGGACTTGTACTCTGCTTTGAATTTCATTATAATTTGCTGTGCTAATTTCAAGCAGCTTAATAATCTGCAAATTTGACTCCATTATCTTGCCATTCTGATCTTTTATTTCCGCCATCTCAGCATTCATCATTTCTCTGAATGACTGCATAAGATCTTTTTTTAAGTCTAAAAACTCTTCATGTTCAGGATATTTCCGTTTCCTGATATTCATATTTCGGATAATGTCTTGATCCTGTAATTCAAGAGAGAGATCCGGATACGATGAAAACTTGATTGCCTGTCCGGATATGGGTGTGCGTTCCATTTTATCTGATATTTTTTCTTAGACTGTAAACTTCCTTGATCCGCACAGTGCTGCCGTAGTATGTAACAAATTAGTCCTCAAAGTGATATCTACCCTTATTCTTATGGTCACAAAGTTTAGAATCGATCTATGATATGATTAAGAATAATTGGCACGTCTGACTTCAACTATTAACCGAGCGAAAAAGAAGTGAAACGACGTTAGAACACAATAATCACGCAGAACTAGTTTCAAACCATAAAATACACCACAAAAAGTGACAAAATAAGTGCTAAAATAGTGAAATATTCACAAGTAAAATAAAGACGCGATAGTATAGACAATAGATAATTAGTTCAAAGTCAAGGCTGCCAACATCAAAGCAAAACAAACGTTATACATTGCGCGTTGGACTTCGTCGTACATTGCGTACCACAATACGTTACCACAATAAAATGAATTTGCAAGATACTGGGGAAAAAACTCAACTGCAAGCAATGATGAAGGAACAAATGAAATTACTGTGGGCAGGAATAAGGGAAGAAATGCAGCAACAGACAGCCGAAATAACACAAAATGTGACTACTGCATTATCAAAAACTTTTGAAGAAAAACTTAAATCCGTGATTGAAGAAAATAAAAAATTAAAGGAAGAAATTATTTCCTTGAAAACTAAAACATACTTTTTAGAAAAAGAAAACCGAAAAGCTAATCTCATAATACATGGAATTGCTGAACAAGAAAAAGATACTAAACATCTCATGGACCTAGTCATAAATACTCTCAACTCAATGAGTGAAAAAGCAAAAATCAGAGAATGGGACAATTGCGAGGTTAGTAAAGTCACACGCATTGGAAGGAAAAGCGAAAATAGAGCTAGACCGGTATTGGTCAAACTTATACTGGAATGGCGGAAGATAGAAGTATTAAAAAACAACAAGCACTTTCCAAAGGATGTCTATGCTACAGATGACTACCCAAAAGAAGTATTAGAGAAGCGGCGTGAGTTGAAAATTAAAGTTAAGGAAGAGACCGAAAAAGGAAATATAGCATACATCCGCTATGACAAGTTAATAATCAAAGATAAAGAGAACAACGAAAAAAGGAAAAGACAACATTCCACGCCACCCGCAGATAAAGCTATGGTTAATTTAAATAAAGCTCCAAACAAAGTTTCTGAAACCAATATTCTACAAAGAGCACGAAGCAGTTCACTCAGCCGCCCAATGAGCGGGCAATAACAACCAGCAGGCATCGCCAACCGGATAAGCAACCAACAACAAATTAAAAACAACACAAACAAAACATATCCCAACCCGGCTGGTCCCCGTGGGATATTAGACCAATACCCTCCAGGCAAAGGTAAACAAAAACAGAAAACTGTTTCAAGTAAATTAAAACAGCAAAATTCAACCAATTTTAAACAACAGGATTTAGAACATACGAAATTAAAAGATCGTAATTCAGAACAACAAAACTTAAAACAACAATACAATAAAGAAAATCCTCAGAGCCAAAGAACAAATGAAAATAAGCACATATACATTTCAACCTTAAACACAACAACATTAAGGACAGAAGATAGATTAGAAGAGCAAGACAAGCGCTAACTAATTTAAAATGGGATATCATCGGATTAAGTGAAGTAAGACGTATGGGAGACGAAATCAGAGAGTATGAGGACTTCAACAACAATACAATAAAGAAAATCCTCAGAGCCAAAGAACAAATGAAAATAAGCACATATACATTTCAACCTTAAACACAAGAACATTAAGGACAGAAGATAGATTAGAAGAGCAAGACAAGCGCTAACTAATTTAAAATGGGATATCATCGGATTAAGTGAAGTAAGACGTATGGGAGACGAAATCAGAGAGTATGAGGACTTCATTTTCTATTACCATGGAGAAAAGAAAGGGATGTACGGCGTAGGATTTATAATAAAAAAAAAACATAGACAACACATTGAAGAATTCAGAGGAATATCTGACAGAATTGCCATACTAGACATCAAACTGCCAGGAAATAAAAAACCAATATCCTTAATTCAAATATATGCTCCAACAGAAGAGGCAATAGAGGAAGAAAAAGAAAATTTTTACCAAACTCTGCACGAAACTATGGCAAAGACTCATAAACAAAAAATTGTAATAGGAGATTTTAACAGCAAGGTGGGGACAATGCAGGAAGGCGAAGAATTAATACTGGGCTGCTATAGTTATGGGCAAAGAAATGACAACGGGCAGAGATTAGTAAACTTTGCATTAGAATACAATTTAAAGATAATGAACAGTTTCTACAAAAAACACAACAAAAGAAAGTGGACCTAGATTTTGCCAGATGGCAAGTATAAAAATGAAATAGACTTTGTAATAACTAATATGTCTCAACATCTCTCGAATGTAGAAGTAATCAATCAGCTAAACTTCAGTACAAATCATAGGATGATCAGAGCAACTTTTAACACAAAAAACACAAAAACGTCGCGAAAACACTTTAAGCCAGGTGATACTAAATACACAGCTGTAAAAATATCTGAAGAAATGGTTGTAAAATTGAAAGAATTACTCCCAGAAATTAGTTTAATCAAGACTATGCAACAAAAGTACGATATATTAGAAAAACATATACTGGATGTGGGGAAAAAATTGATAACAGAAAAAAGCAAGAAAGACAAAGTGGGAGAAGAAGCTAGAGAACTCATGGAAAAAAGAAGAGAGTTAATACTTGATCGAAAAAACAATATAAAATAAATAGAAGATATTAGTAAAAAGATCACGACAAGTATCAGAAAACACCAGCAGTTAACAAGAATAGAAACTATAAGGAAGGAAATTGAAAAAAACAGGAGGTATCAAAAAAGCCCTTATACAACTTAAAGAACACAAAATATGGATGCCAAGCATACAGCGCAAAGACAACGTACAAGCATCAAACAGATTGGAAATTTCAAAAATAGCTACCGACTTCTACAAGGATCTTTACAGCACAGGCAAATGTGAAACTTTTGATATAACACCGAGTGCTACAACGGAGGAAGATACAGTTCCAAGTATTCTAACGAGTGAGACAAGGAAAGCAATAATGTCACAGAAAAACTTCAAAGCGCCAGGAGAGGATAAAATTTCAAACGAATTACTAAAACAACTAATTGATGTTATAGTTGAACCCTTAACGGCATTATTCAACGAAATACTATATACAGAGCAAATACCAACACAATGGACAAACTCAACAATAGTTCTAATTCACAAGAAAGGCGATACAAACAAAATCGACAACTATCGACCAATAAGTCTGATGAGCAACATATACAAAGTCTTTGCCAAAATAATATTGGGACGATTAGCTACAACATTAGAAGAAGAACAACCTAAAGAGCAAGCCGGTTTTCGTAGAGATTTTTCCACCATAGACCATATGCATGTGGTAAAACAACTGATAGAGAAACTAAATGAGTACGGAAAAATATACTACATAGGTTTTGTTGACTACAACAAAGCCTTTGACTCCCTACATCATAATTTCATATACAAAGCCCTATCTAACCAAAGAATAAATAATAAATACACCAAAATAATCTACTCGATTTATAAAAACAGCACGGTGAAAATTCAACTGGAGAAAACTGGCGAGCCTTTTGAAGTGAAAAAAGGTGTAAGACAGTGTGATCCACTATCACCCAAGCTCTTTACAGCGGTCTTAGAAGAAATCTTTAAGAACCTTGATTGGGAGACCGGAATAAACATCAATGGTACCACGTTAAGCCACCTAAGATTCGCCGATGACCTAGTACTGTTTGCAGAAGACCCTAAAACTTTACAAAACATGTTACAGTCACTCTCAACTGAAAGTAATGAGACTGGTCTATCAATGAATGCTTCAAAAACTAAGATTATGACCAATAGCATAAAGTCTAAGATCACAGTAGATGACAAGGAGATTGAGTATGTAGAGGAATATATATATCTAGGCCAGTTAATAGCACCAAAAGATCAAACTGCCAAAGAAATACAAAGAAGAGTGAACAACAGTTGGGCAAGGTACTGGTCATTAAAGGAAATAATGAAAAACAAACATATACCAGTATCAGAGAAGAAGAGAGTATGGGATAGGTGTATTCTACCAGTACTAACATATGGCTGCCAAACGTGGGCCTTCACAGCCGCTACAACCCAGAAATTAAAAGTGTGTCAACAGAGTATGGAGCGCAGTATGTTGGGTATCCGTCTATCAGACAAACAAACACTCAAAAACATCAGAGCCAAAACGAAAATTGTTGACGTGATCAAAAAGACAAAAACTTTGAAATGGCGCTGGACGGGACACATGTGGAGAGCAAAAACAAGGAAGTGGACCAAAGATATCACGGAATAGTATCCAAGGGACGGAAAAAGGAGAAGAGGAAGACAAATAAAGAGATGGGAGGATGATTTACCAAAAGGCTGGAGAAGCTCAGCGCGTGACAGAGAAGTGTGGAAGGCCTATGTCCAAGGACAACCTGACTAATTAGAGGATGGTGATGCCACAATAACTTATAAATTAAGAACAAGAAAAAAAAAAAAAAAACCAGTTTATATATATATATATATATCATTTATTGCTAAATTTTGTAGTCAGAGAATAAAGGCTTTTATTATTATTATTTCCTTTATTTAACATTAAATACTTATTACAGGGACCAAGCTACCGGTGGTTAGGGCTCCAGAGAAAGGAACTTCCTCACGATGCGCGCCGTATCAAGAAGCACAGCCTTCTGCATCTGGCCCTTGACCCAACCGTCTAACCCGAGCCTCTTCAGGTGTTGGTCGAGGCTCTTTGCTATTAAACCGTTCACTGACACAACTATCGGCACAATGATTGCTGAGTAAACACTCCACATGTCGACAATCTCGTGAGCCAAGTCCAAGTATTTAACTTGTTTATCCTTCTCAGCTTTCACGAGATTCTCGTCATGAGGAATGGTAACATCAGCAATCAAAGCTCGGCGTTCGGATCGGTCTATCACCACAATGTCAGGCTTGTTGGCTACAACAGTCCTATCAGTGATGATAGATCGATCCCAGTACAATGTGATATGACTATTTTCTAGAACCGGCTCAGGAACATACCTATAGTACGGCACTTCTGCTTCCACAAGGTTGTATTTCAGAGTAAGTCGCTGGTGGATTAACCTGGCTACTTGATTATGTCTGTGCAAGTACTCGCCGTTAGCAAGACGAGAACAGCCGGAAGTAATATGCCTGAGAGATTCACCAGGCTGGTGACATGCTCGACAGATGTCAATTGTGCCATCCCTCATTATATACTTCCGGTAGTTATTCGTCTTGATAACTTCGTCCGCAATCGCACAGACAAAACCTTCAGTTTCCCCAAAAAGGTCACCGAAACGTAGCCAGGACACGGATGCCAGTAGGTCTACTTCGGGCCTGTGGAGGGCCCGATAGAATCTACCGTGTAGCTCCTTACTCTGCCATACCTCCCTTCGGCTGTCAGTGCCGACTACTATAGGTCTGCGCCAGTTCTCCTTAGCCAAACCGAGCGGGGTGAGCCCGGTATCTACGTTGACTACATCACGGTGCATATCCACGTTCGACTTAAGAAAATAATCTCTGAGATTGCACACCTCGCGATTATGAAGGGTCTTTGCATTTAAAAATCCCTGACCCCCACATTTCCGCGGGATGTACAATCTCATGACTGACGACCGCGGATGATGCATTCGAAATGCAGTCAACTGAGTCCGGACTTTCCTATCAATGGTATCGAGTTCAGTCTGAGTCCACTTGAGTATGCCAAAGGAGTACATCAAGAGTGGCATGACCCAACTATTACAGGCACAAACCTTGTTACCACCTGACAAAAGACTGTTAAGTACCTTTTTCAGGCGGCCAAAGAAACGTTCCTGTAGCATTTGTTTCATCCCGGTGTCATTGATGCATAACGCCTGTGACATACCCAAGTATTTATAGGTCTCAGTTACGAGGAGCGATCTCAGGTTAGTGGAATCAGAGAGCTGTATACCCTGCGACTCCACCACCCGCCCTCGCTTTACATGAATGACTGCGCATTTTTCCACACCAAACCCCATTTTAATAGAATTACTGAAATTTTCGGTAATCTTCAGTAAAGCTATTAATTGAGGATTAGTGTGAGCAAACAACTTCAAATCGTCCATGTAAAGCAGGTGGGATACCATCTGACCCTCTCTTCGTAACCTTTAACCTAACCCTGAATTCACTAGTAAAGTACTAAGTGGGTTCAGGGCTAAGCAGAACCATAGGGGACTCAGACTGTCCCCTTGAAAAATACCCCGCTCTATTGTTATCGGCTCGCCATCACCCAAAGCCCGACGACACCCTGGATAGAAAAGAACAGTCCTCCATTGCCCCATACATGTCCTTAAGAAGGTACATAGAGTTGCATTCACTTTATACAACTCCAGCACCCTCAAAAGCCATGTATGTGGCACGGAATCGAACGCTTTCTTGTAATCTATCCAGCATGCTGCCAGATCCTTAGTACGACGGCGAGCTTGTTGGCTAATAGCCATATCAATGAGGAGGAGCTCCTTAGTACCCCGGGCCCCATTCCTACATCCATTCTGAGAGGCACACATAATAGAATTATTATTTATATGATTGTTAATTTTAGCTCTCAGAATGGATGTAAGAAGTTTATAAACCGTTGGCAGACATGTAATCGGTCTATAATTATTGGGCTCCAGAGTACTACCTGTTTTATGGAGCAGGTGGGTAACCCCGGTTGTCATAAAAGCTGGTAGCATCCCAGATTCTACAGCAGATTGAAACTGTGAAGCCAAAAGAGCGTGCGAACTCCGTAGCCATTTAAGCCAGAAATTGTGCAATCCGTCCGGTCCCGGGGATTTCCAATTAGACAGCGGACGGACCGCACAATCTACATCAATGGCATCGATATATATATCTTTCATTTCAGGAATGGACTCGCACGCTCTCTCTACCTCACATATCCAATCACCTTCAATGTGACTAACGGGCACCGACCAGATGCTGCGCCAAAACGCATTTGTGGCTGCAGCCTCCGGCCGTCGCACGTCGTCCACACTTTCATCTGGTTGCTCCCAGCTTCTATATACCCACCTCTGGTCTCTTCGGAACATGCGATTAACGGTAAATCGATCGACGCGTTTTCTGTATCTGCGAATACGGTTTGCCCATGCACAGACTTTCTGCTTCAGGAAATCAATGCGCTATGTGATCCGAGACGTATATTCTTGGGGACTGATACCAGTTCCCGCAAACGCTCGGGTCACATAGCGCATCACTCTCGGGCGAGTATTACCCGACCTGAAGCAGATTAGCTTACTGATGAGCACCCTTGCCTCGGCCACACGTCGCTCAATCCTGCATTGCCATGCTGGTATGGTAGACTTAGGTCGTATGGCAGGATCTATATTAGGGAATTTAACACCTGCCATACGACATGCCGCTACAGCAGTACAATACAGGATTAAATGAGTGTCCCCGAGATTTTCGCTGTTATCTAGATAACTAGGTAACAGCGAATCAAGGGCGCTCACCCGAGCCATATTTCGTCTGTGTATAGGCAAACGAGGCAGACGTGGCCTGTTATTCAGGGGCATCGATCGATATTCCCGCAACGCACATTCCAAAGCCTCCTTAATATGTTCATTGTACTGAATACTTACTGGAATAAGTGTGTCATCCCCTGTCTCTTCATTCATTTGACTTACAGGCACTGGTGCAGGTGTTGAAGCAGGAGTCGGGGCGGGGGTGACACAGATATTTCGCAAGCATTCTTGCCGTAGAGTCTCAAGTACGGTTTCATTCAACATGCGATTGCGTTGAATGACCCGCACTTGGTCCGATAGTCGTTGTGACGATGTGTTGACGGAAGGTTCAAGCGCCTGAAACAAAGGAAGCATTCGGGTACGGTACGCACTGAGGTTAGTTCCCCCCTCTGAAGCCGCAAAATATGCCCGCATGACATTTTCGTTTATTGATGGTGTCCATCGCATGCGGTGCACATCACCACCGGCAGCGGGGGCCCTGTTCGAAGCCGGAGGGGGTCGGGGTCCCAAGCATATCGGTGGCCGGCCTCTCCCCGGCCGACGTACAGGTGTTGGCGACGTCGGCGGGGAGAAGAACTCGTCGCTCGAAGAGGAGCTCGACGCCGCTGGTTCCGTTGGTGGGGGCTGCGCGGCGGAGCTTAGCGACGAGTCCGGAGGTGTAGCAGGTGCACTAGCGTTCCTCCTAGCTTGTGCGCGGGTCAACATACTGTCCTCGTCATTGATTGATTTTGCTTATTTATTTTCGTATTTCATTAGTGACATCTGTCAGTGCTGCGGAACTTTTGTTTGTGGTATAAAATATGGTTAAAGGATACATTTTTACAAATAAATTAATTATCTTTTTGTTATGGTGATCAATGCCAATATAGTATTAAAAATCTGCTAATACTAGATACGGTAGGAATATTAAAATAAATATATTTATTCAGAGCAAAATAAATCTGACATTATATGTTGTAGGGTTGCCAGGGTTATTATTATTATTATTATGATAAGTAGATGTATTCTGTGAACCACATTAAGATTTTCACACAAAAATAGAAAAAAAATCAATAAATTTTGGGGGTCCCCATACTTAGAACTAAAGAAAATTTTTTTTTTCATCGAACCCATACGTGTGCGGTATCTATTGGATAGGTCTTCAAAAATGATATTGAGGCTTCTAATATAATTTTATTGTAAAGTAAATAGTTTGCGCGAGAGACACTTCCAAAGTGGTAAAATGAGTGTCCACCCCCCCCCCCTCCCCCCTATAACTTCTAAAAATAAAAGAATGATAAAACTAAAAAAAATATATCATGTGTATTACCATGTAAACTTCCACCGAAAATTGGTTTGAACGAGATCTAGTAAGTAGTTTCTTTTTAATACGTCAAACCACAATTTACCTTTCATAAAATCAACTCAAATATAAAAATTAAAAAGACATTACTATGTTACTTGCTGCTTCGGAACCCTTAATGGGCGAGTCCGACTCGCAATTGGCCGCTTTTTTTTTCAATTGGATTTCAAATTGAATTGCCCAGCCACTTTTACTATGTAGATTTCATAAAGCGATTCGGTAATTTATTTAAAAGAGGTAGGGCGCAGCAAAATCTCAAACAAGATAATCTGCTATACGTTTCTGGGCTTCAAAAAATTGTACTGTACAATTGTTTGAAGTTGGATATACTTAAAGGGAATTGAGTCGGACGGTGCTACATATGCTCGAGATTTGTTCGGCTTATGTGATGTGAGTCCATGATCTTGCTGCACTGAATTGGAACATTCGGAATCGATATCTTGTTGCTAGCCATTTTAGCTCCAGCGGGTAAGTTAAACAAAGAAGGGTTCCCAAGCCGGTTCGCTACCAGTATAATGGATATCAGAGGTGTACCAACTTGTCAAGTAAACTTTTCCGATAGCAGTTTAAATCCAAATATTTACGCAACACTTTGAAATATGGTGCGAAATTACTGGGATTAATGTCATTCTTAGAGTTTTGCAAACATTTCTTAACTCACGGAAGAACTTTTAAAATTTTTCTGCAAGCTGCAATGAATCTAAGAGCAAGGCGTTATTAGAAAGTTCTTCAAGTAGGATTATTCGTGCTCTGTCTGAAAATGCTTGTGAAAAATATTATGGTATCATAACTGAAAACTTATATACTGGTCTTTATTGCACTTTTAGACCGGGCCTTTAGTTTACAGAAAGATAAAAATATTATCATCAGACTTTAGCATATATATTTTCAAGTTTGTATTAGTGAACTACTATGTTCCTATGAAGAATTTTTTTACATTAACACTACAATACTTTGCCCCAAATGACTATTACACTAATCGTTATGAACTCAGACAAAATTTTAACATCTCTTCATTTTGTGCTATCAAGTTGAATAAAGACAATATCATGGCCATATATCTTTTTGACAAGGTAATGTGAAAATTTTAGATGCTAACAGTAGGGCAACGTCAACGCAAACAGTGCCACGTCTTGTAGAATTTAGCTATCACAGGCGATATTCGAAAACAAAGGCACTCAAACCTACGCTAATACGAAAAGTTAAACGACTGTTGTTTTACTGTTGTCAAAAGGTGGATTTTATTCAAACTCTCGTTGTCCTCTCGTTCCTTATTTTCGAGGAGTTTCTCGCCCCCAGAGATAAATTATCTTATGAAAAGTTTACAAGCAAAATGACAATAATTTATTCTCATTATTTCTTAAAACAAGAACAAAAAGTCCTGTGAATATTTCGCAATTTGCAAAGTACGTTTATTATTCTCTTCCCCCTCTTTTACTTTTTCTGTACCTAACCTCAATATGTTACGAGTTCTGGCTCTATAAAAATGAAAAACCCGGCCAAGTGCGAGTCGGGCTCGCCCATGAAGGGTTTCGTAGCAGCAAAAACATAATGTATTTATTTTTATATTAGAGTTGATTGAATGAAAGGTAAATTGCGGTTTACGATTTATGACTTATTAAAAAAAACTGCTTATTAGATCTCGCTCAAACCAATTTTCGTTGGCAGTTTACATGGTAATGTACATCATATATTTTTTTTAGCTTTATCATTCTCTGATTTTAGAAGTTACAGGACACACATTTTACCACTTTGGAAGTGTCTCTCGCGCAAACTATTCAGTTAAGAAAAAAATGATATTAGAAACCTCAATAATATTTTTGAAGACCTATCCATAGATACCACACACGTATGGGTTGGATGAAAAAGTAATTTTTGAGTTTCAGTCCTAAGTATGGCGACCCCCAAAATTAATTGCCTTTTTCTATTTTTGTATGAAAATCTAAATGCGGTTCACAGAATACGTCTACTTACCAAGTTTCAACAGCATAGTTCTTATAGTTTCGAAAAAATTGGGTTTGACATACGGACGGACAGACAGACAGACATGACGAATCTATAAGGGTTCCGTTTTTTGCCATTTGGCAAGGAACCCTAAAAAGGAACGCGATTGTAGAATGAATGATTTGAAGGTTGCCATAAAAATACAAAGAGTATTTTAGTAGCGGATACTCATCACCTAATAGAAAAGTTTTAGGTGGTATCGAAGTACAAATTTAAAATCGCGAAACGTGGATTCGGATGTGAGAATTACATAATCTGAAAATATTTTATTAATTTAAAACAAGTTACTTAGAATTGACTTTTCTGTTAAATCGATAGGGATTCGTAGATATAAATAGTATAAATTTGTACTGAAAATTAGATTCTGCGAGCAGTCGGGACGTGACCGAAATACTATACGTCGTCATTGTGATTCGCCAGCCTGCAGTTATTTTATAGCAGCGTGTAAAATCTGAGTGCGCAAATAAAATCTACTAAAAGCTTTAATAATAAGTCATAGTATGAAAGCAAAAAAAAAATCCATTTAATTATATCAAATTATAGCGAATAATATTTTCAAAGGCTTTTGTTCGTCTATATGTATGTGTGTTTTTGTTATTAATAACTACTGACATCAAATTCAATAGAAATAATTTAAATTTTAAAAGAAAATGTACTGTTAATGAAAATGTAATGGAAATGTACAATTAAAGCAAAAAAATCTTCTATTATTTTGGTTCCCTTACAATAAAATATTCCTTAAAATATCTGACAGTTCTTCAAGTCTTTTCACTCGGTTTGTCTGGAGACCACTGATCGTGGATTCTTTCATAAATATCTATCTTTTTTTTTTTTTTTTTTTTTTTTATCGTGCGGAAATCCCTTCGGATACCCCCCCGCGTGCCAGCGGGGGCGGTTATGTCGGGCTTGAACCGACTAAAACCGCACGCCGTCTCGGGTCTACAGACGCCGGGGTGTTAGGTTGCCCATAGAGCATATCCCTCGCACCCCGACTGACCCTGGGCCATCTCCGGTTTCGAGATGGCCCCCTCGGGTTTGGGAACCACGGTGTCCCCGTCTTGCCCCGGTTTGGGGGAGGGGCGCTAGTCGCCCCACCGTCCCGGCCTGCTTCTGCTGGGGTGACAGGTGGCCTCACCCGCCACCCCGATGGCTGCCACGAGGTCACTCCTCGGCGCCTCCCACGCCGGGCAGTCCGCCAGCGTGTGCAGCCCTGAGCTCCTTCCTGATCCGATGCAGGTGGTCCCCGAAGCACCCCTTCCCTGAGATCACCTGCGTCAGTCGGTAGGAGAGGCTTCCGTGTCGCCTCTCCAGCCAATCCTCCATGATGGGCCTTACCGCCGCTATTGCGGCGTGCCCTCCATAAATATCTATCTGGGGGTAGTATGGACAGCAATACATAAACTTTTGTTTTGGGGTCATTTATATTGTTGAGAATGAAATAAACGGACGCCATTTTTTAATTTTTGAAAGATTTTTCTCTTGAAAAGGCTGGAAATTGATTCTGGGCTGCGGTTCGCGTTGGACGCTCGCTTGGTTCATGGGCAAGGTAGAGAATGTTTCTGGATGTTAGAGTGTATTCAGTATTAGTATTATTCAAATTATATTCAAAAGAAACATTAAATAATTACACAATCTTGAGACTTGTATTACACAATTTTATGTAAAAAAGTGTAAACAACAAAAACTCCGAAAGCCTTGATCATTCAGAATTAGTTATAAACACATTTATTTTTATTAAAAGATTACGCTATAATCCGTAAGTAAAACATTTTAGTAACAGAAAACACATTAAACTCTACCAAAGCCATTTTAAATGTTAGATTAATACAGTTAATCCAGTTACTTTGAAGTTACATTCAATTTCAAAACAGATTAGAGAACAAGTAATAAAAGAAGTTTGTTTGTTTTTGTAACAAATTTTATCCATTAATCTGCCATCATTCAGTCGGGTCGTTATACAATTTATTGCTGACAAATAACTTGGAATTCTGCAGACTGTTCATAAATTTTCCGTTTTCATTAGAACCTAACAATATCAGTGTTGCTAATTAGCTGCGGGATCTTTAAGAGGAAAATTAAAAAGGAATATTAAGAAATGGTAGTTACAGAAGAAAGTATAAAAAGAGTAAAAGGAATACCGCAGAGGAAAATGTATTATCTCTTCAACTTTGCGGTTAATGCTCTAGATCTAAATAAAAATTATCATTACAATTATGATTAAAGTTTATAAATTCAATGTTTCAACTTTAATAATTATGTTGATGCGAAATGTTTTTAATTACAAAAGACTATTAGTAACGTTACAAAATAATGTTAACAGGAATTAACGCAATTACGGTATAGCTATACACTATACATAACTTTGAATTTTGAATAATTTGCACTGGCCAGTGGTGTGTACACCACACGTACGTGTACACTACACGTAACGGAAGGCGTGCACGCCTTCCGTTATCGAATCCGTGAGGTAGGAGGTTCTTCATCCACCCATACATTCAAGATATTTTCTATTATTACCAAGCCAACCTTAACTGCAAGCCGATACACATGTGTTGATTGACGTACAAGGCTCTGACGCATACTTTCCTCTCGAGTTTGGGGGATCAAACGGCAGTCTCTCCCATAAAAGCTAAGATAAACCAAACTATGGAAACAAAGAGTAGAATAGTGGACCCCGGGCTTTAAAGTGTACGCTCTGAATGCAACAGGATTAACGCTGGGATGATGATATAATAGATACTTTTTTTTTTCTTGCGGAAATCCCTTCGGATACCCCGGTTATGTCGAGCTTGAATCGACTAAAACCGCACGCCGTCTCGGGTCTTAAAACGCCGGGGTGTAAGGTTGCCCATAGAGCATATCCCTCGCACCCCGACAGTGTCCCCGTCATGCCCCGGTTTGGGGGAGGGGCACTAGTCGCCCCACCGTCCCGGCCTGCTTCTGCTGGGGTGACAGGTGGCCTCACCTGCCACCCCCAGGCCTGCGCTCATGGAGCACCAAGGTCGTGATATAATAGATACCTATACTTACACATAGGTATGTTTTAAACATAATTACAAAAATAAATTCCCAAACACTTAGTTATTTAGAATGTAACCGTAGACAACCCGAGTTCAGTCAGCGATATAATTACAACGACGCGACGTCCGCCAAGACATTCACAGTTCTACGAAAATTATTACTGCAATTTTTCACTCAAAACTTGCAACAGTATAACTTTGAGAGGAACATGAGACCAAGAAACTTCACTGAAGAAGATTTATTCTAAATAAACGGAATTAAAAACAAGGTTTACGTTTTACGTTGTTTCTTTATTAGTTTTCTTAAACCCGTTTCACGTGCTCCGTTTCAGTTTTGTGACTGCATCTGGATTCCAAGACTTGAACAATTTTATTACTCCTTAATTAATTTCTACGTGCTACGGTTCTATAAACTAACAAATTAATTATTTAATGAATTCATAATGTGTGACATTTTTAATACATTACATATTCATAGATACAAAATTTCATACAACGAGTATTTGTTAGCAAAAGTAACCAAAAATCGAAACTAGTTATCAAAGCCTCGGTCACGAAGTCACCGGCGGCGGCGCGTGGAGTGGTGCATTTCATTGCATACATTTATATGGAACTGGCCTTGACGGCAGCGGCGCGGGGAGCGTGCAGCAAGCGGCGTGCGTACAAATCTAACGGTGCCCGTAAGTCTGCTTTGCGTAGGAATTGATATATTTTTTAGTTCACAATATAACAAACTTTACGAAGGAAATAACGCCAAAAATATGTTGTTGTTACTGTTTACACATTAAGTTCGCGAACTAAGATACTAATTTCTCGTTACTACCCGCTGGCTTCGAGACCCTGGCCTTAGTGGTGTATTTGTATTACTGTCCAGATGCAGTCATTGTAATATAAAAATGTTGTATAAGTATCATAACTTGTATAACATCTTGAAGGATCTGTCAGCATGCCTCTTCAAATATTTGTTCACACGGTTTCTTATACTACAAAATAAGCAAATACTATTATTGCCGTTGGTTGTTAACTGTGGTCATGGTTTTACGAGATCGACCCCGACCGCCTTGTCCACCTACAATAATCTTTTCTTGATTTGGGCTTCACGTTTGTTCAAATAGTAAAGTGTTGTAATTATATTTTTTACTGACAATCAAAAGTGATTAGGAATGAAAAAGCCAAAAAATTTCAAGAGTGCTTGAGCCGTCAGTAGGTTTGTTTAATACAACGATGAAAATAATATATATGAATAATAAGAATGGAACTTAAATCTTATATTTTAATCTAACATTACACCGCTATAATGTACTTCGCGATAACTTTTACAGCCCTATAAAGTTGCAACCGGCTCAACAATACTCACTATAATATAATAATAACTAAGAATAATAAGATTCTTTTTTTATATAGAAGAATAGTCCATAAAGTAAAAATGAATTTCGCATTTTCTATTTTATTACTTCGTCATCCCACGACATTTGCCAGACATATAATGGTTTTTATAACAGTCACTTTTCATGTTTTTTTTTTTTTACTTGCGGAAATCCCTTCGGATACCCCCCCGCCGGCCAGCGGGGGTGGTTATGTCGTGTGTCGACTAAAATCGCACGGTTTCCTCCCCATGTGTCCATTGCCGGGCACCCCGGGTAAGCTCTCGAAAGGATAACCCCAGGGTTGCCGGCGGACTTTGGCCGCCACCGCGGCCTCGCTTGGTGGGGTCGTGTTTTATCCCGCTTCGGTGAGTTGGCAGGCGTGTGTAGGGCACATACGACACGCCTTCGCCACGGCCTGCTTCTGTAAGGACGGCGAGTGGGCCAACTGCCGTCCTCAGGCCCCGATCATGGAGGTCGGTAGTCCCGGGCGTAGATGAGTCTGCGGCGTCCTCGCCGCAGACTGTGAAACTCGAGGGGCAGGGTTCTCTCCCGCTCCCTCTCCGCCGTCTCTTTCGCGCGCATTACCTGCTCGCAGAAAGAGGCGGCGGCGTGCCACTTGCTCCCGTCAGAGACCACGGCCCTCACCATGGTCTCCAACGAGAGAACGTCCACGCCCAGGACCGCAACGAGATCCCGGCGTCGACTCACTGTTCATGTTTGTGTACAAGAATTGGGTTTTGACAGTACTATTATCTATTTTGAGGTTATGTTCTAACCGAAATATACATGTGTATGTATTTAGTATCAAACTACAACATTAACAGTTTTCGGCAGGATGGAAGTGCCTCCACGGTGGAGGTAAAAAAATAGGAACTCCCCGGGCTCCGAAGTGAAAGGAAAACTTCAAATGAAACTAGGATTAGCGCTTTATTGAAAATAATAAGAATGGAAACAGCACATCAGTTGGGCGGCTCAAAATGGAAAGAAAATAACATAAATCATTAAAATATGTTTTCCCGCTTGTTATAGGTACTAATATTGATTTGTCTTTAAAATAGGACTTTAACGTACTTATGCTTCGTATTTAGATTATGCAAATGACTATAATATTCAGCAAATATGCTGAGCACTTCAGCGCTGCGCATTGAATGTGCCAATAAGGTAATACATATAATTAAATCTTCATCACGCATGGCGGGCAGCCAATTATTACTAAAAACTGATAATTAATCATAAAATTAAATTTCATGGGGTATCGAAATTCCAAAGCACTTTACAGAAAATAAGGACTCAAGAAATAATCAAGACAAATTAATATTTGAGTACCTATATTATGCTGTATACTCATATGCTTAGAATATCTTGTTGATCTTACTCAATTATAGGGTGTCCTGCGTGAGCGACAAACGCGACGCTATTGCTAAACGCGGCAAATGTCCTACGTAACTTTGGTCATTACTTTTCGAATTATGAAGAAGTACAGTGCAATGCTCGTAGTCTCGCGTCTGGTCCCCCACAAAACAAGTAGGCGTTACGTCGCGTCTTGCCGTAGACAGCCATATAGGCCTGCCGTTGATTTGATCGCGATTGTCGTCTTCGCAGCATAGTGTCGCGAGGTATTCGTCGCTCACGCAGGACACCCCGTTAGTACTTGTTAATCAATATTTTTAGTTGATATGAAGTGTTGGATGTTAATAAAAGAATAAGCTTTTTGAGATACCTCTCTATTGCATCATATTCGTAAAACTAGCTGTACCACCGACTTCGTAAGGTTTATGTTTTTACACGGCACATTAATTCTTCTAATAAAAGTAGTAGCTTTATTACGTATCTGCCAGTGAAAGTCCCATCGAAATCGGCCCAGACCTTCAAGAGATTACCTCATTCAAACAGACAGAGAGACAGACAGACAGACAGACAAAAATTGTAAAAATTGCTTTTTTGTAATATGTATTATGCTGCTACACTCATATAAAAACCGTTATAAATATAAATCATTCTAATAGGTATGCACAGGTTTAGGTAAAAAATATTTTATTGGTAGGTGAGGCAATTAATAAAACTCACATGTATATTTTATTACTCGTCCATAAATTCAGAACCAATATTTTAAGGCCTTAGAGGACTTTTAATCAACTGAGGTTTTAATTAAAACCGTATAGGCTGTGCTCTGAAACTGCGTCATTTTTCATTGACGGGCTTGTGTTAAAAATATTGCAAACAATATTTCATTAATACACATCAGTAATTGGCTAACCGTTTAAAATTGGCAGAATAATTTACTGTACCGGTATTATGAACATTTCAAATTGACGTAGTAGAAGTGAATACAACATACTTATATACTACTTTTGTCAATATCCAAACTAGTTAAGCGATTCACGTAATTTTACTTTTTTTTCTTGGTCAAGAGTCCGATGTTATTTTTTAATTTACCTATAAGACATATCTATTAAATTTCCAAATACATAAATAAATTAATTTTCTAAAAGCAACGTCAAGTTTGACTCGCGCCGCTGAGGTTGAGTCTGGCCTATATATATACTATCGGCTGTAGAACAGCCTTCATGTAGTCAATTAAGTATTTTTAAGTGGGTCCACTTGAAAAATAATAGTAACATTATAATTACACAATATTCATGGTTATGTCATATAGGTACTGCACTACAGCTACAGTACAAATTTTTGAGTTGTAATTGGTGAGCCAAAAACTTATTCAAGTTCGCTAACTTCCAAAAGAATGGAAATTTCATGATTATTGGAGAAGTACTGGGACTAACGAAGGCATCCAAAAGTAAGTGTACAGGAACAAACAAAGCACAGAATTAGTCACTAATATCTGAAATAAACCGTACTACAACAGATTAAGGTGCAGTTTAGTTTTCAGGTAATGTACTTGTTTACGTACACAAAGATGAAAAAGTTTCCCATTGTTAACGTAGACACTTAGGTTACAAGTCATTTAGACTGCATGAAGTTTAGAAGTCTTTACGTTTATAAGGAAAACATTGGTATGGTCGTTCAATTTGTCTTTTTAAAAAGCCAGAAACTAACAGCCCAGCGCATAAGCCTTGTTTTCTTCCAAATACTACAAGAATATTAATACACACACACAGTTACACACCTTTTTTGTGGCCTGTTTTGGAGTGACTGTCAGCTTCAAACAGAGTAACAGTTCACAGTTGGACAGGGTTTGAGCATTGACTCCTCATATAGATCAATAGTATGGTCAAATGTCTTTTATGATGTCTTAACACGTTTGATTTAGATTATAAAATAACATCTTTGCAGGATCCTAAGGCGTGGATTACATAGTTAAGAAATATGGCGTAGGTACGGTAAGTAGCCCCTTTCGCAACTGTACCAGTGGCGAAAGGAGGCGCGGGAGCAGGGACTGAACCCCGAGCACCGAGAAATCGAGGCCGTGCAGTCCCAGCTCCGCCAGGCCATCGTGGTGGAGTGGAAGGAACGACTTGGGCGACCAAGCGCAGGGCACGCCGCAATAGCGGCGGTAAGACCCATCATGGAGGATTGGCTAGAGAGGCGACACGGAAGCCTCTCGTACCGACTGACGCAGGTGATCTCTGGGAAGGGGTGCTTCGGGGACCACCTGCATCGGATCAGGAAGGAGCCAACGCCTGAGTGTCATCACTGTGACGCGAGCGAGGACTCAGGGCTGCACACGCTGGCGGACTGCCCGGCGTGGGAGGTGCCGAGGCGTGACCTCGTGGCAGCCATCGGGGTGGGAGTCCTCTCGCTCGGCAGCATGATTGCGGCAATGGTGCGGAGCGCGAGCGCGTGGGCCGCCGCCACCTCCTTTTGCGAGCATGTGATGCTCACGAAGGAGATGGCGGAGCGCGCCCGGGAGAGGTTCAGAACTCTCCCGGCCCGCACGTCGCAGACGACTCAGGCGCCGGAGGTCGCTTAACAACCTCCGTCCTCCATGAGCGCAGGCCTAGGGGTGGCAGGTGAGGCCGCCTGTCACCCCAGCAGAAGCAGGCCGGGACGGTGGGGCGACTAGCGCCCCTCCCCCAAACCGGGGCAAGACGGGGACACCGTGGTTCCCAAACCCGAGGGGGCCATCTCGAAACCGGAGATGGCCCAGGGTCAGTCGGGGTGCGAGGAATATGCTCTATGGGCAACCTTACACCCCGGCGTCTGCAGACCCGAGACATCGTGCGGTTTTAGTCGGTTCAAGCCCGACATTACCGCCCCCGCTGGCCGGCGGGGGGGTATCCGAGGGGATTTCCGCACGGAAAAAAAAAGGTACGGTAAGTAGCAAGTAAAGCAAAGCAAACTCCACGCATGTTCGTCACCATTTTGCTTTTATGCCTTATTCCTTTTATGTATCATAAAAGCCGAAATAAACAAAACTTTGGAGTTGTAGTGTAGGGCTCTGGGCTCTATAGCGCGAGCTTGCCGGGGTACTCTTGACGTGGTATGTCCTTTCAACGTCCCCTATCTGATTGATATACGTGCACCTAGGTTGACACTTGCTGGGTTGTCCATTCACCCTCATCTCATAAATCTATTTCGTCCATCCTTTTACAAACCGAACCATCTAAGCTTTATTCTGTCTAGGTTACTACATCTTCTAGTAACTCTAATAGTAACTATCTTATTAATAAATAATTGTTTATTATATAAACGGTTAACGATACCGCTGAAGAATTTGCTTTGTGTAATTTATCTTTCGCGTGCACAGGAACCGTTAACGCTAAAAATATTTAAATTGTTGGTCTGTTACATAAAGCTCTACAGAGGGTTTCTTAATTAAATAAACTTACTACAACGATTATTGTTCCGCAGCTAGCTGTTTTTATTTAGATATATTTCATTCGAATCTGATACAATCAAAGTGCGTACTATTCTCTGGTGTCTGTGCCATATGTGGTAGAACGATATCAAATCAAAATGTAAAATAATCGGTTCATAACCAAAAAGCTATACGCGATCAAAACATAGGAAAATTTTACTTAGGATATTCTACACAGCGCTATCCAGAGCCAAAGTAAACATAGCTTAACTAGCTTGTGTCATGGGTTCTAGAATGCGGTAAAACGTACTTAGATATGTTATTTTTTTATAAATTCATACGTAGAAACACCTAGACCAAGCAAATTCTACAAAGCATATTCATGCATTCAAATATTTGCGCTCAGCGGGAATCAAAGCCGCGACCTCTGATTTAGCAGTCTAACGCTCTACCGCTACGTCACAGAAGATCATCAAGATGACAGAAGAACCTCCCTATTTGACTTTGTTAAAATATATCTACATAATAATTTTAATTTCTCATTATAATTAACTCATTATAGTCAGTCATGTTTTTATATGGAACCAGAAAATTAAATCAGGAAAAAGCCAGCATGATATTTTTAAATTATCGCTAGATTTATGGCCCCACTATAGAGGAAACTTAAAAAGAGTTGAAAATTTGAATACAGGGCTCTTTGATCAGAAAAGTTCAACCGGCAAAAGAAACGAGTGATCTTTGAAAAGTTTTAAAACGATTGCATTAGAAACTTATTTATAAGTAGGATGTTTCAGTTTAATTTCATCTTGAGTAGTTTTATTTAAGTTAAACTGGTACCGACTATTTACATACATAAAAATTAAATTTTTGAAATTAGTGATTTTTATTAAGAATATTACGAGTGCAGTTTTTGCGTTTTATGGTATAGCCTTTTTGATGGTAAACGAATAAGATTACTCATACAAAAAACAATATGGTGGCTTATTTAAGCACTCACGTTTGTTTATGTTCTGTTTGTAACCATGTTATGAAAAGTGTGCAATTTTTCACACTTATAACCTTCAATTGTAATTGTTTACAGTTTTCATATTTCTGCGTCCCTTATTGTTGGAATAGAAAAAAATGACAATTAATGAAAAAATGAGCATTAAATCTTATTCTGTCTCTCGTAGGCTCTTTCTAATATTATGTTTTCTGCTCATGCACAACTATCATATGACGTTAGTAGCATACTGAAAATACAGTAAATTCGGAAAAAGTTAAGCAAAGTCGGTTATTGTTCATATCTCCGGTTCTACTTAACCTATTGCAATAAAACATACTGTTGATTTTAAATATCACCAAGACCTTTCTAATAGAGAGAACCGCATTAAAATCCGCTCAGTAATTTCTGCGACCATCGCGCAAAACAGACTAACAACAGGCAAGAATTCCAAAAAAAAAATTGTGTTCCGAATCGTTAATTAAACCAAAATCCAAGATTTTTTTTATATCTACCATGTACAAACACAACAAATTCACAATTTTATAATAATATAGAAGCTGCAAAAGAGGTCCCTGTAAGTCCGTATAACAGTGATACGTTTCACTCCATACATGTACACATGTGAAATTACCTTATCTCTTGAGATGATGCTATTAATAACAGCGATAGCCTAGATTTGGGGAGTTAATATCCAGAAATGTACAGTCAACGGCAAAAGTGGCTTAACAAATTCTAATTTAATGATCACTTTAGCTATTAAACTTTTCATAATCATCATAATAATCATTCATTAAATAAATATTGTACGACATTTTACACAGCGCTTTCTAGACCCAAAGTAAGCATAGTTTAACTAGACTGTGTTATGGGTTCCAGAATGCGGGTAAACATACTTATATCGTTTTTTAGGGTTCCGTACAAAAGGAAAAAACGGAACCCTTATAGGATCACTTCGTTGTCCGTCCATTCGACCATCCGTCCGTCTGTCAAAACCGTTTTTTCTCAGGAACGCGTGGAGGTATCAAACTGAAATTTATATTTAATACTCAGGTCTACTGTCCCTTGGAGCTGTGAAAAAATCAAACTTCTAAATCAAAGCAATCAAAAGATACCGCCGTTTATGCCGCAAATTTTCGAAACTCGCACGGTAATCAAAACCTACAGGGTACTTCCCGTGAATCTTGAAATTTGGTACGAAGTAACGTCTTATAGTACAGATAAAAAAAAAATTGCGAAAACCGTACATTTTTAGTTACATCATATAAGTAATAAAAAATATTTTTGATAATTTTAAAGTTACTACTACCATAACTATGACTCGATTGTCGTGATGGGTGAACTTTTACTTATATACCTACAGGTTTGTACGGAACCCTCGGTGTTCGAGTCCCACTCGCACTTGGCCGTTTTTTTTTAAACACATGCATATTTTACATAGAAACACCCAGGCCAATGCAAATAGACCTATTCATGCATTTGCACTGAGAGGGAATCGAACCCGCGCCCCCTGTCGTACCAGTCGAATGCACTACCGCTACGCCACAGAGGCCGTTAATTTTAGACCGTCATTATTAGGTTCATGTATTCCAATGTAAAAAAAGTTTGTAAATTTTTGAGCGTTAATCCACTTTTATCGTTGACTGTACTGTATAAACCCGTTTAAAAAAGATGAAAGTTATTGTTTTCCCTGTCAGGTTATTTTTTAATATTTTTTACATCTCTCGACTATTCAATCTTCTTTAAGTAATCATTAGGTTACGTTCTATTTCCTAAGCAGACTCACAGATTAGATAATACTTATTACGACAGAGTAGCTAAATATAGCGGTATACCATGTTGCAAATAATTTATATTTTTGTAACCTCGTAACTATAATTAGTATACACATTATCAACTAGAAGAGAAATATTCTTTTTCGATACATAATTATATCGAATGGAAATGGTGTGGCGCATTTACAGATATCTCTTTTCGATATGCAATTATGAGACATTTTAAAAATAGCGTTCATGTTATGTTAAGCTAACGTGTTACTAATTTGTAACACGTTAGCTTGCGTACATTAAATTGCAAGAAGCGTCGGCCTGTGGGTCATTACAATCTGCAAAATTAGCTCGAACCATATTTATTCAAAGTTACGTCCACCCGTCATTTGCGTAATGGCTTAATTGGAAAGTTTCGTTGAGTTGATCAATTTTCATGACTATAAAGTAGCTTAAACCGAGGACTTTGTCACGTGCTGCCATATATCACGCACTTGATAATTTTAGTTAAGCATTTCAATTACAATTCTGATTCTACTAGTTTTACTACTAACTACATAACCGTTGTCAGAGGCATGACGCAATTGCGCTAGCTTTCCTCTGAGGAATCTTTCAAAAAAATCATACGTCATTTTGATTTATTAGTGCTTTCCCAAAATTGACATCATTATTTTAGAAACTGCAAGTTATTCACTAACAATTGTATATTTGTATTAAAGCTGTTCATTTCATGGATTTTACAAATGAAAGGCTTTATCAGGTAGGTAAGTAATATACCACAACTAAGAGAGATACAGACTAAAAAGCTACGTCTATTAAATTAAATGCAAATATCTTGGTACTGAAGTCAAATGGTAAATTCCCCATCGACCTATTTAAATTCATATAATCGAATATAATAAGACGAATGTTTCCTGTTATCTATTATATAAAAATCACGTGCCACAGTGTTTGTTATTGAACTCCTCCGAAACGCAGTGAAAATATTTCGATGACAATTTCTTATACCACTAAGTGATTTGTTGTTGTTTTTTGGGTTTGTCCGTTCGGACAGGCAAGGGCCAACTGACCATACAGCCAATTCTTCAGTTATTTCTTTTAAAATTTAAGTAGTCATTCAAGGCAATGTATGCCTAGTCTTCTATTTTTCGTTTCCAATATTTTTCTTCTTCATCGTCTATCTTCTTTAGTCAGTTTCTTGCATTTTCTTTTGAGTTAGGCAATAGTTGCCAGATCTGTATTTATCTTCAAGAATCGAAATAAAGGTATTAAGTTGTCAAGTCCGGGTTTATAAATCTCCAATAGTGGATTTTATAAAGTTATAAATTGGGATAAAGTTCTCAGGGCAAGCCAGAATGTCTTGGAGTGAAGGCGGGACATTATGATGTTTTTCTATTAGGTGGTCTATAAGTAGTAAGCGTTGAATGTTGAATGTCTGGCAGGTATAAAATATGTGTTCTAGTGTTTCATCCAGCTGCTGAGTACAATTTTGACATATGGGGGAAGAAATTATTTTCATACGGTGTAGATGAGACTTGAATCTACAATGACCAAATCTCAGACGGTTAATTTGTATGTAAAATTCTCTTTTCATGTAGATTTTACCGTTGTTAAACCAGGGTTTAGAGCCCACTTGCTTATTTATACCAGCATACCATACTCCTTTTGTCTGTACAGCTATGTTTCTGTTTTCTGCCCAAACGTTTACACACTTCTTATGTAGTACTACTACTACTCCGGAATCAGATCTTGCCATGGGACTTTTATGGCGATAGTGTTGCCATAGTCACAGTAAGTATTTGTTAATCTGGCAAGGTAATCAGCATTCTCATTACCTGTCACTCCTACGTGTGCTGGTGTCCAAACGAAAATAATTTCCGTTGTTCTTGAATTTGATAATTTATAGAGTATTACTTTGATTTCATACAGCAAATAGTGTGTGTTTTTACCACTATAGTTCATTAAGGCTTCCAGTACTGATTTACTATCGGACACAATTACAAATTTAAACTTATTGGAGCACATAATATCACTTTGAATAAATTTCAATGCCCATAAAATTGCGGTGGCTTCTGCAGAGAATATGCTCATATTATTTGGTAATCGAAATCCCTTACCATACTTAACGTTTTCATAATAAAATGCAGCAGATACACTGTTATCTGTCTTAGATCCGTCAGTATAAATAAATTGATGTTCAGTCCAGCATGATAATTTCATATCAACATCTTGTTTTGTTTGCAGATCAGAGTCTATTATAATATTCATTGACAGATATTTGCTTTCATATAAACCATCGTAACATGCCCAGTTTACACTAGAATGTACATTTTTTTCACAGATATATGCTGTTATTTCATGGAAGTTATCTAGAATATATGGGCTTTTAGAAGATAAAGATGATATAATGTGTGGGAAATTAATAATTTTATTCAAAAGAGGATGCCCAGTTATGGAATGAAGCTTTAATATAAATTTCTGTTTAATATATGTAAACCTAATTGATAAAGGAGGAATATTGCACTCTACTTGCATTGAAATAATGGGAGTAGTTTTCATGGCACCTGTAATTATGCGAAGATTTTTGTTTTGAATTTTTTCAAGTTTATTCAGTAGTGCTGTGTTGGCACCATAATTGTAGAAGCTATATTCAAAATGTGAACGAACTATAGATTTGTATAGCATTAATAGTGATTTAGGGTCAGCTCCCCAAGATGTTCCAGATAGTGATCGTAAAATGTTTGTAGCTCTTGAAGCTTTGTCTGCTATGCCATTGACATGTTTCTGCCATGAAAGGTTTTTTGAAAATACAACACCCAAAAACTTAATATTATCATCAACAGGGAGTTTATGCCCATTATAGAATATATTTGTAAATAATTGTCTTGTTCTACTGAACACTACCTTTGTTTTGTCGGGATTTACATCTAGTTTAAGGTAAGTAAAATAATTGTGCAATTGAATTAAAGCATTATTTAACTTATGTTCTACTGCTTGCATATCTGATCCAGAACAGTAGACTGTTAAATCATCTGCATATTGTAAATTATGAACATCAGTTCCTAAAATAGTGTTAAGTTTATGTATATATAAAATAAAAAGGAGAGGACTTAATATGCCACCTTGACACACACCTTTGTAAGATGGTTGTGGGCCAATTAAGTTATTTTGATGTTTAACATATAGCTGTCTGTTATTTAAAAAGTGAAATATCCATTTCAGTAGATTGGTAGGTAGTCCTAGCGATAATAATTCACTAATAAGGATGTTGTGATCTATGTTATTAAATGCACCAGTTATGTCAAAGAAAATACTGACTAGAAATTTGTTATGAGCAAGTGCATTGTAAATATCTAAATGTAAATGATTTAGACTTTCTACAGCTGATCGACCTTTTCTAAATCCAAATTGATTATAGGGTAATAAATTATTTGTTTCAGTGAAATATTCTAACCGTTGTTTTATTAATTGTTCAAATAATTTAGCTGCACATGATGTCAGAGCTATTGGTCTATATGATTCAGGACTATTACAATCTTTACCTGGCTTAAGAATGGGTACTAAACAATCTACCTTCCATGATACGGGAATTACTATATTTTCCCATAGTGAGTTATATACTTCTAAAACTACTTTCAGGCTAAAACTATCTAAGTTCTTAAACATTTTATAAGATATGTGGTCTATACCAAAAGTGGTATCCTTACGTGACTTTACTGCATTAGTAAATTCTGTGATAGTAAAAGGCTTCATAAAGAAAAGATCATGAGGTGAGTTGTTATTTGGGAGATCTATGTCTTGCTGTAAGTGACTGTTGGAAGTGTATTTATTCAAGAAATCTTGTATCCAATTATTTGAACAATTTGTAGTACTATTTACATAACTGTAGCTTTTATTGAATTTTCTTATATTAGTCCAAATAACAGAGAGTGGGGTTTGTCTATTGAATGTATCACAGAGAGACATCCAAGCTACTTGTCTTTCTTTATTAATGGTGAGTTTTTTTGCAGCTTGTAGTTTCTTAAATTCCAAGTAGTTTTCTAGTGAAGGATCTCTTTTGAATGAAATATATGCTTGTTTACATGTATCAACAGCCTGTGCACAAACTTGATTCCACCATGGAAGACTTAGTTTTTTCTTTGACCTACCAAGAGTAACTGTATTGGTGCTTTTAAAAGAATTAACCTGAGCTACACTGTCTATCAGTATTTTATTTAAAGTTTCATAACAAGTTATTGGATCAGATGTATCAAAACAAGTATTATGTACTTTAGAGCTTACCACGGTTTTAAACTTCTTCCAATCAACCCCATTGTAATTAGGTCTATTATAATTACTGCTTATGTTAAAATGATTTGTGTTTACAGGATTACATATGAGAGTTGTGTTAACAGGCAGGTGATAACTACATAATGGGTCATCATGAACATTCCAATTGCATCTTAAGGCTATGGAGGGTGATGCAATAGTTAGATCCAAAGCATTTGGTCGCCAAGTATGAGAACCAACGGTTGTAAGTGAACCGTCATTTAATAAACATAAATTATTGTCATTGATTACATCTAACAATGTTGTGCCACGAATGTTAGTTGTGTGACAGCCCCAAATGGTATGGTGAGCATTGAAGTCTCCAGCAATCAGTATAGGTCCTGGTATGGACTTGATCAGCTGATCAAGGTGCATATAATCAAAATTAGAAGGGTTAGCAGAAGTTGGGCTATAGAAACTTACAATTGATAAAGACTCATTATTGATTTGAATTCTAATAGCTATGTTTTGTAGTGAATTATCATAATAAGTGTGCAATTTGGTATAACCTATGTAATTTCTAATTAATATGGCTACACCATTGTGTTTTGAACCTATATCTAATCTTTCAATTCTATATCCTTTAATTGTAATTATTTTTGTACTTTTTAACCAGGTCTCGGAGATAAGAGCTATATGTATGTCGTTGGCATACAAATATTGTGCAAGAACATGTCTATGACAAAGCAGACTTTGGGAGTTCCATTGGACTATGTTGACTCTATCCATTTTGAGGTGGAGTCTTAGAGCAACGCGGGCCTTCGGCAAACCGACCTCCGTGTTGCTCTAAGGGTGAAGTTGATGTATTTTTACTATCTATCAGTAAGGATTTAATAACTTGAGAGGTAATAGGATTATCATCTGTGGGTTTGTGGCAGTTTAATTTGACTAAAGTTGCAATAAGTAAGTTGACTATATGATCTGATTGTAATATTTTCTTAATGTTAAAGTCATTTGTGCCTTTTTGTAAATCTGGGAATTGTTTTTTATTAGAAATATCAGCATATGTTGGCTTTTTTTTATATTTATCATTATTTTTTTGTATTTCCTCCTTTTTTTTAGGGCATATTGATGATATGGCTATATGATTACCGTTGCAGTGTATGCACATGGCTTCTTTCTCTGTTTTAGTGCACTGCTTGAAGTGATGATTCTCACCGCAGATGGAGCATCTTTGGGCGTTTTTGCAGAACTTGCCTATGTGTCCGTAACGTAAGCAACGTAGGCATTGACTTACTGGTGGTATGTAAGGGCTTACCTCAAAGAACCAGCTATTTATATCAACACTGTCAGGAAGGGAAGGACAGGAAAAGGTGATGGCTACCGTTTGGGTGGGTAGTAGAACCGGATTCGATCCTTCGTCAAGTCCGCGACGCATCAGACGGCGCACGGATACGACATCTTTAGAGCTGGAAATGGCAGAATATATATTATAATTTGACATATACGTGGGCACACCGCGAATGACCCCAGTTATTTCCGTCAAGGTAGCTGGTATAGTAGCTTTGACATTTAGTTCTTTGTGGGCTTTGATGTTGTTAAGAGCTATGTTAGCTAACCCTGGCCTTTCAAAAATTGCTGCTATTTTATACCTGTTTAGACGCTTAAATCTTTTCACTCCTTTGTTGTATCGCTTTATTATTGAACCGAGCGCCATCAGGTCCCGGTCGCCTATTGGTTTCATATCTAGACTTTCATAAATTACTAAATATTCAAAATTCCCGCCATCCTCTGGATATTGACGGGAATAATTTTCAGTTTTATAGACCTTATATCTATCCGCCGCTTGTGAAGCGGTGGACTCGTCGGAGTCCGATTCTTGTGGAAGCGGATCTCCATCCAGTTTGTGTTTTTTCCGCTTTCCCATTGCGAAGCAAGAAATAGATTAGATATACTTTTACTATACTTTTCTGTTTATTAATACAATTAACCACTTTTTTTTATTAAAATTAAAAAAATCTCGCGTCCTTTCCGTTCAAAGGTTCCCGCCCTTTTTTTCCCACTAAGTGAACACTCACTTGCACACTCTGCATATAATAAACTATCTCTCTCATAGACTCAAAGCAGAACATTAAAAAAGTAAGTGTAAAAAAAATTAAACTCTATTATCTTTTTTTTTTTGTTATTGCATATGCAATCCAAATACCTACAAACAATCGCTCTATTGTTGTCTACCCGACCATCCTTCACTGCCTATTTTTATCGAATATTTTGGGTCCTTTTACGTGTGGAAACTTCCACGGGCTCCAGCCCATTGGGGCTAACGATGGGATCGGATACCCCTTCACCTGGTTGCGGGGGCAGTTACGTCGGACTCGAACCGACTTAAACCGCACGCCGTCTCAGGTCTTCAGATCTCGAGGTGTTCATAATTAAACTTTAGTTTATTGAAAAATATTCTTTTCACACAGTATTGCATTCGGATTTTTTTTTTTTTTTAACGTGCAGAAATCCCTTCGTATACCCCCCCCATAACCACCCCCGCTGGCCAGCGGGGGTGGTTATGTCGTGTCTCGACTAAAACCGCACGGTGTCCTCCCCAAGTGTCCGTTGCCGGGCACCCCGGGTAAGCCCTCGAAAGGATAACCCCAGGGTTGCCGGCGGACCTTGGCCGCCACCGCGGCCTCGCCTGGTGGGGTCGGGTTTTATCCCGCTTCGGTGAGTTGGCAGGCGTGTGTAGGGCACACACGACACGCCCCCGCCACGGCCTGCTTCTGTAAGGACGGCGATACGGCCAACTGCCGTCCTCAGGCCCCGATCATGGAGGTCGGTAGTCCCGGGCGTAGATGAGTCTGCGGCGTCCTCGCCGCAGATTGCGGAACTCGGGGGGCAGGGTTCTCTCCCGCTCCCTCTCCGCCGTCTCTTTCGCGCGCATTACCTGCTCGCAGAAAGAGGCGGCGGCGTGCCACTTGCTCCCGTCGGAGACCACGGCCCTCACCATGGTCTCCAATGAGAGAACATCCACGCCCAGGACCGCAACGAGATCCCGGCGTTGACTCGCCCACGCAGGGCACTCCACCAACGTGTGGAGCGCCGTGTCTTCGCCAGGATCCTCGCAGTGCTGGCACTGCGGCGTTGTCTCCCGGTGGATGCGCCACAGATACTTACCGAAACACCCGAGTCCGGTAACCATCTGGCACATCCGGTAGGAGAGGTCCCCATGGTCCCTCTCCAACCACTCCTTCATGATCGGTCTCACCGCCGCAATTGTGGATTATCAAGTCGCACCCTCCATGTCTCCATGAGTTCCTGGCGGAGCAGGGACCGCTGAGCCCTGATTTCTCGGGGCTCCGGCCTATGACCCCGCTCCAGCGCCTCCTTGCGCCACTGGTACAGCAGCGCAAGGGCTCTCGCTTCCAGGTCCCATGGAGGGGTCCCGGCTATGAGATATGCCGCCTCGACGGAGATCGTGCGATACCCCCTGATGACTCTGACGGCCATCGCCTTTAACGGGCTGTTTAGAACAGCCACGTTGCGGGCCGCCAGAGTTTCCGCCCATACGGGGGCCCCGTATAGGGCCATGCTTCGCACGATCCCCAGGTACAGTCTCCTAGTGGGGGCGTTGGGTCCCTTAACGTTGGGCATCAGCCGCGATAGCGCGGCCGCAGCCCCCCTTATTGCATTCGGATAATAACATTAAAACAAATACAACTGAGTTCAGAAACAAGTCTTAATTATTACAACCAGTTAAGGTAATCACTTACTTTCAGGTGGACCCTGAAAGTAAGTGATTACCTTAACTTATAGATTTCGCAACATTAAAAGAGTTATTCCCTATTTACAATAATCGTAACTCGTAGTCATTGGCTTGTTACAAACTATGAATCTGTATATTTGTCGGCTTCGTCAGTTTAGACAAAGTACGCGAAGTCGAATACCTATGAAAATCATTCCAGTTGTATATACCTAGTCAAGTCATAAGTATTGTCACACAGTAAAAACTTTTCTTTAAGAATGCTGGCCACAAAAAAGTTTATTGAATTCGAATTTCGAATTGTTCATGAAAATAAAAATGTATACTTTTTAGAATTTTACTCATTTTTAAATATGGAGTGGACGCTTAAAGAAGACCGTGTTGCAGTTATTGCGTTGCATCGTTGCGGTTACGCTCCAATTCAAATTTTTGAATATAACCAAAAGATTCGTTTATCGTACCATCAAACGATACAATGAAGACTCTAGTGTAGATGACAGGGCAAGAAGTGGTCGCCCTCGGTCTGTTAGGACTCCAGCAGTGATAAAAGCTGTGAAGGCGCGAATTCAAAGAAATCCCAAACGTAAGCAGAAATTGTTGGCAGTTTGGCAGAACCACGGTGAAAAGGGTGTTAAATGAAGACTTAGGGCTTCGGGCATATCGAAGAAAAACAGGACATCGTTTAAATGCTCGTCTAATGGAGACCTGAGACTGAAGAGATGCCGCGCTTTGTTGAAGCGGTACGCGGGAAAAAAATATCGGGAAATTCTTTAATTCAGATGAATTTTTTTTTACCGTAGAACAACAAACTTCAATTCAATTCAAAAAAACGTCAACAAACAAAATGATAAGGTGTACGCACACAGTAGTGAAAAAGCGAGCAACCGTATTCCGCGTGTCCAACGAGGTAATTTTCCATCCTCGCTCATGGTATGGTTGGAGTTTCTTATTGGGGCTTAACAGAGGTACATTTTTGTGAGAAAGGTGTAAAAACGAATGCAGTTGTGTATCAAAATACAGTCCTGACGAACCTTGTGGAACCTGTTTCTCATACCATGTTCAATCAACAGGCACTGGGTATTCCAACAGGATTCGGCGCCAGCTCATAGAGCGAAGAGCACACAAGACTTGCTGGCGGCGCGTGCAATCGACTTCATCTGGCACGAAGACTGGCCCTCCTCCAGTCCAGATTTGAGTCCGTTAGATTACAAGATATGGCAACACTTGGAGGAAAAGGCGTGCTCAAAGCCTCATCCCAATTTGGAGTCACTCAAGACATCCTTGATTAAGGCAGCCGCCGATATTGACATGGACCTCGTTCGCGCTGCGATAGACGACTGGCCGCGCAGATTGAAGGCCTGTATTCAAAATCACGGAGGTCATTTTGAATAAACTTTATTGTCATAAGAATCTATGTTTTGTTAAGTTCATTTTGGTATATAAATGGTTACATAATGAATAAACTTGTTTCAATTATTTTATATTAAACATGTGACAGAATTTATGACCTGACTTCGAAAGTTAAACGGGTTTAGACGTTACCTGGCACGATGCGGCTTGAGAGATTGGTCAACTCAGATGTAGCAGAGAGCTTGCGCTGCCTTAATTGGCCGCAGTAGGCACATCGAGAAAGACGGCAATTGAGTTCGGAGAAGTTTCTACCGCAAGCATACGTCGCATCGCTTCCAAGACGTACATAATATATCGGAGAATTTCGAATATCTGGAACGTGATAGCTCAGTTGGTCAGAGCATTCCCCCTATAAGAGACTGGTTGTGGATTCAAGTCCCGTCCGAGCTGTTCTCTTTTTCCGATCTAAATCTATTAATAGTGAAGCTTTACATACTTTTATGATATCAAACTGATGCGTTACAGAAAATAATAAATGTAATGTTTGGTATACAACGTCACTTTATTTATTTTAATGCATAAATATATTATAAAGCTAGTGTAACCGCCACTGAAAATTAATTCTAACAATAAAAAAGGTATTCCAATAATACAAACACGAGACTATGCCGCAACTTTCACGTGGTGTTCGAGACGAACGGAAGTTCCTAATTAATTAATATCGAGTGAACGCAAACTTGGGTAATTAATAGAAACATGGTCCCCAAAACTTAGATAACCCTTTGAGAACTTCACGTATTAATCCGATGAAGACACAATGAAAACTCCGTTTGAACAAAAGTTTGATACTCTATCAAGTACTGAGCCTTGATAAAGTTAGCCTCTTATTTCCCTCCTACAAAATTTGCATTATAATGTGTGTGTCGTAATTAACGCCATGAGTACGGTAACTTATTTGTCTTCACGGTACGTGTGAATATTACAATGATGTGTTGTACAATGCCATTTGCATACGTTTAGTTATTATTATTTCTAAAACGATAACTCATTCATGCAATGATAATCTTTTTTATGTATGTACTATATTATGTAATATTGGTAATATACCTACTTGGCCATTATGGACCAAGGGTGTAAAAGTATGGGGCTCCACCAAGAACAAGACACCAAACCAGTAAACCTGCTGATTTACAGACGAGGCTCTGGCGCAGGGTTTACTTTCGGGGTTAGGGTCAGACAGTAGTGGGGTGCGACTGGTTGGATCACCTCCAAGTTTGGTGCACCCTGGGCAACGTGGGCGATGACGCATCATTGATTGCTCCTCTGGAGTAGCTGGCGTCAACGTCAGCGGCCAAGTGTCTGACCAACCGGCCCTTTTCATGGCCAGCTGACCCCATTGCACGAGGGGGTCGGGGTATGGCGGGCCTATAAGGCCAGCGGGGGCGGGGGGGTGGTCCAGGTTTAATCAGAGGGGACACTGCGAATGGCCCAGGGTCAGTCGGAGTGCGAGGGATATGCTCTATGGGTAACCTTACACCACGGCGTCTGTAGACCCGAGACGGCGTGCGGTTTTAGTCGGTTCAAGCCCGACATAACCGCCCCCGCTGGCCGGCGGGAGGGTATCCGAAGGGATTTACAACAAAAAAAAAAGGGTCAG